>CM060708.1:11780059-13195059 GCA_030686995.1 Artemisia argyi | reverse complement strand
AAGTGTCTTCATTTAGGCAAGTAAATTAGTACTAGTATTAAATATTATCCCCTATGTTTATGCCCGTTAGAAACCGAACTGGGTTTTTTAATTGGTATACAGTCTGATTATTTGTTTTAAACTAGACTTTTTAACTTCAACTAGGGTTTTGTATGTTCATTAAAAGATATTCGTCTTACCTCAGTAAAGTTGAGTAAATGGAATTCCAAGACACGTTCTTCACCTTCTCCCCATTTTGCATTTTCCTCCAATATAAACCTTGAAGCCTGTTGCAACAATATCCATTAACTTATTATTCAGGAAAAGGAAAAAGTTGCAACAAAACTGAAACTAAAAGAAATTCTTACCTTCTTTAACTTATCGATGTCTTTACGAGAATCATTGATAATTCTACGAATTTGAGCTTGCGTATTTAGCAGATATATAAAGGTATTTCCCTGTTTATCAGTGAATTTGAGCAGACCCTAAGAATACAATACACAGAAGCCTAACAGGCTAACATTACTAGTAAATTGAAGAATACCTCCTCTTGAAACATCTCATCAATATTGAATTTCCAAATAGCCAATCTATGATGTTTCATGTATGTATACCTATTAAGAACACAAGACGCAAAGCATTATATATGAATACATACGAAACTTGATCTAAAAGTAGGCTATCTCATTTTATGAAATAAAGGAAATATGCCGGTGTAGAGATTGTTAGATTGAATTATATAGAAGTTTGGAAATATAATTTGATGACAGCAAGTTCATAGGAAACTCAATTTTACCACTCCTACTAGTATGATTAATACTGATAACATAAGTACATTAAGGGTAAAAATTATGATAGAAGCATGAGTCTTCCGTAAAAACACAATCTATAAGTGATTCAGCAGTATACCCCAGCATCTTAGCAGCCTCGCCTGATAAAAAAGAAAAATGTGAAATTTAGCCATTTTAAAATCAATCCCATTATAACGGACTGATGATTTGGGACTTGTTTAAGCTCTAATGGGTTAAGAAAAAACTGTAGTTTTAACTAAAAACGAAACATGTCGAACAGGCTAAAGCTACATTGCTTCATTAAAGGAAGTTTAATGATTTTTGTAATCAAATAAGTTTAGTAATCACATTATTTATTCCCGAAAATGAATAAAGTATAAATGAACAATATCGGGTATACCTTGTTCCACCTCTTTACAATGAGTTTTAGCTTCGTCTAACAAATTATCTGACAGTTCGGTAGTGCAAGTTCGATATCCTGCATAACTTGTTCTAGGGGGTTTGTGCCTATTACTTGGGATCCACTTTTCAAGTTCAGCAGCCTGGAAAAAAGATAGTACTCAATCTATCATCTTTTTACAGAACATTTTGTCAGTTAAGTTAGGTAGCTATGTAAAAATTACTTACGGTGAAACACATTTCAATATATTCTTGTTGACGAACAGGAGTCAGATATACTATCCAATCTGCTTTATGCACGCAGCGTACATACCTACATATTCCAGAAAAGTGCAAGTCAATGTCATTATGTCATTGGTGAAATGTAACACTGTTTACATTAAATTTACAGGAAAAACAAATCTATTACTAGACAAATATGTTTTCATAAACTTAGGAAGTAAAGTACCACAACGCTAAGAGATCTTTATACGCATTGTCGAAATCTCTTTTAGCAAGAATGAAAGGTAGTTTTCCTTTTATCACCACCTTTCCTTTTCGTTTTTTCTTTGGAAACCATTTTTTCAATAATTCTCGAGCCCAATGATATATCTCATCCCTCTGAAATAAATGGAATTATTAAACTCAATTAAACTGATATAACAAACAGTCAAACAGCTTGATCAACTGGATTTATACTTCAGAATATCTGTGGAAGAACGTAGCAACAATATCCTGAGTTGGGCCAACGGTCGCAGCAACATTAGAAAACTCAAACATACGAATTAGTGTGTAAACCATAGCGCGTCGTCGAAACAAATCCACATGTATTTCCTCTTCCAATGAGGGATAGTCTACTATAACTCTTTCCACGGGAAGTTTTGGTGCCCAAGTGTCTATACCATCTTTTAGCATCTTATGAATGCTCTGCAAGGTAACAAAAAGAATCTAAGTGAAAATTGTATTGTATGTTTTAAAGAGTCGGAAAAGAAAAGAAATAAGATACCTTAGCTATCCATTCCCGTGATAATGAAAAAGTTATAAAACCAAAATCATGTATGGAGGTTCCTTCCTCCATCATTATCAGGTCAGATACGGGAATATTTCTCTTGATCTCCTGTAATTATAAAATACCACACGTAACATTTAATTACAGTTATAAAAAAAACTCTGGTATATTCAAAATCCATGATTGACAAAAACATATCACCTCTCCAACATCTCTTGGTCCTTTAAGCTTTTCTTTATTACCAACATCTCTTCGTCCTAGGCGCCTTCTATGCTCTTTCCTTAATTTAGGCCAGATGCTTAAGACATTTTCGCTGTAAATTTATCATCACTCAGAAGTAAAAACTAAATGTAGCTAGGAAAGCAAAAAGACAGAAACAACATATACCATGTGTAATCACCATGCTCCTTTTTTGTGCTGGAAGAAATCAAAGCATATTCTTCTAATTCAGAAAACCTACTTTTCAGAGAGTTGTTAAATGGCTTTGAAATTTCTTCTAGAAAGCTCCATCTGTCGATTTCATTTTGAACCTGTATTACAAAATCAGTGCCATTAACTAACCTGTGTAAATTTATAAAGAAAAAGCATAATGATGTGTATGTCAGTAAAAGACTTACATCTTCCATTGTTGATGCTGAAGCTGCCATTGTTGATGTAGAACATAATGGATGCATGCCGAACTTATTTGCGATTTCTTCAAGTCTTAGTCTCTTACCTTCATGTATTACCAAACTTGCGATTTCTATTAGTCTCCTTGTATAACCTTCCTGTATTGCCATCATCTTAAATGTGTAAATTTATATATAATGAAAAAGACATGATAATGTGTACATAAATAATAGACTTACCTCATCCATTGCTGATGTAGAAGCTGCCAATGTTGGTGTACAAAAGAATGAGTGCATGCCTAACCCATTTATAATTTCTTCGAGTGTCCGTCCCTGTATAACAAAACAAGTGTGATCAGTGTAAATTTATATACAAAAAAGGCATGATAATGTGTGCATTAAGAGTAATAGACTTACATCCACTGCTACTTCGGATGTAAGATTTTCATATTTTTCTTGTAGGCTACATCCCTCTATTTCCTGTTTATCTTCCTGTTTTGCAAAACCACTGTTATTTACTACCAGTTGCGTCTCCAGTCTTACGGAGGCCTATATGAGGCTTTTCGACTAAAAGGTTGGCAGTTTTTTATACTTGAGTTTTATATAACATTTACTATTTGAATTTTCTTTGATGCAAAATCTTTACTTGTGATTTTTGAATCAATTTCATATAATAACTCTTTTTCCAATTGACAAAGTAACTAATCCATTTAACCTATCTTGTGACATTGTCGATAATAACTCTTTTGGCTTATGGCTTATGTCTATACTGTAGAAAAACATGAATCAAATGGTTTTATTACTCAAAAACAACCGAACAATTACAACCGAACGATTCTCAAACAGTATCGATACAATAGCTTGATCTCAATCAAGTATAAAGAGAACCATCAATCAGCAACAATAGAACCCAATCTGATCTCAAGCAGATTGGTAACCAAGAAAAACACAGCCTGATCTCAATCAGGCAAACCAACAAAAGAAAAACAACGGGTACTCCAGCTACACTGTCGTACCCCTAATATCTAACTTGATATTAGTTCTATTACAACGAAGAAGAATAAAAACGAAGCTGATAACAGCTTAACAAAAGAAGGAATAGCAGCTTTGGTGGTGGTGTAACGGCTATATAAAATAGCCGTTGGGAGAGATAGGCAGGGAGTTACATCTTGGGAGCGTCAATTAACTCTTAGTGATAAGCAGAGTATATATAATCTTCTTCATAACGGCTCTATCCAGAATATCACAATCAGCCCTTCATCTTTCCATCTTCTCCAAACAAGGCTTGAACTTCAATAATAATATAACTGAGAATAAGAGAGTGACAACATTAGTCCCTGTAATATATCCGGGCTAAGATTATATTTCAACATCCCCCCTTAATCTTAGCCTGGAAAAACACCAAATAACCCATTTTGAAAAACAGCTTGTTATGCTGAGAAACTTCTTAAGGTTTTGGTCAAAAACTGCAGTTTGATTTTTATAAGAGGTTTTCTTTGCTTCAACAATTCTGGAAATAATTTTAGGTCTTACAAAAGACAAGGCAAAGACATCTTGAAAAACCACACAAAAGAAGAGTAATATAGAGAACTCTTTTATAACCAAGGGACAAAACCTGGACCAGTAACCTGTTCTCAAGCAGGTAGTAAAATGAAGCACTTCAACCTGTTTTCAAACAGGTAACCAAGAAACAAAGCAGCATTGGTGTCAAAGAGACTGAACCAATGTACCAAGCTGATCTTAAGCAGCCAACAACAATCACATCTGCATTCTGATCTCAATCAGAAAACAACAAATAACCACATACAACCTGATCTCAAGAAGGTGTACAACCAACATCACAACCTCAAATCCGAAACAGTTAATGAGCCAACCATTTTAAATGAGGAAGCAACAAGCAACTGAATCTTTAACCAAAACCATGCCAAGAAGACACAGCCAACAAGTAGGCAAGGGGTCATCAATCCCCAAGACCCATAGAGCCACGAACCATGTTCACAAACAAGCTGAAAAATCAGCAACCAGTGTAACAGCAACCTGCTCAAGCAGGTTAAAGGGAACATGTTGAGCTTGATCTCAAGCAGGCCAGAAATATGAAACGCTTAAACCCGATCTCAAGCAGGTAAGCAAAAAACATCTTGAGCCTGATCTCAAGCAGGCCAGTGAGAAAGCAACCTGCTCTCAAGCAGGTTAAAGGGATCAACCCAAGAACAACACTGATCTTCATCAGTAGAAACCAAGAATAAATGTAGACTGATCTTAATCAGCAGCAATGTAACCACAATCTGCTCTAAAGCAGGTTAACCATAGAAACATCTTAAACCTGATCTCAAGCAGGTAAGAAGAAAAAAGGATAGCTTTAACCTGATCTCAAGCAGGCAAGCAAGAACTAGCACCACACTTGATCTCAATCAAGTGAAGAAAATAACCATAATGAAGACCAACCACCTTCAATATTGAGAGTGGTGAAAGAAAGCAGCTCACACAAGAGACTGCAAAAGATTGAACTCCAGAGTCAATCAATACAAGGTAAGCACAAACCTGAGCACTCAGGGTGTTACCAATAATACACCAAGCTGATACTATGATCAGACTTGGAAGAACCATCCAAGAACACAAGCCATCTCTTTTAAGATGCAGGCTGTGAGATAATAGTGTGGGTTAATACCAACCACACATAAAGACTAGATCCACAAAGATCAGTCAAACCAAAAACCATACCAGACACAACCCAAGCTCTTATGAGAGCTGGGTTAGTTTAACAAGATGGTAACAACTGAGAAGATATGTTCTCAGAGAGTGAGTGACATCATCCTTCAAAGGTTTTTGAGTCACCACACAACATAAGGCTTTTACAGCCTAAAGGGTTAAATCAACATGAACTGTTTGTTTAACAGCTCCATAGCAACAGAGAATACAAACTCTCTTTCAACCGATCACACAACACAACTGAAAGAATCATCAACACTCCAGCCTCAGATATAACAGAGGACTGAAAAACATCAACAGGTATAAACCACCTGAAAGAATCATTAACTGATTTAAGATCAGGTTCATCAAGAGAGAACCCATCATTCCAAAAGAACTTCTTAAGAGGTCAATTGGTAATCCAATCTTAACCAAGGTCAAGCCAAGTTTACCATTAATAGAAGTACAAGAGAAGACCCCAACCTATTTATATTTTCAACACTCCCCCTCAAGTAGAATGGTGGGATTTCCAGAGTTCAACTTGAACTGAATTTCTCCTTCTTGTGGGCTTAAATGAGATGAGAACAGACCATTGGACTTCCCAGCATACTTCTGAATCCATGGAAGACCCTGAAACCAATCAGAATCCCTCAATCCATCACAATACACTAGAAGACCAATGATCTGAAACCTCATAAAACAAGACCAATATATCATAGCCCATGATGACCAGCAGTGACAACAAGAACAGCTGGTAAGAATGAAACTGATTATATCCCTAGGAACAAACAATGAAGCAACATCCTCATTCCATCGTCCATCACATAAAATCTTAGCTCTTGGGGCAAGTCTAGCAATAAGAGCAGCAGCGGCATTACCAGCATTGTTCTCTTTCTCCTCATCATCTGCAACATGGAGATCAAAATACTCTAACCCCTCGTTAATCAAACCAGGGAGTCTACAAGCATAGAGCACAACAACAAATGTTACAACACTCAATACAATCTTTTCTCCTTGTATCTTTTCAAATAAACCAAGAGCATCGACAAATCTCAATTTGTGAGTACCCTGTAACCATTGCCTTCCAAGAACTATCATCCTATAACACATATCAGAATAAAGAAGGCCATATTTCCCATGAAGCCCAATAGTGGTTGTGTATTGAATCTGCTGATAGCAAGAATCTGTTTCTGCTGACAGTAGATTCTGCTGCTAGTAGGATTCTGACTCTGCTGCTGGTGGATACTGCTGATAATGGACTCTGCTGCTGGTAGATTCTGATTCTGCTGATGGTGGATTTTGATTCTACTGATGATGGATTCTGCTGCTAGTAACCAACATATGGCAAAAGATCAACAGAACCCATTACCACCATCATTCAAATAAACCATCAATCCCAATCTCAAACGTTTACAATCTCAAACTGTTCTCAAACAGTTAGTACAAAGCTGTGAAAATGATAAATTTGTGGTGAGACACAAAGGAGTGGGAGAGCTGATATGTATAGATCATCAGCGGGAGATGATATCCAAGGTGAAGACAAGAAAAAAGGTCATTCACCAGAAGAACAACAACCCATAAGAATTACCAAAAACAACCACTCCTTATCACTCCATTTATACCAGAAGCAACCCACATAACAACTGACCAATCTCCAACATCCATGATACAGTAAAAAAAAACACACTCCCAGCAACATGAACAATCCAGAAATACCTATTCTTTTGAGGCCAACAAACACAAACATAACTGTCCATACACTATCTGAGCTAGGCACACACAATGATGGACAATCAGAAGTGCAACAACCCTCAAAAATCCAACACCATCAGAATTGAAAACATGCACACATACATCTAATATAGGCGTAAACCACTTAGGGGAAGCATGTAAAAGAAACAACCAGAAGGTGATGGTTATAAAACAAACCTGAGTATCACCATATATGAAGAGAAGCAAGAAACAGATCATGAGAAAAACACCATTGCAAGTAATTCTGGAAGAGACAACACCTCTCCCCAACAGTCCACCATGATACCCTCTATGTAACTCCATACAAACCGATACCAGGGAACCAAAAAAAAATACCACTTAATATACCAAAGAACCATATCACCAGGTCCTGAAATGCTACACTTAAGAGATTCAAAGCAAAGCCACATTATCCAAACTTCATCTGTGCTAGGCACACACCAAGTTGGAAAATCAGTTTGCCCATAAATCTCTAAATACAAACTAAACCAAATGCCATCTAAGCTAGGCTTACACCGCATTGGAATAGCAAGTATAGTCCATGAGAAGTAGCACCAGGTATAAAACCAGTATATGTAGAGAGACTTCAAGAATCTGCTTTCCTCTTTTTCCCTTCAGGTTTATTATGACCAAGAGTAACCAATCTTACTTCAACAGTAGAGCTAGTGAGCTCTTCTTTGCAACATCTCAAATTCTCAAATACTCCCTCAATAGGTATGCTCTCCAAATCAACAGTTTCTTTCAAGGCAGCTTCAAGAACCATAGGCATTTCTTCTTCACCCATGTTGAGTTACATTCTTTGTAATGAAATCGAATTACTTCTTGGGAAGGCGGCCAACACCTAGGAACATCAAAAAAAACACCAATCCAAGGCCAAAGATCAAGCTCCCAAAAATACCCAAACCCTAATTTTCTCAAAAATTAGGCATTTTGAAAAATCTTTTAGATCTGATCAATTAGATTCAAAAGAAACCAATTACCCAAGATGAATTGATCGTAATCAACTTAATTTTAAAAAACCTCCAGAATTTATAAAGTCCTAATTTTGAAAAAGGATTTTTTAGAGCAACCTGTCTCTGATACCATGTAGAAAAACATGAATCAAATGGTTTTATTACTAAAAAACAACCGAACAATTACAACCGAACGATTCTCAAACAGTATCGATACAATAGCTTGATCTCAATCAAGTATAAAGAGAACCATCAATCAGCAACAATAGAACCCAATCTGATCTCAAGCAGATTGGTAACCAAGAAAAACACAGCCTGATCTCAATCAGGCAAACCAACAAAAGAAAAACAACGGGTACTCCAGCTACACTGTCGTACCCCTAATATCTAACTTGATATTAGTTCTATTACAACGAAGAAGAATAAAAACGAAGCTGATAACAGCTTAACAAAAGAAGGAATAACAGCTTTGGTGGTGGTGTAACGGGGAGAGATAGGCAGGGAGTTACATCTTGGGAGCGTCAATTAACTCTTAGTGATAAGCAGAGTATATATACTCTTCTTCATAACGGCTCTATCCAGAATATCACAATCAGCCCTTCATCTTTCCATCTTCTCCAAACAAGGCTTGAACTTCAATAATAATATAACTGAGAATAAGAGAGTGACAACATTAGTCCCTGTAATATATCCGGGCTAAGATTATATTTCAACATATACAGTTAAGTATATCAGTTGGTGTGTCATCAACATGCTAAATTTCTTATAAAATTATTTAATTATGTACCTTTAGTATAAAAACATTGAGGGTCGGGGTGTTTGTCTCGGCTTATGGCTTAATTGGTTTTGTGCTTATGTTTGGTAAGCTCACTTTTTGTGACTTACATTGAAACTTTTCGGCTTATAACTCATTATGACATAATAAACTTATATAAGCCGAAAAGTTTCAAAATAACCCACAAAATGAGGTTTCGAAACAGAAGCCAAAAACCAAAGAAGTCATTAGCAGAAACAAACGCCCCTGAATTTTCAAGGTTAAAACATTAAGCTATACCCTTGTGCAGAACATAAACAATAAGCACAACGGAAAACTTACTTGAGTCGAGAGAAGTGAACGCCATAGAATACCCGGTGTAACTTTCTTCTACAGAATCATGATAATGTGCATTAATAATAATAGAAAAAACTCGACTTATATATAAAAAAAACATGACAACGTGTACATTAATAATTAATAGACTTACATCCACAGTTGATTTATTCTGATCTTTTCCAGAAATATAATCTTTCGACCAAGGTATCATGAATTCAGGCCGCTCCATCTAGTAAGTAAAAAAAACATGTAAGAACTAATGTTACCGAAATAATTACTACAAGGTAAATTAAAAGTAACATATATAATAGTAGTCAATAGTTTATTACCCTGAATTGGGGGTTTTCTTCTACTTCTTCTACAAACATATTATTTTATTTTATTATTATATTATATCATGGGATGTTTGTTTAAGCTTATATAGCGGGTTTATGGGCTTATGCAATTTCGGCACATGTTTGACAAGTTTTTTTTTTTCGGGCTTATTTGGAAACTTCTCGACTTCTTAACAAAACACCTCATATTTTTATATATCATCTATAAATAAGAAATACAGTAAATAAATAGCAATAATATTAACAAGGAAAGTTTATTACCGGGAGATTTATGGTTTTTACAGTTGCGGCTTGAGCGGTGGATACGGAGTAAATGAAGATAAGATATGAGTGGATCTTGTATTTAAGGTCAAAATTAAAAAAAAAAAAAAAAAAAAAAAAAAAAAAAAAAAAAAAAAAACCTCAAAAAGTTAAACCTCATTTATTTTGGGACGGAGAGAGTATTTTGCAATTCTCTTAACTACAACTAAAAGTTGTAGCCGGCCGGGTAGTACCAATAGCTTACGTTGGTAGTTTGTTGCTATATGAAAGGTTAAGACAGTGCAAAATCTTTTTGAATGTATAAATCCATATTTTTTTCTAAGACATAAAGCTATATCTCTACGTGATAAAAATGAGCAATATAAAAAGTTGAGGGTTGTTTACGTACTAAATTAAGTCATTTGGAGAGATATTTATTTTAGTCTCTTAATTGATAGAGAGTAGTTTTTGTGTACCTCCCCAATTAAGAGAAAATAAATGTTTTTGCTCAATCATCTTTTACATAATAAAACAAAACCCCTAATGGTTATTTTGAAAAAAGAATATTTTCTTATTAGGTAATATTTTAATTTAAAATTTTAAAAATTTGATTTGTTGATATAGATAAGATGCAATACTACATAAGTAGAAGATATATACAAAAAAATATGGATAAGATGCGATTAAATTTTTAAATGATTATCTTTAATAATAAAAAAATATAATAAAAAATCATAAATCAAACAAACAAAAAGATTAAATTATTTGTTTTTTAAGAAATAAAAATATATCATTAATAAACTTTTAAGAAAACCCGCGCGTGCGCGAGTATTATAACTAGTTAAGTGGAAACAAAACAACCCTTTAGTGTCGTCTAAGAATCAAGCTTGTTTAAACTGTTGAAAGTAGTAGGGTTGTCTTTGATTGTGATCATATTTACTAATTTCAGTTTTGTAGTACAACTTATGCTTCTAATTAAGTAGCTCTACAAATATTATCTTCAACAAGCTTTACTCATTCATAGAATTTATGTGAACGAGAACCAACTCATTAGAACAGAAGTATAAAGAACACATCAATAAATATATAAATATTTAAGCGGTTTATAAATGAAAACATGAAGATATAGAATGAAATGATGAACAAATATACCTCGAATATTAGTTCTTTGTTTGGCATTTTCGAAGTAGATACATTTCATTCCTTTTTACTCTACTTTATTATATTATTTGTTTTACTATATATTTTTTTTAAAGTAATTCTGATCTAGATTAATGAATAAAAAGACATACGGAGTGGTATTTTGGTATTTCCGTACAAGTCATTGGATGCCATCATGATTGGCAAATGGACGATGAATCTAAGAAACTATAAATTTTAAGTAATATGTCTGCTACTAATTACATTAATATTTTATGAGTATAACTTATGGTCTGCTTGTTTGAAAGTGGGAAAAGATAAAGGTAAAGGGAAAGGGAATGCAAAAGATTGAGTGAGGTGGGTAATCAATACATTACCCCTCAATTTACTCTATAATGTTGATTACCCACTACGGGGTAATCAATACCTTTGCACACCCTAACCAAGCACCAAATTTGAGTGAGGTGACCCCTTTTGAATTCCTTACCCATTCCTCACCCCCTTAACCCCCTTACCAAGCACCCTTTTATGTTCGTGGAATGTCGCTTACATATGCTTAGTCACAAAAAGAAACTCTCTTATTTCAATTATAAATAAAATTTAGTTATATGTGGTAACAATGTAATAAAAACTCATGACGTATGCAAATCGAGTGTGAGTTGATAGTTGGATATGGGGAGAGTGCACGAGGTTGAGATGAATGAATGCGAGGAGTGGGTGTCTGGATTGAGTTGGCTCTGCGTAGAGTCGGTAGAGAATTTTTTTTTTTTTTTTTTTTTTTTTTAGAAAAGCAAGTCGGTAGAGAATGATGAGTACACTGAAGTGGATTAGTGGAACAATGAGATTGTGACTGAAATGAGATGTTTGTGTATGTGAGGCAATGAGATTGTGAGTTGAAACAAAAGTTTGAAGAAAGAAACGTAACTATATCTCATTAATTATGATACCAAGTATGTCATGATTTATGGTTGTTTTTGTTAATGTCTTCAAAGGAATGTGACGAGTGAGTTTGTTGGAATGTGTTGAGAGTATGTGAAGCTGAGTGAGCGCACCATTGGTATTTCTTGGGGATGTTGTTGAGAGACTGACGGCTTGGAGATGTAGTAGAGTGAAGGAATAATGATGTTGTGTAAAAACTTTGCTTGGAGGCAATCGAGTCTCTGCTAGCCTCCCACCTCGCAGCAAAATAGACATCATATCCCATGCGGAAAGTTTCTTAGTATTATGTTTGAACTCCTGCGCCATGGCATTCCTAGAATCCTAGCTGCGTAACGCGGCTCATTCGCCTGGTGTTTTTAGTCGTTAGTTAATTAAAGCGCATGCTGATCATTAATCTTCCACTTCTTCAACATTGAAATCGATCTCGTAATGACTCAAATGTAATGTTTCTATTTGCCTCAAACGGATTTAGTCATTGCAAAGATTCTTGTGACCGTGCATTTTCTTAAACTAACTTACGAGGGGAAGTATCACTAATAACTTTTAAATGTTGTTTCATCACCTTATTCAAATCTTTGGCTTGTTCTTCATTAGACAGGGTATATATGTCCCGATTCATGGTTGCTCTTGTTAGTATATTTATAAAGAAATGTGACCGGTGATCAAGCTTGTTGGAATGTAACGAGAGTACATATAGGCGAGGGTGAAATCAAACGACAACATTATGGCATTGTTGGTGAAATGAGGTGTTTGTATGTGTATAAGTGAGGGCATGAGGATGGAGATGTATATGGTAGTAAACAAAAGCTTGAAGAAGGAGAAGAGTTTTGATTGTGTGAATTTGTCCCACATAGATCGATAAACAAACGCTAATGCAATATATAATTAAGATGATAGGAAAATAATGTATAACTAATCACCAGTTTGCATATCAGTTTAATACGTGAGTTGGTGGTTTGTTATTTTACTTTGTGAAATAACAACTAGAAGATTTTGACCTTTCCTTTTGTGAGATACAATTGTCTTTCTTTTACCTTTTGGGATACGAATAAGTGTATTTTTACAATACGTGAGTTACTAGATGCTAGTGCAAACTAGGTTGAGCTAGTATCTTTTGGAGCATGACATGAGGCGAAGATCAAAAGTTAGTGGCCACTGTTGTTACTTCATATAAGTTACATATTTTTGAATTATTTCAAACTTTATTTGGAAACTGAACATAACATAAATTACATGGATTATCTAACATAATCATCACACCTTTAACCACTTTTCTAACAATAAATTGCAATAATGAAGATTGTCTATGCAGTTTTGGCGAGATTGCATGCATAGTATTCGAAGGCGCCCTTGTAGAACATTAGCGTTCATTTTTCGTTTTAATTGGATTTCAACGAATGTTATTCGTATGATGTCAAAAAATAACAATAAAAAGGTACTATCTGTCATCTTACAAAAATGTATCATTGTATCAATAACAAATGTCATTGTGAAATGAAACATAGTATAGTATTAACACAAATATTATTGGAATGTGTTTTCTTCAACCACTATTAATGGTAAACGCCCGAAAATCATTTTTGGCTTCAATGGGACTCGAAATGTAAATAAAAGGATGAGTAATTTGAAAGTCTTATATTTTTGTTCAGAGTTGAGTTTTTAATGACCTGAGCCGGGAAACGAAACTTAAACGACATACCAAGAGTAGAGAAACGAAGGTCATGGTTGTCCAGTATGTGTGGTTCGTTAGTAGGTTATGGTGGTGGTATTTTACATCTGATATCACCAATTTAAGGACTACAAAATATTAATTAGAATTGTAGACATCAACGTGAATGAGATGGGTTAAGTTTATTACAATTAGCCTAAGCACTCATTGACAAGGGATTCATGAACATTTTGAACCGGTTGTTATGCTTCACCAGCTTGGATAGTGGGATCATGTTCCTACGTTTGTCTTATACGCCGTATGTAGCATTGGCATCATTTTGACCGGAGCAAAACGATGGACAAGAAGGTCGGAACTTAAATAGCAACAGTTGAACTTAAATAGTGCCGCAAGTTCAATGGAGCTATAGTTTACTAGTGGCGTTGATCAACTTAAATAGCAAAAGTTGCCAAAGTTTTTGAGAAAGCTTATAAATGAAAGTGTAAAACTAGTGAAATATGTATCCCTTTCGGCGAGAAGTAGTTCGAAATTAACCCAACAGCGAATGAACCATCGCAAAGCAAAAGCATATACAGTAGTTAATTAATATCTTGATGATGGTTTGGTCACACAAGCAAAAAACACCTTTTTATTATATGGTCAAAGCGAGGGACGTGTGATAGAAGTCTGCAATAGTAGTGCACAAATACGACAATTTCCAAAACCGAACCGGTTTAAAAACCGGTTTCGGTTATCGTTGACCAGTCAAAAATCGGTTTTGGATAAAACCGGATCGGTTCCAATCCGATTTGAGGGAAGAAAAGTTTGAACCGACAATAACAGGTTACAAATTGGTCTAAACCGGTTTTCTGTAATCTGGTTCCACAAACGGTTTTTGAGAAATTGTACTTTGGGACGTTTTTGTGAAAGTGTACTTTGGGTGGGAAGAAAGCTAGGTGAAAGAGATGCAAAGTGAGAAAAAAGCTGGGTGAAAGAGATGAACCGTGTTTCACATAAAATATGAGATAGACTTGTACGAGTTTTGTCATTTAGCTTGTCTAATTCCTCATTGTTGTCTGATTTGAACCCGATGCCGCTTTGAAAACGGGACAACTTTTGTTCATATGATTTTTCAACGTAGTATTCCCGTCATGATTGAAAAGACCCCTACATTTTTTACATTTTGCTTTTTTTGAACCGTCCGACATCTTACACAAATCGAAGTTTGCCCAAATTTCTAGGTTTCTATTCATTGAGAAGATAGAAACCACCGTTGGTTGGGTTGACGAATTCTCAACGGAAGCTTGAGATTGCCCAGATGTCAGTTTTTGAGAGCGTTTTATGCTTTTTGAATGTTTTGTATTTTTTGAAAACACATTAATTTACACAATAATTATAATCTACTGAATATAAAAGCTCAATAAAAAGGACAAAAACATTAATTTAACCATCTGGTACAATATTTGATATAAAAAACTCAAGTACTATATTACAGGGAGTGTTTCTTTTTTTTCCTTAGCTAAGGGATGCTATTTAATATTATTACTTTTTAGATGGGGCTCACAAAAATATCTTAAATGGTCTATATCCACAAGGCTTAATTTATCATCTCCTCCCCATTAAGATACTTATATGGAAGTGGGACCCATATGAAAGCTTAGATAAAGAAAAAAAAAAGCAACCCCTAAAATATAAAAGCTCAAGTACAAATTCACAGTTAATATGAATCACATTAACCATCTACTACAAATTAACTTTTGTCACAAAGCTATGGTGTCTAGCTTGTACTGTCAAATGTCAATCAACCTTCTCGCTATTAAGCCTTTTTTTTAGCAATGCTACAATCACATACAATTTACAAAAAAATAACCACACAATGACATGACAATGATTTATAAAGAAGTGTTTGGTTTAATGGGAGAAAAAGAGAGAAACTTTAGAAAATTGCACCAATCAAGAAATGTCATGTCATTGAGTGATTATTTTTTTTTTAAAGTATATGTGGTTGTAGCAATTTTTTTTAGTGTACCACATCACATGTCTACGGTACACTCTACAGCACTATCACATTTGAAATACTAGTTACTTATCTGTACTTCCTAGTCCCCAGGAACACACTTTATTTTTTAATGTCTTGTCTATCAAAAGTCTTCTTCATCATTCTCTACAACTTTGCAACCACCAACAATGGTGAACGTCGGAAAATTTCCTTCGAAGGCAAAGATGTTTTTCGACAGCAACAAGTTTCTACCAGTCATCATCAATGATTCACAACATTAAAAGAAAACCCGGGTTAAACCGGTTTAAAAACCGATTTTTGACCGGACCGGTTTAAACCGGTTTCAAACCGATCTCGAAAGAAAATGGTAACCGGTTATAAAACCGGCGGATCGGTTTTCGAGAAACTGGGTATCCCTAAACCAGTTTTTTAAGGAAATCGGTTTTCGGTTTTTATTTCGAATCGGTTTTCGGTTTTTTTTTCCACCTCTAATCTGCAACACTCTAAAATAAGGTGGTGCATTGTTTTACACAATAAGTTAAGGGGTAGTACATATTTTTTAATATTAAACAAAATTTAACAATGGCTCATATAGGTATATATGGTGATAGATAACCAACTTTTTCTTGCGCCTATCTCCCTTTTTCCTTATACATTAAAAAGTAGTTGCACTTATTTAATTGTTTGTTCCTGTTATACAATATTTACCTTTTTACTAATATAAAAAAAATTGGCGGACCTTTCAAAATACCTGTACGTGCGCATAGTTACATGTAAATTTGGCATTTGTTTATATCAAATGCTCTACAAACCGAAAATCTTGGAAGCTAGTTTTATTTTAATAAGGTATTCGTCTCATGAGTTATGAGTGCATAGAGTTAACATGCAAGACTGTATACTTCATGTACTAGATTAAAATAATGACAATGATGCCTCACATTTTTGACCGGTGTAATTCGGTAGGCTTTGCCGTTGTGCCCATAAATTCGCATAGGTTTTGCAAGTCTAGCGCCATAGTTCAAAGTCCGTCATGAGGAACCTGAGCGAACGTTCATCATCACCGAATGTAAAGGCCAGACATTAAGCTATACTATGATGGAGATTGGAAGGATTTTTATGTGTGAGATTTTCTCGTGGGGTGATCTAAATTACTACATAAGGTTAGGCACAACAGTGACCTTCAACGATTTTCAATTTTCCTGTCACCTTAATATTCTTTCTCCTGCGACTTACAGACGACCTCTCAGGCATAGTAAGGAGACCAACATTTTTTTTCCAACTTTTTATAACAAAATTAAATTTCATTAATAATAAAAAACCATTACATAATAATTCAAATACATTTAAAAACATTACAAATAAAACACTACAATGGTATCATCCACCCTTGTTAATTATTCAGCTATCTAATTCAGTGTGTTGTCTTCCTTTTACCTTTATGTTATCATCACCATCTTTAGGCCCTTGGCAATGCATCACTCACACCTTAACCCTTCACTCACAAACAACCAATTCCCTTATGCCACATCACCCTCCAACTTTTCCCTTCACTCACTCATTTTTTGTTGGCATCACATCACTCACCCTTCACTCACTTCTTTTTTTTTCCTTTTTCTTTTTTCTTTTTTAAATTCTATCAAAATTTATTAAAAACTAAAATTCATTAAAATTAAAATAAACATTACATAATATTATTAAAAACATAAAATACCATTACATAATACTAAAAATCTAAACTTCAGCGTCCACCTCGAGGTATGCTAATTGTTGAGCGTGAACATGCTCCATAAGATCAAATCTGACACGAAAATGTGTATCCTCATCTCGTATCTCGCCTAAAGCTGCTTCGTCAAACACCGGTTCAATTGGAGGATCCCGAATATGAACTGGCGAGATTGCGTTACCGGCGTTATGTATAATCATGTTATGCAATATGACACACGTATAAACTATTTTTCTAATTCTTTCTATCGTGTGTGGCCGTAAGGGTCGATTCAGTATACTCCATTTACCCTTGAGAACACCAAATGCCCGTTCAACATCCTTTCGAGCCGACTCTTGTAATTTCTTGAACTTTTTTTCCTTCCGGTCGGTTGGATATTTGAACGCTTTAACAAACGTAGACCATGCCGGATATATGCCATCACAAAGATAGTAGCCACGCTTGTACGTATGGCCGTTCACAACAAATGGGCACTTAGGTGCCGTACCATTACGCTCGGTGAGGAATAGCGGAGATTGCATCACAACGTTTATATCGTTGTTTGAACCCGACGGTCCAAAGAACGCGTGCCATATCCACAAATCTTGAGACGCCACTGCCTCCATCATAATCGTGGGGTATTGATGGTCACCCCTTTTATATTGACCCCTCAATTCCATTGGACAATTCCTCCAAACAAAATGTGTGTAATCTAGGCTACCGATCATACCCGGAATGTGATGTCGGTCTTCGTGCGCTTCGTACAAACATGCAACATCATGACTTGTTGGCCTACGTAGAAAATCTCGAGCATATAACTCAATAATAGCATCACAAAAAAAATTGAAGGCATTCACGTGAAGTTCTTTGCGCCATTTCTAAATATTCGTCAAACTCATCCGGTGGTACACCGGTTGCGAGTTGTTTAATGGCAGACGAACATTTTTGTATGGCCGTGAAACTTTTTTTCATTCTAGCATCGTAACCTTCCTGAAAATACTCGAATCTAGCCTCAATAGCTTGCGTTATTTTTAAAAATAAACTTTTAGGCATACGATACCTATCTTCAAAAAATTCATCGTCGAATTTTGGATCCTCACAAAAATAATCACGATGCAATCTTTGTGCAGCAGAGATCCGATTGCGTTTCACTGATTTTCGTGTCGACCCAGCCGTATCTTCTTCATCTTCGTCAATCGCGTCAACAAAAAATTCGAGACTAGTATCGTTAGATCACTCGAACGGCTTATCTAGAAAAAAAGTCGAACCAATTTTTTTATGCTCCATATACTTGCGGTTGAATCGGATATTTTTTTGGATCGGATTTTTTTTTTGTTGGAATCAGATGTTTTTTTTTTGAATGGATCGGTAGTGTTTGTTTTTTTTTTTTTTTTTTTATGTTGTGTCTTTGTTTCCCAGCCGTATATATACACAAAAAAAAAAGTAGCCGTTGCTCTCATTTTTAATGCCCAACGTTCAAAACCTTTAATGCACAAATGGCTACTTTTGATCGGTAAGGTTTCCCGAATTTCATCTCTACCGCACGGTAAGAAGGGGAGGGCGGCGGTGTTCCCGTGCGGTGGGGATACCGTACCGAGCCTCTCCGCATGCATTGCCAATGGCCTTAATAAATAAACATTCATCTACCCTTTTTCAATCTCAAACATCTTTTAACAACACAAGGCTCAATACATCTTTAATAAATAACATCTATATGCCCCTCTTTAATAAAAGTCTCAATCTAATGCAGTCACCAAACAAAATAGATATACTTTTTTTTCTTAGCCTTAAAAACAGAACACTCGTGGTGCATAAAAAGTAGGATTAATTTCATATATCTCCTTTCTTTCAAGATTAATTTCATATATACCTAAAGTGCAAGTATTGAATGCATAATGTGTTGGAACACAAAAAGTATAAATCATGATGCAGGGGCTTCCATGATAACGTGATTAGGGAACGTTGTAATATGTTGGAACATTGTGATATCAAGCATTTCTTTGCCTATCTTCAACGATGTTGCACATCAAGCTCAGAACAAAAGATCAAAGTCAAGGTTTATTTGGAAGTACCACACCCCCTAGTCTATTTATATATGAAGTGTCCTTTTCACCATCAGTTTTAACGTGTCGCTTTCAACTTTTTTTTCTTTTGATTTTTATTTATTTATTTTGTATTTTGTATTTTTTTTTAGTATTTTGTGTTGTTGACATTTTTTTTACAACTAACATATTTTAATTTACTTTACGATATAAGAATGTTTCTATTAATAAAATGGTAACATGTAACAAGTGCAATAACTTTGTAAAATTTTATTTGATTGTGATTGATTTGAGTAGTGAATCATACTCCTATATATACTTCAAAAGAGTTAGATATACGTCAAATCACATAATTAATGTGTTTATCACTTGTCACATCAAATATTTAATGCAAATAAACAGCCACCTGCACTTTATTTTTCTACATAGTCGTATTTCTAACACAAAAAGAGTTACACATAATAAAGAGTGAAAGTAACATCACATGATAAAGAGTGAATTTAATTCATGAAAACATATTTGTACTTATTACACTACTGTATCAACTGTATAACGTACACAAACAGGTTACAACAAAAACACATTAAATGGAAAGCATTTTGTAAAATATTTGTCTTTTAGTAGTTTTATATTTTAGTAGGTGATAGGAGGATTTTAGAATCATATATTGTTCCTCTACTTCTAGAGGTATCCCCAACATGACCCTTTGAGCATGGCTTGTTTTGTGAAATAGGACTAGCAGCTAGCCTACATGATAAAGTGAATGCCAAAATACTACTTCGTACGTATCACGTTTTGTGAATAGTCCTATTGAAAAGATATGTAGTAACCTACATAAGTAGTCATAAAGAGAGTTTTTTTTTTTTTGGAAGGTGACTTTCAATTTTTGATTTAGAGTCGCACCTGCCAAGGTGGCAGGCCCTCATCCACCACATACCTAGACTATGTTGTCTGAACCAGGCCCACGCTGACGTAGTGGGGATTAAGCGGCTTCCGCCCGAAACCGTACCGCCTCCACACAAATAAGAGGTTTAGAAAGGTAGTGGGTCCCTCATCTGTTAGAATCTCTGGATGAGGAGACCTTCCTTTTTTACACTCTACCACTACAAATAAAATAAAGAAAATGGTTGGCCCAAAATTAAAAAAGAAATAATATTATATACATGACATAGTGATTCAGATGGAATAAAAGAAAAGTAAACAGGCCCTTAGAGGGGTATACACATTGGTTTATACCCGGTGAGATGTTCAACTGTTCAACATGTTTTATGGGTACGTCTTTATCTTTGAACTTGTAAATAACCACGCACAAAGTACAATCGGGACGGGTGCGTATTCTTTCGTTAGTTCATGACTCATAACATTTCACTATGCCAGAATGTATACTCTTATTGAAACCATTGAGTTAAATGAACCTAAGATGACAAGTATTGGTGCTTGTGTGAAATGATTTGGGTATAAATACTCATGTGGAAAAAAGATCGTAACAAATTTGCTATGAACGTGACATCAACTAAGCAGTAAGCACATGTATCCGAATTAGTGTTTGACATGTTGAGATGTAAATAGCGGGTTGGTGAGTGCTTATTCACTCACCTTTTCTTAGCCAAAATTGGACCAAATAAACCAAAAACTAACCAATAATGCCAAAGAAAGTGTGTTTTTGTGTTTGTGAATGTGCAGGTACGGATATTTAAGAAAAGACGAAAAATCACGAGAAAATGACAAAACGGGCACGAGATTTGGAAAAGATTAAATAAAGCCGGAGCCGGGGAAGCTAGTGGTCTAAAGGAAGTCCTCAATATTACAAGTATTCCATAAGTGACCCGGGAATGAAGTTTGAAGAATTGACACTTTTGGTCCCTCAATTTCATGAAACTACAAATTTGGTCCTTATGAAGTACATTTTGGAAGTTTGGCAACTCAGGCCCTCCAAGTATCCAAGAAATATCACAATGAGCCCTTGGAATTATTTTTGTGAAGATGGCAGAAAAGGTCCTTGCAATTTCAGGAAATACCATTTTGGTCCCTTGGTTTTGCTACTACTACAAACCGGATCCAATCACCTCTTAGTCCAAATAATAACAAAACACAAGCAACCCAGATCCACTCATCCCACAAGCCCAATCCACCTTTATTATCACAACCCGATCCAGTCCAACCCCCAAACCCGACCCTAAAATCAAACAATAATAAAAAAATCACACCGCCCCCGTTTACTATTTACCCTTCTTCCCCGTTTTACCTCGTACCCAAACAAATTACCTCGTACCCAAAATCCTTACCTCGTACTAGGAATCTATCTAGAAGGCTGACAACGTGTCAGTATTGGTGTCAGTACCTCCACCGTGGCAAATTGATGTCCTCTGATTGGCCAATTGGACGTGGATCAAGATAAGCTTATCATTTTGGGATTAGATAAGGTGGGATGACTCAGACTTGATGAGGATTGAAGATTTGTGGCTCCTATTGCAGTTCTAGGACCTTCCAAACCCTAGACCCCTCACCTTGGTGCTCCCCTATAAAACCCCCCTCCTGATTCACATTAAGTAGTAGGTTTTAGGTTAAAGTTATGCTGTCAATTTCTTTTTAGCTTATGTAATCTAGCTTAGTTATTGTAATTTCCTTTTAAAGTTTAATAAAAGTTTTAATTTTCCTTTAAATTCAGCTTATTACTTTCCTTTTCATTGCTTATTTCTGCTTCTATTAAGCTTCTTTTTCTGTCAAATGCTATTTAAAGTTATTATCTTTATATAATCTATATAGTTTTATAATCATTTTCAATAAAAATAAAAAGAAAAAAAAAATCAGAAAATAATAAAAAAATAAAAAAATATATAAATATAGTAGTATAACAGCTCCTCAATGAGCTTATTTTCCTTTTCATTGTTCACTTAAGCTTTCTAGCTTATTAGTGGATATAGTCTAGTCCTTGTTAATGCAAGACAGCCTAAGTAAGATTTTGGTTCCAATTATGATGCTGAGGTGTGTTGATATGCTGAGACAGACCCCAAGTGAACTCAGCCTATCATAAAGATAGGCTAGCTCAGTGAACCCCCTCTATTTTGAGCTGAGGGGGAGGCTTTATTGTAAGTTCATCTCATTTCCATTTTATAGACAGTTAAGTAGTAGACATCTAGTGTAATTGCTTATTGTTGCTTCTAGCTGTGTTAATCTTAGTTATTTAGCTTTAATAGTTGTTAAGTAACATGCTTGATATGATCTGTGCTTAAAAAGTGGTAGATTAATAGCTAAAAACTAGATTTCTAGCCTAGATAATCTGTTAAGGGGGTGTTTGGATTAAGGCTTTGAGCTGAGTACTTGTTGATTTTGGTAGCTAAAAGTAGTTCATACAGTCCACTATAGATAATAATAGGTTAAACAAGTCATAATATTAATAGGTTACAAGGTAAAAAGTCAAAACTAATTTCATCTTAGCTTAACTGTTAGCATAATAATCAGTTAGTTAGTGAAACAGTTAGTGTAGTCACATATTAGTTCAATTTAGCTTAAAACATTTTCATATTAGCTTATTAATACATAAGGTAGTAGTAATCAGCAATACAAAGTGGATTTGGTCAAAGTGATTTTGCAATTAAAAAGTCAACACTGCTTATACTAAGCAGTCAGTATGAAACTTTGATAGGGCTTGTAGAGCTTATTATTAATTGGAAATACATAAAAGTTGCTAATATAAGTAGCCTGCTAGTAGGACTATAGATATCAATTAAATAATCAGCTTCTAGATCTCATTAGCTTATAGAAAATCAAGCTTGTAGTTGGTGTTGTGAAACACTACCTGCCCTGCACCACAGGTCTGGGGGGTAGTTCTTGGCCAATTTTAGTATTGTAGCTAAATACTAAAGTCTAAAATAAAAGCACTTTTAAGTAGTTCTAGTGGTAGGGAGTATAATTCTGCAAATAGTTTGTATCTTAGATCTCATCTTAATAGCTTATTTGGCCTTGCTTATTTGGTTTTTCTGCAATAAACTGTTTGAGAAATAGGGCTGCAATTCTTCTATTTAGATCTCTAGTTGCAAATTTTGCTTGTTCTGGGCTTAGTAGAGTATACTTAACCTGTTTCTATTGAAAGTTTGGGTTGTGCTTATCTGTATAGCTTATTTGAGCTTTTAGCCTTGCTTATTGCTAATAGATTGAATTCTGTTTGATCTTTTGCTTTCATACCATCATAATTTGCAACATTTGAGTCTCTTACATCATTAGTAATCTGTTTTAAAAGTTTCATAAGGTTTTGGACAGAAGTGCTTATTAATAAGCACTTTTGTTAAGCTGTTTTGCCCCAAATAAGCACTTAATAAGCTGTTTAGGATTTCAAATTTTTATTCCAAGTTTCTTTTCTTATTTTTGATTTTCTGGTAAATTTTCAGATTTTTCCATAGCTTTTTACTACTTTTCCTAATTTATCTTGATTATTTTCCATTTTTAAATAGTTTTTAATTATCAAAAATCCATAAAAAATAGAAAAAAGGTTAGAAAAATACAAAAATAGTTTCTAAAATTCTTTTATAATATTTAAGATTTTCCAGAATAGTTTTTATAATTTTCCCACCATTTTTCATAATTTCCTTTATTTATAATCACTCTTTAATTCATTAATTAGAAAATTAATTCTAGAAAATAAAAGAAAAGTCAAAAAAATATTTTTCTTTTTCCAGAAATTATTTTTAGTAGTTTAAGATTTTTAGAAAAAGTTTCAAGTTCGTAGGATAATTTTTAGATAAACGTCACGTTTAAATAATCGCGCGTGCATTCCCGTTTTTGCGTTTTAGATTTTGGTGCATTACTAGCTTGTACTTTCTGCATGTTTCCTAATTGTTAGTTGATAATTGAATTATTTGATCACTATTTGCCTTTTTCTCTTCCCACTTTTCAAATCACGATTTCACGAATCAATATTCTTGATTCCATTCACCTTCACTGGGAAACGACTCGGGTGATCCGTATTTCTTGCGGATCATTTCGATACTTTACTACTATATTATAATAAACTTGATTGTTTTCGGACGAATCAGTTTTTGGCGCCGCTGCCGGGGAAGGCTTGAAGTGAATTTTGAATCATTGTTTTAAAAAAATCGTGTTTTGTTAAGCCTTCTTCTATTTTTGTATATATATATATAAATATTGAAAAATCAGAAATACTTTTCCTAAAGTATTTCCAAAAACTCCAAAAAAAAATTAATAAAGTTATTGCCTCGTTCCGATCGAAAGAAAGGCCGTTGTAAACCAAATAAGCCTAACAATATAACAAAAACGTTAAATTAGTTGTTTATCGGACTACTTCATACTACAACCGAATAAGCGGGAAATACGGATAGCTTTGACATTAAATTGCAAGCTGAAGAGAGATCCAATCTTCTCTCCCGTCCCGTCGCGAGTGGTTTGGAGGAAACGGTTCTCGATTAGCGTGACGTTTTAAGAAAAGATCTCAAAAAAAAAAAAAAAAAAAAAAAAAAAAAAAAAAAAAAAATCTTCTTCTTTTCTTTTTCATTTTCTTTTTGATTTTGCTTGTGGTGTATGCACACCCGTTCTTCTTCTGAGAATCTTACGTCTCCGTTCTCTAATCCCGAAAGGGTAATTCGACACACTCACCGTGTCCATTTCCTTAACGTTGAGGAAATGGATCCGAATAATCAACACCCTCCGGTGGGTGGTGATGATCACCAACACATGCCGGCTCCCGATCTCCGAACGATGGAGGAGCTGTGCCAACCCACAATGCACGGTAGAGGTGGCCCGATTGCCCCTCTAAATATTGAGGCTACGGATTTTGGACTTAAGCACCACATGATACAACAAGTCCAAAATTCGTGCCAATATCATGGTTTACCGGGTGATGATGCAAACAAGCATCTCGATAAGTTTTTGACTATCACCCAAAATATGAAACAAAATGGGGTCTCCGATGACGCCCTCCGTCTCTCTCTCTTCCCCTATTCTCTTACACATCATGCCACAGCCTGGTTTGATAGACTTCCCAGGAACTCGATTCATACTTTCAATGAAATGGTATCTAAGTTCCTGGCGAAGTATTTTCCACCGTCGATGGTGACGAAATTGAGGAACGATATTAGCAATTTCCGACAACTCCCCGATGAGTCTTTGTTCGAGGCTTGGGAGCGTTACAAGCTTGCCATTGATCATTGTCCAAACCATAACATGCTTCTCGTTACGATCATTGATACGTTTTATAATGGTTTGACTTTACGACATCGAGACACGATCAATGCTGCAGCTGGTGGTACTTTCATGAAACGTCGTCCTGAGGATTGTTACGAGCTAATCGAGAATATGACGGCCCATTACAACTATTGGGATTCCTCGGCCGAGAGGAATGAGCCAATAAGATCGACCGCGACTCTTAATTCTTCCTCTTCTTCTAATCCCGAGATAGCCGTCTTAACTAAGAAAGTTGACGATTTGTCAACGGCTATGCTAAGAATGTACCAAATAAATCAAGACAAAAACACACAAGTTAATGTGGTCAATGTTGTTTGTGAAACTTGTGGTGGTCCACACTCGTATTATGATTGTCCAACGACTGGCTTTTTAGCTCTTGAGAACGTGTATGCTGCAAACATGGGTGGCACCGGCTACCCACCTCTTCAAGGAGACCGTAATCTCCTCAGCTACCGTTCGAGCCATTTTCAAGGACCACCCGGGTTTAATCAACCTAATCAAGTGAATCAGAATAACAATGTGCAAAACCGTAATCATCAGTTCACTCAAAATCAAAACCGAGAAAATAATGGTTTTCAAGGACAAAATCAGAATTTTCAACAAAATCAAAACCGGGGAAATTACCAAGCCCCGCCTCAAGGGAATAATTTTCAAAATAATGGGAATTTTCAGAATAATAATCATGGAAACATCAATCAAGGGAATCAGAATAATCAAAATTTTCAAAACCGTGGGCAAAGTTTTAATAATCAAAATCAAGCTGCTATTCCAAATCCGTCGCCCACGGAAGAGTTGATTAAACAATTGCTTCAAGGTCAACAAGCTTTAATGACTAAACAAGAGGAAACCACGAGGTTATTTGCAACTCAAATCAATGATCTTAACAAGCGTTTAAATGATCGACCCTCGGGCTCTGGAACTTTGCCAAGCAACACGATCGCAAACCCGAGGGGCGAAGTAAAGGCGATCACGACTCGCAGTGGTGCTATTTATGAACCCACGGCTCCGACTACCTCTTCTTCTCTTCCTCCTAAGGTAGTGGACCGTGAGACCGAGGCAACAAAGGACCCGGTGCCTCCTACTAATAACGGAGGTTCCGAAAACGTCCAACCTCCGGTTGTTCAAGTTTCAAAAGATAATGGAAAAATGGTTTTTGAAAACAATTTGAAATACAAGTCTAAATTGCCATATCCGTCAAGATTTAATGATGAAGAGCTCCGTGCAAAATCTAAAAAACAAATGGAAAAGTTTCTTGATATTTTTCAAAAGTTGCACTTTGATATAAGTTTCATGGATGCTCTTGTTTACATGCCAAAATTTGCTTCAACGTTTAAAAATCTCATAAGCAACAAAGAGAAATTGCTTGAATTAGCCGAAACACCAATTAACGTTCATTGCTCCGCTATTCTCCTCAAGAAGCTTCCCGAGAAGCTTGGAGATTCGGGAAAGTTTCTTATTCCTTGTTCGTTACAAGATCAAGAGGTTTGCAACGCCCTGGCCGATTCAGGTGCGAGCATTAACCTTATGCCATTTTCAATCTATAAACAACTTGGGATGGGGGAACTTAAACCGACCCGAATGACGTTAGAGTTGGCTAACCGTTCGATTGCTCATCCGATTGGGATTGCGGAAGACGTTTTTGTTCAAGTGAAATCATGTACTTTTCCGGCCGACTTTGTCGTGGTTAATTTCGAACCCGATCCGAGAGTTCCTCTTATACTAGGGCGACCGTTTTTACGTACCGCTAAGGCCCTAGTAGATCATTTTGAGGATACTCTCACTTTACGACATGACGATGACATAATGATTTTCAAAGCCGATGCTTCGAAATCAAAGAAGTATTCCGTCAACAGCATTGATACTTGTGATTATTCCTTTGATGATTTTGTGAAAACGTTCGTCTCCGACTCTTCCCCATCATTTCCTCCGATTAAGGAATATGACTCTTTCTGGGAAGAGGTCGATGAATTTCTTGCTATTGATACGATTCCGTTTTCTGAGATTGATGATTCTTACTTTGATTCGGAGGGAGATACTATTTTTCTTAACAATTTGTTGAACGATGAACCGTCAATCCCTCCGGATAAAGTTAAGACAAAGATTGAGCTTTTAATTGACGATCCTCTGGAGCCCGAGCTCGAGGAATTTTTACCCGACTTTGAGAGTTTTTCATTCGATACGACTGAGGAGATTAGTGGCAATCCCACTTATCGTCCGACTTATGAAGCTTTTCATTTTGATATCGACCACTCGGAAGAGACGAGTCGTGGCAGTACCACTTCTCATGCTTTTATCTCTCTTCCGGAGTATGAATCGTTTTGTTTTGATGAATTTGAATGTGAAATTGAAAAGTTTTCCAATCCCGAATATGAAAGTTTCAGCTTTGATCTTGTAATTGATCATGATCCGGGTGGTTTTCTTAAAACTGTGAGTCTTAATGAAAATTGTGTCCCATCCCTCCCACCCGGAAAAGTTTTTAAAATAAGCTTGAATGATAAGATTCATAATTTCATAATTATGAAGTCTTCTTTTGATAATGATGAGTTTTTTAAGATGGTTATCATGACCTTCTTAACATTTGTCACATATGGTGTGGATTCTCTTATCCTTCACTCCGTGGGGAGTGAGGATGTTGTTTTTGACCCGGGTATCGTGTCTAAAAGTTTTCAACATTAAAATACCATCGGTTGTCTCTTCGGGATAAAACTTTCAAATAAATCATATGTTTTTCAAAAATATTTTGAATGAAAGCCCGAATGAGATGATTTTTCACAGATTTTTCCCCAAGGACGAATTAATTCGGGGATCGAGTCAAGCTAATGTGACTCGGTGAACAAAAACAAGCGCTTTGTGGGAGGCAACCCATACTTATCATCTTCTTATATTTCTATTTTCTAATAAATAACGTGAAGAGGGGGTACCTCTTCCAATCTCGTGTTTCGTGGTTGTTTGTGATGATTGTCCAGGATTGTCCCCGATTTATGATGACTCTCGTGCTCGTGGTTTTGTCTTTCTCTCCACTCGAGTCTCATTCATCGATGCTTATGGAAATCCTATATCCGAAAATCTTATCGACTAACGTTTTCTTTGGCATACTTAATAAACGGCCCTAGATATTTGTTAGGATTACCTTTGCCCGTAAAACATTGAGGACAATGTTTCATTCTAGTCCGGGGGGGTGAATCTTCGATTCGATTTTGACCTTGCAGTTTTCACCATGTCGTATACTCTCGTAACTCCGTTTTTCCACCAAAAAACCAAAAAATTGAAAAAAAAAAAATTTGAAAATCTCAAAAATTTTGATGAAAAAGACATGGAAAAGCACAAAAAAAAAAATGAGAAAAAGTAGAAAAAGTTGTGCAAAAATATGATAAAGTTTGAATAAGTGTTTTGACACCTTGTTGACTTTCTTGCTGGCGAGAGTAGGAATAAATATTTTGACTTGACCGGGCGTATAGAGCCCTAGCTTGTTCCCTTAACCAATGATAATCATAATAGTTTGTGCTAGTCTTGTACACTAGGAGCTACTCTTTTGTCGGCTCCCGTACTTGGCTTTATACATGCACGACTTGAAAAGCTTCCGCTAGTCTTTTACATTAGGAGCTACTAAACGCGAATTCTTATTAAGAGTTTGCAAAGTTCCCGTATTTGACTTTATATATGCGTGGCTGGTTATCGGCTAAGCATCTGCTAATCTCATTATTTGAGGTCTTAAATTTGCAGAGAACGAGAAATGATAGAGTTTATTTAGAAGTTAGATGCTAAGCGTGGAGTAGTGGTTCTCTTTAGAGCTCATGAGAGGTACTTGTGGCTTTTTACTCCCATCAGATACGTCACCAATATATAATAGATGTTCTAGGTTAATTAGTGGTATTTCGGTTTAAATAATATTTAGTTCTTTATTTTCTTAAGAGAATTTTTGCTTTAGAAGTTGGGTACATATCAAGGAACACCAAAATAAGAGCTAAAAGTGAAAAATCAAAAGTCAAAGTTGACTATGTATGTGGTTTTGGAGCTACCCGATAAGCTTCCATTATGAAAAAAATCAAAGACAAAAGTGAAAAATATGAGAAAAGTATAAAAAAAAAAAAAAAAAAAAAAGTGAGAAATGAAAAATATGAAAGTTGTAGAATTGTTGAATAAGAGCTATGTATGTATCAAATAAGTTGTTGGCGCGTGAGGTGCATGTGATACGTGATTAGTAATCAATCACATGAGGTGCACGTGATTGTACTCCGCAACTTATATCCTTGATATTGTATGTACCCCAAATTCCTTGATGTGGACCGAATTTCTATTGCAGTGGTTCTTAAGAGAAAATGATTAACTATTTATTGTTTAAACTTAGGTGTCACTATCGGGCTAAAAAATTATTGAAACGAGAAAATATGAAGCAATTCATTTCTCAACAAAAATAAAATAATGAGATACAAAAACCTAGGACATGGGAGTAAGAAGTATCCACTAGTAACTGTTATGAGTAGTGTTAGCATCTAATTTGTAGATAAGCTGTGATCTCGTTTTTACGCTTAGTTTGGGGACTTGTGAAAAATCAAGGATGACGATTTTTATCCGTATGGTCACTTCGTAAAAAGAAGTGTTTCTACTCGTTGACCCTAATAATTATTGCAAAAATAATGAAAGTTCGACATACCGTCACAAGTATGATGTATGAAAAGTCCAAAAATAGAATAAAGTGAAATAAAGAAATAAATTTTGGAAAACGGGGCGTTTACGGGAATAAATGATTTTGTAATCTCTTTTGAACCTCCTTGCTACTTTTCAAAGTTAGTAAAAAGAGTATCGAAATTATTTATCTCGTGAGCGTGAATTGATCACATTGCGTGAGGACACGGCAATACTTTAGTCCGGGGGATTTTGGTGAGTGCTTATTCACTCACCTTTTCTTAGCCAAAATTGGACCAAATAAACCAAAAACTAACCAATAATGCCAAAGAAAGTGTGTTTTTGTGTTTGTGAATGTGCAGGTACGGATATTTAAGAAAAGACGAAAAATCACGAGAAAATGACAAAACGGGCACGAGATTTGGAAAAGATTAAATAAAGCCGGAGCCGGGGAAGCTAGTGGTCTAAAGGAAGTCCTCAATATTACAAGTATTCCATAAGTGACCCGGGAATGAAGTTTGAAGAATTGACACTTTTGGTCCCTCAATTTCATGAAACTACAAATTTGGTCCTTATGAAGTACATTTTGGAAGTTTGGCAACTCAGGCCCTCCAAGTATCCAAGAAATATCACAATGAGCCCTTGGAATTATTTTTGTGAAGATGGCAGAAAAGGTCCTTGCAATTTCAGGAAATACCATTTTGGTCCCTTGGTTTTGCTACTACTACAAACCGGATCCAATCACCTCTTAGTCCAAATAATAACAAAACACAAGCAACCCAGATCCACTCATCCCACAAGCCCAATCCACCTTTATTATCACAACCCGATCCAGTCCAACCCCCAAACCCGACCCTAAAATCAAACAATAATAAAAAAATCACACCGCCCCCGTTTACTATTTACCCTTCTTCCCCGTTTTACCTCGTACCCAAACAAATTACCTCGTACCCAAAATCCTTACCTCGTACTAGGAATCTATCTAGAAGGCTGACAACGTGTCAGTATTGGTGTCAGTACCTCCACCGTGGCAAATTGATGTCCTCTGATTGGCCAATTGGACGTGGATCAAGATAAGCTTATCATTTTGGGATTAGATAAGGTGGGATGACTCAGACTTGATGAGGATTGAAGATTTGTGGCTCCTATTGCAGTTCTAGGACCTTCCAAACCCTAGACCCCTCACCTTGGTGCTCCCCTATAAAACCCCCCTCCTGATTCACATTAAGTAGTAGGTTTTAGGTTAAAGTTATGCTGTCAATTTCTTTTTAGCTTATGTAATCTAGCTTAGTTATTGTAATTTCCTTTTAAAGTTTAATAAAAGTTTTAATTTTCCTTTAAATTCAGCTTATTACTTTCCTTTTCATTGCTTATTTCTGCTTCTATTAAGCTTCTTTTTCTGTCAAATGCTATTTAAAGTTATTATCTTTATATAATCTATATAGTTTTATAATCATTTTCAATAAAAATAAAAAGAAAAAAAAATCAGAAAATAATAAAAAAATAAAAAAATATATAAATATAGTAGTATAACAGCTCCTCAATGAGCTTATTTTCCTTTTCATTGTTCACTTAAGCTTTCTAGCTTATTAGTGGATATAGTCTAGTCCTTGTTAATGCAAGACAGCCTAAGTAAGATTTTGGTTCCAATTATGATGCTGAGGTGTGTTGATATGCTGAGACAGACCCCAAGTGAACTCAGCCTATCATAAAGATAGGCTAGCTCAGTGAACCCCCTCTATTTTGAGCTGAGGGGGAGGCTTTATTGTAAGTTCATCTCATTTCCATTTTATAGACAGTTAAGTAGTAGACATCTAGTGTAATTGCTTATTGTTGCTTCTAGCTGTGTTAATCTTAGTTATTTAGCTTTAATAGTTGTTAAGTAACATGCTTGATATGATCTGTGCTTAAAAAGTGGTAGATTAATAGCTAAAAACTAGATTTCTAGCCTAGATAATCTGTTAAGGGGGTGTTTGGATTAAGGCTTTGAGCTGAGTACTTGTTGATTTTGGTAGCTAAAAGTAGTTCATACAGTCCACTATAGATAATAATAGGTTAAACAAGTCATAATATTAATAGGTTACAAGGTAAAAAGTCAAAACTAATTTCATCTTAGCTTAACTGTTAGCATAATAATCAGTTAGTTAGTGAAACAGTTAGTGTAGTCACATATTAGTTCAATTTAGCTTAAAACATTTTCATATTAGCTTATTAATACATAAGGTAGTAGTAATCAGCAATACAAAGTGGATTTGGTCAAAGTGATTTTGCAATTAAAAAGTCAACACTGCTTATACTAAGCAGTCAGTATGAAACTTTGATAGGGCTTGTAGAGCTTATTATTAATTGGAAATACATAAAAGTTGCTAATATAAGTAGCCTGCTAGTAGGACTATAGATATCAATTAAATAATCAGCTTCTAGATCTCATTAGCTTATAGAAAATCAAGCTTGTAGTTGGTGTTGTGAAACACTACCTGCCCTGCACCACAGGTCTGGGGGGTAGTTCTTGGCCAATTTTAGTATTGTAGCTAAATACTAAAGTCTAAAATAAAAGCACTTTTAAGTAGTTCTAGTGGTAGGGAGTATAATTCTGCAAATAGTTTGTATCTTAGATCTCATCTTAATAGCTTATTTGGCCTTGCTTATTTGGTTTTTCTGCAATAAACTGTTTGAGAAATAGGGCTGCAATTCTTCTATTTAGATCTCTAGTTGCAAATTTTGCTTGTTCTGGGCTTAGTAGAGTATACTTAACCTGTTTCTATTGAAAGTTTGGGTTGTGCTTATCTGTATAGCTTATTTGAGCTTTTAGCCTTGCTTATTGCTAATAGATTGAATTCTGTTTGATCTTTTGCTTTCATACCATCATAATTTGCAACATTTGAGTCTCTTACATCATTAGTAATCTGTTTTAAAAGTTTCATAAGGTTTTGGACAGAAGTGCTTATTAATAAGCACTTTTGTTAAGCTGTTTTGCCCCAAATAAGCACTTAATAAGCTGTTTAGGATTTCAAATTTTTATTCCAAGTTTCTTTTCTTATTTTTGATTTTCTGGTAAATTTTCAGATTTTTCCATAGCTTTTTACTACTTTTCCTAATTTATCTTGATTATTTTCCATTTTTAAATAGTTTTTAATTATCAAAAATCCATAAAAAATAGAAAAAAGGTTAGAAAAATACAAAAATAGTTTCTAAAATTCTTTTATAATATTTAAGATTTTCCAGAATAGTTTTTATAATTTTCCCACCATTTTTCATAATTTCCTTTATTTATAATCACTCTTTAATTCATTAATTAGAAAATTAATTCTAGAAAATAAAAGAAAAGTCAAAAAAATATTTTTCTTTTTCCAGAAATTATTTTTAGTAGTTTAAGATTTTTAGAAAAAGTTTCAAGTTCGTAGGATAATTTTTAGATAAACGTCACGTTTAAATAATCGCGCGTGCATTCCCGTTTTTGCGTTTTAGATTTTGGTGCATTACTAGCTTGTACTTTCTGCATGTTTCCTAATTGTTAGTTGATAATTGAATTATTTGATCACTATTTGCCTTTTTCTCTTCCCACTTTTCAAATCACGATTTCACGAATCAATATTCTTGATTCCATTCACCTTCACTGGGAAACGACTCGGGTGATCCGTATTTCTTGCGGATCATTTCGATACTTTACTACTATATTATAATAAACTTGATTGTTTTCGGACGAATCACGGGTACATCACCTTATAAAGTTATACACATTTTAATCTAATGAGTCACATGTTTTTACGCAACGTATTCCCTAAAAAATGCAAAAAGATTTTTAAAACGAGCATGTCATTTATTTAACCAGTGGGTCGTATGTCATATGGTAATGTTTACCATGCTGCAAAAGTAAATATTACCACTATTCCAAGATGCATGGTAAATATAGGTGTAACTTCACCTTTACCTTTTATTCTTATTTTATAATGGATCAACTCAAGACATTTTGATTAAACTTTTCACCTACTTTAGTTATGGGAACAAATAACATCTGTTGAAGAAGTACGTTTTACAGTGACTTAGAGCATCTGCAATGGTTTCAACCTTTAAAAGACTTTGAGCATTTATGGCATTAAATGGTAAAGGTAAAAGACTTGAGCATTTATGGCATCTACAAAGCGTTTCATTCAAACCGTTTGGCAAACTAAAAGTCTTTGTTTCAAGTCTTTGCTTCAAGTCTTTCATGCAATGATAAAAAAGCTTTTGAAAAGCTTTTTCAAATAGTGAAAAGCTTTACCATTTGTAACCATTGGAGATGCTTATGCTGCCTAGTTCATTTAATCATTGAAGCTCTTTTTTCCTACCATAATTAGTTTTGGGATAAATTCACAACTTTTCGTTTACCTACTCATCTCTATAAAGTTTCTTTAGTTGCAAGTCTATGGTTTTATACAAACTAATTTTCTAGAAAAATCTATCCATTTCCTATCTAGACTTCTTAACAACCATACCTCTCCTACTCGATCTGCTTCTCTAGTGATTTTGATCGCTATCATTGTATATTATATTATCATTCGAGAGTATGTTGATAATCTGTCATCATCCACCTCGCCATATAACTAGAGGAGTTTTCAGTTTGCAACGTGGTTTAGACTACTTTCATAAAAGTGTTGTAAGTTTCTTCTTCTCGATCTCAACTTTTATTATCGTACGTGTGTTATATCTTGTCCAGCTAGGGGTCAGTATCCATAACAAAGATGTTGTACTGTTCATCTCCGAAAGTAATGAAAAGGTAAAGCTGCCTACCAGGGATCCCGCCACACCTAACGTTTCCATGCTGGTTGTTGTACCAGGTGATGTTAGCAGTTCTAAGCGTGTGCTTGAATGCCGCCAAACTTTGTCCTATGCTGGTTGCTGCTTCAACCATAGTCATAGAGCCGTCGTTTAGTGCTACGATATCGTTCCTGTCCATCCTGAAAAATGTAAATTCAGACCATAAGAGTTAAAATTTATATCCTAGAATATAAATATCTCAGGTCAATAAAAAAAACATAGCAATGTAAACAAAGTATCCTATCACTTTCCGATTTCCCGTTCACTAACAAATAGACTCAAATTCTTATGTTCCCCATACCCATTCCATTAAAAGCAGAGTCCTTTACTTCTCATTTAGTGAGCATCAAATCACCAATATATAAGAAAGCTGCTTCTTCCGATTAATTGACAAGCATAATTTTAGTGGAAGCAAATTTCATTAAAATTAGTCAAAGAAGAGTGAATTATGCTCTGATTGACAAGCATATGACTCAGATTCATGTGTAGGCTCAAAATCAAAGGCAAAAGATCAATTTCCACAAAAACGCTTTGTCTAATAAGTCATATTACGATAAGCACACAAATACACTACTGTCAAAGCAATTTACATCAGACTTTAAGAACCTAAGGGTGGTGGCAATGGGCACGGTATGACCAGCAGTTTGGGCCATACCGGCGGTGAACACCGCCGCCACATGGGTGGTATGGCTGGGAGGCAATTCATGCTTCAACGGCTTGGACACTTTTGGAACGTTGGAGCATTAAATTATTTGAACGTTGGGATATTATTGGAACGTTGGCAGTGAAAAAAAAAATTCCTTTATAAATACTATACTTTCATTTGTCAAAATTACTTCCAATTCAAAGCAAAAAAATCCTTCTATATCTCATACAAGAAAGCAAAAAAAAGTGTTGCATGGATCAAAGAAAATCAAGAGGTCGTGGACGGGGCTTTCGTGGACAACATGTTCGTCCGCAAGTTTCACCGATGAATCAACAATACCCTCAACACCAAATGAGTCCTCAATCGGCCTACTATCCCTAGCCTCCACCACCGATAAATCCATACCTTCAACAACAATATTATACCCAACCTCCACCACCGATGAATCAAAGCCAATATAATATAACAATGACAAGTGAGTTCGACCCATTTACTGACTACCGTGAAGGTCCTTCACGTCGTGAACCAAGTGTTGTACGCGAACTACCTCTATATGGTGACGATGATGATGATGTTGAGTTTGTTCCCGAAACGCAAACACAAACTCAAATCGGTATTTTTTTATTTTATTTTATACATTATAATTTTATTTGTTATAATTTTATACGTTATTATTTTATTTGTTAATTTTATATGTTTTAATTTTATACGTTGTTATTTTATATGTTCTAATTGTATACGTTGTTATTTGATATACTAGATGAAGATATTCAAGTCGTTAAAGGGAAAACAAAAACTAAAGCGGATAAAAAGCCTTGGACGTCGGCCGAAAAGGTTGCTTTGGCTAAAGCGTGGGTTCATGTCTCGACATGTAAAAAAGTTGGGAATGAACAAGGTCGCGATAGGTTTTGGGGTAGAATTTTAGAACATTTCAAGGATAGCGTGAAAGATACCTCTATATGGTGACGATGATGATGATGTTGAGTTTGTTCCCGAAACGCAAACACAAACTCAAATCAGTATTAATTTTTTATTTTTTACATTATAATTTTATTTGTTATAATTTTATATGTTATTATTTTATTTGTTAATTTTATATGTTTTAATTTTATACGTTGTTATTTTATATGTTCTAATTGTATACGTTATTATTTGATATACTAGATGAAGATATTCAAGTCGTTAAAGGGAAAACAAAAACTAAAGCGGATAAAAAGCCTTGGACGTCGGCCGAAAAGGTTGCTTTGGCTAAAGCGTGGGTTCATGTCTCGACATGTAAAAAAGTTGGGAATGAACAAGGTCGAGATAGGTTTTGGGGTAGAATTTTAGAACATTTCAAGGATAGCGTGAAAGATACTCCGCGAACGCATCATAGCTTGAACACAAAGTGGGGAAATATGAATGCCGTCAGGGTGTCTTTAGCGGGCTATACATCCAACAAGTAATTTTTAAACTATATACCTGTGTTAATTTATATACTTGTTTTACTTTATATGTTTGTGTTAATTTATATACTTATTTTAATTTATATGTTTGTGTTAATTTATATACTTGTATTAATTTATATACTCTTACTTTTGTAATTGTACACTCGTATTTTTGAGAGTGAGTGTGACGATATTAACCTCATGACTAATTCCATGGCCGATTATGATAAGAAAAATAAGGGCAAGTCTTTTACTCATTTTGAAGCATGGAAGGTTATTAGGGGAGAAGACAAATGGTTGAAACGACCCTGTTTTGTTCAAGCATCTTCGGCATCTCATTCCGACAAACGAAGAAAGTCGTCGGAATCTAGTTACTACGAGTCGGGAAGCAATGAGAATGTCGAAACTGTTATTCCCGATCTAAATGATGACACTACTCCTAAAAGTAAAAGAAAAGCGAAAAAGAACGATAGTGAGGCGTCGACAAAGAATAGTGTTGTTGAGAACTTCGAGAGCTACAGTGCAAAGAAAGCACAAATGTTGGAGGAGGCGATGGAAATAAAACGTGCAAAGGATGAATTGGCCGAAAAGTTGATGGCGGCACAACTCGCTAATGCTGAAGAAAAGGCTATGATTTGGGCGATGAAGTTCTATAACGAGCCGCACGAGCACATAACTAATCCGGTTATGCGAGATATCACTTTAAGAAAAAACGTGAGTACGCGGTGAAATATGGATTGCCTACTGATTTTTAGAAATAATTATGTTTTTTTTTTCAAGTATTATGTAATGTTTTTTAATTATTAATGAAATATTTATGTTTTTATTAAATTGGTTATGAAAATAAAAAATATAAAAATAAAATTAGTTTGAGGTATGGCACTCATTGCAACTAAAAAAGTATATAAAAGTATGAAAAAAGTATTAATGACGTGCAATGATATTATTGGTGGGTTGAGAAGTATGAGGATTTTTTATAGTCATGATTGCCACCACCCTAAATACCAAATATAAACACCATAATTCCAAAAACTTATAATAATAATAATTTATAAAAGCTAACACAAACTTCAACAAATTATAACATATGATGAATCCACGTTCTAGAAACACACATCATCATAATCATATAAAATCAAATTAGTTCAATTATACATATCAAAATGAAACAAAACTGAATCTGGTTATTAATTGAAACATGAATTACCTTCAGAAACAGAAACTAATATCGAATTTTAGATCTACAACTAAATAAAGCTTGCAGAATATAAAATTGAAAATTTTCAAGTGAAATTAAACATGTTGATGATGGCACATCAATTGATATACTTAACTGTATTGAAAAACTTATTACTTTTTCAAATGCTTCTATTGCATGTCGACAATGTCACAAGATAGATTGAATTGAATGAATTGGTTACTTTCTCGACTGGGAAAAGAGTTATTATACAAAATTGATTCTAAAAACACAAGTAAAGATTTTGCATCAAAGAGTTAATTATATAAAACTAAAGTATAGGTAGTAAATAACAACATTGGTTTTGTAAAACAGGAAGATCAACCGGAAATTCAGGGATGCAGCCTTCAAGAAAGGGGTAAAAACGACATATATCTAGGTTTTAAGGAAGGGTATGCAGATCTAGTTCCCGGGATGGTCGGAAACGTGAGGATTAGGTACCACGAGTTAAAGAGAGCCGTGGAATATTGTCTTTTGGGTAAGGGTAAAACAGGAAGGGAGCTGAACAATTGGAAAATTAAGGGACTAAGTAAGCATATCGCTTGCGTGGGTAATGATTCCAGAGGCTTTGCGTTTCCACTCGCTTTTCAATGATTTTAATACCATGATGGTTCGTAAAGAAAAGGATGAAGGAGCTCTTGTTTCTGCCAAAGCATATTGGCCGGTATATATTCTGAATCGGAAGAAAATCACTAAGCGCTCGGAGGGGCTCGAGCCTAATGTTGCAGAATATATCATTGCACATTTGTATTATTTAAAATATAATAATCTGGTGAAGATCTTTCACTTACAAATGATAATGATGAGATCACATACTATTCGTAGTATAATATAATATTTGGATTAAAACATTTAAGTAACATTTGATATTCACTCGAAAGGAAATATTTTAGAGAACCATCATCCTTAGTCCAATCAATAACAATATGCCTTAGATAATCCTCGCTATCAACCCTAGTTTGGATTGGCCAAACTAGGCGAGACAACCTTAGTCTGATCATCACACACGTCCAACACATTGCCAACAGATTTCTTTGATTTGGAAGTGTTATTTATAAAACCTTTATCCATTTCTCTAAACCCACGAATAATTCAAAAGACCAATTGTAAACTACACGATACTCAAACAGTAGCAGCACACGAACAATAATGAGAAATATAAACCTTAATCCAATGTTAGGGTTTTTAACGCAAAAGATCCCAGCACCTAACCACCCATCATGAAGACAACTCCATTTTCAAAGGATACACTACTACAGAAAAAACACATTAGGTACGGTTTTTAAGGGCTTTTGGTACGGTTTTTGAACCGCACTAAATAATAGCGTACCAAAAAATAAAACATTATTTGGTACGGTTTGTAACCGTAGCAAAAAATAGTTTTTTGGTACGGTTTTTTATAAAACCGTACCAAATAAATTAAGTCAAAGTCAATGTTATTTTGTTTTTTTGCTACGGTTTCTTTATAAACCGCACCAATTTTATTTTATTTTATTTTTTTATTATTATTATTTTTTAAATGATTTTGATTTTGTTTTAAAGCTGTGTTTCAACCAGTCTGAGCTAAACCATTCACAGTCCCAGTAAACCAAACAATGCCATTTACATCAAATCTAAAGAATACTAAACAAACTAAACATGTTATACATAAATCATCAAACACAACAATCTAAAGAGAAATGAAGTACATATATTACGTACTGTAAACAACATTGTTAAACAAAAATGTCATATATAAACTAATATAAACATCTTCTAGAAAACAATAACGCCAACTATTAAAGTCCGATGTATCTACGGGAGCAACCACATCTCTTAAAACCCGTCGCTCAGCATCAAAGGCGCACAACCTGGTCGATCTAGAGTTATTTTAAATGAGGTATATCAACCCAGACCTACAAAATAGAAATAAATAACATATGTTATTTTGCAAGAAAACAAACATCTTGGCTAAAAATACATGTAGCCAACCAGCCAGCAAACTATAAACCATAACCTTATAACCTGTGTAAACTGTGAAACAAATATAAAATAAGAACAAAGAAAGTGGTTATGTTCGATAAGAAAACGACAACACCAAAGACTACATAAAAATCGAGAAACAACAATCTCATCTGGGTAGCCTGAAAAGGCTTTTGCCAAGTCTTGGATGCTGCTAACTATGGCATTATGAACTTTTTTCCATCCAATAAGGCAACAACTGCAAACATAAAAATGAACATACATTATACACATGAGCTAAAAACATTTGCTATTATAAATAATATAAAAACTTACCCAAAAGATTCCAATAGCAGAGAAACCTCCTCCTCACTAGGTGGTTCAAGAATCTATTTATGAGAAGCAAAATGGAACCATTTAGTACACCATAAGGATAAGTAATTACAAGTGTTGTTACCATAGATATTGTTACCTGAAGATGAAAAAACAAATAAGATGGATCGGAGAAAAGAGAATAATATGGTATAATGGTTGATGGTGAAGGCGGCTGGAGAAAAGAGAGAATAATAAGGAGTAGGGTTTAGTTTCATTAAGGAGTAATCAAGCCACTCAAATCAGTAACCCTGATGGGTAAGTATTATACTAAATGCCAGGGGCTGTAAAATGGGTTGATGGGTATGTATTATACTAAATGCCAGGAGCTGTAAAATGGGTTGGGTCGGGCAGATTATAACTGCTCCAAACAAATAATTTTTAGAATGGGTCAAAACAGGCTTTTTGTATATGTATAAATATAGTTTAATATGATCACAAAATTATAATTACATCAATAAGCTAAACTTTTCATTATGAAACGTTTTTAAAAGATGCTATGCATCTGAATACATTTTAAACTTTTCTATTTGACCCGTTAACATTGTATACAAAAGGGCCGAAATTGTCACCTCCAATGATGACCATTCTAGTTTCTTATCTGGAGTTCCGTCATGACTTCAACTACCTTTTTGCTAAACAGTTATATATTGGAAGGCAAACCAAGCTGCAGCTGCATGTTTTGTGCAAATCGTATAATGCTATAATGTGGGCTTTTCTTGTACCAATTGCTGAATGATGTTTGTTATTTTGGTATGGGATAATTGGAAGATGGTGTTTTTGTGACCAAATCTCTTTGCGTCAATTTGTGTGTGCGCACAAACTTTAATTTTTACACTTCTGTTTATTTCATCAATTTTTCTGGAATATCATTTTATGACCAAAACCACAAAGAAACCTAAAATTGCAATAAACTAAAGTGCGCACACACAAATTGACGCAACGAGATTTGGTCCAAAGGCTATATACGTACGCCATCGCTGCTATGCACGGGTAATCTTCTTGTTGCTCAAGACATGCAACATGCACGAAAATAAACTTTTAAAAACCAAGTTACCCAAGTATATATAATTGCAATGGTTTTTAATAAAACAAAAGGGTAAATATAAAAACTTCATAAGGATATAATTATATCAAAAGGATCTATTAAGAGTAGTAACCGCATTACTTTTTCCTCCTCCTCTGTTTATGTCGAGTAGAAACTATAATCTCACTATCAAGCAAAAGTAGTGTGTCCGTGTAGGAACTAGCTAAGCAGAAGGAAAAATGTTCAGTAGATATCCCGGTATAACTTATGTGTCTTGAATCTGGTTCATAAAGATAAACTCCACGCTTCTTATGACCCAAGCCATTATCATACATTGCAATTATAGGTTCGCCACTCTTCCTAAATCCAAGTACACTTTCTATTGATGCCTCTGGAGCTTCAATCGTGAATAGCTTTGTAAACAACTTTTGAACACCACCTTCCATCATCCATACTTTATAAACCATTTTTTGGGCCCTATAGTTAGAGTGAAGCACAACAAGAGACTCCATTTGCTTAGATATAGACAAATAAGTGTAGTAGGTGTATACTAAACCATCAGGAAGTGATATTTCTGTAAATTTTTCACTTGTCATATCAAATGACATAATCATATTCTGATTATTTGATACCCAATCATAAGCATGCCAATAGATATACCCATGTAAATCCACGCAATTCTCTGCGAACCGAGTTGATTTACGAGGCAGGTTGATAAATAGAGATTTCCATGCTCCCGAACTTAATGTGAAAACCTCAACTTGCATAGGAGTAATGTTAGGTAGTATCCGATCATTATGACATGTAATAATATTAACAAGCTTAGGGTCAAAAGTGCTAGGACACACACCAAAACCAACAACATTGTAATACAACCAACTATCCTTTTTAGGCACAACAATATCCACTGACTTTCGAACCGAAGGATTCCAAATAATGGCCATTGGCCTTCCTTGAGCGTAGCCGTAAAAGCAAAAAAAGCCATTAGAGCTACCGAACATAGCTAGTGTGGCGGTAAGTAGTTTAACGGACCTGGGAATAGTAAGTGAAAGCTTGCGTAAGGGGAAAGTATCATCATCAACAATCAACACATGTTTTTCCTTATAATTGTACTTAGTGTTAGTGACAAGTAGAGAATGCTGCTGAGGGTGGCATGCATTGTAATAAGTGATAAACTCGGAGCTAAGGATAAAAGACTTCCATGCTTTAGAAACGGATTTGAATCGAGTTAATGATTTGACCGGAAGCCTTTTCATGATTTGGGATTGGATTTCGTAAGGTAAATAGTCTAACATCTTGATAAGTTTTTGAGCTATTGCTTTAGGGTTTGATGGGTTGGGGTCTATATATAGTTTGAACGTACGTGCATGTCAAGTCAACGTATCACCGCTTTATATATAGTTCGAAAGTTTATAATTTATTTATTCCCATATAGATGTCTTCCATAAAATAACTTTTCGTGTGTGTTTTTTCTAAAGCAAGTATTTTCCCAATTTAATTAGTATTTTACGATAGAGATAGGGTCGTATGTATCCTTTTCAGCATGGGGAAAAGAGTGTTTATTGTAGATTTTGGCTTTTATAAAGAGTAGTAGGGCCTGTTTGGTATCCGTATTTCACTTTCATTTGTCATTAAAGTTCAATCTATTGTTTGGTACACCTGTATGGGTTTTGATAATGGCCATCATGCTACGAGTATTATAATTTATAAACCAAAACGAACGCTATATAAAGAAAAAAAATATATAAATTCACGTGCTCTATTGTTTATATCAGTCAAGGACTTGATGTTATAACACACAAAACCTTGAGAAAAATGCTACCTTTTCCTAATTTGTATTTTTACGTATCTTCCAAACTTCGTGATCAAGACAAGTTGTAAAATCTATTAATGAAAACAAGAGATATAAAGGATGATGAATTACACTTGCCATGATTTACATGAGGGTAGGAAGAAAATTACCAAGATCTTGTAGAGCCACACCTTATAATAACACTACCCATGTTGGATCAACACTTGAGGCCCGTATCCAGCCATGTGCTTGTTATAACTTACTTGTTGGACTTATGCTTTTGTTGAGAAGAACTTGATAAGCTAATAAGCACATTTTGTAGGCTTATGAACTAATAAAAAACGCGATATTATTGATAAAATGACAAAATGAATGAAAAAATGAAGGCAAAAAAGAAAATATGTGTGGAATCAGGTGGGTTTTTAAGAAACAAATGGGTGTGTTGCGGGTTTGAAAATGGAGGATGAAAGGTGAAGAAAGGAAGTTGGGAGGAAGGATAGGGTTCGTAATGGTGTTTAGGAGTAAAAAGTTCTTGGAAGGAAAGATGTAGTTAGGCTGGGCACAAATGCACAATAAGGAGGGTCAATCCTCCTCCTTTTCCCTGCCACGTCAGCTTTCTCTTTCCAGTGACCTGCAGGCGATTCAACGCCACAGTAAAGGCAACCAAGTTCAATTTTTTTATTTTTTATTTTTTTTACAAATAATATCTAAAAAAATTACAAGACAATAAAATTAAAAAAAAAAAAAAAAAAAAAAAAAAAAAAAAAAGTTAATTTAACGTCACATGCTCACAAGCCCAAAACACTACCAATTAAAAAAAAAATAAAAAAAAAGTATATCATCTTCTCCAACTCAATCCAAACACACACACTAAATACACACAATAAATTCTATTCTAAACATTTAAAAAGGAAAAAAAGAAAAAAATATACACACAAAAGTGGCGACCGTCGATCGTGACCACGACCCATTTGGGTTTTTTGCCGACCGGCGACCGACTTGCCACAACAAGGCCGACCGAATCGACCGAGGACGACCGACTCGGTCTCGGTCCTTATTGTCGCCAACCTTATTTGGAGGAAAGAGAATATCGATTTATTTATATATGTAATATAAAAGTATATTACGAAATACATTACCAAATTTTGCGATTTTATATAGTTTTTTCTGAAAAATTATCATAAAAACTTTTAAAAAGTATAGTGAAATGAATATATATTAAATTAAAGAGCATCAAATAATACATTATTTGACGTAATTTGTTTGATTTTTTTTCCTTACATATAAGTGAGATTAAAGACATGAGTATGTTCTAAAGGTATCCCGAACAATTTACTTTTTAAAATGAGGTTGTTTTTAAATAACAATATGCCACAAATTTTTGTTACATTAAAGATAATTTCATCTTGGATCACAAAAATTCAAATTTTCCTTTAGTTTTTATATGACAACTTATGCTTCTAAGTAACTTTACTCATTCATGGATTACATAAGTGCAGGTTCACTTTTGATAACTTCAATTATAATCTTCAATAAGCTTTTACTCATTCGTAGAATTTATGCGAACAAGAATCAAGTCATTTGAAATAGAAAGTACAAAGAAGGAAGTGAGCTGATATTTTACCACATCGTTAAATGAACAAATAATAAAGCGGTTCATAAATGAAAACATGAAGATTTTGAATGCAGTTGTATATAATACATTGAATGTTGTTAGTTATTGGCATTTTCGAAGTAGACATATGCAGTTATTTTTTATTCTACTTATATTATTTGTTTTACTATTTTTTTAGAGTAATTCTTATCTTGATTAATGAATAAAAAGACATCTTATATATTAAAAGCTTAAGTAGTCTTATAAATGTAAGTGGTCATGATTAATGCCTCACGAATTGATTGTATTATATGTAGTCTTCCACATTGATTTCCAGGCAACTCGAGCAACTATCTTTTAGTGTAACCATTAATATAAGAAAACCAAAAGATTATAAACCCTCCATCTCTTTGCCTCCCATGAGTTACAACTTACAAGCAAATCATACTAAACCATTATATAAAGAGTTGTGGGAATGTGAATTGGCCATGCTTCCACGCTGTAGTGAATCCTGAGGTATAATTGCTCACATCATGAATTTTCCTTTTTTGCATCTGTTAATAATTGGATTACTACAACCATCACAGGACGAAAGATAAGCTAAATATATTGGAAAGTCCGCCATTGTTCCAATGACATTTGGTCGCCATGTCCCAATTATTGCTGACAAGGTACTCATGTTGTAAACTTTGTTACAGAAAAGAAAACGGAAAAGACTATATATTCACATGTGACCATGCCATATTTTTATAATGATTACCTTATAGGATAAATTATGAACAAAGATGGGAAACTGAACGAGGTTTCTTTCTTGCTAGAATGCTTGGTCTTCCTATACTTAATGTCATGAACAAAGATGGGACAGTGAACGAGGTTGTCGGATTGTATAGGTGGTTTACAAATTGTTAATTTTAATTATTTATTCATTCCTTTTTGGATAAATTATGAAATTACATGGATTTTGCATTTGTTAAAAACAGTGGTCTTGATCATTTTGAGGCTCAAAAGAAATTGTGGGTAGAACTTGAAGAAACATGCTTAGCTGTTAAGAAAGAAGCTTATACATCAAGAGTTCCTAGATCTCAACGTGGTATCGATACCATGTTTACCTATGGACAAAATGTTTGCTGCTGATCATGGTGGTTATTCGAGAAGTTATCGAAACATGCATATGAACAATGAAGTAGCCAAATCGTGATTGATTCTCAAGACCGGCTATATGCACCTCCACAATCTTATCAACGAGGACCACCATGGCAACCGACATAACCGTCAGCCCCACTGATGTCCTCGGCAAGAGACGAGGTTCGTGGGTAGCTGGCTCATGAGTATTACGGGTACGCTGGAACGTGTAAGCATGACCGTGATCGCCCGAATGGGTGTTGCAACCTTATGTGAGGATATATTTATGAGTTTGAAGCCGATCATAATCTATATGTATAGTTGTATTATTATTTATGTTTGATTTTGTGTGATATAGCGTATAAAGCATTATGTCAGCATGTGATAATATTATAAAGGGTACCCGAAGATGTAATACGTGTCATCTTTTGCTATTAGTAACGTATACGAAGATGAAATTAAAAGGTGGTAGCCGAAAGAATTTGATCAAGGGATGCCATCCTAACTTTCTTTATCAACTTGGAAGAGTACAAATACTCAAATAATGTGATTCAGCTGCAAGCAATAATGAGATAAAAGACGATAACGACTAGATTATCTAATTAACTAGCTTAGAACCCGTGTTCAACATGGGCAGTATAAGTTTAGGTATATATTAAAGCTATATGAAAAATTGTTTTCTTGAAAATTCATTAGAAAAGTATATAATATAGTAAATTAGAGGAATATGCATAAACAAAAATAATACAAATGTTAATTAGTTTAACACAAGGAAGTCCAAAGAATATGTGTATCAAATATTACAATTTGTTGAATGCATTATAAAACAGAGTAATGTTCATATAAATACATACTGTATAAGATTTTCAATATAGCTGGGTTGGCACAATTAACAGGGCACTTTGATTGTAAAAGAGAGAATTTAACAACTAAATTAGAACCCATGTCCAACACGAGCAAAATAAGTAAATTACTAAGTTTATCTTAAAGATTGAAGCTTCAAGTCAAGAAAACACTTTCAGTAGTACCTGCAAAACGATACAGAGTACTATTTTAGTCGGCAAACACTTGAAAGTAGATAATGATCAATTATAAAGTAGATAATTCTGTATTGTGAAAGACTCATTAAAAATGGAACAACTCATAAGCAAATTGGATAAGATGAACTTGCATGTTGTGTCAGATTTTTGACATAAGTATGAACTAATAAGAATACAAACCAAAAATTAGTGCCCAAACAAAATCGTACCATCACCAAAACATGATAGTTTCAACCAAACGAAAATTAGTGTTGAACATTCCGATATGAACACTTAGATAGAGCCCGTGTGCAACGCACGGGTATGCATGACTAGTAGTAAATAGGATTGACTTTTTGTTTCTAATAAAACACATTCAAGTACAGCTAAAAGCACACAAATGATCATATCACAATATGATTTTCTTTAGACATTGGATATTACATATGTGTGGAAATATCACCAACTCTAAAGTTTTTTTTTTTTTTTTTTTTTTTTTTTTTTTTTTTTTTTTTTAGAAGTTAAGTATTGCACCTGCTAAAAGTTAGCAACACTTTCAGAAAGTGTTGCCTATTTCAACAAAAGTGCCACTATTTTTTTTTTTCTAAGACAAGTAGGAAACAATGCAACATTACACAAAGCAGCCTTAAGTAAAGCGTTGCATCAACCATAATGCAACATTTTAAAGGCATAATACAACACTTTAGTGGTGTTGCCTTAGCTTCATTTTGTTGTAGTAAACACCTCTAATTTATACATGATGGGTTAATTTAGTACGAGAGTAGTAGTTTAATAAAGTCGCGGAGATTTTAGAGATGCTAAACGAGAATTAACATGTGTTTATTGAACATGTAATGGTGATCCATCTTGCTGACGAGTTTCACGATGATAACTGATTACTATTGTATAATTAGTTAATAAAGAAACATTAAAATAGGGGAAAAAAATATAAACGTGAACTGTAGCTTGTTGTTATCAACGTTCAACATATGCTAAATAGTCAATTGATGATAAAGATCCTGATCTTCCCAACGATTTTCGGTTTTCACCGAACTATAGTTGCTTAACGGATGAAGCTAGAGTCTAACCGTACGTGCAACTCTAATCATACTAAAATGGACACTTTAGACTCTCTAGTTATCTAAGCCAGTTATCAATACTAATTTTTAGTGGAAGGAACACATAAACAAATGAGTGTTTGCACAATACAAAGCTCACAAGTCAATGACTTCTTTTTAAAGTCGTGTGTACACATTGTATAACAAATCATTCTCACACAAGTACACGAATGATCATATGCTCAAGGCCGTCTTTGAGGGTGTGCAAGGTGAGCGATCGCTCAGGGCCTTAAAATTTTTAGGGGCCCCAAAATTTGTCCCGTTAATAATTATATGCATGCGTACACATATTTTTCATGAAGAAAAAGGTATTTGGATGAAAAAAATATCTTAAATGAGTAATATGTTAGAACGTTTAGATAATCAACTGTATTATATCTTATAGACGGTGACACTTTATAGACAATATTTCTTTTTGGAAGGCCTTATTATGTAATTTCATACAGGGCCCTCAAAAAAATCTGAAATTCGTTGGACGGCCCTACATATGCTATATATCTCTTTGTGTCTTGAACTAATGTATTTGGACGCGTCTTTGAGTATATATCAATGTCGTTTTTTTTTTTTTTTTTTTTTTTTTTTTTTTTTTTTTTCTCAACGTGATGGCTAGTATTATGATCGAAGATATATGAGTTTTAAAGAGGCGTTATGTTTTGAATTCATAGATCTACCGGTGGACATTGAAAATCACATTTGGTTATACCTCGAAATATTTTAAATTATCTATTGAGCATGGCACACCATACTTAAAGCAATCGAGTCTCTGGCCTCCCATGGCTCGGCCATCTGGTGTTTAATTGTTGTCGTTAGAGAGCGCATGCTGATAATGAATCTTCCACTTCTTCAACATTGAAAAATCTCGTTAGAGGAGTCACAGTTCATATATAACATACGACTCATGTAGTGTTTCTATTTGCCTCAAACGGATTTTTATTAGTCGTTGCAAAGATTGTTGTGGGCTGTGGCCATGCATTTCCTTAAACTAACTTGGATAATTTTCGTAAAATGTACGTTTGAATTTTATGCCTTTTGAATGAGATGGTTGACAAATACCATGGGAAGTATCTATTGTAATCTTTGGCTTTTTCTTATTATGACCTGGTATATATGTCACGATTCATGGTTGCTTTTTTTGGGTAAAGGGTTTTTACCCTGGTAAATATATTAAGATCAAAATGTTCAGGCAACATGGCAAAACACCATGCTGGCTATTACAACACACGCACCATATGTGCTTCCAACCAAAACCAAAAAACCATACTATGCCTAGATGTTACACTAAAAAACAATAGAGAACAAACAACTAGGCATGACGAACATTACGTATCTACTATATGCTCATGCATAATATATCTTGGAAGTTTCCATGCATGTAACATAGTCTCAACTCTCTTCGATTTCTTGAAAGTGAACGTTAGCAACTTTAATCGAACAGTAGCCAAAATGCTTTCCACAACCTGCTCCCTTGACCGTTTTCTCTTCTTGAAGATTCGATCATTGCGTTCCTTCCAAATGAGATACGTAGTAGCAGCTAGCACAAGTTTTGAAACAACACTACGAACCGATCTTCGCTTAGCCAAAGGAATTAACCTCGATATAACAGAATCAAAATCAATTTAGTTTACATCTATATCAGCTCGAATACACACCTGATCCCAAACATCCTTTGAAAACTTGCATTCGAAGAATAAATGAGAGTGAGATTCACTTTCCAGATTGCATAAGGAACATTTCAAAGTAGTTAAATCAACCCTGTCACCCACATCCCAGGGCCTTAGGAGGTCTTGTGTCTTTAATTTACGTTTGATAACTAGCCAAACATGTAGAGCATGTCGAGGGATACAATGTGGAAACCACACAATATGGAACCAATTAACCTCTTCATGTCTCGGTCTAATATTATTCCAGATAGCCGAAATCGAGAATGTCTGAAAAGTGCCATCACCATTCCGTAGCACTAGCTCATCCTTTCTGGAAAGAGTAATAGTAGGAGCATTAAGAGAATTCAGGAAAGGGTATTTAACAAACCAATCATTTGGCCATTTCCAAAAACCATTTTGAAGGAGTTGTGAAACTGTATCCATAGTACCAAAGCCAGCCGAATATATATCTCTATTCGTGATATGATCCTTCAACGGACAAAGAGGATCCCATCTATCCACCCAAGCCAAGGCACTATTACCATCGCCAAGTCGATACCACAGGAATTGCCTCACAATTGGGCGAACTTGTAACAACTTCCTCCATCCCCATGTCATATTGCCACGGTATGGAATATCCCAAAAGCTTCGGCCCCTAAGCTTATGAGTATGAACCCATTTCACCCAAAGGGATTCTTTTAGAGTTAAAAGACTCCAAATGTGATAAGAAATAAGAGCAACATTGAAAAATTCAAGCTTTCTTAACCCTAAGCCGCCTTCAATCTTCGGAAGACAAATCTCATCCCATGAAACCTTTGCTTTACCACGGCGCATAGCACCTTGACACCATAAAAAGCCTCTCATAAGTTGCTCAATATCTGATATAATACGAGAAGGCAAGATGAAAACCGAAGCCCAATAAATATGCATGGAAGAAATAACCGATTCATGGTTGCTTTTGTTAATATTGTTAGAGGAATGTGACCTGTGACTGAGTTTGTTGCAATGTGACAAGAGTACATATAGTGGAGTGAACATACTGATAGTACGTGTATGTCGTGGAGAGTGTGAAAGGCATGAGATGAATGTGAGGAACGGGTATTTGGGTTGAGTCGTTGGTTGTGCTAACAAGGAGGGTGAAATCGAACAACGATATTATGGCCTTGTGGGTGAAATAAGGTGTTTGTGTGTTTATACTGTATAGGTGAGGACATGAGATGTGCATGGTAATAAACAAACTCTAATGCAATATATAATTAAGATGATAGGACATTTAATTTTAAACGGTTATTATCTAATAGAAATAGAAAGATTAAGCTGATAAAAAAAAAAAAAAAAAAAAAAAAAAAAAAAATGCGTATCATTTAAGTACGTGAATCAGTGGTTTGTTTGTTTTTTTTACTTTGTGGGGTAACAACTAGTCGTTTTTTACCTTTTCCTTTTATGAGATTTATTTATTTATTTATTATTATTATTTTATTTTATTTTTTTAAAATCTTTGTGGGATATGAATTAAGGTATTTTTTTTTTTTTTTTTTTTTTTGGGACACAAAAGTTAGTAAATACTAGTGCAAACTAGGCTGAGCCCATCATAGATTGTTATTTATGGAATTAATCAACGGAGTAAATAACAAGCTCAGTTGTGACTCGATGAATCGAGGATGAAAGGAGAGTGGAGCAATGACATTGTGGGTGTGGTCATTGTCCCAAATGGATGAAGGAACAAACTAGTAGAGCAATTTACAACTAAAATTATGAAATTATTTAACTAGGTTGTTGGTTATCCAGGGATTGGTATCAACTTTCCAATTTCCTGATACACGCAATTTTTTTTGGAATAAAACTTAAATTTAAATTTTATGGTTTCTTAGTATCCTTTATTTTATGCATTTTTAAATCAGCAGCATAAACACTAATCGTCTATGTTGTTTGCACCCCCTTTTTGGAATCTTTGGCTTTTTCTTCACATGGTCAGGCCACGTGTGACACGGTTCATGATTGCTTTTGCAAATATTTTTAGAGGATTGTGAATAGTGAGTTTGTTGGGATGTAATGAGAGTACAGGAAGCTTAGCTTAGTTTGTTGGATGATGTCACACGTGACGCTGTTCCATGTGCAGATATTGTGCTATGTGACACGTTGGAGGATGATGTGAAGAGGTGATGAGATGAGGTGTTGGTGTGTGTTTAGAAGAAGAGGATATGAAGGGTTAAGCCACTTGAAACAGGAGCTTGAAGAATAACATGAGTTTTGGTTTCGTGAGTTTGTTCCACTTGATGAAAGAACAAACCCTTAAACTATTTATAAGTAAGGCTATTATTAATGTGATTAACGTAATTAATTCTATATGAGCATTTTTAAGTGTCTTTAGTATAAACCTCTTGATAATGCATATCGATTTTTTTGCGACATATAATCAGACGTTTATAAATTCAATTTTTTCCGCCACGTAAAATCAGATTTATAAATCCAGACAAATCTTTTTCATTTATCAGTTAACAAAAGTATCTAATTATAAGCTAATTTTTTGCATGAAACAACGAAATATTTGTTGAGAGGCATGTGATTTGTTAATTGATGGAGTCTTCAAATCTTAGTAAACAATGTATAATTTCTTATTACGAGTATCACCTAATTACATGAACGGAATTCAGATAAAAAAATGGTAATTTGACAAATCGCCACGAAATCAACGTTATATGGAATTTCACAAAATAAAACTTTTTCTATTTCAAGCAATAAGATCTAACTATACGTTATAACGTACAATCTTATGAAAAACAAAAAACGTTACATGTGCAAATTGAGTGTGAGTTGTTCAGCGGATACGAGGAGAGCGTAAGAGTGCTCAGATGAATGTGAGGAGCGAGTGCTTGAATTGAATTGGCTCGGGGGTGATTCGATGAAGGATGACGAGGAACATTGACATTGTGTTTGGTATGTAGTGGTTTTATGACTTTGTCCCACATCGGTGAATGAACAAAAAATAGAGCAATATATAATTAAGACTAAGAATGTATCATGACAAATGAAGTATGGTTTGTACTGAAAAATCAAATCTCTTCAGACAGGCTGTCTTTCATTTTATAAAGCTTATGTGATTCTAATCTAGCGTACGTGTTGAATACATTTTTTAAGGCTTATTTCCTTTCGTTTACTTGCAACTTATATTTGTCAGCAGCCAAGTTATCCCTGTAAACAACAACAAATTCAATTAAAAGAACCTAGTGAGCAAAATCAATGATTAATGACGGAAACCCCAAAATTAAAAAAATAATAAATAATAAATAAACCTTGAAACATTGAATTATATCAATAATCAAGAAATTGTGTGGTGTGTACAAATAAATCGTGCATTCATTTTAGTGCCCAACTGCCCATGGCTACCGGTCACGGACACAAGCATTGGACTCATAGAATAAAATGTTGTTAATCAATAAGGCACACACCACAAATTCGCACTGATAAATGAGATAAACAAAAATTGGATTCATGGTGATATGGTGAGAAGAATTACCTAAAGCCCGGGGCATTAACTATCTGGTCATTGCTAACAGTGTGTATTAAGGGCTGACATGGAACCTAACGGTACAAAAAAAGGGGCATGACATGTACATGTGTCACATGACGTGAATTTTGAAAGTAAAAATGGCGAAGTTGCTGATATCGGCACAAAAATGGCAGAGTTCGATGGGTATTGTGGTAATATTTTTAGTTCATATCTTTAGTTCATATCTGATAATGGCACAAATGAAAAAGTACGTTGCTATTATATGCCATTAACCCTACATAAATAATAAGTTATTGGGTTAAGGGGAGATAGTAATGCATACTGTGATGTTAAGATGTCCATTAGATCGATATTTGCCTCTAAATATTCACATACAATCAACTTCGATAGGACCTACTGTCGTTAGTTTAGTTATAACTTAAATAGTTGAAATCATAATATGTTGTTATCTACATTAAAATCGATTGTTAATATATAAGAATCAAATTTTAACCTTAAAAAATTAGTTAAGCAATGTATTAAATATAAATTAAAATGAGAATGAGTACTATAGTAGAAACTTACATTGGGCTGTAAAGAATGGATCTTGGCACTCTGAGCAGTTATCCACTAATTCCTTATGTTCGTTTGAATATGGGTCTTATGTTCACTTTTCAATATCTTGGGAATGTGAGGCCATGGCCTTAAACTTTGCTTTGATGTCTCTCCTCTGTGTACTGATTACTTTACACTTCTATCAGAATAATGTAGGTTGGAGAATCTAACATAGTGATTGTTAGTTATAAATAAGTTTGCCTGAATCTTGAACACCTTCTAGCATTTTAACTTCTAACTCATGATTCTCATTGATGAGTTGCTGATGTTGTTGCTCGCGCAGTTGAGAACGCCAGCTACTTAGACTCTGCTCCCCTGAAAACGAAGTATCTTATTATAAGAAAAAAAATTATTCCAGCATCCAAGTTAATTCAAGTTTTTATATAACTTTCTCATCCATAATTCTACAGTCATTAATGTTCCTAAAATCAAAACAGAATTTTCCTACTTAGTAACACCACTTGCAATAGTTTGATCATAAACAAAAGTTACACAAAACTCCAATTGCCTTGAAGTATATTTGACTTCAAAATCTATCAACGTAATTCTATCTGACATACAACTGCTTACTCGCTGCTAATATTTTAAATCATTAGACCATAGCTGGCTAGCTATGGAGTGGGTATGCCTTTAGTTGTAGGCATAAAACTCTTATAAAAGCATACGTGCTAGAACTGGTCACTCTTCTAATTTCATACATGTCACATTTTGCATATCATTTAAGCAATCTTAGGACCCTTGAATTGTGTTTAGTCGGGAATACCTTTTTTTAAAGTACGTCATAGCCACAATTAACAAATTTCACAATCTCACTTCTCATGTAACTTTCACATGACAACTAATTGTGGCTTATTTTGACACTTATGGGCTTATATAACATTGTCAATGTTATGTAAGCCCATAACTGTCAAAATAAGCCACAAAATTATGGCTTATGTTATATAAGCCGAACTCATATAAGTTAATAAGCTCATATATAAGCCGAAACAAACACCACCAAGTCCAAAAAGTAACTCTGTAAATATTTTGCTCAACAGATAATGCCATAATGGTATACTGGTTTTACGAATTCAGTTCATCGTCGAGTCTTTCTTATATCTATAGTGCCCATGGCCACCAATCACTGACACAAGCATTGGACTCAAAGATAATGGTATACTGGTTTTACAAAACTTACTAAGTTACTATGCAATTTCTTATATCTATAGTTGACAACTAAAAAATAAGAGTTGAAAGTGTATATTCTACAATAATGATCTAATTCATTATCTTATAACTGATGAGGCTAAAAAGTCCCTTACATTTCTTGGATACCAAGTGATAATGTCATCAGGGCTTTCAAACATCGCATTCGATCGTTTAATGACACTTTTTATTTAAAAACAAAATAATAATACATGAGTCAAGGACGTAACACTTTCGATTTGAAAACAAAAGAAAAGACTAAATATTTCACAGAAGTCATTTCTAGAATGTGTCATTGATTTGTAGAGTGTAGACTGATTCATAGTCTTAAATTGTGGTTTCGTGTACTTAAAAGCACTATTAAGGATGCATGATGGGTATCATTCTATTAGGATTGATTCACTTGTGTACCTCACATAAAGTCAAAAGGCTTGGCTTGTGTCCAACATGACACATTTGATAGTAGACGAACTGCAGAAGTTGTGTTGATGTCAACCACCATTTAATCAAGAAGATTCCGTGTGCGAGTATTCATCTGAAGCATCATGGGAAGAAAATTATTTTAAAGGCTCATAAAATTATTTCATGGCATGTTCAATAGCAACTTCATGGGCACTCCAAGTAGACCAATAAGATGCACATAATATAGTGTGAACAACCATGAGCTACAAAAACACCTCAGCAACATCAACCAGTGGGCGTTTTGGAGAGTATAGCTGCACATGAACTGAGAAGAGAGCATATATCTTTAAAAAAGGAGAAAAGACCTGAAAAGAGCATATACAAAGAGAATTGCACATCTTCGGTTAAAATTTTTTAGAGAAAGGGACACACACAGCGATGCCAATATTACGTATCATTCACCTCATTCTAGAGACTCTAGATAGCTTGCACCAGCATCTTGTGGAAGCATGGATGCCAATATCTACATCAAACTCATGTGCAATCTACATAAATGTTCTTATTTAGAATCAAATACATATATTTCAATTGCTAATATAAACAGTTTTAAGACAGTCATAAACACCTCTAGACAAAATGGTTTAATTTGACTCAAAACACTTGCTTCCAAAATATAAAATTATTGTAAACAGTTATGCGCAAAATATAATTACGGGAATAATATATTAACGATGAATAAAAATCGTTGAGTAAAAATGAATTAGTCTGTTTGATGGTCATTTATGCATTAATATAACATATTGGCTAACTTTAAACCTATTTGATCCATCTCCTTTTAAAATATAAATTTATCCATCTGACCAACATAACTAAACTAACACATTCATTCGTAAATGAGTAAATTTCGGTTTACAGTGGTTGTTACATGTTGCTTTTTAATGTTATATTAGTTGTTTAAAACCAAAATACCAAGTACAATGGATCAAAATACTAAATAGGTGATAAAGATATATTTACAAACCATAATAGTTGCTTGCAGTTGCCTTCCTTCCATGCTTACTTTTGGTCTTCCATCTACATATATCTGTAATGGAAGATTTTTGTACGATGATGAATTTCTATGTACTAAGCTGTTACTAAGACAAAGGAATAAACCGCATCAAATTTGGAAATTCATGGACTAAACTGGGAGCATAGAGAACAAATGGTAAAAGGCACATATATATTAATCACTTATAATTTACCAAGCTCTGCATTCTACTCATAATTAAACTCAGGCACAAATCCTTATTTTGGGCAAAAATTGATAGAATCTTTTAATGATAGTAAATCCGACATTGAGCTAACTAAAAACTGTCTAACTTTGTATGTTAGTAGTTATTTTTAGAACAGAGTTACTTATATTTTCGGCCTTTGTACATACTATATCACATTTAGGCGTCAGTTTATAATATACTTCATTATTCAGATTACTCTTCAATTCAAGTAATTTGAGGTTGCTTAAGAAAGTGATTATTGTAACTTATTAACATAATTACATCAAATGATTGAAGTCACAACTTTTAAGTAGTTTTCAACACTTATGAAGACCTTAAAATCAAATAATGCACAAATTAGTTCTCATAATTTTATAGCTCCTAAACATAGCACATACTAAAAGATCTAAGGTTAAACTATAGTAGTTGTTTATTTGAATAAAAAAGGCTGATTACCTTTGAGCCTTTGGTAAGATTGGGTTGACTACTTGAATGAGAGAAAGAACATTAAAGTAGCTACGTGAATGAAACATAAAGTTAGTATGTGTGTGTCGGTTAGTAGTTGAGTACTGGGTCACAATGAGTATTTATAAACGGGTTGGGTGGGTGTTGGCGTGCAAACACTTTTCAAGTTTTTTTCCTTGAATTAGTGGATTCACGTTATATTTCATCTCGGAGAGTCAAATGGGTTAAATAAAAAAAATTTCTAATACGGAAACGGGTCAAATGTAAATTTTCAATGCTTATATTGACATATAAGCCTACATAGGTTCCACTCTAGAAAATTAACCGCCAATAAAGAACTAACCCATCAAGCTTATAATAGGCATTTAGCTAGGATTGGGTTTTCCTAGCAACCAAAACCTCCTGCATCGTTTTAATTAAAATAATACTACGTAATTATTTAAGACTTTAAGTAAGACAATTTATTAATAAACGAATATAAAATTTTAGCCAGAAAGTTGTTACGGGTTAAGCCGTACCGAAAAGTTACCCATTATCCAACCCACCTATTTTGCCACCTCTAGTATTTAACTTTCGCATGCTGCTTTTTTTGGAATTTCAGGATACTATCAATCATTCACTAAAAAAACAATGTGGCTGTCTATTTTGTTTTATTCATACTACAAATTTTTCTTTTTCCTACCAGCTTACCCATTAGCAATCATTACAAAAATAATAAAATAGGCCATGCTTATTTTTGTTCAATAGTTTCACATCTTGAAGGTCACTTTAAGTGTCAAATTTTTCATAAGAGTTTCGTTAATCCATGAGTCGTTCATCAATAAAAGTATAGCATTTGTCAAATCAAATGTATTCTTATAGTAAAAGACCATCTCATTTGACGAAAAAACCTAATTAAACGAATTCTGTATAAAAATTAATACTTGCCTCAAATTGTGTGCAATCAAATTCATGAAATAGCTAACACAACTTCTTCACTTGTTCTATTGAAGCATTTGGGTCATCCACTTTTGGAGCAAGACCATCTACGACCTTGGCAGCATCTTCGTTTGTAACTCCTCAGAAAAAATCAATAGGCACCTATAAAAAGATGAGCCGATGAGGAAATGAAGTGTGATGGATATATAAATAGAAAAAGATGTAGTACCATATGCAGAGGTGGCAAAATACACATATTGAATGGATTGGGTAACATGTCAAAATGCGTATGTTTTGTATGGTCAAGAAAATAGTTTCGTGTAATAAATTAGTTTGTAAAATATGACAAAAAGAACTACTATAAAAATAGCAATCAAATTATTTATATAAAATGATTTAGGAGGTTTAACTCATTACAAATACAAATTTGGCGAATTTTTCACCCATTTGATACTTTCGTAATATGCTATTTATTCTTACCTGATTGACATGTTAGAGCTGAAATGTAACCCGAATTGGCCATTTAAAAAGTAATGAGTCAAACTTTCCAACTCAAGGATTATTAAAATTTGAAACAAAGGCATATCTTCAATGCTAGGTCGAATAGCTGGTTCCAATAAGTATCATGTCAGGTTTTAGTAACCAATAAGCTGAGTAATAGAAGACCCAATAAGTATAATTGACAATGAGCATAATAACTTTGCTTCGTAAAAAGGCTTTGATCAAACATATTTAGTATAAAAGGTCAAATGGACCGGGTGGCAGATTACTAATTCATAAATACGCCAAAAAAATCATCAAACCAAAGAGTAACATATTTAATGCTTCAAATCAACAACTTATAGTGCCACTGCCATCAGCTAACAATCTAAAAAAGTTAGTAACCGACTATGATATTACCTAAGTTGCAAATCTATCAATACCAATATGTGAATACAATTCCCCATTTCTGCTCAATATCTATCAGTGTAATGTAAAAATTGGAAAGGTTACGCAATATGAGCGAAAAAATGTGACATTACGTTGTAAGCCTTCCAGCTTTCATTTAAATACTTGTTTGTTGCTAAGAAGCAAAAAAGTCGCACACCCGCGCTATCATAGCATCAAATATCAAAGTTTCCAGTATAACATGTTATCATTTACTCTCCTATCTCATTTATAGATAACCAAATACATAAATGTAAAACACGAAACGTATTCATAACAATATAATTGAATATTTGTATAGTTAAACAACAACCTGCAGTGCCGGTAGCCAACAATCTAAGAAACTTAGCAACTGGGAAAAGATGAGTAACACTGGTTGGGTCCAATAGCTTGTCCTGCATCAATCAATCAATATTTAATATATTACAGCCTTATTGACATTTACATACAAATTCATATAACTTAAAAACTATAAGGTCAGTGAAAGACAACATTACCGGGACATTCTTCTGAGTGACAACGCATACTGAATCTTTACCTCTAACACCAATTGACATCACTCCAGCTGCTTTCACAACTTTACACGCATATTCTATTTCAATTGAACAAATTAAGCACGCCAACTGTTGACAATAAGCCTTAAAATTTATACAATCCAAGTGAAGTAAATACTATTCTTTAATACTACTTGACACCCAACACCTAAATTATCAATCAAAGCACAAAAACATAAACCCATAACTCAGTTACCAAAAGAAAAACTGAACCCCTGAACGAAACCAATTGCAGTTCTCTTCTTGTCGTTCCAAACGGGACATGCCATGTCAATATGCAACCATTGTACTTTTCCCATCAACAAAATGGAACCAAACACAACTATTAGTATAATCAAGTTTAAGTTTTTCTGTTATAAAAGTAGAAAACATTTAGGTAAAATATTACACGACGATACTTGTTTCAAGAAAATAACTGCAAGAATAAAACCAGCTTGATGACTACCTCTTTTTACAATATCTGCTATACCTGATTTAATGCATTCCCAGTAACTTGTAACCTCCATTGGCATTCTCCAAAAATGTTCTCCAGGCAACTTTTGAGCTACAACCACTTCCTTTGTCAGCTCATCGCTCGTTGAGAAGACACCTGTATATTTAAGGAACTTGGTGTATGATTTTTATCAAAATAAAATGGAGTAATGATTAAGTATCTGTACATGCAATTTTGGGCCCAAGAGCAACTATACATGCCCCGGTCAATGTTGCCAAATCAACTACTGCAAGTATTAATGAGCCAAGTTTTGAACTTTATATCATGTAATCCAATAAATATATAATTAGCAAAACACAATCTGAAATCCAACCTTTTTTCTACTTAAACCCTACGTCATCAATTGACTCATATATCGTATGTTCCAAACTCAACAATAACTGAACAAACCCATTTATTCACTATTAGATCACAATTAACAAACACATAATATCCTAATCTCTGAATCTTTTCATTCCTATAAACAACAACAATACACAAATTCAATATAAATCCACTATAAAAAACATAATTAAGAAAAATTAATTATGGGCAGAAAAGCAACTAATTAATGGAAAACATTAGTATTATTGAAGTAGAAGTAGAAAATTAGACAAATCTTACCAAAATTAAGGATCGTATCTTATTCTTTCAACTAATTTGAGGTGTAAACTGACTGTTGAATTGAATGAATTGTGATATTCGACTTTGGTTCTCCATTGATTTAGGGTTAGGAACAATCTGATGAATTTGATTTAGGCTTTGGGAGAGAATCAGGTAATTGCGTTTTTTTTTTTCTCTTAGTTTCAAATTACATAGTAGACCCTTCAATATCTTTAAATTACCCCTCCTTCTCACAACTTTTTACCTTTTAATTTTTGACACATGTATTTTTTAACTCAAATTTTCTTCAAAAAACGAATTTGCAAATAATTTTGCCAAATATAGAATTATTTAGGTTTTTTAAGAAAATATATTTAAAATAAATAAATAATAAATAAATAAATATTACCAAATAAGGTATGATTTGATTTTTTTGAAATGAAAAAATCCCCACTAGGGGTTTTATTTTATTAGGTAAAAGATGGGTTGTGTATATTATGAATGTTAAATGTTTGGCATTTTCGTGGTAGATGCAATCCATTATTTTTATTCTACTTTATTATATTACTTGTTTTACTATTTTTTTAAAAGTTATTCTTATCTACAATAACGGATAAAGAGACATAGTATTTCGGTATTTCCGTACAATTCACTCGATGCCATGAATTAATATTTTGATATCCAACTATGATGAACAAGTGGCAAATCGACGATGAATCTAATTTTAAAAACAATAAATTTGAAGGGTATTTGGATAAACTAAGTTAGGAAGCATTTTGACACTATTTTTTATTGTGCGACTAATTATTTGTTTACTTTCACTCGTTTGGATTCTTTTACAACATTATTTGCATGAGTTGTGATCGAGGACAAATATTAAAAGTTTAAAAAGTCATAGTGATAAACCGGCGACATCCCAAGCCAAACAAACGAGACTTTGTTTGGTTATGATGAAGAACAACGGCCGATTAAAAAAACGGGCTTCGAAGAAACAAAAATCCGAGACAACAACAACCACCGGAGGCACGAGTGACACTAGATGTTCCTTTTCTTCGTTCAATTTCGAGGAGGTTATGCGCCAAGAGTATCGGATAAACCGTGAAGATGCGGCCAAGGCGTATCAGGCGACCGCAGAAAACCAATACACACAACAGAGGTTGAAAGAGATTGAATTTTTGTTGCTCGACACTACTGGCAAGGATCCAAACTACTTGGCATTGGTCAATATGGAAAAGGACCGAATCATCAAGAAATATGGGTTGCCTCCTCGTCAGGAACGAATAATTGTGTTATGTTGTGTTTTTTAAATTTCATACTTTTTTTTTTTTTTTTAATTCCGTATTGTAATGTGTTTATCGAATTAATGTTATGGTGTTAAATAAATAAAGTATTTGTTAAAGTTTGGGGTTGAAATTGAAATAATTGAGGTAAAGTTGAGTTAAGGTGAGTTATTGTATCATGGTGTTTTTTGGTGAGTTAAGGCAAAAAAGTTAAAGCTGATGTGGCGCTGACGTGAGTGTGTGTTAAGATATAGTAACTCATGGGCATTTTGACACTATTTTTATTGTGCCAATAATTATATGTTTATTTTCACTCGTTTGGATTCTTTTACAACATTATTTGCATTATACAACGTCAGTTATTCGTTTATCTTCGTTGATTCTTATAACCTGGGTTAGCTAGTTTTGATAACAAAAATAAAACAATTTCAACCGCATATTTTTTGTTTTATGGTCAAGTAATAGTATACGATTAGTAAGATATTTATTTCATGAAAATGATGAATTATTTGTTAAGAAGCATGCGATTTAATTTGTTATCAACAAAGTCTCAAATTTGAAGTAATGTATGTATCTGCTACTAATTTTGTGTGAGTATAACTTATTTTTATTTTCGTGGAATGTCACTTATACATATGCTTGATCACAAAATAAAACTCTCTTATTCCAACAAATAAAAGTGCGTTATTATATGAATGAAGCAAGAAACACAGTAGCAATTTATAAGAGTAATATGAATCTGTCTGTAACAATGACGAACAGAAGACAAGCTTCCAATCCGAAACAATCAACTTCTCATTTTTCGAATAATAAAACGCTTGTAACTCAACCACATTCTCATTCCTCATTTCTCAAACAATCCATGTTCATTTCAAACTCATTCTTCAAAACTGTTACATTTCACAACAGACCATCGCACCATCCTCTATAACCGCGTATTATGGTGTTTGAATATAGTGATTTAAGAGGAAAAGGCGTGTCACTGATTCATCGGGCCGGTTGGTAAAAATGTGAAATGGATGGAAAAAGAAAGTTACCATTGTATAAGTTTAAGCTAAAGTATGTTTTTCTAGTGCTAATGTTGTGATACAAAACTCACAACTCCAATTACTTACTCTATTACCGAGTGTACACGTTATATAACAAGCTCATCAATTTGTAGATCTCACTCGTACTCTTTTTGTCAATGTTTCTAGGATAAAACCGAAACTTAAAGTTTTAAGGTTTCTCATTTAATTCCAATTTTGCTTCTTAAACAGAAAGTCACAGTTTTTTTTTTTTTTTTTTTTTTTTTTTTTTTTTTTTTAATATATATATAAAAAATTTATATTCACTGTCGTTGAATTATACTAATGAAAGATGAATGCAATGTTTTGAATTCAAGATGTATTTTGTGACATTTTAGGCATTTCTAAATCAATTGTTGAATGCAAGGGGTACATGATTTTATCATTTTTATTAACCATATACATGACTCATAAGTGATGGATGAGTTGGTTCCTGATCAGAGGCCTTTATATGTCATTGGTTCTTATTGTTTAATGGCCTCTTGTTTGCAGATTTTTTGGTTGTTATGCGCTGAGTATGTTCTACGCATATTGTTTTTATGTTTAAGGGTGGCTCATTACCACCCTCCCATGTAACCTAAACTCTATTTCATTCATTTTGGATATTTAGTAAGAATTTATGTTTGATTTTTTATGCCTATTGTCTAGGGATGAGCACGGTACCATTTTGGTACCGTACCGGCACCGTTTTCGAGGTACCGTATTTTTTCCCGACTAAAATATGTAGTCCCGATCCCGGAACCGAGAGGTATATCGGTACCGGTACCGGGTTCGGGAAACCGGTACTATACTGAATTGAGTACCGTTTAAAATAAAATAATTTCAAATTGTACCAATTTGGCACTTTCCTTTGGATACTCCTTTCTTATTGACCCAGAGTGGGATTGTTACTTGGTCATGCATTATTTTAGGAGTAAAAAGTAGTGGATCTTTTGGCAGTAGGAGAGTTTGGTTGTAATTTTCTGGTGAATGAGAAGTAACAGCGTAGCTACTATGGTTTTTTTTCTTCAGGCAACTTGTAGCAGGAAATTTGTAAATGTTTTAGTTTTCTCCTCATCTGTAGTGAGTTTTTCAAGTGAGGTTTGAGGCTTGATATTCTACACAAGCTACTACTAAGTTAGGAATGCTTAGATTATGGGTTTAGTAAAAAAAAATTAAGCCTCTTTTTATTCCGGTACTAAAATCGGGATTTCCCGTCCAGGTACCGTACCGATTTTTAGTGGTACCGGATTTTTTTTGAGCGAATTTCATGGTACCGGTACCGTACCGGATAGTGATAACCGGTACCGGTACGAGTCGGTACTGGTACGGTTCCGGTACTGTACCGTTTTTCCGGTGCTCATGCTCATCCCTACTATTGTCTAAGACCAGGGGAAATAACACTAATCATTTATATATGTCGTTTTCATCCTCTTATGGGAATCTTTGGTTTATTCTTCATATGACTAGGTATGCCATGAATTATGGTTGCTTTTGTTAATGTTTTGAAAAGAACGTGACAAGTGAGTTTGTTGGAATATCTTGAGAGTATGTGAAGTTGAGTAAGCATAGTGATGGTGTTTGGTGGGATGTTGCCGAGAGACTGACGGCTTGGAATGGAGTAGAGTGTTTGTGTGTATGAGGTGAGGCTATGAGGGTAGAAAGTTTTAGGAAGGAAAAGAATTTTGGTTGTGTCACATTGTCCCACATAGATTAACGAACAAATGCTACATTACTATATAACTAAGACTTTGGAAATATTAAGATAACAATATTTTCATTTTCGTACTAAACGCTTTGCTACTAAATTACGTACTAAAATAGTACGGGATTGGATAATTTGTTTTTTATGGGAAAAAGCCTACAACTTTTAGTTTGTTTTTTATTTTGTTGTCTCACTTTTTGTGTTTTACTTCTTCGTTTTATTAACTATATTATTAACTATATATTTTCCGTTTATGTCACTCTGATTTAGCCTATTAGCTTAACTTAACCTTGGTAGTTTATGTGTAATAAACAACTTATTTGGTCTTTTACTAGTTCTATGACGTCTTTATCAATGGTTCATCTTTTGATATGCAAACCACAACAAATTAATTCCCATTATATAGTAAGCTGGGTTAGCTTATTTTTTGGCGCAAATAATAATAATAATAATAATAATAATAATAATAATAATAATAATAATAATAAAATAAAATAAAATAAAATAAAATAATAATAATAACAAATAATAATAATAGTAATAATAATAATAATAAATAAATAAATAAATAAATAAAATTGAAATGTTTTACTTGATTTCGAACAAGATAAATGTAACTGAACAAGACAAAAAAAAAAAAAAAAAAAAAAAAAAAAAAAAAAAAAAACCCTTAAAAAACCCTTAAAAAACAAACCAAAACTCAAAAAAAGAAAATGTAAGAAAGACGAAAACATAAAAAACGAATGAAAATGTATAAAAACATATAAAACAGATGATAACGTATAAAACGGATTAAAACTTGTCTTTGATACGTACTCCGTATCACAAAACAATACTTTTAAAAAAATGGTACTTAAATAGCATAAAAAACAAACAGTCTTCTAAAATACAGATGAAGACTTTAGATATGGCTATTCTTCTGCAGACATGTTTGCAAATAAAGAGGTAAAAACTCTGAAAAAACAAATGACGTCTAATTGAATCTTTTTGGTTTTATGGTTTAACAAATAGCATCAAATTATAAGGTATTTATTAATCAACATTCGAATTATTTAATTTTCTTCAACTTTGTCGAATAAAACCTAAGCCTTAAGCATTTTTTTTCTCATTTTTCCGTAGTTGCACTTATTGTTGCTTGTTGAGTTAAAACACATAACGTTTTCATACGACTCATATTTAATCTCTTTGATATATCTAGCTATGACGTATTACGTGGCAAGTGAATGTAATCTAATTACAGAGATACAAATAAAATGGTAGTGTCACATGTTGCCACGTATTTTAATGTTGCATGGAATTTCATATGCTTGGTCACAAAATAACACTTTCTTGTTCCAATAAATAAAATTTAGTTGTATGCGGTAGCATAATGTCATAGAAAAATATCGTTAAAACATGTTGAGTGTGAGTTTTTCTTGGATACAGGAGAGTGCGGGAAGGCTGAGATGAATGTGAGGAGTGGGCGGTGGCGATCCAGTGCCTCGGTGGAAGATGGCGAGAAGAGTGAAGAGGAACAATGACACCGTGTGTTCGATTTTCGAACAACCTTTTCCTTGTGTTTACTGCATTTTCGTACAAAAGTCATTATACTAAATAAGAAGACATAATTTGCGTATGTGGTGTTTAGTTGCGACTTAGGGTATGTTTGGTAAAGTTAACTGTAAATTAGTAGCTATAAGTTGATAACCGGTAACCGTAAGCTCTAACTGGTAGATGGAAAGGGTATTCGTTCACCTCGATATAATTAACAAATTAGCAATCTTAAAATGATCATTTTCTCTCCACATGTTCACCTCGATATATTAAGAAATGTTGCATTTGAATGTAGAACGTGTTACCTTTGATAAGAAAAAAATGTTGCGTATGAGTTTTAGAAGTATTGAATTTTAAAGTATTTCACTAGCTAGAAATTAGCAACACTTTCAGAATAGCTAATTAGCAAAACTTAATATCATATTATGGAGTATTAAATAGTCAAATGATGAAAAGATCCCAATGATCTTCAGTTTTCACACGAACCTATAGTTGCTTAACCGATGATCGACAATTGGACGATGAAGTGTACTACATGCATCATGCTAACAATATCTAAAGAGTCGTAAATCGTAAATGTAAAAACTTAGTAATATACCGGCCAAAACACGAGCCATTGATCATAGCTCAAAACTTCTTCCAGCATCCACTACCTTGCTTGCAAGCAATCGAGTCTCTGTTGGCCTCCCATGGCTCGGCCAACTGGCGTTTAATTTCTAGTCATTAGAAAGCTCATGTTGATCATGAATCTTCCACTTCATTAACATTGAAAATCTCGTTAATTAGAGGAACGACATTTGCCTCAAACGGATATAGTCATTGCAGACTGTTGTGGTCGTGCATTTCCGTAAACTAGCTTGGATATTTCATAAAATTTACGTTTGGATTTTTATGCCTATTGAAAACATGGTCGACATATACCACAGGAAGTACCACTAATCATTATGTTGTATTCATCATCTTATCAAAATGTTTGTCTTGTTCTTCATATGATTAGGCATGTCACGATTCATCGTAAGCTTTTGTTAATATATTTAAAAGAATGTGACGGGTGATCGAGTTTGTTGGAATGTAATCAGAGTACATATATTTAGCGGAGTGAGCATAGTGATAGTGTGTGCCGAGAAGAGTGTGAAAGGGATGAGATGAATGTGAGGAATGGGTGTTTGGTGGGGTTGAGTCGTTCGTTGAGATGATGAGGACTGAGGAGGGTGAAATCGAACAACAACATTATAGCCTTGTGGGTGAAATGAGGTATTTGTGTGTGTAGTCGAGGGTGTCGATGTGCATGGTAGTAAACAAAAGCTTGATGAGGGAGAAGAGTTTTTGTTTTGTCATCTTGTCCCACATAGGATAAACAAACTCCAAATAAAAAAAAAAAAAAAAAAAAAAAATTGTAGGACAACAAACTTGAAAGCAATCTGAATAATCATGTATTACTTTAATACATGAGTTGGCAGATTGTTTTTTTACTTCATATGATAACAAGCATTACAAGACGCGAAGATCAAAAGGCAGCACCCATTGTTGTTACTTCAAATACCCATTGTTGTTACTTCAAATAAGTTACCTATTTTTCTATCAAAATCAGACTGTATATTTATATCTTTAGAATTATTCTAAACTTTATATGGAAAATGAACATAAACACTAAATGGATTATCTAATATTATCATCACACCATTAACCACTTCTCTAACAATAAGTTACAAAATTGAAATTCGTCTATCTAGTTTTGGCGAGATTACATGCATAGTCTTCGAAGGCACCTTTTTCATTTAGTTGAAGAAGAACATTAGAGTTCACTTTTTACTTTAATTGTGACCAATGTTATTCGAAAAATAGTTATGATGTCAAAATATGACAAGTATTATATAGGGAGGTGATTTGCACACAAATTTTTTTTATTCTTGCACCACACTATATGCATTACAGTGTTGTACTGTGTACTTTTTGTTCATTACAGTGTTGTACAAAATGATGTGTACGTTTATAAAAAAAATGGTGTGCGAATCAATCCCCTATTATCTATCATCTTACAAACATATACTAAATAACAAACGCCACTCTAAAATGAAATGTAGTAGAGTACATATAAACACAAATATTCCAGCGATGAATATGCATCATTATTTTTAATCCACCAAAAGTATCCCGACGTGTGAATAAATTTCTAATGTACTAAAATTTGAATTTTAAATAAGAACAAAACTCAGTTTTGTTACAGTTTTGTGCACAACAAGAATATGCCATTTCTGAAAAACTTGAGAAAAATGGTTTCGTAGATCAACTAGTTTGGTGCTTTACATTGAGCCTTGACACTTAAGCTTAAAATTCTATGGTTTCTAAATCTTGCTTCTAAAATAATCATATTAATTAGTCTTTGATTTATCCAAGTAATATATATGCCACTAATTTTTTTTTTTTTTTTTTTTTTTTTTTTTTTTTTTTTTTTTTTTTTTTATGGGTATAACTTAATTTTATGTTCGTAGTTCGTGGAATGTCACTTACATATGCTTGGTCACAAAATAAAACTCTCTTATTCCAATAAATAAAATTTGGTTATATGTGGTAAAAATGTAATAAAAACTCATGACATTACTCATATAATCGTTTCATACCAAACATAGACAACACTAATCATGATTAACTATTAGTTTAAAACCTTCTTTACGCATAAATCCAATGAAAACGGAAACCATAGACTTAAAATGAAGAACATAAGACAAGCTACGAATCCGAAACAATCAATTTCTCATCTTTGAACAATAAAGCACTCGTAAATCAACCACATTCTCTTTCCTACCATTTTCCAAACACTCCAACACCCTGTCACACCGTCCTCTAGAACCACGTATGGTGGTGTTTGGATATAGTGATTTAAGAGGAAAAGGTGTATTTCTGATTCACCGGGTTGGTAAAATTGTCAAAGGATGGAGAAAGAAATTAGTTGTTGTCGTATCATAAGTTTATGCTAAAACATGTTTTTGTAGTGCTAATATTATGATACAAACCTCGCAACTCCAATTACTTCTTTTTATAGCGAGTGTACACGTTATATAAAAAACTCAATTGTGACTCGATAGAGGATGATAAGGAGATTGGAACAATGACATTGTGGGTGAGGCTATGACGGTTAGGATTGATTTTGTGACTTTGTCCCACATGGATGAAAGAACAAGTTAGTAGAGCAGTTTATAACTCAAATTATGAACTTATTAAACAAGGGTGTTGAGGATCTACATTCTTCAATCTGAATATCACTTGAGCTCTTTTTGTCAATGTTTGTGGGATAAAACCTAAGCTTAAACGGTTCCTTATTTAATTCCAATTTAGCTTCTTAAACAGAAAGTCAAAGTTCTTTAGTATAAATCATATTCACTGTCTTTGATTTATGCAAATGACGTAACGAATGATGAATGCAATGTTTTGAGTTCAAGGGGTGCATGATTTTATCGTTTCTGTTAACCATATATACGACTCGTAAGTAGTGTTTCTATTAAACTCGAATAGATTAAGTCATTTTAAAGAATGTCATTTTGGCGGTGCATATCCTTAAACTCACTTTGGATATTTAGTAAAAATGTATGTTTCAATTTTTATGCCTATTGTCTAAGAAGAGGGGAAGTAGCACCAATCATTTATCTATGTTGTTTTCATCCTCTTACTGGAATTTGTTGATTTATGGTTACTTTTGTTAATGTTTTCAAAAGAATGTGACGAGCAAGTTAGTTGGAATCTGTTGAGAGTATGTGAAGCTGAGTGAGCATACCGAAGGTGTTGGCGGGATGTTTCCGAGAGAATGACGGTTTGAGATGTAGTAGAGTGAATAGAAAAATGACATTGTGGGTGAAATGAGGTGTTTGTGTCTATGCAGGTAGGGCTGTGAGTGTAGAGATGTGGTGGTTATGTCACTTGAAACAAAAGTTTAAGGAAGGAAAGGAGTTTTGGTTTTGTGACTTTTTCCCAAATGGATTGTCAAAAAAAATGTACATCATTATATAACTATGACTTGGAAATATCAGGAAACAAATTTTTGGGATCTTACACTTGACGAATTGCTACTAAATTTCTTTAGTATAGGGTCTCGATAATTTTTATTTTTTTAATTTTTTTTTTTTTTTTTTTTTTTTTTTTTTTGGGAAAAGACCTAAGCTTTCAACTTTTTGTTTGTTACCTATTATTTTGTAGTCTAAATTTTAATGTTTTGCTTATTCAATTTATTCAACTTTTTTTCATTTATGTAATCCTGATTTAGGCTATGTTTGGCAAAAGTAGCTGTGAGCAGTAGCAGCTCCTGCTCACCGCTCACAGCTTCATAAAGAAGCATTGAAAAAATGAGTTTTCCTGAAAAATAGCAAAGCTCACAGCTCTCATGCTAAACGAACACTAAAAATAAAAAAAGCTCATTATCACCGCTCATCGCCCCAAAAAGCTCCAAAAAGCTTTGCGCCAAATATAGCCTTAGCATATGGGCTAAACTTAAGCTTAATAGTTTATTCATTTCATATGAACAAATAAACAACTTACTTTGTCATATTCATGTTCTATGACATCTTTTATAGCTTCCATTTAATTAGTTTGGAAAAAATATGTAAGCAGCACAAGCCCACAACTATGAATCCCCGTATATAATAAGATGGGTTAGCTAACTTTTGAGCCAAAAAAACGCACACACACACAATTAACTGAAATGTGCTAGTTGGTTTAAAACAAGATAAATGTAATCCAATCTTTTTTGTTTCGTGGTTAAACAAATAGTATCAGATTATAAGGTATTTATTAATCAACATGCAATTTTTAATCAACATAGTGATAATATATATCCAAGTAACTTATAATCTAACATGATAGCAAAACGGAAGAAGCGTATTGAAGCAGTGATCCTCACCACAATTTGGGTTTTATGGCGTTTCAGAAATGCAATGGTTTTTGGTACAAATAAGTTTAGAAAAGATAGAATTGTCGACTCTATTAAAGAGTTTTCGTTTCTTTGAGTGTCTAATTGTAGTAAGAAACTTGTAGGTAATTGGATTGATTGGCTTAAAAACCCAATTAATATCTTGTAATTTGTTTTCTAGCTTCTCGCTAGCTTTTTTATTTTATTAAGCTGTTTCAAAAAAATAATAATAATATCCAAGTACTTGCTACTAATTAATAGGTAGACAACCCACAACTTACTTTTTTTTTCTTTTTACGAGTATCACTTGCGTAAATAGATTTTGATTTACAAATAATACATAAATTTCAATTTGAATATGTTTGATCAAAAAATAGAACTTTTTAATTTCAAAAAGTAGATTTAATTATATCAAAATGTAGATTTAATTTAATATCCGATGAGAAAGATAACACCAAAATGCATAAGGGTTCAAGCCGAATATTAACAAATTAATTATACTCCACACCTCGAACCCCCGATCGATAATTGCTCCATAGTGACTCAAAATCTACAACACCAAAAGTCCAACACTCTAATCACACTAAAAGAATATAGATATTTAGGGCATGTTTGGCGCACAAACTTATCAGAGCTTATCATAGCATGAAGGAGCATGTAAAAACATAAAATAAATAAGTCTCGTTTGGCTGATATAGCTTGAAAGAGCATGTAAAAAGCTCCTGCAACCTGCTCCAGCTCCTACTAGTGCCAAACATATCCTTAGTATGTGAGCTTAAAGATAATGACAACCACTAGAAGAGATCGGCGACGTTAGATTGAGTGTGAAGTGTTACATGAGTTGATGCTGGGGAGTGTGGGAGTGAGGTGCACAGTCGGCATTAAGCCACTTGAGTGAAAAAGTATGAAGAAAGAACTGAGTTCTTTTTTAGTACGTAAGTATCCCACATCCATGGATACGCTAACTTTAGAGGAGTATATAAGTAAGACTATGGAAATGTTTATAAGAGAACCAAAAAACACGTGTATTAAACAATCAACTTCTTAAATACATGCGTTTCTTGGTCGTCTTTTTTTTTTTTTTTTTTTTTTTCAATTATTATTATTATTTATTTATTTATATATTTATTTATTTATTTTATAAGTCCGAAACAAAAGAAATATTTTTCAAAATGAAAATTGGCCTGATGATCCTCGTTATTGTACATTCATAGGTAAGACTATGACGTATATGATGAACACACTACTACAAAAAGTGCTTTGGAGACCTGTTTGAGATGAAATCGAGACCGGTTTATGAGCAGGTCTGTATGAGGGGGGCTCTGCATGTGAAATCAAATGGAGACCGGTTTTTTCACCGGTCTCGACAAGGTAATTGAGACCGGTTTGATGTTTAACACAGGCTTCTAAAACAAACTATAGACCGGTTATTTTCATAAAAACACGCCTTAAAAACCTAATAGAGACCTGGTTTAGAATAAAAACCTGTCTATAATAACTATTTTTTGATAAAAAAAAATGGGGTTGCCTAAGATTGCTAATTAAAGCTACTATTAGCGCCTTCAATAAGCAATCCCTGACAACCCCTATAAGCGTATTCAATAAGCACTATCAAACAGCCCCTACAAATCATGCATTTCAAGTAATATGACAACGAGTAATATTGAGTTATAGCCAAGTAAAAAACATCATTAGTAAGTATACATCAAGAATTCGTCACCTCTACATGAAATGTATCGTATAAATATGAACCTTTTATCTAAAACAACAACCAAAACACGTTACAACTGAATGTCTGAAACCCTACCGAAGTTGTAAACACTTTGTTGCACAAAGGATATTTGGAAATACTTGATGATCTTTATCTGACATTCAGACAGCTCCAACAATCTTAGCATTTGGAATATTTATCAGCCAGCTCCAAGAGAAAAGCGCATTACAGAATCTTTATCTACCAGTTTCAAGCATGTATGTAAGTAGTATCTGGAAAAGCCCCATAAGCATTTTTAATAAGCAATAACTGCTATATAAACACTTGACTATTAATACAAGTATGAGTATGTTAGTAAGAGTATAACCTTAACTCTGGAATCTGTAACTTTTAGATATTAATCCTGCATATATCAGAAAAAAAAAAAAAAAAAACCAAAGAAATGTGAGGTTTAGATCAATTCCATCGAGACATTTGCAACTTAGTAAGAGGGTACATAACGACATACATATTCTTTTGCCCAAACATCGGATAGATTTGTCAATGTTTCTCTTCTAGTTACATCATAAACTGCTTAAATCTGGAACATGAAACAATGAGCGAATATACACCTATAACTAAAAGGTATGGCACAAATAAGAATCAAACGATATCATTATAGTTTTTTTCTTCACTTAAATATCTTAAACTGGATTCACATACCCATTATAATTCCTTGAGCTCCTCTATAATATGAACTAGTTAGAGTTCTGGTGTTTAATAACTTCTGCTCAATAACAGATTCTGAGTGTAACCCGAAGCGGAATGACAGATGAAAATTAGGATAAACATTTGTTGCTATCCCATATATCAATTCAGCTTCTTCCCATCCACTGTGACATATTCTAACTTAAAATCCACCCCTGTAATAATGTACATAAAAATTCATTAAAAGAGCAGTGGTGCTCAAACAATAGAGTGAAATATGCGCATTTCATGTGTGGAATAAACAATAGAGTGAATTATGTTTTCCAAAAATTATTCTGTTCCACCCCATTTTTGTTCTTAACTCCACCCCATAGAGTGAGTTATGTGCATTCGATGAGGTCAACTACGTATTTTCAGTACTCATACATCAGCCACATATTACAGTTATACATTACTATAGGGGTTGTTTGTATTGCTTCTTAAACTGCTTGTAAATAGGCTGTTATCTAAAATGCCCCATTCTAAACAAAAGCTTACATCGCAACAAGTTATTGAAATTGCTTATACATCAAAACATAAGTCAAGGCATCCGCTTTTAATAATAGCAACATTACAATAGTCAAACTTGCCTTAGTTATATATCAGCCTCAAGTTTCTCAACATGAGTCACAGATGGTGTCTCATGAGAATAATAATATGTGGGTAAATTTAATATAAAAAACAAGTAAATAAAAGTCAAAATAAAAAACATTATCAACAATCTAAGTGAACAAAGTCAAAACAATATTAGCTATCATCTAGCTGTGATAAATTTTTTTTTTTTTTTTTTTTTTTATGAATGCCCCTTGTTTGACTACACTGAATCTATAACCCTAACTTTTGTAACAATTTCAGTAGAATATCTTCCATCAACATTTAATCCGATAAACTTAATTTTAATTAGGCAAAGAATAACAAAAACAGCTTAAATTGATAATGAAATCGAAGATAACCACATAAAAGTACCTGGTTTATTTGTAGTAGAAGAATTGGTGAGATGAGATAGTGAGGTTGAGCGGTAGTAGCTGTTGAGATGGGGTTTTGGTTGGGCGCTGACTGGTGACCGTAGTTAGGGTTCAGAATGTGATGGTGTTTAAGTGGTTAGAGTTTGGTTTGGTGGCTGGAGAGGAGGATAATGAAAGAACAAGGGTAGGGGTTTGATGTGTTGAGCGGGAATGGAAATTTTTAGATGAAAATTAAATTTTAGCAACCCCGCCAATAATAATGGACCGGTTTCTAGCCAAAAAAAAAAAGGACTCTTTAGTTGTAGAAACAGAGACCGTGTTTTCAGCTTATAACAGGTCTAGATACTTCTCAATGTAGACCGGTTTTAACAATGGACACCTGTCTCTATTTAATTTACTAATATAGACCTGTTTGTAAAATAAATACCGGTCTTGATTCTATTTTTTTGGTAGGGAAACTTTTATAGACGTGTGTTTTTTATGAAAAGGTCTCCATGAGGAGGTCTCAATACCCATTTATGTAGTAGTGACATTATATTGGTACATTTATAACTAGGTGGACCTTGGTATATACATGTATTAAACAATCAACTTCCTTAATACGTCTGTTCCTCGGTCCTTTTTTTTTTTTTTTTTTTTTTTTTTTTATTATTATTATTTATAAAAAAAAAAAAAAAAAAAAAAAAAAAAAAAAAAAAAAAAATTCTTGTGATTGTACATTTATAAGTAAGACTATGAATGTACATGATGCAATGTGAGCTAGTATACTGCTACTAAATGATCTCAACTATAATTTTCTTTAGTCTCGACAAATCTCATTGTTTTCTGTTTTTTGTTTATATGATTCTAATGTGCCTTATCTAATCTAGCTTATTGTATATAAGGACGTAGCGTTTTCTTACTTGCGACTTAATGTGGAGAGTTTATTGGAACAACCATTTCTTTTTGTTTACTTGCATTTTCGTACAAAAGAGCGAAAGGACATAGCATACTGAACAAAAAGATGGGTATTGTTATATCCTCCTACATTTCTACTTATTCTCCTCCGCATGCCAAATCTTGAAAGTATGAGGATAAGTATGAATTAATCTTTAGTAGGAAGAGAATTACTATGTGTTGAGTGGATGAAATGAGGTGTTTGAAACAAAAGTTTGGGAAAGTAAAAGAGTTCTGGTTTTGTTTTTGTCCCACATAAATTGATCAACAAACTGCTTTACAAACAAACTCTAAAGCAGTGTATAAACTATAAAGAACACTATGAAAGTGCTAAATATTTGTGATCTTGCATTGAATGATTCGCTTGTAACTTTATCCATTGCATGTTTTAAATCTTCTTTTCTATTTTTGACGGGAAAAGACTTAAGCATTCAATTTTTTGTTTGTTATGTATTTTGTAGTCTCTAATTTAATGTTCCACTTCTTCGGTTCATATGAACAAATAAAAAAGCGTAAATTCTGAAATGAGGACTTTTTGTGGTTCCGAATTCCCACCAATAACTTTTTTAGCTAGTGTTCCCAATTTAGTCAAGTGCTAATGTGCGATCGTGCGATTCCCACTTTTTTAATAATAAAGTACAATGTTTTCCCATATATTCTCCATTTTGTCTTATTATTAAAAGTATTAAAAGACTATAATACCCTCATCTTTATATCAAATAACTACCCACATCTCATTTAACTTTACTCTTCTCTCTCCCCAATGTTTTTCCAGTCACCACATATCAACACCACCATCACCACCACAGATCTGCCATCACCACAACAGATCAACACCACCATCACCACCAAAACGAACACCGAAACACGACAACATGATACCGTACAATATTGAATCGTTTTTAATGAGTTTTATTTCATTATTAACAACTTTTACATGCTTCGTGGTTGTTTTGCGCCTCATCGATTCACACAAGGGTGGAAATCGGTGAGTGTATCACTCTACACTCACGGATCTAGCTTACCCACTTACCAAAACTTAAAAACGAGCAAGTGACGGCGGTGGTGGCGCGTTAGGGGTGTTCCGGTGGGAGCTAGGAGCTAAAACGCTCCAGAAATGATGTAAACACACCGATCTATCGATTCGGTGAACAAAAGACTTTGCCGAAAAATTTTCCGGTAGGCGGCGCCGGAATCTGCTAGTGCTCGCCGGAAATTATTTTGGGTTGATCTTCAAGATTTTGGAAAGATAATGAACAATGAGCTCCTCGTCTGTTGGGTTGATCTTCAGCATCTCTAACTGTTTTTGTAACATGTTTTGTTGGTGTTCTCATGTTTTTACTGATATTAAACAACCAACTTTGAAATAATATTTGATACAGTAATTTAGTACTTGGAGATTGTGGTGTGAATATGAATAAGATGAAGCAAATGAGAGGATTATATATACATGCTTTGAATTATTGGATTCATTTAATGGAAAATAATGAGAATAGTATAAGTATATACCAATTCTTTATGCCATTTCATACAAATTGAGTCATTTAAGTTTGTAGTTGTCGTTCTCTAAGTGGATATCTTGAGCCAAGCTTGAGAGCGAATCTGAAAATAAAGCGAATTCGCACATTAGCACATTTAAATCGCACATTTGAATCTGGAAATAAAACGAATTAGCACGTGACGTCACCGGCCAACAAACTAACCGGAAACATTCCTATAATGATTTTAGAAACGTAGTTTTTTTTCTAAAAATAAGTTTACTTGGAGATGATGTGTTGGGTATATATAGTTAGAGTTTAGACGGATGGCTTGTCATCTGGTCTCTTAGAAAATCAAGCTTTTGCTTGAGGTTAATGTAACATTTCAGCCACATTCCATTGTACCTATTGGCTTTTGGGTTTTATATAATTTACCGGGGAAATTCCCCTTTACCCACATTTAAATCGCACATTTGAATCTGGAAATAAAACGAATTAGCACGTTAGCACATTTAATAGGTACAAAATCGCACATTTATTTGACTTATAGAACTAAGGGTAAATAAGTAATTTTTGTCTGGACACATGGGGGACAAGAGATAGTGGGTGGGACACATGTCAAGAAACTAATGGGATCGCTTATTAGCACTTGACTAAATTGGGAACACTAGTTAAAAAAGTCATTGGTGGGAATTTGGAACCACAAAAAGTCCTCATTTCAGAATTTACGCAATAAAAAACTTACTTTGTCATTTACATGTTCTAAAACGTCTTTCATATGACCATGTATGTCACATCTCATATTGGCTCGATCTGTTGAACCAAAACTCTAATATCATGTGAGGCTAAATCACTTGAAACAAAAGTTTGAAGAAGGAAATGAGTTTGTTGGTTTTAATTTGTTACTTTATCCCACATCTTTGAATGAGCAAATACTACAGTAATTTACAAGTAAGACAAAAAACAAATTAAATATCTTAGTGTATATGTTACCAAATTAAACCCTAATATTTTTTATGTGACTCGAATCTAGCTTAACATACTGTTTTCTTACTTGCGACTTAATTTGGAGAGTTTCTTTGAACAACCATACTGTTTTCTTACTTGCAACTTAATTTGGAGAGTTTCTTTGAACAACCGTTTCCTTTTGTTTACATACATTTTTCCTACAAAAGACATAGTTTAGTTTCCTTTTGTTTTTTTGTTGAAGGGTTTTCGATACCCGGTGAATAGAATAAATGAATACAGAGTTAATTACATGAGAGAGTGGACTTGCACCACTCTAGACCACTTTGCATGAGCAAAACATCATTGCTTCAAACACACTCGAAATAAGCAGCCATTAAACATAACTAAAGCCTATATCACTTGGACTTAAAATAGGGAAAGCCAAAATAAAAACACCAAACGATCTATGACAAAAAAGACAACTATGTTACATTAGAAGGTATGTTCCAATATTGCGAGGTCTTCATGACATTGGAACTTCTTTTGAACTGCAAAGATACGAGCTTCATTCTAACAGTCTCGAAAATGACTTCAAACACTCGCTCCTCTTTCCACGTGTCTCTTGAGAATAAGTGATTATTCCTCTCTTGCCAAATGAAGTAAGTTGCAGCCAAGAAACCACACTAACCACAGAACGCTCGGAAGAGACGGAGATCAACAGTAACAAGAATCCATACCTTCAAAGAATATGGGCATTCAAAAAACAAGTGCTCATGCGAATCCCGAGTCGTCTTACACAAAGGATACCAAAGCAGGTTTAAGTCAACGGATTCGCCGACATCCCATTGCCTCAACTTGTCTTGTGTCTTAAGTTTACGAGCCATAATAAGCCATAAATTAAATGCGTGTTTCGGAATACAAAACGAGAACCAAACCATGCGAAACCACTCAACCTCCTGTCCTCGAGGACGAATCGATTCCCATACAGCCTTGATAGTAAACTCGCGAACAGTAGCATTAGTATCCTTCCACATGATCTTATCTTGCATATTAGCTATGAAACAAGAGTATTAACCTGGTTTAGGATCGGGTATAAGTCATACCAAGTAGCATGATATAGCCAAGCCTCATTCGAACTCATCTCAGCCACACATTCACCAAGATTAAAGCCTTCATGAGTTATGGAGCGAACCGTGAAATGATTACGTAATGGGGAGTGATCACACTTGAATATCAGCAAATTCGTTGTGTACTTTACACCTGGATCTTCACCTCAGACCGATAGTTGCTTCACTGGTGACTCAAAATTCTGTTACACCGAAACTCTGATTGAGTCCGCTCGGGGGTGATCGTTGAGGGTGATGAGAAGAGTGAAGATAACAATGACATTGTGATGTGAAGCTAGAGATATGGTATGTGGTTGAGTCACTTGAAACAAAGGTTTGAAGAAGGAAATGAGTTTGTTGTTTTTGTGACTATGTCACTTGAATTGAAACAAAAGTTTGAAGATGGAAATGAGTTTGTTGGTTTTGTTACTTTTTCACACATCAATTTATAACTAAGACTATAAATAAATTATATATGATGTGTGCAAACCTTACTATTTTTTATGTTACTCTAATCTAGCTTACTGAATGAAAAACGTAAGTTTTCTTACTTGCGACTTAATTTGGAGAGAGTACTATTTTTTATTTGACTCTAATCTAGCATATTGCCAACGGTTTACTTGTTTTGAGTCTGTGTGGCGGTGGGTTCAAACCTCGTATATTAATCGGCAAAAAGATCGGAAACCATTATTAAAAAAAATATATATATATAAAATTCATGTTTCCAAATTAATTGTTTGAACATACATAGGAATCCTAAATTAGGAGAGATACTTTGAACATACATAGCAATCCTAAATTTATCATGTTTCGAAATTAATTGTAACTCTACGATAACTGATTATCACATGTTAGAAATATTAGTCAGCCAGTTACTATTGTATAATTAGTTAATCATCTAAACAGTGATAAAGAATATCTTTGTCTTCACCGAACATATAGTTGCTTAACCGATGACTGAGAATATGATGAGGAGGGTGAAATTAAACAATGACATTATGAAATTGTGTGTGAAATGCGGTGTTTGAGTGTGTGTAGGCGAGGGTGTGAGGATGGAGACATTGTAGTAAACAAAAGCTTGACAAGGACAAGAGTTTTACTTTTGTGATTTTGTCCCACATGGATAGCTAGACAAACTCTGCAACAATATATAAGTAAGATGATAGGGATACAAACTTGAAACTTAAATTGAACCTAATGTATTGTTTAAGTTAACTTATATCATAAATAGTAGTATTGTTTAAGTTAACTTATATCATAAATACGTTGGTTTAATTTAGTTTTTTTTTTTTTTTTTTTTTTTTTTTTTTTTTTTTTTTTTCACGTTTTTTGCAATACAAGTTTTTACCTTTCTGCTTTTCGAAAAAACAAAAAACGAGTTGTTACTTTCAATCCAGGTTTTTTTTTTAATCTCTCTTCTTTTTACATATTTGGAATACAAGTTTTAACCTTTCTACTTTTCGAAAAAACAAAAACGAGTTTTTAGGTTTGTGGGATACGAGTTATGAGATTTTTGCCTTTTCTTTTTTATGGGATACGGGTTGTGAGATATTTACATTTTCTTTTCCACTACGTGTGTTAGAAGACTTTTACATTTTAAGTAACCTGTTTTTCTCATCAAATCCAAACGAAATAACTAGTTTCTTTTAAATTTTTCTAAAATTTATAAAGTTTATATAAAACAACAAGTTACAAAAATGTCTCTGTAGTTTTGGTGTGATTGCATTTAAGATGTGTCTTTGTCATTTATGTGAAGAACATCCAAGTTTATTTTCCTTTTAAACTTATGATATCATAGAAAATGTTTCATCCTAATGTACCTCTTTTTCTCCTTATGTTAACTCCAATGAAGTGGTAATTTGATCATAAGGTTTGATGATGCTCAAATAAAGAGTAAACTACAAAATACATCCCTGTGGTTTACATATTTTGGCATCTTACATCACTGCCAGAAACTTTTGGCAAAATACATCACCCGTTTGCCAAATGTTTGCCACCCTACATCCCTCGTTAACCATGAGAACTAACGAAGCAAATTTTTTCTCCGTACAAAAAATGGATAAAGTGTACAAAAAACGTAAAAAAAAAAATTATAAGACGTACAAAAAACAGGAAAAAACTGACAAAAACGGATAGAATTACAAAAGACGGATAAAACGTACAAAATGGATAAATACATACAAAAAATGGATAAAACGTAAAAAAAATAAATAAATAAAAAAAAAAAGAAAAAAAAAAAAAAAACTGACAAAAGCGGTTGAAACGCACAAAAAACGGATAAGAACGTAAAAAAATGATAAAACATACAAAAAAGGGGAAAAAACTGACAAAAAACGGATAAAACGTAAAGAAAAACGGATAAAACGTATAAAAAACGGATAAAAACGTACAAAAAACAGAGAAACGTACAAAAAATGGAGATAACGTAAAAAAAAGACTAACGGTGCAAATACCATAAGTCCTGAAGGCTAACGATGTAACATTATCAATCTCGTTAAGAGATAACGGAGAAAAATTTTGCATCGTTAGTCCTCATGGTTAACGAGGGATGTAGGGTGGCAAACGTTTGCCTAACGGGTGATGTATTTTGCCAAAAGTTTCTGACAGGGATGTAAGATGCCAAAATGTGTAAACCGCATTGATGTATTTTGCAGTTTACTCTCAAATAAAATGTTTCAAGTTTCAACTATGCATTTTTGCATGTTTCAACTTCTTAAACTCACAATTATCATTTAAGCACAAACCAAACGACTGTTTAGATTAAGACAAATAATAGACGAAATACTCGATCATGTTATGTAAATTTTGTGTGGCTAATAAGATGAGTAGACATAAATGTAGAAGGAAATTGTAATGCTCTTATATATTGCCAAAAATATGAATAAAGAACACTCCGATAACCGATAAGAAACAACACCGCAAATACTATGTATTTGTTTTCTTAGTTCCTATACGACAGTCAAAAAACACCTAAAAAACGATTTCAACATTTTATATCAGTTTTGCAAGACATAACCTCAATTATGAAAAGTCAATCGATCGGAAAAATAACACCGAAATGCATAATATGAGTTTGGAACTGATGCCAAGTAATGTCGGTCTATGGCTCCATGTGCACTACATTCATAGTGTAGTGTTCCAAGTGATGCGCGGAGAGTATGGGAGGGTGGATATGTATGTGAGGAGTGGATGTTTGGATAAAAGTTGGCTCGGCTGTGACTTACGCGAGGATGAAGTAGAATAATGAAATCGTGGGTGAGACCATGAGAGTTGAGTTGTGATGGTTAAGCCTAACTTCAAAGTATAACCATTCACGATAATAATGAGAGTGGATGAAACAAAAGCTTAAAGAATGATATGTTTTGTCCAACATAGAATCATAGATGGTTGAATAAACATTATGGTACTACATATCTTAAAATTTTCACTTACCTTACGCTAATGGAGCGTCATATAACCGAATAATCATAATTATAATTTACATTCTGTAAGTTGTTTTTATATTTTCTCACTACCAAGGCTTAAATTCCCATTTTATTTTATATTTTTTACGCCAATACTTAGTATTTGAGCTCAAATTAATCTCTCTAACTCCCAACCACTATAAAAGAACACTAATTTTAAAAAGTATGAGTGTACACATTATTTAACAGCTATAAATTTCTCATGCTATGTTTTGTGTCTATAGAACTAATGTATATGGTAGCGTTTGGAGTATCAAAGTCATTTTTTGTTTGAATGTGATAGCCTGTTGAATGTGATGGACATTGAAAAACTCATTACAAGTGCCGCAATCCATATATACGACACATAAGTAATGTGTCTAGCTACCGCAATCCTATATATGTTGTTTTTATGATGATCACTTATTTGAATATTTGGCTGGTTCTTCATTTGACCAGGTCCATCACAATTCATGTTTGCTTTTGTTAATATATTTGGAGGAATGTTACCGTTGAGTTTGATGGTGTTTGGCAGGATGATGCTAGAGAGAGCGAAGGTGTTGGTGACGTCACATGTGACGTCAATCCACGTTCAGAGTGAGTGTGATGTGTTCCAGTTGATTCGGTTGGTGTTCGGTGAAGTGTTGTTTGTATGCGTGTAAGTGAGGGTGTGAGGGTGGAGACGTGGTGGTTAAGCCATTTAAAAAAAAAAAAAAAAAAAGCTTGACGAAGGCTTTAAGGTTGAATGAGTTTTGGTTTTGGAAATGTCCCACATCGATGAATATGTAAACTTTGGAGCAAAAGTTTGAGGAAGGAAAAGAGTTTTGGTATTGTGACTTTGTCCCACATGGATTGATGAACAAACTATACATCACTATATAAAGAAGACTATGGAAGCACAAAGTCAAGTAAAGTATCTATCTAAGTAAAGTATCTATCGTGTACTAAATGATTTGTTATTAAATTTCTTGAGTACATGGCTGGATAATTTGCTTTTTTATGAGAAAAGACCGAAGCCTTCAACTTTTTGTTTAATTTTTGTGTTCTACTTCTTCGGTTTATTTGTTCAAAAAAAATTACTTATTCGTTTTATTCAACTTTTTCCAATTATGTAATTCCGATTTAGCATATTGGCTAAATTTAAGCTTAATAGTTTATGCATTTCGTATGAACAAATAAACATTTTTTTTTCTTTTTCTTTTCGTGTTTTAGGCCATCTCTTTTAGCTTCCAATTAATTAGTTTAGGATCTATATTCATATGCAGGCAACCACAACCACGAATCCCGATATATAATAAGTTGGGTTAGCTAAATTTTTGGGAAACGAAATATATAATGTTAAATGTGTTGCATGGTTTCAAACAAGATGAATGTAATCGAATCTATTTTGTTTTATGGTTCAACAGATAGTATCAAATTATAAGGTATTTATTGATCAACATCCGATTTTTAATCAAGATAGTCACAAGAAAAAAATATTGCATGTTTCGTTCATGTTGTTTACCGTAAATCACATCAGGCATCCTTATATCATTATTCGATGTTAATTACATAAATAATTCTTAATTCTGAAACTATATGCATTGATAGTCTCTATTTTAAAGTATTGGAACTATTCATGTAATAGAGACCATAGATGCAACTAGTTCAAAAATTAGCTATCACCGGTATAATTAACAATCGAGCAGGGATTACTGTGATTTTGAGTAAAGCACATGAACGTAATATGTGATTTTGAGTATAGCAGATGACATGACAAGTACGTGTTTGGGTTCAGTTGACTCAGTGGAGGTTGATGAGGTGAGTGAAGCTAAGCAATGCTATTGTGGTGGAGATGTGGTGCTCATGTCACTTGAAACAAAGGGTTAAGAACGACATGAGTTTTGCGTTTGTGACTTTATCCCACATAAATGAACAGATACATGTATGTTGGAAATTATTTAGTATATATCTCTCCAACACGCTTAGATCCAATTTTTAATTTTTATTGACTTTGTCGAATAAAACCAAAGCCTTAAGCTTTACCGTTCTTTTCATAATTTGTTCCGTAGTTGTACTTGTTTGTTAATGTAGTTACAATATAGCGTAGGCTTATTGAATAAAAGAATAACGTTTTCATACGATTCATATTTAATATCTTCGATATATCTAGTCATGACGTATTGAATCAAAAGAAGTAGATTTTATTACTTACAACTTAATAATTAATGAAATCCCTAGCTTCATTCTTGAAGTGACTGAATTCTATGCACGGTTATTGGGCATCAATTTTTATTCTTCCTGTCCGCATTATTCAAGATATTGAACAACTAATGAGGGGTTTTTTATGGTGCCATGGAGATATGAGAAGAGGGAAAGCAAAGGTCGCATGGGATGATTTATGCCTTCCTAAACATGAAGGTGGGTTGGGAATTAGACACTTAGAAAAGTTCAATGTCGCATTGATGACTTAACATATATGGAACATTGTTGCTCGTATGGAATCAATGTGGGTGCGTTGCATTCATGCTTACAAATTGAAGGGTCGAAACTTTTGGGATGTTCCGCTTAGGTCCAATGTGAGTTGGGGTTGGAGGAAGATTCTTCAAATCAGAAATAGTGTACGACCATACATTTGGCATCGAATAGGAAATGGTAAAACGACCTCCCTATGGTTTGATATATGGTGTGAACAAAGTCCTATTCGAAACCATTTTACTCTGCGAACCATCACTAGTGAAGGTTTTAATCTTTCTGAATGTGTTTATGATGTTACTTGGTCTTGGCCAAGTACTTAGAAGTTTCCTATTGTAAACCAGATTATGCCCCCAATCTTAATCGAAAATAAAGAAGATCAGGTTCTATGGAAAACTAGAGACGGTCGGCTGGAAGACTTCCAAGTGGCATGTGTGGGATACAATTAGACCAAGAGGACATGAAGTCCCATGGACTCGCATAGTGTGGTTTACAGCTGCTATCCCTCGTCATGCATCCCATCATACTCACAAGATTCTGACGTATAAATAAAACCAACGTTAGATAAAGACCGATAATGAGTGGAAACCACATTTTATAATTTTGTGTGAGGTAGTGAGATGAGTAGAAATAAAAAGTGAGAGACTATCTAATGCTCTTATAAATTGGTAAAAAGCACCTAAAAAAATGTTTATAACAATTTTAAGCAGTTTTGCAAGATACAACCTCAAAAATATGAAGGGTCAATAGGAAAGATAACACCAATATGCATAAAGAGAGCTTCGAGCTGACGTCAACAACCAGGGAGAGATCTGTGGCTGGTGACATCACAAGCAATATCGGTCTATGTCTCCATGTGCACATTCAGAGTGTTGTGTTCCAATTGACGCGCGGAGAATTGGGAGGGTGGATATGAAGTTGGATAAAAGTTGGCTCGGCTGTGACTTACGAGGAGGGTGAAGTGGAATATTGAAATTATGGGTGAGGCCATGAGTGTTGAGATGTGGTGGGTAAGCCTAAGTTCAAAGTATAACCATTCATGAGTATATTTTGCTCCCACATAGATGGATTAACAAACAGTAAGGTCATATATAACTTGAAATTTTAGCATAACTTGTACAACTGAGAATGATAAACTGAATAGTTGTAATTATAATTTGCTTTCGGTCTGTTCATCTTTGGTTGTTTTTATAATTTTTGATTTTGTAGGTTGAAAATAAAGGCTTAAATTCCATTTTCTTTCGAGTTTCTCTATCTTTTACTGTATTTATTTGACTGTTTTTATTTTATCTTATTCTAATCAAATTTATTGAATGAAGAGACTTGGCGCTTCTGTTCAACTGACATTTGATCTCTATCTAACTATATATGTTGAATAAAGTTGTAAACGAATGATGAATGCAAATTATCAGATTTTAAATGTAAGTAGTATTTGGAGAAATTTAGCTATAACATATTCAAACATATAAATAGACAAATAACTTTTTTTTTTTTTTTTTTTTTAATCGTCATCACAAATAAGCTTAAACACTGATTCTCGTTCTTAATCAATTTTTATCATGTTATGGTAACATTGTATGAGTGTGTTGGCTTATCATATCTATGTAGGAGTAACTAAAACATTGATAGTGAATACAGAAGCATTGATAGTACGTTGGTATATGGCAAGAAACTTTGTCTTACTGATTTACGTATAAAGATAGATATATACAACCATAAAAACCAACATACTTTATCTTTGCGCTATTTGTATCGTGCACCTTTACACATTCCAATTTCGTGAAATCGCGATCAACTTAAAAACATTTTTAACAGCTCTAATAAATTCCACAAAACACATGTTCAATTCAAGCAAAATACATCGTCCTCAATAAGTCAATAACGTATAAAGAGTCAATCGATGAGAAAGATAACACCAAATGCATACCGACTCAAGCCGAACACCAACAAGTTCGTTATACTTCACATCCTGAATACCAATACTTTAATATTTGAGCTCAAATTAATCTCACTTACTCCTAACCACTATAAAAGAATACAAAAAATAAAGTGTACACATTATGTAACAGCTATATATTGCTCATGCTATTTTTGGTTGTGTGTGTTAGAACTAATGTATATGGAAGCGTTTAGATTATCAAAGTCAATTTTTGTGTAAATGTGGTCTTGTATAGTGAAGATATGAGTTTGAATGTGATGGACATTGAAACACTCATGAGAAGAGCCATGATCCATATATATGACTGATCAAAAAAGTACCACTATCATTTATATATGTTGTTTTCATGATGATGATCACTTATCTGATTTTTTTTTTTTTTTTTTTTTTTTTTTTTTTTTTTTTTTTTTTCGTGCGCGCGCGCAAAAGGTGAATTATATTAATACTCAAAACATTTACATCATAAATCTACTAAACTGACTTGGACAGTCCCAAGATCAGATACAAACAGAAAATACAAACAAATTTGCTTCATCCAATATCTGGTCCAATTCAAACCCCCATTTGTCTGAATATATGGCTAGTTCTTCATATGACCAAATACGTCACGATTCATGGTTGCTTTTGTTAATATATTTAGAGAAATGTAACCGGTGAGTTTGATGGTGTTTTGTGGGATGGCGTCGAAGAGAGCGGTGGTGTTGGTGACGACACATGTGATAACCAATTCACAATGATAACCGATTATAACCGATTATCACATCATCTTGGAAACATTTGTCAGCTGATTACTATTGTATAATTAGTTAATACAGAAACATTAAAATAGCGAAAACAAATACATATAAACATGAACCGTAGCTTGTTATTGACGTTCAACATATGCTAAATAGTCAATTGATGATAAAAGTACCGAATTCCCAATGATCTTCGGATATAGTTGCTTAACTGTGAAGCTACAGTCGATCTTGCAACTGTAATCATACTGAAATCGACACTTTAGACTCTATAGGAATCTAAGCCAGTTATCAATACTAAATTTTTCCCTTCCACTAGGAAGGAACCGTGAACACCAATAGAAAAGAGCACAAAAACAAATGAGTTTTTACACAATAAAAGTTCACAAGTCAAGGACTTCTTTTAAAGTCGTGTGTACACATTGTATAACAAATCATTCTCACACAAGTACACGAATGATCATATGCTATATATCTCTTTGTGTCGAACTAATGTATTTGGACGCGTCTTTGAGTATATATCAATGCCCGGTTCTTTTTATAGAGGCGTTATGTTTTGAATGCATAGACCTAGTGATGGACATTGAAAATCACGTTTGGTTATACCCCAAAATATTTTAAATTATTTATTGAGCATGGCACACCATACTCAATGCTATCTAAAGAGTCATAAATGACAAAACTAAGTAAAATACCAAAACACGAGCCATTGACCATAGCTTAAAGCAATCGAGTCTCTCTGCTAGCCACCCACGGCTCGGCCACCTGGTGTTTAATTGTAGTCGTTAGAGAGCGCATGCTGTCATGCTGATCATGAATCTTCTACTTCTTCAACAATTGAAAATCTCGTGAGAGGAGTCACAGTTCATATATAACATATGACTGACGTAGTTTTTCTATTTGCCTTAAACGGATATTTGCCGTAAAATGTACGTTTGAATTTTATGCCTTTTGAAAGAGATGGTCAACAGATACCATGGGAAGTATCAATTGTAATCTTTGGCTTGTTCTTCCTATGACCCGGTATATATGTCACGATTCATGGTTGCTTTTGTTAATATTTTTAGAGGAATGCGACCTATGATTGAGTTTGTTGGAATGTGACAAGAGTACATATAGTGGAGTGAACATACTGATAGTACGTGCATGTCGTGGAGAGTGTGAAAGGGATGAGATGAATGTGACGAACGGGTGTTTGGGTTGAGTCGTTGGTTGTGATGACAAGGATGGTGAAATCGAACAACGATATGATGGCCTTGTGGGTGAAATGAGGTGTTTGTGTGTGTATACTGTATAGATGAGGACGTGAGATGTGCATGGTACTAATTAAACAAAAGCTTGGAGAAGAGAGGAGTATTGATTTTGTGACTTTGTCCCACATAGATGAATAAACAAACTCAAATGCAATATATAATTAAGAGGATAGGATAATAAATAACAGTTTTGCGTATTATTTTAATACTCCCTCCGTCCCTTATTAAATGTCCATGTTTGACATTTCAAGTCTTTATTTATTAACTTTGACCTTAAATATTTTTACTTATGTTATATAGTATTTGATAAAAATTATACGCAATGAAAATACATTTAAAACTTAATTCATTCATATATTTTGTATCAAATATTATACTACACAAACAAAAATATTTAAGGTCAAAGTTGAGAAATAAAGACTTTGAAAATTCAAACAGGACATTTAATAAGGGACGGAGGGAGTACGTGAATTGGTGGTTTATTTGTTTTACTTTGTGGGGTTACAAGTGACAACTAGGAGACTTTTACCTTTTCCTGTTATGAGATTTATTTTTTTTTATTTTTTTTTTATTTATTTTTTTTGTTAAATCTTTGTGGGATATGAATTAAGGTATTTTTATCTATTTTTTTGGCAACATAAGGTAGTAGATACTAGTGCAAACTAGGCTTAGCCCGTCACAGATTGTTATTTATATTGTATCTTGACATTATGGAACTAATCAACGATAATTATTCACGACAATATTTATGTTATTTAACAAACTCAGTTGCGACTCGATGGACCGAGGATGAAAGGAGAGTGGAGCAATGACATTGTGGGTGTGGTCATTGTCCCAAATGGATGAAGAAACAAACCAGTAGAGCAATTTACAACTAAAATTATGAAGTTATTTAACTAGGTTGTTGGTTATCTAGGGATTGCTATCTGATCGCGTATAGCGTTATCCGGGTCAGAACCCCGGATACAAAACTACAAAAGTCGGGCCAGGACTTAACCAACAAGACGCGACAACCCACATCCAAAACATGTGGCGGCGGCTCACGACGAGAAACCGCGAATCAAGCATAAAAGACAAATAGTACACAAGGTACAGCATAGTGGAGCATTCCGAACAATAAGGGAAGGTGAACTCCGAGCAATACGCACCAACGGTCGGAAAGGACAAGCACATTTCGCCTATAAAAGAAGAAGAAATCTCCACATTTGGTAACACCAACGTCATAGTACAATTTTCACTAAATACTTTCTCTCTCAACTCATACTTACTCTCACACCAGAGGTTGACCGCGGAAGTCCCCCTTCCGCGGTGAGGCTAACGGTGTTTTCTCTTTCTTAGCAGATTAACAGCAATCTTGAAGTTCCGAATTTGTTCTCCCAAGAGCTAGATTTGTCTAGGTGTTGGATCGAGACCAGATTTTGTACTAACAAGTGGCGCCATCCACACTGTGACCCGATCATCTAAACTGCGTCCCAAAAAGATTACTCTAACCAACATGAGTACACCGGCAGGGAGTGGCCCCACTCCCACCCAAGAACACTCTGCAGTACGAAACACGTTAGAGAAAGAGAAGAGTCAGGGGGTAAACGAAATAATGTCGGATGCGGCAATACGAGAGTTTTGCGACAAGCACTACGATCAATTGCTACCTTTGATGGCTGAGAAAGTCCACCAAGAGAAACTGAGGCAAGTGCAGACGCGCCTTGACTTCAACAATGACGATGGGAAAAGCGGTAAGTCCCGAAGCTCCGGGTCGAAAAACTTGGAGAAAACGGGGGGCAAACTGCCATGGCAAAGCAGTCCAAGCACTAGATCCGGACCCTCTGAATATTCCCGTTCCCAAAGTATCTTCTCCCGACTTAGCAACGAAGAAATAAGAACGTCCAAAGAAGACCGCGAGCAACAAAGGTTCCCCCGGTCCGCTGTTTTCTCACGCTTGGGAGAAAAGAGGCGTGACATCAAGTCGCGGCTAGGGGACCGGAGGTCGGACGTGTTTGACCGACTAAAGCCGAACAACCGCACCAGGAGTGTCTGGAGGGAAGGAAGTGAGGAGAGACGCAGAAAAAGAATAAACAGAGGTCCCTGCCCGACTCTCAGTAGCACCTCCCACCCCCGGAGAGAAAACGCCAGAAGAAAATCTGCATGGTCCGAACCTGAGAGACGCAGAGAAAGGTCACCACCAGAAAGCGAAGGAAGCGATGAAGGGTATTGGAGGTCCAAGTCCGAAAATGACAACAAGGACGATCTCTATCGTCCGTACGATATTGAAGATACCGATCCGTTCATGCAACGAATCAGGAACTTCGATTTCCCAAAACGAACCAGAATGCCGTCCAATGTCAAAACATACGACGGGACCACCGATCCGGAAGATTATTTGAAAAACTTTTGCACCGCGGCTAAGATAGAACGCTGGCCCATGCCCACATGGTGCCACATGTTCAACTCAACCCTCATGGGACATGCCCACGTGTGGTTCGACGAATTGCCAACAGAAAGCATAGACAGCTTCGAAGACTTGCGGAAGGGATTCCTTTCCTACTTCCTACAACAAAAGAAGTATGCAAAAGATCCAGTGGAGTTGCATCACATTAAACAAAGAGAAGGGGAGCCAACTGGAGCCTTTGTGGAGCGCTTCAAAGCCGAAAGCATGCATGTAAAAGGAGCTCCAGAATGTATGAAAATCTCGGGCTTCATGCACGGGATCACCAAGCCGGATTTGATCAAGCGGCTCAATGATAAAATTCCACAAACCGTGGATGAGATGTGGAAGGTGACAACGGCCTTTCTCCGCGGAACCGCTGCCGCAGCCAACCAATCAAAGAAGAAGCAAGATCGCTCCTCATGGAGAATCCCAGATACGGAAGGTAAGATTGGCCAAAACAGCCTCACATTCGAGCGAAAAACAGAATTCAAAGGAAGGTCTAGAGCTGACCGAAGACGCTCTGACCATTTCACACCTCTCACCAAGACACCAAAAGAGATTCTTGCAATGGGATCAGTCAAGTTCACGGCTCCACCACCAATGGCAAGCCCGGCAGAATCCAGAAACAAAGATAAGTACTGTGACTTTCATAGGGAAAAGGGGCACAACACAGATGAATGTTTTCAATTAAAGAAACAAATTGAGGAAGCAGTCAGATCCGGCCAGCTTGCACATTTGGTGAAGGAAATCAAGAATGGTGTTCAAAAGGGAGGACTCAAAGGCGACAAAAAAGAAGCCCGGCTATATTCATGCTCCAGACGTGGCAACGCAGTGTGAAACCAAAAATAATACCGCGGCCAAACCCAAACATAGAGATATCCTTTCCCCCAGTGGCGGGAGACGATCGGGATGATCATCCGCTGGTAATTAAGGCAGAGATTGGTGGACACCACGTACATAGAATGTATGTAGATAACGGAAATGCCTCATAAGTACTTTATGAGCATTGCTTCAATCTCCTCAGCCCAGAGGTATGACGAAAAATGGTTCCCGCGACTACCCCACTCTTGGGGTTCAGTGGTGAAATATCTTGGCCGCTGGGACAAATATTGCTGGAAGTGACGTTGGGAGACGAGTGCAATTCAGCAAGCACATGGATGAACTTCATGATCGTCAGGTCGCCATCCCCGTATAATGGAATTATTGGGAGACTACTCGGGATCATTCCATCCACGGCCCACGGTATGCTAAAATTCCCCACCAAAGGAGGAATTGTAACACTGCATACTGACAAGGTAATCCCAGCAGAATGCCGGATGATAGGAGAAGCGCAGTCGGGGCAAGACCACCTAAAACCATCCGCGGAAGGAATTAAAATGGCTATACACCCAGAATTCCCAGAGCAAATGATTACCATTGGGGGCGGAATGACAGAACAAGGGAAAAAAAACCTTGGCGAGCTGTTAAAAGATAACTTAGATATCTTCGCCTGGCAACCCTCGGACATGACAGGTGTCCCACGAAATATTGTTGAACATAGGTTAAATGTTAGGGAAGGTTACGCCCCGGTTAGGCAGAAGAAAAGAGGGCAAGCTCCGGAGAGAAACAAAGCAATTAATGAAGATGTAACAAAACTGGTGGAGGCCGGCATTATAAGGGAAGTTCACTACCACGACTAGCTATCTAATCCTGTACTAGTGAAGAAAAGCGACGGAAGTTGGAGAATGTGTGTGGATTTCAAGGATCTAAATAAGGCTTGTCCCAAAGATTGTTACCCGCTTCCATAAATAGACTGGAAGGTTGAATCCTTATGCGGATACACTTTCAAGTGCTTTCTAGATGCGTACAAAGGGTATCACCAAATTCAAATGGCCCCGGATGACGAGGAAAAAACCGCTTTCCACACCAGCCAAGGGATTTTTTGCTACACAAAAATGCCGTTTGGGTTAAAGAATGCAGGGGCAACCTACCAGCGGTTAGTGGATAAGGCTTTCAACAAACAGATAGGATGGAACTTGGAAGTATACGTGGATGATTTGGTGATAAAAAGCCACTCGGAAACAGACATGCTCAGAGACATAGGAGAAACCTTCGAAATACTCAGAAGAATCAACATGAATCTAAACCCAAAGAAATGCACCTTCGGAGCAGAAGAAGGAGTATTCCTAGGACACGTGATAAGCAGGAGTGGCATAAAAGCATGTCCAGAAAAATCCGAGGCCGTGACGTTATTCCCATCACCAAGAACCCTAAAAGAGGTACAAAGTTTGAATGGTAAGCTGGCCAGTCTAAATCGTTTCCTATCCAAATCCGCGGAAAAGTCTTTACCATTCTTCAAAACACTGAAGAAGTGCATCAAGAAAAGCGATTTCAACTGGACCGCGAATGCAGAAAGAGCATTCCAGGAAATGAAAAAGCACATCGCCAATCTTCCCACATTAACGGCCCCACGCCCTAAAGAAGAACTAATAGTATACTTATCCGCAGCAAGAGAAGCCATAAGTGTCGTACTATTAGCAGAAAGAGGATCACGGCAAGAACCCATTTACTTCATAAGCCGCGCCCTACAAGGTCCGGAGGTAAACTACTGCCCAATGGAGAAGTTGGTACTAGCGTTGGTTCATGCAACCCGGAGGCTCCGGAGATACTTTCAAGCACACCCGGTAGTAGTTATCACCGACCAACCAATTAAACAGGTGTTGGCACAAACAGAGAAAACAGGGAGAATGACAAAATGGGCCATTGAGCTAGAAGCATATGACATCAGTTACAGACCGCGGACAGCCATAAGGGGACAGGTCCTGGCAGACTTCATCGCAGAAACTCCGGCAGAAGACCCCCCACCGGAAAAAGAATCCGCAGATAAAATATTAAGTATTAATCCGTGGAACCTATATACGGATGGGTCCGCATGTCAAGAAGGCTCCGGAGCAGGTTTGATCCTCATAAACCCAGAAGGCACGGAATTCACGTACGCCCTGAGGTTTGAATTCGTCACATCCAACAATGAAGCTGAGTATGAAGCATTGTTGGCGGGTTTAAGGATAGCCGGAAAGATGGGGGTAAAAGACATATCCGCAAGCGTAGACTCGAGGCTAGTAGCAAACCAAGTCAATGGAACGTACGAAGCCAAGGAAGAAAGCATGGTACGCTACCTGGCAAAAGCACGAACATTAATCCAAGGCTTCCCGACGTTTTCAATAAGGCAGATACCGCGGAGCCAAAATAAGCAGGCAGACGCGTTAAGCAAAATAGCGTCTACCAGCTTCGCCCACTTAACAAAGCAAGTCTTAGTTGAAGTCTTAAAGGAAAAGTCGATAGAGGAAGTAGAAGTCATGGAAGTAGTAGAAGAAGAAGGAGACACTTGGATGACCCCTATCCGCGGCTATCTTGAAGAAAATCTATTACCCCCAGATCCAAAGAAGGCCAGAAAGCTAAAAATAAAGGCGCGACAGTATGCCATCGTGGAAGGCACACTACTCCGTAAATCCTTTTTGGAGCCATGGCTTCGATGTGTAGGCCCGGCACAAGCCAATTATGTCATTAGGGAAATCCACGAAGGATCGTGCAGCATGCACTCGGGCCCCCGAGCTATTGTGGCAAAAGCTATCCGATCAGGCTATTACTGGCCCAGTATGCATAAGGACGCAAGAGACGTAATAAACAAATGCCAAGAATGCCAAGTACACAGACCAGTGCCCAAGAACCCGCAACACAATCTAGTCCCCATCACGGCCCCATGGCCTTTCTACAAATGGGGATTGGATATTTGCGGCCCATTCCCTGAAGCGCCGGGAAGAATCAAGTACCTAATAGTTGGGATTGACTACTTTACCAAATGGATCGAAGCTAAACCCCTGGCAACGATCACAGGAAACGAAGTCAAAAGGTTTGTATGGGACAACATCGTGTGCAGGTTCGGCCTCCCAGGGGAAATCATATCAGACAATGGCAAGCAATTCAGAGATAATCCGTTCAAAGACTGGTGCGAAAAACTCAACATAAAACAACACTTTGCGTCAGTGAAACATCCGCAGACAAATGGACTTGTAGAAAGAGCCAATCGGAGCTTGGGGGAAGGCATCAAAGCAAGGATAGACCAGGGGAGCAGGGATTGGCTAGAAGAAGTGCCGCATGTGCTTTGGGCTCACCGTACCATGATCAAATCTAGCAACGGAGAAACGCCGTTCTCATTAACCTACGGAAGCGAGGCCGTAATCCCCGTAGAAATAGGTATGCCTTCGGTAAGATGTGCCCTCTTCGACCCACTAACAAACGATGACGCCCTACGGCTAAACTTGGATCTCCTAGAAGAAAAAAGAGAAGTAGCGGCCATAGAAGAAGCAAGGAGCAAGTCCCAAATGGAAAAATACTACAATGCTAAAGTCCGCGGAGTGTCCTTCAAACCAGGAGATTATGTGTACCGCAGCAACGAGGCAAGCCGAGTGGAAAACACAGGGAAATTGGGCCCCAAGTGGGAAGGCCCATACGAGGTCGCGGAGGCATTAGGACGCGGAGCATATAAACTCAAGAGTCCGGACGGGAAAGACATCCCCCGCACATGGAACATCCGGGATCTAAAGAAATGCTATATTTAATGTAAGTGTTCCTTTGGCTGACCGCGGCTGTACCCGGCAGCAGGAACTCACTTTGAGGTTTACTTTCACTTTCTTTATGTATTTCCCTATGTAAAGCCTGATCAGCCTTACAAGTTTTCAATATTATGGTTTTTTAATTTTTTCACGCATTCATACAAGTCTTATAGATACATATGTATATAAAAAAAAAGGAGAGTATATAGTTCCCGGGCATGTAAGTGGTATTGCAAACCCATTGACCACACGTAACTATCCTCCGGAAAGACTAAGTACGGACACGTATGGATAATATTCAAACAAAGGCGTAAGTGGTATGGCCAACCCATCACTTAAACAAAGGCATATAAGTGGAACTGCAGTCCCATTGACCAAATTAAATCATTAAAAATGAAAAGCATTTATATTACTAAGGAGGGGTAACCGCACAAACCGCGGACCCACTCAAGTAAACATCCGTACAAACCAATGTTGAACTACCACAAAGTTAAATACATAAAGTTAAAAGCTTCACCAAGATTGAGTTAATGAGGCATAGTCAAAATGCCTCACTCAATAGAATCAGTATTCACAAAGTCCTTCGGGACAATCTTTCCAAGGATACTTGTATCAAACATGTCATCATCCCTCTGTCCTTCATTATCTCCGGCTGGAGCAGTCACTGGCCCGGACGGATTGACATCAACCCGGGGATCAACAACACCCGGGGACGTCTGAGACGGGGCAATCACGGTAGGAACAATGACAGCTAAACCTTTGTCACTATAATCAAACACCTTGCCATATTTCTTGTTCTTCATCTCCTTATAAGAATGGATGGCCCTAGGACGAGCAGTTATGCACCTGAGTAAAGAGTCCGGGAGAATACGCTCTTCCGCGACAGGGAATCCAAAGGTCACCTCGGAAGTACTAGGAATGCGTTCCTCCTCCAACACTAACTGCGACATCAAGAACTCAATAGGAGAATCTTTGCAAGCCTCCAAAGAATCCAGCAACGGGAAGGGAACCTCACCCAAATGAACCATCGCTTCTTTGAATCTCTGCTTTGCCGCGGGATCATAGGCCTCCACATCCTTAAGTTCCACACCTTTAGATCCATGCTCCACCCCGGCCTCCAAGCCTTGCCTAAGTCCCTCAGAAAGAGCCGCGGAGATGCAACCCCCAAGTCTAGTTTTCAGCTCTGGACACTCCTTAAACTTCTGAACGGTTTTACGCAGACCATGACCAATTACCCATCTTTTCCCTTCCACAGCCATCAAACACTGAGGAAACAGCTGCGTATCAAACTCCTCATTCAGGGAGGCCAACTTAGCATCTTACGCCGCAAGCTGATCCTTGAAGCTGGCCCGAACCTCTTCTTTCTTATCAACCAGTTGCTGCTTCAAAACCTCCTCTCCCTTTACCTGCCCCTCATGAGCCTCATAAACCATTTCCAGACCAGCAATCTTCCCCTCAAGCTCCTTATTTTGAGACTCCAACGCTTCGTTTTTGGACTCTAGATTCACTGCCCTCAAAACCTTCTCAGACAACTCAGAATTCTGGGCCTGAAGATCCGCAATTTCCTTGTCCTTCGAAGCCGCGGAAGTCTCCCATTAAGCTATTTTGGCACGGAGCTCGGCCACACAAGAAGACTCACCACCAAAACCACTAACCTTTTCCTGAAGCGCGGAAATCTGTTTTTCCTTCCTCTCCAGCCTCCTACTCAATTTGTCATTCAGATGAAGCTCATACTCAAGCCTCTGCCTAACCTCAGAATCCATCCCAACCTTTTGAGCCGTCACAAGGTTATGACGGTCCAACAGCTCTTGACTCCCCATATTCCGCAACACTGACACATAACCGGGGGTAGGAAAGTTGTCCACCAGGCTGCGGCAAATCCAAGGATCATTAATCTTAAACCCGTTTGTAGCCAACCATTTCGGAACATATGCGGATGAGGCTTCGGCAGTATCCACGGACAAAGACTAGTAGAAGTCATCCGACGCTGGGGCATCATCCTCAGCATTAACATGATCAGACTCCTCCTGAACATTGACCGAGTCAGAATCCGCGAAGGGAGTAACGGATTCCGGCCGGGAAGACTCCTCGACAGTTGGAGCAGAGCTCTCAGCAGCCTTGCTGGTGGAATCATGATGAACCGGGGTTGTGGAATCAGAAGAGAGGACAGTCACATTCTTCATGATATTCGCATCCGTGTGAGGACCAGAACGTACAAGCCCATCCCCGGACTCATCTTGCAGCTCGAAGGTAGGACCTTCCACGGGTGGGTCAACACCTAAAAATAAAACAAGCAAACCGCGTAAAAAAAATAAAAAAATAAGGAAGAAGAAGCAAATCAATACCTGAGCCAGCCCCGGTCTCTTTCTCAGAAAGAGGAACAATTCTTTTTCGCTTGCCAGGATTAGAAGGAGGGAGAGTCACCCTTTTCTTGCCAGCCTTCTTATCAGCCTTTGCAGCGGCTACCTCATGCACCACAGTGCGCTCAACAAGAGTCAGGATGTTTTCAGTAGGCTCTACAACTCGGCTAGCAGTCTCTGCACGAAGTGTAGGCTCATCTTTCTTCAGGGTCCTCTCCCCGGTGGCTACCTTAAAGGGATCTGGTTGGTTGATGAATGCGAATAGGTCCATCTCTGCAAAAAAAAAAAAAAAAAAAAAAAAAAAGGAAAATTAGTCGCGGATAAAACACTAACGCTTACACTTAATAAGAGGAAAAAAGGCGTCTAATTACCCACCCTCCCCAGTCGGCCACAAAAAGGTCGGACGACAAGAGTCGTCATCCCAAGTTTGACTCAGGCCTATAACATTAAGGAACACCTCAGGATACTTCTTGAAGGGAGCCCTTTTAGTGTTTAGAAGACGAAGCAACTCCTGATCTATGCCCGCGTCTGAAGGCACGGGATCGCGGTCTATTGAAACTTTCTCATTCCAAGGGATAGAAAGGGGAAAAATGGTCTTTTTAACGAAGAAAAAATTATCCTTCCAATGCTTAACAGAGTCAAGGACAGCCGTATAACAAACGGGAACAAACAAAGACTTAGGCCCCTTCCTTTTTTCTACCGTCATCCAACCATTATTAACCCCCGAATAGTAAAATTTCCTAAAAATCGCAACGGTAGGGGTACCACCATGAACGCGGCACAGAATCTCAAAGTGACTTATTTTACATGCCGCCAACACAGACAGTTGAGACAAATGAATTTGGAAGTATTCCAACACGCGAAGCAGAAAAATAGAAAGAGGAATCCTAAAATTTCCCATCTCAAAAAACCGCGTATATATGCCTATTTTACCCTCCGGGGCACTCCTAATATTCACACCCGACCCAGGAGCCTCTGGCAATAAATGACCAGGGATGTGGTATTTCCTACAAAAGTAGTCTACGGCTTCCTGAGAAAGCTTAGAGTAGGTGGTATCTATGTGGTCGGGAATAACAGCCATCAAGAGCAAAAAATAAGAAAACTAACGCCGCTAGAAAAAGGGTAAGAAACCTAACCTGATATCCTAAGCAAGAAGATTAAGGAGCAACGGAGTAAGCTTTCTAGAGAGTGGTAAAAATTTGGGCGTGTGTGAAAAAGTGCCCAAATAAGGTAGGTTTAGGTATTTATAGGCAAACCCACGTGTCCCAAATCCTAGATCAAGAACGCGACAGCTAGCCACGTGTCCCCCACCGCTGATCAGACGGATAAGAACCAATCTCAATCAACGGACGCGATGGGAGCAGAAGATGAACAGTCAGACGCCAAACTGTCACTTCTGTCAGTAAGCTTGTGGGTAAATACACGCATCGAAAATCTCAAAGACAGCCTGGCACACAAAGCACACTCTGAGTGGAAATCCTAGTCAGCAACACGCGACAAATACAACCGCGGAAAAGGCTTTATGAACTGCGAAAAAAGTCCAGAGCGTTGACCCATAAGAACGGGCAAACGCACTGGACTGGGGGGACTTGATCGCGTATAGCGTTATCCGGGTCAGAACCCCGGATACAAAACCACAAAAGCCGGGCCAGGACTTAACCAACAAGACGCGACAACCCACATCCAAAACATGCGGCAGCGGCTCACGACGAGAAGCCGCGAATCAAGCATAAAAGACAAATAGTACACAAGGTACAGCATAGTGGAGCATTCCGAACAATAAGGGAAGGTGCATAACTCCGAGCAATACGCACCAACGGTCGGAAAGGACAAGCACATTTCGCCTATAAAAGAAGAAGAAATCTCCACATTTGGTAACACCAACGTCATAGTACAATTTTCACTAAATACTTTGTCTCTCTACTCATACTTACTCTCACACCGGAGGTTGACCGCGGAAGTCCCCCTTCCGCGGTGAGGCTAACGGTGTTTTCTCTTTCTTAGCAGATTAACAGCAATCTTGAAGTTCCGAATTTGTTCTCCCAAGAGCTAGATTTGTCTAGGTGTTGGATCGAGACCATATTTTGTACTAACACTGTCAACTTTCCAATTTCCTGATACACGCAATTATTTTTTGGAATAAAACTTAAATTTAAATTTTATGGTTTCTTAGAACGGTGGCAATGGCAGCGGTATGGACAAACGACATGGCCATACCGCCGGTGAACACCGCCGCCACCTCGGCGGTATGGCCAGCGGCAAGGGTTCAACGACAATCTTTGCTTCGGCGGTTTCATGAAATTATAGACGTTTGGCTTTATGTTTTTGTGTGTTTTCGTGTTAGTGCATAGACGCGGTGGGATTTTTTTTTTTTTTTTTTTTTTTTTTTTTTTGGTGGTTTTTGTGTTTATGTGTTTGTGTGTCTTGTGTTTGTGATGTGCTTTGTTTGTGTGATGCGTCTTTTTGTGTGTGTGTTTTGCGCATGTTTGACAGTTGAAGAAGAAGACCCAAAACTTTCAACATAGTACATAATGTAAATAATACTAAAATAAAAGATGGAGTGAATAGAGAGTTGTTGTCGCTATCTATAACTTGCTGTGATTAACAAAAAAATAAAGTAGATTCATTTTTTTTTCCTTTTAAAAAAATAACTATGGCACCACTTTACTCTACGGCATCACTTTTTTGTTAGGGATGGGGGTTTTGGTGCCATGATCATTATTAGTGCCAAGTACTTAAGCATTTAATATATGATTGGATAACATATATTTTTTTTTAAGTGTTATGCAATTTTCTTTTATTTATTAATGAAATATTTTGTTTTTATTAAATTGTTTAATATAATTTATGAAAATAAAAAATAAAAAATAAAATTAGTTAGGAGGTATGAAAAAGACATGGTTGCCACTAAAAAGGGGTTGGGAGGTATGAAAAAAGTATGAATAAGGTGGAATTAGTTGATTCGGCAGGTGAGTTGTTACACACTCCTTAGCGGATTTCGACTTCCATGCCCACCGTCCTGCTGTCTTAATCGACCAACACCCTTTGTGGGTTCTAGGTTAGCGCGCAGTTTGGCACCGTAACCCGGCTTCCGGTTCATCCCGCATCGCCAGTTCTACTACCCCACGTGGCCTTTGACTTTTTTAAACAAATGTGCGAATTTCGGCTGCCCATGTGCCAAGATTTCTTGGAAAAGATCAAGATATCTTTCAATATCTTATTGATTTGTGCGAATGTGCGAATTTCGGCCGCCTATGTGCCAAAATTTCTTGGAAAAGACCAAGATATCTTTCAATATCTTATTGATTTGACTTATTTTTTAAACTCTTTTTTAAATTATTTGCATATTATCTTTCAATATCTTATTGTTTTGTACCATTATGCATCGAGCTAACTGACTCTCGTTATCTTTCTTTTCAAGTTTATAACCTTTATTTTCTCGATCAAAATAAAAGGAAATATAGACTTCTAAACACAAATTATCTGTAACTAAAAAAATTCAATTCTTGCTAACAATAATTTGTTTTCCATTAAAGTAGTGCGTTTTCAATTTGAAATGATAGTTTAGTGAAGTGTTTAGCTCATGCAAGCTCCACGTGGCCTTCTATTTTGATGCGTCATTATTCATTACATTGATATTGTATGTGTGACGAATATTATGTAGTGTACAATTTATTGTGATATATTTTGGGATTTTAATGGAAGGTGCTAGCCAGGTAAGTTGTATTTAATGTGATCTGTTTTCAACTTTTCATGAGATTAATAAACAAGGTGATATTATCAGCTAGATTTTTCAAAATCCACACACATACACTCGCACCGTAAAAAATGAATAATGCTCGGTTTTGGGGTGTTTAAAATTAAAAGTCAATGGACTTTTTACTTTTTTTTTAATTAAAAGTTGTACTTTGCGAAAGTACAAAAGAGATCTATATAAGATATGTTTTCTTTTCCAAGAAATCTTAGTGGTGGCCGAAATTCGCACATTAGAAAATTTTAATTCGCACATTTGTTTATACACACGAGGTGGAATGATATTACTGGTGAATTTGGGAGGTATGGGTGATTTCGGAAGCATGACTGCCACCTCCTTAGTATCTTTTATTTTATGCATTTTTAAATCAGCAGCATAAACACTAATCGTCTATGTTGTTTGCATCCCCTTGTTGGAATCTTTGGCTTTTTCTCCACGGATGTGACGGTTCATGATTGCTTTTGTAAATATTTTTAGAGGAATGTCACTAGTGAGTTTGTTGGGATGTAATGAGAGTACAAGAAGCTTAGCAGTGTTCCATTTGATATGTGGGGAGAGTGTGGGAGCGGGTGTGTTGGAGTGGGTTGGCTTGGTTGTGACTTGGTGGTGAGATGAGGTGTTTGTGTGTGTAGAAGAGGATATGAAGGGTGGAGATGTGGTTAAGCCACTTGAAATTAAAAAAAATCTTGAAGAATAAAATTAGTTTTGGTTTCATGACTTGGTTCCACTTAAATGATGAAAGAACAAACCCTTAAACAATGTATAAGTAAGGCTATTATTAATGTGAATAAGGTAACTCTATATGAGCATATGTTTAAGTGTCTTTAGTATAAACCTCTTGATAATGCATATCGTTTTTTTTGCGACATACAATCAAACGTTTATAAATTCAATTTTTTCCGCCACGTAAAATCAGATTTATAAACCCAGACAAATCTTTTTCATTTAACAGTAAACAAAAGTATCTAATTATAGGCAAATTTTTTGCATGAAAACAACGAAATTTTTGTTGAGAAGCATGTGATTTGTTAATTTTTGGAGTCTACTTCAAATCTAAGTAAACAATGTATAATTTCTTATTATTAGTATCACCTAATTACATGAACGGAATTCAGATAAAAAAAATGGTATTTGACAAATCGCCACGAAATCAACGTTATATGGAATGTCACAAATCAAACTTTTTCTATTTCAAGAAATAAGATTTAACTATACATTTTAACATACAATCTTATGAAAAACAAAAAAACGTTACATGTGCAAATTGAGTGTGAGGTGTTCAGCGGATACAAGGAGAGCGTAAGAGTGATGAGATGAATGTTTGGAGCAAGTGCTTGAGTTGAATTGGCTCGGGGGTGATTCGATGAAGGATGATGAGAAACGGTGACATTGTGTGTGGTATATAGTGGTTTTGTGACTTTGTCCCACATCGGTGAATGAACAAACACTAGAGCAAGATATAATTGAGACTAAGAATATATCACGACAAATCAAGTCACTTTGTACTGAATAATCAAATCTCTTCAGACAAGGTGGCTTTCATTTTTTGAAGCTTATGTGATTCTAATCTAGCGTACATGTTGAATACATTTTTTAAGGCTTATTTCCTTTCGTTTACTTGCAACTTATTTCCTTTCGTTTACTTGCAACTTATTTTTGTCAGCAGTCCAAGTGGTCAATGTCCTCTCGTTATATCAATCTTAAAATATCTCTTTCTCTCCTTCAAGTTTCTGTATTTCACTAATTTTTGTTCCAAATCACATTTTATTCAGACTTTAGTTTATAAATGTAATTATCAAAAAAAATTCACATTCAGACTTTAGTTTATATAAACAAATGAATAAATTGCGTTAATCGTCTCTGAACTTTGGTCAAATTGCATGTTTCGTCACGTAAAATCAGATTTTTAAACCCAGACAAATCTTTTTCATTTAACAGTAAACAAAAGTATCTAATTATAAGCTAATTTTTTGCATGAAAACAACGAAATTTTTGCTGAGAAGCATGTGATTTGTTAATTTTTGGAGTCTACTTCAAATCTAAGTAAACAATGTTTAATTTCTTATTACGAGTATCACCTAATTACATGAACGGAATTCAGATAAAAAATGGTAATTTGACAAATCGCCAAGAAATCAACGTTATATGGAATGTCACAAAATAAAACTTTTTCTATTTCAAGCAATAAGATCTAACTATACGTTATAACGTACAATCTTATGAAAAACAAAAAGCATTACATGTGCAAATATGAGTCGTATAGTTAATTGGCAGGTCCTCATTGATCGTTTTAAGGCTAGATTGTCGGGATGGAAGGCTAACTGCCTTTCCATAGCCGACCGTCTTACTCTCATCAAATCTGTGCCAGGTAGTCTTGGCATTTATTACCTGTCTATATTCAAAGTTCCTAAAATGGTTGTCAAGTCTCTCGAAAGTCTTCGTGCTTCCTTTTTTTTGGGTGGTTCCGAGGATACCAAGAAGTTTGCATGGGTTAAATGGTCGAATATTCTAGCTTCTTTTGATAAAGGAGGTCTCGGGGTTAGAAGCCTTAAAGCTTTCAATAAGTCTCTTTTATTAAAGTGGAGATGGCGTCTCTTTCAAAATCCAAATGCTCTATAGGCTCATGTGGTCAAAGCGATTCATGGTGATGAAGTAGGTATTGATATTAGAGGCTGTCAAACTAATGGAGTATGGGCTAGCATTGTTGGATCGATTAATCATCTTCACTCGAGTGGTATCGTTCCTTTTAGCTCCATTCATTTCAAGGTTGGTGATGGTTCTTCCATTCGCTTCTGGAAGGATACATGGATAGGTGACGAGCCACTTTGCATTAGATATAATCGATTGTACCATCTGGAAAATAACAAAGATTGCTTTATCAGGCAACGTATCATAAATGGTTCATGGGCTTGGGATTGGAGTAGGCCGGTTAACAGGGGTAGAACGAAAACTGAATTCGATAGGCTTATCCTCGATATTGCTAGCTTGGAGACTAACGAGATAATAGATTCTGATTCTTGCATATGGAGTCTATCCCATGATACCACTTTCTCGGTAAACAAGGTTAGGAAACACATTGATGAACACACTCTCCCTATCTTATCCCCAAGCACTCGATGGTATAAAATGATCTCTAAGAAGGTTAATATTTTCATGTGGCGATTGTTCTTAGATAGGCTCCCTAATCGTATTAACTTGTCTTCCCGAGGTTTAGACATTGATTCGATTACATGCATTGTTTGCAACGGGTTTGCAGAAACAAATGTGCACACCTTCTTCACATGTGACACGGCTTCTTCTGTTTGGCGTCTTGTTCGTACTTGGACTAGCTCTACGTTCCCGCTCTTTAACTCATGTGAAGATTGGGACAATTGGTATGACTCTTGGTGAGCCTCTAAGATCAAGAAGGATCGTGCCTATGCCATCTTCGCGGCTACTTGTTGGACCCTTTGGCGTTTTAGAAATAATATCACATTCAACTCTCATTCTATGAGGAAATGTGATATTTTTTATTTTATTTGTCTTGTTTCTTTTTCTTGGCTTAAATTTAGAGGTAATCATTGTAATAGTTGGAACGATTGGTTACAATCGCCTTTGTAATTTTCTAGCTCCTTGCTAGTTTGCTTTCTAATATATTATCGTCGTTCAAAGAAAATTACATGTGCAAATTGAGTGTGAGGTGTTCAGTGGATACGAGGAGAGTGTAAGAATGTTGAGATGAATGTGAGGAGCGAGTGCTTGGGTTGAATTGGCTCGGGGGTGATTCGATGAAGGATGACGAGGAACAGTGACATTTTGTGTGGTATGTAGTGTTTTATGACTTTGTCCCACATCGGTGAATGAAGAAAAACTAGAGCAATATATAATTGAGACTAAGAATGTATTATGACAAATAAAGCAAGCTTTGTACTGAAAAATCAAATCTCTTCAGACAAGTTGGCTTTCATTTTTTAAAGCTTATGTGATTCTAATCTAGCGTACATTTTTTAAGGCTTATTTCCTTTTGTTTACTTGCAACTAGGGGTGATCATCGGTCGGAAACCGGACCGGACCGGCCAAGACCGGACCGGACCGAAGACCGAGAACCGGAAAACCATAGACCGAGACCGGACCGAATATGGTCGGTCCGGTCTCGGTCCGGTCTCGGTCCGGTCGGTCTTCGGTCGGTCCGGTCCAATTAGGCAAGTTTTTTCGGGTTTTTGGTCGGTCCGGACCGGACCGGACCGGACCGACCGGACCGAGACCGAATTTGGCAAAAAGCTTAGACCGAGGACCGGACCGAATGTGGTCGGTCCGGTCCGGTCGGTCTCGGTCCGGTCGGTTTTGTCGGTCGGTCCGGTCCGGCCGGTCCGTTTGCTCAGCCCTACTTGCAACTTATATTTGTCAGCAGCCAAGTGTTCAATGTCCTCTTGTTATATCAATCTTAAAATATCCTTTTCGCTACTTCAAATTTTGTATTTCACTAATTTTGGTTCCAAATCACATTTTATTCAGACTTTAGTTTATAAATGTAATCATTAAAAAAAAAAAAAATCCACATTCAGACTTTAGTTTATACTAGCAGGGTACCCGCGCGTTGAAATAAAATTTTTCAATGGAATTAATATAATGTCACGGGATGTCATTCCGACACCTAAATTTGCTTGGTCACAGCTTTGTGTATCGAGTCGAGTTTTATTGAGTCGAGTCTTGGTCACAGGTTCATGTCTAGGTTAAGATGAACGGTTGTACATTGTGTTTAAATGATTGTAATATTGGGTGTAGGGGTGTTTTTAATGCTATTAATGTAAAATGAGGGTTGTACATTGTGTTTAAATGATTGTAATATTGGGTGTAGGGGTGTTTTTAATGCTATTAATGTAGAATGAGGGTTGTACATTGTGTTTAAATAATTGTAATATTGGGTGTATGGGTGTTTTTAATGCTATTAATGTAGAATTCTAAGAAAAGTGGTATGAATTTTGATTCATGTTAGTTTTTGTTGTACACAATGCTTTGGTTGTTGTAATTATGAAAATTGCTTGCTTTAAAGTGTTGTAAACCATGCATCATTTTGTGTACATCTGAATTTTTTTGGAGAGAGTTCTTCCTCCATTATAAGTAGTATAGATAAACAAATTATAGTAAATACCATTATACAAGAGTGAATAAACACCTTTAATTTCTAAGAATGTTAGCACTTAGCAGAATAATTCTACAAGATATATGCGTTTGTCAAATAAATTACAACCTCAATAACGTAGTAAAGAGTCGATGATTAAAGATATAACACCAAAATGCATAATGATTCAAGCCGAATATCAGAAAATTCGTTGTACTCCGCACCCGGATCTTCACCCCTGACCGATAGTTGCTTCATTGGTGACTCAAAATTCTGCTACACCGAAACTTCAATCGAGTTCGCTCGGGGGTGATCGTGGAGGGTGATGAGAAGAGTGAAGAGGAATAATGACATTGTGTTACACCAAAACTCTAATATGTTGTTTGGATTCAGTTTGCTATGGGTGATTTGGTGACATTGTGAGTGAAATGAGATGCTTGAATTAGGTAGAGGGCTAAATCACTTGAAACAAAAGTTTGAAGAAGGAAATGAGTTTGTTGGTTTTGTTACTTTATCCTACATCAGCGAATGAGCAAATAACTGAGCACTTTATAAGTAAGACTATAAAGGAATTAGATATGGAGTGTTTGAACATATGTGATTGTTTAAACTATAAATTTGATATGTTCAAATCTCACTTTTTTTTACAGTTACGTGATTATAATCAATCTTGTTATTTTTATGGTTATGTGACTCATATCTAAAAAATGTACTGTTTTTTTTTACTTGCGACTTAAATTGACCGTTTCCTTTCGTTTACCTTTTTTTTTATTATTATTTTTTTTAATGATATCTTGATTTAAGCTTAAACCATCAACTTTACTGATAACTTGATTAAAACACCTCTGGTTGAAATGCTCTTTACTGAGTGTTTTGTTGATCACAAATTTATTTTAAACACCTCTAATTTATATGTGATGTTTAACTTTAGTAGGAGTAGTTAAACTAAGTCAATGATATCTATGGAAAATGATAACGAGAATTAGTTTGAGTTTGATGAGCATATAATGGTGATCCATCTAGCTGTATTAATATCACATTATTGAAAAATTAGTCAGCCTGTTACTATTGTATAATTAGTTAATCATCAGACTACTAAAACAATGATTAAAAAATTAAACGCGAACCTGATTTTGTTGTTATCAACGTTAACCATGCGTTAAATATCTTTAGCCTTCACCGAACATATAGTTGCTTAACCGATGACTAAGAATCTGTTGAACCATAACTCTAATGAAGCTAAGGTCGGTCTTGCTGCTACTCTAATCATATACTAAAGTGGGCACTCTAGTTATCTAAGCCTGTAATTAATATACTTTAATTAGTATTTGAGTTCAAAATTAGTCTTATTTCCTTCTAATTAACCACTAGAAGAGAACATAAAAACAAATGAGTGTTTACACAATGGCATGCTCACAGCTGATAATGTATTTGGAAGCATTTAGAACATCGTAGTCATTCTTTGTTCGAATGTGATAGCTTGTACTATGAGATATGAGTTTGAATGAGGTCAAATACATAGATACCTAGTGATGAACATTGAAAATCTCATTAGAGAAACCACAATCCGTATATTCGACTCATATGTAGTATTGTTTCTATTTCCTCGGACAGATTTAGTCATTGTAAAGAATGTCGTTGTGGCGTTGCATTTCCTTAAACTCACTTTCGATATTTCACGACATGTATATATGTTTGATTTTTTATGCCTTTTGAATGACATTGTCTGACTAGGGAAGTACCACTAAGTTGTGTTCGTCACCTTATTCAAATCTTTGGCTTGCATTTCATATGAGTGTATGACCTAGGTCCCAGTATATATGTCACGAATGTGACTGGTGATGGAGTTTGTTGGAATGTAATGAGAGTACATATAGTGGATATTAATTTAGTCCCACATAGATTAACCAACATTATGGGAAAGGGAATAAGGGATGAGGAGGGGAAACCGAACAACAACATTATGGGGTCTTGTGGGTGAAAAGAGTTTTGGTTTTGTAATTTTGTTCCACATAGATTAAACAAAATCAAATGCAATGTAGAATTAAGATGATTGGAGAACAAAGTACAACCTTGATCTGCTTCTGTATCACTTTAATACGTGACTTGTTTGTTTGTTTTACTTTATAGGTCAACAACTAGAATATTTTTGCGTGTTCTCACGATTGTCTTTTTCTTACCTTGGTTACGAATTACCACATGTTTACTTATTTTTTTTTATCAGACACGAGTTAGTAGATATTAATGCAAACTAGGTTGAGCTAATATCATTTCGAGCATGACAAGACGCGAACATCAAAAGGTAGCGCCTTTGTCATTTATTCGAAGAACATTAGAGTTCATTTTCATTTTAATTTAGCGAGGGAAATACGACTAATCATTTGTATATGTTTTCATGATGATCATTGAATATTTGGCTTGTTCTTCATATCACCAGGTACATACGTCACGATTCATAGTTGCTTTTGTTTATATATTTAGAGGAATGTGACAGTGAGTTTGATCGTGTTTGGTGGGGGATGGTGTCGGACAGAGCGGGGGTGTTTGCGATGTAAACATGTGACGCCAATCCATATGTGTTCAGTTGATTTGGTTGTGGCTCGGCGCATTGTTGTATGTGTGTAAGTGAGGCTGTGAGGGTGGATACGTGGTCGATAAGCCATTTTGAAACAAAAGCTTGAAGAAGGCTTGATAGTAGAATGAGTTTTGATTTTGTAGTTATCCCACATCTATTAATATGTAAACTTTGGAGCAATATATGAATTGGATTAGGAGGCTATAATAACAACAATTCTAGTCAAATGCATGTATTTACTTATAAAATTCCTCAATACGTGCATTTCGTGTATTTGTTTTTACCATTACTGTATTGTTAGTTTTACATTTTTATTTAATTTATAGTTTTACTTTTAAACATCTATGATTTATTTTACTGTTTTCCATAATTCTTCGGATATAGCTTAGGGTAAAAGAAAATATGTATTTCTGTAAAACTCATGTTTAATTTTTTTCATATGTAACTGTGGCAAAATTTAAATACAATTTGTAACAAATTGGTGCAGATTATTCTTGATGTTCTAACAGTGGGTTGACGCCTAATGCTTGTCGACATGGTTGGGTCTGAAAATATAGAACAAGCTGGTCAAACTGGATTTCAAGCTAAAATGCATGTAAATTTCCTTATAATTTCTACATATTGTTGGACCATAATGCTATAGAAGCAAAAAAGTTAGGGTAGTTTAGTGTAATTATTATGTATTCTGTAAAATTTCGACCCATTGTGTTTGAGCTGGGTCCAATAGATAACGGTATAAACCGTTTAGTTAGGTTATAACGTTTAGAAAAGTTGTGTCATTTACTTTATGGGAATCAGTATGCCTCTTCATCAAAGGGACCAATTCATCTAGTATAAATAGGTAGGATTCTGTAATCAACAATCAATCGATCAATAAATATTCAGTTTATATTATTTCTCTTACAAGTTTTCTGTCCCAAACCCTTCTCCATATATACCGATTCAAGAATATTAACAAACTGTGAAGTCTGATCATTAAACGAAGGCAAACAATAGTGGCATCAGAGCTAACGGTTAATTAATCCAGGGAAGAACGAGTACAAGTAGGCCATCGATTGCAGCAAGAAAAGAAAGAAGGGATCGAAAGTTTGCCCTAATTACAGAAAAAGATTGTAAGTGATCGTTATTATTAAGTATTTATCGCTTTCAATTTATATATTTCAGAATTAGAATTATTTAAATTAGAAAGTAAGAAGAGGTTGTTGTTGAAAAGTAGAAAGAAATCATAACCTTTGTGGTATAGTAAGCAAGAATCCAAAACCTTAGTGGTACAAATCCTTCGTGGAACAAACCTCCGTGGTACAATCCTTCGTGGAACAAACCTTCGTGGTAAAACCTTTGTGGTATTAACCTGTGTGGTACGATCAAGTAAGCAAAAGGAAAATCTGTGTGGTACAAGCAAGAAGAAAGATTGAAGCAAAACAAAGAAGATTTTGAAAGAAAAAGTCTAAGAATTTAACGCAAAGCATGACGAACGATAAAGAAGGAAGCAGCTGATGCGTGGGAATCACAACAGGCTTTACCTCTCGAGGGATCTCGAGAAGCTTACAACCCTCACCAGGCAGTGCACCTGATCGTTGTAGTATAGTATAGTGACAAGTACCGGGGGATTGATCGTTCAGCTTAGGAATAGTGTCGCTAGGATTAGAAAACCTAAATACTAGTTCTAAAGGTGAGGGATGATTATTTTTGTGTTTTTATATTTTATGAAAAGCAATTAAAAATCTCGGGTTTTAAGGATTTGGGCGGAATTAGTTGCTAATCAACTAACCCAATACTAAGATGCAATCAAAATAAAATACTAAAATGGAAACAAACTAATTTAAACTAAGGTTGTGAGCAATAAGTGGAGAAAATGTGTTTACTTAGATTTCACTACTCCCTAGACATCTTTTACACGTTAATTACTTGTTATAATTGCATGGATGACGGATCGTATTCCTTAATACCATTCATGGGGTGGCACACTTAACTCCCCAATTCTATGAGCTCTTATCTCCTCCTACACCATGCCCAGCACAACTATAGGGATTGTAAATAGTGGCTCATGCATTAAATACAACCAATAAAGACCTAGTGCGCGTCGGTTCATGTTTCGTAAGACGTTCAAGCATGTTACCAATTGGAGATCTGCCAGTTTTCTTAAGCCTAACATGTAAATCATTCATCCACGACAAGTATAAACAAGTAATCAACACATAATTAACATCTAGGTTTCATTAGATCCAAGCAAACACAAGATAGATCTAGCCTAGCATGATGGAATTAAGACAAGAACAAGATATAGACAACCAACACATAGACATATTGATTGAATTAAAAGAACACTTATCTTAATTACACATGAAAGGTATCAAGGGCTTGGAACCCTTGAAAAACCTGTAAAATTCGCACCAAGTTCGTACTTAGGGTTTCTCCAAAACTTCTCTCTTTTTAATGTGAAAATTAGAAAACTATATATAGGAAAAAGGGTCTGACGGCGTCAAGACAAACATTGTGACGCCGTCACCTCGCCGCCAAAACTAATCTCGGACTGCCTTGATCTACATTTGATGCCGTCAAGACTTAATCATTTCCAGGCCGTCATGACTTTTACTCTTGACGCCCTACCTTCGTGACGCCGTCAAATCTCTACTGGATCGTCATGGAATTTTGTTCTTGACGCCGTCAGGAAGTTACTCTTGACGCCGTCACCTACTGTTCCAAGCATGGAAAATTAAGACTTTGGCGTTTTCTTCACTTTTATGCTCCAAAAACGTCCGAATTGCTTCCTTTTCCAGATTTCTCTCCCAAAGTACCTAAAATCACAAAAGGAACGATTTAGGGCATTATTTGATCAAATAAATTCGAATTCGAGCATAAATGACCCCCTAAAAACGGATCATTTTTCGCCTTATCATATACCCTTACACTTGAGATTTGCTTGTCCTCAAGCAAATGCGCTTTTATTCTAGTCAAAATACAAGTTAGGGGTCATTTAACACTAATATAAAAGTAATTACAACAAATAATCGTTCCACTAAAGACCAATAGACAAGCACGGAGGTCATACACTAGCACCTCAAAAATAGTGTTTAGATACTCACATCTCTCGGGTGCAATAAAGTGTAAATTACAATATGAAAACGGAAGATATTTCTCACTACATGTCATAGCAAAATATATTACCATAGGTTTGGGAAAGGATCAAACCTCCATCACATGGTGTAAGCACCTAGGATAAACTATCAAAGAGGTCTTTTAAAGGGTTGTAACGTTAGGTGTAGGGATATGAAATACACGGTTTTGTTGGATAAAGGAAGTTTTACTGGTGGCGAGTTAACAATCTTGGTTAATTACGTGTACAATATGGCGTTGCTAAGCCAAGACTAGACTCGACTTAAGCTAATAAATGAAAAATAACAAAAACATAAAATGAACATAGAATAAAAAGGGATGGTAGTCCGTATGTTTTTTCTTTTTTTCCTTTTTCTATTTTTTTTTTCTTTTTCTAAATTTTTTCGATTTTTTTTTTCCGCATACACTCTTACCCTACCATCCAAAATAATACATCATAGGGAATGAACACTTCCCTTACACTTGAATTTTTACATACTTTACATTAAACTAATCTAATGACTCGAATTAAGAAAATCAAAACACTTGGAGCACTTTTAAGATCAACGTACATATGGGGGTAATAAATGATGTTCTTCCCCATTACTCGATAAAATAAGTACTTACCCATGAGTCCCAATCGGCCCAAAACAATATGTACAAGGATATGACTCGACTTAGCAACCATGTAATCAATTAGAAAGTTAACTTAGGGTTTGACAAATAACAATTATGCACTAAAAATGAGCGCATACACGGAAGGCTAAGGCGATTTGGTTGTACATTTAAGTGGGGTGTAACAAATTCTTCCTTTAAGTAAGATGCTTAAAGTTAGAAACGAAAAGATAGGCTCGGAGGGGTGTACTAGGGGTTTCGTGTACTAAAAATGAGTACAACGCTAAGGGTGTGAAAAAAATTAGTTGACTTAACTAGCCAAGTATTATGATTTAAATGGTCAAGTAATTATGATACGGGTTTAACACAAGGGTGATCCTAATGCCTCTTATCATGTAGTAAATCCTACCACACGAATGTAGTCTCACTAGCGGTCTCGGGATGCATCATTAACGCAAGTTCTAGAATCTAAATGCTACCGGTACACTTATAAGCACTAATAGTAAATGCTTTTCCTATCAAATCTAAAGGCGAACCTCACATATTTGGGTGGAAAATTTTTCTGAAAGTACGGTTATGTGCTAGTCATACAATCTCCTATCCATGAGACGCTTGCAATGGCTAAAGTTTCATTCCTAAATATTGTAAAAAAATTTAAATTTGGCGCTAAAATTGCACTAACAAGTATTTCTCATAGTTTTATTACACATCTACCATTAAACAAAACAAACTCAAACGAAAGTGCACATGTAAGGTATCATCTTTTTACCCTCCCCTTACACTTAATATGAACATTGTCCCCAATGTTCAGGTAAAGAATGTAAAAGTGAAAAAGTAAAGAGAATGAAATCAAATACTCCCCTGATTCGCTCGGTATGGATAATAAGGTGGCCAGGTTAAATCTTCCTCCCAGAAAATGAACAATCAAAGCTTCCCTTCCAGAATATAAACCATCTTCTTGTCATACATAACCTGTAAAACCTGATAAAATAGACAAGACAACCTCGCATAAAATCGGCGGCATCCTATATAAGTTACTAAATCCTAGAAAACAAGATAAGATATAATGCTTGTGGAATGAAGTTTGCAGATCTCCTGGAGATTATAAAACTTGATAATTCACAAAAACCATAAGACTCCGTTAGAAAAACAAAACTGGTAAAATTTCCAGATTTTTACACTTGACGCCGTCAGAAGTGACCTGCAGAAATTCTTATGTTAAGTTTCCGGAAAATTTCTGGAAAAACTTGGTCCTACTTCCTGGAAAATCCTGCAAAACTTCATTATGACTCAATACAAGCATTTGACTCTAACAAATACGAATATACATGTTCACTTAATATTGTGGAGAATCATGATCGGTTTGTTTCTTGAAAAAATATTTGGGGTTTCCCCTTACACTTATCTTTTGCAAAAATACCTTTAAGTGGAGTTAAGACTAAGCCAAAACAACAAAGTAAAGTATTTCCACTATTTTAGTTTAGAAACATGATCTACCAATAATAAAAATTAAGCATGCATATGGAAGCAAATAACAAACAAACAAACAAAATCACACAAAACATGGGTTGCCTCCCAAGAAGCGCTTTTCTTTATTTACGAGTCTTGTAGCTAGACTCAAGGTCATGGGTTAACGTGTATCGCTTATGCTCACATAACCAAGTGTGAGCCATCTAATAGTCGCCTCATCTTTCTCATATTCGTCTCCTAACTCTAAGCATCCGCGATAGTATCTTTTATTCTTTTCATGCATGTACTTAAGTCCTTTTCTCTTATCATTCTCACTTAACATTTCCATGGGCGGATACCTACTACACTTTTCCATGGAAAAATCTTTGAACCTAGGGTGTGTGCGGGGCATTTGATAGACAAAATCTTCATCCCCATCCGAGAATGTAATTAGCCCTTCTATGAGTTTTTTATCGAGGTTGGTCAACCGTTTGAAGGGTTTTCCAAACACAACTTGGGTCAACTTATTATCAATAAACTCTCCTAGATTCTCCATAACCATGAACTCAACAAGATAAACCAAGCTTCCTACAAACACATGCAATGGTATTGCCTTAGCAATAATGTTTTCTCCTTTGTATTCTAACTCATCTACCATGATTTTATTGTATTCATTACGTAAGATTACGTTCATTGGAAGAGATGAGTTGAGATAGGCGTTAAAGCTCTTAAATCCGATCTTACAAAGGAATTGCATGTTAAACGAACTATCGCACTCAATCCTAGTTCTAGGGTCGACATACTTAAGAGGGTTTATTTCCTCTTCCACTCTATCCTCATTAATCACGTCACCATCATCAAGATCCTCATCGGAGTCTGAATAGTAAAAAGGACTAGCCCTACGGTCATCATCATGATCAGACTCTTCTAGCTCAGAATTATTGTCAAAGTGGTGGTTGGGTGAGAGGTTAGGTGGGTTCTCATTCTCCACTAGAGGGAGTGGGGCTGGCATTTGGAAAATCCTACGACGAAAAACACGAATAATAGGAATCAAACAATCAATGTTATTGTTATCCATCGAAATAGTTTACGAACAAAGACACAAAGAAATAAGATAGACTAAAGCGAACCTAAAAATAAAAATAAAATCTTACTAGAAAGGAATCTAGCAAGTAGACCTAATAAAAAGAAATTCTAACCTAGACAATAACTATTCCCCGGTCTGCGACGCCAAAAACTTGATGCGTGGGAATCGCAACAGGCTTTACCTCTCGAGGGATCTCGAGAAGCTTACAACCCTCACCAGGCAGTGTACCTGATCGTTGTAGTATAGTATAGTGACAAGTACCGGGGGATTGATCGTTCAGCTTAGGAATAGTGTCGCTAGGATTAGAAAACCTAAATACTAGTTCTAAAGGTGAGGGATGATTATTTTTGTGTTTTTATATTTTATGAAAAGCAATTAAAAATCACGGGTTTGAAGGATTTGGGCGGAATTAGTTGCTAATCAACTAACCCAATACTAAGATGCAATCAAAATAAAATACTAAAATGAAAACAAACTAATTTAAACTAAGGTTGTGAGCAATAAGTGGAGAAAATGTGTTCACTTAGATTTCACTACTCCCTAGACATCTTTTACACGTTAATTACTTGTTATAATCGCATGGATGACGGATCGTATTCCTTAATATCATTCATGGGGTGGCACACTTAACTCCCCAATTCTATGAGCTCTTATCTCCTCCTACACCATGCCCAGCACAACTATAGGGATTGTAAACAGGGGCTCATGCATTAAATACAACCAATAAAGACCTAGTGCGCGTCGGTTCATGTTTCTTAAGACGTTCAAGCATGTTACCAATTGGAGATCTGCCAGTTTTCTTAAGCCTAACATATAAATCATTCATCCAAGACAAGTATAAATAAGTAATCAACACATAATTAACATCTAGGTTTCATTAGATCCAAGCAAACACAAGATAGATCTAGCCTAGCATGATGGAATTAAGACAAGAACAAGATATAGACAACCAACACATAGACATATTGATTGAATTAAAAGAACACTTATCTTAATTACAAATGAAAGGTATCAAGGGCTTGGAACCCTTGAAAAACCTGTAAAATTCGCACCAAGTTCGTACTTAGGGTTTCTCCAAAACTTCTCTCTTTTTAATGTGAAAATTAGAAAACTATATATAGGAAAAGGGGTCTGACGGCGTCAAGACAAACATTGTGACGCCGTCACCTCGCCGCCAAAACTAATCTCGGACTGCCTTGATCTACATTTGACGCCGTCAAGACTTAATCATTTCCAGGCCGTCATGACTTTTACTCTTGACGCCCTACCTTCATGACGCCGTCAAATCTCTACTGGATCGTCATGGAATTTTGCTCTTGACGCCGTCAGGAAGTTACTCTTGACGCCGTCACCTACTGTTCCCAGTATGGAAAATTAATACTTTGGCGTTTTCTTCACTTTTATGCTCCAAAAACGTCCGAATTACTTCCTTTTCCAGATTTCTCTCCCAAAGTACCTAAAATCATAAAAGGAACGATTTAGGGCATTATTTGATCAAATAAATTCAAATTCGGGCTTAAATGACCCCCTAAAAATGGATCATTTTTCGCCTCATCAGCAGCATGTCTAAAGTTCAAGAAAATATAACACTTAAATGCGTACAGCTGACGGATTCCAATTACACAACATGGGCAGTGTTGATGGAAACAATATTAAAAGCGTATGGCATTTGGGAGACGATCAACCCGAAAGAAGGAAGTAGTGCAAGATATGAAAATAAGATGCATACAACGAAAGCTATGATATTCCAGACAATTCCACAGGATGTTTTGATGCAAGTTGCACAATATGAAACTGCAAAAGAAGTATGGGATTCAGTGAAAGTACGATACCTTGGTGCAGACCTAGTACAGAAAGCACGGCTACAAACGCAAAGAAGTGAGTTAGAAACTTTGAAGATGAAAGAAAATGAAAGAGTGCAAGACTTCTCAGGAAAGTTGGGCAGCATAAAAGCCAAATTTGCAAGCCTTAGCACTACCCTTGAGGATAAGATAATTGTGAGAAAGTTACTCAACTCGGTTCCGAAGAAGTTTCTACCAATTGTAGCCACCATTGAACAATACTCAGAAATAGATACCATGCCATTCGAAGAAGCCGTTGGAAGAATAACAGCATATGAAGAACGTATTAAGAATGCTGATGAACCAGAAGAATATGATCCAAGCAATTTACTGTTAGCAAGTACAAATAACTCTAGAAACAGGCTTAATGAAAGAGGACGTGGAAGAGGAACAGGACATGGAAGAAGTGCTGGTCAAACAAGCAATGACAAAAGTAGATTCAAATGCTAAGAATGTGGTGAATATGGTCATTTCGCATACGAATGTACAAAGCGAAGAGACAAAGAGAAAGAAAAGGAAGAAGAGGCACATCTCGTGTGGGATGATGAAGAACCAACACTGTTGTAAAGACAAGTCAAGTAAAGAAGACTCGATTTGCGTCTATAACATTAGGGGGTGAATGTTGGACCATAATGTTATAGAAGCAAAAAAGTTAGGGTAGTTTAGTGTAATTATTATGTATTCTGTAAAGTTTCGACCCATTGTGTTTGGGCTGGGTCCAATAGATAACGGTATAAACCGTTTAGTTAGGTTATAACGTTTAGAAAAGTTGTGTCATTTACTTTATGGGAATCGGTATGCCTCTTCATCAAAGGGACCGATTCATCTAGTATAAATAGGTAGGATTCTGTAATCAACAATCAATCGATCAATACATATTCAGTTTATATTATTTCTCTTACAAGTTTTCTGTCCAAAACCCTTCTCCATATATACCAATTCAAGAATATTAACAAACTGTGAAGTCTGATCATTAAACGAAGGCAAACAACACATATTATGAAAGGCGTGTTGCAGATACTTTCATCTCTCGATGTTAAATGTTAACATCCTATTGTGATAGATTTGGTGTGGCTAAATTCTTTATATGTCTATATGTTGAGAACAAGATTCTTTTGAAGATGTCAATTCAAAGATTCTTATGATTTTGTATGCGAGCCCAGATCCCAACTTCCCAAGGAAATGCGCAAGACAATATCAACATTGGAGTATGGTGTGAAAGCCAAATGCATTGTGCATGGACCTCATACACCAATCAAGGCAGGTGAATCGTCTTCATCAGATGTGTTTTTGGGAACAAAGATTGCAGCTATGAAGATAGTAAGAGAGAGAGAGAGAAGGAGAAGATAATGAAGCTCACAAACAAGGAGGAAGTTGAAATGCTTAGGCGTCGTTGGATGAGATTAACATGAAAGTCAATGAGCGAACAAATTTGTTGAAGACGGAATCGAAGAAAAATATAGAAGAATATATGTCAGAAAATGGAAGAGAAGATTTTCGAACAGCAGGAGGAAGTTGAAATGCTTAGGCGTTGTTGGGATGAAATTGCGTCTGAATTGACTCGTTCTAGAGACGGAAAGGAAAATGAAAAAGAAATATAAATGTAACATCATTTCTGGAAGGAAGTAGTTTCGCTAAGAAGCTGAAAAATCCATGGATTTGGACGTGGGTGGTAAACATAAAACGGATAATAGTTCCAGCAGTATACAAGCTATATTGGGGTATCCTTTCATGGAAAATTTAAGGAATGAGGAAAATGAGGGGGGTGCTTATGTCCCAAGTATAACAACTAAACCATTTTTTAGCTTGGTCTATGAGGAGGATGAAGTGCAGAAACAAGTTATTGAGGAAAAGACTGTATTATCCAGTCAAGAATCCAACTTCTGCTTTCAACATTGATATTGATTCTTTAGCAGCAGCAAAAGCCTCTGATGACACCGAGTGTGTATATGGGCCAGAATACAACCTCGTGTCCTCGTCTAGGCATTTACGTATCGAAAACATATTTACTCTATATGTAAACTACAGAGAGCTTTCTCATCACACGCCTGCTCCATTACCTACAACCAACAAGAACATGACTGGTAGTACTGGTGAAAGACAAGTGAAGCCAACTGCCGAAGATAACCTGAGGCAAGTTGTGTGTGATTTTAAGGAAGATTGCAGCACCACTTTTAGTAGTAACTGTTCAAACGACAAGAAGAGTGATGTGATGGAAGTGGTAGTCAAGTGTGAGGCTTTTAAAAGGTTCAAACGCTGCTGACTTGAGGAAGCTCATTGAAATCTATCTTGCTGCTGCCGACAATCATGCTTTTACCTTTCTTGCACTTTGAGGGGTATGTTTTTAAACACTTTTCAATATATAGTGTTTACTTTCTTTTTTATCAGTGTTTTTATTAAGTTTTATTGGTATTATGTATGGATGCAGGACCCAACAGGTGCGGCAAAGGAGGATGAGGCATCACCTTGCTTCAATTCTCTACGTACGTCCATGATCGAAACTAAATTCCAGTCATATTCCACTAGAAATTAAGCAAGCTCCCGCTTACTTCACTGGAGAACAAGCTTCCGTTTGCTTCACTTGAAAACATTTTCCCATTCTCTACAATGGAAAACATGCTTCTGGCTATATCTACTGATTCTGTCATGCATCGCCACATTTCTGAATGTCTGCAAATTGTCTAGTTTAACTAAACTTTTTATGTGTGTGAACGCTTTCTAGCTAGTATGTGTATCGTAGTTAGATAAATTCTACACATATGTTGCAACAAATTGTTTAACATTAATTAGCTTTTGGACTTTTGGTCTCCTACATGGCCTTGTAGGAAAGTACTAATTTACCTGCGTATTAGTATCGATATGAGTTTTTTAATTTTTTTTTCCCTCTATCTCTATTGCAAGTATGTATATGCTCGTAAACTTTGTTTCTTGGAGAGTTTTGCAAATCTTGATAAGCTTACTAATCATACATGCTGAAATTGTGTAGGGATGACCTTCATTCCTTTTATTCCTATTCTATTTGTTTGATTATTGTATAGGAGCAGAACAAAGACTCAAAAAGATATAAACGAATTAAGGTAAATACCACTAATCCAATATGTATTTACTTTCTTACCGAGAGTGAATAAAAACAGCTTATAAAAGTTTTTTACTGCGTTAACAATATATGTGCAATTCAAGCAAAATACAAACTCAATAACGTATAAAGAGTCATAGTTGCTTCACTTGAAACAAAAGGTTCAAAAAGGAAATGAGTATGTTAGTTTTGTGACTCTATCCCACATTGGTGAATCAGCAAATACTAGAGGACTTTATAAGCAAGACTATGAATATATAATTAGTTCAAATTTTTCACCAAAGAGATGGTTTTAACTTTTAACTATCACCTAAATCTGGTTGGTGTAAAGTTTGAACTTTTTATGTTTATTAGCTTAGTGGATATTTTTTTATGTTTATTTGAATATAGCTTATTGAATAAATAAAACGTCGTATTTTCTTACTTGGGGCTTTACGAGGGGAGATTATTCGTATAACTATTTATCAATTAACATTCATTAGTTGATATAATTTAAATGAACGTGATTGTTGCCTAAGGTTACACCTATCTTTTTTTTAAAAAGAATCCAATAAAAGTTTAATTATTGACTTGTATAAGTTTATAAGAGTAGTTTTTAGTTTATAAATGTTGCGACTATAATATTCTTACATGTCGATGCTATACAATTGTAAATATTTATAGCAAGATGCTCTTAACTCCTCATCTATAAATTATTTAGTGCCAATAACTTACGTTTATTGGCGGCAATTAGCATGTGCAAGTGGGGCAACCGCACATGCTACCATTTGTGAGGGGTCTCCAATTTAGTATTGTCTATTGGTAATTATACATGTGTAAGTATGTTTATACGTGTCTCACTTAAATTTTTATTGCCACGTTTAAGTATTATGTCAGGGGCCCTTCAATTTAGTATATGTCTATTAGTATTTATACATGTATCTATATTATGTTTTGAATTTTCCATAATAGTTAAGATTTCGTGATTTAAGGGGCTCATTCGTAGTTTCGCAATGGGACGGCCCTTCTTACGTGGTAGTTTGTTGTTATATGAAAGGTTAAGATAGTAATCTTTTTGAAAATGTTTTAATTGGGGTGAATATTGGGCCATAAACTTTCAAATATCATGTTTGTGTGTATTTGTTTAAGCCTTTAGGTATTCTACAATTTAAAAGACATAAAGCAATATATAAAGTGAGTGTCGTCTAGAAATCAAGCTTGTTTAAACTTATATTTGAAATTATTGGGGTTGTGATTTATGGTGATCATATATATTAACAGTCTACTAATTTTAGGGTTACCAGGAGCCCGTCTGATAGATGGTATGTTTGATGTTACTTTTCTAAGGTCTCAATGGCTGCGAATGGTGAGCTTTGCGAATTTAGAAGCGTTAATTATTGGTTTGAGGGGTTTTTGTGGGGTTAGCATACAGAACTGCTTATGTTAGAATAGTTATATTAGTTTGATTGTTGATGTTTATATAGTTGGCTACTTGCTGATGTTATTTTAACTGTTTGAGAATAAGGATGTGCAAGTTCAGTTTGAACTACTCATTATCCGTGCAGAATATTATGTCTCCTAGTTACTCTTATCTTGTACCATATTACATTAACAAGTTATGGTTATGTATTTTACACTTTCTAGGTAAAGTTAGAAGTAATGGGGAAATATGCCACTTTCAGACCAAGGGTAACCTTGGGGAGGTTACTTTGGAGAGGTCTCATATTCGAGTTTCACCATAGACCTTCAGGGGCCCAATTGGATGTCACTGTGGGCTCGGATCACTAACTACTAACTCGCCGTTCAAAAAAATAATAATAATAAAGAAAGAAAAAAAAAAAAAAAAAAAAAAAAAAAAAAAATCAAAAGGTCGAGAAGCTTAGAATTGTTAAAAGCGCTTTCTGCAATGAAAGAAGCTCCACGAGTCACTGCATGGTATGAATAAATGAACCTTTTTTCTGATGAAAATTTGGTTAAAGGATATGTTAAAATTTATTTTTTAACAATTTGGTGCATATTATTCTTGATGTTCTAAACTTCCAACTGTGGGTGGACGCCTAATGGTTGTCGACATGGTTGGGTATGAAAATATTGAACAAGCTGGTCAAACTGGATTTGAAGCAAAAATGCAGGTAATTTCCTTATTATTTCTACAAATTATGAAAGGCGTGTTGCAGATTCTTTTATAAATTAGCTTTTCACTAAAACCACTTTTTGGATTGAACTTGCAGACAGCAAAGATCAATCAGGGTGATATGCATTGAAGAGAAATGGAGATTCTCATGTGCCATTCAGAGACATCAAATTAACCAAGCTTTTGCAGGTGCGTAATTTTATCTCTCGATCATGTATATTTGCTAGATTTAGTGTGGCTAAATTCTGCATATGCCTTTATGTTGAGAATAGGATTCATTTGAAGATGACAATTCAAAGATTCTTATAATTTTGAAAAAAAAATATGTTGAAGAGGGAATTGGAGAAGAAAATAGAAGAATGCCCGAATATGGAAGAGAAGATGTTCCAACATCAAGCCGAAGTTGAAATGCCTAGGCATCATTTGGAGGAAATTGAGTCTGAATTGACTCGTTCCAGAGATGGAAAGGAAAATGGAAAAAGAAATATAAACGTGACATCATTTTTGGAAGGAAGTAGTTTCACTAAGAAGCTGATGGATATAAATGAGTTCCCCACCAACCTAGAGGTTGTGGGTTCAAGCCTCGCTGGAGGCATTTGTGAGATAGGTAGTTTAGGTGGGGGGGGGGGGGGGGGGGGGGGGGGGGGGAATTGCTTGCTTATGTCCCGAGTTTAACAACTAAACCATTTTTTAGCACTATGAGAAGGATGAAAGTGCAGAAAGAAGTTATTGAGGAAAAGAATGTATTCAGTCGAGAATCCAACTTCTGCTTTCAACATTGATATTGGTTCTTTAGCAGCCTCTGATGAAACTGAGTGTATGGGCCAGGAAACACCTTGCATGTCTACGTACGTCCATCAAAGAAACTAAATTCCAGTCATATTCCACCGGAAAACAAGCTCCCACATACTTCACCGGAGAACAAGCTTCCATTTGCTTCACTCGAAACAAGCTCCCATTCTCTTCACTAAAACATGCTTCCGGGCACTGGCTATATCTACTGATTCTGTCATGCATCGCCACATTTCTGAATGTCTGCAAATTCTCTAGTTTAACTAAACTTTTTATGTGTGAAAATTTTCAAGCTAATATTTGTAGTTAAATAAATTCTAGACCCAAATTGTTTAACATTAATAAGCTTTTGGACTTTTTGTCATCCCACAACGGCTTGTGAAGGAAAGCAGCTAGAGTGAATTGATTGTACAAATAGGAAGGGAATGACGAGTAGCATTATATTAAGAGAACAAATACACAAGCCCCACGAGCAGAACAAAGACTCATAAAGATATTAACAAATTAGAGTAAATACCACTAATATCCAATATGTATTTGTTTTCTTACCGAGAGTGAATAAAAACAACTTAAAAAAGTTTTTAACACAGTGTTAACAATATATGTGTGATTCAAGCGAAATACAAAGTCAATAATGTATAAAGAGTCACAGTGGCTTCACTGGTGACTCAAATCTGTTACACCAAAACATTAATCTAGTGCTAGGATTGAGTTGGCTCGGGGTGATTCGGAGGACGATAATGATAAGAGCGAAGAGGAAAAATGACAGAATGTGTCTTATCTTAAAAAAAAAAAAAAAAAAAAAAAAAAACAATGACAGAATGTGGTTAAATCACATGAAACACAAGGTTCAAGAAGGAAATGAGTATGTTAGTTTTGTGAATTTATCCCGTATGGATTGACGAACAAACTTTACATCACTATATAAGTAAGACTGTGGAGGTATCAAATTAATCAATAGATGTACCTTGGTTCCAAACGATTTGCAAGTAAATTTCTTGGAACCGGACGGCTTCTTTGGTTTTTTACGGGAAAAGACCCCTTCAACATTTTGTTTCTTATTTATTTTGTCGTCTCAATTTTGTGTTCTACTTCTTTGGGTTATTAAACTTTTTTCCGGTTTCTGTAATTCCGATTTAACATATTGGTTAAACTTAAGCTTAATAGCATATGCATTTCATATGAACAAATTAGAAAACATACTTTGTCTTTTCCTGTTCTAAGACGTCTTTTCTTGGCTTCCATTTAATTAGTTAGGGATCTATTTTTATATGCAGGCAACACCAACCACGAATCCCATTATATAATAAGCTTGGTAAGCTAATTTTTTGGCCAAAAGTTTTTTTACTATTAAGTGAAATGTGTTACTTGGTTTTAAACAAGATAAATGTAATCGAATATTTTTTGTTTTATAGTCTAACAAATAATATCAGATTATAAGGTATTTATTAATCAGCATACGATTTTTTAATCTACATAGTCAAAAATCCGAGTAACCTGATACTAATTAATAAATAGACAACGCATGGCTTTTTGTTACGGGTATCACTTACATCATTAGATTTTAATTTTAAAATAAAATGTTAATTACATTTTGACATGCCGCCATGTAACTCTGCGTTACATGGAATGTCACTTACATAATGTTGGATCCCAAATAAAATATTCTTATTCAAAAAAGATAGATTTAATTTATACGAGATAACACTATAATAAAATGACGTTATATGTGTATATAATGAGGTGTAAGGTGTTTAGTGGATACGGGGTGGAGTGTGGGAGGGTTGAGAGAACGAGAGGAGTGCATGTTTTGGTTGAATTAGCTCGATAATGACTCGGTGAAGGATGATGAGGAGAGTGAAGTGGAGCAATGACATTGTGGTGAGATGAGGTGAGGTCGTGAGTGGTGGAGATGTGGTGGCTAAGTCACTCGAAACATGTGTTCGGGTTGTGTTACTATATCCCACATGGATGAACGAACAAAGACTTGAGTATTATATAATCTAGATTATGGTTGTCTTAAACATAAGTTGATATGAATATGTTTGGAAGCGTTTATCGTAAATCTCTCCAACATATTCATTTCAGACTTTTAATTTTCTTTGACTTTATTTGTCGAATAGAACCAAAACCTTAAGCTTTATTGTTTTCTTTTTTCATGTATTTGTACTGTTTTTCAGATGATTCATATTTGATCTCTTCGATATATCTAATTATGACATATTACGTGGCAAATGTATCATGAATGTAATATAAACGTTTCGAGATAGTTTATTGGGGTGTGATGACAGTACCCTAAGCTGAGTTAAGTTTACAATGGTGTTGGTGACGCCACATGTAATGCTGGTCCATACACAGTGTAAGTGTGATGTGTTCCAGTTGATGCGTTGGGAGAGCGAGACGGAAGTGAGGAGCGTGAGGAGTGGGCGGTTGGAGTGAGATGGCTCGGTTGTGATTCGGTGCAGTGTGAGGATGATGAGGAGAGTCATTGTTGTTTGTGTGTCTAAGTGAGGCTCGAAGGTGGAATGGATTTTGGTTTTGTAATTGTCCAGTAATTGTCCCACATCAATGAATAAGCAGACTTTGGATCAATATATCAGTAAGATTATGAGTTGTAAGTTAAAATATAATTGAGTTTTTACATAAGCGTATTCATTAACTTATAAAATCTTTAATATGTATATGTGTGAAATAATTCTTTTTTTAGTGAGAAATTGTTATATTTTTATTTGCTTTACAGTCTTACTTTTAAACATCTACCATTTATTTTACTAGCTTTCCGTTTATGTTATTCGAATCTAGCTTATTGATTAAAAATATGCATCTCTATAAAACTTATGTTTGATTTCTCTGAAATCTATTGTTGTAAAAGTGAAAAATGCATGATAGTTACGCATTTTCCGGTGTTTAAAGAAACAACTTACATTTGTTGGTTTCTATCCTCACAATAAAGCTTCAACACTGAACCACATCTGACGTCTGACTAGTCAGACGCGGTCAGACGTTTTGGTTGTTTGTTTTTTTTCCGAGAGTCAGACGCGGTCAGATGATGCACATCTTACTCAGTCAGACTTGGTGATCATGTCTTACTACCTCTTACCCATATGTATCCAACTCCACAATATCAAACAAAAGCTGAAAAGAACAAAATTAAATCGGTTTTCAATATATCAAACAAAAGCTGAAAAGAACAAAATTAAATCGGTTTTAATTTTAATAAAAGATCTTTAAAGATCCATATAAACTCATCACTGATCTATAAATATAAACTAGTTTCATATAAAACCTACATGTGCTTTAAATACAACAAAGAAAAACACCAACAACAACAAGATTCAAAAGGGCTATGAGTTTTCTTGTTTAAGCTTCGGTTGATAGAAGAAATGGAAGGCTTCTTTTGGTTTATGTTTCATTTGTAACAAGAGAAAATAAAGAAAAATTGTTTGTTGTTTTGGTTACTGAAAAAAATAGTGGCGTAGGTTATGTGCATATACAAATTTTTAGGTTTAGGGTTAGCTTATGGGCTGGGTTGATTTTTTAAGTTGGTGGGTTTGTGGTTGGGCCAACACACATTGTAGGGGTTTACATATTTTTTAGCTGAATTTTCAAAGCTATAACTTGTAAATTTGTTTTGTGAGCTTATATGAATTTTGGTATTATAATTTGGACTATATGGATTGAATTTTTCGGGTTCGTTAAATTAGAAACGAGATAGTTTTTGTGAAACCAACAAATTGAAGTGATAACCGTAACACGCTTGTTGACAAGAGTGACGCGGATCAAGAATAAATGAATAACTTACGAGATCAAATCGCGGTACAAATTATGTTAAATTTTGGATATGTATTAAATAATTTATTTAAGGATTTATAATTGTATTTATGATAAAAATATTTTATTTCAAGTTTACACTATCTATTTATTAATCGTATTGCAATAGTTTAATATACACTTAAAAAAAATAAAAATTAAAACCATTCAGACAATTGTAAAAAAAACAAACAACACTTTTTCATTCAGATTCAGACATTATAGCCACATCTTACTAGTAAGATATGGTAGTCAGATTCAGATGCGAAACATCTTAATGAAACAAACACACCCTAAATCTGTTCTAAATCAAATTCATTTCCGGCTTAAGCTTAATTATAAATGTATTTCTCAGAAACATTATTCATCAGAGCATGTGGCATATGCGAGCTAACCACTTCGTTATCTTTTTAACACAAGTGATACTTCGAAATGATTACTTGAAAGATAACTTTGTGATACACAACACATGTAGGTACAAAGCCATCAATATGACAAGCTATAAACTGGCGCAGAATTAGAGATTTATACATGGAATCGTATCTCAATCGTATACATGCTTAAGACTATGTTTATTGGTGATCTAATCCAATCGGTTGGAGGGTATAAATGACACAATCAATGAATATTATATCAAAAGTACATCAAAGTAAGAAAGAGAAGTGCATGAACCGGTCACTTGGTGACCTTCAATTTCTCCATCCAATCTGCCACATGTCACAATATGGTTGGCTAGCTCTTGGTACAATGATGCATGGTTGGCTATGCATGTTGGATTGGGTTGGGTTGTTGATAAATAGTAAAAAAATTGAGATTTGTTGTATATGTGGATGAGTGAAAAATAATATTTTAATGAAAGATTGAGTTGGTTGAGGTTGTGAATAAAGATAGTCTAATGGTTTACCATTCGTTCACATACAATTTTAGTTAAATTTATACTTTAACTATTAAGTAAACACCAAGCAGGTATGAGGTAGTTGCAATCGTTTCTTATTACAGAAATCAATAGTATATAATTATAAATATGATCTCAATACATGGACCTAAAAATAGACCTAATTATGGACGTAAAAATATGTGGCATGCATGATTGGTTGTAAAATAAGTGGGTCCTTGTCTGCAGCAATCAGGATGATAACACTTGTTTTTAGGTCCACTTTTAGGTTCATGTATCACTTCTCAAAGGTGTAGATGTTTAACATTGACACAGTCTTTTGAAACAAAAGCTTGAAGAAGGTTTGAAGGTGAAATTAGTGTTGGTTTTGTAATTGTCCCACACGGATGATTATGCAAACGTTGGAGCAATATATAAATAGGATTATGAGATTACAGTCAGATTTGTTATCCAATGTGGGTATTTGCTTATAGAATTCCTTAGTAAAACTCTTCAATACCTGCATTTGGTCAATGCATCTTTTTTAAGTTAACTAAACTTAAGCCTATAATTATTTCTTTTTTTACCATGTTAGATAAACTTAAGCCTATTAAAATTACTACTTTTACATTTTTTTTATTTACTTTAGTCTTACTTTAAACACCTACGATTATTTTTACTGTCATCCATCAGTTTATTTTGGATCTAGCTTGTTTCATACGAAATTATGTATTTCTATAAAACTCATGTTTTATTTTTGATATCTAACTATGGAAAAAGTGACAAATAAAATAGATGAGTATACCTTAAGAGATTGTAAATCTAGGGGATGTTTTAATAAGCTTGGGGAGTGCTTGTTCGGGGTCGTCTTGTAAATTTCGATGTTATGTACCACCAATACAAAGAAAGTCTTTTAAACAAGAAAAGTTTAGCTGGATTATTAAAAAGCCGTAAGTATAAACAAGCATAAAAATAAGCGTATAACGTTATGCTAATTCATATTTTTAGTTGAGATCTGTCTGTCAAAATAACAGTAGGATTGTATAATATTAATTATTGAATCCTATAAATATTAATTCTAATATGTAAAAATTATCACATATTATTAAACTCTATGTGTACTTACAATTTATATTATAAAGTCTAAATAACATGGAAGATGGAAACAAATATGGAATTCAAAGGGATCAAATGAAATCGAAGAAGAAAAAGAAAATTGTTTTAGTAGAGTTGTCTAGTTGTTCATTTCAAATTGATCTTTATCATAAAACAACTCACACACCGAGCACGATCTTTACATACAATGCTCAAAACAAGTCAAGCACTAGTTTCAGTTTCTTAAGTTAAACAAACTATTGCTTGACTCGTGTGTACCCCAACAATCTCGTTACGCAATAGTAACTTGCAGGGTCGTCTCGTGGTTTTCGGTGGCCCTAGGCAATAACAACAAGGAAGCCGTATCCACTTGTAAACTAAAGAGAAATTACATATAAACGTGAATTATATGACTCATATATGTTTAATATTATACATATTTATATGCTAAACTAATAAAATGTGGCCTCCTTTTTAGTTGATGCCCTGTCTGACGGCACCTATTGCACATCTTTCTGATACCTCTTTCGTAACTTGCACGACAATAATTCAGATATAAGTTGACAAGGTAAATCCAACATGTTTTAGCTAAAAATATAACAAGTCTGAAAGGTGCAGAAATATAGAGTATCATAGCAACATACTTAGTAAAAAAACAAGTAAACCTTTCGTGTATGTCCGTCTTTTAAGAGATACACTACAAAAAATTGTCCCGACCATAAAAAAAAAAGTTTCATTAAAAGTCAAACAAAAGTCGCAAGAAGTATAGAAATGTCAACAAAGCTAGAAAAAGATGTCACTTGATTTTTTAGGAATTTTTCCTATACAATTCTAGCCAAATTTATGGCCGAAGATTGTACAATAATGCATAATTAAGAAACCAACCTCTAACTTATTAAAGCAATGTGAACGACCAGTTTGGTGTGAAGTATCAATTATAACCTTGTTTTAAACTTAGTACAAGGATAAAAATGATATTTTGTGATTAGCTTTTGTTCGCATAATTGGATTACGTTAGTGTCAGGCTCATTGTCATCGTTTGATAATTATTCGGATTAAATTTGACTAAAATTGGTATAAACAAAAACAAACATATAGTTTGATGGCATACAAGTTTATTGACCTCCTCATATATTATCCAACAACTTAAAAAAATGACTACAAGAAATAAGTAGTAATGATAATCATATTCAAAAAGTCAAAAACTAACACTCACTCAGTCTCAAAATCATTGAAAAAATAAATCAATAAACTTAACAATTATATTAGGACATCAAATAGAGAAGTGACAATAATTCTCGTACCTTAAAATGATATTCGAAATAATGTAGATATTTTTATAAAAGTATAGGTTACTGGTACTCTTAAAACGATGTAATATCTTTAAATTTTTTATTTTTTCATAGTTTTATTTTTGTTATAAAACTGGGAAATAAAAAACACAAAATAGAAAATATAAACACAAAAGAATACACTGCAGAAAACCATAAAACTGCCGAAAAAAATACACGACACTACGGGTGTGTTTGGTATGTTACCATGAATCACAATAGTTATGAATTTGATAGTAGTGGTGGCCCTTTAGGTATGGAACATATCTATCATTAATTCTCACATTTGAAAGATTTACATATGGTTTTAGGCGGATTGATATTACCTCACCGAGTGTTAGGAAATTGGTGGTTAGTGGATACAGTGGATGTGGATATATTGTCGAAATATATGCGCCTCATATTTTGTCACTAACTATCAAAGAATCTTTGACGTTTTCCAAGGTTGTGTTGCTAAATGTGTCTTCTTTAGTTGAAGCTAGATTAGTTTATTCAATGCGTATCCTACTAAGGAAGGAAGAGAAAGAAGAAATGCTTAAAGGTCATATACTAAGCCTTCGCCATGTCAAAAAACTTGAAATTGGACATTACTTTTTAAAGCTAATTTCCCTTCAATTTTTTTCTTTAACTTTTTGCAATTTGTGTGTTCGTAGGCCCTATCAGTCATTAGGTTTAGGAGAACTTTATTGATTATAAATAGTATACTGGTTTGGATGTACATTTGAAAGTAATCAATTTTTTTGAAGCTAAAGGTCTCAATTTTCCATTATAAAAATTAATTCATTCAAGTGTTCCACCATTCTCATTGCTATATTCTGTTTGTAGACCCTCGCTCGTTTTGAAGCTAAAGGTTTCACTTTTCCATCAAACATGAAGTATACTGATCTGTCTGACAATGATCAGTCTCAGATTGATACAACCGACAATGATTGGTCTGACAATGAAGATTGATTGGAAGTAAGTTAGGGTGAGATTAAGAGGTTGTGTATGTTTTCTGATGAGAGATTACTTATTTACCTTTGTATGGCCTAATGGAATGATTGTGGCCTGTGGGTCACTGGAGAGGTAAATGTTGACTTTCTATTTTGAATGTCAAACTTAATGACACTGAAACCAAACATTTTAATAATTTTTAGCTCTACATACTTAACACCTTTTTGGCACAACATTATAGTGCTTATACTGTTTAAAGCGAGTGCATTTTTGTACAGAGAATAGGTTTTAAGTAAGTTATGATGAAGAAATTAGTTAGTTTGAATCTTTAAAGTCAATTGTAATTAAGAAATAGGAGTAGATAAGAAGTTATTACTACATTCGCTTGAATTACCATTATGGCTGTATCGATGTTCAAGGTGCATCAGCTAATCCTTACTAGTTGCTCCTCAAACGCATGCTCATAGCTCTCAAACTGTCTTTTTCTTCGCTCTTTTGACATCTGTTTATCAAGCACGTTCTAGTGATTGATTATGCTCAATATGATCTTTCTACGAGTCTTGTTTATCATACATGGTCAACATGTGTCATCCGTGTTACTAAATGTAAGATGGTCGTGTCAGACGAGTAAGGTGACATGTTATAGGTTAATATGAACTCGGGTTGAAACATGCATGTTTAAAACCAGTTAAAGTTGGTGGCCCTGAGATGGCCCACAAAACACACCCATTTCAAAGTATTATTATAAATCAATGTTATTCTCTGGTACATGTTTGTGTATGGATACATACATAAAATTTTCAAGGATTCATGACATGCAAAATAGTACCAGTAGTTTACATGTGTGTTTTATAGTCCTATACTCCTATTGAAATTAGAATGCATGTTTATGTCGTTGTTGTAAGTAGTTTATCTGGGGTTAAGGATATACGTTTTGATTATACTTTTTTGGGTGATATTAAGATTAAAATATTTTGTATAATTGTTTTGATTATACTTCTGAATCTTGATGAAAGATTACTTGCTTACCTTTGTATGCCCAATGAAAGTGTCATGGGTCACTTGAGATACAACTGTTGTCTTCCTATTTTAGAAGAAAGTGTCGTGGGTCACTTGAAATATTACCTGCATAAACCTTTCGTGTATCTTAGTCTCTTGAGAGTCACATTGTGTTAGTATGTTGGAACTTGGAAGCTTTTGTTGTGTTTTTTTAACACCCTGCTAAACCAAGTTGTAGTTTCATGTTTGGTGCAAATCGTGACATTATTTTATAATTGTTGGTTTGTGGGTTTGCCTCGTAACTGATTGCTGGATGATTTTTGCTGTTCTGCTATCCGATATAGTTCTCAATTAGCGTCAACTAACGGCAAGTCAATAGCAACCGAGTGGAAGATGGTGTCGTTTGTTATAGCAACCAAGCTATTTGTATGCTTAAGGGTGTGCGAGTGTTTTGTAAAAATAAGTTGAATTAGCTCCCGATTTATATAAGCTTACCTTTTTAAAAGCTCAAATAATTCTATTCATTAAAGCCAAAATTATTTTTAATGAGAACCTATGCTTAAGCTCAAGTTACTAAATGTAATTATCTTTTTAGTCATATATATAATTGCTGTGTTTGGATCCTTTTGTTATTCATACTATAGAGTATTAAGTTGCTATGTAAATATGCAATGCGTTATTTTTTATCAGAAGACCACTAGCTATAATAGAGCTTGTATGACAGTTTTGTTTTTACACCATCAAACTTAAATGATGATGGAAAGATAAATCAATATATGTTACCTTACAACATAATGCATGCTACTATACTCTATATAACTCCTATATCGAAGTCTTTCATCTACAACACCACCATTGGCTACCAGTAAACCCGTTTAAATATGTCTAAAAAATGTGGCTACCGGTAAAACAGTGCACGACTAAACTTAAAGAAAGCAAAACTACCATACGACACCAATGAGTCGTTATCTTAGCAATATTTGTGAGAAGTTTCAACTTGAACATGTGCGATGTTTATATGCAACACAGGGAGTGTGCCGTCATTCATCAAAGACAACAAATTTGGAAATAAACTTCAAACGTGTAGCGCGGTTTGTTCCGCATAATATAACGTTACAAGGAAATGGCCACGTTACCCAAAGCATTCAAACACTCTCGTAACTGATTTTCTAATTGAAAATATCGTACCCGAAACAGAGGGAAAAAAATGAATTCCTCATTTTGGAAAATTATGATTAATGATGCAAATTTACGATGAAATCGACAATTACAGAATGTTTTTGAAGTCTTTAATGATCAATTTTAATTGCGCGTTCGTGAAAGTCAAACCATATTTCTTTTGGCTTTGATAGATGACGAAATTGCCTCTTAAGTGTAAACATCAGATTTAATTTGAGCAATTGGTAGAAAGTGGCATGACGAGAACAAGAGGTTTGCAAGGGGGAAATAGTCAGGTTGAGATGACGGTGGATGAAGGAGCGCGTGTTTAAGTAAATGAGTATGTACAGTCAACCATGGTGGGTATGAATGAGAAACTGGATCAATTGAATACTAAATTCAATGGCACTGATGTACAGTGAACAATTTTTTAGTGTAGAAAATGTTAGTGATGTAGACAATGTGGCCTCCATTCACTTTTATGACATCAACAACAATATGAGAGGCTTCATGGTGAGAATGTGGGTTGGAATGAGTATAAGGAAGCTATTGTTTGATAATGAATTTGATGATCCTATTGCAGAACTTTGAAATCTTAAGTATCAGTCTACTGTAAAGAGTTATCAGGATAAGTTTTGAGTTACTGAATAAGGTGGAAATTCCTGAGTCTCATGCCATTAGTTTGTGTTTGGGAGGAATTCCTAGTGGTACATCTTTGCCCGTGAGAATGTTTAAGTATTATACTAAATGCCAGGGGCTGTAAAATGGGTTGGGTCGGGCAGATTATAACTGCTCCAAACAAATAATTTTTAGAACGGGTCAAAACAGGCTTTTTGTATATGTATAAATATAATTTAATATGATCACAAAATTATAATTACATCAATAAGCTAAACTTTTCATTATGAAACGTTTTTAAAAGATGCTATGCATCTGAATACATTTTAAACTTTTCTATTTGACCCGTTAACATTGTATACAAAAGGGCCGAAATTGTCACCTCCAATGATGACCATTCTAGTTTCTTATCTGGAGTTCCGTCATGACTTCAACGACCTTTTTGCTAAACAGTTATATATATTGGAAGGCAAACCAAGCTGCAGTTGCATGTTTTGTGCAAATCGTATAATGCTATAATGTGGGCTTTTCTTGTACCAATTGCTGAATGATGTTTGTTATTTTGGTATGTGATAATTGGAAGATGGTGTTTTTGTTGTTAGATATGAACATACCTGTCAGACTTTGCAAAATGAACTTTTCCTCAATGTTCTCATATTTGAACTATGTTTTAGGCTTTTAGCTTATACGGAGACGGGGTATATTTCAAGTAGAACCAATTAACCTGCCCCACAGTCCAACATGCAAGACCGCAACCCTAAGCCGTTTTGAGAGACTAAAACCAGTTACATGTTCAACACACTATTGAGCAGCACCAAAAACCAGCAGGAAAACCACAGCAAACAGCAGCAGCAAGAAACTAGTCTTAATGGTACCCGCCAGTCTCACCCCCACCTTCACCGAGGGTAAAGGGAGGCAAGAGTTTCTAGTATATATGAGCAAAATATTAGCATATCACCACAAAGAAACTTTAATTTTTACACTTTTGTTTATTTCATCAATTTTTCTGGAATATTATTTTATGACCAAAACCACAAAGAAACCTAAAATTGCAATAAACTAAAGTACGCACACACAAATTGACGCAACGAGATTTGGTCAAAAGCTATACGTACGCCATCGCCGCTATGCGCGGGTGATCTTCTTGTTGCTCAAGACATGCAACATGCACGAAAATAAACTTTTAAAAACCGAGTTACCCAAGTATATATAATTGCAATGGTTTTTAATAAAACAAAAGGGTAAATATAAAAACTTCATAAGGATATAATTATATCAAAAGGATCTATTAAGAGTAGTAACCGCATTACTTTTTCCTCCTCCTCTGTTTATGTCGAGTAGAAACTATAATATCACTATCAAGCAAAAGTAGTGTGTCCGTGTAGGAACTAGCTAAGCAGAAGGAAAAATGTTCTGTAGATATCCCGGTATAACTTATGTGTCTTGAATCTGGTTCATAAAGATAAACTCCACGCTTCTTATGACCCAAGCCATTATCATACATTGCAATTATAGGTTCGCCACTCTTCCTAAATCCAAGTACACTTTCTATTGATGCCTCTGGAGCTTCAATCGTGAATAGCTTTGTAAACGACTTTTGAACACCACCTTCCATCATCCATACTTTATGAACTATTTTTTCGGCCCAATAGTTAGAGTGAAGCACAACAAGAGACTCCATTCGCTTAGATATAGACAAACAAGTGTAGTTGGTGTCTACTAAACTATCAGGAAGTGATATTTCTGTAAATTTTTCACTTGTCATATCAAATGACATAATCATATTCTGATTATTTGATACCCAATCATAAGCATGCCAATAGATATACCCATGTAAATCCACGCAATTCTCTGCGAACCGAGTTGATTTACGAGGCAGGTTGATAAATAGAGATTTCCATGCTCCCGAACTTAATGTGAAAACCTCAACTTGCATAGGAGTAATGTTAGGTAGTATCAGATCATTATTACATGTAATAATATTGACAAGCTTAGGGTCAAAAGTGCTGGGACACACACCAAAACCAACAACATTGTAATACAACCGCCTATCCTTTTTAGGCACAACAATATCCACCGACTTTCGAACCGAAGGATTCCAAATAACGGCCATTGGCCTTCCTTGAGCATAGCCGTAAAAGCAAAAAAAGCCATTAGAGCTACCGAACATAGCTACTGTGGCGGTAAGTAGCTTAACGGACCTGGGAATAGTAAGTGAAAGCTTGCGTAAGGGGAAAGTATCATCATCCACAATCAACACATGTTTTTCCTTATAATTGTACTTAGTGTAAGTGACAAGTAGAGAATGCTGCTGAGGGTGGCATGCATTGTAATCAGTGATAAACTCGGAGCTAACGATAAAAGACTTCCATGCTTTAGAAACGGATTTGAATCGAGTTAATTCGGAAGCCTTTTCATGATTTGGGATTGGATTTCGTAATGTAAATAGTCTAACATCTTGATAAGTTTTTGAGCTATTGCTTTAGGGTTTGATGGGTGGGGGTCTATATATAGTTTGAACGTGCATGTCAAGTCAACATATCACCGCCTTATATATATAGTTCGAAAGTTTATAATTTATTTATTCCCATATAGATGTCTTCCATAAAATAACTTTTCGTGTGTGTTTTTTCTAAAGTAAGTATTTTCCCAATTTAATTACTACCTCCGTCCCAAAATATAAGTCTAATTTGACTTTTTTAATCGAACTTTGACCGTAAATATTTTTGTTTGTATTATATATCACTTGATGAAAATTATACCAAATGAAAATACATATAAAACACTATCTATTGATATATTTTGCATCAAGTATGTATCCTTTTCAGCATGGGAAAAAGAGTGTTTATTGTAGATTTTGGCTTTTATAAAGAGTAGTAGGGCCTGTTTGGTATATGTATTTCACTTTCAGATTTGTCATTAAAGTTTGTTCGGTACACCTGTATGGGTCTTGATAATGGTCATCATACTACGAGTCTTATAATTTATAAACCAAAACGAACGCTATATAAAGAAAATAAAATATTAATTCACGTGCTCTGTTGTTTATATCAGTCAAGGACTTGATGTTATAACACACAAAACCTTGAGAAAAATGCTAACTTTTCCTAATTTGTATTTTTATGTATCTTCCAAACTTCGTGATCAAGACAAGTGGTAAAATCTAGTAATGGAAACAAGAGATATAAAGGATGATGAATTACACTTGCCATGATTTACATGAGGTAGGAAGAAAATTACCAAGATCTTGTAGAGCCACACCTTATAATAACACTACCCATGTTGGATCAACACTTGAGGCCCAATATGATAATCTCTGTGCAGGCCCATATCTAGCTATGTGCTTGTTATAACTTACTTGTTGGACTTATGCTTTTGTTGAGAAGAACTTGATAAGCTAATAAGCACATTTTGTAGGCTTATGAACTAATAAAGAACGTGATATTGTTGATAAAATGACAAAATGAATGAAAAAATGAAGGCAAAAAAGAAAATATGTGTGGAATTAGGTGGGTTTTTAAGAAACAAATGGGTGTGTGAAGTGCGGGTTTGAAAATGGAGGATGAAGGGTGAAGAAAGGAAGTTGGAAGGAAGGATAGGGTTCGTAAAAGGTGGGGTTTGCAATGGTTTCGTAGTAATTGGTATGAGTTCATATTGGGTATATAAAAAGGGGTTCACGATTGAGAAGAAATGATTTTTCGGAGTAATAAGTTTTTAGGAGGAAATATGTGGTTATTTGGAGGAGAGAGAATATCAATTTATTTATATATGTAAAATAAAAGTATATTACCAAATATTGCTGTTTTAAATAGTTTTTTTACGAAAAATTATCAGAAAAACTTTTAAAAAGTATAACGAAATGAATATCAAATTAAAGAGCATGATGTACGTTATTTGAAGTAAATTGTTTGATTATTATTATTATTATTATTATTATTATTATTGTTATTATTATTATTATTATTAGTTTTTTTTTTTTAATCTAAAAATTATCATATTTTACCCCTCGACAAAAAAGTTGTGGCTCCGCCACTGTTTTGATTTTATTTAATCAACACCAAAACCAAATATATTTTATTAAGATAGTCGTATCCGAACAACCACTACCATACTAAGTCAATGGAATGGAGAGTCAATTATTATGGGAGATTTTAATGAAGTTCGTTCCTGTAATGAACGTCGTGGTTCTTGTTTCAATCCTTACAATGCTAGGTGTTTTGATAAGTTTATCTCAAATTCGGGTCTTGTTGACATCAAAATGGAGGGTTATGCTTTCACTTGGTCTCATCCTTCGGCTTCAAAAATGAGTAAGCTTGATCGATTTCTTGTTTCCGATGGTATTTTCACGCTTTTCCCTTCCATTACAGCCATTTGCCTTGATCGTCACTTATCGGATCATCGTCCGATTTTGCTTTGTGAAGTTCATTTGGACTTCGGTCCAATTCCTTTCAAATTCTATCACTCCTGGTTCGACATAGATGGTTTTGAAGATTTGATTAAACGTTCATGGCTATCTTTTTCTCATTCGGACGCTAACAGGATGATTCGTTTTAAGAAAAAGTTACAAGATTTAAAGGTCATCATTCGTCAATGGATTAAAACTAAAAAGTCGGACATTTCAAGTAACAAACATGATATTGTTAATGAGCTGAGGGAGATTGATAAGAAAATGGATCGTGGAGAGGTCGATGAAGCTATTGTTCTTAGGCGTTTCGTATTGAAGAATAATCTTATTCAAATTAATGACATGGAAGCTAAAGATAACTTGCAAAAATCTAAAGTCAAATGGGCGATTGAAGGTGACGAGAATTCAAAGTTTTTTCATGGGATTATAAATAAGAGAAGATCTCAACTTGCAATACGGGGGGGTTTTGTAGATGGCATTTGGTGTTCTGAACCAGACACTATTAAAGATACTTTTTTGAATCACTTTGGTGCCCGTTTTAGTATTCCGCCTACTCACATATTTAAACTTAGCTTTCAATTTCAAAAGAGGTTGACGTTAAGCCAATCGGAGGACCTTGAGCGAAATGATTCGAATGACGAGATCAGGAGGGCGGTCTGGAATTGTGGAGACAACAAATCCCCGGGCCCTGACAGATTCACTTTTGAGTTTTTCAAGAGATTCTGGGACTTAATTGGGGCTGATTTTTGTGACGCGGTTAATCATTTCTTTGTGTATGGTGCATTCTCCAAGGGATGTAATTCGTCATTTATCGCTTTAATCCCGAAGGTTATTGATGCTAAGTTCGTGAACGACTTCCGTCCTATAAGTTTGATTGGGTGTATTTATAAAGTTGTTACTAAAGTCCTTGCTAGCAGATTGGTTTCGGTTATTCAGGAGCTTATTTCCGACACGCAATCTGCTTTTGTTGCCTGGAGACAAATCTTAGATGGCCCCTTCATTCTTGATGAAATTCTTCATTGGTGTAAACGGAAGAACAAAAAATCTATGTTCTTCAAAGTCGATTTCGCGAAGGCATACGATTCGGTTCGTTGGGACTACTTGCTTGATGTTCTAGAGGCATTTGGTTTTGGGCATACTTGGCGTAAATGGATTCGGGGCACCCTTTCTTCTGCTAGGGCTTCGGTTCTAATTAATGGGAGCCCATCTAAAGAATTTTCTTGTCATCGTGGGCTTAAACAAGGTGATCCCCTTGCTCCATACTTATTTATTCTAATCATGAAGTCACTTCATCTATCTTTCTCCAAGGCGGTTGAAGAAGGGCTATTCAAAGGCATTCAATTGTTAGGTTCGACCTTTATTTCCCACCTGTTTTACGCGGACGACGCTATGTTTTTAGGAGAATGGTCCGAAAGGAATTTAAAAGGTATTCTAAATATTTTGAAGAGTTTTTTCCTCGCTTCTGGGCTCCAAATAAATGTGAACAAAAGTCAACTGTTGGGAATGGGTGTTCCGGGTCTTGCGGTAGAACAGGCTGCAGCCTTAGTTGGATGTACCGTTATGAATCCTCAGTTCCGGTATTTAGGAGTCACGGTTGGTCATCGTCCTAGTAGCATTCAAGCTTGGGACGATATTATTTTTAAACTTAGAGGGCGCCTTTCTAAGTGGAAGGTGAATACTCTTTCGATAGGCGGGCGGCTCACTCTGTTAAAATCAGTTCTCGGTGCTTCTCCGATTTATAATATGTCGATCTTTAAAGTTCCTCGTGGCGTTTTGAAAATCACGGAGTCTATTCGAAGTCGCTTCTTTATAGGAGCAAATCACGGGGAAAAAAATTACTTGGGTCGCGTGGAATAAAGTCCTAGCAGCTAAGAAAAATGGTGGTTTAGGTGTCTCGAGCTACTTCGCTCTTAATCGTGCTCTTTTGTTAAAATGGGTTTGGCGGTTTATATCCAATGATGGTTCTCTTTGGTGCCAGACTATTCGAGCTTTGTATGGTCAGTCGATTGATTCACACCCGACTAAGTGGTCTACTAATTGGTGTTCCATTCTGAGGGAGGTCGATCATCTTAAGGAACAGGGATTTGATTTCAGGTCTCATTGTAAGAAACGCATTGGTAACGGTATTCGGTCCCTTTTCTGGTATGACTGTTGGATTGGTGACGTTCCTTTATATGCTAAATTCCCTCGGTTGTTTGCTTTGGAGCTGAATAAAGTTGTCTCGGTCGCGGATAAATTGAATGGTTCTCTTGCCGATTCCTTTCGCAGAGATGTTCGGGGTGGATGTGAATCACATCAGATGGAGGCTTTGAACTCGCTTTTAGCCTCGGTATCCTTATCTAACTATTGTGATCGGTGGTTTTGTGATCTAGCTGGTGATGGTGAATTCCAGGTCAAGGAGGTTCGTAATTTTATTGATGGTCTATCTCTTCCGTCACAGTCCGAGCCTACAAGATGGGTACGTTTTATTCCCATTAAGGTTAATATTTTTGCTTGGCGTGCTCGTTTGGATTGTCTGCCGACTAGGGTAAACTTGGCAAGTAGAGGGGTTCACGTTGATTCTTCTTCATGCCCGCTCTGTAATTCCAATGAGGAAGATGTGCATCATCTTTTCTTTTGCTGCGATTTTGCCCGGCTTATCTTACGTCGTATTTGTACGTGGTGGGATTTGGGTGTCCATGATTGGTCTTCGTTCCAGGAGTGGTATGCATGGTTTACTTCAGTTCGTCTTTCTTCCACGGTCAAGGTATTATTAGAGGCGGTCTTTTGTGTTTCTTGGTGGTTTATTTGGAAGTTTCGAAATCGCACTATTTTTGAAGAGAGTCCTCCCAAACGCTCCGCAGTTTTTGATGATATTGTTCTTTGTTCTTTTAATTGGTGTATTAGTCGTTCTCGTAGAAAATTTTCTTTTTCTTGGGTAGATTGGTTAAAAAACCCTCATTTAATTTCCTTGTAATTGTTTTTCTAGCTTCTTGCTAGTTTTATAAAATTTGCCGTTCAAAAAAAAAAAAAAAAAAATAGTCTGGAATACCCGACCAAAAAATAAATAAATCCGAACCCACAAAACCATTTTTTTCATAAGTTTATTAAAAGAGTGCATACCCTAACTTGAATTTCTAGATCCGCCACTGCTATTGGATATGATCGAGTGTAAGTTTGAAATGAATGAATAAATGAATGTGAGGAGTGGGTGTCATGAATGTGAGGAGTGGGTGTCTGGATTGATACAAAGCCCATAACTCCAATTGCTTCTTTTACTAATGATTGTACATATTATATAACAAACGCAATTGTGACTCGATAGCGGATGATTATGAGAGTGGAACATTGACATTGTGGGTGAGGCTATGAGGGTTGAGATTGATTTTGCGAGCTTGTCCAGTTGTCCCACATGGATGGCCGGAGGAACAAACAAGTACAGCAGTTTATAACTCAAATTCTGAACTTGTTAATTACACAAGAGTACGTTGGTTTGTTTACAAGTTAGTTATCAACTTTTCAATTTCAATTTGCAGACTTCGACCACTCTTTTTGTCGATGTTTGTAGGAGGATAAAACCTAAACTTAAAGTTATATGGTTTCTTATTTCAGTTCCTCTGAATAATTCATATTCAATGCCTTTTATTTATACAAATGAAAGATGAATGCAATATTTTGATTTCAATGGGTATTCGAAGGGTGGCAGTGGGGGCGGCATGGCTCACAGGCAAGCCCATGCCGGCGGCAAACACCGCCACCACCCCACCGGCATGGCTAGCGGCAAGAGTTGAGCGGCAATTTTTGCCTCCAAGGCATTCTTGTTGCAAGTGAAATTGGACCGTTTGGAATTTAATGTTGTTGGAGTTTAAATTCGGAGCGTGCATTGGGCCAAAACAAAAAAAAAAAAAATTCCTATATATATTACACATTTATACATTTTCAAACACAATTCATTTCCAAACAATAACATAAACACAAACACTTTTTACACATATAGTTTTTGAAGCATGGAAAGTGGGAAATCAAGAAGTGGTTCAACACAAAGAGGTCGTGGACGTGGCTACCGTCCTCGTGTTCATCCGCAAGGTCCACCACCGGCGTATCAACAATACCCTCAATCGGGATATTATCCCCAACCTCCACAACCGATGCATCAACAATACCCTCAATCTTTTAACTATCCCCAACCTCCACCCGCAATGAACCCAAGCCAATATAACATATCGATGACGAGTGACTTCAACCCGTTTGTTGACTACCGTGAAGGTCCTTCCCGTCGTGAACCAAGTGTGGAACGCGAACTTCCTTTATATGGTGACGACGATGATGATGACGTTGATTTTGTTCCCGAAACGCAACAACAAACTCAAATTGGTATATATATATATTTTTATACGCGTTATTTAATTTTTATAGTTTTTATATGTTTTTTTTTTCGTTATTTATTTGTTATGTTTTTTATATGTTTTGTTTTTCGTTATTTATTTGTTATATATATATATATATATATATATATATATATATATATATATATATATATATATATATATATATTTAGATGAAGATGTTCAAGTGGCTAAAGGGAAAACTAAAGCGGATAAAAAGAGTTGGACGTCGATCGAAGAGGTTGCTTTGGCCAAAGCATGGATTCATATCTCGACATGTAAAAAAGTCGAGAATGAACAAGGAAGAGATAAGTTTTGGGAAAGAATTTTGGAGCATTTCAAAGCCACAATTAAAAATACTAATTGTAACACCCCCAATTCATGGATGCAGCGGAATTCGAACTGGGTGTTACTCGACGGCACAATAGTCACAATGATAGAAAACGAACTCCAATTGAGTCGTTTTGAAAAGGTTTATCATTCAAATTATATAAATATCAGATATTACAAAATGAGGTCCCAGATGGTTCCATGTTTACAAATTAAATGAGTTTTGAATGATAATAAAATTTATAGCCCTCTTGAGTATCCGTGTCCTTCCGTGCCATCCTTGATCGTCATGAACCTGAAATACATGCTTGAGAGGTCAACACAAAGGTTGAGTGATATTCATAGAGTTTGTTAAATCGATTGAACACAATATGTTGGTAGTGTGAGTTATAGGCTCACACCAATGTTTGGAAAACAAAACAGGTAGGCTACGTTATTATACGCCCGGAACATGTATTATACACTAAGCTTATGACACCATAACGTTAACGTGTACCAATATCGATCGGCAGATTTATCCCGGTAGGTACTTTGCTAACATACCTAAATCTCAAATATTAATGCATTTGTTTGAACTTAGTCAATACAAATGGGATTCGTCAATCCCAATAGGCCTATTATTAATATTCGCGCTCACTATTTCTAGTGATTAAATGGTTCATAATAAGGGATCTCGGTTTAGCAAGGTTGGTACTTAGTAATAATAAAACATCGTCGTGAAGCATACATTAGAAAGCATTGTATTCGATTTAGAAATAGCATGTATTCCCCCCAAGGATTTGTAAAACAATTAAGTAATGGAAAGTGGGGCTATGAACTCACCTTAAGTAAGATAGCAAGTAATGAATGTAACGGTTGAATCGTGAAGGTTCTATGAGCAACCTATAATAGAATGTCGTGACTTAGGATCGGCGTAAAGAATATGAAGTAGTGCCTATATATATATCTTGCATTTAGTCCATGATGTGGTATGATGTATATTGTAAGTCTTTGAAAGTAATGATTCATGAAACATGTATGTCTTATATATCGTTTACTACCGTTCGGGCCGACATAATTCAGAAGTCATGTTAGTAAGCGTTCGAGGAGCCAGGACACTTTAACTCGTAAATCCACAACTCATCTCGACGGCTTACATAATGAACTCCTCACATGAGGCTCCCTACTATTGTAGTAGTTGATGAAATATATAGATATAAGTTTTGATCCGAAAAGTTACATGTCCGATATTTGAATAAACTTAGGAAAGTTTATTAGTACATGAAGATTGTTATTAGGGGTAGTTTCATAAGTCTTGTATGACCATTTTCTCTTTGTAATATCTCATGGTTCCTTTAAGTGAAGTAGATCCAAATTGTTTGTTCAAGTTATCGTTAACTCTTTGTTTCATGTTTACGCCTAAGTAAGCTTGTATGGTCGTTTCGTCATGGCCTAGCCATGACCTTTGGTTCTTGTTCCATGGTCTTGAGACTCAACCTTGGCTCTAGCCATGGTTGTGGTCTTGATTATAGGTCATAAGACCTCTTGTTCCTTTCAAAGTATAACCATAATCTTGTGACTTTCGCCTAAAAATGGGCTGTTTAGAATTTGAAGAATTTTATCACTCGGAAAGTGTTTTTAGGTCTCGAGCTTCTTGGTTACTGAACGAAAACGTCGTTCCGGACAACTTTCGTGTTTTAACTTTTTGATGAATCGGACCAGAAGTGGGACTTTCAAAACCCAAATTTGATCAGGAAGCTATTTGGCAGTTTTGCCGGAAATCTTTGGTAATTTCAAATCGCCATAACTTTTGACTCGTATACTCGTTTTGGGTGGTTCAAATTGCTATGGTTTCCTTGTTAGGTCCTCTACCACAATATGTAATAATCAAATATCATATTTTTACCATTTTGGTCGTGGTTTTCCAAGAAAGTCACTAGTTTGCTTGTTTTAGTAACTTGTTGTAACAATCAATAACAATAACTTGTTTTGCTCACTTTTATACATCATGGACATAACTACAAGACATAATATAGCAAGAATAACATGTAAATAACATAAACATGATTATTTAACAAGAATCAAGTTAGGGTTTGGCTCACAACTTTTGGCTTTCAAAGATGAAAGGAAGTTAACATGTAAGGATAGGACTTTGATAGACTTGCTTCAACCCTTTTTCACTTCATGCATCCTTTCTACCCTTGGTATTCTTAAAAGATGAATGATGAAGATTGAGGTGAATTGAGTGGATTTAAACTCAAGATAAATCACCAAGTATGTTAGGGTTTGGAAGAGTTTTGGTAACCTAAGATCAACTAGGGTTTCTACCTTGAAGAAACACTTGAACCTTGCAAGAAATTGGAAGGAAATGAGCAAAGGATGGAATGGTTATGGGGTTTAGGGATGCACGGCACAAGAGGGGAGGGAGAGGGCTATTTATAGTCCAAAAATGAGGAGGTTAGGAAAGTGTTAGGAAATTACTAAAACTTGGTGACCAAGTTGTAATATAATGGTGATCTAGGGGTATATTCATGAGATGAAGCCACATGGGGTGACTCCCCCCCTCCTAGGCCGGTTTCAAGACCTTGGAGAACAAGGGTTGGACTTTGGATGATATTATCCAAGATATCTAGTGTGTTTTGACTCCGAAAAATGCAAACCGTAAGTTGTTACGCCTCAAAACATAAAACCGGGTGTCGTAAAATTATGGAATTTGAAAGTATTGTTAAACATGTTCATAAGTTCCATAATAAAATATAAAATGAGTGGTAGGTTCCATTTGGGTGGTAAAACCCTGCTAAAAGCTGGAAACACGGGTCTAAAACGCGTAATTCGCGTAAAACGCTGAATATTGCGTAAAATTGAGAAAAATAAAATGTTACTTTTCTAATGTTATAAAAATGATTTAAAATGACTTATAATGTCTAGACTGGGCTCAGTCTAGTGTCGGTTGGTATTAAATGTCTTTTAGACATCAAACCGTAAGCCTAAAAATCAAGGAATGACTTATAACATCAAGGGATGATTTTTGGTCAATGGAGGAGGGAAAAATATGTTGACTTTTTATAATAAGTTGAAAACTCAAAAAGTCTTAGAAACGCGTTTGTGGTCTCACGGTTAATCGCCCAAATGGTTAAGCGTGCTCATGCGAGAGTAGTACAGGCATGGGTGACCTGCTGGGAAGTTTTTGGTCATGTTTTTCTCAGTCACGATTAATTCTCAAATAAATCATGAGTGTGTCAAACATTTTTCCGATGTGGGGTCACCTGACGGGGTTGAATTTCGTTGTGCGTAGAATTTCTGAATGACGTTTTACCCTAAAACGTGTAATTCCTTAATAATTTTCACGAAAATGAGCTTATGAATGTCAAACTTTTAATTTGTCATGGAAATGATTTATCACTCGAGAATATCAAATAAAAATCAACTTTCGGGAAAGTTTCGGGAAAAATGAATAGTAAAAGTGAATAGTGAAATTTTCCGGGAATGGTAATTATCCTGAAAAATGTGAATTGTTACAGTCTCTACCCCTTACGGGGAACTTCGTCCCGAAGTTCTATGTGTGTCATATGTTGGAGTGGTGTCAATGAAAAGGTGTGGTTACTTATGAGGACTCGAGTCTTGAATTACCAGTGATATAGTTTGATTTGTCTTAGAATATGGTGTGTCAATAGAGATTGATAACATGGTTGAATATCAGTAGAGATCCATATAATAGTCGAATATCAAAGAAACTTGATATAGCAGTCGATTATTAATAGAAATTGATATAGTAGTTGTACAGAAATTGATATAGTTAAATATCAAAATGGAAATTGATATGGCTGTCAAGTATCAATAGCAATTGATATAAGAATCGAATCATGGAATAAGCGTTGAACATGTGGTTGGACCAAGTCCTGTTTGAATTGTACGGCTGCCCACGCATATGGCTACATGGCTTCGCAATGAGTTTGGTACGACTGCACATGCATATGGTTACATGGCCCCGTAATGAGTTTGTTTGTTATTGCACTATCATTATGAAAACCAAATGTAAATCTCGTACTAATGGAAATTGGGATAGTTGTTGCAATCATAGCCTAGTAGGTAATCGGTTGTTGTACCTAGTGTTTATGTCATGGTTTGAAGCGATGTCGGTGAAAAGATAGGATTTCTTGTGGCGAATAAAATGTAGGTATCATGCCATACCCGAGCAATGTAATGTAGGTATCAAGCCATACCCGAGCAATGTAATGTAGGTATCAAGCCATACCCGAGCAATGTAATGTAGGTTGACTTCATACTTATGTTATTTCGGATATAAATAAGCCCACTTGTTTATAATTCTTTATTTACATAGAGAGGCATCCCAAACAATGTAACTAAAGGAATATAAACTTATGGTTCGATGATTTATAATTTCTTTATTTAAATGAAAAGGCATCCCAATCCATTCAAATAAGGACATTATAAATCATCCTACTCAAGAATTCCCGACACAACATTCATACTTAGCCGTTGAGTTACAAGGTAGTGTATTACGAGATGATACTGGTGTTCCAAAAGTACAAGATGAATATTCAAACTTGTAAAGCTGATGAGGGTACTTGTGGTGTAACTAAGGATGATTCGAGCTTTAAAAGTGCATCAAGATCTGTTAATGAGCTTGTGTTTGCCACAGTTGTGAAGGTAATGTTGTGATATGTTGATGAACAAAAGTGTGTAGTGTATGCTTAACATTAATACTCTTAGGTATCGATGTTGAGTTTGCTTTAAAAATCTTAAGAGATTTTTAAAAGTTTATGACGGAATGGTATCCTAAACAGGATGGTACTTCTACGGGATGAAGAGAAGAATTGATAACTATCCAAAGATAGTCGTTCGGATTATCTCATAAATGAAAATTTTCAAGAATGAAATTAGGTAACACAAATAAGGTGTTAAGATTTCGCTGAGTGGTAAGACATTATCGTGTCTCTAGATTGTTTTAATGTATTCTGGTGGTTTTATCGAGTTCATGTAGGAAATCAACCTAAACATAACCCTAGTACAACTACTCTCAGTATTTGAAAATTCTAAGTCGAATATAGTTAGTCAGACTATATTCCACTGTCCCTAGGTTAAATATAGGTGACTAGTCTATATTTAGCCAAGGTTCGATAAAATTTTCAAATACCTAAACTAGGTATACTTTTGATATGTCCGTTGCTTTCGGGAAACTGTCCATTAAACAAAGGCGATGTCAAACAATTCAGTTGCAAGTCCCGCCCATACAAGACTTGTAACCTATGTTTTCATATTCTATAGCATAGAAGATAGTAAGGGTAGATACGTATGGAAAGGAAGTTTTAAGTATTTCTAAAATAGAACATACTTGGCCAGGATCACGAACTTTTAATAATGAAGGTTTCATAAGAAAACTTTGATGAATGTAGAGAAAGTTCAGCTTTTGTCGATGATGGATTAGTTTGTCCTTTAGAAATCTCATATTTCTTGTTTTGAAATCGATAGATTGTGACGGGTTTTTGATATCATAAGAAATGATATTGATGATGTGATGGAATAACTCTAGAGACCATTTGCACAAAACACAATGTCTCGGAAGTAGGTTAGACCATTGTGCAATTCACAATGTCTGGGAAGTAGGTTAGGTCATTGTGTGACTCAAAACATTTGAGAAATGATTAAGACCATTGTATCATACAATGTCTTGGAAAATGAATGAGACCATTGTATCTCTCAACGTCTTGGAAAATGAATGAGACCATTGTATCTCACAATCTCTTGGAAAATGAATGAGACCATTGTATCTCACAATGTCTTGGAAAATGAATGAGACCATTGTATCTCACAATGTCTTGGAAAATGAATGAGACCATTGTATCTCACAATGTCTTGGAAAATGAATGAGACCATTGTATCTCACAATGTCTTGGAAAATGAATGAGACCATTGTAATCAGTTACAATGTCTTGGACATATAATGTTGGAGTAGGAACATGATTGGGAGAGTGTGGCTGTGCCGAAATGCCTTAGAATAGGCATACACAGATATGTTTAGTCCATTGTTTAGATAAATGATTGAAAACCGAGTTTATATATCAATATACTAATATGTTCATGTAGCATAAAATGCCTAGTGTGTATATATCAATATACTTATATGTGTTCATGTAGCATAAAATGCTTACGGGGAAATGCTCAATTATGTTTAGGGTACATATATCAATATGCAATTATGTTTGTGTAGCATAAAAATGTCTTCGGGGAAATGCTCAAAATGGGTATATATGAATATACTAATATGTTTGTGTAGCATAACATGCTTACTAAGTTCATAATCGTCTGGAGGATGGAAGACACGAAGAGCGGAAGGCTATAAAATGTTTTTGTTTGTGATTGTAGTTATAGTTTAGGTCTCAATTAGACCCGTTTCTCTATAACCATGGCTCTGGTACCAATCTGTAACACCCCCAATTCATGGATGCAGCGGAATTCGAACTGGGTGTTACTCGACGGCACAATAGTCACAATGATAGAAAACGAACTCCAATTGAGTCGTTTTGAAAAGGTTTATCATTCAAATTATATAAATACCAGAGATTACAAAATGAGGTCCCAGCTGGTTCCATGTTTACAAATTAAATGAGTTTTGAATGATAATAAAATTTATAGCCCTCTTGAGTATCCGTGTCCTTCCGTGCCATCCTTGATCGTCATGAACCTGAAATACATGCTTGAGAGGTCAACACAAAGGTTGAGTGATATTCATAGAGTTTGTTAAATCGATTGAACACAATATGTTGGTAGTGTGAGTTATAGGCTCACACCAATGTTTGGAAAACAAAACAGGTAGGCTACGTTATTATACGCCCGGAACATGTATTATACACTAAGCTTATGACACCATAACGTTAACGTGTACCAATATCGATCGGCAGATTTATCCCGGTAGGTACTTTGCTAACATACCTAAATCTCAAATATTAATGCATTTGTTTGAACTTAGTCAATACAAATGGGATTCGTCAATCCCAATAGGCCTATTATTAATATTCGCGCTCACTATTTCTAGTGATTAAATGGTTCATAATAAGGGATCTCGGTTTAGCAAGGTTGGTACTTAGTGATAATAAAACATCGTCGTGAAGCATACATTAGAAAGCATTGTATTCGATTTAGAAATAGCATGTATTCCCCCCAAGGATTTGTAAAACAATTAAGTAATGGAAAGTGGGGCTATGAACTCACCTTAAGTAAGATAGCAAGTAATGAATGTAACGGTTGAATCGTGAAGGTTCTATGAGCAACCTATAATAGAATGTCGTGACTTAGGATCGGCGTAAAGAATATGAAGTAGTGCCTATATATATATCTTGCATTTAGTCCATGATGTGGTATGATGTATATTGTAAGTCTTTGAAAGTAATGATTCATGAAACATGTATGTCTTATATATCGTTTACTACCGTTCGGGCCGACATAATTCAGAAGTCATGTTAGTAAGCGTTCGAGGAGCCAGGACACTTTAACTCGTAAATCCACAACTCATCTCGACGGCTTACATAATGAACTCCTCACATGAGGCTCCCTACTATTGTAGTAGTTGATGAAATATATAGATATAAGTTTTGATCCGAAAAGTTACATGTCCGATATTTGAATAAACTTAGGAAAGTTTATTAGTACATGAAGATTGTTATTAGGGGTAGTTTCATAAGTCTTGTATGACCATTTTCTCTTTGTAATATCTCATGGTTCCTTTAAGTGAAGTAGATCCAAATTGTTTGTTCAAGTTATCGTTAACTCTTTGTTTCATGTTTACGCCTAAGTAAGCTTGTATGGTCGTTTCGTCATGGCCTAGCCATGACCTTTGGTTCTTGTTCCATGGTCTTGAGACTCAACCTTGGCTCTAGCCATGGTTGTGGTCTTGATTATAGGTCATAAGACCTCTTGTTCCTTTCAAAGTATAACCATAATCTTGTGACTTTCGCCTAAAAATGGGCTGTTTAGAATTTGAAGAATTTTATCACTCGGAAAGTGTTTTTAGGTCTCGAGCTTCTTGGTTACTGAACGAAAACGTCGTTCCGGACAACTTTCGTGTTTTAACTTTTTGATGAATCGGACCAGAAGTGGGACTTTCAAAACCCAAATTTGATCAGGAAGCTATTTGGCAGTTTTGCCGGAAATCTTTGGTAATTTCAAATCGCCATAACTTTTGACTCGTATACTCGTTTTGGGTGGTTCAAATTGCTATGGTTTCCTTGTTAGGTCCTCTACCACAATATGTAATAATCAAATATCATATTTTTACCATTTTGGTCGTGGTTTTCCAAGAAAGTCACTAGTTTGCTTGTTTTAGTAACTTGTTGTAACAATCAATAACAATAACTTGTTTTGCTCACTTTTATACATCATGGACATAACTACAAGACATAATATAGCAAGAATAACATGTAAATAACATAAACATGATTATTTAACAAGAATCAAGTTAGGGTTTGGCTCACAACTTTTGGCTTTCAAAGATGAAAGGAAGTTAACATGTAAGGATAGGACTTTGATAGACTTGCTTCAACCCTTTTTCACTTCATGCATCCTTTCTACCCTTGGTATTCTTAAAATATGAATGATGAAGATTGAGGTGAATTGAGTGGATTTAAACTCAAGATAAATCACCAAGTATGTTAGGGTTTGGAAGAGTTTTGGTAACCTAAGATCAACTAGGGTTTCTACCTTGAAGAAACACTTGAACCTTGCAAGAAATTGGAAGGAAATGAGCAAAGGATGGAATGGTTATGGGGTTTAGGGATGCACGGCACAAGAGGGGAGGGAGAGGGCTATTTATAGTCCAAAAATGAGGAGGTTAGGAAAGTGTTAGGAAATTACTAAAACTTGGTGACCAAGTTGTAATATAATGGTGATCTAGGGGTATATTCATGAGATGAAGCCACATGGGGTGACTCCCCCCCTCCTAGGCCGGTTTCAAGACCTTGGAGAACAAGGGTTGGACTTTGGATGATATTATCCAAGATATCTAGTGTGTTTTGACTCCGAAAAATGCAAACCGTAAGTTGTTACGCCTCAAAACGTAAAACCGGGTGTCGTAAAATTATGGAATTTGAAAGTATTGTTAAACATGTTCATAAGTTCCATAATAAAATATAAAATGAGTGGTAGGTTCCATTTGGGTGGTAAAACCCTGCTAAAAGCTGGAAACACGGGTCTAAAACGCGTAATTCGCGTAAAACGCTGAATATTGCGTAAAATTGAGAAAAGTAAAATGTTACTTTTCTAATGTTATAAAAATGATTTAAAATGACTTATAATGTCTAGACTGGGCTCAGTCTAGTGTCGGTTGGTATTAAATGTCTTTTAGACATCAAACCGTAAGCCTAAAAATCAAGGAATGACTTATAACATCAAGGGATGATTTTTGGTCAATGGAGGAGGGAAAAATATGTTGACTTTTTATAATAAGTTGAAAACTCAAAAAGTCTTAGAAACGCGTTTGTGGTCTCACGGTTAATCGCCCAAATGGTTAAGCGTGCTCATGCGAGAGTAGTACAGGCATGGGTGACCTGCTGGGAAGTTTTTGGTCATGTTTTTCTCAGTCACGATTAATTCTCAAATAAATCATGAGTGTGTCAAACATTTTTCCGATGTGGGGTTACCTGACGGGGTTGAATTTCGTTGTGCGTAGAATTTCTGAATGACGTTTTACCCTAAAACGTGTAATTCCTTAATAACTTTCACGAAAATGAGCTTATGAATGTCAAACTTTTAATTTGTCATGGAAATGATTTATCACTCGAGAATATCAAATAAAAATCAACTTTCGGGAAAAATGAATAGTAAAAGTGAATAGTGAAATTTTCCGGGAATGGTAATTATCCTGAAAAATGTGAATTGTTACAGTAATCGAACTCATCATGCGTTAAACACAAAGTGGAAACATTTGAATCAAGCAATGGGAGTCTTTAACGGCCTTCATATCCAACAAGTAATTTTTATATACTTGTGTTAATTTATATATACTTGTGTTAATTTTTATATAATTGTGTTAATTTTCATATAATTGTGTTAATTTTTATATACGTGTAGAATCGCATTCGTGAGAGTGGGTGTGACGATGTCAACGTCTTGGAAAATGCCATGTCTGATTATAGTAAGAGGAATAAGGGTGCTTCGTTTAATCATATTGAAGCGTGGAGGGTTGTTAAGGATGAATCGAAATGGTTGGAGCAACCATGTTTTGAAAAAGTATCTTCATTGGATCATTCCGACAAACGAAGAAAGTCGTCGGAATCTAGCTTCTATGGGTCCGGAAGCAATGACAATGTTGATCCTGTTATTCCGGATCTAAATGACGACACAACTCCTGTTTCAAAAAGAAAAGGAAAAAAGACCGCTAGTGAGGCGTCGACAAAGAATAGTGTTGCTGAGGTTATTGGGCAGTATACGTCAAAGAAAGCACTAGCGTTGGATGAGGCCATGGCAGATAAACGTGCAAAGGATCAATTGTCCCACCAGTTGCTGCAGACATAAATCGAAAATGCTAAAGAAAAGGCTATGATTCGGGCACTGAAATTCTACAACGAGCCGCACGAACATATAACCAATCAGGTTATGCGAGATTTCATTATCAACAAAAAACGTGGGTACGCGGAGACATATGGATGGCCTACGGATTTTTAGATTTAATAATGTATTTTTTTTTTCCAAGTATTATGTAATGTTATTTTAATTATTAATGAAATATTTATGTTTTATTTAAATTGTTTAATTTAATTTATTATTAAAAAAAATAAAAAAAAATAAATAAATAAATAAAAAGTTGGGAGGTATGAAAAAGGCATAGTTGCCACTAAAATGGGGTTGGGAGGTATGGAAAAAGTATGAATGAGGTGAAATGAGGTGGAATGATATTATTGGTGGATTTCAGAGGTATTGATGTTTTTGGAATCATGACTGCCAGTGTCCTTATGTGACATTTTATGCATTTCTAATCAACTCTTGAATTCAAGGGGTATATGATTTATTCATTTCTATCAACCATATATACGACTAATAAGTTGTGTTTCTATTAAACTCACTTTGGATATCTATACTACATATAAAGGAAAAATAGTCAATCTTGAAAAATGGTCAATCTTGAAAAGTGGAAATCTTGAAAAAAATTTATTAAAGGAAATTATGAAATGTAATTAATACTCTTATTAAAACACCCCATTAAAAGTACAATGATTTATTCACATTGTACAACCAATTAAAAACATATCTACCAAATTAAATACAACCAATTAATACAAATCACAAACTGGGTTGACCCGAGACGCTTCAAACCCGACGGGCTTAACCGGTTTAATTTGACCCATTTTCGACCCAACCTAGCAAGTTGACCCAGTTTAAATCGACCAATTTTTTTACCAGAACGGTTCAACCGGTTGAACCACCCGGGTCGAACCGGGTTTCAAAACATTATGTTTAATTCCCAAATCTTCAAACTTTTATTATTTTCATTTATAACCTATAAACTTTTTTTTATGAATAAACTATTTGTCGCTATAAAATCTCGTTGCTATGCACGGGTACTCGTCTATTCCACCCTTGAACCTTGAAAGCCAAAAGGGTATTTAGGGTGAATAAAGGAAATATTGATCTGGATGGAACATGCGTAAAATTTTGAATTGATCACTTATTAAGTAAATAAGACTTTTTTTTAAACCTTCTCATGTAAGCCTCATGATACCAGTTGTAACCCACCCCAATTACGCATTAAGAAATGCACCAGGATTTTATTCTTGCAAAAAGTATCAAACCATCATTCAGAAAACCCTTCATCATCATCATCCAAAAATCCCCACTATTAAGCTTACCCTGGAAGTTTAAAAAAATGTGTTCACTTATTTCTTTGTTTCTACTTTCATGATTTTAATTGCATATTTTTTATTGCAGGCATTTTATAAAATGTAAAAAACCACATTGAATTCAAGACCTTCAACAATTAGGTAACTCTTTTAGTTATTTTTTTATATTACGATTGATTTGAATCATCTGCAATTTTAAGAAATTCCACAACGATTATTTTTTCTAATTGATCACATGTTAGGGTAATGTGTAATCAAGGCACACCAGATATTCTTGATAATGTCTTAATGAGTTTGGCATGGTGTGTTTCATTCAGGTGGTCTGTTCATTTGTTATGAAAAGGTTTTTGCATTATCGGGAACCGGAACCATTAAAACTATAACCATGTAAAGACTCAATCTTCTAATTTCATTCACTTTAACACTTTGAACACTTTCTTTATTATGAAAAGGTTTTTGCACTTTTGAATCTACCATAAGACCATAAATACACACCATGGCTAGAATTCTAGGCAAAACCCGTCAAGAAATGTCAAGTGGGTTTAGTTACCTGCTCCATGAGATATCACATTTAGTCAAGATCTTCTGTGGTTAATAGACTTTATCAGTGATCACAGTTGGTCCAGGTCTTCTGTGGGTAATAATCTATTAAGAGGCCTAAGATCTTATTTATGTTAAGTATACATCATTTTCACATTCGTTATTCACTCATTCATTAAACGGTTGGTCTATTTGTTGTGTTAAAATTCAAGCGTAAATTTGTGATTCTGTGGAACAACCATCAGTTTCATCTTCTCGATCAGCTAAAAGAGAACTTTCCATACATCATTTTTATTGTTTTATGTTTTATGTATAAACGTTACATAAAATAATTAACCATAATATGACACCTATAACTATTTGCCGCTAGAAAATCCGTTGCTATGCACGGGTACTCGTCTAGTTTAGTAAAAATGTAGGTTTGAATTTTTTACGCCTATGGTCTAAGACCAAGGGAAATAACACTAATCATTTATATATGTCATTTTTATTCTCTTACGGGAATCTTTGGTTTGTTCTTCGCATGAGCAGGTATGCCATGAATTATGGTTGCTTTTATTAATGTTTTCAAAAGAATGTGACGAGTGAGTTTGTTGGAATGTGTTGAGAGTACGTGAAGTTGAGTGAGTGTACTGATGGTGTTTAGTGGGATGTTGTTGAGAGACTGGCGGATTGGAATGGTGTAGAGTATTTGTGTGTATGCATGCAGGTGAGGCTATGAGGGTGTAGAGATTGAGGAAGGAAAAGAGTTTTAGTTTTGTGACTTTGTCCCACATGGATTGATGAACCAACTCTACATCACTATATAAATAAGACTGTGGATATATATCAAACTAAGTAAATAGACTATATTACCGTACTAAACAATTTGGTACTCGAATTAAAATTCTTTAGTACGGTGATTGGATAATTTGCTTTTTTAGAGGAAAAGACCTAAGCATTCAACTTCATGTTTGTTATTTATTTTGTCGTCTCAATTTTTGCTATTAAATGCCTTTAGTACGGTGATTATATTACGTGAATGCTTCTTCTTTTGCAAGCTCATGCTTACTTCACTGGAGAACAAGCTTCCGTTTGATTCATTAGAAAACAAGCTCCCATTCTCTTCACCGGAAAACATGCTTCCGGCTATTTCTACTCATTTTGTCATGCATCGTTACATTTCTGAAAGTCTGCAAATTGTCTAGTTTAACAAAACTTTTTATGTGTGCGAACACTTTCTAGCTAGTATTTGTAGTTACGTAAATGTTGTAATAAATTGTTTAACATCAATTAGCTTTTGGACTTTTTGTCATCCCAACTCGGCTTGTGAAGGAAAGAAGCTAGAGGGATTTGATAATTAGTAGGAAGGGAATGACGGGTAACATCTTTTATATAATAAAATAAAACTCCTATTGGGAATTTTTCATTTCAAAAAAATGCATTCATACCTTATTTAGTAATAATTTTATTTTAAAAAAGAATTATTTTCTTATTAGGTAACATTTTATATTTATCCATAACACAAGTAGAAGATAAATAAAAAAATATAGATAAGATGCAATTAATAATAGAATTAAAACTTTTAAATAATTGTCTTTAATAATAAAAAACTATACTTAAACATCATAAATCAAACAAAACAAAAATTAAATTATTTGTTTTTTAATAAATAAAAATATATGGTTCAAAAAATTTTAAAAAACCAGCGCGTGCACAGGCATTATAACTATTTATATTAAAAGAACAAATACTCAAAAAGATATAAACAATATAGAGCAAATACCAATATACGAGAGTGAATAAACACCTTTAATTTCTAAGGGGGGTGGCAACCTTGCGGTTTGGGTGGTTCGGCAAGGGTTGCCGATCGGCAACTTGGATTGCCAGTCCATCGGCAAACTAAATTCGGTGCCTCAAGCGGTATCATTTACCGAATCGGGAGAGGAGAGTTCCAAGGAGAAAATGAACGTTGCATTGAATGTTTGGGACGTTGGTGATGTTTTCCAAAGCTCCAAACCAACCCGATTAAGCCCAAACCAACCCGAATCTTCATAAACCCAAGTTTAAATTACACAAGACTTGAAACCCAAAGCTCCAAACCAACCCGAATCTTCATAAACCCAAGTTTCCAATGACCCAAATACTTGTAAAACCTCCAAGAATCAATGGTGGTTTGGTTGTTGTTTGTGGTGAAATGAGTTAGGATTAAGTAACTAGCATTTAAACCTTGAACAAAAGATGGTAATAACTTGTAAGAATAAAAATGATGGATGGTTTATGGTGGTGTTCGGTGCAGCAACAAGGAGAGGGAGCAAAGAGATTTGGTTTTGGTAAAGTGAATGAATGAATGAAGTGGAGTAACACAAGATATAAGAATGAAGTGGAATTAAAAGGACAAATCCAAAACAAACACAAAAAATCGTGGCCACAGTAACACAATGATATATCTACTTTGAATTAAAATAGTTGTTTTTTATTAATTATTTAATTATTTTTATTTTTAATTTAAGTTATATAATTAATAAACATTTAATGCTTGCCATTAGGCAAGATTGACACTAAAATATGAAGATTAGGCAAGATTAGGCAAAAAATGAGTTGGAGGGCCATGATTCGTTGTTTGCTTTAAACTATGAGGCAACCTTAGGCAAGGTTGCCACCCCCTAAGAATGTTATCAGATTAATTCTACAAGATATATGTGCAATTAAAACACTTTACAACCTCAATAACGTAGTAAAGAGTCGACGATAAGAAAGATATAACACCAAAATGCATAGTAGTTCAAGCCGAATATCAGAAAATAAATTCGTTGTACTCCGCACCCGGATCTTCACCCGGACCGATAGTTGCTTCACTGGTGACTCAAAATTCTGATACCCAAAAACTCTAATTGAGTTCCCTCGGGGGTGATGAGAAGTGTGAAGAGAACAATGACATTGTGATGTGAGGCAAGTGATATGATGGTTGACTCACTTGAAACAAAAGTTTGAGAAAGGAAAAGAGTTTTGGTGTTGTCACTTTATCATTGATTGTTGAACAAACTCTAAACCAATATATAATTATCATTATGGAAATGTTGAAATAGCTAATTTCTGGGTTTGTTTCTAAACGCTTTGTCAGTAAACATTTTTAGTACGGGACTGGATAATTTGCTTTTTAACGGGAAAGGCTTAAGCCTTCAAGTTTTTGTTATTTATTTATTTTGTAGTCTCAATTTCAAAGTTCTACTTCTTCGTTTAATTCAACTATTTTAATAGTTTATGCATTTCATATGTACAAATAAACAACTTACTTTGTCATTTACGTGTTCTAAAACATCTTTCATACGACCATGCATGTAACGTTTCATGTGACCATATTGGCTAAATCACTTGAAACAAAAAAGTTTGAAGAAAGAAACGAGTTTTTGGTTTTGTTATTTTATCCCACATCAGCGAATAAGCAAATAACTGAGCACTTTATAAGTAAGACTATAAAGGAATTAGAAAGTGGGCATTTAGATATACTTGATTGTCTTAACTATAAATCTGGTATGTGCAAATCTTACTTTTTTTATATTTACGTGATTATAATTAATCTTATTTTTTTTTATTGTTATGTGACTCGAATCTAAAAAATGTACCTTTTTTTTTTTTAATTGCGACTTAAATTGGATAGATTCTTTGAACAACCGTTTCCTCTTGTTTACATACATTTTAGTACAAAAGACATTAAATTTATCCTTTTTCCAAACTAATTGTAACTCTATGCAGGACTGGTCATTTTTTATTTATTATTTTTTTTTTCTTTCTGTATTAAATGATTTCTTGATTTAAGCTCAAACCATCAGCTTTATTGATAATTTGATTAAAATACCTTTTGTTGAAATGCTCTTAAATACACTAGGTATGGTTGAGACGGATAACACGTTATTGGCATGTCACCTTAGTGTCACCTGATCACCTCCCAATAACACACCAATCACTCAAACACCCCTCTCTCATAACACATTATTAACACTGTTATTGGGTCCAATTTTTCATTTTATTTTATTTAAAAAGAAACACATTTATTTGTTTTTCACTTTATTTTAAAACAAACACATTTCATTTTATAACTTTGAACCAAATTTTATATATTTAAAAGATTAAAAATATAAGAAAAATAACTTAAGACTAAAATTGCAAGCATATTAACGACCAACGATGTAAAAGAATATCAAATGGACTTAAAATGTAAAAATACAAAACAATAAGGTGTAAAAAAAATTATCTTTAACTTTTCATCTTCATCCTTGCTTAATTTCCTTCTCTATCAGTCCATCACAACCTGCAACCAAAAAATATATATTTTGTTTTGGTTCCCGTGCGTGTAGGAGGTCTTTTTTTGCCATTTCTATTTTTTATGTGTGTCCTGCTCCAGCAAAAAGGGAAGGGAATCAAATTTGACATATATATATATATATATATATATATATATATATATATATATATATATATATATAACAACAACAACAATAATAATAATAATAATAATAATAGTAATAATAATAATAATAATAATAAAATGTAAAAAAATCAACAAATTTACGTTTGGCATGAGCCAGTCTAGCAACTCAAATCCATTTGGCTCAAAATTGGCGTATTGCATGGTAAGGCGTCTGGGGCGCCATTCGTCCCAAAATTGGCTCAAAATTGGCGTATTGCATGGTAAGGCGTCTGGGACGCCATTCGTCCCAAAATGTTGCGTTTGGCTTGTGAATCGTCCCCGTACCGAGTGCTCTAATCGAGTGTTTTCACAAATTTATTTTAAACACCTCTAATTTATATGTGATGTTTTAATTTAGTAGGAGTAGTTAAACTAACTCAATGATATCTCTAGAAAATGATAACGAGAAATAGTTTGAGTTTTATTGCCGTATATTGGTGATCCATCTTGCTGACGAGTTCCACAACGATAACTGATTAATATCCACATGTTTGAAAAATTAGTCAGCCTGTTACTACTGTATGTCTGTATAATTAGTTAATCATAAGACCACCAAAACAATGATAAAAAAAATTAAACGTGAACTTAATTTTGTTGAAATCGTCGTTAACCATGCGTTATGATACGACCCGGTTAGGGTTGTATCGGGATAGGGCACCACTTCAAGCGGACGCGGGCTCTTTTAAGAAGAAGATTGGAGAACTAGAATATCATTGACTGAAAACTTGATTGAATTATTCATAAATCATAATAACGATTCGGTATATATAACCGAATAACCCTAGCTTGTAAAACAAGCCAAACATAAAGATATATCTAAACACTGACAGTTTCCTAATACGACACAAAGACATGATTAGGATATGGGAGTGGAAGATAGGATTAGGATATGGGATCCCGGAATCAAGAGAATTTTTCAAGACCACACCTTGAGGACAAGGTGATTTCGAAGGAGTGGGGAATGATACGCCCCGAGCTTTATGTCATGTTACATTTATTTAGGATATGTCTTTGTGTCGTATTAGGAAACTGTCATTGTTTAGATATATCTTTATGTTTGGCTTGTTTTACAAGCTAGGGTTATTCGATTAACCGAATCATTATTATGAATAATTCAATCAAGTTTTCAGTCAATGATATTCTAGTTCTTCAATCTTCTTCTTAAAGGAGTCCGCGCCCGCTTGAAGTGGTGCCCTATCCCGATACAACCCTAACCGGGTCGTATCAATTGGTGCTTTCATTGAGAGCTCTCGTTGAGAGGGCTTACGATTAGGGTTCCAATTAAAAAATAAATAAATAAAAGTTACTGTTCACAACACTGTTCATCGACACCGTTCACTGCTACTGTTCATCGACACTGTTCCCCCCGGTACTGTTCATAGTTGCTGTTCATCAGAAATTTTTTTCCCTGTTATTCGAGTTACCGTTCATGGCATCGGGCAACAACGATCGGGACGCACTATCTAAGCTTTTGCAAATGGGTATGGTGGCCGAATACGAGAATGATTTTACTTACATCGTTATATATCTCCGGACTTAAACTGACGTTACAAATAGAACTGTTGAGGGCAAGGCCTACAACTTTAGGAGAAGCCTTTTCCTTAGCCCATATAGTCGAGGCTCGTTTTGAAGCCTTTTCCTTAGCCCAACTTTAGGAGAAGCCTTTTCCTTAGCCCATATTGCCATGGGAATGAAAGCTAAAATTCAAAGAAGAACATGGGATCCTGGAATCAAGATTTATTTTAGATAACACCTTGAGGGCAAGGTGATTTTGAAGGAGTGGGGAGTGATACGCTCTTGTTGGATAACTATAATAGTTTATTTATTATGTTTATTAGGATAAGTGTTTAGTAATTGTTTAGGATATGTTTTGAGTCATGTTAGGATAAGTCTTGTGTTTGTGAGAGTTATCTCATAAACTAGTATTTAAGATGTCATAATATTATGAATGAATCAATCAAAGTTATAAACAAATATCTAGTTCTTCTCTCTAATATTCTTAAGGAGCTCGCAATCGCTAAAAGTGGTGCCTTATCCCGATATAACCCTTAACCGGGTCGTATCACGTTAAATATCTTCGGTCTTCACCAAACATATAGTTGTTTAACCAATGACTGAAAATCTGTTGCACCATAACTCTAATGAAGCTAAAGTCAATCTTGCTACTCTAATCATACTAAAGTGGATATTCTAGTTATCTAAGCCTGTAATTAATATACTTTAGTATTTGAGTTCAAAGTTATAACTAACCACTAGAAGAGAACATAAAAACAAATGAGTATTTACACAATGGTTTAACAACTCATGCTATTTTTTGGGGGACTTGAGGTATTTGGATGCGTTTAGAACATTATAGACATTCTCTGTTTGAATGTATTAACTTGTACTATGAAGATATGAGTTAGAAAGAGGTCTTATGATTTCAATACATAAATTCTAGAATCCTAGTGATGATTGATGAACATTGAAAATTTCACCAGAGTTACATTTTCCTCGGACAGATTTAGTCATTGTAAAGTGTGTCCTAGTGGCGTTACATTTCCTTAAACCCACTTTCAATATTTCGTGAAATATATATATGATTGAATTTATATGCCTTTTGAATGACATTGTCTGACTAGGGAAGTACCACTAATCAATTTATGTTGTGTTCATCACCTTATTCGAATCTTTGGCTTGTACTTCATATGACCCTGTATATGTCATGATTCATTGTTTTCATGAGATTGGCATGTCAATCTTATGTATAGTGGTTTGAAGCATAAAGGGTGCGTTGTTTGTTATGTGGGTGTTTGGCAACTCAGTCAAAACGTGATTATATGATTATCGCGTTTTCAAAACATGAATAATCAAATTTTGGTGTTTGGCAAAAAACGTGATTATCGGAATATTTGCACTCAAAACCGCCATTTTGCTGCTGGACCCCAAGAGTAACTTTTGCAAAACGTGGTTTCAAAACGTGGACCCCAAGACAAACACCCCCTATAGTCAATATGGTGTTTTACATATTGTCTGAACTTCATTGATTATTAATACATTTTTACAAGGTTAAAACCCTTTACCCAGAAAAACAACCAGGAGATTTTTAACTTTTTTCCTTTTCGAGATACAATTGTATTACTTTTACTAGTGCAAACTAGCCTGAGTTAATAACATTTCGAGCATATGACAAGACGCGAAGATCAAAAGGCCCTTTGTTGAATTACTTCAAATAAGTTACTTGTTTTTCAATCAAAATCAAACTGATTATCTGTATCTTCAGAATTATCCTAAACATTATTTGAAAAATGAACATAAAAACAACGAACTTAAATCAATTATCTAATACTAGTCGGATATTCGCGCACAGCGGCGGCGATAAATATACTTATATTATAAATATAGTACATGAATTGCTAGCCGAACTCTCCCTGCAATTCCCTGCATGCTTATTGAATTTGTTTCACAACACTCCGAATGTATATGTGTTAGTTGTAGGTGTTTGCTTGGGTTTTCCGTAACTTTCCCGTGACATTATATTCTTGCATATAGAAAAACCCTCGCAATCTTTTACCCGTCAAACACTCCCCCTAAAAGTATATGATTTTGATGAATTAAGATTGTATTAATTGAAATAAATGTTAAAGTTGTAAAAAAAAATTAAACAAAGTAAAATAAACCCACTAAAAATGTAAAAACTAAAAACTTATAAAAATATATCAAAATGGATATTGAATTAAAGTGCACAAAATTTTAAAAAATATTGTGAAATTAGATCATAAAAAAATAAATAGATAAAAAGATATTTAAATTTGAAAATAAATGTGATTTTTAGTTTAGAAGTGACACATGTTACTCCATGATTGGAACTTCTTATCTTAATTTTTGATGTAGTTCACAACTTAAATGCTTTATATAACCACTTTTCTAACAAAAAGTTACGGAACTGAAAATTGTCTATGCAGTTTTGGCGAAATTGCATGCAGTCTTCGAAGGCGCCTTTGTCATTTAATTGAAGAACGTTATAGTTCACTATCGTTTTAATTTAATTGTGACTTCAAAAAATAGTTATGACGTCAAAATCTAACAACAAAATAAGTATTATCTATCATCTTACAAACATACGAAAATAACTAACATCACTGTGAAATGAAATATTGTATAGATTGTGTGCTACGTGTACGTTCCATTTGATGCGTGTAGAGTGTGGGAGTGGGTGTGTTGGAGTGGGTTGGCTCGGTTGTGGTTCGGTGGAGAATGATGAGGAAAGTAATGTGGTGGTGAGATGAGGTGTTTGTGTGTGTATAAGAGGATGTGAGGGTGGAGATGTGGTGGTTAAGCGACTTGAAAATTTGTTTCATATCGATGAAAGAACAAACCCTTAAACAATTTATAAGTAAGGCTATTATCAATGTGATTAATGTAATTCTAATGAGCATGTTTAAGTGTCTCTAATACAGTGGCGGCGATTAGCATGTGCAAGTGGTGCAATCGCACCGGGCCCCCCTTTGTAAGGGGCCCCCAATTTAGTATACATCCATTAATATTTATAGTTTTATATATAAACGTTTTAAATTTTTAGTTTCTTTGCTAAATATTATCAAAGTTGAACCAGACCACATACAAAAAATAAAAGAAAAATTTTGGGCCACATACAAAAAGAGTGAAAGACTTGAAATATGGGGGCCTCATTTGTGATTTTGCACCGGGCCTCCCAAATCGATGGGACGGCCCTGCTCTAATATAAATATCTTCATAATGCTAATATCCATTTTTGTGCAATTTAAATCACAAGTTTATAGATCCAATTTTTTGGCCACATAAAATGAGAGGTTTATATATCCAAACGAATCTTTTTCATTTTACGATTAACTAAAGTATTTAATTATAAGCTAATCTTTGCATGAAAACGACGAATTGTTTTGAAGCATGCGATTTGTTAGTTAATGGAGTCTTCAAATCTAAGTAATCTACTACTAATTATTAAGTAAACAATGTATTACTTTTTTTAAGAGTATCACTTTACATGAATGTAATTCAAATACAATAAAGTATACATCACCACGAAATTACTTACATGGAATGTCACAAAATTAAACTTTTCCTTTTTCAAACAATAAGACTTAACTATACTTTATAACGTACAATATTATGGAAACAAAAATTACATGTGCAAATTGAGTGTGAGGCGTTCATTGGATACGAGGAGCACGTAAGATTGTTGAGATGAATGTGAGCAGCGAGTGATTTGGTTGAGTTTGCTGGAGGGTAATGAGGAGTAGTGACATTGTGTGATATGTGGTGGGGACTTTGTCCCACATCAGTGAATGAGCAAACACTAGAGTAATATATAACTTAGACTAAGAATACATCTACTAAATTGAAGAAAACCTTTTGTGAATAATCAAATCACTTCACTGGAGGCATGATTTAATTTTTAAAAGCTTGTTTGACTATAATCACTCCGTATGTGGTGTATAGTTGTGATTTTTTTTTTTTTTTTTTTTAGTTACCCATGAAGATATCTACATATTCTTACCATTAGGTTTATTTTTTGTTTAATTAAATGATTTGTTGAATCTAAACATGTTGCAGACAAATTCCCCGATTATCACATGTTCGAAATACTAGTCTTTTTGTTACTATTGTACAATTAGTTAAATGCAAGACCACCAAAACAGTATATATATATATATATATATATATAGGATTTGGTTCCATTGAGAAGGTTTTTAGATTGAGAAAGTTGAGAAACAATAATGGCCATTTGATTCTTTTAATATTAATAAATTGCATAAATTTATTATTAAAATGAAAAGGGTATGATAGTAATTGAATCATTACAAAGCAATTAATAACTTTTAATTCCTAATTTGACTAACTTTAAAATGGCGACATTTTTTCCTTTTCACTAATACGTTTTCATTTTCATTTATTCCAATTCCATCGATCTATTTTTACTGAATCATACATTATTCTTTTTGTTGACTCAAATTATAATATATAGATAAGAATTTAAAGAAAATACAAACAATAAGAAAGAGTCGTGTTTAACATTTGATTCAGTTTTTTTTTTTTTTTTTCCAATTGAGTTTTGAATCATTATATGATAGTTCTATGAAGAGGAACAATTTATGGTAACGGCTTCTTTTTTTTTTCGTAAATCATTTTCAAGATAGTGAATCATACAATAAAGTTGTAGTTTTTTTTCTTCTTATTTTGTATTTTGAATCATATCCAAGTAAATGAATCGAAATGAGATTAGTAGACATCATAATCTGGATTTGTGAATCATAATCATATTAGTGAATCATTAAAAGAATCAACAGTGTTGTATTTTGAATCATATGGATTAATGAATCAACATTAAACTAATGTTCTTTTAACATAATAATTGAATATTGATATAATAGTGATTCAATATTTCAAAATACCATTTTATGAATCATTGGATATTAATATGATAAAAATAAACTATGTCTACAAATATAAAATTCCATGTTACTAGTGTCAATAAGAGTCATATGCTAACCAATAAATAACATACAATTATATGAACCATTTTTTCTGGGTAAAAATTGATTCATCATGTAAGTTTACGTAATAACTGACAATAAGGTAGCATACTTTTTTTTTAATATAAGTTGAAAGGCCAGTGGCGCATATCGAAGAATGAAAAAGGGATAGAAAGATAAAATTGATTCATAATTTTGGCGATCTTGATATTTAAATTTGAAGGAGGAGAAATTATGCACATGATTAATGTAGTTAAATATGAAAGAGAATTTAAACTTGTAAATACCCATCATACCCTTAAGTTGGTTCAATGAGATTAATGACCAAGATTGCTTCTCATTCTTCTCAATCTAAAAACCTTCTCAATCGATCCGGATTCTATATATATATATATATATATATATATATATATATATATAGGGTCATGTTCAATGCAGAATCATTTTTTTGTACAGAACTTTACAGAACCACTTTTGACCAATAAGAATTAAGTATTGTTAAATTTTTTTTATTTAATTCAAAAGGGCAAAATAGTAAACGCATTTTCATTTTTTTATTTGACCTTTTTAATTAAAAAACATTTTTAAGCCTTAATTTTCGTTTTTATTTATTTTTTATTTTTTTTTATTCTTATAGTTTTTCAGCATGCATGTTTTCAGAAATAAAAAATGGGTGCATATGTTTTTTTTTTTTTTTTTTTTTTTTTTTTTTTTTTTTTTTTTTTTAGTATTGTAAATTTACGTAAGATTTTTGCTTACAATTATTTACATATGAAACTTGTTTTGTATAAAATTATAATTGCATATATGTTTCTGGTATACATTCTTTGGTCTTCAAAATTTATAATCCAAAAACATACATGTAACCTTTAAATTTATAACAAACCAAAACATAAATAGTATATACAAAATTCGATATAAAATGGAATACAATTTCAATACAAATGTATCTTGTCATCAAAAACATGTGTGCACTTTTCCAAAAACATACGTGTACGCTTCACTTTCTTGTCAAATTCGTTATAACATACGTGCACCCTTCCTGAACATATGTGTACACTGCGTTTTCTCATCAAATTCATTAAAACATATGTGCACGCCTTCCAAAAACATATGTGCACGCATTCCAAAAACATATGTGCACGCTTTATATTGGTCATGTCTACATCTTTAACAAAGATGTTCAATACCTGAAATTACAAAACAATTGTTATTTATTTTATCAAACACAACTAGCAAACACGTATTCATAATTAAAACATATATGCATACATCTTTCCTCGATTTTATTTCAGCTTCAAAACACATATGCACACCTTTTCATTGATTTTATACCAACCATAAAACACATATGCACTCTTTCACTAATTTTATATTAACATAAGTGCGCGCTTACAAAACACCCTACATTTAAAAAAATATTAAAAAAAAAAAAAAAAAGTATATCTGTTATTTTATCACCAAACGTCACAAATATAAAAGACTTGCATAAACATTATCAGCTGACTATCACCCCATTGAATATTTTATCTTTTGTTCTAAGAAACCAAACTCCAATTTACAAAACAAGTATATATGTTGTTAAACACGATCAATTTCCTACACTACTACTTTACGAAGTCTTGTGTGGTCAGATCCAAACATACTTATTTTTTTACTCAAGATCCAAACATACACGTTTTTTTCATCCATCACTGTCATTTTCCCCAAATCACAACTCCAAATTTTATAACCCATCTAAATCCAAATAATTCATTTAAATCAAAGAATTTACCACCCGTGGTAAACATAATGCACAAAAATAATAAGATTAAAAAGAAGAAGAATTAAATACCTTTTACCAAGAAGCCGGTGCAAACTTTTACCGGAAACGTGGAACCCGCCATAGCCTCCTTTGGGTTTTCGATAGTGATTTCATTCGCCATAGACCGAGTAACAAACCACCCTACCCGCCGCCTCTTTAAAACCCCTCTTAGGAATCACATTGCATTCATGTCACATGCGTCAACCAGTTTAAGAATCTGATTTGAAATTTACATCTACCTTTTCATTTGATGCGATATCAACTCAGCGGTTCCATTTGATTCAATAGGTGAGGGGTTTGGGGTGAGGAAGAAGAGATAAAAAATGAAAATGATTAGATCTGAAAACTAAATATACGAAGTGAGAGAGAGATATGTGACGGTTTAAAAAACTTATTAATGTGTAATACCTATAATACCCTTTCAGCCTTTTGTTTAATTGAAAAACAACCCCTTATCTTTTGTTTAATTGTAATTTTGGCACTTTTAATCTCAACCTTTGATTAAACTCATCTAATGGCCCAGATTGATTTATATGGTTCTGTAAAGTTCTGTACAAAAAATCAGTTTTGCATTGAACGCTACACTATATATATATATATATATATATATATATATATATATATATATATATATATATATATATATATATATATATATATATATATAGTATCTTTATTTTCAGAACACTGTTAAGTGCGGGAACTGCGAGAACTCCAATTTTGCATTAGAAAACATGCATGTTCATATAAAACATGTATGTTTTCTTACATACACCTTAATACACATACATACATAACATACATGTTCATATAAAAACCTTTTAAGTGCAACAGATCAATGCAAAATGGTTTTATTTTTAGAACCCTGTTAAATGCGAGAACTCCAATTATGCATTAGAAAACATGCATGTTCATATAAAACATGTACGTTTTCTTACATACACCTTAATACGCAAGCATGCGTATTAAGGTGTATGTAAGAAAACATACATGTTTTATATGAACATGTATGTTTTCTAATGCAAAATTGGAGTTCTCGCAGTTCCCGCACTTAACAGGGTTCCGAAAATAAAGTCCCCCTATATATATATATATATATATATATATATATATATATATATATATATATATATATATATATATATATATATATATATATAGGGAGGAGTTAAAATAAAAAGAGAATTTTTGATAAAAAGAATAAGAAGGATCTAGGACCATTAGATTTAAAATTAATGGTTGAGATTAAACTATAAACTTAATTAATGCTGTAAGGGTAAAATCGTCTATTAATAATTATTCATTAAAACACATTTATAAAACAAATTTAACACGCTGTTTCAATCATTCTGCACAATTTTTTCTCTCTGCTCCAACTACTTTCTCTTCTCTCTCTCAATAATACACATCTACCATTGATGAGATCTAAATACTTCATCAAATCCTCTAAAAATCAAAGCTGAAATCAACCATCTAAATCTACTCCAAGCTTCACTTCTACTTTACCTTCTTTATGCCTTAAAAATACTTCAGATCTTCGTAAACCGAAGGTGCGCACATTGAGTCAATGAAACTAAAGCTGCAATCGGTGATTTCGTGGTGAAAAATGATGTTTAGTGGCAACCAGAGTATACACAAGTCAAATAAATCAAGTTTTGTTCATAATATATAAAGGTACACGATTTGTGTTCATATTGTTCCTAAAAATTCTATAGATAATTATTGTATAACCTAACATTCATGTGTTAATCTATATATTATGTTAAATTGTGCATTAGATTTAATTATACCTATTTCGTGCTTTTATATGGCTAAATGTGCATTATAATATAGGTAGAGATGTTCTTAAATATATAATTGATTTGTTAGGAATGTGACAGATTGTGTGATCGTTACTTGTTTGAGGTACATTTTTTTGTGCATTAAAATTGGGCTAGACGTGCATTAGTTTTGATATGGAGTTAGTCAAAGTGATTGGTGATGGAAATCAGAATGTTCTCGGTGGACATATATGTTTTAGTTCATTAAAAAGGGCTAATTAAGCATTAGTTTTCAAACGAAGTTAGCCAAAGTGATTGCGTAGAAAATGTGTGTTCTTAGTTCTAAATTACACGTTTTTGTGCATTAAAAGTGGGTTAAATGAGTATTAGTTTCATAGGAAGTTTGTCAGAGTGATAAGTGCAGGTAATCGGCATGTCTCGGTGAAAACTTACACGTTTATTGTATTAAAAGCGGGCTAGAACCCATTAGTTTCTTAGGGATTTAGTCGAAGTGATAAGTGTTGGAAATGAACATGTGCTTGGTCAAGAATTATATGTTTTTGTGCATTAAAAGTGGGTTAAATGAGCATTAGTTTCCATAGGAAGTTAGGCAAAGTGATAAGTGCAGGAAATGAGCATGTTCTCTATTAAGACTTATATGTTTTTTTGCATTAAAAGCGGGTTAAATGTGCATTAGTTTTCACAAGAGGTTAGTCAAAGTGATAAGTGCAAGAAATCAGCATGTTCTCGACTACGACTTACACATTTTTTACAATAAAAGTGGGCTAGAAACCCATTAGCTTCATAGGAAGTTAGTCAAAGTGATAAGTGCGGGAAATGAGCATGTTCTCGGTTAAAACTTACATGTTTTTGTGCATTAAAAGCGAGCTAAATGAGCACTAGTTTTCACAGGAAGTTAGTCAAAGTGAAAAGTGCAAGAAATCAACATGTTCTCAATGAAGACTTATAGGTTTTTTGCATTAAAAGTAGGCTAAACGTGCATTAGTTTTCTTAGGAAGTTAGTCAAAGTGATAAGTGCAGGAAATTAACATGTTCTCTGTTAGAACTTAAATGTTTTTGTGCATTAAAACGGGCTAAACGAGCATTAGTTTTGACACGCAGTTAGGTAAAGTGATAACTTTCAGAAGCTGATAAGAAGTGGAACAACATATTTAAACACTTTTTATGCTAAAAAATGAATCGCTATGTTAGTAGATATTTTGATAAAAATGTTCGTCAATTTAAGTATACATGCTTTGTGCATAAAAATGGCTATATGTGCATCAATTTTGAGAGATTGTTGTGAAAAATATGATATGTTTGGGTAATCGTGAGTTTTGCGAATTAAAACTATTTGGTGCATTAAAAATGAGTTCACGTGCACTAATATTCGTCGGAAGTTAGAAAAAGTTCGATATCTATGGGTAATTGTGAGTTATGTGAAATAACAATGACTTGTGTATTAAAAAAATGGGCTAAATGTGCATTAATTTATGTAGGAGGTTAGTAAAAGTGAGATATGTTTGGGTAATCGTGCGTTATGTGTAATGATACTACTTTATGCATTAAAAAATAGGTTAAATATGCATTGATTTTTGTAGGCAGTTGGTAAATGTGCGCTAAGTTTGGATAATCGTGAGTTGTGTAGAATAACATTGTTTTGCACATTAGAAAATGGGCTAGACGTGCATTAATTTCTATAGGAAGTTAGTAAAAGTGTAATACGTTTTGGTAATCGTGTGTTAGGTGAAATAATACTGCTTTGTGCATTAAGAATAAGCTAAATGTGCATTAATTTTTGTAGGAAGTTATAAAGATTGCGATGTGTTTGGGTAATCATGAGTTGTGCGAAATAAAACTGTTTTGCGAAATAAATAAATGGGATAAATGTGCATTAAGTTTGGTTGGAAGTTAGAAAAAGTCAGAAAATTGATTTAGAAGTCGTTTATTAGCGACCCAATGAGCCTACTTATAATGTCCCATGAAAATCATAGTCTATTTCCTAGATGTCAAAACATATTACATAGCAATTTGGGTAAGAAACAATTATATGCTTCTAGAACAGGGAAAAATCTCATCCGTTTAAGTTGAAATACGTCATATTTTATAGAGATCATTTGATAACTTTTTCCATTAGAAATTTGATATACCATCTGTCATTAGGTATTTGGTTTGGCACAAGATCCTACAAGTTGCCTGATCGAGGATGTTTCATGGTGACGTGAAGATTTGAGCACAATGAAGTTGCCTTGAACTGATGATCCTACTATGATACATGTTGATGGAAGAAGGATTAAGCGAAGTAAAAGTTGTTCACAATGTTTCTACGTTTAGTGTCTCATCTTAGACTCATTCATTGATAAAGAAAATCTAATACTGGTAGATATCATATATCATAAATCTTGGTAAACTTTGTGGTCAACACAAATATCTGGTTATTTTGTATGTGTTTGGTTGTTTTGCCGAGTTAAGTAAATGAAATGAAACTTTTTTCATGAGGTTCTAGTAGTCTGCATGTTAAATACAAAGACGTTGATTTGGTTATAGACTTATAGTACAAAAAGAACCGTGAGCATGATAGCAAATCACGTCATTTTTAGTGAAAATGTTCAGGAGATTAGGATCCATAACATTTTGGAAAAAAAAATATTAATAAAAGTATTACAACCCCTAATTTGATTTAATATTGGGGAATGAATTGAAGATTACAATTAAAGGGATTAAAGATTTTGTGTGTAATTCAATGAGTAATTTCTGTCATGAATCATTGAGTGTAGTTAATTGTAAAAACAACCTGGGTTTTTTTTACATAGGTTAGTTAGATTTATATTTAATTGTTAATTTACTTTTATACCATTAATAGTTAGTTAGGATGATAGTTAATCTCATCCATTGATTTTAAATCAATGGTCAAAAATCATTCTTATTCTTTTTACCAAAAATTCTCTTTTTATTTGATCTCACCCCTATATATATATATATATGAACTTGATTTTTTTTTTTTTTTTTTTTTTTAATTTACGTTAAACATAGGCAAAGTAGTAGATTCATGAAAATGATAACACCACTCCCTGATCTTCGGTCTTCACCAACCTATATTGTTGCTTAACCGCCGGATCAAGCTAAAGTCGATTTTGCAACTTTAGTCATACTAAAATGGACTCTCACTTCTATTATGAAGGAACAATAAACACCTATACTTTAGTATTTGAGCTCAAATTAATCTCACTATCTCCCTAATTAACCACTATAAAAGAACACTAAAACATATGAGTGTACACGATTCATTGTTTCTTTTGTTAATATGTTTAGATAAATATGAGTGGCGAGTTTGATGGTGTTCATCGGAATGGTGACGGAGAAAGTGGCTGTGTCGGTGACGTCACATGGCGCCAATTCGTGTGCAGAATGAGTGTGATGTGTTCGAGTTGATTAGGTTGTGTCTTGGTGCAATGTTGTTTGTATGTGTGTAAGTGAGGCTGTGAGGATGGAGACGTGGTCGTTAAATAGTTTTGAAACAAAAGCTTGAAGATGGAATGAGTTATGGTTTTGCCATTGTCCCACATCGATTAATATACAAACTTTGAAGCAATATATGAATAAAATTATGAGGTTATAATTAATACCCCTCCGTCACAATTTACTTGTCCACTATTGACTTTCGAAGTCAATTTCATTTAACTTTGACCTTAAATTATTCTTTTTGTGTTATGCAATAGTTTATGCTAAACATATGAATATATTGAGTTTTAAATATATTTTTATTGTTATAATTTTTATCAAGTATTATATAGAACAAAAATAATAATTTATGGTCAAAGTTGTATAAAAAAGACTATAAAAGTCAATAATGGACAAATAAATTGGGACGGAGGGAATAGTAGGATTGAGCAAAACCGACCGAGTCCCGACACCCAATCGAAATCGACCATTACCGACTGAAACCGAGACTAACGGACCACTACTTAGGTTGGGAATCGGTTTGATTTTCCACCTTGTTGGGACTCGGATCGGGTCGGGACTCAGGCCGGGACAAAGAAAACCAAGACTCCCGACGGAAACCGACCATTACCGAACCAACGGAGTAAACCCGAGTAGTTTCGGGTCAGGATTCGGTTTGGTTTTTTTATTATCTCGGTTTCAGGTCAGGACGGGTCATTTACGGCTTGATGCTCACCCCTAATTAAAAGTAAGAGAGCCATAGATCCATTTAAAAATTTTTAATAGATGTATTTCATGATTTTTTTTTTTTTTTTTTTTTTTTACCATGTGAAATAAATCTAAGCCTATTTATTATTAATAGTTTTGCATTTTTATTTACTTTTAAACATCTACGGTTTATTGTATAAAAAACTATTTATTTCTAAAACTTTAGGAAAAAAAATTGTTAATGTAATTTCTTTGGTATCTAAATGTGGCAAAAGTGATAATCAGATCTAGCTTATTGTATAAGAAAATGTGTAGTTCTGTAAACTCCATTTTTAATTTCTTTAATATCTAGAGGATGTTTGAATAAACTTAGGCCTTAGGGACTGCTTGTTATAACTAGCTTTCTTGTTGGCCTTATTCTTTTATTCAAAATTTGATAAGTTAATAAGCACATTTCATAGGCTTATGAGCTAATAAACATTATTAATATATAAGAACAATCGGATAAGATCATAAGCTCAAAAAGACGAGCTTATGAAATAAAATTTCCAATAAGTTTATAAACCCATTAAATAAGCTAATACAAACACCATTTTGTGCTTAATAGTTATGCATTTTTCGGTGTATACATAAACACCTTACGTTTGTTAGTTTCTATCTAACAAATAAAGCGTCAACGCTAATTTTTGTTCTAAATGACCTTTTATTCAGACTTTAGTTTATAAATGTAATTACTAGTTAGTGTTGCCCAAAATTTTTTAGATGAATACATGCTCCCTTCGTCTCCATTATGCACGAGGTGGTTTAAGGTTCACCCACGGAAAAGTTAACATCTTTATGTGGCGGTTGTTTCTAGACAAGCTCCCTCATCGTCTAAACCTCTCCTCTAGGTAGGGGTTTAGAAATCGAGTCTATCACGTGCCCGGTTTGCAATGGATTTGCTTAGTCGAATGCTCATGTGTTCTTTTCATGTGCTACTGCTTTTAATATTTGGAGGTTAGTCAATGGTTGGTGTGATTTAAAGTTCTTGGTGTTTGCTTCTTGCAATGATTGGGATATTTGGTTTTTCGCGTCTCAAGCTCCACAATACGAGAAGGACCGAGCCTATATCATTTTCGCTGCTTCATGTTTGGACCATTTGGCGTTTTAGGAATAATACCGCTTTCAATTCTCAAGTTATGAGGATATGTGATATTTTTGATTCTATTAGTTTTTATTCTTTTTCTTGGTATAAGTTAAGAGGGAAAAAATGTATTAGTTGGACTGATTGATGAAATCACCTTTGTAGTTGCGCTCATTTGCTAGTGTTTTTTGTTTTTTTATTTTTTTTATGCCACCATTCAAAAAAAATGTAATTACCAGAAACTTTTTTATATATGTGAGCTAACCATTCGGTTATCATATAGTAAGGTTTCGTTTTTGACTTCTGTTTTCTAATCAAACACGTTCAAAGCTAAAAGCACACAAATGATCTATTCTTGATATTTTTTTAGAAGTTGGATATTACATGTGTGAGGAAATATCACCAACTCAAATTTTTTTTATAGAAGTTAAAATATTGCACTTGCTAAAAATTAGCAACACTTTTAGAAAGTGTTTTCTATTCCAACGAATAGTCTCGCTTATAACTAAGGCAAGTAGGCAACGTTACATAAAGCAACATCCAGTAAAGTAGTATATTCATAAAAAAGATAACACCACTTCCCGATCTTCAGTATTCACCCAACCTATATTGTTGGTTAACCGCAGGATGAAGCTAAAGTCGATTTTGCAACTTTAGTCATACTAAAATGGACTCTCACTTCTATTACGAAGGAACAATGAACACCGATACTTTAGTATTTGAGCTCAAATTAATCTCACTATCTCCCTAATTAACCACTATAAAAGAACACTAAAACATATGAGTGTACACGATTCATTGTTTCTTTTGTTAATATATTTAGATAAATGTGAGTGGTAAGTTTGATGGTGTTCGTCGGGACGGTGTCGGAGAAAGCGGTTGTGTTGGTGACGTCACATGTGACGCTACTCCATGTGAAGAATGAGTGTAATGTGTTCGAGTTGATTCGGTTGTGTTTCGGTGCAATGTTGTTTGTAAGTGTGTAAGTGTGGTCGCTAAATCGATTTGAAACAAAAGCTTGAAGAACGCTTGAAGATGGAATGAGTTCCGGTTTTGTCATTGTCCTACATCGATTAATATACAAAATTTGAAGCAATATATGAATAAAATCATGAGGTTATAGTTAAAAGTAAGAGTATCATACATCCATTTAAAATTCTTTAATAGATCTTTTATTTTTATTTTTATTTATTTATTTATTTATTATTATTATTATTATTATTATTATTATTATTATTATTATTATTATACCATGTGAAATAAACCTAAGCCTATTTATTGTATTATTATTATTATTATTATATCATGTGAAATAAACCTAAGCCTATTTATTGTTACTAGTTTTGCATTTTTATTTACTTTATAGACTTACTTTTAAACATCTACGGCTTATTATATAAGAAATACTTAATTCTATAATTTAAAAAAAAAAAAAAAAATAGAGCTCGTGTTAGTTTAATTTCCATGGTTTCTAAATCTCACAAAAGTGATAATTAGATCTAGCTTATTGTATAAGAAAATATATATTTCTGTAAACTCCATTTTTAATTTCTTTTATATCTAGAGGATCTAGCTTACTTGTTGCCCGTATTCTTTTACTCAAAATTTGATAAGCTAATAAGCACATTTCATAGGCTTATGAGCTAATAAACTTTATTAACATATAAGCACAAGCGGATAAGATTATAAGCTCAAAAAGGTGAGCTTATGAAATCAAATTTCCAATACGCTCATAAAACCATTAAATAAGCTAATACAAACACCATTTTGAGCTGAATAGTTATGCATTTTTGGGTGTATACAGAAACACCTTACGTTTTGTTGGTTTCTATCTATCAAATAAAGCGTCAACGCTAATTTTTGTTCTAAATCACCTTTTACTCAGACTATAGTTTATAAACGTAATTAACAGTTAGTGTTGCCCCATTTTTTTTAGATGAATGCATGCTCCCTTCGTCTCCATTATGCACGAGGTGGTTTAAGGTTCTCCCGCGGAAAGTTAACATATTTATGTGGCGGTTGTTTCTAGACAAGATCCCTCATCGTCTAAATCTCTCTTCTAGGGGTTTAGAAATCAAGTCTATTACGTACCCGGTTTGCAATGGATTGGCTGAGTCGAATGTTATGTATTCTTTACATGTGCTACTGCTTCTAATATTTGGATGTTAGTCCGTGGTTGGTGTGACTTAAAGTTCTTGGTGTTTACTTCTTGCAACGATTGGGATTCTTGGTTTTTGGCGTCTCAAGCTCCATAATACGAGAAGGACAGAGCCTATATCATTTTCGCTGCTTCATGTTTGGACCATTTGGTGTTTTAGGAATAATATCGCTTTCAATTCTTAAGTTATGAGGATATGTGATATTTTTGATTCTATTCGTCTTTATTCTTTTTCTTGGTATAAGTTAAGAGGGAAAAAATGTATTAGTTGGACTGATTGATGAAATCACCTTTGTAGTTGCGCTCATTTGCTAGTGTTTTTTTGTTTTATTTTATTTTATTTTTATTTTTTTATGCCACCATTCAAAAAAATGTAATTACCTGAAACTTTTTTAAATATGTGAGCTAACCATTCGGTTATCATATATAAGTGAGTAAGGTTTCGTTTTTGACTTCTGTTTTCTAATCAAACACGTTCAAAGCTAAAAGCACACAAATAACTATTCTTGAATATTTTTTTAGAAGTTGGATATATTACATGTGAGGAAATATCACCAACTCAAAATTTTTTTTATAGAAGTTAAAATATTGCACTTGCTAAAAATTAGCAACACTTTAGAAAGTGTTGACTATTCCAACGAATAGTCTCGCTTATAACTAAGGCAAGTAGGCAACGTTACATAAAGCAACATTCAGTAAAGAGTTGAATTAAGCATAACGTGTAAGGGGAAAATACAGCACTTTAGCAGTGTTGTTTTAGCTTCATTTTGTAGTAGCAAACACGTTTAACTTATTTGGGTTAGTTTAGTACGGGAGTAGTAGGTTAATGAAGTCATGGAGATTTGAGTCGACAAGTATTGTAATAGTTAAGTATATTGGGTTATGGACTTGGTACTTATTTAATAAATCATGTAAGCCTTTATTAGAAATTGTAAACCAAGCCCATTAGACAAAGCCCATATAAAGCCTTTAAGACATCCTTTCTTAGGAACTATATAAACACCTCAAAGCTCATTTGAGATGTGTGCTTGTGTGTGTATTGTGTGTGTTTTTAATAAAAGTTCTCTTCATCTCTTATTCTCTTTACATTATCTAACGCCACACATATATGTCATCAAGTCACCATCTTTACTTCATCTAGTTCTTATATTTATGATAAAGTTGATATATCTAAGGTCCTACAAGTGGTATCATTCGCCTAACAATGATTTAGGAGTGTGTGGTAATCGTATTTTTCAAGTTTTTTTCTTAAAAAGTTGCATTTTTTCTTGTAAAAAGTGCACTTTTTCTTTAAAAAGTCTTGATCTTTAAGTGTTTTAGTGTTAAAGTTGTTGTTTTTCTTGAAGCTTTAGTGATTCTAAGTGTTTTGGGAAAGATTTGATCAAAAGAATCAAGTGGAAAAAGTGTTTTTGGTTGAAAAAATCAGATTTTTTGGCTGTTTGGAACATCTTACGAGTAACTTTTGGTCAAAACCCTTTTCCTAGGAGTAACTTTTGGTCAAAATCCTTTTCTTACGAGTAATTCTTAGGAGTAATTCTTAGGAGTAATTCTTACGAGTAAGTTTCAGAGTTCTACGCATAACTTCATCAAAGGTCTTCTCTTCGTGCATCGGTGACTCAGTACTTTCCTAGCTTGGATAAGTTAGTGGAATACTTCGACTTCGGATATCTTTCAAGCTTGGATAAGTTTGAAAGATTTGTTTGGTCTTTTGAACCTTACGCATAAGATTAAAACTTACGCATAAGGTATATCTTACGCATAACTCTAAAGTTTACACATAAGATCATACTTTACGCGTAACTTTGCAGTCTACGCATAAGTCTCATCTTTACGCGTAACTTCAAACGGCCATAACTTTTGAACCGTAACTCCGTTTTCGACGAATCAGCTGTCAAAACGACCGTGAGATAGAGGAGAACGACACGCTAAATTTTTCACCATAAAAACTTGCATCAACTTACACTAAACACAACTCCTACTTCGTTGGAACGATCAAAGATCAACTTTATCACACATCAGAACCTAATGGAAACAGAAATGCAAATGAAGGAGAGAGATTTTAAGAAAAAGTTTACAGTGTTCAAGTCACAGGTTGCGAAGGTTATAAACATATTTGGATATGAGTCAAGGTTCGAACAAGCATTTGAACACTACGTCATAGACCGATTTCATTATTTCAAAGAAAAACTCAATCAAAACCTGAATCAACTTGAAAAGCTACTTAATGAAGAAGAACCTCATACACGTGACTGCAGGGAAGCTCTTCTAGTGATCCAAACTCAATTTCAGAGTATCTTTAACCCTTGGATAATGAACCAGTCTGAGTTTATCGATGCATTTTACCAAAAATTTAGGGTAAGCTATTCGACATTCAGAACTCAATGCATAAATGACATGGGGGAACTCGAAAAGATACTTGATGCTGAAGAAACTGAGTTAAATGAAATTGCGAAGCTGAAACGGGAAAGAGAGCAGTTTGAAAAAGATATGCAGTTTAAAGAAAGAGAGCTAATTGAAAGAGAAAAGCAGTTAAAGGAAACAGAGGTGATTGAAAAAGAGACAGAGAACGATGTTCAAACAGAAGAGGAAACAGTCAATGAGGGTGAGGTATCAGATTATAGTTTGGTTTTCACGGGCAGTGATACATCTTCAGTACAACAGTTTGAAAGCAGCAGTCCTAGCTATGATTCAGATACTGATGGTACACCAGAGATATTGGCTACGGTACAACATTCAAACAATTATGATAATGCTATTGTGTTCGATAATGTGTTTGCTCATAATCAGACACATCCTGAGCATTCTGAGTCTATTAGTGACACATATGTGATGGAACAAAATGATAGTAATATTACTTTTGTTACTCCAGATATGGATCCTAATAGAGGTGAGCCTGCCCAGGATGGATCTTCTTATGAACAAGATCGTGCCTTATTTGCTTCATTAATCAATAATTTCAAACATGAACTTGAAAAGTGCAAAGAGGACAATTGTAAAGCTAAGCAAATGAATGTCTCATTGAAAAAAGAGCTTGAGAGATTTAAAGAAATGGAAAAAGGTTTTCAAAATGTAACAAAAAGAAAAGCTGAACTTGAATTTGAAAACTCAAACCTTAAATCTCAAGCTCAAAAGTTTGAAATGTATGGACAGTCTGTCAAACCACTTTTAAAAAGAAATGAAGAACTTGAAGTTGGTTATAGAGAAGCTATTCTTCGTGAAAAACGTTCCATTCAAAATCTGGATGCTCAAATGGTTGTTAACAACAGAAAGGTTAAAGCGTTTTTAAAAGAGAACAATCATTTAAAAAGTGAAAATTCAAAGCTTCAGAAAACCACATCAAATTTTGAGATTGTTAATACAAAACTTGAGAATGAAAATCAAGAATTTTTGAAACGAACAAACGATCTTGAAAACAAACTTCGAAAATTGGGACAGACTTCTCAGACTATAAACATGCTGCCCACTAAAGATGAGGAAGTTTCTAAACAAACATCTGGAATTGGTTTTGAAAACAGTGCTCAGTTGGAAAATGGAAAACCGTGTTTTTTAAACAAAGTGAAAAAACTGACACCTATTTTGTATAACGCTGAAGATATGGGAAAAGAATTGTCAGATGATCTTTTGTTTGAATCTCGAGATATTTTAAAATCTGAAGAGGAAAAACGTTTAAAAGTTAAACAAAGAAAAACCCCATTCTCGTACCACGGCTTTGTGTATGGTTGTACACAATTGACAGATATACCAAAAGCACCTTTCAAAAGAAAAGACACAAATGTGAAAAGGTTTTTCAAAGAAGCTCAACTTGCTACTTATGATGCTAAGTTATGGCAAAATAGAGCAAGGAAACAATTTTGTGATCTTAAACAGCACATTGAGCAAACGTTAAAGGTCATTTGGTTTAAGCAAGAAAACATCGAATACAACGTTTTCTCTAATCCTCTTTCATCAGATGTACGCCTTAAGTTAGAAGTCCAAAAGATTTTGAAAGATGAGATTGAACCTCATGTGAAAAATATCAACTTAAGTTTTGAGTACTTTGAAAAACATCTTGTCACTGAAATGAGAGAAGATTTAAAGTATGTTCACTCTCTTGAAGACGAATTTGATGAAAAATGCTTAATACTTGACATTCAAAAAGAATTTTTCACAAATCAAATAGAGTCGTTCAAGTCAGCATCTGTCAGCCATGAGTATGAGAATGTGCATTTTGAACAAACATCTTCTTTGAAATCTGAAAATCTTTGTCTCAAAAAGAAAATCACCGAGCTTTCAAAAGAAGCAGCTGATGTCAAAGATGAATTGTCAAAAAGAACTGCTCAGTTTGAAAAACATCTTGCAAAACTCGAAGCACAAAGTATCTCTTTCCAACTTAAACTGCAAGAGAAGAATGAGAAAATGTCTTCTAAAAACTCTTTGACATCGGTGCTTAACGGAAAAGAAAAGATTTTTGAAGAAAATTGTGGTGATACCAATATCAAGTTTGATTTTGACGAATTTGATACAAAAAATCTTGAATTGGAACATGCTGTGGCATCATTACAAAAAGAAAATGAGCATTTGAAACAGACTTACAAAAACTTGTTTGATTCAATCAAGCGGTCAAGAGTTCAAAATCAAACTTCAAACAAATCTGACTCTCTGATCACACCAAATCATCTTTTTGAAAAAGAAAAGTCAGTGCTTCAAAAGAAAATTGCTGAATTGGAAAAAACGATTTCACAACAAACCAAGGATTTTGGTGATGCCAAAAATGATTTTTCAATCGAAACAGACAAATATGAAAAATATTTTGCACATCTTGAAAATCAAAATGCTTCTTTGCAAGAAAAACTAGCATCATCAGATCATCTTTCTCTTCAAAAAGAATACAATGATTTGAGAACCTCATACAATACTTTAAAAGCAAAGTTTGATGTTCTTAACCGGTCAAAAGGAAAATCTCAAGTTTCAAACGAGTCTAAACCACAAGTAAGTGTTTCAGAGAAGGTTTACACGGGTGAATCTTCAAAACCATTTTCAAAAAAGGTTTCTCAGTTTACAACCTATTCTTTGCAAAAAGGAAGGAAGTTTTCAAAGAGACCTAATTTTTCTGAAACATTTACTCCTCAAAAGATTTCAAATGCAAGTGCTCATAAAGAAAAGAAATCAAGGTTTTCAAACTCCATACTCTCGTTTTACTCCGGTAATGCCAGTGTGGAAACCAAAGCAAAGCCGTTCAAAACATTTGAATTATTCATACTCTGAAATGCTTCCGCTACAACAAAGGAATGGCTATGCTTGGAAAAATCCTAATTCTGGAAGGTTTCCATTCATCTCAAAAATGAATTTTCGAAGTGAAACGCCGAGTTTCAACAATGGATGGAAAACTTCTTCTTCAAGTTTTAAAACTCCAAAAGAGACACCGAGTTTCTCAAACAACTTTCATAAGCAAAAGAGTTTTAAATCACCGTTGATTCCACGAGCTTTATTTCAAAATGAAACACCGGTTTTCAGTTCTCGTTGGAATTTAACTTCTTTGTCTCGGATTGACACAACTTTCAAATGGATTTCAAAATATGGTAACCCAGTTGGCACCGTACTTCAATGGGTTCCAAAAGTTGTTGTCTAATCCAAATTCATAATGGCTTTCGTATACTTCATTACGAAACCCGGGCTTCAATAATGACTTCTTAGTATTTCAGCTAAGGACTCGTTCTTTAAAGAAAGGAAAGTGCTTAAATCAATTCAAAGGTTTTAAATATTTTTTGAGCACTTATCCTAAAAACATTATGGCTTATGCACACATAACAGTGTATAACCCGTGATTTTCAAAGAAAGGACCCTGTTGTACATTTATGTGCGACAATCCTAAAAGATAGGAAGACTTCTCACAAAAAAAAGCTTATCAAAGTCTTCTTAATTTTTTGAGAAAAATTTTGAAAAATGTTTCAAAAGGTTTTTAAAACTTTTTACGATGTAGCTCAAGATATTACTCCATCATATCCTTAAATCGCTTAATTTAATCAAAATGTTCTGTTTTTGAGGGGGAGTAATAAAAAGAAGTTCCAAAAAGTCATGCTTAAGAGAAACTAATTCGGAATTATCAAACATCCGTTTCTCCCCATATGCTATCCAAAAAAGAAAAGGTTTTAATCAATTGGTATCAAAAATACCATGGATATGCTATTTTTGAGGGGGAGAAGACGTGATTAAAATGTGATCAATGTGTTTAAGATTGTGGCTGAATCTCGTGCGAGCTCGACTCAGAAATGACCCAAGAATTGACGAAACAACAAAAATTTGTAATCGAAAAGACTTATCCTCGACGGGTAATAACATCAAGTTAGTTACTAGAGCTAGTTGTCACCTAAAAGCTGACAATGGAACTCTTTAAATAGCCACGTAAGCGTGTCTCGAAAAGGATTTGTTTGAGTAGAAATGTACCGTTTCGAGAAACTTTCTGTGAACTTGACCAGGCCGGGTAATAATTTCAAGCTAGTCTAACTAGTGATGTAAGCGTGTCTCGAATCGGTCATGTTCGTTGAAAGTGGATCAATTCTACAAGTGCAAACTCCTCACGCATGTGCAAATTTCTTAACAATCCATGAGCACATGTGAAGGGGGAGTCCTTCAAATGAAATGCAAAACTCTCGAAGTGTTAACAAAGTATGTTTTATTATCATAACGCTTTGAGAAATTTTCACAAATGGTTTGATGGCAACAATAGGATAGTCATGAAGTTATAAGGTGACTAAGGTTAGGAAAAACCGTCCTATGATCCGCCAGAGCCGGAGGGATCTACCCAAGGACAAATCCAATAGATTAGAATTAGAAGTCCTTAGGTATGATTGAAAAAAGGAGAAAATGAGAAATGAGAAAGAAGGGGTTGAAGAATTAAAAAGAAAAGCAAATGAAAGGGTGAAAAGAAATAGCCCTCCATATGTTCAACCTTATGGCAGACACCGGGTTCAATTCATATGCTACTGGTTGTTACCAAGGTGACACCGGTATTGAAGATAAAGACGTCATGGACCTAGTGACGCACTGCACTAAACCTTCTAGCCACTCAAGTTCTCTTAAAAGGACTTGTTTCATTCTCACGGGGAACCGGTGTAATCTATCAACTTATCTCTTAGAGATGGTTGATATTGAAGCAGGAGACCCATCCCTAGTCTCCGCATAGGAAACCAAATTATGCACTTATCGAGTCTAGAGCCATGAGATTCATTAAAAGATCTCTTATGATACACTTCCTATGAATACACTTGTGTTCGCCAAAAAGGAAACAAGTTGTAAGAGTCTTTATGAGATCTACGGATCTTGCCTTATCTATCATGATGGTTACTATGTTCCATATCGGTCTACAGTTGTGGGGTGATCTCCAGCAACTCACCTGAAACATTGATGTACTTCGGTGGATCTAGTAAGCCCTTTTCAGGGGTATCTGGTTCAGGAACGGCCTTGGCAAGGGTTAGAGAGAGTTTTTCACACTATGCTGTTAACGATCTCTAATTTCGAACCTATAAGTACCGGATACTTTATTGCTAACTGTTTTATGCAGGTACTCATGAATGTTCCTTGGAGAAAGACCGTTACCATCATTCAAAGATTCACATGCTCATACCCTGCAAAGCTCTCTTCAAAGATCTAAGCAAAGCAAAGTTTAGAATGTTTCTAAGTCAAAGTCAAAGAATCTTCAAACTAAAGAAACAAAGTTTAAGTCAAAGAAAAGAGAACTTCACAAAGATTCAAAGTCAAACAAAGTATGAGCATGTTGGAAAAGACGTAAAGACAACAGAGTAAAGAAGTTGATCAAAGGCAAGAAAGATCACAAAGCATGATTGGAACAAAGAATCTAGCAAAGCTATTACATAAAGACTCAAAGTTCAAAGAGAACAAGCTTCAAAGATCAAAGATCAAGGTCACAAAAGAGAGATCTCAATGATCACCCTTAGGGGGAGATTGTTAGCATTAGAAGTGTTGATCATTTATGTAATCAAAGGGAGATCTCAATGATCGTCCCTTAGGGGGAGATTGTTAGCATTAAAAGTGAGGATCATTATTGAGTCGACAAGTATTGTAATAGTTAAGTATATTGGGCTATGGACTTGGTACTTATTTAGTAAATCATGTAAGCCTTTATTAGAAATTGTAAACCAAGCCCATTAGACAAGGCCCATAGAAAGCCTTTAAGGCATCTTTCTTAGGAACTATATAAACACCTCAAAGCTCATTTGAGGTGTGTGCTTGTGTGTGTATTGTGTGTGTTTTTAATAAAAGTTCTCTTCATCTCTTATTCTCTTTACATTATCTAACGCCACACATATATGTCATCAAGTCACCATCTTTACTTTATCTAGTTCTTATATTTGTGTTAAAGTTGATATATCTAAGGTCCTACAACAACGTTAAACATACGTCAAATAGTCAATTGATAAAAAAGATCCCGAATTTCCATTGATCTAAAGAGTCACAAATGTAAAAACTTTGTAAAATATATACCAAAACATGAGCCATTTGTTGGAATTATGATATCATGACATTCATATAAAATAAATCAAACACATCAAGTGAGCATAGCGGAAGCAATTATAACAAGATCATATAACATGTAATTAATTAATCAAATATAAATAGTAAACATACCTTTGTGATTCTAGCCCGAACAAGAATCAATTGCAATCTTCAAATCAAGAACCCTAATTAGGGTTTATGTGGATTATAAGAATTACCCCTTACCTCTTTTGTAATTCAATCCAAGAATCAAACAATAGTGTGTTTGAATCACGTTCTTGTACACACGTACTAATTCAAGAAAAAATTTATGCAAGTAAGTTAAACACAAAACTTATTTGATCTTATGAAAATCGAATCCCTAAGGGATTGTTTTGGATGGATCGATTTAAGACAAAGAGAAGGAGAGAAAAACACCAAGATGTGTGTGTACAAGTTATATGAAAACAATACATCTTGGGTTTGTATATATACTAATTAAAACTTGGAGCTCAAGGCACAAAGGAGGTGGAGAACCCCTTGGCCGATCGGTTATGTAATCCCAAAGGGATTCCGGAACCTTCCCTTGTTTCCAAATATTCATTAATATTACTTTCCTAATCTTCGTCAACAGATCATTAGTCATTTTTCATTAAATACTAATTTGCATTACTAGTTTTGTGTTTATTAATAATTACGTATAACATTTATAAATAATTATTTCTTTTTCTCTTCATACGTATTGTGTGCAATCCCGTGATCTCGAGTTCGATCCTAACATACGACTACTAAAATAATGTCCATAATCTAACAACTCCCACTTGGACATACTTTAATAGTGTAATCACATCGGTTAGCGTCTTACAACACGCCGATGCCTCTATTACCATCTCGAGTAAGGCTCCTGAAAAAACCTTTTAATGATTTCTCATTATTATTATCCTTTTGTTTCTAATACCATGTTAATAAAGGTATGGATTAAATTCATTCCTTAATTAACCATTCTGTTTCTCGTTGTTAGTGATTGATCAAGATTACCAAATCATCTGAACATACTCAGGGAAGATCTTGGGCACGGCCATGCAAACATCTTGACAACCCTACGAGGGGCCCAGCAGTATTAAACTCCAAAACTAAATTTGAAGGAACAAATTCTATCTTGACTACAAGCAAAACCCACAAATTTTGTAACACTTTCGAAAACAACCCTTATGACTACCAGTTACGTATAGCGTTAAGTTGTTCCACAAAAATGTACTACGTTCATGACACTTATCTTGCATCTCAAGTCTGAGGATAACTTCTCATGATTTACTTAATAACAAAATCCATAAAGTAACATCATGTAGTTGGGATAAGTCATATATTCAGTATCATTGAATATCATCTGAAATGGCATGTCTATGCATCAATATACTTTAAGTATATTATACCAACCTTCAGATTTGTCTTGATTTAATAATATTCCCATATTATTAACTGACAACGGACAATTTAGAATAACATTTATTCATAGATTAAACATACAAATATAGGATACAATATATTATAAATTAAACATACCATGTATTTCAATTTATCATAATAATTGTTTAACATCCCTTATCCAAATACTAAATAGATCAATGCATGATAACTCTTGTTGATGAATTATGTCTCAAGCAATGACATTCATACTTATTGATAAGACATAAATCATCCAACTTTGATCTATCGGAATTTTAAGAATACTTATTTCAAGAATTCAACTATTGAAATTCTTATATGTGCATAGTCAACTATTTTGATAATGCCATATTTCATAAAAATGTGGGACATCCTTAACCACCAACTTATGATAATTAAACTTCCAAACATTTTAAAGTTTAAAGTATTCTTATTCTCTTAATGTATAATGCAACTTATGCTTTTAGTAAGCACAACTAGTACATATAGCAAAGAACGAAATCCTTACCATAACTAGTATTGAGTGTCATCTCAATTTCAATAACATCATTGTATGCAACAACAATATGTTATTAAAACTTCCCGTAAACCTTAATATCTATTATGTAATGTTTGATGCCCTTCAAACTTTCAAGTTTGTTGGCTATAAAAATTTTCACAACTAATTAAAATTGTTCATCTATAGAATTTGGAAGCTCTTCCAGATTTAGGATGTGATTCTATAATCAAACATATTCATTTAGAATATTACACAAGTTATCTAATAACTTTTTAATTAGATATTAATATTGTCAAATCATCTTGTAATCAAGCATGATAAAACAAAACATGATGTTCCTGAAAGATCTTTGAGTCATACTTAGATTTTATTCATGTCATTCATATCCATTTAGATTTTCTAAATAATATATCATGTTATATTAGATTCATTTACCACACATGTTTCAACAATAAACATTCATTCCAAGGTTATATGTCTTATTTCCTAAATCTTACAAGTAAAATTTCATTCCATTCTAAGACTTTACATTTACTTATATGGAATATTACTTTTCATATGTTCTACAACATATATGATTTAAAAAATTAAACATAATACTCCCACTAGCTTTTAGGAATACTTAGAAATTATCTTATTTCAATTATAAATCAAAACATGAATTTAATAATTAAACATAAGAGAAATCTTCTAGATGCATGCATTTATCCATCCATGGATTATTGCACTTTGTACACTTCCAAAGATTTATTTGAATTCATAAACTCCTTTTGATTACTTATCGTCCTCGCTCAAGTAATCACTCAAGAAAGTGTTTTGATATTTTATTGTCAATTTCATAAATATGACAAATATAATCTTTATATATTTAATGTGTTTAGAAAAGAATATTCAATCACAGTTAATTGCTTAAGTGTGATTAATAATCTTGTCATAAGACATGCATTAAATATGTGCACAATATTGTTCATATGATTTATATACAAAGATTTAAACCACAAGAGTTACCTAATCTTTGAAGAAACTCATCTTCATTTTCTAGTCTAACTATTAAGACAAACCAAGTTTCTAAAATTGATTATCTTTATGGACAACATCTTAATCATTCATATCATGTATACTTTACCCAATTTCATATTTGGTAATGTATCATAATGATTATCAGGTTTACAATAATCCTGTAAATCATAGTCCTCAGCATATTAATCAAATATCTGAGATATATTACTATTCTATGAATGATAATTCCATCATCTTGAGATTTAACATTTAAATGTCAACCTTTATAATCATGTTGAGATTTAACATTCAAATTTCAAACTTAATCATGATATTTACTAGTGTATTTTAGAAGATTATGTATCTTATAATTTTATCTTTTAAAGTTCAAAACTTCCACTTGCTTTTAGTAATTTAAAGACTATCTTTAAATACTTAGCAAATAAAGAAACAATACAATGTTCTATTTTGGGATATTACAAATACTTATTGATAGTTCCTGACTTAACTTTGTTAATAACCTCTTCATAAGCAGTTAAACAAATTTAGAACTTCAATTTAAGACTTAATGTGATTCATCACATTCCATCATATGATAATGTCTTATTAATTTTCTATGTTTGAGTTTTATTAAATATGTCCAAGTCATACTCTACATTATAACCTTGATAACTTTTGAAAAAAAAAAGAATTCATAGTTATCTTTAATCAAACAATATAACAAGAGTTTGATTTTCCTAACTGAACATACCATAAATATTTGATATTTCATTAGTATTAATATTGTAAGACAATCTAGCAATATTAAAGATAACCATATTCCTTTTGACTTGTCTGTTTACCAACTAATTCATTTTAATGGTATAATAATATTCAAGCCAATTACATGCTTTATAACACAAGTACTTTTTACAAAGTCACTTCATGTCCATGTCTTTACAAGAAAACATAAACTGTTATAATCCCACTATACGTTATAAGTCATTTAACAATTTAATAACTTCATGTATATGTCTTAATTAAAAAACACAATAAGATAACGTCTTACTTTATTATAAGTCTTGTAACAATTAAAAAACTTTATGTTTATATCTTTACAATGAAACATAAACATGTTTAACTAAAGTAATTATGAACACCATCTTTTGGTTTCAATAGTAATTTCAAGTTAATTTATTACTTCACAATAATGTAAATAACGTTATTTCTTCATTTATTTATGTCATTCCAAGAACACATAAATATTCAGATTGAAGTAGCATTAGATTACTTAATTAATTTATGTCATTCTATGAATTCATAAATCTATAAATTAAAGTAGTCTTGATATCATATTGACACATGTTCTAATAGGTATCTAATTTAGAAACTGCAAATTCTCATAGTTCAATTACATCAGTTGATCTGCTAGTAATGAAATATGAAATTCACCTTGTTGTTGCAATCTAGCTAAGCTTTCACATAACATAAATTGTAACACCAAGTGTTTCTAGAATAAATATTAGAACATTATTCTCTTACCTTGTAGTCAAGGGAATCCATTAAATCATATCTTTATGAGTTGTTTCTTGCACACATTAAATATAACATTTCTCCCACTTGTGCATGGAACAACCTCATATAGTTGATAAACAACATGCCATGCATTTGTTTATGTGTTAAATATGATTGTGTCATAGATTTTAGCATAACAAGTATATGTAAAACAACAATGTCTAGTAAGGAAACTGATGCGTGGGAATCGCAACAGGCTTTACCTCTCGAAGGATCTCGAGAAGCTTACAACCCCCACCAGGCAGTGTACCTGATCGTTGTAGTATAGTATAGTGACAAGTACCGGGGGATTGATCGTTCAGCTTAGGAATAGTGTCGCTAGGATTAGAAAACCTAATTAATAGTTCTAAAGGTGAGGGATGATTATTTTTGTATTTTTATATTTTTATGAAAGCAAGTAAAATCTCGGGTTTTGGAAGAGTGGGCGGAATTAGTTGCTATTCAACTAACCCAAAACTAATATATATTCAAAATAAAATACTGAAAATGAAATTAAACTAAATTATACTAAGGTTGTGAGCAGTAATTGGAGAAATTGTGTTTACTTAGACTTCACTACTCCCTAGATATCTTTTACACGTTAATTACTTGTTATACTTGTATGGATGATGGATTGTATTCCTTAATACCATTCGTGGGGTGGCATACATGACTCCCCAACTCTATGAGCTCTTATCTCCTCCTACACCATGACCCAGCACAACTATAGGGATTGTAAACAGTGGCTCATGCATTAAATACAACCAATAAAAACCTAGTACGCCTCGGTTCATGTTTCTTAAGACGTTCAAGCATGTTACCATTTGGAGATCTGCCAGTTCTCTTAAGCCTAACATATAAAATCATTCATCCAAGACAAGAATAGACAAGTAATCAACACATAATCAACATCTATGTTTCATTAGATCTAAGCAAACACAAAAGAGATCTAGCCTAGCATAATGGAATTGAGACAAGAACAAGATATAAACAACCAACACATAGACATATTGATTGAATTAGAAGAACACTTATCTCAATTACAATGCAAGGTATCAAGGGTTTGGAACCCTTGAAAAACCTGTAAAAGATACACCAAATTCGTCTTTAGGGTTTCACCAAAACTTCTCTTTTTTTAATGAAAAAAAATAGAAAACTATATATAGGAAAACTGGGCTGACGGCGTCAAGACAAGCATGTGACGCCATCACCTCGCCGCCAAATACTTCCTCGGACGGCCTTGATCTACTTATGACGGCCTATGTGACGCCGTCACCAACCACGGTATTTTATTCTTGGTACTTTGACGCCGTCAGGATGACTTTTGACGCCGTCATCAGCTACGGTATTTTATTCTTGATGTCTGACGCCGTCAGGATGTAACTCTTGACGCCGTCACCTAGTGTCTTCAGCATGGAAAATTGATACTTTGCCGTTTTCTTCACTTTTATGCTCCAAAAACGTCCAAAATGGCTTCTTTTCCAGAATTCACTCTCCAAGTACCTAAAATCACAAAAGGAACGATTTAGGGTAATATTTGATCAAATAAAGTCGGATTCGGGCTTAAATGACCCCCTAAAAACGGATCATTTTTCGCCTCATCAGAAACGTACAAGACTATCCTTAAAAGTATGAGTGTCTACAATTGGAAATTAATTATCTTTAGCTACCAAGATGTCAAAGCTTGTAACTCCCACTGAATTAAAGTTCATTACAATAATTCCTTATTCAGTGATAAGTACATAATACTCCCACTGAATTTGACAACATTGTAAATGTTTCATATCAAGTGAAAACAAATATTGTGTCTTTAACTTTCCTACACCTTTAAATGTCCATGCGTAACAATTACTTATGCACTAAAGAGTGTATTCTACTACGTAAATGATGGACTATCCATCAAATGCTATTAACTTGAAAATTGGGCATGCAATTTCTTCCTTAACAGGTCTACCATCCTACAATGTATGTAGCACCTTTAAAATAGTCAAAACAACTAGTTTGTCTTTAAACATTTTGCAGTAATTAGTCTAGCTTCTAATTATAATAACTCAAAAAATGTCATACATAATTTTCTGTTAACCAAATATCATATTTGTTACTAAGAATTTGATCACCAAATGAGGATGATAAAATCCCTATGAAAAATATTCGCAATTTTCTTAACTATTAAAAAATTTGCTATGAGTTATATATTAGAATTTAGACATATCTAATATTCCTATTATCCTTTCTCATTCATGAAAAGGAATAGGATTGTGTCTCACTCTTCTTTCATAGAAAGGAGACTTCATTTGTCTTTTAAGTAAATTATTCTTAATCAAACATTTGTTTGAAAACAGAACGAGATCAATTTACCAAAGCCCAAAGTGCGTTTACGGTTTGAACGTTGCATTAATACATTAAAACGAATTACAAAATTCAATTTCAGTATTTTCGATAATTAGATCTGTAAGAAAATAAAATACCCATTGGTAAATATTCATATAAACCATAGTATTTTCTTAAAGCTAGGATCCTAATTGACATAGTACCATTACATCAGTTGATCTGCTAGTAATGATAGTATTCAACAAGGTAATTGTCGAACAATAATTGCCAATATCATATTGCAATTCCTAGATTATTATGGGATTTACTTTCACAAAACTTTTGCAAAGTAAGCATGTTTCATCCCCATCTAATGGCTTGAGTCCAAGATCTCACTTCCTACTCAATTTAAGTCGTCTAACTTAAAAACTGCAAACTCACAAATCCATCACATTAGTTGATCTGCTAGCAATGAATTTATGAAATTTACCTCTCTATTGCAATCTCGCCAAGTTCTCACATGACGTAAATTAAAACTTCAAGTGTTCTTAATTAGATGGCATTTGAATTAATTTTATAAGGGTATTAATTTTGACGTGATCAAAATAATGTATGAAGAAGTATGCATACAACTTCATAACATTGGTTTTACAAAACATTTTTATTACCAATTTGCTAAGAGTAAAATAACAAAGTTTTGATTAAGGTATCGGGTTCACCAATTAAAGAATTACCAACAATTATCGTCCATTATATCGTACTTTTGCATAAGCCCAAAGGCTTAGTGTTTCGGATAATCATTGTGGAATTGTGGTGAATTCACCCTTAAGATGGCAATGTACGTAATATAGTGATATATGTAAGTCTAGAGTCGGCAACCAAGCAGTTATAGAGAACCGGTAGGTGCATGAGCTTTAAAAACCCCTCTCTACAAGTACATTGGATGGCAGCCTTCGGTCCGCCTTTCGCACACTATGTACAAAAACATCAATCAACCAATCATTTGAAATTTACTCTTAAAACCAAAACAATTTCGCCATTTATTTAGTCCGTATTATTTTTCTATTCAAAAAATTACCCTTTTCGTTTATAAAAATGTCTAACATAATAATAAACAAAAACAAGTAATATAAAATAAAAAAATAAAACAACTAAATTAATATATACATAATCATAACAATTAAATATGTATAAAACATGTAGCCACATGCAAATCTTATTCAATAGTCCTATTAATAATCAAATCTAGGTGTATAACGTATTTATTCAATTAAGGGTTTCTTCTTCTAGGAAAAAGAGCCACATACATTGATAAATCGATTGCGTAAGCCAAAACAAAATAAATACCACATAGCACATAATTGATTACTTAATATTGGAGTCTTCCCCAATTCGACATCTATTAATAAATTTACATGTTTCGATATAACTTAACCATTAATTCATATATACAATTTAAACCATTTAAATTATCACACAATATAAAATCCATGCAAATATGCACTTTTTCATTGATTTAGCTTAACAATTAACATATTGCACCAAGATCATTTACTAAAACGCATAACAAATTACATGACATCCTAGGGTTTCTAATCATATTAATAAATCAAAAACCATAAACCCTAAAACCCTTAAGGGTCAAATCGACCCAAAAAAATTAGGGTTAGGAATCTAACAAACCATAAAAACATGTATCTAAACGAATCAAGATCCAATTTTTATGTGTTTCGATAATTAATTACACATTATAACGGCTCTAGATGCCACTGTTGGAATTATGATATCATGACATTCATATAAAATAAACCAAACACATCAAGTGAGCATAGCGGAAGCAATTATAACAAGATCATATAACATGTAATTAATTAATCAAATATAAATAGTAAACATACCTTTGTGATTCTAGCCCGAACAAGAATCAATTGCAATCTTCAAATCAAGAACCCTAATTAGGGTTTATGTGGATTATAAGAATTACCCCTTACCTCTTTTGTAATTCAATCCAAGAATCAAACATAGTGTGTTTGAATCACGTTCTTGTACACACGTACTAATTCAAGAAAAAGTTTATGCAAGTAAATTAAACACAAAACTTATTTGATCTTATGAAAATCGAATCCCTAAGGGATTGTTTTGGATGGATCGATTTAAGACAAAAAGAAGGAGAGAAAAACACCAAGATGTGTGTGTACAAGTTATATGAAAACAATACATATTGGGTTTGTATATATACTAATTGAAACTTGGAGCTCAAGGCACAAAGGAGGTGGAGAAACCTCTTGGCCGATCGGTTATGTAATCCCAAAGGGATTCCGGAACCTTCCCTTGTTTCCAAATATTCATTAGTATTACTTTCCTAATCTTCGTCAATAGATCATTAGTCATTTTTCATTAAATACTAATTTCCATTACTAGTTTTGTGTTTATTAATAATTACGTATAACATTTATAAATAATTATTTCTTTTTCTCTTCATACATATTGTGTGCAATCCCGTGATCTCGAGTTTGATCCTAACATACGACTACTAAAATAATGTTCATAATCTAACACCATTGACCATAGCTCAAAACTTCTACCCATGGCTCGGCCTTGCATTTCCTTGAACAAGAGATGGTCGACAAATACCATGGGAACTGGGAAGTATTATAAATGTTGTTTCATCACCCTATTGTAATCTTTGGCTAGTTAATATTTATAAAGAAACGTGACCGGTGATCGAGTTTGTTGGAATAATGTAACGAGAGTACATATAGTGGAGAGAGCATACTAATATTGTATGTCGTGGAGAGTGTGAAATGGATGAGATGAATGTGAGGAACGGGTGTTAGGCTGTGTTTGTTTTCCTGAAAAAAAGTCTTACTGCTTCTGACTGCCTCTGAGTCTGATTGAGTCAGACGCGGTCAGACTTTTGGTGTGTTTGTTTTTTTCTTGCGAGTCAGACATGGCCAGATCTTGAAGCTCTTACTCAGTTAGAGGTGGTGCTCATGTCTTACCGTCTCTTATTCTTACAAAAACCTTTCAACCCTACAACCTTGGCGACAACCCCGAGCATCAAGATTAAAGAGACATAAAATATTGGGTCCATGAGCATTAGGATAGAAAAGATATGGAAGATGTCACTGAAAATGTTTTTGAGATTTGAGAGAAAGAAGATGATGTATTGGAGAGAAGATAAAATAGTAAAAGCTAAAAGAGTATATTAAATTATTAATTGTTGAGGCAGTAGCTTTAGTTGGCCACGTGGTAGTTAAAGAGGAAGTAAGCAAATAATGTTTTATTTTCAAACAAATTTAATCAAACTTTTTTATTACAAAAGACGACTTTTATTTACTTTTACATTGTACTTAAAGAAACTTTTTGTAGTTGCATATGTACATCATTTTGTTATGTGGTAAATGCTACGGAGTATTTATTTCGTTAGAGAAACATAATCTTTAACTCATGATTTTTAAGAGGGTGTTGCACTAAAAAAATGTTAGGCTAACTAAAGTTACATTGTAAAAAAAAAAAAAAAAAAAAAAAAAAAAAAAAAAAAAAAAAAAAACTTGCACATGCCACAAAAAAATGGCAATTTTAAAATTTCTTTGTACTTCATGACCTAAAATTGAATGTAGCTCGTGCCACACCCGACATACATATGGGTCCGTTCTTGAGTGTATTGAACGTTTTCCTTTTAAAGTATATGTTGATTTTACTATTTTATTTTATAGAATTATGATTCGTAAAGTATCTTTAACGTTAGTTAATTATAACGTTATTTTAAAATCATGTAAGACTTTGTAGCAAATGTTGACCATGAAAAGATCATTTTTATTGTGTTAAATTTATGAAAAAAATGTTTTGGTTATATTTTTACACAAACTAATTTATGATAAAAATGTTTTGTTTTATTTTTATTATGTAAAATTCATTTAGACAATTTTACAAAAACAAAAAACATTATTTCATTCAAATTCAGACCTTATAGCCGCATCTTACCAGTAAGATGTGGTTATCAGATTCAGACATAAAACATCTTAATGAAACAAACACACCCTTAATATTTGTTTGTTTCACTACGTGGGATGACAACTAGTTTAGTAGCTACTAATGCAAACTAGGTTGAGCTAATATCATTTCGAGCATGTCAAGACGCGAACATCAAAAGGTAGCCCCCTTGTTGTTACTTCAAATAAGTCATCTGTTTTTCAATTAAAATCAAACTTGTTGTTACTAATGCAAACTAGGTTGAGCTAGTATCATTTTACGATTAACTAAAGTATTTAATTATAAGCTAATTTTTGCATGAAAACGACGAATTTTTTAGAAGCATGCGATTTGGTAGTTAACGGAGTCTTCAAATCTAAGTAATCTACTACTAATTATTAAGTAAACAATGTATTACTTTTTTTACGAGTATCACTTTACATGAATGGAATTCAAATACAGTAAAATGGTATATATCACTAAGAATTACTTACATGGAATGTCACAAAATTAAACTTTTCCTTTTTTAAACAATAAGACTTAACTATACTTTATAACATACAATATTATGGAAACAAAAATTACATGTGCAATTTGAGTGTGAGGCGTTCATTGGATACGAGGAGCGCGTAAGAGTGTTGAGATGAATGTGAGCAGTGAGTGCTTTGGTTGAGTTCGCCGGAGGGTGATGAGGAGTAGTGACATAATGTGTGATATATGGTGGTGACTTTGTCCCACATCGATGATTGAGCAAACACTAGAGCAATATATAACTCAAACTAAGAATGCATCCATCAAAATGATGATATCCTTTGTGAATAATTAAATCTCTTCACTTGAGGCATGTTTCATTTTTTAAAAGTTTATTTGATTATAATCTAGCGTGTTGAATAAAGATACATCATTCCGTATGTGGTGTTTAGTTGTGAACCCCCCCCCCCCCCCCCCCCCTTTTTTTAGCATGGTCGAGTGAAAAGGGCATTCGATCAGCAGCCCAAGTGGTCAATGTCCTCTGGATATAACAAATTAGCATGGTTTAGTTACCCCATGAAGATATCTACATATTCTTACCATTAGATTTACTTTATGTTGGATTAAAAGATTTATTGAATCTAAACCTCTAATTTATATGTGATGTGTTAAGTTAGTATGAAAATCCATCTTGCGGATGAATCCTCCGATTATCACACGTTTGAATTATTGGTAAGTTTGTCACTATTGTATAATTAGTAGGTGTCGTTCTTTAAGGTTGAGTCGGGTTGATTGGATGCAGAACCCATTTCTTTTTAGTTCCGTGATATAATTGTTTTCTTTGTAATAGTGTCTTGCTAGTTAATAAAATTCTGTTGTTCAAAAAAAAAAAAAAAAAAAAAGCGCGTCAAAAATAGTGATAACAAAAATACGAACATGAACTTGGTTTTGTTGTTATCACGTTAAATATACGATAAGTTGAAGAAAAAGATAACCCAAAGAAGTTAAAATCGACTATGTAGTCTCAGTTTTAATGTTATGCTTCTTTGGTTTATTCAACTTTTTTTCATTTATGTAATTTTGAATAGGGGTGAGCATCGGGCCGGTCCCGACCCGATACCGACAAACCCGATTCTCGATATCGCCGAAAAACCAAACCGATTCCCGACCCGAAACCAGTCGGATCGGTATCGGGATCGGTCGGGATCGGTCGAATTTATCGGTTTTCTTTGTTGTTTTCCGGTTTTCATCCCGTCCCGACCCGATACCGACAAGCCCGATTCCCGAGATCGCCGAAAAACCAAACCGACTCCCGACCCGTCTACTAGTCAGGATCGGAATCGGGCCGTCGGGGTGGTGGAATCGGGCCGGTTATCGGGCGGCGGGCGGTTTTGCTCAGCCTTAATTTTGATTTGGCATATTTGCTAAAGTTAAGCTTAATAGTTCATGCATTTCATATGAACGAATAATCAACTTACTTTGTCTTTTTCATGTTCTAAGACGTCTTTTTTTGGCTTCCATTTAATTAGTTTGCGATATGTATTTATATGCAGCCAGCCACACCCACGAATCCCTTTATATAATAAGCTGGGTTAGTTAATTTTTTGGCCAAAAATATAAAAATCTATTAACTAAAATGTGGTATTTTGGTTTCAAACAAGATAAATGTAATCCAATCTTTTTTGTTTTATGGTTTAACAAATTCTATTTCAAATTATAAGTACACTTTTAATTTGCACAAAAAAAAAATCTCACTAACTATACTATTTACCAATTAAATATTTTATTTCTCAACTAAAAGGTATTTTGATTGGTTGAAATAAGAAAATGGACAAATATTTTGGTACAACCAAAAATAAAAAATAGACTTGGGACGGATGAGGTATTTATTAATCAACATGCAGTTTTTTAATCAACCAATATCCAAGTAATGTGCTACTAAATTGTTAATCTTAATTTGGCATGTGCCACGTAATTCTGCGTTACATGGAATGTCACTTACATAAATAAATCTATCATATTTTCTTAAAATAGAGTTAATTTATACCCGATAACAATCTAATACGAGATATCAATGACATTGTGGTGAGATGAACGTGAGGAGTGCGTGTTGGGGTTGAGTTAGCTCGGTAATGACTCGGTGAAGGATGACGAGGAGAGTGAAGCGGAGCAATGACATTGTGGTGACATGAGGTTTTCAAGTCCCATGAAACAAAAGGCTATGAGTTCGGGTTTTGTGACTTTATCCCACATAGATGAACGAACAAAGACTTAATCATTTTATAATTTGGATTATGGAAGTGTTAAACATAATTCATTATGAGTATGTTGGAAAGTCTTAATTATAAATCTCTCCAACATTGTCATAATGCATTTTTAATTTGCTAAGGTGTTGCTCTTTTCTTTTTTTTTTCTTTTTTTTTAAACCGTAGTTGAACTTATTGTTTTCTGTTTATGTAGTTACAATATAGCTTAATGAATCGAAAAACATAACGTTTTTATACGATTCATATTGAATCTCTTGATATCCAGTTATGATGTATTACGTGCCAAATGAATGATAAGAGCACTAGGTGTAGGCTCGTCGTTCCTATGTGGAGGCTCAACGGCGAGCCGTTCCTCGCCACTACACCATTTGAGGCTCGCCGTTGGTCTTCGTTGGTTACTTCTCCGTGAGCATGGCGAGGGAATTGCCTGACAAAAAGTGGATATGGACATTGGGGTTTGCAGCAATAAAAAAGGATATATATATATATATATATATATATATATATATATATATATATATATATATATATATATATATATATATATATATATGCCCCCATTATTTGTTTTCTAAAATTTTATTTTTTTTCTTTCTAAACTTTTATATATTTGCAGGTCGAGGTTTTAGTGTGTGTTTGCATTTTGCAGGTGTGTGTGAAGAAGAAGACTCAAAAGTAACTAAAATTTTTAATTTTAGTTATTATTTGTTTTGAATGAAATAAATTTAAAATGATTGAAAAATGAATAAAAAAACAAAGTTGTAAGTGGTGGGGCTTTAATGAAGAAGTTGAGGTTAGTTGTTTGGTGAGAAGAAGGTTAGTTCTGAAGAGGTTTTGGGTGATATGATACACGTGGAGCCTGAACAAAGAGATGAAACTCTTCATCTACACCTAGCGCTCTAAATGTAATCTAAAAGACACTAGGGGCATGTTTGGTAGGGTGAAATGATCTCAAGGAAATGGAAATGAGTTCATTTCATTTATTTGGTACCTAAAGAAATAAAAAAAGTGGAGATTTCCAATTCTAAGGAGTTAAGTTTACATGCAAATTCAAAGAGTTCATTTCCCTTACATTTGGAGTGGAAATCAATTCCTAGCATTGTATAATAATAATAATAATAATAATAATAATGAAATAATAATAATAATAATAATAATAATAATATAATAATAATAATAATAATAATAATAATAATAATAATAATAAATAATAATGAAATAATAATAATAATAATAATGAAATAATAATAATAATAATATAATAATAATAATAATAAATAATAATAATAATAATGAAATAATAATAATAATAATAATAATAATAATAATAATAAATAATAAATAATAATAAAATAATAATAATAATAATAATAATAATATAATAATAATAATAATAATATAATAATAATAATAAAATAATAATAATGAAATAATAATAATAATGAAATAATAATAATAATATAATAATAATAATAATAATAATAATTTCTTGAGTCAATTCTCTGGTGTTACCAAACACTGGAATTATTATTCAATTTTCCTGGAATTCATTTATGTGAATTACATTTCTGAGCTTCATTTCATTTCTCTGAATTTCACCCTACCAAACGTGCCCTAAGAATTGCAAATCTCCACTTTTTTATTTCACTAGCTAAAACAAGAGAAATGAATTCATTTCCATTTCTTTGAGCTCATTTCTCCCAACCAAACATGCCCTAGTACAAATAAAATGGCAGTTTGACATGTTGCCACGTATTTGAACGTTACATGGAATGTCATACGCTTGGTCACAAAATAACACTTTCTTGTTCCAATAAATAAAAGTTTGTATATGTAGTAGCAATGAGTGGGGTAAGCCCACGCGTTGCGGCCAGGTTTTTTATGTTTTGTGTTTTTGTGTTTTGCGGGTTTTTTGGTGTAATTATTAATTTTGCTATGTCAATTATGTGTATGTTTGTTTGGAAACAACTAATATTTTTATTACTTTTTTGCCCCGGTTATTTGGCAATGTAGTTAACATACAAAAGTATGTAATGGACGAGTTTTTTTTTTTTTTTTTTTTTTTTTTTTTTTTTTTTTTTTTTTAGGTGTTATTCGAATCTGTTTATTTATTTTATTTATTTATTTATTTTTTGTTAGAGGTTTTAGCTTTTTTTTTTCATAATATTTTTTTTGTGAGTAACAAAATTTTTTTGTGTATCTTAAAAAAAATATTAAAAATTTTATGTACTTCTATAATATCGTTTTTTGGTACCCGCGCGTTGCTGTGAAATTCTTTTGTTACCGTTAGCTACTTAACGTGAAGTTAGTTACCTAGGACTGACTTTACAATTGATGTATAACATGAAGAACCATTTATGTAAATTATGTGAGGATTAAATTTGCAATGAACCGTTGAGATAAAGGACAAAGTTCGTACAATTTTTTTTTTAAATGTTAAAGTAACGGTCGTTAGTTAACATCCGTTAAATAACTAACGGCTGTTAGTACTGTACAAATAGGACTGAATTTGCAATTGATGTATAACATGAAGGACCATTTATGTAAATTATTTGAGGACTTAATTTGCAATGAACCGCTAAGATGAAGGACAAAGTGCGTACAAATTTTTTTTAAAATGTTAAAGATAACGGTCGTTAATTAACAGCCATTAAATAACTAACGACCGTTAGTACTGGGAAAAAAAATTACTGTAGAAACAACTGTAGCAGCTACAGTGGTTGTTTCCATCATCCTCCCCTCTTTTAGTATATATATATATATATAATGTCATAAAAAACATCGGTATGATTATGATTATAAATAATTAAATGTGAGCTAATAGTAGAGCAATCTATAAGTGAGATAATGATTATAAGGGCATCTATTGTGGTTTATAAAAAAAGGTTTATAAAAGATGAAGAAGTTCATAATATTGTTAACAATAGTGGATATCAATTTTATGCTTACATGGCATGAAGAGGTCGAATATCTTAGACCTTTTCACAATTTAATGCATTGAGTTATGCTATATATTTATAAAGCTTTAACAAGTTTATTTATAGTGGAAATAAGTTTATAAATCTAAAAGGTTTATGTATTTGTGATGTGGCATAATTATAAACTTTTGTAAAAGTTTGCTGATTGAATTAGAAGGGCATTATTTCCTTTTGTTTAGTTGCACTTTCGTACAAAAGACACATCATATATCACATTGAATAAAAAGACATGCTTCATATTTCTATGTTTGTGTTTAGTTGCGACATAATTGGCAATGGCGTGGATTTAGGGAGTATTTTTTTAGCATGACCGAGTGAAGGAGCCCAAGTGGAACACGTAAACAAATGAGTGTTTACACGAAACAAAGCTCATGACAAGTCAATGACTTCTTTTAAAATTGAGTTGTACACATTGTATAACAACTTATCATATGCTATATACTACGTATCTCTTTGTCTTTGAGTATGATGTTCGAATTCCACGCCATGGCATTCCTAGCCGCGTCACGGCTCGGCCACCTAGTGTTTTTAGTCGTATAATAAAAGCGCATGTTGATCATAAATCTTCCACTTCTTCAAAATTGAAATCTCGTAAGAGGAACCACAATTCCTATACACGATACAACACAGATGTAATGTTTCTGTTTGCCTCGAACGGATTTAGTCATTGCAAAGGCTGTTGTGGCCGTACATTTAATTAAACTGACTTACAAGGGGAAGTACCACTAATCATTTATATATGTTCTTTTCATTACCTTATTCGAATCTTTGGCTTGTTCTTCATATGACCCGGTATATATGTCATGCTTCATGGTTGCTCTTTGTTAGTATCCTAGTATTCATAAAGACATGTGACAGGTGATGGCGTTTGTTGGAATGTAACGAGAGTACATATAGGCGAGGGTGAAATCAAACAACAACATTATGGCCTTGGTGGTGAAATGAGGTGTTTGTGTGTTTATAGGTGAGGGCGTGAGGGTGGAGATGTATATGGTAGATTGGTAGTAGACAAAAGCTTGAAGAAGGAGAAGAGTTTTGATTTTGTGACTTTGCCCCACATAGACTATAGTTGCTTTTGATACAAAAACAATTTATGAACACATCTCTCTCTCTCTCTCTCTCTCTCTCTCTCTCTCTCTCTCTCTCTCTCCAGAATATAGTTGCTTTTGTTATTTTTTTCAAAAGAATGTGACGAGTGAATTTGTTGGAATGTGTTAAGAGTATCACTACACCATTTGGGACTTTTCGAGACAGAGCAAGTAGTCCCCAAAAGTAAAGTTTTGTTGTCTCCAAAACTTTTTGGCACAACAGGTTGTCCCAAAAGGGGTGTGTCCAAAGGTTTTAGAGACGACATAATTTAACTTTGGAGGACAGCCTGTAGGACCCACAAAATTCCAACCATAAACTTGACCAAAAGTGGGGCCACATCTTTTAGGACAGAAAAATACTAGATCCACAAAAACTTTACAAAACTTTTCCCACTCGCTGACGTGGCAGAGTGTTGATTGGTTGGTTTTCTGTGGGCCACAGAAAACCAACCAATTAACACTCTGCCACGTCAGCGAGTGGGAAAAGTTTTGTAAAGTTTTGGTGGATGTAGCACACCTCTTTAGGACAACATGGTGTTGTCTCTAAAGCTATATTATCATATTTTATTGATTTAGATATTTATTTATTAAATAAATATTTATTTGTTAAGTAAATTTAATATTTGAAACATTTTTTTCTAAAAAAAAAAAAAAAAAAAGGAACCACCTTTTGGGGATGACATCTGTTGTCTCTAAATCCGTATGTGCAGAAAAAACAGCAGCTGCAATGCTGCAAATCCATAATTTTTCCAGAAGAAATCTACCAGAACTAAAGCTATAAATCACCCAAATCAATAATGCAAAATGATTCCATTCATTCATCATTCAAAACCAACCAAAAGCATGTCATAGTATTCGTTTACGACTACAATTTCGCTAATATACTAATACAATAATGCAAATAACATAAGGATATCGATACAAATACTACTAATCTACCCTAACGTCACTACTCGCCTGCTGGTTTGACCGTCTTTAGATCCCCAAAATCGAAATTTATCTCAAGTTGTTTACTGCCATTTTGTTTGAAGGCCTTCTTCAAAGCCTTATGTTTGTTTAGACCGCGTTTCCCCGATCCTACAAATATAATTGATGAGTCATAAAAATACAAGTAATCAAATTTAAGTTAATGAAATAATCCACAATTCATTACCTTCACTCTGGAAAGGTAAACGCCTAGGCTGTCGATCATCTGGAGCATCACCACCTGGCACCTGCATCACCTCTGTGGTAGCCAGGAGCTACACATGCCATCTGTAAAGAAAGAGGCATATTACTAACCCGACTGTCCCGGTTGTCCCAACTGAAAGAAAGAGGAAAAGATAAAAGATAACACTAGACTAATACATAAAAGCTAGTTGCTGACATCTTTGAGTGTCAATGAGTTCAGAATATTTCACAGCCCTAAGCACAGTTACTCTTGCCCAAAAGAATACCTTACATTTATCAAAAAGCATTAGAGATAAGCCTTGTATAAGTTACTCCATAAAACGGTATAGTTTAATAAAATACAGAAAAAAGAAAATGTAGAATGCATCATAGAAAAATGGATTGTTGGCAAACAAACTAATTCAGCATTAAGTCAGTGTGAACAAGTTTACTAAGAGTTCATGACATTGCAACTTACGACCAAATATCAATCCAAACATCATGTTATCAGCAGCAAATATGTAGAATACTTTTATGTACAACTTAACAAGCTACAATTCTGGACTTAATCTGATTTTCCGGCAAAATAATATCATTACACTTTAGTACTAATTGACTTGATATTTTTAAAATTCTTCTTGATTCAACTCATATTTCAAACTCGCCTTGACTCAGACTCGATATTCTCAATCTCGTGACTTCACTAGTTATTTAAACTCTACTCATTATCCAGTCTACATATCAAACTTATGATTCCAGTAATCTATATTATATCATAACCACATATAATCAACATTTGTGCATATCATCTATTTTACAGTTCAAAAAACATCAATATAACTAGTTAACCAAAACCTTACAAATACACAAATTAAACACATAAATAACTAAATAAACAAACTAAAACTAATAAATTAAAACATAAACAAACCTTTAATTTGTGTGGTGGTGGGGGTGGCTGTGGTGGTCGGCAGCAGCAGCGGTGGTGAGCAGTGGTCTGGCAGCAGCAGCAGTGGTGTCTTTTACACAAACATAAACAAACACAAATCTACCAAAATTAAATTTATAATTGAACAAAAAATATAAAACAATAAACAAAAATTAAACAAAAAAACAAAATTTACCTTTTGTTTCCTGCGGTGTGGACGTGTGGTGGTGGAGAACGGCGACGACAACAGCGACCGGCGGTGGGTCCGCTACTACAGCCGTGAACGGCGGTGGTGGTTGTGAGAAAGTAAATCATAAACCAAACCATAAACCAAAACCAAATAACAAAACAAAACAAACTAAAACCAAATAACTATTAGATTAACTAAAATGGCGGCGGTGGCTGTGAGACAGAAAGAGAGGAAGAGGAAATGAGATGGTGGTACGTGTGTGGTAGTTTCGGTTGGGAGGATGAAGATGAGATGTGAATGAAGATGTGTGTGTTTGGGAGGATGAATATGAGATGAGAATGATAATGAGTTACCAAAAATTCAGATCTAGTTTTTTATGTGGCGGGATAAAGTAATAGTGTTGGTGGGAAATGAAATTTTCGTTTCCACTTTTGGAGGCAACTGTGTCATCCCGAAAGGTAAATCTCTTGTTTGTTAAAATATATAATGTATTTAATTTATGAATGATTTAAAACAAATAATTTCATTTAAGTAAAAATGATTTAAATTAATTAAAAATAATTTAAGAAAGATTTAAATAAATTAAAATTATTTATAAATGATTTAAACAATAACACCACCCACCGAGTTTGCCATATATGTTCCGGACTTTGAAAAAACTTGACAAGACTTTAGAAAACATACTAAACGACAAAAAAGGTTACTAAATTTGACCAAAAACTTTATTGACTTTGACTAAACGATGAAAAGTTAATCTAATAGTTAGTTAGTCTTTATCGCACTTCGAACACATTGTAGAACACGAACAAACTTGCATAATTGTCGGTTTTTGTTGCGGTTGTCAACTTGTCATAGTTACACTTCTAGGAGAGTAGGTGTACGGGTTCTGACATATGATGAAGTCATAAATACCAAACTTATCAATTAGACTCCCAAGCTTACTACTTGATAGTTTTTGTATAGTTGTTATCTGAACTAACTCCCCAATCTTATCTGAGTTCTCACACCACTTCCTTAATATCTTTCGCTTTAGTTATAAAGGTTCAATTGAAACAACAATTTAAGGTGATTTCTGCCCCTCCAACCCCACTATAGATAGAAAGCAAAGTTATTCCATCAGGGAACAAAGACATTAAAACAAACAAGTGGTTTCCCAAAGTATGTGTCTCGAAAGAGTGTTTTAAAGAATGCAACCTTTCTCCAAGGCTAAGCCCATCAGTCTGAGTTAGATTCAACGGATACCTATATCCTTTCAACTGACTCAAGTTCTACTGGTGCAAGTCCGTTACATCCTACCCATATAATACTCGATGTCCTACATTGTTAAATGTTGGGTCAAAAATTTGACCCAATTGGCCCTGACAAGATTTAAAAATAAAATAGCCTAACTCACTAAATAAAATAGTGAGTTACTCATTGATACATATTTCAGTGAGTACTGTATAACCTTAAACTTCAAACAAGTCACTGAGTGAACAATCACTCAGTAAGTCACCTTCAGGATGTTCAGACTGAGTCTAAGAAGAAAGACTCATCATTCAGTGAGGCGGTACTCAGTGAATGATCCATGAGCCAAAGAAGAAGGTAATGGAGTCAGTGAGTGATGACAATAACTCATTGACTCCCTGAAAATGTCTCTACAACAGACTGAAAATATGGGTGAAAACTTCCAAAAAGGGAAGTCAAACAAGTACAAGAAATTGTCATAGAAGTGTGAATATTATTTATGACAATTCCAAAAGGATGATTGTCACTTCTTCAAAAGAGGAAGATGAAGGGGGACCACTAAGAGTGGATGACAACTCACCCATCACATGTTTACTTGTATTTTTCTACATATATATGTTTTGTTGTAATAGGAATAGTTTGGGATTCTAAATAAACACAAATAATACTAAGTATTAGTTGATAGGTCCTCTCATTGAATCTCAAGCTTAGATTGCATCAATGAAAGTTTTATTGTCATTCAATGGGGATAGTATTCCGCAACTATCCCCATGAAGAAGCTGAAGATGTTATCATGTAGTCAAGTGTATATTGAGTAATCTTGTATTTATTGTTCATCGTTATTAATGAATGTGTTCTTTATTTGTATTAAGATTTACTCAATTTACATGGACCAACATTGAAGCATTTCCTTTTGTTGTTCCGCATAAAGTATCCCCTTTGAGCTGTTCAATATGCTCCTGAGCCAGTCACAAAGTTGAGAAATTCCAAGAGTTTCGAAACTGATACAAGACAACTGTTTTCTTGTATTCCATTATGGCCAATACTTATTTAACTATCCGTTAACCGTATCCCTAGCCAATTCAAGGTGATTTCTCCCCCTCCAACCCCATTATAGATAAAAGGCAAAGTTTAATGTTTCATGTCGACTTATCCATTTAACATCTCATGTATATCCCCATCATCTCGAATTATCCGTTTAACATTTCACGTATCTATATCATATTGACCTACTCGTTTAACAAAACTTAATATATCAATATCATCTCGACTTATCCGTTTAACATCTCATGTTAAAACGGATGAGTCAATATGATATCGTTATACATGAGATGTTAAACAGATAAGTCGATATGATATCGTTATACATGATATGTTAAACGGATGAGTCAAGATTTTATCGTTATACATGAGATGTTAAACAGACGAGTCGAGATGATATCGTTATACAAGACATGTTAAATGGACGAGTCAACATGATATCATTATACATGAGATATTAAACGGGCGAGTCAATAAGATATCGTTATACAAGACATGTTAAACGGACGAGTCAGGATTATATCGTTATATATGAGATGTTAAAACGGACGAGTCGAGATGATATCGTTATGCAAGACATGTTAAACGGACTAGTCGAGATGATATCGTTATACAAGACATGTTAAATGGACTAGTCGAGATGATATTGTTACACAAGACATGTTACGAGTTGAGATGATATCGTTATATAAAAGATGTTAAATGGACGAGTCGAGATGATATCATTATACGTGAGATGTTAAACGGATAAGTCGATATGATATTGTTATACATGACATGTTAAACGGATGAGTCGAGTTAATAACTTTATACATGAGATATTAAACAGATGAGTCGAGGATATCGTTAAACAAGACATGTCAAACGGACGAGTTGAGATTATATCATTATACATGAGATGCTAAACGGGCGAGTCGAGATTATATCGTTATACAAGACATGTTAAAACGGATGAGTAGAGATGATATCGTTATACAGGAGATGTTAAACGGATAGATCAAGATGATATCGTTATACATGAGATGTTAAACGGATGAATCGATATGATATCATTATACACTATATGTTAAACGGATTGGTCGAGATAATGTCGTTATACATGAGATGTTAAACGGATGAGTCGAGATGATTGTTCGCAGTTGTTGTTGTTGTTTAATGTGCTGGTGTTGTTATTTAATGTGTTATTGTTGTTGTTGTTGTTTAATGTGTTATATATCATATCGACTTATCCATTCAACATCTCATGTATATCAATATTATCTCGAATCATAATTAAAAAAAAATCATCTGTTTAGCACTTTCATGTATATCCATATTATCTTAACTCGCCCGTTTAACATATCTTGTATATTGATATTATCCCGACTCATCCGCTTAACATATCTTGTATATCTATATCATTTCCAATAATCCGTTTAACATTTTATATATTTAAAATTAATTTTAACAGTTATAAATAATAAATGAAAATCCACTTAGTACCTTAATAAAATATTATTTTTGTGAATAGACTAATTTATATATCTTTTAAAATTCATTTTAACAATTATAAATAATTTTAAAACACTTAAATTACAAAAATAGTTTTAATACCTTAATAAAATATCAATTTTGTGAATTAATAAATTTATATATTTTTTAAAATTAATTTTAACAATTATGAATAATTTCTAAATTATTTTTCATTTTAGCGGGTATTTAAATTTCGTGCAAAATCCCAAAAATTTGGTATCTTCACTTTTAAGGACAACAATGTTTGGGTCCTACAACCAAGCTATCTAAAATAAAAAAAATATATGCCATCACTTCTATTCGTCGTCCCTAAAAGTATAGGTCATACAGTCAACTATTTTGACAAAAAAAAGAGTTGAAAATAATGGGCCCACTGAACATTTAGAGACAACATTATGTAGTCCCCAAATTAACCCGTCCCTAAAATTCCTTTTTGGTGTAGTGTATGTGAAGCTGAGTGGGCATACCGATGGTGTTTGGTGGGATGTTGAATGGAGTAGAGTGTTTGTGTGTATGGGGGTGGGCTGCGAGGGTGGAGAGTTTGAGAAAGGAAAGGGTTTTGGTTTTCTCACTTTATCCCTGTTATGTATCCGGAGGGTATATCCCTGTACGGTGTGTATCCGGAGGGTACATACGTTATCATGTCCCCCCCCAGTATCATAGTATTGGTTGTGCCAATGGTGTGATACTAAGTTTTTATTTTTTGCGATTTTCCGGATGGTATGTTGTAGCTTCGTCGTTTATGATTGTTGTATCGGTGTTGCTGACACGAAGTGCTCTTAACTACAAACCAAGCTTATTGAAGGGCATCATTTTCTTACTTGCCACTTCATGTGGAGAGATTATTCGAACAACTGCTATATTCGTATGTGGTGTTTAGTTGCGACTTAATTGGCTAAATGGCGTGGAAAAAGATTATTTGGACAATGACCATTTCATTTTGTTTACTTGCAACTTATGTTTTTAGCATGGCCGAGTGAAAGGGTATAGTATTCGGTAGCAGCCCAAGTGGTTAATGTCCTCTCGCTATAGCAATCTTAGAATATCCTTTTCTCTCCTTCATGTTTTTGTTACCACCATGAAGATATCCACATGTTCTTACCATTAGGTTTATTTTATGTGGTATTAAATTATGTGTTGATTTATGCTGAAACCATCACCTTTATTGATAAGTTTATCCAAACACCCGTAATTTATATGTGATGTGTTAACTTCGTACGAGAGTAGTAGTTTAATAAAGTCGCGGAGATTTGAAAAATGCTAAACGAGAGAATTAGCATGTTTTTATTGAACATATATGGCAATCCATCTTGCTGACGAGTTCCACGATGATAACCGATTATCACAATTGTTTTCATCACCTTATTCGAATCTTTGGCTTGTTCTTCATATGACGAGGTATATATAATGTCACCATTCATGGTTGCTCTTGTTAATATTTATAAAGAAATGTGACCGGTGATCGAGTTTGTTGGAATGTAAGTATGTAACGAGAGTACATACAATGGAGTAAGCATAGTGATAGTGTGTGCCGGGGAGAGTGTGAAAGGGCTTCAAACATTATGAAATTGTCTATTACATGATCAAGTTTATGGAAGAAGAAAAAGGTACTACCCAAGTACTTTACACTTTTTTAAAATAAAAAATATATAATTATTGACCTTTATAAGTTTATTTAAGAGTAGTTTGCTAAATTTGTAAATGTTGGGCTATAAAACTTCGCATGTCAATGTTATAAATTTGTACTCCTTATGAGTAGAATTTGTTAGGAATAATATAATCGTAATACAAATTGTTCTGTGTATAATCGTAAGATTATATCAACAGATTGAGGCCTGCGATTAGCAGTGTCCTTAAACAGAAATTCGTCCTATCTAGTACGAACTGTTTAGAGGATACAACAATCAAATCAAGTATGAAACTTGAATCTAGCGAATCGGTTATGTTATGATGATGGAAATGAATGATGTTTGTGTGTTTTTGATGATTCCAAAGTGACAAATTCGTCCTCTATATATAGGCACATGGTGACCCTTCAAAACAGTCACAATACCCCTTCAAATGGCCTTAGAGACGCTTCTTTTCGTAACAGTCACAATGGTTCACAATTAGCGACGCTTTAGCGACGACCTAGCAACAGAATAACCGTCGCTAACTGAAATCGATTCAAACAGTCGCGATGGTTCACTTACTGATGCCTTTTTAATAGATATAACCGTTACCATTGCGATTAGACGCGTCTTTACAATAATGATGCTTAATTAGCAACGGTTTTGCGACGGTTTAGTGACAGAAAAACTGTCACTAATATCTATTTCGTGGGTAATTATAAAACACAACCAAATTTATTAGTAATGTTCCAACAGAATTAACCACCATTTGAGTTTGGTACTAACTTTGGAGATGCACAAAATGGACTGCTAGAAAAGCAATTGTCTGGTTGTTCACTTCTTTTTCGATTGCTATCACCGTTGTTATAGCTCCGCCATCGTTCACGTCCATGGCAGTGCCCGCCTGCTTTAATCCATATGTCCCTAGCTATACTCACACGTAAAAATGTTACAGGGTAGAATTGATATATAACTTCTAGCTCTAACATCTAAAGCCAAATGTACATCCCTGTGATCACACGTAAAATTTTGAGCAAATAACATGACATTATTGTTTTATTTCAAATTCTAACCGTTATAGTTGGTTCTAGGAACTTTTAACATAGCTTTTGTTTAGAGAAATTAAGAAATGTATAATGACAGTACCCTAAGCTGAGTTAAGTTTCCAATAATGTTGGTAGCGTAACATGTGACGCCGGTCCATACACAAAGTGAGTGTGATGTCTTCCACTTGATGCGTTGGGAGAGTGGGAGGGTAGTGAGGAGTGGGGATTTGGAGTAAGATGGCTCGGTTGTGACTTGGTGCAGTGTGAGGATGATGAGGAAAGTCATGAGGGTAATGACATTGTTGTGTGTATGTGTAAGTGAGGCTCTAATGGTGGAGAAGGCTCGAAGGTGGAATGAAGTTTTGTTTTGTAATTGTCCCACATCGATATGTAATCAAACTTTGGATCAATATATCAATAAGATTATAAGGTTACTAGCAAGATCACTATATAGGTTGTATGTATTCAATGACTTATAAAATCGTTAACTACATTCGTGTACTGATCTTTTTAATTGGGTGAAATTGTTATATCTTTATTTACTTAATAGTCTTACTTTTAAACATTTACCATTTATTTTATTGGAGCACTTATAAACATTTAGCTTATTGATTAAAGAAACATGCATTTCTATAAAACTTATGATTAATTTCTCTGATATCTATTGTGGTAAAAGTGAAAAATGCATGATAAATATACTTAAGAGACAGTAAAAATCTAAGGGATGTTTCAGTAAACTTAGGCTTCATAGTCATGCATTTTCTGGGTATGAAGAAACAACTTGCATCAGTTGGTTTCTATCCTCACAATAAAGCTTCAACACTAAATCTGTTCTAAATCAAATTCATTTCCGGCTTTAGTTTATAAATGTAATTCTCAAGAGCATTATTCAGCAAAGCATGTGGCATATGCGAGCTAACCACATCGTTATCTTTTTAAGTACAAGTGACACCTTGAAATGATTACTTGAAAGATAACTTTGTGATACAAAACACATGTAGGTACAAAGCCATCAATATGACATGCTATAAACTTGCGCAAAATTAGAGATTTATACAACGAATCGTATCTCAATCGTATACAAACCTAATGGTTTACCATTCGTTCGCATTCAATTTAAGTAAACATCAATAAGCAGTTATGAGGTAGTCGCGATTGGTTCTCATTACAGAAATCAATAATATGAACATGCTCTCATTACATCGAGTATATAAATAATAAGGGTACATTGACGGTTAATGTGTATCGTGATTTATTGGGTTGTCAAAAGTGAAAAATAAAATAAAAAGAATTTGTTATCAATTTAGTTTTTGGTCAAATTATGCTTTTCTAGTGCTAATGTAACAAATTAATGGCATATGTAAATTGCTGTATGGCGTTTTAGTAGTAAAGTATTTTTGAATAGGCTAAGCTTTGCGAAGCAGGGACGGACCTACATGGATATCGAGTGTGGCACGAGCCACTCAATGTTAAGTTTCTCAGAAGAATGTGATCAGTGAGTTTGTTGGGATGTGTTGAGAGTATGTGAACTTGAGTGAGCATACCGATGGTTGTTGGCGGGATGTTACCGAGAGATTGTATGTCGGCGTGGAGATGGAGTAGAGTGAAGACGAATGATGATATTGTGGGTGAAATGAGGTGTTTGTGTTTATGTATGTGAGGCTGCGAGGATAGGGGCGTGGTGACCATGCCACTTGAAACAAAAGTTTGAGGAGGGAAAAGAGTTTTAGTGTTGTGGACTTGTGTCTTTGTCCCACATAGATTGATGAACAAACTATACATCACTATATAAATAAGACTATGGCAACACTAAGCCAAGCAATGTTTTCTCATACATGTACTAAATTATTTGTTATTAAATTTCTTGAGTACATGGCGGGATAATTTGCTTTTTTACGAGAAAAGACTTAAGCCTTCAACTTTTTGTTTAATGTAATTCCGATTTAGCATATTGGCTAAATTTAAGCTTAATAGTGTTTGCATTTCGTATGAACAAATAAATATTTTTTTTTTTCTTTTTCTTTTCGTGTTTTAGGACATCTCTTTAGCTTCCAATTAGATAGTTTAGGATCTATATTTATATGTATATTTATATGCAGGCAGCCACAACCACGAATCCCAATATATAATAAGTTGGGTTAGCTAAACTTTTGGGAAAAGAAATATATAAAGTTAAATGTGTTACTTTGTTTCAAACAAGATAAATGTAATCGAATCTTTTTTGTTTTATGGTTCAACAGATAGTATCAAATTATAAGGTATTTATTGATCAACATTCGATTTTTTAATCAACATAGTCACAAGAAAAAAATATTACGTGTTTCGTTCATGTTGTTTACCGTAAATCACATCGGGCATCCTTATTTGGCATCCTTATTCGATGTTAATTACATAAATAATTCTTAATTCTCAAACTATATGCATTGATAGTCTCTATTTTAAATTATTGGAACTATTCATGTAATAACGATAATTACCACTCGTGTACTAAAAAGCTATAATTTTTTAAAATAGAGACCATCGATGCAACTAGTTCAAAAATTAGCTATCATCGGTATAATTAACAATCGAACAGGGATTGCTGTGATTTTGAGTAAAGCACATGAACGTAATATGTGATTTTGAGTATAGCAGATGACGTGACAAGTACGTGTTTGGGTTCAGTTGACTCAGTGGAGGATGATGACGTGAGTGAAGCTGAGCAATGCTATTGTGGTGGAGATGTGGTGCTCATGTCACTTGAAACAAAGGGTTAAGAACGACATGAGTTTTGCGTTTGTGACTTTATCCCACATAAATGAACAGATACGAGTATGTTGGAAATTATTTAGTATATATCTCTCCAACACGCTTAGATCCAATTTTTAATTTTTATTGACTTTGTTGAATAAAACCAAAGCCTTAAGCTTTATTGTTCTTTTCATAATTTGTTCCGTAGTTGTACTTGTTTGTTAATGTAGTTACAATATAGCGTAGGCTTATTGAATAAAAGAATAACGTTTTCAAACAGTTCATATTTAATCTCTTCGATATATCTAGTTATGACGTATTGAGTAAAAAGAAGTAGATTTTATTACTTACAACCTATTTCCTAGCTTCATTCTTGAAATGAGTGATTTCTATATTTATTTTAGAATATTTTTTTGGGGAGATTATTCCACCAACTGTTGAAGTAAAAGTTTGTTTCTACTTCGGACAAGCGAGAAGAATCCTTCGGACTGGAGTAAGTCCTTCGGATTCGAGGTGACTCTTGCTTACGGTATGTTCCTTCGGATATCTGCAAAACAAATACGTCTGTTAGACTCGCCCCGAGAATATATCCCAGGACCAACCTCCGGCGTGAGAGTAAGTATATGTTCTTAGTGAGAGAGAGTATGAATAAAACTAGAGAGTAGGAGAGAATTGGTTGACCTTAAATGAAGATTTCCTCTCTATTTATAGACTCTCTACATGGAGTGCCAGGCTATTTCGTACTTAGCCCATAATGTTCGCTAGTTTAAACTCCATTACCATATTCTTTGGTGTACTTGTTTGTACCTTGGTCTAGGTACTTGTAGGCTTATCCGAAGGGTTTGTTATCTCCGGACGGCTGAGGTCATGCGGACAGCCGTAACCCTTCGGATATTGGTCCGTATTATTTGAACACATCTGAGTGTACTTTACCTGTTATGTATCCGGAGGGTATATCCCTGTACGGTGTGTATCCGGAGGGTACATACGTTATCATGTCCCCCCCCAGTATCATAGTATTGGTTGTGCCAATGGTGTGATACTAAGTTTTTATTTTTTGCGATTTTCCGGATGGTATGTTGTAGCTTCGTCGTTTATGATTGTTGTATCGGTGTTGCTGACACGAAGTGCTCTTAACTACAAACCAAGCTTATTGAAGGGCATCATTTTCTTACTTGCCACTTCATGTGGAGAGATTATTCGAACAACTGCTATATTCGTATGTGGTGTTTAGTTGCGACTTAATTGGCTAAATGGCGTGGAAAAAGATTATTTGGACAATGACCATTTCATTTTGTTTACTTGCAACTTATGTTTTTAGCATGGCCGAGTGAAAGGGTATAGTATTCGGTAGCAGCCCAAGTGGTTAATGTCCTCTCGCTATAGCAATCTTAGAATATCCTTTTCTCTCCTTCATGTTTTTGTTACCACCATGAAGATATCCACATGTTCTTACCATTAGGTTTATTTTATGTGGTATTAAATTATGTGTTGATTTATGCTGAAACCATCACCTTTATTGATAAGTTTATCCAAACACCCGTAATTTATATGTGATGTGTTAACTTCGTACGAGAGTAGTAGTTTAATAAAGTCGCGGAGATTTGAAAAATGCTAAACGAGAGAATTAGCATGTTTTTATTGAACATATATGGCAATCCATCTTGCTGACGAGTTCCACGATGATAACCGATTATCACAATTGTTTTCATCACCTTATTCGAATCTTTGGCTTGTTCTTCATATGACGAGGTATATATAATGTCACCATTCATGGTTGCTCTTGTTAATATTTATAAAGAAATGTGACCGGTGATCGAGTTTGTTGGAATGTAAGTATGTAACGAGAGTACATACAATGGAGTAAGCATAGTGATAGTGTGTGCCGGGGAGAGTGTGAAAGGGCTTCAAACATTATGAAATTGTCTATTACATGATCAAGTTTATGGAAGAAGAAAAAGGTACTACCCAAGTACTTTACACTTTTTTAAAATAAAAAATATATAATTATTGACCTTTATAAGTTTATTTAAGAGTAGTTTGCTAAATTTGTAAATGTTGGGCTATAAAACTTCGCATGTCAATGTTATAAATTTGTACTCCTTATGAGTAGAATTTGTTAGGAATAATATAATCGTAATACAAATTGTTCTGTGTATAATCGTAAGATTATATCAACAGATTGAGGCCTGCGATTAGCAGCGTCCTTAAACAGAAATTCGTCCTATCTAGTACGAACTGTTTAGAGGATACAACAATCAAATCAAGTATGAAACTTGAATCTAGCGAATCGGTTATGTTATGATGATGGAAATGAATGATGTTTGTGTGTTTTTGATGATTCCAAAGTGACAAATTCGTCCTCTATATATAGGCACATGGTGACCCTTCAAAACAGTCATAATACCCCTTCAAATGGCCTTAGAGACGCTTCTTTTCGTAACAGTCACAATGGTTCACAATTAGCGACGCTTTAGCGACGACCTAGCAACAGAATAACCGTCGCTAACTGAAATCGATTCAAACAGTCGCGATGGTTCACTTACTGATGCCTTTTTAATAGATATAACCGTTACCATTGCGATTAGACGCGTCTTTACAATAATGATGCTTAATTAGCAACGGTTTTGCGACGGTTTAGTGACAGAAAAACTGTCACTAATATCTATTTCGTGGGTAATTATAAAACACAACCAAATTTATTAGTAATGTTCCAACAATACCCCACATTTTCTATTCAAACACCAATAATACCCCACATTTGAATAGAAAATAAGAAAATTACTTATTATTCTATTTCCATCAAATGTAATATGACATGCATCAGATTAGGTGTCTTTTGGACTTGAACCTATCCTAGTGAGTACATATCGGATTTACTTTGTGTATAGTGAACATAAGTCTTGAACTAGCCACGTTTTGTAGTAAATCGAGACAATAAGTATCACATATGTCATATTTATGTAATAACAGATTCTTACCGTTGTGTTCATTTCGGTCGTGAACATATCCTTATTCATGAGAATTTTAGAGAACTTAGCCATCTGGTTCCCAAAGATGCGACCACACATCAATCTCGTATAGGTAATGCAAATCAAGAATATTCCGTAATATTCCACTGTAAAAGCCATTAGCATTATTAAGAATTAGAATTCAGCCCTCAATCATCAACGGAAAAACACACAACATTCATCATAGGAATGGGCATACCTGTGTGTTGGTACTTTTTGAGTTTTCCTCAACTAGTTTTCCTATTGAACCTAGACCATGGGATCTCCAATTTTGCTAGGTTAGGTTTCCACCGAGTAGTTACTCATTGTGTTGGCTTTAAGCCCATACCCCTCGATGTAAATATGACTTGTTCTCTACAAAGGCCTTTTGTCAAAGGATCTGCTATATTTTCCTTTGACTTAACGTAGTCGATGGAAATGATTCCATTTCTTAACAAGTCCTTTATCGTATTGTGGCGACGTCTTATATGTCTTGACTTGCCGTTATAGATTTGATTCTTTGCTCTGGTAAGAGCAGCCATACTATCACAATGTATACACACAGCAGTCATAGGTTTTGGGCACAAGGGAATACCCTCTAGAAAGTTTTTAAGCCATTCTGCTTCTTCAGCAGCTTTGTCTAAGGCTACAAATTCTGCTTCCATTGTTGATCTGGTATTCACAGTTTGCTTAGATGATTTCCATGATACTGCAGCCCCTCCAAGTGTAAATACATAGCCACTTGTGGACTTTCCTTCATTATGATTGGAAATCCAATTTGCATCACAAAATCCTTCTAACACAGGAGGATATTTAGTGTAATGTAACCCATAAGCCATTGTATGCTTAAGATATTGAAGCACTCTGACTAGTGCATCCCAATGATCTCTCCCAGGGTTATGTGAATATCAACTAAGCCGACTTACACTATATGCCAAATCCGGTCGTGTACAGTTCATTATATACATCAAGCTTCCTAGTACTTGTGTATATTGTAACTGAGATACACTTTGTCCTTTGTTCTTCTTGAGTTGAACCTTAGGATCAAAGGGAGTTACAACCGGTCTATCATTATAGTGCCCAAATTTATTAAGGGTCTTCTCAATGTAATGAGATTGGGTAAGGATGTATCCATTGGAGTTCTTTTGAATCCTTATACCAAGAATGACATCTGCTTCTCCCATGTCTTTCATCTCAAATGAAGAATGAAGCATTTTCTTGGTTTGGTTTATAACATCCATATTTGTTCCCATGATCAACATATCATCTACATATAAACAAATAATGACAAATGCATTTTTGTATTGTTTAACATAGACACATTTATCACATTCGTTTATTTGATAGCCGTTTGATAAAAGAGTGTTATCAAACTTCTCATGCCATTGCTTTGGAGCTTGTTTAAGGCCGTAAAGAGATTTAACCAATTTACATACCTTATGCTCTTGACCTTTGACTACAAACCCCTCAGGTTGTTGCATATAGATTTCTTCATCTAATTCACCATTTAAGAACGCAGTTTTCACATCCATTTGATGTATAATCAGGTTATGAATTGCGGCTATTGCCATTAACGTTCTTATGGAGGTTATCCTTGTAACCGGTGAATAAGTGTCAAAGAAATCTTGACCTTCTTTTTGACGGTATCCTTTTGCTACTAAACGAGCCTTATACTTCTTTATGGTACCATCAGGTCTTAGTTTCTTTTTGAAGATCCACTTATGGCCTATTGGTTTATGTCCCGAAGGTAGATCAACCAATTTCCATGTATTATTATGCACAATTGAGTCTATTTCGCTTTGAATAGCCTCTTGCCAATAAGGTGCTTCTGATGACTCCATAGCAGCCTTATATGTTTGTGGTTCTTCATTCACAATATAGGTCATATAATCCGGTCCAAAGTCTTTAGAGACTTTTGCACGCTTACTTCTTCTAAGTTCATCATTCTCTTGTTGAACCTCAGAATTGTTTTCTCTTTGATCTAGAGACAATTGATCATCAAATACTCTTTTCCTTGGATTTGAGATTTGTTTCTCTTTATCCTTATAAGGAAAGATATTCTCAAAGAAATCTGCTTCAGCAGATTCTATAATTGTGTTTTTGCTTATATCCTCTACATTGGATTTGTAAACCAGGAACCTATAAGCAGCACTATTCTTTGCTGGACCGAGATAAACACAATCAACTGTTTTGGGTCCAAGTTTGGTTCTCTTTGGTAAAGGTATTTGAACCTTTGCCAAACAACCCCACACTTTCATCCTTTTATAAGAAGGTTGCTTTCCTTTCCATAATTGATATGGAGATTTGTCACTCTTTTTATGAGGAATTTTATTCAACACTGTATTTGCAGCAAGACATGCTTCACCCCATAGACTATGAGGAGCCCCTGAAGTAATTAACATTGAATTAATCATGTTCTTCAATGTTCTATTCTTACGTTCAGCTACACCATTTTGTTGTGGGGTGTATGGGGCTGTTGTTTGGTGTACAATACCATAAGTAGAACAAAATTCAGCAAAGTCATTGGATTCATATTCTCCTCCTCTATCAGACCTTAGAATTTTGATCTTTTTGTCTAGTTGATTTTCAACTTCTGCCTTATATGTCTTAAACATATTCAAGGCTTCATCTTTGGTATTTATTAAGTACACATAACAAAATTTGCTGCAATCATCAATGAAAGTAATATAATAATTCTTTCCTCCTCTTGATGGTGTTGCTTTGAAATCACATAAATCTGTATGAATTAAACCAAGTATTTCATTTGATTTTTCTACAGATTTATGTGAATGACTTGTGTATTTAGATTCAACACAAATTTCACACTTGGATATTTTATCCATTGTACATTTAGGCAACATGCCTAAGTTTATCATTCTTTGCAAGGAACGGAAATTAATGTAACACCCCAACCCGATAAGGGTAGAAGCATTACATTACAGTGACATATCAGAACAAACACAAGCATATGATTCATACATACAACGAAATTCAGGGTTACAAATGAAAATCTGAAACTACAAGGTTACAAAACAATAAATACTATGTCTAATAAAGTGAAACTTCATCTAATCGTCTCTAGTCCAAAGCATAGTCTTCTAAGTCCAGTCACACTCTCTTCCCATAACCCAGCTTCCTACTAAAACCTGCCGCAGGAAAAGGAAATGCGGCTGAGCTTAAAAAGCCCAGTGAACAGATACATATACAAAGCAATGATAATGAAACAGAACTGAAACATAGTGCATTGGGGAAATAGAATAAGGAATAGATAAAAGAGTGATAGAATATAAAGAAGAAAGGATAGTCATCTACCACGAGCCCAGAAACATATCATATCATAGAAGCCGTCAATACCATAATTCTTCATAATCATATAGAGGGGAGTCCTCTCAGATAATCAGATAATATGAGGGGTGTCCTCATTCTTCAAATGGGTGGAGTAGCTAGCTCCCAGAAATTGTGAAAGGCGTGTATTGCACACAGCACCAGTCACCTCAAAGTCAACTCAAAGTCATAGTTAAATCCACTAAACAGAACAGATCTAGGATTGCAATCCATACGCCCCTTACTCAAAGTCAATCTCAAAGTCATATACTCAAAGTCATAATGGCCATAATAATAATCATAAAAAGGGACGGCGTGAGAAATCACTCACCCACGCATGAGTCATGCCAGTGGTGCATCACAGACATGCCTATGGTACCTCTATAGGTAGGGAAAATAGAAATGGCTCGGGTATCAAACTAAGAGTCAGGTATCAAAGTCATACAAAAGGTCATATAGCAAAGGTTTATCTCAAAGTCATCTCAAAATCATATCAGAAATAATAGTCAAGGTCCATTCAGAGTTCATCAGGTCAAGGTTCATATTCAAAAATCAATTCATGGTTCAGTTCAAAAGTCCGTTTCAAAAGTTTATATTAAAAGTCCAATTTAAATAATCTTTTAAAACAGTTTTCATAAAAATGGTCTTTCAAAATATAGGGTTCATGAAAGTTAAATAACCTTTCTTTTAAAAGAAATTTAGCATCATTTATAAACATCTTTTCAAATCAGTTCTTCTCAAAACATTTCCATGGTATCATTAAGAAGGTTTTCATAGCATAGGTTCATAACGGAGGTCATATCAAGTGGGATCAACAGAGAAGGTTCAAGTAAAGGGGATCATAGCAATGGCATCAATTCGGGAACTAACGGATCAGAATATGAAAGAGATCATGAGAAACCTTTTGAGAAAGGTCAGAATATCTGTACCTCAATCGCCATTGAAAATCATAACATACGTAAGCATAAGGAGACCCCTTCTTCGACGAATCTACACGAATTAACGATCGGCTTATTGTTAATAACTTATTCAATTTAGATTTCTTATTTTAGTCGGCTTTCCAGTTTTAGTAACTTTCCATTTAAAGTGACTTTCCACTTTTAGCAGGTTTCCATAAATAGTAAGTTTCCACTTTTAGAAAGTTTTCATAATTAGAAAGTTGAATCATTATTATTGGTAATAAGATATCTTTTAACATAATTACACCTTTGGTCCTTAGGGTTTCATAACTTTGCATTTTATACCCTTTACTTTCCAAAATTTCACTTTAAACCTTTTAGTATTCAAAGTTATACATTAAACCCTTAACTTATCTATTTTACATAATGAGCACTTATTTTATTAAGTTATTCACATGAATCCTCAATTATTCATAATTTACACTTTAAGTCCCTCAAGTTATAAAAGTTACATATTTACCCTTTAATTTACAATTTCAACTTTTAATTACCACTAATTTCATATTAGGCCATTAAATTACCAAAGTGACACATAAAGCCCTGAATATATTAATTTACTCAAAACAGCTCCAAGTTTCCAGAAATTACATGTTTAGTCCCTCTCTTTTAATTATTTTCAAAACAAACCCTAATTAGGTTTAAAATACATTTTAATCCATTTAAATGCAAAACTTACACTTAGCACCCTCATTATATATTTTATTCGAATATTGTACAGCTCAAATAAAGTTCCAGAATTAACCCTTTAGTTTTAAAGTTCACAACACTCACCCAAAACCTTTTTAGCCAAATCGTATAAACCAAAAACATAGATTTTAGAAACCCTAATCCTTCTAATCAATTCTCAATCATCACATCATCATTAATATCATTAATTAACACCATTTCCAGCCCTAAACCAAAACCCTAGGCCCTCGACTTATTTCTTTCTTTTTCTTTTATATACGATTTACACAAACAAGAATAATTTCGAAACACATGATTTAAGCCATGATAATTATTCCAATAATTTTCCAGATCATATTACATTATAACAAGTGTAAATAAATTTTATTAGGAATTTTTATGGATCGGAAGGTATATTACACAATTACACTCGTTTTTAGGGTTTTAAATCACGAAAGGGATGTCGAGCATGCATGGGTCGAATCCAACAATTTATTTGATGTTTATAAGGTATAAAGGGTCTGAGAAAAATACCAAATCAATTCTGGAACGTGTGGAAACAGCAGTTCGATCAGATGTATACTCGATTGGCCAAAACACTCCAAAAATCGTCACGACTTCACCAAAGGCCTAGCAACCTTGAAACCAATTTTCGTGGGTTGTATCTTGTATATGATGTAAGAATCACCAGAAAAATAAGAAATAATTTTTGTGGAGGTCGAATGAATCAAAAACGAATTACCTTGTTTATAGGGCTCGACAAAAGGAAAAATGTGCCACGATCGAACCAAGCTTCAACAATTCAAATGGGTATTTTTCTTGGCTTCTTAGGATGATGATAGATCACAGAAAATTGCTTAGGAATTATGGGGTGGTCGAATGGAGTCTAAGGGAATTGTTTTGTGTGTGTTTTCTTGGATCGGCTAGGGTTTTTGGAGAAGGAGTGCATGGATTGACTTTTTAATGATGGGAGCCAATCCTAGGGGAGGGTTTGAGCCAAAATTTCGGCCATATTGATTGAGGAACAAAATTTGTGATTATCTTCCATATTTAAAAGATTTAAACCATTTTTAAATCAAAATAATATCATTAATATGACATTCGGCCCTTTAGGGGTAATTTGGTAATTTTGCAACTTGTATAAATGTTAAATGTAATTGTTAAAAATATTTGGTATTATAACTTATGCATTGTTAGGAGTTTGGGATTTATTTGATACTTTAATAAGCTTTTAATCAAATTTTAATTCAGTAAGGGCAATTTGGTCTTTTCACATGTTCTCGGATTTTAGGTGTTACAACTTCTTCCCCTCTAAAAAGAAAAATTTCGTCCTCGAAATTTGAAGTCGCAAAGTTAGACGAAGTCGTAGCAAACCGCAACAGTCGTTACAAACATTTTCACGCCCGGGAAGGTTCTTCCAAAAAGATCTTCAGACCAAATAGTTTCTCATGACTCTTAATTATTATCAAAGTAGTTTCAGATTTCTCAGAAGGGCATATCATACTGAATTTGAATCAAAAGGATAATGTATCAAACATAACGGATGTTAAACGAATTCTCTAGGAAAAGGTATAAAAATACATAGGATTTTCATCGAATTGATTCGGCGAATCAGATGAGCGTACATTGAATTGTAGCAAACATGGGGTGATATAAGGTTTAACTCTTCAGCTTCTCAGATAGTCTCGGCTTTTAGATAACCTTCCAAAGGTATTCTCATAAACAAACAGGTCTCATTTCCTCAAAGTCCACAATCACATATTTTACTCATAGCAGATCATAATGAACAACTTCACGAATGTGAATCGTATACGGACAGAAAGCATATCACTAGATATCGTCAACGGCAGAAATTTCATAATGGAACCTAAGATCCTTATCAGAAGTTGCAAAGATTAGCAAAACACGTGTCGAGAGTCCAAGCGTATCGAATCGTATAACAAGGACAGCATATCAAACGTATAGGTAGAATGAACCTAAAGTCTCACTAAACTCAGATGATCTTGATCAGATGCCAGAATTCTAAAGCTTCTAAGGCACTCCTCGAAATATCACATGCCCACCATAAGTGCACGTTATATGATGTAAGTATTATCACGTTGGCCAGGCGTCATAATACTTGCATCATATACATATGCCCTCATGATGGTCATACTTTATCTCAAGTCGTGAACAACACAAACTTATCTAAATCCACCTAGTCCACCTACAGTCTCAGAGGTCACCAAAATCAAACAACATAACTAAGAGAACGAAATTACTCAAAGAGTAACGGAGATCCGAGAATGTCATTCAGAATTAAGGTACGTCATCAGTAACGTCAATTCTTCACAGCATCATCTCGTCTAAACACAATGTCCGCTTCAAAATCCGTCCACTCATTTACAATTTTCAAAATTTCTTCCAAGTTGGAGTAGTCTGTTTATTCTTGTCCGTCTTACCTCATGATTAAGAGAATTTAAAATTCGAGTCTGGTTCCTCAAGTCTTCAGCAACTCTTCTTGGTACTGTGGCGTCGTAACGGCAGCCTCTGACGCGATCACTATGGATTCCTACATCCGCAGGTCTGCTTCTGCTCTCAATTCATCTTAGTACAACTAAAATGAATAGAGAAACAAGACTGCGTGTCTTCGACAGGTCTTCTAACATAGCTCCAGGTCTTAAGGTACATGCTGTTGTTGTCGACTCCAGGTTGTGTGTTGAATGGTTCGTCTCCTTTGGTCTGGTTGTCTTGATGCCCAAACTGAAATCTTCACGTGTTGCATGATGCATGATTGAGCACTATCCTAGTTCCTCACTTCTTCTTGTATGCTTCTTCCATGGAAATGCTTGTGTCAACCATCTTCTACTACTCTTCCACCCGGTTTCAAACTCCGATAACGGTCTTCAATCTTGGTCCCTCTTGTGAAAGCTCTGTCTTTACATTATACAGGGTAGGGTTGTCTACTATGCTTTCTGAACGTCAATCAAAATTTTCTTCCAGAACAAAGGGTCGTCTCACCAATTAATCTCTATGTTCTTCTTTCGTTTTAGAACACAACACAATGTCATACTATGACAAATTGTCCAAAACATGCGAAAAACATAATTATTCTAGCCAACACCATTGGCATCATTCAAACTCACAAATGTGGTAACGAGTGCAAAGGCAACTTCAGAAATCATCTCAGGGAATTTTTTTCACATCGCCTTCTTTCTTCTTCAGGAACTGAAATACTTCCCAAAGGTTACTCTCGGTTAGTTAACCCCCTTCTTAGAAGTTTTTGTGGTTGCTTCTTCAGTCCTTCAAATCTAAAATGATGCAATCAAATGCGGGGTTCAAAGGAAAGACAAATTAATCATTGATACGCGGAAACAGATAATGATTGCTGATGGTGGTACGTTTAAGTTCACGATAGTCGATACGTCATCGCATACTTCTCTTGTTCTTCTTCATAAACAAACGAGAGCATCCAAGAGAATCACAAGGGTTAACAAAAATCATATTCCATCAGTTCCTTCAAATACTCAACTTTTATAGCACCATGGTTTTCTTCAACTGAGATCAGTTAAATGCCCACTCTACTTCCTTAAGCAGGAAGGAGTACCAAAAGGTTCATCAGAGAATACCGGAAAATCTTCGTATGACAAAATATTTCCCAATAGTAGAACTTTCCAAGGGTTGATAATAATGGTTTTCAGGACAACTTGGTAATCACATGAGTTTGGGGTAGGTGTTTCCATAGTGACAGAAATTTTAGCAGATGTAGAGAGTCATCATAATGGAATAGGGTGAAGCAGATTTTTAAGGTCACATTTCAGATACGGTAGTCTATGGTATCTTTACGAATAGCCATCCAGTCCAAAAGACCGTACAATCAGACATCTCAAAGTCAAAGGATTCATAGAGTGGATACAGTCGTCAATTTATACAGATAGTTCATATCTCAGAGTCAAGTACATGATTCAACAAAAATGTTGGGATGGATAAACGAACAATTCAATGTGTGGGAATTTCGTTTAGCTTCTTAGCATAAGTAGCAGGTAGGATGTGTATCATTGGTAATACGAATATCGTCAATTGTGAGAGGTACAGAATCTCAGTTATCAGCATCATCATGCTTAGTTAACAAATCCATACAGAGATAGTATTTACATCATACCTTTCCAAAGGAAACGGTTGGCAGAACAAGGTTCATCATTCAAAGAGAGGAAACAAAACTTCTCATATTCGTGGTTCATAATTACCAAAATTCTCATAGGAGTAGTAATGGATCATACAGAGTTAAGTAGTATCGGATGATACATTCATACCCAGCATGAGTAATGAATTTACAGAATGTGTCGAACACATTGTGGTTGAATGACCTACGATGTGGTCGAAAAGGTGTCAAACAGCTTATCAAACAAATCGGAGGCGGAGATCAAAATCCGAAGGTGAAACTTAAATGTGTAAGGTATCCAGGTAGCCTCCCGAGGTATTCCAAACTTACTTGGTTACTAAGCTTAAGTTGCAAAACTTCTAACTTCTGAAACAAAGGTCCTTATAAGGCTTATCTAAGAGCAAAGGCACGATCAGAGTGATACGGAAGCAAATGATACTTACATAAATGTCTTAGTCTACCCATTCCTCACTGGTAATAACTTAGGTTCCTATGGGGAATCCTAATGTAAAGTTTCAAAGGTTGTCTTATGAGCGCCTACAGTGGAAACTTAGGGGTCCAAACTTCACAGGTCAAGGGTAAATGTATTACGAATCGCAGCCTGGGCTCTGATACCATAATTGTAACACCCCAACCCGATAAGGGTAGAAGCATTACATTACAGTGACATATCAGAACAAACACAAGCATATGATTCATACATACAACGAAATTCAGGGTTACAAATGAAAATCTGAAACTACAAGGTTACAAAACAATAAATACTATGTCTAATAAAGTGAAACTTCATCTAATCGTCTCTAGTCCAAAGCATAGTCTTCTAAGTCCAGTCACACTCTCTTCCCATAACCCAGCTTCCTACTAAAACCTGCCGCAGGAAAAGGAAATGCGGCTGAGCTTAAAAAGCCCAGTGAACAGATACATATACAAAGCAATGATAATGAAACAGAACTGAAACATAGTGCATTGGGGAAATAGAATAAGGAATAGATAAAAGAGTGATAGAATATAAAGAAGAAAGGATAGTCATCTACCACGAGCCCAGAAACATATCATATCATAGAAGCCGTCAATACCATAATTCTTCATAATCATATAGAGGGGAGTCCTCTCAGATAATCAGATAATATGAGGGGTGTCCTCATTCTTCAAATGGGTGGAGTAGCTAGCTCCCAGAAATTGTGAAAGGCGTGTATTGCACACAGCACCAGTCACCTCAAAGTCAACTCAAAGTCATAGTTAAATCCACTAAACAGAACAGATCTAGGATTGCAATCCATACGCCCCTTACTCAAAGTCAATCTCAAAGTCATATACTCAAAGTCATAATGGCCATAATAATAATCATAAAAAGGGACGGCGTGAGAAATCACTCACCCACGCATGAGTCATGCCAGTGGTGCATCACAGACATGCCTATGGTACCTCTATAGGTAGGGAAAATAGAAATGGCTCGGGTATCAAACTAAGAGTCAGGTATCAAAGTCATACAAAAGGTCATATAGCAAAGGTTTATCTCAAAGTCATCTCAAAATCATATCAGAAATAATAGTCAAGGTCCATTCAGAGTTCATCAGGTCAAGGTTCATATTCAAAAATCAATTCATGGTTCAGTTCAAAAGTCCGTTTCAAAAGTTTATATTAAAAGTCCAATTTAAATAATCTTTTAAAACAGTTTTCATAAAAATGGTCTTTCAAAATATAGGGTTCATGAAAGTTAAATAACCTTTCTTTTAAAAGAAATTTAGCATCATTTATAAACATCTTTTCAAATCAGTTCTTCTCAAAACATTTCCATGGTATCATTAAGAAGGTTTTCATAGCATAGGTTCATAACGGAGGTCATATCAAGTGGGATCAACAGAGAAGGTTCAAGTAAAGGGGATCATAGCAATGGCATCAATTCGGGAACTAACGGATCAGAATATGAAAGAGATCATGAGAAACCTTTTGAGAAAGGTCAGAATATCTGTACCTCAATCGCCATTGAAAATCATAACATACGTAAGCATAAGGAGACCCCTTCTTCGACGAATCTACACGAATTAACGATCGGCTTATTGTTAATAACTTATTCAATTTAGATTTCTTATTTTAGTCGGCTTTCCAGTTTTAGTAACTTTCCATTTAAAGTGACTTTCCACTTTTAGCAGGTTTCCATAAATAGTAAGTTTCCACTTTTAGAAAGTTTCCATAATTAGAAAGTTGAATTATTATTATTGGTAATAAGATATCTTTTAACATAATTACACCTTTGGTCCTTGGGGTTTCATAACTTTGCATTTTATACCCTTTACTTTCCAAAATTTCACTTTAAACCTTTTAGTATTCAAAGTTACACATTAAACCCTTAACTTATCTATTTTACATAATGAGCACTTATTTTATTAAGTTATTCACATGAATCCTCAATTATTCATAATTTACACTTTAAGTCCCTCAAGTTATAAAAGTTACATATTTACCCTTTAATTTACAATTTCAACTTTTAATTACCACTAATTTCATATTAGGCCATTAAATTACCAAAGTGACACATAAAGCCCTGAATATATTAATTTACTCAAAACAGCTCCAAGTTTCCAGAAATTACATGTTTAGTCCCTCTCTTTTAATTATTTTCAAAACAAACCCTAATTAGGTTTAAAATACATTTTAATCCATTTAAATGCAAAACTTACACTTAGCACCCTCATTATATATTTTATTCGAATATTGTACAGCTCAAATAAAGTTCCAGAATTAACCCTTTAGTTTTAAAGTTCACAACACTCACCCAAAACCTTTTTAGCCAAATCGTATAAACCAAAAACATAGATTTTAGAAACCCTAATCATTCTAATCAATTCTCAATCATCACATCATCATTAATATCATTAATTAACACCATTTCCAGCCCTAAACCAAAACCCTAGGCCCTCGACTTATTTCTTTCTTTTTCTTTTATATACGATTTACACAAACAAGAATAATTTCGAAACACATGATTTAAGCCATGATAATTCTTCCAATAATTTTCCAGATCATATTACATTATAACAAGTGTAAATAAATTTTATTAGGAATTGTTATGGATCGGAAGGTATATTACACAATTACACTCGTTTTTAGGGTTTTAAATCACGAAAGGGATGTCGAGCATGCATGGGTTGAATCCAACAATTTATTTGATGTTTATAAGGTATAAAGGGTCTGAGAAAAATACCAAATCAATTCTGGAACGTGTGGAAACAGCAGTTCGATCAGATGTATACTCGATTGGCCAAAACACTCCAAAAATCGTCACGACTTCACCAAAGGCCTAGCAACCTTGAAACCAATTTTCGTGGGTTGTATATGATGTAAGAATCACCAGAAAAATAAGAAATAATTTTTGTGGAGGTCGAATGAATCAAAAACGAATTACCTTGTTTATAGGGCTCGACAAAAGGAAAAATGTGCCACGATCGAACCAAGCTTCAACAATTCAAATGGGTATTTTTCTTGGCTTCTTAGGATGATGATAGATCACAGAAAATTGCTTAGGAATTATGGGGTGGTCGAATGGAGTCTAAGGGAATTGTTTTGTGTGTGTTTTCTTGGATCGACTTGGGTTTTTGGAGAAGGAGTGCATGGATTGACTTTTTAATGATGGGATCCGATCCTAGGGGAGGGTTTGAGCCAAAATTTCGGCCATATTGATTGAGGAACAAAATTTGTGATTATCTTCCATATTTAAAAGATTTAAACCATTTTTAAATCAAAATAATATCATTAATATGACATTCGGCCCTTTAGGGGTAATTTGGTAATTTTGCAACTTGTATAAATGTTAAATGTAATTGTTAAAAATATTTGGTATTATAACTTATGCATTGTTAGGAGTTTGGGATTTATTTGATACTTTAATAAGCTTTTAATCAAATTTTAATTAAGTAAGGGCAATTTGGTCTTTTCACATGTTCTCGGATTTTAGGTGTTACAATTAACATGGCCTAATCTAGAATGCCATAAGAAAGAAGGATCAATCATATACACAGAAGCGGTGCTAGTGCCCGCGTTATTATTATTAATAACATTGTCATTTGTTACAGTACTTAGTTTAAAGAGTCCCTGATCAAGGTAACCCTTTCCTACATACACACCACCCTTGGTGATTACAAATTTATCTGATTCAAATACAAGTTTAAATCCCTTATTACTAAGAATAGGGCCAGAAATCAGATTCTTGGTGATGTTAGGCACATGCAACACGTTTGAGAGCACAAGATCTTTTCCAGAAGTCAGCTTCAATATGACTTTGCCTTTTCCTTCAATCTTTGAAGAAGTTCCATTCCCCATAAACATTGGTTCAGTTTCATTCACCTTTTGGTAAGAAACAAAAATACTTCTTGAATTACATATGTGCTTTGTTGCACCAGTATCCAACCACCAATCAACATCATTTGTAGTCAAGTAGGCTTCAATTACTCCAGCAAATTCTGTTGGAGAGGCGACATAGTTTGCTTGGCTGGAATTTCCTCCTCCATGCTCTTTCTTGTGGCGACAATCCTTGGCTTTATGACCAGGTTTCCCACAGACCCAACAATGATAAACTTTCTTGAAGTTGTTGCTCTTTTGTTGGGTGTAATCTTTTTTCTTATCCTTGGAAGAATTCTGTCCAGAACCACCACCCTTTTTGTTATTTTTGTGGTAGTTCTTTGATTTGGAAGAGCTTTCTCCAACCATGTTTGCATTTGGTTCTATCGAATTTGCATCAGCCTTTTCCTGCATCCTGTTATCTTCCTCAACACGAATTTTAAGAACAAGTTGCTCAAAACTCATATCGTCAGTCAAATGTTTAAGATATAATTTAAAGTTTTTCCAGGATTGAGGTAATTTTTCAATAATAGAACCAACAAGAAAGTTAGAGTTTATACCCATGCCTTCTACTTCCAATTCATGGACTATGATTTGGAGTTCTTCCACTTGCTTTACAACAGGCTTTGCATCATTCATCTTGAAGTTTAGAAATTTTCCAACAACAAACTTCTTAGAACATGCAACTTCTATCCTGTATTTCTTTTCCAAAGATATCCATATTTCCCTCGCACTTGTAAAGGAAGAATAAATATCATACAAGGAATCATCCAAAGCATTCAGAAGATAATTTCTGCAATTATATTCATTATGATTCCATTGTGAGGCGGCCCTTTCATAGTCTGCCACTTGTGCTTCGGTAGGAACATTATGTCCCTCCGCATACGGATCTGTTGGTTCAGAATCTGTGAGAACATTTGACACATGCAACGTTGTCAAATAAAACAACATCTTTTGTTGCCAACGACGAAAATCAGACCCTTTAAATTTTTCAGGTTTTTCAACATGCGGTTTCTGAATCGTTTGATCCATCTCTGAAAATTTCTGTTTAAGATTGTTAGGAATAATATAATCGTAATACAAATTGTTCTGTGTATAAACGTAAGATTATATCAACAGATTGAGGCCTGCGATTAGCAGTGTCCTTAAACAGAAATTCGTCCTATCTAGTACGAACTGTTTAGAGGATACAACAATCAAATCAAGTATGAAACTTGAATCTAGCGAATCGGTTATGTTATGATGATGGAAATGAATGATGTTTGTGTGTTTTTGATGATTCTAAAGTGACAAATTCGTCCTCTATATATAGGCACATGGTGACCCTTCAAAACAGTCACAATACCCCTTCAAATGGCCTTAGAGACGCTTCTTTTCGTAACAGTCACAATGGTTCACAATTAGCGACGCTTTAGCGACGACCTAGCAACAGAATAACCGTCGCTAACTGAAATCGATTCAAACAGTCGCGATGGTTCACTTACTGATGCCTTTTTAATAGATATAACCGTTACCATTGCGATTAGACGCGTCTTTACAATAATGATGCTTAATTAGCAACGGTTTTGCGACGGTTTAGTGACAGAAAAACTGTCACTAATATCTATTTCGTGGGTAATTATAAAACACAACCAAATTTATTAGTAATGTTCCAACAGAATTAACCACCATTTGAGTTTGGTACTAACTTTGGAGATGCACAAAATGGACTGCTAGAAAAGCAATTGTCTGGTTGTTCACTTCTTTTTCGATTGCTATCACCGTTGTTATAGCTCCGCCATCGTTCACGTCCATGGCAGTGCCCGCCTGCTTTAATCCATATGTCCCTAGCTATACTCACACGTAAAAATGTTACAGGGTAGAATTGATATATAACTTCTAGCTCTAACATCTAAAGCCAAATGTACATCCCTGTGATCACACGTAAAATTTTGAGCAAATAACATGACATTATTGTTTTATTTCAAATTCTAACCGTTATAGTTGGTTCTAGGAACTTTTAACATAGCTTTTGTTTAGAGAAATTAAGAAATGTATAATGACAGTACCCTAAGCTGAGTTAAGTTTCCAATAATGTTGGTAGCGTAACATGTGACGCCGGTCCATACACAAAGTGAGTGTGATGTCTTCCACTTGATGCGTTGGGAGAGTGGGAGGGTAGTGAGGAGTGGGGATTTGGAGTAAGATGGCTCGGTTGTGACTTGGTGCAGTGTGAGGATGATGAGGAAAGTCATGAGGGTAATGACATTGTTGTGTGTATGTGTAAGTGAGGCTCTAATGGTGGAGAAGGCTCGAAGGTGGAATGAAGTTTTGTTTTGTAATTGTCCCACATCGATATGTAATCAAACTTTGGATCAATATATCAATAAGATTATAAGGTTACTAGCAAGATCACTATATAGGTTGTATGTATTCAATGACTTATAAAATCGTTAACACATACATTCGTGTACTGATCTTTTTAATTGGGTGAAATTGTTATATCTTTATTTACTTAATAGTCTTACTTTTAAACATTTACCATTTATTTTATTGGAGCACTTATAAACATTTAGCTTATTGATTAAAGAAACATGCATTTCTATAAAACTTATGATTAATTTCTCTGATATCTATTGTGGTAAAAGTGAAAAATGCATGATAAATATACTTAAGAGACAGTAAAAATCTAAGGGATGTTTCAGTAAACTTAGGCTTCATAGTCATGCATTTTCTGGGTATGAAGAAACAACTTGCATCAGTTGGTTTCTATCCTCACAATAAAGCTTCAACACTAAATCTGTTCTAAATCAAATTCATTTCCGGCTTTAGTTTATAAATGTAATTCTCAAGAGCATTATTCAGCAAAGCATGTGGCATATGCGAGCTAACCACATCGTTATCTTTTTAAGTACAAGTGACACCTTGAAATGATTACTTGAAAGATAACTTTGTGATACAAAACACATGTAGGTACAAAGCCATCAATATGACATGCTATAAACTTGCGCAAAATTAGAGATTTATACAACGAATCGTATCTCAATCGTATACAAACCTAATGGTTTACCATTCGTTCGCATTCAATTTAAGTAAACATCAATAAGCAGTTATGAGGTAGTCGCGATTGGTTCTCATTACAGAAATCAATAATATGAACATGCTCTCATTACATCGAGTATATAAATAATAAGGGTACATTGACGGTTAATGTGTATCGTGATTTATTGGGTTGTCAAAAGTGAAAAATAAAATAAAAAGAATTTGTTATCAATTTAGTTTTTGGTCAAATTATGCTTTTCTAGTGCTAATGTAACAAATTAATGGCATATGTAAATTGCTGTATGGCGTTTTAGTAGTAAAGTATTTTTGAATAGGCTAAGCTTTGCGAAGCAGGGACGGACCTACATGGATATCGAGTGTGGCACGAGCCACTCAATGTTAAGTTTCTCAGAAGAATGTGATCAGTGAGTTTGTTGGGATGTGTTGAGAGTATGTGAACTTGAGTGAGCATACCGATGGTTGTTGGCGGGATGTTACCGAGAGATTGTATGTCGGCGTGGAGATGGAGTAGAGTGAAGACGAATGATGATATTGTGGGTGAAATGAGGTGTTTGTGTTTATGTATGTGAGGCTGCGAGGATAAGGGCGTGGTGACCATGCCACTTGAAACAAAAGTTTGAGGAGGGAAAAGAGTTTTAGTGTTGTGGACTTGTGTCTTTGTCCCACATAGATTGATGAACAAACTATACATCACTATATAAATAAGACTATGGCAACACTAAGCCAAGCAATGTTTTCTCATACATGTACTAAATTATTTGTTATTAAATTTCTTGAGTACATGGCGGGATAATTTGCTTTTTTACGAGAAAAGACTTAAGCCTTCAACTTTTTGTTTAATGTAATTCCGATTTAGCATATTGGCTAAATTTAAGCTTAATAGTGTTTGCATTTCGTATGAACAAATAAATATTTTTTTTTTCTTTTTCTTTTCGTGTTTTAGGACATCTCTTTAGCTTCCAATTAGATAGTTTAGGATCTATATTTATATGTATATTTATATGCAGGCAGCCACAACCACGAATCCCAATATATAATAAGTTGGGTTAGCTAAACTTTTGGGAAAAGAAATATATAAAGTTAAATGTGTTACTTTGTTTCAAACAAGATAAATGTAATCGAATCTTTTTTGTTTTATGGTTCAACAGATAGTATCAAATTATAAGGTATTTATTGATCAACATTCGATTTTTTAATCAACATAGTCACAAGAAAAAAATATTACATGTTTCGTTCATGTTGTTTACCGTAAATCACATCGGGCATCCTTATTTGGCATCCTTATTCGATGTTAATTACATAAATAATTCTTAATTCTCAAACTATATGCATTGATAGTCTCTATTTTAAATTATTGGAACTATTCATGTAATAACGATAATTACCACTCGTGTACTAAAAAGCTATAATTTTTTAAAATAGAGACCATCGATGCAACTAGTTCAAAAATTAGCTATCATCGGTATAATTAACAATCGAACAGGGATTGCTGTGATTTTGAGTAAAGCACATGAACGTAATATGTGATTTTGAGTATAGCAGATGACGTGACAAGTACGTGTTTGGGTTCAGTTGACTCAGTGGAGGATGATGACGTGAGTGAAGCTGAGCAATGCTATTGTGGTGGAGATGTGGTGCTCATGTCACTTGAAACAAAGGGTTAAGAACGACATGAGTTTTGCGTTTGTGACTTTATCCCACATAAATGAACAGATACGAGTATGTTGGAAATTATTTAGTATATATCTCTCCAACACGCTTAGATCCAATTTTTAATTTTTATTGACTTTGTTGAATAAAACCAAAGCCTTAAGCTTTATTGTTCTTTTCATAATTTGTTCCGTAGTTGTACTTGTTTGTTAATGTAGTTACAATATAGCGTAGGCTTATTGAATAAAAGAATAACGTTTTCAAACAGTTCATATTTAATCTCTTCGATATATCTAGTTCTGACGTATTGAGTAAAAAGAAGTAGATTTTATTACTTACAACCTATTTCCTAGCTTCATTCTTGAAATGAGTGATTTCTATATTTATTTTAGAATATTTTTTTGGGGAGATTATTCCACCAACTGTTGAAGTAAAAGTTTGTTTCTACTTCGGACAAGCGAGAAGAATCCTTCGGACTGGAGTAAGTCCTTCGGATTCGAGGTGACTCTTGCTTACGGTATGTTCCTTCGGATATCTGCAAAACAAATACGTCTGTTAGACTCGCCCCGAGAATATATCCCAGGACCAACCTCCGGCGTGAGAGTAAGTATATGTTCTTAGTGAGAGAGAGTATGAATAAAACTAGAGAGTAGGAGAGAATTGGTTGACCTTAAATGAAGATTTCCTCTCTATTTATAGACTCTCTACATGGAGTGCCAGGCTATTTCGTACTTAGCCCATAATGTTCGCTAGTTTAAACTCCATTACCATATTCTTTGGTGTACTTGTTTGTACCTTGGTCTAGGTACTTGTAGGCTTATCCGAAGGGTTTGTTATCTCCGGACGGCTGAGGTCATGCGGACAGCCGTAACCCTTCGGATATCGGTCCGTATTATTTGAACACATCTGAGTGTACTTTACCTGTTATGTATCCGGAGGGTATATCCCTGTACGGTGTGTATCCGGAGGGTACATACGTTATCATGTCCCCCCCCCCCAGTATCATAGTATTGGTTGTGCCAATGGTGTGATACTAAGTTTTTATTTTTTGCGATTTTCCGGATGGTATGTTGTAGCTTCGTCGTTTGTTAGTGTTGCGTATAAAATGCCAAAAGTAATTAGTGTGTCGTTTAAGGTGTGCCGTCATTTTTTACCGCGTCGCTTGGATTGGAACACGTATGCACCTTGTGAGAGACACAGTGTGGATGGCTGACACGTTAGCCCTACGGGTGACGTGTCCCTTTCCCGCCTATTTTTTACCGCCTATAAATAGTCTCTTTTTTCTCATTTACTCCACTGTTATTTTTTCTCTGCATACACATACTTCTGACACGTTTTATACCTTCCGTATTGCGAACAATAAATTTCGCCGTCTTTAAGGTACGTCTCAGTCCGTTAAGTTATTTTTGTTGTTTGGCTATACCCTTTCTTTTTCGGATTCGTTATGTCGGAATCTACCGCCTCGTTTGAGTATGACGACGTGTCCATGCCGGAGGGTTCTCATGTTAAGAAGGATGTACATGTGAGAGTTTCCGCGATGGACGAGGCCGATGTGTACGCTGTGGTAAAAGCTTTCGGATTACCGGAGGATTTACATACGAGGGTACCTCCCGCGGGCATGACGATGGATCGATTACCTGCGGATGCCATAGGTTTATACGCAGAATATTTCTTTGAAGGCGGTCTTGCTGTTCCTTTTTATACCTTTCTTTTAGACGTTATTAGGTACTTTAAGGTTCATATTTCTCAGTTAGTTCCATTGGGTATGCACCGTGCTACTCTTTTCGAGGTGTATTGCCGCAGCATGCACATTCCTCCTACTACCCCCTTGTTTCGTGTTTTTTATTAACTTAGCAAACAGGGTGATTGGTTTTCCTTCGAGAAACGTATTCATAGGGATAGGAAAGTATGCTTTGGGGATTTTCCTTCCTGTCTGAAGGGTTGGAAGATGAACTTTTTCTTGATTGACAGACGAGTTATCCCGTTTGCTATGCCGTGGAGGCATTCTGATTCGGATGTGTCAGATCCGTTCCCTAAGGCAACTGAGTATGACGTTACTCATGCCGAAAGGCTTGCTGAGACAATTGTTGAACCTTGCCAGATTCCGCAAGCATTCTTGTATGCCTTGGGTTTATCGGATCACTGGGAGTTTCCTGGTTTCCATCCGGCTCTGAGGGATGGGGAGGGACGGGGTATAGCCTTTGTTATAAATGTGCATTTTTAAATTATGCATCTTTTCTTGTTTTTAATGATGGATTTTGTTTATCCGCAGGTATAACCATGTCAAGCTATCTGAAGAAGCCCCTACTACGAAGGGCGGCGAAGATTATTCCAGGGGACCCGATTCCGGACGGTCAGGAGCGCCAGATGCACGTTACTCCTCCCCTGGCTTCTAATGCTGAGGTGCCTCAGAAGACCGATGAGCTAAAGAGCGTTGAAGTCCCGGATGACAAGGTTATAGCTGCGAAGGAGAGAAAAAAGGAGCAAGTTGTGAAGGCGGGTTTGAAGAAGCCTCCGTTGAAGAGAACTGGAGCAGGGAGTGTCTCTTCTCGTCTTCATAAGAGAAGCAAGATTTCCGCTGGTGATACTGTTATTGATTTGGACACTGGAGAGGCCGTGGAGAGGCCAGAGCCTATCCGTTCTGTTCATCCGGAAGATTTGGCATCTGGTATGTTCGGATGATTTTTTATGGTTGCTCCCCCCATTTTTATTATTATTATTATTATTATTATTATTATTATTATTATTATTATTATTATTATTATTATTATTATTATTATTATTATTATTATTATTATTATTATTATTATTATTATTATTATTATTATTATTATTATTATTTTATCATTTGTTGACGGAGATTCTTTTGCTGTCAGGGGGTCCGGAGGGTGCATCCCGGCGTCCGGGGAAGGAAGCTCTTGTGGATGAGGAGGATACTGAGGTTGATATAGAGGGGGATGGTGAGGATGATGTCACCTATGTACCTGCGTGGACCGTGACGAAGGGAACCCGCATGAACACCGCCACTGCTTGCCGAGACATGTTGATGAACTTGGCAATTCCCAAGGAGGAGAAATATCTGGACGACCAGGATGATGGAGAGGCTGTTCGCAGGTCGTGGCTGCTGCTGGGCAAATGTGTTACGGCTCAAGCGGACATTATCTTTCGTTTTGAGTCTCTTTTGGATGAGCACAAAAAATTGTCTGAGGCTCATAAGATCTGCGACAAGACTCTTGACGACAATTGGAAGATGTTTCAGCAGATGTCCGGTGAGTTTCAGAAGCTTAAGGATGCTCACAAAGAGTGTGCGGAGGTGAATCTGGAAGGGTTGAGGAAGCTTCGTGCTGAGAATGTTGGTTTGGAGGGTCGTGTTTCTGAGCTGGAAAAAGAGAAAGAATAATGGAGAAAGGTTTCCGCTGAGCAAAACAGCCGGGTCAAATTGTTGGAGGGGCAGTTGGCTGATGCCAGGTCAAGGCTGAATGACGAAGAAAAAGCCTACAAAGAGCTTTATCAAGAGAAGGTGGACATTGCTGTGGCCGCTGGGAATGTTGAGGTAGAAAGGAACCGTATCATCAATGAGTTCATTCCAGAAGCTATCCACCGTTTTCTCGGAAGCCACGAATTTCGGACAGCATTGGCAGAACCATTCAACTTGTTTTACCTTTCGGGGCTGATTGATGGGGCTGGTTTGTTCGAAGAGCCGGAGAAAGCTGCTAAGTTGTTGGGAGAAGTCGAGGGGATGGATATGGAAGCCGGGGCTAAATATGGTCCGTTGTATGACAAGGCCCTATCTCAGGATTATCCTTATATCCAGAAGATCCGGGAAACCATTTACCAGAAATTTGATGAACTGAGTGCCTTAGTTCCTGACCCTGCTCCTGCTGAAGAACCGACTACTGAGGGTCCGGAGGTTGAATCTCACGTCGAGAATCCCTCCGAGAACCAGTCTTCGGATAAGAATGCCTCGGTTTTTACTTGAAGTGAAGGATTAGCACATCTCCATTTTGACTATGGGCATAGATTTTGCGGACTCTTTATGAAGCTGTTTATCCATGTTGTTTGAGAGATGTATGTTGGGGTCCGGATACCTCCATTTTGACTATGGATTCAGGTATTCCGGATTCCCTGTGAAGCTTATCAATTGATGTAATAGGTTTTTGATGTTCCGTTATTCTGTAAAATGGGTTCATCGGAACAACTATGTAATAGAATAGGTTTGAAATTCATCTTTTGTTATTCCGTTATTCTGGAACGTTTGATGTAACCGATTTTTGATCATATGAATATATCACTTTCTTTTGTTATTTGTATTTAGTCTTTAAGCTACATGTGTGTTTTTCCGAGCAGTACGTAACTTATGGAACTTGGCTTTTAATTATATACTCGTGGGGTTTTACTTTATCGGACAATATATGCCTTACGGCTCTTGGCCATGGCTTATTCCTCTTAGCTTTATTTGATGGGGTAACCTGTACCCTTCGGCGTTTGGCCTAAAATTAGACCCACTTGGGGTTGTATTTGACGGGGTAACCTGTACCCTTCGGCACTTGGCCTAAAATTATACCCACTTGGGGTTGTATTTGACGGGGTAACCTGTACCCTTCGGCACTTGGCCTAAAATTATACCCACTTGGGGTTGTATTTGACGGGGTAACCTGTACCCTTCGACACTTGGCCTAAAATTATACCCACTTGGGGTTGGATTTGACGGGTAACCTGTACCCTTCGACACTTGGCCTAAAATTATACCCACTTGGGGTTATTTTTGACGGGGTAACCTGTACCCTTCGGCACTTGGCCTAAAATTATACCCACTTGGGGTTGTATTCTTTTGGACAGCTTGTGAAAATGCATCGAATGTTTCATTGATGTGAAAATGGCTCATGCCTTACACTAAATTCTGAAATAACAAAGTAAACGGGCTACATAAAACATTTCTTTAGGTTAATTGCATGCCAGGTTCGAGGTACTTCCACATCTTCCATGGTTTGGAGCTTGTATGTGCCGTGCTGATAAGCCTCCGTTATCCGGTAGGGACCTTCCCAATTAGGTCCCATTTTTCCTTGATCTTCCATTCTGCTGGCTTCATTCTTCCGGTACACGAAATCTCCCACTTTGAAAGCTTCGGGTTTAACCCTTCGGTTGTAATACTGCTCCACTTTCTTTTTGTATTTCGCCTCCCTTATGGCTGCCATTTCTCTCCATTCTTCCAACAAATTTAGGTTCAGATTGATTTCATCGTCGTTGTTTTCAACATTTGCCATCATGGTTCGGAAGGTAGGCATACCAATTTCCGCCGGAATGACTGCTTCGCTTCCGTAGGTCAGAGTAAAGGGAGTTTCTCCGTTGCTAGTTTTCAAGGTAGTCCGGAAAGCCCATAGCACATTTGGTAACTCATCTACCCATCCGGCTCTTTCTCTTCCTAGCCGAGATTTAAATCCCTTCATTAGGCTTTTGTTGGCTCTTTCGACCAATCCGTTGGCTTGAGGATGAGCTACTGCTGTGTTGATTTGTGTAATGTTCAACCTCTCGCACCAACTTTTGAACGGATCTCCCATGAAGTTACTTCCGTTGTCCGTGACGATTATCTTGGGTAATCCGAACCTGCAGACAATGTTGTCCCACACAAATTTTTTGACTTCCTTGCCGGTTGTTTTTGCCAACGGTTTTGCTTCCATCCATTTTGTGAAATAGTCTATTGCCACAATAACGTATTTAACTTTCCCCGGAGCTTCGGGCAAAGGTCCCAAAACGTCAATTGCCCATTGGAAGAAAGGCCATGGTGCCATGACGGAGGTCAATACCGTTTTTGGCAGCTTAGGAACCGGAGCATGTATCTGACAGGCATCACATTTTCAAATGACCTCTCTAGCATCCCGGTGCATGGTTGGCCAATAATAACCTTGTCTCATGAGTTTTGCTACCACGGTCCGGGGTCCGGAGTGCATGCCACATGCTCCTTCGTGCACTTCTCGGATTATGTAATTAGCTTGGAGGGGTCTGACACATCGCAGCATCGGTCCTAGGTAGGATTTTTTGAATAGCACATTATCAATCAACGTATAGTGGCTTATTTTCATGCGCAGGTTGCGTGCTTCGTTTTGATCCTCCGGCCATATCCCTTCGTTTAAGCAACGGAATATGGGAGACATCCAATTTTCCTCCTCTTCTTCGACTATTGCGTTAATCGTCTCTTCTTCTGTGGATGGTCTTTCCAATATTTCTACCAGGACTTCCTTCGTTAAATGGTCAAATGCTACGGATGCTAGCTTGCTGAGCACATCTGCTTTTTGGTTCTGGGCTCTTGGGATATTCTTTATCCTGAAGCGTTTGAAGCAAGCGACGTATTCCTTGGCCTTGGCGAGGTACTTTGCCATGCTCTCCTTGTATGCAGTAAACTCTCCATTAATTTGGCTCGCCACCAGGTTAGAGTCCACTCGTACTTCTAATGCTTCTATATGCATTTCTTTTGCGATTCTCAGTCCGGCTAAGAATGCTTCGTATTCCGCTTCGTTATTGGTAGCTTCGAAGTTTAATCGGAGAGCATAGGTGTATTCTTCTTTTTCCGGACTAATTAACACTAGTCCTGCTCCGGAACCTTTTCTGCTAGAGGCTCCGTCAGTGTATAGAATCCATTCTTCTGGCTGAGAGATGTTACATATCTCCTTGCATCTCCTCTTCGGATCCGGGAAGGCTGTTCCGATGGGTATTTCATTAATGAAGTCGGCAAGCACTTGTCCTTTGACAGCATTTCTTGGTACGTAGGTAATGTTGTAAGCCCCCAGTTCTACCGTATATTTGGCTAATCGTCCAGACGATTCTGCTCGGTTTAACACTTGTTTGATGGGATGGTCCGTTATGACCTTGATGGGATGAGCTTCGAAGTACCGCCTTAATCTTCTTGATAAATGTAGGAGGGTTAAAGCCAACTTTTCAACCGGAGCGTATCTCTTTTTCGGCTTCATGTAAGGTCCGGCTTACATAATGAACTGGTATCTGTCGTTCTTCCCTTTTGACCATCAGTACCCCACTTATTGCTTCCGTTGCGGCCGATAGGTATAGGTACATATCCTCTTTAGGTTTCGGTGTTGTTAGGCATGGGAGTTCCAAAATTATTTTCTTCATTTCTTGGAAGGCCTTTTCAGCTGCCTCCGTCCATTGGTATTTTTCTTTATTATCTTTCGTGATGTTCTTTAACGTTTCGAAGAAAGGTAAAGATCTTTCGGCAGATTTTGATAAGAAACGGTTGAGTGTTGCGAGCTTGCCACTTAAGCTTTGCATTTCCTTTAATGATTTTGGTGATTGCATATCGGCGATTGCTCTAGTCTTCTTAGGGTTTGCTCTAATCCCTTCGGATGTTACCATATATCCGAGGAATTTTCCTTCCTCTACTCCGAAGGAGCACTTTCTAGGGTTCAACTTCATGTTATTCTTCGGAGGTTGTCGAATGTTTCTGCTATGTCTGCCAACAGCTCCTTTTCCGTTTGGCTTTTGATCACCATATCGTCTACATATACTGCCAAGTTCCGGCCAATTTGTCTCCGGAATGCGGAATCCACCAGCTTCTGATAAGTTGCTCCGGCATTTTTCAATCCGAATGGCATCTTAACATAGCAGTACGTTCCTCGATCCGTATAGAAGGCTGTTTTCTCTTCGTCTTCTTTTGCCATCTGTACTTGGTGATATCCTTTGTAAGCATCCAGGAAACACTTGTAACGGAATCCTATCACTGATTCAATCTTCCAATCTATTTCGGGTAATGGGTAGTAATCTTTGCGGCATGATGAGTTCAGATTCTTGAAATCAATACACATCCTCCAGGTGTCGTCCGGTTTTTTCACCAATACCGGGTTAGAAATCCATGTCGGGTACCAGACAGGTCTGATTATTCCGGCCTTTAACCATTCCTCCACGTCTCGATTTATGGCTTGGTTCTTTTCTTCCGAGAAAAATCTCTTTTTCTGTGCCACGGGTTTATCTTCGACGTTTACGTTGAGCTTATGTTCAGCTGCCCAACGGGGAATGCCAGTCATATCCGAAGGCTCCCATGCGAAAACGTCTCGGCTATTTTTGAGCAACGTTATCAATTGTCTTCTTCCTTCTTTTGAAAAACGTCTTCCTATTGTTACTAGCTGCTCCGGGTACGCCGGATGAATTAACACTTCCTCGGCTCCAGTAGTTTCTTCAATGGTGATTTTCGAGGGGGTCTCTATTTGGGTTTCCTTCTCCTTTAGGAACTTTTCTTCAAGTTTTCTACATTCTGAGATGATGACCGATCGGGTCACCAGAGTGGCAACGCCTCTCGGTGTTGGGAATTTCATCATGGAGTGTATAGTCGACGGGATGGCCTTCAGTTTTTTGATTCCGGACCTACCAAGTATTACATTGTATGGGGAGGGAGATCTAATCACTGCGAACTTCATGATGGTTCGGCGGTAAAGCCCTTCACTCCCGAAGCATACTTCTAGCTCGATCTTCCCTAATGGATTTATGGCTTCTCCTGCGAATCCTATCAGTGGTGTGTTTGTTTTTGTCAGATGAGACCGGATGGAAGAATCAAGGTTTAGGAAACAGTGTTCGTACATTACTTCTACCGAAGCACCTTGGTCAACGTACACTCTCCGTACGGTATACCCCTCAATTTCTGCTTCCACTATAAGAGGTTCGTCGGAGGCATCACCCGGTAGGATTGGCGGAAAGCTTATGGGAGCGTTCATCCATTCTTCTTCCTGATCTATAACTTTGCGTTTCGGATCTCTTTCTTGGTATCGAACCATATTGATGATTCGTCTTTGGTTGTTTTGAGGGTCATTTCGGGGAGGTGCTCTGTCTCTTTGCCGGACATCCCTGATCAGGTGATCTAGCTTGCCCGTCTCCATTGCTTTCTTAAGTTGTTCTTTGAGGTTATGACAATCGTTGGTGAGATGACCTTTCTCTCCGTGATAGTCGCAAAACTTATCCATGTTTTCTCTTGACGGTCTTCCCCTTAGTGGTGGGGGTGCAGGTAACCTGAGTTGATGCTCCGTTGATAGGATCTCTTTCGGGGCCTTGGTGAGCATGTTCAAGTCTAAAGGCCTGGTATCTCGTCTGTTTCCATCGTTACGCCGGTGATCCGTTCGGTAATCTGTCCGGTAGGTATTTTCCTTTCGGGCAGGCACGTACGGTGCAAATTGATCATTTCGTCGAGATCTGAAATCTTGCTTTCCCCTGAAAGAGGAGCGTTGTGAGTTGTGGTCATTCCGGCTGTATGAATTGGAGTGATAATCCTTTCGGTAATTGTCTATTCTTTCTCCTTTCGGTATTTCTGTTAACCGAAATGCTCTTTCGGAACGAATAAAGTCATCGACTCTCATCAACATTTCAGTTATGGTTTGGGGAACTTTTTCGGAGAATCTTTTTGCTAATTCCGGACTCTTGCAACCATCAATGAAGGAGGATATTTGCATTAATTCTGGCACACCTGATATATGGCTAGCCTCATCTGTCCATCGCTCTTTAAATTCCGGGAGGGCTTCATTAGCTTTCCGGACAATCTTAGTGATTTCCATTGGATCTCGAATGCATTTCCTCCGAAGAGCGAACCTCTGTACGAATTGTTCACTCAGCTCTTCCCAACTATTGATGCTACCTCACGGGAGGCGATCGAACCATCCCCTGGCGGCGTCATCCAGGGTTTGTTGAAACATCATGCACCAGATCGGCATGGGCCAAGCACCTTGATTGGCCGCTCCTTCGAATCGGGTAATGTGGTCATCTGGGTCGGTGGATCCGTTGTATAATTTTAGATGTGAAGGCATGAGATACTTTGAACCTTTTGGTCCAGAGAAGTCAATGATCCTTCGGGTGAAAGGACTCTTGGACGCTGCCTTGAAGGGTTTAGAAAGGTCGTCCATCATTTCTTCTTCGGCCTTCTGTGCTTCGGCATCATGAGATTGGACGGCCTCGAAGTCGAGATGGATAGGTTCGATAGGCGTTTCGCCCGAAGCGTTGTACTGTTGGATGAGAGCTTTTAGGGCGGCAAAGTGGTTTTGGATTTGTTCCATGTTACAGGTTTGGGTATTGTTATCCGGACGACTTCCGCTTCCTTCAGGTGTTGTTGGGGAAGGACCTGTCATCTCTTAGCTTAGGTAGAGTGAATGACGGGTCCCACGGATGGCGCCAATTTGTTGAAGTAAAAGTTTGTTTCTACTTCGGACAAGCGAGAAGAATCCTTCGGACTGGAGTAAGTCCTTCGGATTCGAGGTGACTCTTGCTTACGGTATGTTCCTTCGGATATCTGCAAAACAAATACGTCCGTTAGACTCGCCCCGGGAATATATCCCAGGACCAACCTCCGGCGTGAGAGTAAGTATATGTTCTTAGTGAGAGAGAGTATGAATAAAACTAGAGAGTAGGAGAGAATTGGTTGATCTTAAATGAAGATTTCCTCTCTATTTATAGACTCTCTACATGGAGTGCCAGGCTGTTTCGTACTTAGCCCATAATGTTCGCTAGTTTAAACTCCATTACCATATACTTTGGTGTACTTGTTTGTACCTTGGTCTAGGTACTTGTAGGCTTATCCGAAGGGTTTGTTATCTCCGGACGGCTGAGGTCATGCGGACAGCCGTAACCCTTCGGATATTGGTCCGTATTATTTGAACACATCTGAGTGTACTTTACCTGTTATGTATCCGGAGGGTATATCCCTGTACAGTGTGTATCCGGAGGGTACATACGTTATCACCAACGTATTTCCTTTTGTTCACTTGGAATGATACAATTTATAACAACATGAGACTATGAAAGCATCTTCTTAGCTTAACATTTCAAGCCGCTCAACCTTAGCTGTTTTAATTTTATGGTTCAGCAATGGGTCTAACATGGAAGTTAGGGAGGATATTTACCTCGAAATCCCGGCATGAAGACAATATGTAAGCTTCTCGTGTCTTTACATTCTCACGTCAAGTGAATTCTGTATATAAACACCAAGCCGCATAAGAAAATTTTGCGGTCCCATGTTATGCTAAATAGAACTATACCTTCACAGGCAGGGCTGTCCCATTGATTTGGGGGGCCCGGTGCGAAATAAAAAATGAGGCCCCCATAATCCAAGTCTCTTTTACTCTTTTTGTATGTGGCCCAAAGTTTGTCTTATATTTTTTGTATGTGGCTCGGTTCAACTTTGATAATATTTAACAAAGACATTAAAAATTCAAAACATTTATATATAAAACTATAAATATTAATGGGTGTATACTAAATTGGGGGTCCCTTACAAAGTGGGGGCCCGGTGCGGTTGCACCACTTGCACATGCTAATCGCCGCCACTGTTCACAGGTTACATTCGCTTGTTGCATAATTTGGCATACACTTCAATTGGTAGTTAAGATTTTGCTTGTTTCTTTATAAATGCTAACTCCAGTGAAGTGGTAGTTTGATAGTAAAGGTTTGATGATGCGCAAATGAATGTCTCGAGTTTTAACTTCTTAAACTCCCAATTACCATTTAAGTACAAACCAACCGACGGTATATCATGAAAACTATGTTGGTGGTTTATAAATAGATAGATGGTATTTCCTCTTAGCTTAATAATCTTACATTTTATCATACTCACAAGATTCTGACGTACGTTAGATAAAGACCGATAATGAGTGGAAACCACATTTTATAATTTTGTGTGAGGTAGCGAGATATATACTTCTACTATACAAGATACATCATTCCGTGTGGTGTTTAGTTGCGACTTGCGAGGTGTTTTTTTTTTTTTTTTTTTTAGCTTGGCCGAGTGAAAAGGGCATTCGATCAGCAGCCCAAGCGGTCAATGTCCTCAAGGTATAACAAATTAAAATGGTTTAGTTACCCAATGAAGATATCTACATATTCTTACCCATAGGTTTACTTTATGTTGGATTTAAAGATTTCTTTATATGTGATATGTTAATTTAGTATGAGTCAATGACCATGTAATGAAAATCCATCTTGCGGAAGAATTCCCCAATTATCACATGTTTGAATTATTGGTCAGTTTGTCGCTGTTGTATAATTAGTAGGTGTCGTTCTTTAAGGTTGAGTTGGGTTGGTTGGATGCAGAACTCATCTCTTTTTAATTCCGTAATGTAATTGTTTTCTTTGTTTTAGTGTCTTGCTAGTTAATAAAATTCTCCAAGACCACAAAAATAGTGATAACAAAAATATAAACATGAACTTGGTTTTGTTGTTATCACGTTAAATACACGTTAAGTTGAAGAAAAAAATAATACCACTCCCCACTCTTTAGCCTTTCACCCAATGTATAGTTGCTTAACCCAAAGAAGCTAAAGTCGATTTTACAACTTTAATCATACTAAAATGGACTCTGACTTTCACTAGGAAGGAACAATGAACACCAATATGAGTGTACACATTATGTAACGGCTATATATTTCTCATGCTGTTTTTTTTTTTTTTTTTTTTTTTTTTTTTTTTTTTTTTTTGCGCGCATAGAACTAAGTATATATAAGTGTTTGGCAGGATGTTGACGAATTAACAGCTTGGAAAAGTAGTAGATTGAAGGAATACCGATATTGTTGGTGAAATTATGTGTTTGTTTGATGTAGGTGAGGTTATAAGGATAAAGATGTGATGGTTATGTACTTATGTCAATAAAAACAAAATTTTGAGGAAGGAGAAAAAAGTTTTGGTTCTATGACTTTATCCCATATGGATCGTTGAACAAACTCCAAAGCAGTATATAACTACACTATGAAACGATCAACTAAGAAGTTCTTAAATGTGTCGAATATTTACTTGGTAAATTCATCTGGTATAAACTATTCGATACAATAAAGGAGATATATACTTCTACTATACAAGATTATTTTATGAAAATACTAAAGACTAAATCAATCACTAACTAATCGATAAGACCAAATCAATTTAAATCAATCTCTATAATTTGTATAGAGAACATGCATTTCATTTGAACAAATAAACATTTTTTTTTCTTTTTCTTTTCGTGTTTTAGGACATCTCTTTAGCTTTCAATTATATAGTTTAGGATCTATATTTATATGCAGGCAGCCACAACCACGAATCCCAATATATAATAAGTTGGGTTAGCTAAAATTTTGGGAAAATAAATATATAAAGTTAAATGTGTTACTTGGTTTCAAACAAGATAAATGTAATCAAATCTTTTTTGTTTTATGGTTCAACAGATAGTATCAAATTATAAGGTATTTATTGATCAACATTCGATTTTTTAATCAACATAGTCTCAAGAAAAAAATATTACATATTTCATTCATGTTGTTTACTGTAAATCACATCGGGCATCCTTATTCGATGTTAATTACATAAATAATTCTTAATTCTCAAACTATATGCATTGATAGTCTCTATTTTAAATTATTGGAACTATTCATGTAATAACGATACACTACACCAAATGAAAGCCTTTGGGACGGAGTAAAAAAATAGGACGACATATGTCGTTCCAAATGGACAAAGGGTCCCACTTTTGTTGTTATCACGTTAAATATACGTTAAGTTGAAGAAAAAGATAACACCACTCCCCACTCTTTAGCCTTTCACCCAACGTATAGTTGCTTAACCCAAAGAAGTTAAAGTCGATTTTGTAGTCTCAGTTTTAATGTTATGCTTTTTTGGTTTACTCAACTGTTTTTCATTTATGTAATTTTGATTTAGTATATTGGCTAAACTTAAGCTTAATAGTTCATGCATTTCATATGAACAAATAAACAACTTACTATGTCTTTTTCATGTTCTAAGACGTCTTTTTTTGGCTTCCATTTAATTAGTTTGGGATATGTATTTATATGCAGCCAGCCACACCCACACCCACGAATCCCTTTATATAATAAGCTGGGTTAGTTAATTTTTTGGCCAAAAATATAAAAATCTATTAACTAAAATGTGGTATTTTGGTTTCAAACAAGATAAATGTAATCCAATCTTTTTTGGTTTATGGTTTAATAAATATTAATTGATTATAAAGTACTCTCTCTGTTTCAAATTATAAGTACACTTGTAATTTGCACAAAAGAAATTCTCACTAATTATACTATTTACCAATCAAATATTTTATTTTTCCACTAAAAGGCATTTTGATTGGTTGAAATAAGAAAGTGGACAAATATTTGGTACAACCAAAAATAAAAAATAGACTTGGGACGGATGAGGTATTTATTAATCAACTTGTATTTTTTTAATCAACCAATATCCAAGTAACGTGCCAAGTAACGTGCTACTAATATATGCATAAGTTTCTTATAAGAGTATCACTTACATAAATAGATTTTGATTTACAAATAAAATGTTAATCTTAATTTAACATGTGCCACGTAATTCTGCGTTACATGGAATGTCACTTACATATGTTTGATCACAAAATAAATCTATCATAATTTCTTAAAATAGAGTTAACTTATACCAGATAACAATCTAATACGAGATGTCAATGACATTGTGGTGAGATGAACGTGAGGAGTGCGTGTTGGGGTTGAGTTAGCTCGGTAATGACTCGGTGAAGGATGACGAGAAGAGTGAAGCGGAGCAATGACATGAGGTTTTCAAACAAAAGGTTGGTTTTCAAGTCACATGAAACAAAAGGTTATGAGTTCTGGTTTTGTGACTTTATCCGACATATATGAACGAACAAAGACTTAAGCATTTTATAATTTGGATTATGGACGTGTGAAACATAATTCAGTATGATGAGTATGTTGGAAAGTCTTTATTATAAATCTCTCCAACATTGTCATAATGAATTTTTAATTTGCTTTAAGGGTTTTTTTTTTTGTTTTTTGTTTTTTTTTTTCACCGTAGTTGAACTTATTGTTTTCTGTTTATGTAGTTACAACATAGCTTAATGAATCGAAAAACATAACGTTTTCATACGATTCATATTTAATCTCTTTAGTTATGACATATTACGTGACCAATGAATGATGAATGTAATGTTACATGGAATGTCATATGCTTGGTCACAAAATAACACTTGTTCCAATAATTAAAAGTTTGTATATGTAGTAGCTATGTCATAAAAACATCGTTATGATTATGATTATAAATATGAGCAATTTATAAGTGAGATTATGATTATAATTTTGCATCGGTGTTGCTGACACGAAATGCTCTTAATTACGGAGTACAACAAACCAAGCTGATTGATTGAATTAGAAGGGCATTATTTCCTTTTGTTTACTTGCACTTTCGTACAAAAGACACATCATATGTCATATTGAATAAAAAGACATGCATGCATCATATTTGTATTTGGTGTTTAGTTGCGACTTAAGTGGTTTAATAAAGTTGGCGGAGATTTGAAAAATAGTAGTACTAAACAAGAATTAGTCAGCGTGTTACTATTGTATAATATTTAATTAATTACCAGACCCACCAAAATAGTGATAATAATTATAAACGTGAACCTGAGTTTGTTGTTATCGACTTTAAATAGTCAATTGATGAAAAACGATCCCGATGATCTTTAGTCTTCACCGAACCTATAGTTGCTAATGAACCTAAAGTGCAACTCTAATCATACTAAAGTGGACACTTTAGACTCTCTAGTTATCTAAGCCAGTTATCAATTCTAATTTTTCCCTTCCACTAGGAAGGATTAAGGAATAGTGAACACCAATATAAAAGAACTCAAAAACAAATGAGTGTTTACAGGAAACAAAGCTCATGACAAGTCAATGACTTCTTTTAAAATAGAGTGTACACAATGTATAACAACTAATCATGTGTTGTATATCTCTTTGTCTTTGAGTATGATGTTCGAATTCAACGCCATGGCATTCCTAGCCGCGTAACGGCTCGGCCACATGGTGTTTTTAGTCGTTAGAATAAAAGCGCATGTTGACCATAAATCTTCCACTTCTTCAAAACTGAAATCTCGTAAGAGGAACCACAATTCATATACACGATACAACACAGATGTAATGTTTCTGTTTGCCTCGAACGGATTTAGTCATTGCAAAGGCTGTTGTGGCCGTACATTTAATTAAACTGATTTATAAGGGGAAGTACCAGTAATCATTTATATATGTTCTTTTCATTACCTTATTCGAATCTTTGGCTTGTTCTTCATATGACCCGGCATATATGTCATGCTTCATGGTTGCTCTTTGTTAGTATCCTAGTATTCATAAAGACATGTGACAGGTGATGGAGTTTGTTGGAATGTAACGAGAGTACATATAGGCGAGGGTGAAATCAAACAACATTATGGCCTTGGTGGTGAAATGAGGTGTTTGTGTGTGTATAGGTGAGGGCGTGAGGGTGGAGATGTATATGGTAGATTGGTAGTAGACAAAAGCTTCAAGAAGGAGAAGAGTTTTGATTTTGTGACTTTGTCCCACATAGATCAATAAAGAAACTCTAATGCAATATATAATGGGTTTTTCTAACCTGTTACTAATATATGCATAACTTAGATTTTAATTTACAAATAAAATGTTAATTTCAATTTGACATGTCGCCAGGTAATTCTACGTTACATGGAATGTCACACAAAGTAAATCTATCTTATTCCATAATATAGATTTAATTTATACGAGATAACATTATAATGAGTGTAAGGTGTTTAGTGGATGATATATTGAATAGATTCTATATGAATCGTCTACAAACGTTATTCTTTTATTCAATTACTAGTTATAATGTTCGCGCATGTGCGGGGTTTTTCTAATTTTTTAAATAATGTATATTTTTATTTATTAAAAAAACAACTTTTTTTTTTTTTTTTGGGTGTATTATACGAAGAAGAGAGCTCAACTATGTGTAGTTATATTTTGTGTTTTTGCACGCATGAAAGGTTTTGACCTTAATCAAACTTTGTTTAGATATTACGCACGAAATTTTGGCATATTGTGTATTTTGCCACGTATTTTAATATTACATGGAATGTCATATGCTTGGTCACAAAATAACACTTTTTGGTTCCAGTAAATAAAATTTAGTTATATGTAGTAGAAATGTCATAATTCATAAATACATCGTTATGATTATGATTGTTGTATCGGTGTCGTTGACACGAAGTGCTCTTAACTACAAACCAAGCTTATTGAAGGGCATCATTTTCTTACTTGCCACTTCATGTGGAGAGATTATTCGAACAACTGCTATATTCGTATGTGGTGTTTAGTTGCGACTTAATTGGCTAAATGGCGTGGAAAAAGATTATTTGGACAATGACCATTTCATTTTGTTTACTTGCAACTTATGTTTTTAGCATGGCCGAGTGAAAGGGTATAGTATTCGGTAGCAGCCCAAGTGGTTAATGTCCTCTCGCTATAGCAATCTTAGAATATCCTTTTCTCTCCTTCATGTTTTTGTTACCACCATGAAGATATCCACATGTTCTTACCATTAGGTTTATTTTATGTTGTATTAAAATGATCTGTTCCGTTGATTTATGCTGAAACCATCAGCTTTATTGATAAGTTTATCCAAACACCCCTAATTTATATGTAACGTGTTAATTTAGTACCAGAGTAGTGGCTTAATAAAGTTGCAGAGATTTGAGAAATGCTAAACGAGAATTAGCATGTGTCTATTGAACATGTAATGACGATCAATCCTGATGACGAGTACGTTCCACGTACAATGATAACCGGTTATCACATGTTAGAAACATTAGTTAGCTTGTTACTACTGTACAATTAGTTAATTACTAGGCCACCAAAATAGTGACAAAAATTATAAACATGAACCTGATTATCGACGTTAAATAGTCAATTGATGAAAAAGATCCCGATGATCTGTGTCTTCACCGAACCTATAGTTGCTAATTAACCGATGAAGCTAAAGTCGATTTTTATAGAGAAAATAGAAAGTATTTTGGACACATTGAAATGATTTATTACGAATTATGAAATTGTTACAAAGTGAGAAGTACATGAAGAGTTTAAATACTACATCAAACTACAAAATATCTACAAACTAATTTAACAGACTTCTAACTCTACAATTTTACATTTGCTGACACATGTACATACTTCTACTCAACATAATCTTCATCTTGTGTGGAGTTCCTGAATGAACTGCATTTGCATAACTTCTATGTAAGTTCTGAGCAGAGTGTTTGGCTCTTTGGTTAACAACTTGAGTGGAGTGTTTGGATGAGCCATTTATGCCTATATCATTAATCTTGCAACTCTAATCATTGCAAAAGTTTATTTGGATGATGTAAATGCCAAATGTTTTGTATATCATTAATCATAATATTTGGTTATATAAATAGATGCACAAGGATTATTCTAGAACTTGGGCTTGAGCCCATACAATCTATCAACTAACATATATCGACTAACACTATTTGCCTCGAACAAATTTAGTCATTGCAAAGTCTGTTGTGGTCGTAAACTAACTTACGAGGGGAAGTACCAAAAATCATTTATATATGTTGTTTTCATCACCTTATTCGAATCTTTGGCTTATTCTTCATATGACTAGGTGTATATATGTCACGATTCATGGTTGCTCTTGTTAATATTTATAAAGAAATGTGATCGGTGATCGAGTTTGTTGAAATATAACGAGAGTACATATAGGCGAGGGTGAAATCGAACAACGACATTAAGACCTTGTGGGTGAAATGAGGTGTTAGTTTGTGTATAGGCGAGGGTGTGAGGACGGAGATGTGGTAGTAAACAAAAGCTTGAAGAAGGAGAAAAGTGTTCGTTTTGTGACTTTATCCCATATAGATGGATAAACAAACTTTAATATAATATATAATTAAGATGATAGGACTACAAAGTAACAAGAGATTCATAATTTACTTATTACTTTAACACGTGAGTTGTGGGTTTGTTTGTTTTACTTTTTGGAAAGTGATTTGTACACCACTAAAATTGATGTGCACACCACTAAATTGTGTTGATAATGCATATAGTATATACTTTTTGGGATAACATCTAGGAGATTTTTACCTTTCCTTTTGTGAGATACAATTGTCTTTCTTTTACCATGTGGAATACAAATTAGGGTATTTTTATATTTTTCTTTTGTGACGCAATCATTTGGAGTATCACAAGACGCGAAGAACAAATGGTTGCGCTCCTTGTTGTCACTTAAAATAAGTTACGTGTTTTTCTATAAAAAATCAAACTGATATTATAAAATGGATTATCTAATACTAGAACGGTACCCGCGCAATGCGGCAACGGGTACCTGTGACTATATTTTGCATTATTCGGTTACACATTTAGTTGTCTTTATAAGTAGCTAAATAATTTTAGTTTGAAAAACCAACATGCTTCTTAACAAACTTCCTAGCCAACTTGCTTCCTAACCAACCTGCTTCCTAACCAATTAATTTTGAAATCCTTCCATAATAATCAAGTGAAAGTCTGAATTTTAAGCCTTTCTAATTATAGAAGAGGATATGAAGGGTGGAGATGTGGTTAAGCCACTTGAAATTAACAAAAGCTTGAAGAATAAAATGAGTTGTGGTTTCATGACTTGGTTCCACTTAAATGATGAAAGAACAAACCCTTAAACAATTTATTATTAATGTGAATAATGTAACTCTATATGAGCATGTTTAAGTGTCTTTAGTATAAACCTCTTGATAATGCATATCGATTTTTTTTGCGACATACAATCAGAGGTTTATTAAATTCAATTTTTTCCGCCACGTAAAATCAGATTTATAAATCCAGACAAATCTTTTTCATTTAACAGTAAACAAAAGTATCTAATTATAAGCTAATTTTTTGCATGAAACAACGAAATATTTGTTGAGAGGCATGTGATTTCACTACAAGAATTCAGGCGAATAGCCACGGACAAATTTTGTGGGTAAAAGGGCCAAATTCGTGGGTAACTGATGAATACCCACGGATTATCCATGAATCTGTTTTAATGGGGAAAACCTTCGAGGGTAATTGACTAGCCACGATTTTTTGACATATGGGTAATGTTAACCACGATATTGTTTGTGGGCATTTTCATTCAATCCGTGGGTAAATGTTGCACGGGATTTTCTAAGCTACCACGAAAATACCCACAGTTTTCATGCGGGTAATCTATGGGTATATTTAGCCAACACATAATCCGTGGGTGTGTTCATTAAATCGGTGGTAAAATGTTTCATGGGATTTTTTACATTACCGCAAAAGTACTCACAAAAGTTTTTGAGGGTAATTCAAGGGTACACATAACCCACGATATAGTCGTGTGTAAATATCCAATGGTAAAAATTTCTGTTTTACCCATGATAATTTATGGTTACACTTAACCATGGATATTTAAGTGTGAAAAGGCTAAGGGTAATATTAGAAGTTTACCCACAATAATTGGTGGGTAATTTTAACCACGAAAAGTACCGGTAAAACTTGTGGGAATTTTTTGATAAACAATTTGACTGAAATTAATATGAAATATCTGTCACAAATTTTGAAAGAGCTGTAAAATAAATTAAGTAGACAATTTAACAAAAATAAACCAACTTTATTAAACTTAACATAAACATAAAACATCCGAAAGGAACCAACAACCTAAATTATCCAAAATAAATCCAAACATCAACCTAAGATATGCAAACCAAGATAGACCTGAACCTAAAATACCAGACAAACAGAAAACAAATTAACTCATGTTTCTTGATGCCCTAACGCTGTGATTATCATCTTACTAGACTTCATGCTCCTCGGAGTTGCTAGTGTTTTGGTTTTGAGTTCCCCCCACAGTATCTTCTTCATTGTTGTCTTCAGTGTCACTCTCAGTACTTGGGACAGGAATATTAAGATGACTACATAAGAGCTCAAGAATTTGTTGTTGTTTACCGATCTTGCGAGTCATCTTTCTCTCCATTTCCAGATACTTGTTCGCCAAAGATTCATGTGGCATATAAGTTGCTGAAGTTGTAGTGGCGGGATTCGGATAATAAGCTTGTGAGCCAAGACCATACACATTTCTTTTCTTCACACCTCCGACTTCCTCATAATAAAGTTCCGATTCATTCACCAATTGGGATGACTCGCCTTCTGCATGATTTGCCTCACGTGCTCCCCTCAATCGCAACACATTATCCTGTTATTATATAAATGTGAAAATGAGTGATTATATACTAAATGAAAATTGGTATTGGGATAAAATGACTCTGAATAACTTGGTTCTCAAATAATACAAATCAATATTGGTCTCAAAAATTTTTATCAAACACCCACACCTTTAACAGAATCAGTATTGGTCTTTGAATTTACCCATTAAGAAGCAATCAAACAACCCCTTAATCTACACATCATTTTCATTTAGATCATAAAGCAACCCTTGGACAAACATATAAGACAATAACATATTGTCTTTAATTGTTAAAACACTTCAATCTTCTTCCAAATATACTATAAGGCTCACTTTGAATCATTGTCAAGAAAAACAAAATCATAAAAAAACAAACAACAAAACACTTGTTCAATAAAACTACAATTCAGAATTGAAAACCCCACTTTGGAACATATAAGAGAAACATCAATAATGATTAAAATACCAAACATAAATCAGAACACTTCAATTACAAAGAATGAAACCTTTGATATATTCAAAATGCTAATATGAAATTAGATTGGGCACATACCTTGTTGAAAGTTGTTAATTGTTGTGATATTGCTTCTACAATTCTCTGGTACCTCCTATATTGAAATGAGTCAATGAAAATTATAAGCGATTAGTGCCACTATTTATTCAACAACTGAGATCCGATTTTTATGTGATTGTTATCATCTTAAGCTTCATCTTGATAAAAGGCGCCTTAATTTCCCGCTAAACCCTTATCATTTGCCGCTTAATTTTCAATGGCCGCTTCATTCAATTTGATGCTTAGGTTTTCATTTGCCGTTTAAGATTGAAAGGGTTATGTAATTGTGTGAATGAATGGACCGGACTCTGTTTAAAAGAAAAAAGAATGGACCTGACCCCCTTATAGCATAAGGTTATGGCTATGTTTGACTTTTATTATCAATATATGATTTTCTATCATATATTTACTCACATTGCATAGCTATTACATTATAAATAATTTTTATTATTAAGTATGACTACATTAAAGATTATATTGCTATTTGATATTAAGGTGTGTTAATTGGGTTCGGGTCAAACAGTCAAGGCTGAAAATAACATACGCAAACCGTCCGTATTTGAATATGATTTAATTGGGTCGTGTCAAATTAGGTCGGATTCACTTGAGTCAGGTCCATGCGCAACCAAATCACCCCGAATATGAGTAAAATGTAATAGAATTGTTTATTTGTACTCGTTTAAATGATAAGCAATTGGGTTAACCCAAATACGAGTAAAATGTAATAGAACTGTCTATATGTGCTCGTTTAAATGATAATTTATTAAAAAAATATATTTTTAAGTATTTTAGAAATCCTAAGGAGGTCAATAGGTTGACTCAAACCCAAGTTAGCCAAATATTTTCAACCCGATATTGGACCATGTTTAGTATTTGAGTTACTCGGGTTAAAACCCGAATAAAATTATTGACCGAGTAAGACGAGTAGACGACCATAATTGACTTAATCAGGTTCAGTTCAGGTTCGAGTCCGGGCCCATATATACATAAGTTTGATAGTTTATGTTCATTAATGAAGTTGTTTTTAAGTTTAAAACTTGTATTGTTGAATTGTATGTGTCTGATGTTCTATAATATATGTTTTATCAAGAGAGAATTTTCTAAATGTACCTTTATCTTACTTGTTTATGAAAGTAGACGTCGCATTAGGATTTTACAAAAATGGACTGACGTCGCATTAGGATTTTACAAAAATGGACTTTCAATATCATTCGTTGGATATACAAAGGTCAAAAATTAGGCGCAATTTAAACATACACGGCAAATAACAATAAACACGCGGCGCATAAGAAAATAAACAAACCAAATTCACTTATAGTACACGACATACAATCAAAAACCACGTTGCATGAAGAACCGGGTTGACCAAAAGGTCGAACCGGTAACTCGATGATTTGAGACCCGGTTTTCAAAACATTAGTTATAACTATATATACTTTGTAAACACTCTAGTTGAGCTCAAACATTGTGAACAAGTCTCGAAAACAAAGGCGGCGATCGAGTCGTGTTCAGACAGACCTATTCGGGTTGAATGGCTAGACAAGTAAACGAACTTGCGGGAATGAGTGGTTGCCCGTGGTTCGGATCACGGTTAACCCGAATACGATTTAAGGTCAAGTATCGGGTTCAAAATATTTGCCTTTTTGGTTTGGGTCAACCCGACTAACCATAACTTTTTTTTTTTTTTTTTTTTTTTTTTTTTTTTTTTTTTTAACCTTTTTTCCATTGAAAGGCCCAAGTGACTTCATTGAAATAGTTGTTACATAAAATATCATTAAATTTTAATGACTATTTTTGATACAAAGTATGACAAGAATAGTATAAAAACTAAGTAATTTTATGGTTCGTATACAATAAATTATTTGATTTTAACTACTAACTTTAAGAAATAAAATTATGTGATTTATAAATTGGACAGAGCCGAACCCGACATGACCCTACCCGATTTGACCCTATTCAACTAGACGAGTAAACGGACTTGCGGGAAGGAGCGGTTACCCGCGGTTCGGGTCATGATTAACCCGAATACAAATTAGGGTCGAGTATCGGGTTCAAAATATTTGCCTATTCAGGTTCGGGTCAACCCAACTAAACCGAGTTAGGTTGTTTTTTTTTTTTTTTTTTTTTTTTTAGTTCCATTGAAAGGCCTTAGTTACTTCATAGAAACAATTGTTACAGAAAATATCATTTTAAAAACTAGTTTTGATAAAAAGTATGACAAAGAAAAATATAAAAACTAAGTAATCTTATGGCTCATATACAACAAATTATTTGATTTTAACAACTAACTTTAAGAATAAAAATTATGTGATTTGTAAATTGGATAGACCCGAACCCGACATGACCCGATCCGATTTATATATAACATCTTGCAACCACGTCATGTGACATGCCTGGTGGCAACAAAGATTTATGTGTTCATACATAATCAGTTCGATTAGCAGACATTGAAATTTCAAGAATATACAATGGTGTTCATTTTCATGACTTTGTTTTTGGTCTTAAATATAGTGGTAGACAGCGGTTCTCTGTTTTACTAACTTTGTGCTTTCTACTAGCTATTCGAATATGCTTTTAGTTGAATCAAATTTATGGTAAATAAAGATATACTATTGATCACACATTTACTTAAAATATGTCAAGTAAAAGTAGACCTTTGAAAGGTGTATGTACCATGGCTGAGCAATCCAATTACTTGCGTTAGAGAATAGATTACTACTGAATTCATATTCTAATCATCAATGAAATTTAGACCAACTTAAGATTTTCATTCTGATAAGCAATGAACATAAAATACTCCATTTTATTTATTAGTTTTGCCTTTTTTCAAAAAATAATACCAATGAACATAAAATAGTGTGCAAATAGCGGGTAACAAAAATTCACCCAAGTAAAAATGAGCAAAATAATTTAGGCAAAAAGTTAACCATCGCCATAGTCATGGGTTTATTTTTACCCACAAATTACACGCACCAAATTACCCACGAGCACAAAGGATGAGTCTAATAAATGGGTAATGTAAATTTAGCCACGTAAATTACACTCGAGATGTTAAATGGGAAACCGGGTCTATGATAAGCTACAAATATAAATGTTACTCATAAACCACCCACAAATATTACCAACGAATACAAAAGATGTGTGTAGTCTGTGGGTAAAAAAATTCTACCCACAAAATTAGCCATGACTTTACCCGTGATAAAAAAATTGTGTGTAATATGTGGGAAATATTTTGGCGGGAATCATTTAGCCACAAACCACACACGATATATTTTTTAATGGGTAAATTTATGGGCAAAACTATGGGAAAATCGAGGGAAATTTATTCTAGACTTTGGATTTGCAAATTGTGGGTAACTAATGGGTAATATAAGGGAAAATACCCACGTATCAATGTACGTGGGTAATTTTCGTGGTTAAAGCCCTGTTTTCTTGTAGTGTTTTGTTAATTGATGGAGTCTTCAAATCTAAGTAAACAATGTATAATTTCTTATTACGAGTATCACCTAATTACATGAACGGAATTCAGATAAAAAAAATGGTAATTTGACAAATCGCCACGAAATCAACGTTATATGGAATGTCACAAAATCAAACTTTTTCTATTTCAAGCAATAAGATTTAACTATACGTTATAACATACAATCTTATGAAAAACAAAAAACGTTACATGTGCAAATTGAGTGTGAGGTGTTCAGCGGATACAAGGAGAGCGTAAGAGTGCTGAGATGAATGTTTGGAGCAAGTGCTTGAGTTGAATTGGCTCGGGGGTGATTCGATGAAGGATGATGAGGAACGGTGACATTGTGTGTGGTATATAGTGGTTTTGTGACTTTGTCCAACATCGGTGAATGAACAAACACTAGAGCAAGATATAATTGAGACTAAGAATATATCACGACAAATCAAGTCACTTTGTACTGAATAATCAAATCTCTTCAGACAAGGTGGCTTTCATTTTTTGAAGCTTATGTGATTCTAATCTAGCGTACGTGTTGAATACATTTGCTAAGGCTTATTTCCTTTCGTTTACTTGCAACTTATTTTTGTCAGCAGTCCAAGTGGTCAATGTCCTCTCGTTATATCAATCTTAAAATATCTTTTTCTCTCCTTCAAGTTTCTGTATTTCACTAATTTTTGTTCCAAATCACATTTTATTCAGACTTTAGTTTATAAATGTAATTATAAAAAAAAATCACATTCAGACTTAAGTTTATATAAACAAATGAGTAAATTGCGATAATCGTCTCTGAACTTTGGTCAAATTGCATGTTTCATCCCAACTATTTCGAAAGTGCAAAAATCGTCCCTGTAGAAAACCTTTGAGCAAATTTTCATCCCTGGTTGGGACAAAAATTGCATGTTTCAAAAGTGCCAAATTGTAGGTTTTAATTGTCCCAATTAGAGACGGAAATTTACTCAAAGGTTTTCCACAAGGACGATTTCTGCACTTTTGAAATGGTTAAGATAAAACATGCAATTTGGCTAAAGTTCAAAGACAATTTATGCAATTAATTCTAAACAAATTATAGTAAATAAGTCATTTTTCTACTTTTTTGTCAATTTTTCACACAACAAAAGTATAACCATTACCAAAAACCATTATCAAGAAAATCCTAGTTCGGATCACTATTAAAACTGTCAAAAAAACCAACCCGATTTGAATACGAACCGACTAAGACTATCCTAGTTAGGTTAGTTGGGGTATGAATCTTATCCGAATTGACCTGATTAATCTTAACGCTAAATACGGTCAGGTTTTGTGTTAAATATGTAAGACTAACTTGAGTTCTGGTCAACCCAATTAACCCAAAGGTTTCTTTAATATAATTACTATATATACTAATTCAGCGTCGAATGACGCCATGTCACATTACTTGGGTTCTCGAATTTTTTTTGCCTAACAACAAGCCCACTTTGGCCTAGGTAAAAGCTCAAAATAGTATTTACAAAACATACCATCTACTATATAATGGGTTAAAACAACCCAAAACACTATTTACGAAACATACCCTCTACTATATAATCACTTGCGAAAACTACTTTAAACTTTTATCTAACATATATTTAGCGAGCCCTACCGCAGAACGCCATAACCACGCCGTTTTAATTTTTTTTCCGGACTTTTTAACCCCGCACCGAACACCTGACCCACTTTCTACTTAACAAAAAAATACAGTGCAATAATCAACGACATGAAACAACGTCCCGTCGCAACGCGGCGTACCGTTGCCCACCTCGTTTTTATAACTTGTTCATCGTATCAACAATATTTTTTTTAACATATCACTCATATGTTGGTTGAGTTGCGGTAATATGGGAGGTGATTTGCACTTTTTTTATTTTGATTGAGACACTCACAGTACAACTATATAAAGCACACTGTAAACACTGTACAACTAAGGGGGTGTTTCTTTTTTTTTTTTTTTTTTTTGTTAGCTAAGAGAATTGGTCCACAAACCCATTTAATATTATTTCTTTTTTAAGTGGATCTCACAATTTCCCTTAGTTGGTCTATATCCACAAGGCATGGATTTTAGGGCCCGTTTGGTTGAGGTTAATGGGAATGATTCTATGACTTTGAAAGTCATTGAATGTGTTTGTTTCGTAGGCCCGGTAATAAAATGAGTATATCATATCCATAGATTCATTACCCATCAATTTGATGTATATGAAATCCATTCCCGTTGCCCCATATTTTTTACACTACAAAACTCAAACATCTATACACTTTTTCATTCCATATTTTGTCATCCAAACATAAACAATCTTAATGATATACTTTTTCATATCCATTGTCAATCTACTCCATACCAAATCCAATACCTATTGTCATTTCTAGCAACAAACCAAACGGGCCCTATACCTTCCCCAATAAGTGGCTCATATAGATGTGGACCTCACACACTCTCTTAGCTAACAAAAAAAGAAACACCCCCTAAGTTATGCATAATTTATAGTGTTCCAATAAAAAACTTGATTGTGCAAATCAATTATAAAACCGACTTTTGTTTGACCCGACTAACTCGACCCGCGATTATTTAAATGTAAAGCCTTGAATTTCCACGTTTTTAAGAATATGCCAAGCTCTCCCTTTCAATATTCTACTTCCTTCTAACTAACCAATTTCGTATCCCAAACATCAAAAACCCACAAAAAATTGACCCCCAAATCACTCAATTTGATGTTATGCACGCCAACTGTTTGATAAAATGTCACTTAAAACAAAACCCATTTTCTAAATTGCAATTTTTAGTTTAGTATCATAGGATTAAGTTTCTTATGTGGGTTTAGTTTTTTAGGTGAGTTTTGATGGCTGAAAGTAGTGGGAAGGGTGAGGAAGGGAGGAGAACTGCTGCTGATATGTTGAGGAATACGCCTTCGAATATAAGGAGGTTGATTGATGAGATTCAGCACTATGAGGGCAGGCAAAAGTATCTGGCTCAGACCAGGAGCCCGTCTGATGGAGGGGATGTTAGATGGTACTTTTCTAAGGTTCCTATGGCGGAAAACGGTCTGTTTTTGATGATCATGGTTTATGTTTTTTAGTTGTTAGATGTTAGTTATTAGTTGTTGGCTCGAGTTAGTGTCGCATCCTCGGGCAGAGATACCAACCGCGAGCCTCTCCATAGGGGATAACCCCACTCCTATTCCCGATTCGCCTGATATCAATAGAGCTTGTAGCTTGTGGTTCCCAAGTGAGGACTTCCTGGTCGGTCACCCAAACCGGTACTACTCTCACTTGGGCTCGCTTAACTACTTAAGCCTTTACCACTAGACCACAAGCCCCATGATGATCATGGTTTATGTTATTGGTTTTAGGATTTTAGTAGGGTTAGCATACGGAACGCTTATGTTAGAATAGTTAGTTTGGTTTTATCGGTGAGGTTTATATAGGTGGCTAATTGTTTGTAGTGGTAGGAGGCGTAAACACCTTGATGTTACCGTGTTTGTTCTCGCATAAGCTAGTTCCAGTTAATACGAAATTGAATGCCTGTAAGTAGGATTTGTGTACTGTCCTTTTGCTTCAGGGGTTTTATGGGGTTAGCATATGGAGCTGCTTACATTATAATACGCCGTAGTTATTTGTTTTAATTGCTAATGTTTATATAGTTGGCTACTTGTTTGTAATGTAGGAATGTAGGATGTTTAACAATCTCGTGCCATTGATTTTGATCCCCCATAAGCTAGTTTCAGTTAATACAATAATACGAAATTGAATGCCTGTAAGTAGATGGAAAAAATATACAAGTAAATAACTAGCCTTCTCAGATTAAAGGGTCGGGCCTAAATGAATCCATACTAGGTATATTAGCTTCTGAGATTTGATCCTCTTGCGGAAAATGACTGATCACATAGTTTTCTCCACATGGTGCCTCTCCCTCTTTGGTTGGTTCACAGAGTTAAAAGGATGTGAAAAAGAACCAAATAAGAAAAGTTTTGACATCTTTCCTTATTCTGCTGAAGCAAATGAGAGCGTCAAATATCTATTCTTCTTTTCTTTTTCAAACAAACAACGAGGACCCATAATACTGTCAATGCACAAAATATGATACAAACAGCTAAAAAAGTAAGTGACAGAAATCGTATATATAGAGGGGATATTAGGAAGAAGGAAACAAACTCGAAGTATCTATATTAACTTTTCATGCCTTATTTGTTTTATTTGTGGTTTTTGTTTCATCGCCAGTGTATTTGTTGAAGTTTCATGTTCTTCATGTTGTGTATCGATTCTGGATGTATCGTGAAGAAACATTCTTTTATAACCTTTCATTCTATCTGTTATCGTTTTTCAAATCTTCAAATCTTAACTATTCTATCATGCGTAGCCCATTAAACTCACATGGGAATTTCTTTGCACAATTGTTTTTTTATATATTGATTCCCTGTTCGTGCCCTTGCTTATATACAGAGTTAGCTGCTGCTCTCCCACTCACAGAAGTAGTTGGGAAAGGTGATTACTTTCGATTTGGAATGAGGGATTCTCTTGCTATAGAGGCATCATTCTTGCAGGTCATACCATTTGATATTGGCGCTCTTTTGTTGTTGATTTGATATTTATGATTATTTTTAGTGCCACTTAGTAGAACATTTTATACTAGCAGTGTAGATTTTTATACTCCCCAGTTGCAATAATTTTTATATTCATGCACCAAATTTAAGGCAAGTACTGATGTACATACTATACATGCAGCGAGAGGAGGAATTACTTTCTAATTGGTGGAGAGAGTATGGTGAATGTAGTATTGGTCCAAAAGGTTCACTTCCTTCTATTTCTGAGTCAGATCCAATGTCGTATGATTTAGCTACCACACGCAACAAACTATATTCAGATGAAGAAGAGAGGGTTGGTGTCCCTGTGAAAGGAGGCTTGTATGAGGTTTGGTCTCTTTTTTTCTCTCTATGGTTTTTAATACCTTGTCTGTTTTGGGGTGCTTAGCTTAGTTGATGTAATATTAAGCAAAACAGTATTTTGAATAATTTGTGACCCGCGTTATACAGTTTGTAATCTGTTTTTATATTATGTCTTTTTCTTTTTGTCAATATGAACATACCATTCCCTTGATGTGACCCCCTTCTTAATGTTCTGTTTATTTCTTAAAGAAAATTAGGAGTGCGGTGACAAATCTTTAGATTGAAACATGGTTCATCTTATAATAGTAATTTATCTATGGGTCTATTTGTTTGCATTTGGATAATATCATAGTAGTTCTTTAAGTAGATTTACAGTATCATTATTTTTATGGTGTATGTTACTACTACAGGTAGACTTATTAAGACGGCATAGTTTTCCTGTTTATTGGAATGGAGACAATCGACGTGTTCTAAGAGGCCACTGGTTTGCTCGTAAAGGGACTCTTGATTGGTTTCCACTCCGGGAGGATGTTGCTGAACAGTTGGAGTTTGCTTATCGTAGCCGCGTAAGTGATCTATCAAAAGATCAACATAACATTTGTTATAGAAAATTAACTCAAATTTGGTTGCTTTTGTGATATTGTTTCATTTATACCAAATGTGAGTGCTTCTGATTTGCTTTCTTAGTATTGTGGTTTGACATTTATTTGTTCCAGGTTTGGCACCGCAGAACATTTCAACCATCTGGATTATTTGCTGCCCGAGTTGATATGCAAGGGTCTACCCCAGTATGTTGGTTTTTGATGCTAAACTTATATTTGGGACATCTAATTTTGTTGTCTTTTATGTAAGCATTAAGCACGTTACTTGTTTCTTGCAGGGGCTACATGCTATTTTTACGGGTGAGGATGATACATGGGATGCCTGGCTAAATATTCCCTCATCTGGATTTTCTGGCATAGTTCATTTTGGAGGGACCGGAATTAAATTGAGGCGTGGGTATGCTCCATCTCAGTCGCCAAAGCCAACCCAGGTATATTTGTACTGTTTCATGGTTGCCTAAATGGCAGATCTTATATTATGCAGCGGTTTTTAGTGCCTTGGTTTTTTACAGTTCATAACATCTGTTTATAGGATGAGTTACGTCAGCAGAAAGAGGAAGAAATGGACGATTATTGTTCACAGGTAAAACTAATGGCATTTTTCTCAGGCTCTATGTTTATAATACTTTGAAACTCAAATTTATGATTAAAAGTCATAAACGAATTGATCCATTAGCTGTAAATTGCATGCAATAAAATTGTTTTGGTATTCAACTTTTTACAGGTCCCTGTAAGGCATCTAGTATTCATGGTTCATGGTATCGGTCAAAGGCTGCAAAAAGCAAATTTGGTTGATGACGTTGGCACTTTCCGCCAACTTGCACAAAACCTTGCTGAAAAGCATCTGACGTCTTACCAACTGGAAACTCAAAGAGTTCTTTTCATTCCATGCCAGGTGATTCTAATGTTTGAGATTTTGTATTATACCTAGAGGTGACAACTTCAACCTATTTACTTTTGAATGGGGTGGTTTTGGTTATGTTATGGAATTAAAAATATGTAGTACTTTAGAAGGACATGAGTCAAATGGGTCGATAGTTGCTAAAAATGTTGTTAATGCATGAACCCTCTTAGTTCTATTTATTTCAAAACATTTAGTGCCATTAAATCTATTGTTATTATGTATGAAAAACTTTGGACATTGTGTTTTGGTCGTCCCTTTGCTACTTATTTTGACCCTATATCATTTAACCTGTTACGTTTATTCCCTTTCAATGACCATCTAGTTTCGAACAGAGAGTTTTGTATGAACAGTTTGATCTGGTGTGTGGTTGTTTCATAGATTATGAGGAAATTGCTCAACTGTTCTCCTTATCCTTGATGTAATTGTTCTTTTTGTATTGCCAGTGGAGGAAAGACTTAAAGCTAAGTGGTGAATCTGCTGTGGAAAAATGTACATTACCTGGTGTACGTGGGTTGCGAGTAACATTAAGTGCAACTGTTCACGATGTGCTATACTACATGAGCCCAATATACTGCCAGGATATCATTGACTCGGTATGCTTATGCAAGATGCTCTGTTGGTTCTGTTCATCCTTTATTTCTCTTTCTCCAACCCGTTATTAGCTTGCACATCTTCAACATTTTTAAATCTGACTTTCTTAATAATTTGAGCATTATCATCTTTGCTAATTTAGATTTGAAGTTGAAAGTCAGATTTTTTTTTTTTTATTGGACTATCCCCATTAAAATCTTGAAGCAGTAACATCTTTGAATTTGTTGTCATGAACTTCTGCAGGTTTCCAATCAATTAAATAGGCTATATCTGAAGTTTCTTAAGAGGAATCCTGGTTATGACGGAAAGGTATCTTACTGATGGGTTACTATATTAAATGGGTTCATTGGGTCAAAGGTTGAATAGGTCAAATTTACCCAAAGTGTTTCATTGAAATAGCTAGTTTGTCATTATTTCACCGGGTATAACCCTTTACCCCAAGAAAAAAAAAAAAAAAAAAAAAAAAAAAAGCTAGTTTGTCATGGTAATAATATAGTTTTTCGAATAAATGGCAAAAAGTATCTAAGGGTCAACCCAACCCATATTGACCCGTTACCCAGTTAACCCGTTTTTCCACATGTATGATTTATTCTGTGGTTTTTGTCTCTACAGGTTTCCTTATATGGCCATTCATTGGGAAGTGTTCTCTCTTTTGACATCCTTTGTCACCAAGAAACTCTATCTTCCCCTTTCCGGATGGAATGGATGTATAAAGACCATAACAACGAAATTGCTCCCGAGTGTGATTCTTCTTCTAATTATACGGAAAAGGATTCAATCACAAATAAAGTGGGTATGGACACTCTAGCATCAACCTCAGATGGAAAGTTGTCAGTAGCAACAGATTTTGAGAAACAGGATAGTCCGGATTTAGATGAAGATGGAGTCAAATCTGTTGATAGTCCTATCGATATGCATTCTGAGAAGATCTCCAGTTTAGATGAATGCACAGGTGTTGGTAGCGAAGTCGTAACGAGCAATTCAAATGAAATTGAAGAGGAAACTGTCAAGAATGATGAAAGCACTAATATTGATGAGGAAACTGACAAGAATGATGAAAGCTTAGTAATCAAATCATTAAAGGAAGAGGTCTTGAAATTTAACTCTTTCTCTTTTATTATGCGGTTATTTACTTTTTACTAATTATTAGTGTTCTTAACCTTGCAGATTGATTCTTTAAATGCCAAAATCAAAGAACTAGAATCACAGAGAGCTGAAGGTATTCTTTGGTGGATTAAAATGGGTTGATTTGGATTATGATTTTATCTCAAATGGGCCAGATGTAACTTTTTAGCTAATAGGGGAACATATCTAATGGCCTAATGGGTCGGAAGGGGTCAAAGGGGTTGAAAGTCGCCCAAAGTTTTTTATTAATGCGTACATCCTTCTAAATCATTTTATTCAAGGATTTAGATTATTATTGTAGTAATATTACATCCTTTTTTTTCACAAACATTAATTATTAATAGAATAACTGGCAAAAAGAAAGTGTTTGTGGGTCAATCTGGCCTGGATCGGCCTGGCCCATTTCCACGTATATGATCCCTTTTGACCCCCTACCTGTAACTCGTTACCAGCCCATCACTTCTATTACTACCATCCGTTTATGTCCTTTTTAAAGGTTTGACATTATCATGATATATTGGTTCCGTAGTAGTTGAATTTCGGTTTGCTGTTTTATGTCAAACAGAATATAAGAAGGAAGCTTCAGTTGCAAGAAATGGAAGTGTCTCTGAGAGTTCTCCGTCTTCAAAAAATAACAGTATGAAGAGTTACACCCCTGTTATAAAGTACACCAAGTTGATGTTCAAGGTAACTATATGTTACTCATATTTAGAAAGTATTTTGACATGAGACTAATTACAGTTACAAACATTATGTGTTATGCCGATAAACATATCATACTTTTAATATCCAATTGGATGAACGAATCATGGATCGACCCATGTATTGACCCACACAATTGGGTCAGTCTGCTGGAACAATGGGTCATTTTGTGACAGTTGGATTGGATCTAGATCAAGACGGGTTCCATTCACACAGGCCTATATTCAAAGCATTCTTATTAATCCTTATCTTTATCATATTCATGCCAGGTTGATACATTCTTTGCAGTTGGATCTCCTCTTGGTGTATTTCTTGCCTTACGCAATGTCCGCATTGGAATTGGTAATGCTTGCCTCATATCTCTGTTTGATTTTGATCCTCAGGAGATCATTAGCATTTGGAAACAAAAATGGTTTCATTTTTGCCCATCTTCCAAATTTATAAATTTACATACATGATCATTTTAGAGTTCTTTTGTTTTTGTTTTCCCAGGCAAAGGGAAAGATTACTGGGAAGATGAAAATATTATCGAAGAGATGCCATGTTGTCGGCAAATGTTCAACATTTTTCATCCTTATGATCCAGTAGCATACAGGTATCTTTGTGCCCGTTACTTAAATAGTGATATGTTACTTGTCACTATCACCTTTAGCCTATCGCACGAAAATGTTACATACTCTCTTTTGACCCCTGACGTGAAATAACTCTGTCTTGTGCTCAGAGTAGAACCACTTGTTTGCAAGGAATATTTAGACAAACGTGCAGTCATTATCCCTTATCACAGAGGTGGAAAGAGGCTGCATGTTGGATATCGGGTACATGTTAATACTATTTAGTTCATAATCATAGTTAACGCATCCATTATTAGTTCGAATAGACACAAAAGTGTTGGTGCGTCAACCCAATCTAATCCATTTTAACCTGCAACAATACATGATGTTGCAGGAATTTGTGGAAAAAGTTGAGTCACGCTCTCAGGTGGTGGTTGATCAAATGAGTGTGGCAAAGGTTTGTTGCTATTAGTTAGCCTGCAGATATTATATTATGTAATACTGTATGTTTTATGTTGATATATGTTTATAACGACTTTACTCCTCGTAGGTTAAATTAATAACATTATGTCAATCTAGGGAGAGTGACGGTCATGAAGGTAATTGAAGTGTATGCAGTCTCATTTTTTGTCAGAAACTATCAAAAAAAATTCAGTTAATTACCTTTTTGTGCTTTGTTCTGATTTGTCAGAGTCGTCTGAAGAATCCGAAGAAATAGAGAGATCATATGGTTTACTTATGTTGGAGAGGTTGACAGGGAGTCAAGATGGACGAGTTGATCATGTGCTTCAAGTATGTACTCTTACCTTTCTCCATAGGTGGCAAATTGAAAGGGTCGGTCGGGTTGACCGAAAATATTTTTTGTCCATACATTTTTCTTTGTAAATAATCAAGCGTAATTATTAGAAACACAAAAGTTATATTGTTTCATTGATATTCTAAGTCTTGGAATGAAATGATGCATTAAAAATTAACTTTGGGTCATTTCTGACCCATTGGACGCATATGACTAGTTAGAGATAAAACATAACCCGATTCGACTCACTGACATTCCCTTATAGTAGATACTTGCGTCCCTATTTTCTCTTACCATTACTTTTCTCCATTCTGCTGTAAATACTCATCTCTCAAAATTTTGACAATGCAGAATAAAACATTCGAACATCAATACATATCAGCATTTGGAGCACATACGTAAGTTTATATTAGCCATGTTATATACTTTTGAGATGATTTGCCAATTTTAAGCTTGTTGAATAGCGATTTAGACTGTCTATATTTGAATTTTTTTCGATAAAAACTATGTGCACATTACAAAGATTTTGACTTTCCCTTGTATTTGTATAATCTTGTAGAAAATACTGGAGAGACCCTGATACTGCACTATTCATATTGAAGCACTTGTATCGAGATATACCAAATGCGCCTTATATTCAAAACAAACACTCGGAGAATGCTACAAATCAAGAAAATCATGACTGGAAAGAGTTGTTTGACGATGAAGAGCTTCCACTAACTTTTGCTAGTGAGGATTTCCTGAAGCAGTTCTCAGTTGGAGTCAAAAAGTTCACAAACAAGTGAACCGTGCTGGCTTTCGTCTTCGTCTGTATATAATGTAAATGCAGGTAATGTGATTGGGTCAACCCTACCAGTTTTTACCCGTCACCAAACCCACCCAACGGTTGCTCTCATTTACTAACATCGAAATTTTGCAGAAGATAAAACACAGAATACTGAGCCTAGCACACGTAGAATCCAAAAGGAAATCACAAATAAACGCAACAAAAAGAATGTTAGTTTACTTCGTACCCCTTCCCCTGTCCCTAACACATAAAACTTGTACCTTGTTAACTTGTGCAACAGAGAAGGATATACCTAGAACACGGACTGTACATACTTTAATTTTGTATAATACTCGTCATGTTGGTGTTTGGACCTCCTCTTTACCATTTGTATATGATAGATTGTTCTGTATCCTATATTTGTGTTGTTTGAATTTTAACAACAGGCTCGAATGAGTGAGCAAAGACCACTTCTAATCAGATTTAGAAAGCAATTATTTCGGACTTTAAATATGGTTTCCTTTATGTTAATGCTACGAGAGAATGTGCTATATTTCTGTTAACTTGCTATCTGAAAATGGGTATTGACAGTCTTGAACTTGCTTTGATGGTTTCTGATGTGAGTCAAGCTTGGTTTTGGTGAATGTTTTGAGATCGACTCGAGTTGGTCGAAATGATTTATGAGAACTATGTTTGATAAGGTAGTAATGTGAAATATAATTTTGTAAATCAAATAGTTGGCCACCAAGATTCCTTAGGGCTTGTGGAGGGGAGGTTTGGCTAGGGGAGGTCTCAAGTTCGAGTCTCGCTGAGACTTTTACCCCTTCAGGGTGAGCATACTACCCAAGGATGTCACTTCTACCTAAACACTAACAACTAACAAGCACATTTAAAAAAAAAAAAAAAAAAAATCGACTCGAGGTTGTTTGTTTAGTTTTTCTTGATAGGTAAGAAAATATGAAATGTTAACTAGAAATAAACAATTTGAACGAGATTTCTGTTTTTTTCAAAAACTTTTTATGTTAAACAGTGATTTTTCCTCCATTGAAACATGCCTTAATTATGCAATTAGGTAGTTTGCCATATCGGTTTATCAAACAAACTGTCTAAAATGTAGACATATCTGAATTCTATTTTTCATGTTATGTGCATATTTGAAATATTCATCTTACAAATAAAAAAGTAAATGTGCACCATATATGTGTAAGTGTTTTTTTTTTTTTTTTTTTTTTTTTTTTTTTTTTTTTTTGGGGGGGGGGGGGGGGGGGGGGGGGGGGGGCTTATTCTACAAAGAAAAAGATTACAAACTCACAGTTTTTTCAGCTTATGACTTATTTAAGTGCATAAACTCAACTTAATTATGCAATTAGGAGGTGTGTGTCTAAACTTATTTTTTGACTTAAATCAACAGCTTATGGCTTATGATAGATAAACTCATAAGTTTCAATGTTGAGTGTTGAAATTGGCTTATGATAAAAAGGCGAAAAAAAACCTTAAAAAGCCACATAAGCTTTTTATTTTAACCAGAAAAAAGAGTACATAAGCTAATAAGCCAAAAATAAAGCTTATCAAAATCCCTTTATATAGATACATAAGTTTAAGCTTGTAAATTCATCCAAACATTCCTTCGTACAAACCAAAAATAATGAGTTTATAATCGTTTCCTGTATTAAATTAACTTTAAAAATAAGTTGTTCCAAATTGATTGGGGTGTCGAAAAAGTCTACCCGACCCCGACCTGACTAAGTCTGTTCGAGTTACTCGGATCAATAATTTTATTTGGGTCAACCCGAAAGACTCGAATACTAAATAGGGTCGGGTATCTTTGTAAATGTTTGGCTAAGTCGGGTTCTGGTCAACCCGATTGACCGAATAAGGGCTTTTTATTTTTTTCAATATAACTTTTATAACATACTTGAATCCGATCTTATTTCAAATAGGCAATTTTATTACCATCTTACTCATATTCGGACTGTTACAAACCTAAATGAACCCGAACCCAAACCCTACTAACCTTGTTCAAATAAGATCAGATTCAAGTACGTTATTTTTAGTCTTCACCCGACTCTAACCCGACCGATTACCACCCTAGTTCCAAAACACCACCTTAATCACATGGCTATCTATATGGCATTTATCAATTATTTATGGATTGAGATCCTCTAAAGTTCAAATTGAACATAATATGTCATATTGATGTTTTGTAAGAAGAGAAAAAATGTGGGCCCTTTAATGTGTCATTTTTATTTGAATTGAATTTAAAATCTCACTTAAAATGACACTAACATGACATATTATGTTCAAATTGAACTTTATAGTATCTCAATCCATTATTTATTTATTTTATTAAAAAAATAATAAAATAGAGCACAAACAGTTGGACTAAAAATAAAATGCAGCGAAACATTGTTGACTTTATAATAACTGTCACAAATAAAAAACACAAACAAGTTCAGTTTAACATATGAGTTGGTTCTGAAATAAAACATGATGATGCAAGTGATAATTGCAGTTTTGATTTCATTTTTTATTGCTTTTAATTCTTACAGGAAAAGCTCACTTGATGTTTCTGGTGCTTTTGCTGGCTTCTTTGTTATGTCTCTTCATCTTGCTGTTAATTACAGGTTTACTTTTTTTTTTTTTTTTTTTTTTTTTTTTTTTTTTTTTTTTTTTTTTTAATTGTGTGTACAAAATGTATGATAATATAATGATACGAACCTATCCCACACTAGGCTCAGTGTGGGCCTGGGGGGGGGGGGGGGGGGGGGGGTTGTTTGTTTCGGCTTATATAGCCGAAAAGTTTCAAAATAAGCCACAAAAAGTGAGTTTATGAAGCATAAGCCCAAAACCAAATAAGCCATAAGCCGGTTATATAAGCCGAAACAAACACCCCCTAAGAGGAGGGTGTTGGTAATTTTGGTGTTATCAACTATTTTAGATTTTTAGGTGATTGTGTTTTACTTGAGACCAACGGCCTTATACAAGTTTAGCTCAAGACGAGTTATAGGAGGTGCAGAGTGCACACTCGTTATAGTTAGCTTGATACCACCACGACAAAGACGTGGGGGGTCAAGGGGGCAGAACATGACAAAAACCAATACTCTAACGTTTTTGATTGATTTCAATTGCCAATCTGTCTTATCCGATAAAGGATATCGTGAACCCGAGGGATATAGGGTCAAAAGACTTTAATCTGAAAGTGATTACACAATTCAGATTGATATCCAGATTATAAACCTTTCACACACCAGATTATGAACCTATCCCACACTAGGCTGTAGAACTCACTTAAAAAGCTAGCTTGTAAGGGGGTATTTGTTTATATAGCTGGCTTATAGCTTATTTGTTTTGGGGCTTATTTTGAAACTTTTCGGTTTATATAAGCTTATCATGTCATAATAATAAGCTGAAAAGTTTCAAAATAAGCCACAAAAAGTGAGCTTATGAAACATAAGCCCAAAACCAAATAAGCCATAAGCTGGCTATGTAAGCTGAAACAAACACCCCCTAAGATGAGGGGACACCTAGACTTATAAACCACCAACCAATCCCATACTTGGCTGATGTGGGATCGTAACTGACAACTTGATTAGTAGTAATATAGATAATTTTGAAATTTGAATTATAAAACATTTACTGTTTATTGCATTTGTGAAACTTGAAATAGTAGCTTAAACGAACACCCCCCTAGTTGGCCTAGTAGTCGGACAATGTCTTCATTTTGGGGGATCAAACTTATATAAGCTCACAAGAGGTCTCGGGTTCAAACTTTAATGACTAAACATTTTGGGGGTGGGAGTGGCCAAATATAGGGTTCAGAAACTGTCACGGGATACCTCGTATATTGTTCAACCTTATTAGGGAAACAATTTTGGGGTGGTCTGGAAATGGTCATGGGATGCCTCGGTTAGGCTGCATACATCTGACTCAAAGACTCACCCTCCCTCCTTGTCCTTTCTGCTGGTGTTGGTTACATAAAGGAGTAGTTGAGCAAAAGAGTCAAAATGCCCGGGTAGCATGAACATAGAAAACCTCTTCCGTTTACCCGTTTAGATAAGTTGATTAGGAGTATTTTAGGTTTTAACTTAGGTATTATGGATTATAAAACATGTATATTGCATTTGCGAAACTTGAAAAGTCAGTAAACAGAAGTAACCAAGTTCACTGTTTCATTAGGTCACTCAGTTTTAACTTTCCATAAAAAATCTCTCGTATTATTGAAATTTGGATGGGTTTTGAAGTTGAAAAAACTTAAGTGGCTTTGATTGGAATATAGATGAAACTTGGCTACTATTGAAAGAGAATTTGCATATAGAGATCTAGGGAATTTTTGTCAAAACTGAAATTATATACCGGGTCCCAAAATTTGTTAAAAAACTAACTGTCATTCGTTTTGATTGGAAAGAAAAGTACTCGTACAGTCGTACCCCACACTGCCAAATTTTGAGATAATTAAAAAATAAAATAAAAATTGGCATTTTTTTCTTTATACAGGAGATAGTTATATGTTGTGTAACATGGTTATTGTGCTATTTCTCTGAATATATAGAAATTATATTGTAGAGTAATGTATATTTATACACTTATGTTTCAAATTATCAGATTCGGGGCAATGTTGCTAGCTTTCTTCTTTACATCGTCAAAGCTTACTAAAAAGGGGGAGGATAGAAAGCGAGCTATTGATGCTGAATTTAAAGCCGGAGGCCAAAGAAATTGGTATTCAGTCATTCTCTGTTCAATACTAGCTTTGCCCTGCAAATGATATGCTTGCAAGTTTTAACTACTTTATATTCATAACTACGAATTAACTGCTGTAATATGTGTTCTTTGTTAGCTCGGGTTATGAACAAAGATGTAGCCTACTATGTTAATTGCTATAGCATGTTTGAAGTAGAGTCCTGATTTTAGAAATGTGTGTCTTTAGGAAGTGCTTCACAATTCTAACGATGCTTATTTGCGTGATGCTTACAAATGACCATCGTTTGACTGAATTATAGGAAGACCATGGATTCTGTAATTTCACATACAAATCAATCAAGTAATTTTAGATAGTTTTATCAACTCACTTACAATGAACTGTACCATGACGCTAATTGAGCTTTTATAAGCCTACGGGGTCTAATAAAATCTTTACTAGGCTCAATTGCAATTTTGAGCTAATCCCTTCTTCGAGCAAAGTACTGAACCGTATATCCTTTGACAATGGTTTGGTGTTCGTTAACTGAACCGTATGTTTATGTTCCCCTTGTCTCTATATACAGGATACAAGTTTTTTCAAATAGTGGAATTGCTAGTGTCTTAGTTATAGCATATTGGAAGTTGAAAACATCTCAGGATACTTGTTTGGACTCAAAAGAATCATATATCATAACATCTCTTGTTGGTGGACTGATTGGTCATTACTCATGCTCTAATGGAGACACTTGGTCGTCGGAGCTTGGGGTTCTTAGTGATGAACAGCCTCGGTTAATTACTACGTTTAAGGTGAGAACCTTTTGTGCTTTCATGATCCCATATGTGTTGGCTACTTAGATTTAATACCATCTTACATTTTTTGGATAATTAGTATGTCAAGTAGGATTACAAAAGATATATCACCTCAATAATAATATCGTACTCTTTGAATTAAGGGGGTGTTTGGGATTGCTTATTTTTTTATCTTTATGCTTATGTACTTATTATTAAGCAGAAGCAGTTATGTGAAATCCCTTGCATCTCAACCTAGAGGTCAAGGGTTCGATCCTCACTCCCTACAAAAGGCTGGAGGTCCTTTTCTACCTTAGGTAGAACCGTAAGCAGCCTCTCTACCTTGGGTAGGGGTAAGGCTGTCTACATCTCAACCTCCCCCATACACCGTGGAAGACGGTATTGGGACCCATAACCCGTGGAAGACGGTATTGGGAGTTACTTTACTTTACTTTTTTTAGTTATGTGAAATCCAAACCTGCTTGTGCTTAACTGCTTATTTTGAGGTTAAATAAGCAGATTCTAATAAGCAGGTTTGAAGCTGCTTATTTCAAAGTGATTATTCAAGTTGAAATTATAAATACTTTCTACCAACATATATATAACCTAAAACTTTTTATAAATGAATATGATTGAAAAATTTCAACAAATTATTATCTTTTTGAGGCTTTTGTATTAAAAAAATAAATAAATAAATAAAAAGGCAAATACAAACAAGATTTTGTAGAAGCACTTATTTTTAAGCAGCTTACAGGTGCTTATTTACAAGCATAAGCAGAAGAAACAAGCAATCGCAAACACCCTCTAAATGATATCAGAGGTTCATGTGGCCTTTGACATTGTTGACATGTCTCCTTTGTAGCTAACCTTTTTTATTATACCTTATATTGATCTATCAGAATCAAAAGACATATCAAATTTTGTGTAATCATCTCTAACTAAGGCACTAAAATGATGTTAAAAAAATTGATGAATAAAGTTGGTGTAAATTTTTTGGTGCCTACTAATTTGTTTCATTCTTGATTGACATTTGACAGCCTGTTCGTAGGGGTACAAATGGTGGTGTAACAATAGCCGGTCTTCAAGCAGCTGCAGCAGCAGGAACAGTCATTGGACTAGCATTCGTTTTACCTGGTTTCTTTACAAAAAGTTGCACCAACGATGCGTTTTTGAAGCAGCTACTAGTGATACCTCTTTCTGCTGCCGCAGGACTTGCAGGGAGTCTAATTGACTCAATTTTGGGAGCAACGCTGCAATTTAGTGGATTCTGTAGCGTTCGTAACAAGGTACTCCCTCAAGCCAATATGTATATTCAGTGCATAAAACCTCCTAAATCTGTCTGAAATCATATTGTTTCTATAATCATATTCAACACAGCATGTATTTGTACTCTTTTCAATGGCCAAAAACGTCTCTGGTGAACCCAGCCACCCACTACCCATTTTGACAGGGCCATTTTGCCACTTCTAAACGATCCTATGCGACATTTGCTGTGTCCCAAAATTGTTGACTTCAAAATGTTGGGTATGGATTTAGGGGAATGGAAAGGTGCTACTTTCTTTGAGTTTTTATCAAGAAAAGGAGACATTTTAAGAGTAAAAATGTGAACTATAATAATAAAACCAAGTCTTATAACACGAGAAAAACTTTGGAAGAATGCAACACGATTCATGGGCACAACAAGTAAAAAAAAAAAACCTTATTACTCTCTTTACATAATACTTTGTTTCTTTTCAGGTTGTGTCAAAACCAGGACCAACCGTGAAGAAGATATCAGGTCTGAGCATCCTTGACAACAATGGTGTTAATGTCGTATCAATATTGTTAACTTCAATGTTGACCTCCTTCGCCTGCTTATACATCTTCTAAAGCTAGCGTTAGAACATATGGAGCATCTTCAAGCTTCATGTAAAATTTTCCATGAAAATTTCTCGTCAAATTTTCCCATTGATGGTAATCATGTTGTATCCTTGATTTACATATCCATGGAAAACATGTAATCAATAATAAAGAAATGTCATTCTTTAGCAGCGACTTTAGTTTTGTTCTGTTTAATTAGAGGTCACTAAAATGGGTGGGTCGGCAGTCGAGTAATATGTCATACTTTTCTGTATAAAACGACTGGAGGAAATAAACTTATGTATAGCACGATTTAGGAAGTCGTACATGATAAGAATACATGTTTGACAACATTCAACACATAACACGATTTAGGAGCTTGTAGATAGGAGTGTAACCGGTCGAGCTTTTTTCGAGTAACTCAAGCTCGAACATGACTCGAGCTCGTTCAATCCGAGCTTTATCGAGCCCGAGCTCATAAAATGAGTTTGAAATGTTTAACGAGTCGAGCTAAGCTCGACTTGAGTTATTGTCGAGCTTTGAGTAATATAGAAGTTTTTTAAATATATTACATATTTTTAAAGGGCCTATATGTTAATACACCAAAGTGTAAATAACTTGTTTATGATTGTGTCAAGCTTTTCGAGCCCAGTTAGACCGAATACAAATATATTTTCATTTTGTTTGTTTAAAAATATAACATTACAAATAAAACGACTTTTTCGAGCGGAACTCGAGCCTTATTCAAAATTTCTCGAGCCGAGCTCGAGCTCGAGCTTTCTTCATGAAGGATCGCCGAACTCGAGCTGAACATGATATTGTCGAGTCTAGTCTTGCCAAAGTTCGACTCGTTACAGAGATGATAGATGACACAAATTTGGTATGTTGATAAGTAGGTAGGTCAAAAAAGAAGAGATGTATGCAATTTGAATACACTTTGTATGTTTCATAACTCGACAACTATTTGACTCATCTTTTTCTTAAATACTTTTAGTATTTAGTTTTTTGACTTGTTTGAATTTAAGAATATATTAAAAATCAATGAATTTGACAATTTAAAGTTTGATAAATCAAATTTGTCACCTTCATCCAACTGCATACTATTATGAGCCGGCCTATCTTGTATACCTTCATTTTGACTTTTGTGTTATTGTGTTGGAATAAATATTGTTGGTGTTGGTTAAGCTATCAACATAACTTAAAAGGCTAATATGGATCACATAATAGTTTTCCAAGTGTAATAAGACATAGAGGTAGGTTGCCCTTTTTTCCCAACTCCCAACAACTTATAATAAAAGTTATTAAACTTTCTGGTACAAGTTATGTTAACAACATATTAATGCAGAAAATGACTTCAAAACCATTGATTAAGATGTATAGTAACTACAATTGACAATGTTACAATCAATTTCGACCCATTTACACCGATTCTTTTTTTATATGCAAGACGGATATGACCGATTCACCTTGTAAAAGTGAGATCACATAACAGGTAACGTGCACAATCCGAAGGCTTAACGACCAAACATACATACCTAGTACGGTCGGCAAGAAATTTTACTTGGATTTCTTTGAAACCAGCATATATGCCATTCGATTACCACTGTAAATGTGGATTAATATGTATTTGAGGTATACGGAAGTGTAAAACCATGTTAAGAAAACACAATAAGCTGTTAACTTGCTTAATCCTCGAGCTTACAGTTTTCAACACTATGTATTTAATACGCCGCAGAAACGATAAGCTAGTAACTTGGTAAAAGAGTCCAAAACGATATGATTATAAGCAAAACGACTGAACTAACTAAATATATTCGACATTTCAATCCTACATACACAACACCAGCAAAACGATATCTGATTATAAAATAATAAAGAATTGCCACATCGAAATACGCATATCCAGGTAGGAACAAGAGAGACCGAGAGTTGGTGCACAAACTGGTTTTACTTACAATAGGCGATACACGTCTCTCCATTCTTAAACTAAAAATAGTAAAAACATACATTTTCGAAAGAAATATATATATATAGGGAGAGAGATGAGAGGTCAAAACATTGCAAATACAGTAATTTGCAAATAACACAAGTAGCACATTTAGCATAATGCCACTTACACTGTCAACAAGCTTTAGCCACTTTGAGTACCCAACTGACCGATGTTCCTGAAATTTTTGGCATATTTCGGCCTCCATTTGGTCCTACCCTTCACAATCTCACCACCACCGCCTTCTAGTCGAAGCAAATGTTGGCAATCAACATGGTTGTTAGGATCAGTTATAGATCCACACGGGTTATTGCTCAATAAGGAAGTGAGTGACTGCAGCACACTGTCCTTCATGCACTCACGACGATACTCAAGAGTGATGCTTGCAAGCTCATAGTTCTCCACAACAGGCTGTGGAGCACTCTGCAAAGATAAACAAATTAGCGTTTGAATAACTGGTAGTTATTTGTACGAGCTGTTAAAAGATGGTTTTGTGGCCTGATTAGGTCAACTTGTAACTGTAAAATTCAACAACACGTGACATTTTAAAATAAAATTCTAACATTTTAGCATCAAAAATTTATTTTGAAAGTTGTCTTCTCGGTTACTAAAAGACAGCATAATACATAGAGCCATCTTAATGACCAAAGGATAACCAAAATCGCTGATCATTAGAATTTTCACAACTACTGATATTAAGTCGACTCCCAATTCAAAACATCCCTACTTGAAATATCGCTACATAAGGCAATGTTCTAACGACTACATAATATGGTTGTGAAGTTAACGAGAATAGACGTACCTCAAGTATCCAGCCAACATACTTCACATTGTTGACATGCTGGTTGATATCCAGATCACTCCACTTGGGCTAAATATTTTATCAAACAAGAAAAACATTCAAAAAATCATGTCACCGCAACAAAAACCTATCTTTTAATTCATAGAAAAATGTTTACTCACAGTTAGACCACTGCGAACATGGTCAGCAGTGTTCTCATCAAGTTTTGGCAGTTTTATGCTGTCATCGTCTATTACAGGAGGAGTGTCAACAAAATACTGCTCGATTTCAGCTCGAACTTCATCCGGAATTTTGGATAACCTCCTTGTAACTCTATTCATCATGACCCAATTACTGCAACATAACAAAAACACCGATTGTTACTAAAAGCTGAAAACCAAACATTACAATGAGTAATTTGATTAAGATTTCAACCTTGAGGCTCGTGTTAGTATCTCCCCCGTTCTGCAGTCACGAATCTGCCAATCACGACGCATCCCATTTTTTCCAGAAGCAGCTACCCACGTATCCACTTGAACCACATCATCCCTGAAATTAATTTTAAGTGTGACATAATATATCAATCCACATGACAAGCTTTAACGGTCCGACTGAAATCAAAAAACACTTGATAAATAATTGTAAGGATCTTAGATGAATATCGTACCAAGTCGGATAACGGTCTACTAACACTTGCATTTTCGTCACCACCCAAAACAGATTTTTTTTACTCATCTCAGGCGTTGATCCAAAACCGTCACCCAGTAATCCAACGGTTTTTACATGATTGAGAGCTGTTTCCTGCCATACCAACACAAAATTGTTTAAGTAAAAGTGCAACTCGTTTGCTAAGCATCCACAAACCAAAAAACACGCAAACACCATCACAATACCTGCAGATGATTCATTAAGGTCTCGACCGAAGCAGTACGATCAGCCCCTATTTCATACGATCTTATAGAAAAATTTTGACGAAACACAAACCCATCTTCAACTATTCTTCCAAAGCCAAACGGATCTAAATCCGCAAGCATATCAGGACGTTTTGTCTTCCAATCAAGCATCATCCATTGCTTCTCGGCAGCCAAGAAAATAGTAGTAATAGCAGCAAGGAGCATACTCCAATCAGGCAATTGATTGATAAATGTCCTCGGTGCAGCTGATGATGAATTATCATCGGTTTTGAGGCCGTCCATAACACCTACTCTAGTACCGTTTACTTTTGTGGGCGCTTGTGCGTTGGTCTTAACTTGCATACCACCAGAAGATGTTGACTTCGACTTGATTCCACGCACATCTACACTACTGTTTAGCCCATGATGTTTACCGGAATTCTTGGCACCAGAGTCGGGTTGTGGGGATGAGGTCGGAAATAATGACGCGGTGGCAACCGTAGCAACCATGATTAGGTGATTCTTATGTCTTCGAATACAATTTTGCTAAAACTCCGTCTCTAAACTCCCGTAAGTTGAATGTTTGCTTCAAACTAATGAACGATTATTTATCTCTGCATGACAAAAAATAATCTAAATTAAACAAGTTTTCATATGTTTAATTAAAAAACGCAAACTATCTAAGAAACACAATGAATCATGACCAAAAGCATTCAAAAATTAAACTTCGTGTAGTTGGTGTTTGGGATTGACTACAGTGCAAATTATTTCAAGTGCTTATACCTTCTCAAATAAGCAAATAAGCACTTTTCAATAAAGTGTTTGTAATTACTTGACTAACTTCAAAACAAAGCAACAAGCATGTAACCACTTAAATAAACACATAACCACTCAATAAGCAATCCTAAACACCCCATAGCTCTAGTAACGCATACTTTTCATCAAAATAATTATTAGTATCTCAAATTACCTAAACCGCGTACTAGTATCACCCCGAATCTTCTACAAAATAGGAAATCAATACACACATATACAATCCAAAAAAAAATGATAATCAATCACTCTTATATATATAGTACACAAATACAACCATACCTACCCCACATATACACCCACAATAATTGTCTTATTCACAATACCACAATTCATTTAATTTCCTCCTTTTACACATTTCATTTTTTTTTTTTACCATCACAAATCTATAAACAAAAAAAAAAATTATTATTATAAAAAAAAAAAAAAAAAAAAAGAAAACATAGTTAGGGGGTATTTGTTTCGGCTTATATAGCTGGCTTATAGCTTATTTGGTTTTGGGCTTATGTTTCATAAACTCATTATTTGTGGCTTATTTTGAAACTTATATATATATATATATATATATATATATATATATATATATATATATATATATATATATATATATATATATATATATATATATATATATATATATATATATATATTATTTCATAATAATAAACTTATATAAGCCAAAAAGTTTCAAAATAAGCCACAAAAAATGAGCTTATGAAACATAAGCCCAAAACCAAATAAGCCATAAGCCAGCTATATAAGCCTAAACAAACACCCCTTAAAAAAAAAAACATTTTTTTTTTTCATAAAAAAGCAGATCTGAAACATGAAAACAAGAAAAACATCACATTTTAACTCAAAAAAACATCAAGAATCTTCTACACAAATATTACCTTTATAAACTTAATGACAAAACAATATTGTCATTTGTTGTTCATTGATCTGGGTACCCTTTTAATTATATAACATGAAATGTGATAAAAATTTTAGGGTTTTTTTTTTAATTGATTTTTGATGTTTGTGAAGGAATTTTTTTGAAAAAAAAAATTAAAAAAAAGAATTGGAGAAAAATAGGGATAGGGAAATAAGAGAGAGAGAGAGATGGCCAGCGGTTTTTTGGTGGTAGGGATTTATGATTTATTATTTGGCATTGGTATCCACCTTGTTTATTTCCTTTTTTGTTAACTTGTTGGACATAGTTTTGGAGTTATTTACTAGTATTGCCATTTTGGTTGTCTTATTCTAGCATGTGTCATTAGATGAAAGGGTTAAGGTTCTTTGGCAAAGGCACAGTGATATAATGGTGATCGACGCTTTTGTAGCTTGTAATTGGTCTAGACGAAATTAATCAGATTGGTATTTTCGGTGAGTTTTAAGTATTTCCAGCAAGATTTTACTTTAAAAAAAATCTTGTAATAGACATAAACAACGATTCTAAGTGATTCAAACTAGTTTACGGTAAGTTTTGGGTATTTCCAGCAAGTTTGACCACCGTTGATAGTCATTGAACACAGTTGACCATGGTTAACCGATTTGTTTGATCGATTTACACAAATCGAAAAGGTTAGTGGCCCAGTAGCGCCTAGGTGGCGATTGATGGCCTTGTAAGCCTTTTTTTTTGCAACACTAGGTGCACCCCATCACGCGTAATCCTCATAGAAACTAACTGCGCGCTATTGATTATTTTGTGCATTGGTTTTGTGATGAATACCACCAAACTATTTCCTACCTTTTTTTATGGTGATCATTACGCCTTTTTTATGGTGGTTTTAATTATGTTTTGAATGATGATATGTCGTTGATGTGGGTGTGGTGAGTTTAGTGACCATAACACCCGGTCTAAGCTTATATAATGAGCTTATGAGCCTATTAACTTACATGTGTCAAATAAGTCTAAATTATGTGTTTGGCTAAACTTATATAATTGGGCTTACAAGCTTATATAAAAGGTTTTTGATAAGTCTTAAAGTTGTAATTTTTTTTAAAAGAGGTTAAGCTTATACTCCCTCCGTCTCAAAATTATTGTCCCCCGACAAAAAACACACAGTTTAAGAAAAGTACATTTATTACAACTTTCTCTTTCTTACTTTTTGACAGAATGCCAATTTTGCCCTTAGATAATTAATTAAATTCTTTTTTAAGGTATGTAATAATAATTTTAAACAAGGGTAATATAATAAACTTGGTTAAACTTCCATATCTATTTTTAGTAGTGGACAATTAAATTGAGACATCCTAAAAAGGAAACGTGGACAATAAAAATGAGACGGAGGGAGTATAATATATTACATCACAAATTACAATTCTACCCTCAGTTATATTTAATCTAACATTTATGTTTTTCAACCCATGCCATTTTGTATTCATTTACCAACCTAAGCTAAACTAAGCACATAACTTTATCATATTAAACATAAGTTAATCCAAACACTCAACATGAGCTTATGATATATAAATTATAAGTTGCTTATATAACATAACTATAAGCCCAATTCATAAACTTAACCTAACACCCCCTATTAAGAAGTTATTACCTTATGGATATGTTTCCTGCAAAGTTTATTAGAACTTATGGTAGTATGAGCTTTTAGAATAAGCTAGTTTGTAATATAAATTTTGTTTTGTACATAAGTTTGTTAGAGCTTTTAGATTTCATAAGCTCTTAAAAGAGAAGCTATATATGAGGGGCTTTTATAAGAAGCTTAAGCTTTTTGTGAATTTAATTACATACCCCACGACAATAACAACAATATCTAATCTTGTGAAAACGAGATATAAGGAAAATGAAATGTATAAAAATTATTGCCCTACCTTCAGGGTAAACATGAGAGTAGAAGAGACTATATATTTTGTCTTTCAATGTCATTTTACACATATAAGCTCCAGCTTCAGCTACTTATCAAACATATTTGAAAATAAAAGCTACAACTATATCACTAGCTTTTATAAACTCAAGCTCTTACAAGCTCCATCTCCGGCTAACAATTATAGCTACTTACGCCAAACATACTTTTAGCTTGCAGAATTGAACAATGTTGTTGTTACTAAGTTAAGGTTGGGACTTGGGATAATTAGAAAAGAGAGGTGATTTCCATATTTGGTTTTCGCTTTTCACACTTTAGTGAAGTAGTGTAGTTAAAGTGAGTCATAATTAATGTAGACTTGTTTAATATGTAATTTTGATGTGCACAAATAAAAATTAAAAATATATACAAATCAATTCTCAATGGAAAAGGATAAAGAATAAGAAAGAGCTATATACTGTTTGTATAGAAAATTAGAAAGAGACTCACAATTAGATTGAGGAAAAAAAGGCAAGAGTATGAAAATTTTGAAGCCTCAAGTATGGACAAACGAATTTTTGGATTACTATGATAGGTTATGCGTCCATGTTTTTAGGTTTTGAAACCTCGGAGACAAGAGCCAAAGGGGCATATTTGTTGCCCGACCTTTAACGGGGTAAAAATGATCTGAATTGCTCATGAAAAGGTTGGAATCAAATCGGTATAAAGCTTGAACGAGTCGGACCTAAATGAGCTGGAGCCTTAGTTGGAGCATAAGCTTGGGCTCATTTATTAACCAAGTTTGAGCCCGAGCTTCATATACAAATATCGACTAGGCTCGTGAGCCTACATGAGCCCTAAAATATATATGTGTATGTATTGTCCGTACATATAACTATGTATAAACAAGCTTCAGCCTAATGTGATTAACGAGCCAAGTTTCATTTGAGCTTTATTTACTTCAACACGTCAAATTAGTGAGTCGAGCCCAAGCCAAGCTCGAGCTAGTGAAATTTTTCACAAGCCGAGCTCAAGCTCAAAATATGAGGCTCGAAACGAGCTCAAGCTTTATACATATTAACGAGCTGAGCTCTAGCTCTAGCAGACTTGAGCTCGGCCCGGCTCGGCTCATTTCCAACAGTACGAATACAATAATATGATCTACGTGCATAAAACCGTAATATATATGTAAGATCTCCTTATGTGAGCCCGTTTAGCAAACTTTTGTTCTACCGTATATAATGATACCACATTTTTTCTTAAGTATGCTATCGTAAATATGTTCTTAAGCCTCTCACATTAATTATCGTTGCCACATAACTCATATTTGACAATCAAATAACTTATTGGGTCATGAACTTATTATGTCAAAACCTTTTGAGTGTGTAGCTTTGTGAAACATATGAAACCATATGAAGCTCTCACACAAAATTTGCTTCATCCTTCACACGCGATCAATCACTAACATGGCATTGTAGTGGCTCTTCGGGCTCGGATCCGATGCTTGTGTAATATTACATGATGTGTCATGGAGATTGTGCATATAACATGAAATGTAGATTGGAGCAATGCATGTCTCGTACTCCTTTATCTATACTACCTATAAAGCAAAAATGATCAAAGGTGAAAGTGGAAAAGTCAAGAAAAGTGAAATGTGAAATGTTGAAAAATGTATATAAGGAAATTATGAAATGTAATTAATACTCTTATTAAAACACCTCATTACTTAAAAGTACAATGATTTATACACATTGTACAACCAATTAAAACAATTAATACAAATCACAAACCGGGTTGACCCGGGACGCTTCAAACCCAACGGGTTGAACCGGTTTAATTTGACCCGTTTTCGACCCAACCTAGCAAGTTGACCCAGTTTAAATCGACCAAATTTTTGACCGGAACGGTTTAACCGGTTGAACCACCCGGGTCGAACCGGGTTTCAAAACATATCTAGCAAATTAAATACAACCAATTAAAACAATTAATACAAATCACAAACAGGGTTGGCCCGGGATGCTTCAAACCCGACGGGTTGGATTGGTTTAATTTGACCCTTTTTCGACCCAACCTAGCAAATTGACCCGGTTTAAATCAACCAATTTTTCGACCGGAACGGTTCAACCGGTTGAACCACCCGGGTCGAACCGGGTTTCAAAACATATCTACCAAATTAAATATAACAAATTAAAACAATTAATACAGATCACAAACCGGGTTGACCCGGGACGCTTCAAACCTGAAGGGTTGAACCGGTTTAATTTGACCCGTTTTCGACCCAACCTAGCAAGTTGACCCGGTTTAAATCGACCAATTTTTCGACCGGAACGGTTCAACCGGTTGAACCACCCGGGTCGAACCGGGTTTCAAAACATTATGTTTAATTCCCAAATCTTCAAACTTTTATTATTTTTCATTTATAACCTATAAACTTTTTTTTATCAATAAACTATTTGTCGCTATAATATCTCGTTGCTATGCACGGGTACTCGTCTAGTAACAACAAAACAAGACATTACAACGATAATTATAGTTTTATTTTCCAAACGGGCATAAGAAATTGTATCAATTGGGATTTATTTTGTGAAATCATAGAATGTGGTCTTTGATAAACATAAACGTTGTGTTTGAACTTTGATAAATCAACATTTATGCATTGCACTTTTATGTTTTTACGCTTCCTATAATATTGCTATTTTAAGTTATGTATTAAATCATCATCGGACAAATATAATGAATTTTCTTATATTGCTTTGAAGTAGATGAAATTTCTTTTGGAGTAAGCGCTTCACGTGAATTCACCATTTGCCTTGGTTGTTCTTTTACTCGATATAAAATTAGAGTACTGATTAGCATGCCTAATTTCATGCCTAACAATTAGATCACAACACATGAAATAATCAAAGTTTATCATGAGTAGAGATGGCAAAAAACTCCGAATCCGACGGAGAATCCGATACCCGAACCCGATTTGACCGGGGAATCCCCAAATTGACCGGGTATGGGGATGGAGGTGAGGAATCCCCGATACTTAAAAGTGGGTATGTAGGCGAGGATGGTAATACCTTCCGGGTCCCCAAACCCGTCCCCGAATATCTATTCTACATAATTCCAATTATATATCTGTTTAATATATGAAATCTTTTCAATCAATAGTTAATATATCTTTGAAAATACCTTTCCAGAAATTTGGAAACTATGCTGTAACCGACTCATTATCAATCTCCTAAAACTAAAAAAGATCTTCATTCTATTACACAATGAAGACTAAATTCAATCCTATAAATCATAACCCTAGCCATCTCAATTTCTACATCAGTAGCTACACCATTAGTGAGTTCCTGCGCATCATTGCACCATTTGAAATATATTTAAAATGTAGATTATGAAATGGGGAAAAATCCCCGATTCCCCATTGGGGATCCCCGTTCCCATCGGGGATGGGTATGGGACGTAATTGTGACCCCCGACGGGGATGGAGATGGTATCAACCATTTCCCGCATACCCAGCCTCGTTGCCATCTCTAATCATGAGAAGAGAGAAACCTCATACTCTATTTGTCATATGTTGAGTGCATTATACATAAAATTAGTCATGTCATTTAAACATGCCAATCATTTTTTATAAAATTATTGTTTTCAGACAAAAAACTACATAACTTACAAAAATAAAACTATTATACTTTTCAACCTACTTGATGTGCCTAATAATTTTTCTACTCGCAGAATTCTGACAAGTGTCGGTGATTAGTAAAAGAATACTCTATGAGGCTTTAGTAATGCTTTTACTTTTGATAAAAAATGATAATATCATCTACAACTGAATTAATATTGTAAATATAGTTTAATCTTTAAACTTTTATCATTTTTTGTTATTAACTCAAGAAAGTTTTCATAAATACTACAAATTGAATCTGTAAGTTTTGCATCAAATGTTAAACCAGACTTACAATTTCACAAATATAATTATTTGTCAATAGACACCATCATTTTACCGAATATTCGTTCTATATTTAATACTGTAGTGAACAAATTTTAAAATGAGACATTTTAAGAAAACGTTAGATTATTAAGTAGTACTTTTAAACTAAGAAAAATCCACGTCAATAATGCGATTTGAATCTAGAAACCTGAAAAAGATTAAAAAAAGATATAAAAAGGAGCATAGTTTTTGTCATCCCAAGTGACAGGCAGACACGAATTCACGTTTGAACTCTAAAAAGACATAAAAGTGGGGCCCACATGCAAACTGGGATTTCTTTTCTTGTGGTTGACTATTTAATCAATCAGTCAACCTTCTAGTTACTTCTTCAGTTCTTCACTTCAATTAATATATTTTTTTATCACCTTTTTCTATTTATAACTTTTATGCAATATTTTGAAAACTGGGTTCGAAATCGATCTGGTCGAGTCACCAGGCACCGGGTCAACTGGTTCGACCGCCGGGTCAACCCGGTTTTCAATTTATTATTTTTTCGACCGGGTCAACCCGGCTTTTTATTAAAAAATTTTAAAAAAATGAAATCCGGCCGGGTTTTAAGAACCAGGTTAACCTGGGTCACTTAAAACCCGGCGGGTCTAACCGGTTAGCCCGGTTTTAGAAACCCGGATTGTTTTGACCTGTTTTTTTACCTGAACCGGTCGAACCGGTTAACCCGGCCGGGTCGACCGGGTTTCAAAACACTGCTTTTATGAGCTAAAGTTAAAATCACTCCATGCATGTCACATATTTTTCTTGACATGTGTTGTTTAAATCTTTTCAATGATATATAAAATTCGATACTTTGTGTTATCCACTATGGTATTATTAAATTTGATTGTTGAGTCTAGAAGTTGAAGTTTATTGCCATTTGTGACATACATCCACCTCGACAAACTTTAGTCATACGCAAGATTAGTATGATCTGAAAAGAATAAGTAACTATTTAATTAAGCTCAAGTGAAGCTATTCAAAGAGTTAAACCTTTTACTTAAAAGTAGTTTATGAGTGCTCTATGTACTATGTAGTATCAAAACTGATTAGTATAAGTTTGCCATTCACATGATGGCCTTCGAGCTGTTTAGCGTGACTGTGTGAGCATTGAGATTGCAGGAAAAACTAACGTTTGTCGATACCCTTTTCAAATAGTGTTTGGATTAGCTTAATGTTTAGGGTTTGTCTAACTTGTACTTTTGTGTGGGTCATTGAGTCTTTTTAATGTATTCAGGGGAGGAACTATTAAGGGGCAGGGAGGGTCTCGCCCCCTCAAAATTTGCGGCACCTAGTGTAAATATTGTAGATTTTAGAGGTAATTTAGTTGAGGTTATAAACAAATCTCCGATTCGGCCCTCCCAAAATAAATTTGCCCCCCCCCCCCCCCCCCCCCCCCGCTCCCAAAAAAAAATGCTCAAGTTCCGCCATTGGATGTATTATTGTACCTCTAAAGCATAAGTTAAAAAAATCCTAATGCTCATAATGACTCACAAATTACAAGTTTATTTAAACCACAATTAAAACGGTGCCGTTTGGCACTGTAGCAAATTCCCGCCACAAAAAAATGGGCTACCACCGATCCATCACAAAAGGACCAAAAACTAGCCAGATCCGTCAGAATGGCCCAAAAAATAGCCGTATATTTGTTCCGGTACGGTTTGTTCTAGACAAATCTACACAGATCTTCACATACTGATCCTGCTGCTATTGGTGTGATGGTGTCAGTGAGGTCTTTCAATAGAATGGTTGGCATCTATCAAATGCTGTCGGTGGTGTAAGTGTTGTGAGTTTTGCTTTTGTTAATAATTTTATTTGCTATTTTTTCCTTTCCTTCATATCTTCAATCAGTTTGTAGTTTAGTGATCTTTAGCATATTATAAGATGTGGTTTTGAATGAATTGTAAATCCAACCAATAGATTTTTAGATATGGTGATTAATAAGATTAGGGTTTATGCGTAATTGAGGGTTTGTGATTTTGTGTGTTAGAGGTTAGTTAGTGTAGTGAGTTTTAGGTATTTGGTGATCCTAAACATGTTTTTAACTCTTAATCGTAATCTGGAACATCAATTGTTAGGATTTGGATTTAGGGTTCATACGCTAAATTGGGGATTTTTAATCTGTTGTATTTTAGAATTAGGGTTTCGTGTTAATTGAAGGATTTTTCTGAAATGGTTCATATGAATTAAGGGTTGGTTTAAATTTTAGGGTTGGGTGGCCTAGAAATAGTTACAAGCCAAAAAGAACCCTTTTCACATGTATGTGCTTTTTATCTATATGTAAACTTATTTTGTCATTAATGGGTTGGAAATACCATTATTGAAAAATGGAATGTTTCTGTATACCAGTCGGTTCACATGTCTCGGGCAATCGTACACAGTCACATGTTAAAGGCAAGTGCTTATAGTTTTTTGCTTTTCGGTTACCTGTTATAATACCTAACATTGACTCATCGACAATTTTGATTATAACAGCCGTTCCAATCCAATCTCAGACCAGGTTCCATAATTTGAATACACGTACTGGGCGTTCAAACATGTAACAACATGCGATGGTTTTTAAGGTAATTGAATTTAAAGTTTAGTAGAGCATATTAAGTCGCAGCTCGATCATGTAAAACCCAATGTACACAGGGATTGCTTATTTAAAAGCCTGTTTACTAGATCCACTTCATGATTTTCGTAAAGTAAGATTTCATGTTAGTGGTTAACTAACTACAGGCACATTAGCTTATGTTCATTCAATAGAATTCTGAACATGCATATTAGCTTATGCGGTTAGTCGGTTACAAACAACCATGTTCCTTTTTTAAGCCTCTTTGCTAATTGATTGCATGTTTCACGGTTTTTACATTTATCTCATTTGCAGTCATATAATGTTCACAATTTCATGGCTGCAATAGAGCATGAGAAGAAGAGGCTTGTAGAGAACTATACACATGGTCAGCTGATGGAAAAGAGTTGACTTGCTATGGCTTTAGGAACTAGAAAAGTTGCGTGTTGGGACGACTACTACTGAAAAAAACACGCGCGTTTGCAGCAGCAACGAACCCATATGAAGGTATGCACTTAGATGCCTTTAGAATCTTATATCCAATCACTTTTGCGCTCTGGATACCGGCTGGGGGTTAATGCCTGAATCCGGGAAAATGCAAATGGAAACGGGCGCGTCTGAGTCTAAAGTATGCAAGGGTGCAGGTAACGAATCAAGGTAGCCATTTTTTGCTCTTTATATTGTTTAGTATTAGTACATGATAGCTTATTTGGTACATGGATGCAGCATGTATATCACTCTATGATTATATATCAACGATTATGATTATATATCAACGATGATGTTGGGATATTGTGTTTTGTAGGATTTATACCATGCCTTAAGACCAGCCAAAGGAATTGAAATTGAAAATCGAAAGGAAAATGAGTGTGTAAAGGTTCTCAAATACAGAGAGGTGTAACAAGCAAGGTGGAAAAAGAAGAGGTTTATAGAAACTGTATTGCATTATCACACAAATCCGCTTTTTGATTTGATTACAAATATTGGGTCAAACTGCCATGGTCGTAACAGGTAACCAAGAAGCCAAAAAGAACGATTGAGTATATTATAAAAAAACGCTCAGCAAAACCTGCAGCCCAATTTTACGGCTAAATGTCGTATTACGATTATTCCATGTCACTTTATCACTTCCAAAACACATTGCCAAACACCTTTTATGTTTGTTTTTACCATATGAAAGTCTTGATGTTTGTGTATTAGGTGAAAGGTTTAGTTATTTCGTTTTTGTTAATGAAGCTAATGTATTTATTATATTTGACATCTGATGCACTTATCTCAACGGGCTTGGCTGATTTGGGATACAATTATGTCAATATTGGTACTCTCCTTTACATGTTCCAATTAGATTTTATGTTAGCAGTAATCGACTCTACTTATATATCTCTTCCATAAACACAGATGATTGTTGGGAAGCATTTACACGGGATGAAAAGGCAAGTCAAAATTCATGTACCTCTTACTATTATTATTCTGTCATCAATAAAGAAAACGACCCTTAAACCTTTGATAGAAACTTATACTTTCCCTCCAGTAGATTTGAATATAAAACGATGAGGCTGGTACTGCAGGATCAGTTATTTCCGGACCCAAAAACATTTCCATCTGGAATTAAGGCTCTTGCTGATTATGTACATGACAAGAACCTGAAGCTCGGTATCTATTCTTCTGCAGGGTACTGTAAAATACATTTGTTTATTTAATTAGCCTGCTGAATGTTTTCTAATCGATTCTATTGGATGTTTTAGTGTTTTTAACTGTCAAGTATGACCCGCTTCACTTTTCCATGAGAACGATGATGCAGCAACTTGGGCTTCATGGGTAAGTTACGATGCAATGCACATGTATCAAATCCAAAAAGTATAGTATTTGTGTATCTTAATCTGTGTTGTGGTGTTGTTTAGGGGGTGGACTACTTGAAGTATGACAACTGCTTTGATCTTGGCATCAAGCTGATTGATAGGTTTGGCCTCAACAATTTACATATCTTTCTTAGTTTCTTACTTTTATGACGTTTTATTGTTATTTGACGTTGCTTCATATTTTAAAGATATCCACCAATGAGGGATGCTCTGAATTCAACTGGACGGAAAATCTTTTATTCTCTTTGTGAATGGTAACCGGTCATTTTTTCCTATTTTCAGAAACACACTTTCATGAAACCACTATTTTCAATTTAAATTCTACTTTTCAACTGTGGCAGGAGTGAAGATGATCCTGATAGGCAAACGATGCAAAAGAAGATTTAATATGAGATTTCGCGGCCAAGAAAAAAAACATCTCCACAGTCTCCAACTCCCGTGTATCTTTTCCCCACCATTTAAAGTTAAGTGGTCACTCTTATCGGGTACGTTTGGTGGTTTGATATTTTTTGTTTTGGTGTTTATTCAGGTTTGAGCAAATGACGAGCTCGCAATCCTTACATTGGTTCAAATGACGAGCTCACACAGGCTCAACGTTCAATGTCAGCTCATCAATGGCTATGCGCGTGGCATCTATCTTTCTGGTAAAAAAGAAAAAAGAAGGTATGTGATTTATTTACGTGCTTTGGTCGTTGCTCTTTATTTTTGGAGTAAAAAGTAATAGCTTTATGATTACGTCTTCTAAGATATATTAATGAGCTTAGTAAACGGAAAAAACAGAACCGTCTTAACCCTGTAAGTGGTTTTGAACGGCCTTATGAGCTTTTCCGTATTCGAATGTGCTCATAAGCCCAAAAAAAAAAAAAAAAAAAAAAAAAAAAAAAAAAAAAAAAACCCTAATCCAAACACTCCTAAGGTTGGTTTTATTTGATTATTATTGTTAATAGGTTTACTGAGTGGTTGGTATATATTTTAATGATATACAGACGCTTATTCTTTTAAAGTGTATTTTCAAAATTGAACAAAGAGGTAGCTGCAGTGGGTAATCCCAAACACCCCCATAACCATAGAATATGCATATTGTGTTTGAAAAAAAATGGTGGATTATATTTGTTTAAGGTTTTTAAATATGCATAGGTTAATGGGATTATCTGTTGTTTTCGTTGCAAAGGGAAGTTTGATTTTTGCGTCGTTATGTGGTTGCAAAGGGTATTTTATGAATGGCCTTCATGTTGCATTGATATGAAATTAATGTGTAGCTTAGCTGAATACAAATCTCCTCATTTGTAAGTAAATAATCAAATAAGTTGTTATATGGATTATGGTTTCATATAAAACTAAAAGTACTTAATGGGTCAAAAGTTTAAAGAGCTTTCGTGCTGTTATATGGAATATGGTTCCATATAAAACTAAAAGTACTTAATGGGTAAGAAACTTTGTTACAGAGAATGATATCCTGGCTTATAATTTAACCTTATAAGCCGAAATAATATAACCTTATAAGCGTACAAATAAGGTTAAAGGAACTCCCCTTAGTTATTACTTTTTGTGACGATGTTTGCTTGCTTTTAGAAATTTTCTCCATTCTTTGCGTTGGTGTCCAGCTCAACTCTTTTAGCTATAAGTTGTACTTAAACGTGAATGTATTTTCATGAAAGTTATCACCTGATAATTTATGTCTAAATAGCCTTTACCATTCTATTTTTTGACAGGTATAAATGAGACGTGCAGAATGGGTCCGGTTACTCGCGTCAAACCAACAGGCAGGTACAACCATTGGCTACAGGTAGCTTAACCAATAGATAAACCAGAATTGCATTGCACACGTGACATCTTAGACAGTTCAGAATCTGAACCAGAAGGTGATATCAATTTTAGGGAACTTCAGAATGGTTATCTGACGAAAACAAAGAATGGTAGGAAATTTATGTAGATAGCTTTCATCAGTATGTGGTATTCTGTGGTTAACTCGCAGACAAAATGCAGAAAATATGCAGCCAAGGACTGTCATTGTAATTTGAAGAAAGCAGCAACAACCAATATAAACCCCTGGTACGAAGATTGCAGGTAATAATGTCGAATTATTAACATGACTTTTCACTTTTCCACTGTAACATGTTAATTTGCAAGACATTTATTTCTTCATTGCTTCAATTGAACATGATATAAACAGAAAAAAGTTGCGTGCTGCGATCGCGGATGCTGAAAAAAGTCTTGGCGCGACTACAGTAACATCAATTACAGATTCAGGTTCGCAGCTAGATGCGTTTAAGACGAATACTTGCCATGTACTAATACTGATTGCCCATTTAATTTTTACCAATAAAACTATAACCATAAAATGATCCATCTTACATGGATAAAAATGGAACAGGTTGTAAAATGTTCATTACAGTATATATTTTTTTATGCACATGTGACCATAGCAGTTCAGTATGGGCTACTGCCATTCATAAAATGTGTGGCATTCCTTTTATTGAATCTGTTTATTTAGTTTTTCCTCGGGCCAGGATAATGGTTAACTTCAAAGAAAATGGCATTCGGTTATAACTTGCTAAATGGACGTGTAGATTTGAAGCTACACATGGTTTAGGTATTGTTGTGTTAGATTGTGCATTGTTTTGTAACTTCATATTGCGATTAAAAACAGGCCCGCTCGCAACGCGACGGACCGACGCCATTCTAGTAATAACACAAGGTGAAAAAGTTGAGAAGAACAAAGAAAAAGATATAGATATATAAAGTTTCTAAGAAAAAGATATAGATAAATACGCTTATGAAAACAACTTGCTTAAGTAAATAAGAGCCCGTTTGGCTTGTAGATGGGTTTAGGATTAGAATTTGAATTTGGATTTGAATTTTGATGAGAGAGAAAATATATTATAAAATATATAAAATTATATATTATTTTAAATTAAAAAGTAAGAAAAAGAAAAAAAAAATTAAAAAGTGAGGTGGAAAAATTTTGCAATTGTTATGAATAATTATATTTGGATGTCCATATAGCCCATAATAGGCCCACGACCCATATTAGCTATTAGGGTTTTGCCCTAATGTTTGTCTATATATACTCTTTTGTAAATCTCATAGTTGATGATTAATTGATAATTACTTTCATTCCCTCTATTCTTGTTCACAACACGTTATCAGCACGCTCTAAATCGAGCTAAAAGGTATGGAGTAGATTCAAGCAACGAATCCGTATATACGTTTTATTATTGAAGGTACGTGTCTAGTTAAATATACGAATAATAATGTTTCATGGTGAGATGCGTGAAAAATTTTTTGGTATATTATACGTTTCTTTTTAATTTATTAGACAACTCCAGGTCTATTATCTGTTGCTGCTTATTTGCTATATGATAATATGCAAACTTCAATTATGATTATATGTTTTTTTTTATTGATTTCTTCAATATAAAATAAGCCAGATATGTATGGCAATGGTATTAAACATTTGTTTTATGTTGAAAACTAGCTTCCTATACCATATGTTCTTATCAGTGTTGCAAGATTTTTATTAATCATATAATACTAGAACCCACTATCAAATAAGGTTTCGTATGCTTAAAAAAAAAAAAAAAAAAAAAAAAAAAAAAAAAAAAAAAAAAAAGAGAGTCTATTACATAAGATTTTTGGCAAATGTAATATTTGATGTTATTGTTATCGTTCATTAAAATAAATAAATGTATCTTATATATCAATTTTTATTTATTTATTTATTTTTTTAGCTTATTAGGAGTATCAATAATTTCGTGACATATATGTTTCCTATTCAATATGATCTTATTAAACATGTATAAAAAATCGTATACGATCTAAAGTCTAAACTGAATTTGCAGATATTGCTTTTAGACTATGTATCTTATGAGAAGAAATTGCATAATATTCATTCGTGTCACAACCCACTATCATAGATCAACTTTTGTAAGATAAAAGAATTATTGATTCATGTTGAGTGCAACTCATGAAAAAAAAAAAAAAAAAAAATTGTTTTGATTTTTATTTTGTACGGTATTAAACCATTTACGGCGTGATTGTTGATCTGTTGACGTTGAGTTAATAGCCAATAAGAAATAGATATTTCTTACACATAAATTAATTAGTTTATAAATTGAAATATAAAACTACTTAACCTGTGCTAAGTGACGAGTTGGCCTTATTCAAATGTTATAATTGGCTTTGATTATATTGATGCTAAAGTTAGATTTAAAAGTTAAATTACCGCCTGATTGAGCATTGCGTTTGACGAGCTGAAAAATATTTATAAACTATGATTTATGACCGATCTCTTGTTTTAATAAAACTATGAGGTTTTGGATTGTTGTTTTAAGGGGTTCAAACACTCTACATTTAGACGTTAAATTTGAACTTTTATAATTTTACATAATAAATATCCTTTGAGATATAAATTAAATAGTTTACATGATTTGACTTCCTGGTTCATAACGCACTTATGTGATTCCTTTGGATGCTAAATTAATAGATACAAAATAGTTTTCATAACGCTCTATATGTGTTTTGAATTTAAATCGTTAGAGTTATTATTATGCATAAGTTTTATGGATAAAGAATGCGAACTAGAGCAATTATTTAAGAATTATTTGTTGATTGTGTGTCCATATGTTGAAAGATTGATGTTTATGCACATTAACGCTTTATTTGTGGGTAATTTGGTTGTAAATTTGAACATGTTTTGCTCTATTCATTCGGTTCACTCTAACTAGTATAACTGATATTTAATAAAGGAATCGAACTAGTATATGAAGTGTGTGATGCATGATTTATTACATATTGGTTTCTAGAAATAAAGATAACTATATCTTTGTAGTCTCATTCAATGTAAGAGTATATTATTTGGTCTCTATATTCTTTGGCATGAATCTTAATTTCAAAATGTGCTTTCAGTTACTGGAGGTTTTAAGGTCATGATTAAGGAGCCAATGCATATTTAGTATCACAATCATATTTTACGAATGAGGCCTATAGAATTTAATGATGATAACAGAACTTATATGTTAAACCTTGGTACATATAGATGGATCGTAGAGTGATTAATTACTATTTCATTTTATCCCTATCATATTATGAATGTAAGTTGTCTTATAACTTAATTAATGATAGTTTACCATAATTGGGATAACGCATAAGAACTGCTAAAAGAACCTACTGGCTTGAACCTATTTCATATATTCTTAAGTACATATAATGAAGATTGTAATAAGGACATGATGAGCTACTAGAGGTGGTAATATATCGTGAAAGTATGCGATAAAAATATGCAAACTAAAAGTGTCAAAGAAAATATACATTATTGTTATAAGTATGAGAAAACATTTTCGTATAATGTTAAAGCATGTTAACTACTCCTCATGAGCAAAAGAGCACATATTTGTGAAGGTTGTCAAAAGTAATAGAATAAGATGTTCTTATTGACTGCCATGGAGTTGTCTCGTATATGTGACTTATTTATCATAGTGTGTCGTTTCGATTACCGTATATATGTGATTTGTTTATTGTGGGTTAATTTGCTCGTGATGCATTTAATTTGTTGATTAAATGCATATATGTGTTTCACAAATAGTACAATTTCACTTTGTTGAGCTTATTTTATTCTTTAATAAGCTAATGTGCAATTACATTAAACTATGTGAATGACATGAAAGTATTTATAAAAATTTGATTTGAGAAACAAAGTATAAATGTGATGATGTATTTGTTTCTCCATATCTTTCGACTTTTAGATATAACTGAAGTGCATATGAAGCACATGTGGTCATAAACCATAGTTTATGAGCCAATATTATTTTATTGAGTGGCATGACCGGTTAGACTATCCCGGGTTAATGATGATGCGAATGTATAGAAGAATTATAAGTTTCTTCAAAGATAGATTTGATTGTTCTCATTTGAAGTTAATTGTTCATCTGTCACCACCAAATTAAAGTAAGGATTTTGTCCTATAAAGTTTTGGAAAAATAACATAAAGGGGATGTATGTAGTCTTATACATCCGCCATGTGGATCATTTTGAATTTTAAAAACGATGCATCGTCAAAATGATCATTAAAGACGCAACTAAAGGTTAGCGTGATTAATGACTCGTCTTATAAAATTGCGAGCATGATTTTCCATATTTAATTATTGAGAATGGTGGTGAATACTTTCAAGTATTGGGCGATTATTGGAATAAGTGTTGAACATAAAAGTAGCCCATGTTCATACGCGAATTGCTTTTGTTGAAACGTTCATAAAACGTCTTCAGTTGATTGCAAAGCCAATAATATTATGAGAACAAAATTTTTAGTTTATGGGGCATGTTATGACATATGAATTCGCATCTTGCCAACAATTAATAATGAATTCTCCTTATTAGAATGGTTTTGGTCACAACCATATGTTTCCCATATAAAGTTTTCTGTAAGTGTGCGGAACCTGTATTGTAAATCCACCACAACGCACACAAAGGGATGTTGAAATTGATAATTCATTCAGAGGGAGAATGAGCAGCGAGAAATTTGGAATGAATTATGATATAATGTTGATCCTCACACTAATGAATATGAACTTAAAGTTCAAGGGACAAATAAAATTCCAGATCTAGTAAATGCCAGACATGTTTAGTGACCTAAAGAAAGTGACTAGATCATATTACGCTGTTATTGCTCCAATTATAATGTATGTCCCAACATGAAAATAAATGATTGGTAGTGAGTCTATGGCATGGCTGCAGCATGATAGACTAATCGATTCCGAGTAAAGTCCTCGAATGAATAAATGAAATGGAGCAAGAAAATTAAGATGGTTAAATCGAGGTAATAAGACCCCATAATAGTCAAGAGACACTAGACATGAAGGTTATTGAAAAACCCCGGGTACATGAAAAACTATGAGATCTCAATAAACGGTATATAATGTCTAGTAAAGTGTGGAATCGAAAAGAAATGAATCGACGTCGATAATACTATTATATACGATTTTGCAAATAAATAAGATAGCGCTATAATCATGGTGAGGATCATGGAAGAATACCTGCAGGAAGTGCAGATGTATAAATGAATGGCCAAAAGATGTAAAGACGCAAAGAATTAATGAAAGGTTGAAGTCTCTTGTGATGAGACATGGTTACTGGGACTTGAAGTCCATACGTATGAATATTTAAACTTATTGGATATACATAAATATTTATGAGAAAATGAAATGAAATTATGCATAAGGTACAAGTGATGGCACACATATATTTTCTCAAAGACTTGTAAATGATCATGCAGATGCATGTTCACATGTGGTGGATATGGTATAAGTCTGGCAATGTGTAAAATAATTGATATGCGTCTAAAATGATAAATGAATAGAGCTCGTACGAGATTTTATATAAAATGAATGAAGCATTCTAGTGATTTTTAATGCTTAAAGCATATAAGAGAAGTTCTCGAGAACACTACTTGATTGTATTGAATTAATCATGTTTTTGGCATACATTTAATAATTGCATTAGTGTATAATATTGTGCCTAATAAAGAATTATGTTTGCCTATGAAACTTTATAAAGAGATCTAGATTTGAATATTGTTTAAGTTTCATGCAGTTTGATTTATGATTATAAAGGCAACTGAATGCATAGAAGTTGAATTTGAAACAAAAGAAATAGTTGTCTTAGCTTATGATTTGAACATCTTAAAGATGAAATCATTGTGCATCATGAAAGCTAAAGAAAGATGCTACATATCTTTATATGTATAAATGACGCTCATGTTTATGAGGTCACATGATCAAGAAAGATCCATTGATTTATAAATATGATGATCACAATATCGATTTAAATGTGTCATACTAAAATGTGTATATGTGAATTACACGGATGTACCTATATGAGATGTATGACGTATCTTAATCCTTAAAATGGATATGAAAATAACATGTAGAGATTCTATCAAGACACTTGTATGTGCATTTCACTGACACAATGAGATTAAGTGATGTGATCATCAAGGGGAAGAGAAGATAAGTGTTGCACTCTTTTTCCCTTGACCATGGTTTTGTCCCCACAGGGTTTTCCGGCAAGGTTTTTAATGAGGCAACATCCCCGAGCGTATAAAGAAGTTATGTACTCTTTTTCCTTCACTAGATTTTTGTCCCATTGGGTTTTATCTAGTAAGGTTTTAACGAGGCATAATCCTCAAATGGAGTAAAGCAAATATTTAGGTATCTTCAAGGTACAAAGGATATGGGTTTATATTTCACTAACCCATCAAATACAAGTCTATTTGGTTTTGCAAATGCAGGATATATGTCTGACCCTCATAATGGTTGATCTCAAACTGTATATGTATTTATATGTGGAGGAACTACAGCTTCATGGCGTTCAGTTAAGCAAACGATCTCATCGACTTCATCCAACCATGCAGAAATTCCAGCGATACATGAAGCAAGTTGAAAATGTGTTTGGCTTAGAAGTATGATACAATACATATGTAGATCATGTAGTAACTCTTCAGAGAAGGAGGAACCAACAGTTTTGCATGAAGATAATGTAGCATATATTGCTTAATTCAAGGAAGGTTACATCAAAGGTGTCAAGACAAAACATATTGTGCCAAAGTTTTTTTTTCCAATCATGACTTACAAAAGAATAGTGATATTATTGTTCAACAAGTTCATTCAAGTGACAATTTGGCGGATCTAATTACCAAGGCGCTTCTACCTCAACATTTAGTACATTGAACAACAACATTGGAATGCACCTACTCGAAGAGCTCAAGTGATGTAGTCATCAGAGGGAGATAATACGCGCTGCACTCTTTTTCCCTTAGTCATGGTTTTGTCCCACTGGGTTTTCCTGACAAGGTTTTTAATGAGGTAGCATTTTCTAAGCGTATTAACAATATGGACATCCAAGAGGGAGTGTTATGAATAATTATATGTGGATGTCCATATAGCCCATAATAGGCCCACGACCCATATTAGCTATTAGGGTTTTGCCCTAATGTTTGTCTATATATACTCTTTTGTAAATCTCATAGTTGATGATTAATTGATAATTACTTTCATTCCCTCTATTCTTGTTCACAACAGCAATAAGAAATAAACAATAAATATGTGGCTAAGAGAGTATTAAACGCACCCTATGCTAGATATATTTTCAAAACCCATGTACTTCCCCTGAATTACACGATATTATTTGAATTTTGAACCTAATCCCCTATATTTGGGCTGAGCCCCGTATACCAAATGCACCCTTAATCTTTTTGAGTTTTGACTCAAAACATTCAAATGATTTATTACGCTTTGATAACACGACAGCTTAATAACTTGTGTCGAAAAGCGAATTCAGACACCCCCTAATCTAACCTGATAAATTCATGTTTACATTTTTATTTTTATTTTCTTTCGGAAAACAGCTAAATATAGAGGTCAACGAAAAATGGAAGTAGGAAACAGAAGCACAAACATGGACCAATGTGATTTCTTACATCTGTTTTATTATCTTTAGTCAAGGTGTATAAAAATAGTGTGAGACGTGGTGGCATGACCAAACTTCACACATTTTAAAAGCTAGCGTTTTTAAGATGTGACTTAAAACGACATAAAATATGAAAATGTTTATAAATTTATATATTATATTATATTTTACATATATCGAGTTTACAAAAAGTATTATATATAATGAATTAATTAACGAAACTATCAACGTAATATTTTTCATTTAAAAATAAAAATTTTCTTCATCGGAGTTGAATTCAAAAAAGATGCCACGTCTTGTACCTCAGCACGCATTTCCACCATCATCTCACACCACGATTAGAGCCGACGTCTTGGTCTATTTCGTAACGTGGAGGTCACGCCTCGCGTCTTATAGCATCCACAATAGGTAAAGTTGTGAAAGACTTTTCACTATTTCAAAAAGCTTTTTGATAAGGTTTTTTGCATTGCAACAACTTTTTTGAAAAGCTTTTTACGAAAGCTTGATAAACCTCTAAGTATTTTGTAAAAGACTTAGTCATTAAATGTGATTTGCATTAAATGCATCAAGTCTTCAAAAACTTGATGCATTGTAGATGCTCTTAGTGGCACTTTAGCGCCGCCATGACGCGTAAGAACCCTGTGTGTAGTAGTTACAATATGTGTTTTGAATTGGTTGTGTTGAACATGAGGAAAAATGTGTGAATTTATTCTAGAAACCAACCAAATTACTATATATAGTAATTTGAGGACAGATGACGCCGGGTTACGTCATGTGGGCTGCTGATTTTTTTTTGCCCAACAACAGGCCAACTTTAGCCCAGGTACCATGCGATCCAACCCATGAAATGAAATAAGGCCCATGTTCGTATCTGAGTAATGAAATGAAAAATGAATTCAGAAAAAGGGCACGTGAGGATGGTATTATTTTTTGCAAAAGTGGCGCGTGTAATTTTCTACCACATCCCCACTCATTGACACAACTTTAATTTAAAATTTTTTTTGCCCGACAACAAGCCCACTTTAGCACAGGTAAAAGCCTAAAATAATATTTACAAAACATACCCTTTAGTATATAATGGGTTAAAAAACAGCGCAAAACACTATTTACGAAACATACCCCCTACTATATAATGGCTTGCGAAAACTAATTTAAACATTTATCTAACATATATTTAGCGAGCCCCTCCACAAAACGCCATTAAGAACCACGCCGTTTCAATTTTTTTTCCGGACTTTTTAACCCCGCACCGAACACCTGACCACTTTCTACTTAACAAAAAAAAAAAATAATGTGCAATAATCAACGAAATAAAACAACGCCCCGCCGCAACGCGGCGGACCGTTGCCCACCTCGTTCATATTAACATAAGATGGTGAAAGATTCCAATGCTCAAGTGGAAACTATTGCTTTCATCAAAGTTAGCCTTCCTTGAGAATATGAATTTCACCAATGCTAATGCTTCGTATCAATACATGTAATTTATTTCTTATTAGAACATGAACACGAAAAATAATCAAAAAATGATCAAACATATTTTAGGCAATAAGCATGACTTTTAGGTAGACGATACTTTCGTACGTCTCTTCTAAATGGTTGATCGTTGTTCCACCAGTTTAAGAACCATCGCGGATGTGTCCAATATTAATTGCTCACACACGGACTCTACATCAGTACATCGCATGTTATCTCACACAAGTCTTGTGACCGCGACAACTATCACTAACTTGGCGTGTTACATTTATGTCTTGCATATTGTGATTGTTTATTTGTTTTTGCAGTTTGTCTTAAATGTCTAATAATGTTGTGAGATGATATGTTGCATGACTTTGAATATGTTTGAATATGTATATACGTAGGACTCCTAAGTTAGGAGCAATAAGCCAAGAAGTATTTTTCATCAATGGGCTTTGATAAATAGAGTGAGGCTCCAGATTTTTGGGCTTCGTTTGGCCCATTAAAATAGCCACCCTTAAATCAGCACATATGATGATATGAAAATCAGTAAGTTGAGAACAAATTCAGCACAGATAATAAAAAAAACACTCACAACATAAATTAAGCAAGAAAACAAGATTACTAACATATAACAGCTGAAATGAACACTTTAAGAAAAAAAGTGCCTTACATGTTATCGGGTTGACATGTTTTCGTCGATTGGCCAAAGAAACAACTTCTTACTTGAATGTACTTTGTTTACAATCCACGAGTCAAAGACTGCCTATAAGCTTTATAGTAATCACACAACAATAGTTAACCAAAAAGCCACCCAATATGAAGCTGCATACACCTAAAAACGGATCGCCACCAGAAGCAAAAAGTACAGAAAATGATTCAAATAACTTACTACAACCAGACACAATTAGGATCATATACTTCTACTTTCTAAGATAAGACAAAACATTGTCACTAAGATGCAAAACCATCAGCACAAATGTAAACCTCAAAAAGAAGAGTAGTCATAATAGATCCACTTAAACGTGTTCACTAATCACTATATCAGATTTTTACTAAATGTTGCACCTGACTCCTAAACACAAAATCCAATTCTCTAGTGTACTGGTCACTTTGTGTACTTCTGTCATGACGGATTGATTCCTTAATCCAACTGATCACGAAATCCAATTAAGCACAATAAGTTCATCAGACTAGCAGCCTCTGTCAAGCAATTGCATACCACCACGATACCACTAGAATTAGCTCCACGTTCAGGGAGGATAACACAAATTTTGGAGTTTGACTCAAATCTACTGGGCCCACACAAATGACTATGACCCAACAAGAATTGGTGATAGTTCATAGCGTTGCTAGATGAAATATTGCATGACTACCAGAAACAAATTCATGACATGAGTTCAAGTATGTACATGCCTATTTAGGAGAAACAAGCAATTTTTTAATTGGCTTTAGCATGTAGGCTTACTAAGATTCAAAGCCGTAAACATAAAAAGCAGAGTAATCATAATCGGGTTACTTAAAGGCGTTCACTAAAACACAAAATCCAATTTTCTACTAGTCCTGGTCACACTTTTTGAGCTTCTGTCATCACGGATACGTTCCTCAATCCAACTGATGAAGAAATCTCATGATTTGCATACTCCATTATCCTGCTTCTTGGACAACTGTTTGGATATTAACGAGATGACGAAAGAATGTGTTATACTTATACACATATAAATTGTATCAGTTGACAAAAGAAAAGGATAAATAGTGTACCTTCTTCCTTTATAAAGGTGATTTTGCATCTTAATTGACGAGGAGATAGTGCTTTCAATAATGAATTCAAGTCACTGAACTGTTGTTCGCGTCTGGAAAAGGAAATCAGCACAAACTTAATATTAGTTTGGCCCTCATCTTCTTGTTGAAGTAGTTTCGCATATGTATACTGAAGAGAAAAGATTAAAAACATTATTTCTGCCTGGACACAGAATCTAAACCATGTTGAAGTGCACTGGATAAGATATAATATATTAACTAACGAACAATTAACATTTCACCAACGTAAATACATACAAATCTTACCTTGACAACATCACCTTTGTCAGTATCAGTATAATGAGATAGTTCTAAAGTTAGAGATCGAGGCCGACAACACCAAAGCACAACTTTAACTTTAAGAGCGACATCAACCGGGTTTTCCCCTCTGCAGTCTAGCTCAACATGTTCGAGTTCATAAGGTGGCAGCTGGATCAACTTTAACTCCTCAACATCTATGATATCCTCCAATAAGACAATAGGTAAACACAACTTTATGTCAGGCGTTAATTTATATCAAAGTTTAAGAGCAAGTAAAAACCAATAAATTGCAGAAAATAAATGAACTTGAGGATATACCAAATAAATATCCAACTTCAAAACTTTGAAAATGCGATTATTTTCCAAGAATCGTCTCAACTTCTGGAACCGAAGAATGTTTAAAGGACCTTGTGTAGACCATTCCATACATCCATTCAACAGGGATGAGTCATCCCTTAATAAAGACACGCCAAAGGAACCATTGAATCCGTCACAGTAATCGAACAGAAGTAAACTGGGTGTATAGAAATATATATCAAATTCTTCCAAAAAATAATCCGAGTTTAGTCGTAATGTTGTCAAGAATTGATTTGACAACTTCAGGTTGTTGATATGAGATGAAAGGTCTAAACACAAATTTTTGATGAACGGGAAATTAGATAAGAAGTCATTCAGTCTTTGTAATGGAAACCCGCTATAACAAAATGTTGTTAGCTTTTTGCACGAACCCATAAACAAAGAGGGGGCTTTGTCTTTGTTACTCTCTAAAAGAAAATAACTTAGATTTGGAGCATCAACATCTATTCTCTCAAGTCCACTCCCACCGTAAATCTTAACTTTCTGAAGATTATGATGTCTTTTAACACAAAATGTTTTGAAACCATAGCAAGATTTCAGATGAATTTTTTCAAGAATAGGGCAAGATTTGGTCAGATACTCGATAACACCTTCTTCTATTGGGAGATGCGAAAGCGACAACAGCCTCAATGACTTGAATTTCACAGCGCCAACCATCAAGGACGAAGGCAACTCACACTTATACAAACTCAAAGATGTTAACGAAGAGGCAGATAAGAGGGTGTTAGGCAAATGAAACATTGGCAGATTCTCATGATCATAAAAATGAATATCCATCACTTGCAAACCTTTTTCAAGAACTAAATCAAGACAACGTCCAAAAAGTTCTTTTTGTTCAAGATTCATGATTTTTGCATGGATGTCGAGTTTGTGTGCACTGATGTTTTGCTCGCAGAATCTAGACACAGTATGTTCAACATACTTATAAAACATCTCCACAATATACTCATAATCATACTTTCTAGACATCAACCAAAAGCGTACCCAGTTTAAATTGAAATACAAAATAGGAAAAGAAGCAGTTAGAGTAAACCATTCCTTAGACAACACACTCATTCGAACAAGCGATTTTGTATTCGTCCGAAGATACGATAGTATGTGGTGAACAATAGAGTCAGGAAGCATTGAAATCCAGTCCGTTGTATCTATTGGGTTTTCCTCCATCTTCTTGCTTGACCCTATTAAAAGTAAATCAAACAAGTGAACAAGTAATAGAGAAAAAAAAAAAATCGCTTTAAGTTTCAAGTGGATGCGACTGAAAATATCCAACAAATAATAATACGTATCATATAGTGTGCTTAATTTAAAGCCGTATATAAGTGCTTATTTATAAGCTAGAGAGAAATAAGCAAATCCCAAATACCCGGTTAAGGTAAAAAAACTTGTAAATAAAATTTATAAAACAAAAGACAGTAATATTTCATAGACATTAAAATAAAAATGTACCTTCCATTGGATTACTTTTTTTCGTTTCTCTTTTGTTTTTTCTCTTCATCGTTTCTTTTGAAGATATTTAATTATTTATATTGTTGTACTTGGGTAAATGACAAAAAGCGTCCTTGTATTTTGAAAATATTACATTTTCAACTCCCACCAAGAAGTCTTGCACACGGGGTGTATTTGTCTCTGTATTTGATTTGATGATATATTGTTATATTTCGTTTTGTGTTTATTCGATTTCAAAGTGAGATGGTAAACGGTATTTTATGTTAATTAAGTGTCGTTATTATTCGTTAGTTTTAGCTCTCGTTTTTGTTTATACAGTATATTTTGTAATGATTAAACTATTTACGCAGTTAAACCACTTACCATCTCACATAAACCTCACTCGGGCGACATTTGAACCCACAACTTTTAGGTTGACGAGACACTTATATGTCGTTAGACCGCAAGGCCTTTGGTTCGATAGTGATTACTGCTATTTGCTTAAAGAGGCATAGCATTAAGAAAGGTAAAACTATTGTTCATAGATTATAGAGCGTATTATAAAGCGTGCATATATAGATGTTTGTTATCTATCTTCTGTAATACTATAAGATTAGGCCCTCTAATTGAATGTGGAGTAATGAAGATAGAGGTTTTTGAGTTAAAAACATGTGTTTAGTCATTTAGTGTTCGCCCAAAGTAAATTTGTGCATACCAACAGTCCTGTGGTTACAAGGGTTCCTTCTTAATGGTGGCTACACAAGGTTACTTCGGCCTGAGCAATTGCGAGATGCAAAGGGTTGCACCTGATTAATTGGCGAGCATGCAAAGGGTTTATGAGTTACAACATTAATTACAACACAATAATGGGACTGAATCAATACACCTGAAGATGAAGAGCGCATCATCGGGAATGCCAACCATCCTACAACGAGCCTATAAATAATGCATTCACATCCGATCCTAATCCCATCACCATCCTCATCCTCAAAAACATTAAAGTCAACCTCTTTCCATCAACAAACCACAAGACCCGGAAAAAAGAAAAAAAAATCTCAGATTTATTAAGAACATCAACAGAATATATATATATATATATATATATATATATATATATATATATATATATATATATATATATATATATATATATATATATATATATATACTAGACGAGTACCCGTACATAGCAACGGGATTTTATAGCGGCATTTAATTATAATGATATTTTGGTTAAGTGTTTTGTGTAACCAAAATATCACTATAACTATCTGCCGCTATAAAATTCCGTTTCTATGTACAACTATCATCTAGTATTTAAAAGTTTATTTTTATATACGTGTGTATTCATTCTTAAGTTGACAAAACAATTTTACATTTTTACAAGGTTTTGAAACCCGGGTTGACCCGGTTTGACCGGTTCCGGCCGAAAAAACGGGTCAAAACAACCCGGGTTTCTAAAACCGGTGTAACCCGCCGGGTTTTGAGTGACCCGGGTCAACCCGGTTCTCGAAACCCGGCCGGGTTTCATTTTTTCAAAAAAATTTAATAAAAACCCGGGTTGACCCGGTGGTCAAACCGGTTGACCCGGTCAAAAAAATAAAATAATAATAAATTGAAAACCGGGTTGACCCGGCGGTCCAACCGGTCGAACCGGTTGACACGGTGACTCGACCGGGTCGATTTCGAACCCGGTTTTCAAAACATTGCATTTTTATGTTTTCATTTATTAATTATTCATTTAACTTTCCATGTTTTTAAGTTGACAAAAAAATTGAATGTGTAATGTAAGTTTCCATATTTTCATTTAAGTTTTGATTAAGTTTTAAATGAGAGGTACTAAGGAGTGTTAAATGCATTAATTAAGGATAATTTAGGCAAAACATTAATTTAAGTTTTTCACTTTTCACTTCTTTACTTTTTGACCATTTACTCTTTATAAATAGTGTATATATATATAGTGTAACTTTATTTTCAGAACCCTGTTAAGTGCGAGAACTGCGAGAACTCCCATTGACCGATCACAATTTAGTAAAGTATTTGTTTTTTAAATTAATATAGTTAATTCGCAGGGGCATTAAGGGGAATTTACATTTAGAAAATTTAAACTGATAATTCCAATTTCCTAAAATCATGCAATGATACGGTTTGTTATTTTAGAGTTTCATTTTTCTAGATCTTCTTCTCCATAAACACGATTCAAAGAAAAACCATTGCAAGACTCATTGAACTCATCAATTGCGTATTGTTAAAAAATAAACATGGTTGATATTATTGATATGGTTCAAGATGACAATGTTAGTTTTCCAGATGATACCGTTGTGCACAAAACAGATAATCAAACACTTGTAATACCGGAACAAGATCTTGAACAAGAGAATCCACAGCATGATCCACATGAAAACAATGGTTTCTTTTTTATTCCATTTTTATAATTTTTTAACTTTCTTTAATATCAAACACTTGTAAACGGAATAATGATGTGAAACTTATTAAATGGTTGTGGGTTACTTGTCTGGTCCATCTATAATACCCGCTTTGTTTTTGTTGGATACCTGCTGTGAGCATACATGTTTTGGGCATACTTGTCTCGTCCATCTATAATACATGCTTTGTTGAATTAAATGGTTGTGGGCATACACGTTTTGGGCATACTTGTGTGGTCCATCTATAATACCTAGCAATTTTAGAAACTTTCAGTTATAATGATGTTATTGTGTTAGAGAGTGGAGATAATGTGTTTACGTTGATTTCATCATGTTTAATCCATTATATTCTTTTGTATCTTCTTAAACTGATAAGGTATCTTCTGTAGAACTTGATGAAGGTGATTAAAATGATGAAGAGGCTGACGACGAGTAATATTAGACCGAATTAATATTATTTGTATACCTCAAATTCATTTACTTTACACTAGTGTTTCCTACACATCTTTTTTAGTACATTATGCGTGTTTATATTGTTTCAATTTATTAACTTTTTTTTTTTAATAAAAGCATACCTTTCGATGAAACTCATCTTACCTAAGGCCTTTTGGCCTAGCGGTATGTGAGTGGCCCATCAACCTATAGATATGCATGTGAGATAGGTGGTGTAGTAAAAATTTGCCGTTCTAAAAACTAGTAAACATACATGTTAAAGAGAAACATGTATGTTTTCTGAACAGCCTTGTTGTCAAATATAAGTGTCATGAAACATTCATGTTTTGAACCGTAATTGTTTTGTTTTATAATTGTATTGAAACTATTGTATATGACACAAGATAGAATGAAGTCATACCAACATTTACATACTAATAATCACTTTTTGATCAAACTCACCCGACAAAACATTTAACTACTAATAAACAAGTAAACATACATGTTCAGGAACCCCTTTATAATGGTAGTCATAACATTGGAAAATGAGCTCATACACATTTGAGCTCACACATACGAACATAATAAACACATATTCTCAGCGTGGTTTGAACCGCTTTGAGAAACCACTTCAACAACTACACTAAGTAATGTGCTTATGATAAGTCTCATAATTTTGATACATTTGATTAAAAAAAATGATACAGTTTCCTATTAGTTTTAGTTTGTTTTCAGAGGCCATGCATGCACATTATAACAGACATCTAAAATTTGTGCACTCATATCAGAAAGTGTGCTTTACATACCCGATAATACACTAATTAATCAAAAGGCGCTAAAGGATGTACATGATGATGAACAAGCAACATACATGTTAATCTAATCTAAGTCAATCTTCATCCACTGCCGTTAGTAAACCATGAGACGTTGTCATAGCCATTTTTGCTAGGCGGACAAGTCTTCTTTTTCATGAGTGTTCTTATTGTGTCTGGGAGTTTCCTTTTCACGCCACCCCTTGGCTTCGAATGAAATTGTTTATCAGACTCCACAACAACTCTCTAAAATACAACAATATCACAAGATTGTTCGAAAAACGTAAGCTTTAAAATATTGAACAATACTTTTGGAGAATGGTCTTATTCTTACAAGTGCGTAAATATGGTGCCTTGATTTCTCATGATTGTCTCTCACATGTTTATAAGAAAACCGCATTCCACAACCAGAAAAGCTGAATACAAATGGCTTTTCTTGGAGATGAACAGATTTTATGTGTTGTCAAAGATTCGAATTATGCATTTTCACAGATGATGATAGGTTTTGTTGTTTAGTCTAATGAAGTTGCTTGAGCTGATTCTAATGGAGTAATATATAATTTTTAAAGAAAACTTTCTACTTTCATACAATATACTTAAAAATGAGCATATGTTTCTTACGTTTGAGAATGTTAGGTTGCATCCGTCAGAGTTGCATATGATCCTCTCTTTAGAAACCACTTTGTCATGTGTTTGAAGGTGGCGTTTGATATTCTTTCTCAGTTGTTACTGCCACAAAAATCACAGTTAATGTGCTGATGGCTAGATTGAAAGTGACCCTTAAGACACTCCTTGTTGGTGAAATATGTCATACAGCCTGGTTCTGCACATAACGCCTCCACTATTTCCAACTTAACTGCAGTGGTCAGAATACGTCAATCAGAAAATGAAACATATTTTACTGAAAAGTTTAATCAATGAGCTCAGCATTTTGAAAGTAACTAAAGCCACAAACTTACCATGAGATTCTTCATGCTTCTGTAGCTTCGACGCATATTTGAAAACTTTTCCACACCCGGGTTCCAAACAAGTGTGCTCCTTTTTATCTTTCATGTTATCACCAGACTCAAAGACCTTATTCTCATGAATATCCTTCACAAATCTCATCAGGTCTCCTTCAACTGAATTTTTCTTCTTGCAATTTTCATTGAGGCGCTCAAAAAGCTTACTCTTATGTTGAAGAAGTTGACGGTTTAAGAAGATGACTTGTTGTCAAACATAAGTGTTTTGAAACATGCATGTTTTGAACCATAATTGTTTTGAAACACGTCCTTGTTTGGAATACGTATGCCTTTTGCCATTCTCTTGTAACTTCTCCCCTTTCCTCGACTTACTAGATGACGGTTTAAGAAGATGACTTGTTGTCAAACATAAGTGTTTTGAAACATGCATGTTTTAAACCATTATTGTTTTGAAACACATCCTTGTTTGGAACACGTACTCCTTTTGTCCTTCTCTTGTAGCTTCTCCCCTTTCCTCGACTTTGAACTTTCTCCTTTATTCCGTTTGATTTTCCCAAGATTATCATTGACATCACCTGCATTTATGCTGTACAATTTTAATACACTGATAATACTTTAATTAACCACATTCAGTAATATTGTAATTTATGATTACCAATCGTACCAACATTTTCATTTTGTTAACTTGCAACCTTTGTGGCAAACAAACATATTGTGGCAATCAACATCTGTTTCTAGTCAAACAACTATGTTATTGACCCATCTTACATATTGTGGCAAACAAACATCTATGTTATTGACCCATCTAACATATTGTGGCAAACAAACAACTATGCTATTCTACACATATGTTATTCAAACAACTATGTTATTCTACGAACATAGTCAAACAAGTATGTTATTCAAACAACTATGTTATTCTACGAACACAGTCAAACAACTATGTTATTCTACATGAGCTTACATACATGTTTCAAAGTATAACATTATTCTACGAACATAGTCAAACAACGTTATTTATATCACATAACATTTAAGCAAACACCCTAATTTTTATCGCATACCCTGTTTCCACCCTGCAATTAACAAATATTATTTCCCTTTTTTTTCTTTTTTTTTTTACTACAAAATATACCTCACAAATGAAAACACATATGTACTAAAACACTAACGCAAAATTAATCATTAACCATTCATTAGTACGATTAAAGAAAAACAATACTAATAATGATAATTTAAAATGAAAATAAAAATGAAGGAACAGAATCACCTACTCCTGCATTAAAATTCTTGTTTTTTGGTAAACAGCTTCAACATGAACAAAAATATATTAACATAACAGGCATGCAATCACATACACCAGTCACACATTAATCTAGTTAAAATTAAAAAAGAACAAGATGATCATACCTTCCATTAATCGTTTTTATTATTTGCTGAAAGAAACAACAATGATTTGGTCGATTTTGATGCTCGCCGCCATTTTTTATAATTGGGGGTTAGGGTTTAGGTGTAATCGTGTGTTTTTTTTTATATATATAAAATGAAATCGGTTATGTGTTTATGTTTAGTAAGTGAATAAGTGATCATATCAAAGAGAAATTTTAGATGCAATCCGTTTTTCTAGCATGCACTTATTGATATTGTGTATAAAGTTAAATACCTTTTGTACCCTTTCATTAATGTTTCCAGGAAATGATCTTTCATTTAATTACATAAATGCCATGGTATCATCTTAACCATTGATCATGTTAATCCAACGGTAGAAAGTGGGTTCTCGCAGTTCCCGCACTTAACAGGGTTCTGAAAATAAAGGCCCCTATATATATATATATATATATATATATATATATATATATATATATATATATATATATATATATATATAGGGGGACTTTCTTACGAGAACCATTTTATCTGCGAGAACTGAGAGAACCATAAAAAACATGCATGCACGCCTTTTAAAATAAAATAAAAATACATGCAAATCATCAATAATCGTAAGCATCCACCTATGTTCTTCAATATCATTATGAACTCATCATCTTTTTTCACAAAAACCTTACCCACGGCCGCAATATTGTCGTTGCACGTCTTATAAGAACATACATGCACACCTTCAAAGAAAAATTTTGTATTTTCAATTTCTTATCAAATTCTTTAGAACAACTATGTTTTTTTTAAAACATATGTGTCATGTTTTTAAAACATATGTGCAATAATACAATTATTGAAGGCGTGCATGTATATTTTTGGTAGTTCTCTCAGTTCTCGCAGTTAAAATGGTTCTCGGTTGAAAGTTACACTATATATATATATATATATATATATATATATATATATATATATATATATATATATATATATATATATATATATATATATATATATATATATATATATAGGGGAGGGTTAAAATAAAAAGGATGTTTTACATAAAAAGAACAAGAAGGATTATTAACCCTTAGATTTGTGATCAACGAACCAGATTAATCATCATGATCCTCAATGCGTCAAAAGGGCAAAAAGGTCAGTTAAGCAAATAAAAATCGTCTCATCCAGATAAAAATTTTCTGGACCGCCATAACTCAATCACCATTCTCTCTCCAACTTTACTTTCTCTTTTTAACTTTACTTTCTCCATCTAAAAACAAAAATCAAACACTGATTTAAAGTTTTATCAGTAAAAAATGCATCAAATAATTGTCAATCAAATATGTGAACAGTGATCGGTGGTAAGTGAAGACAAAATCGATGATTTTATGGACAAAAATGCTTGCGTAAGTCAATTAAACCTTGTTTTATCCATATTATTATAAGGTGTAGGATTCCCGTTCATCTTGCTAGTTAAAATTCTCTAGGTATTGATTTTATAACTTGACATTGCTTTTTTAAATTTATTTTTGTTAAAATGTGCATCAGATTGATATGTGTCTATTTGGTGCATCAAATTAGCTATATGTGAATGGTGGTAAAAAGTTTAATATGTTTGGGTAATTGTACATGCTTTTGTGAAATAACCTTGATTTGTGTATAAAAAATAAACTAAAGGTGCATTATTTTTTATATGAAGTTAGTCAAGGTGATTTGGGTAATTGAATATTGAGGAACGGATTGAATATTGATGAACAGTAATTTAATTGAATATTCAATTAAATTAGGGGTTGTAACACAATTCTTGATACCTTCAATCGGTATTAACATAATCATTCTAAGCTCAATTTCAAATTGTGCAGAATGTTATCGATTAATGATAGTGATAATCAAGGTATGTATTTTTTTTCGTTAAAATCAATTTCTGTTCGACATCAGATAAAGCTTTTTTGTTGTAATTTCATCATGGGTTTTATTATGTATTTGATTGATTTTGTTTTGATACTGTTCATTAGATTAAGTTTTTTTTGTTGCAACTTGCACTACTTTGATGTATAACTTGGTGTTATTAGTGTATTTGTAGTGAAATTTCATGCACATATTAGTATTATCAGTGTATTTTATACAGTGTATTTTATACATAAATTAGCATAGTTAGTATACTTATGCAAAATTTGTGTTTGTAGTAAGATTTGATGCACAAAATAGTGTTATTTGTGCATTTCATACATAAATTTATGTTATAATGTAATTTGATGCATATTGTATTTGCAGATGAATGTGATGCATAAACTAGTGTTACTAGTGTACTTGATAGAAATTCGTACTTAGAGTAGAACCTCGTAAACATATGACCATTATGCTGTTTTATATATATAAATATGTGTTATTAGTGTAATTTTAAGAAAATTTGTATTTGTTGTGGAATTTGATGCACAAATTAGTGTTATTAGTTTATATATATAAATATGCGTGTTGACTACCTAAGGATATCCCTTCTACTAACTTCCTATAAAAAATAATGCACATTTAGCCAATTTTTATGAACAAAGCACTGTTACTTCATACAGAAACATGTTGATTACCCAGTTACATCACTTCTGCTGACTTCCTATAACAGTAATGCACATTTAGCCTATTTTTATGTACAAAACATTGTTATATCATACAAAGGTGTGTTGATTACCCAATTATATCACTTCTGCTAACTTTCTATAAAAAGTAATGCACATTTAGCCTATTTTTATGAACAAAAAATTTGTTATTTCATACAAAGGCGTGTTGATTACCCAATTATATAACTTTTGCTAACTTTCTATAAAAAGTAATGCACATTTAGCCTATTTTTATGTACAAAAAATTTGTTATTTCATACAAAGGCTTGTTAATGACCCAAATCACTCCTACTAACTCGCTATCAAAAGTAATGCACATTTAGCCTATTTTTATAAACAAAAAATTTATTATTTCATACAAAGGCGTGTTAATTACCCAACTATATCCCTTTTGCAAACTTTCTATAAAAAGTAATGCACATTTAGCCTATTTTTATGTACAAAACAATGTTATTTCATACAAAGGCATGTAGATTGCCCAAGAATATCACTTCTACTAACTTCCTATAAAAAGTAATACACATTTTGCCTATTTTTATGTACAAAACAGTGTTATTTCATACAAAGGCATGTTGATTACCCAAGAATATCACTTCTACTAACTCCCTATCAAAAGTAATGCACATTTAGCCTATTTTATGCACAAAACAGTGTTATTTCATACAAAGGCGTGTTGATTACATAAGAATATCACTCCTACCAACTCCCTATCAAAAGTAATGCACATTTAGCCTATTTTTATGAACAAAAAATTTGTTATTTCATACAAAGGCGTGTTGATTACCGAACTATATCACTCCTACCAACTCCCTATAAAAAGTAATGCACATTTAGCCTATTTTTATGTACAAAACAGCGTTATTTCATACAAAAGCGTGTTGATTACCCAAGAATATCACTTCTGCTAACTCCGTATCAAAAGTAATGCACATTTAGCCTATTTTTATGAACAAAAAACTTGTTATTTCATACAAAGGCGTGTTGATTACCCAAGAATATCACTTCTACTAACTCCCTATCAAAAGTAATGTATATTTAGCCTATTTTTAAGAACAAAAAATTTGTTATTTCTTACAAAGGCGTGTTGATTACCCAAGAATATCACTCCTACTAACTCCCTATCAAAAGTAATGCACACTTAGCCTATTTTTATGAACAAAAAATTTGTTATTTCATATAAAGGCGTGTTGATTACCCAATAATATCACTTCTCCTAACTCCCTATCAAAAGTAATGCATATTTAGTCTATTTTTATGAACAAAAAATTTGTTATTTTATATAAAGGCATGTTGATTACCCAATTAGCCTATTTTTATGTACAAAACGGTGTTATTTCATACAAAGACATGCTGATTATCTACAGATATGTGTTTTACTATCTTCTTATGGAAACTACTACACATTTAGCCATTTTGATGCCCAAAACAATATTATTTCATACAAAAGTGTGTTGATAATCTAAGGACATAACTTGACTAACTTCATATAAAAAATAATGCACCTTTAGTTTATTTTTTATACACAAATCAAGGTTATTTCACAAAAGCATGTACAATTACCCAAACATATTAAACTTTTTACCACCATTCACATATAGCTAATTTGATGCACCAAATAGACACATATCAATCTGATGCACATTTTAACAAAAATAAATTTAAAAAAGCAATGTCAAGTTATAAAATCAATACCTAGAGAATTTTAACCAGCAAGATGAACGGGAATCCTACACCTTATAATAATATTGATAAAACAAGGCTTAATTGACTTACGCAAGCATTTTTGTCCATAAAATCATCGATTTTGTCTTCACTTACCACCAATCACTGTTCACATCTTTGATTGACAATTATTTGATGCATTTTTTACTGATAAAACTTTAAATCAGTGTTTGATTTTTGTTTTTAGATGTAGAAAGTAAAGTTAGAAAGAGAAAGTAAAGTTGGAGAGAGAATGGTGATTGAGTTATGGCGGTCCAAAAAATTTTTATCTGGATGAGACGATTTTTATTTGCTTAACTGACCTTTTTGCCCTTTTGACGCATTGAGGATCATGATGATTAATCTGGTTCGTTGATCACAAATCTAAGGGTTAATAATCCTTCTTATTCTTTTTATGTAAAACATCCTTTTTATTTTAACCCTCTCATATATATATATATATATATATATATATATATATATATATATATATATATATATATATATATATATATATATATATATAGATTATGTCCAAACAAATTGTTGTATACTCGGAATGAACATCACGCATAATTTTCCATCTTATACTAGAAATCACGTCCAAAGCCAAGTACAAACCAACACAAATCCTAAAGCTAGACTCAATCCACATCAAACAACACCAATCATCACTCTACAATCTCATCTCCTCAATGAACAAACTGTACGCTAAACCAAGACTCGAACAAAATGAAAAATTATGAGATCTCAGTTTACTTCTTTCGTGTTATTCAAAAAAATATCAAGACCTTTCAAGGGTTAAACAAACGAAAGGAAAAATCATCACAGATCCTTTTTGAAGGATAGCTTCTTTTATATCCGAAATATAAAGAGAGATTTATAGCGAATTTGTTATAATCGTTCTTTGGTTCGTTCAAAGCAAACAAAAAAAAAACAAAAAATGTCATGCAGAACCTACCCGAGAACCTCCAAAGGATCTTCAAGCCGTGGTCTTTGTGATCGTGTTCTTCCTGCTCCTCGAAGCTAATTAAGTGTAACAAGAAAAAGTGTTCCTCGGGTATGCTCGGTTATGAAATTTTTGTTTAGGTTTTGATTAAACAAGACGTAATTGAGACATGATTTTACACAAATGTTAGTTTTAGCTTTTTAAGAAACGAATTGAGATGGAAACAAGGATTGTGTTGTTTATGTTGGTAACTGAAAAGATAGAAGAAAAGTGATACGATGAGGGCGGATGAAATGTGGCTAGGGTTGTGAGGGTTAGGGTATAGATATAAATTTTAGATTGTATCTTATTGGGCTATAATACCTAAAGTGTGTTGGGCATCTGAAAAATTCACTGAAAAATAATTGTTTCAAGAATTAAAATGTTGGATTAAAAATCCCACCGACGTGTCAAATAATTTGTTGAAAATTAACTTTAGTATTCTTTATTTTATTAGTAGTATATGATTATTTCATGTGATGCTTTCTAAGTTTATATATCTAACTGTGAGTCTGTGACCAAAGCAACTCAAATTATTGATTTCGTATTGTTTGACGTGAAAACAAATACATGTTGTGCAGAGGCTGTCAATGAAAAAATGAGCCAAGTTTTCAACTCTAACTTATTTTTTCAAGACCAGATATTTTAAGATCCTTAAAAACAACCATCATTGATCTTTATATGTGAAAAGGATTCGGAAAAATAAGATTCCAAACCGAGTTTAAGGAATATCCTGATTTTAATTTAAAAATTAATAATTGAACAACTGATAATGATGTAGTGGCACTACAAAATTTGAGACATTTACCCACTAAAACTTTTGCCTACTAAAATCTATCTGAGTTGAGTTATTTTAAAAACCATACATCTCTCACATACCAAGGGACAAATATGGACCCTTGATTTAACTTTGATCAATGGCTGAGATCAAAAAATTTGAAACTTAAAAAAAAACACGGAGGGGTACTTTCGTAAAATTGCATCACCAAAATAACACAACCATCCCGTCTAATTTCATTTCATTAACGAAACCACCAACACACACTAAAAACACACACACAACACACACACAAAAACCGTTCAATATCCAAGCCCTAACTACCCACCGGAAACTGACGATTTAACCGGAAAATGGCGGAAAGTGACGACGATAATAACGTTCTGAAAACCTACCTATCTCCGGCTAAACAGAAGGAAAAAAAATCTGCTAAAAAACCGATTTCAGGTATACTCATACGATTTAAACAACTATTTTACTATCTCTTACTATCATATATGATTGAAATATACATGCATGCTGTGTATAGAGATTATATTGAAGATATTATGAATTTACACTGATTATTGATTGTTTATGCAAGTTATTGTGATTTTGTGGAGAAATAGTGAAATAGAAATTAGGTTTTCAAAGTGAATAATTAGATTCAGTAGAAATTGAAATAAAAAAGAAACAATAGAAGAATTTATTGAAGGCGACTTATGCGTTTGGCTTAGCCGCAGAAGACGCCTTCGGCTTAGCCGAAGGCGTCGGCTGCGGCTAAGCAGCAGAAGATGACTTCGGCTTCGCCGAAGGCATTCGGCGTTGCCGAAGGCATTTGGCTTCGCCGAAGGCATTCGGCTTCGCCGAAGGCATTCGGCTTCGGCTTGACGAAAAGCATCTGTTGCGGCTAAGCCGCATCAGACGCCTTCGGCTAAGCCGAAGGCGTCTGATGCGGCTTAGACACAGAAGATGCATTCACCTTCGCCGAAGGCGTTTGATGAGGCTTGGCAAAAGGCATTGGTTGTGGCCAAGACGCAGAAGATGCCTTCGGCTTCCCAGAAGATGCCTTCGGCTTCGCCGAAGGCATCTGATGAGGCTTAGCCACAAAAGATGTGATTCGCTTACATACGGCAATGATGATATAAAAATTATCATATATGATACACTTAAAAAAATTGCTTTAGAATTATCATATGTGATAACTGAAATGAAAGTAACCAAAAATATTGAAAACAGTAATGATATACTCTTGTTTATAAGGTATCATATATGATAAATGTTAGAAACAGGATTTGTAGTTTTGTTTGCATTGAAATCAGTATCATATATGATATAGAAAAATATTGAGTTATAGATATGTTAAGTTAATATTGATTGTATTCTATATCATATATGATAAATAAATCAAACACTTGTCTTTACTGCAGCAATAGCCTTCGGCTATGTGGATAACGTTATAAATTCATTGTCATTCTTAAAGACATCAACTACAGGAAAAAAATCTGCCAAAGGTACATATTTTTGCTTTTATATATCAGAAGTAATAAAATGTATATGAAAATATTGTTTAGTGAATACATAATGAATTAAATCATATATGATAACATTTTAAATTTTTTTTGCAACAGATGTAATAGATGTCGAACAGATGGAAATAGATCAAGAAGCGGATGATAACAAGAAAAGTAAGAGATATAAAATCAAGGAAGAACCAGCAGTCACACCCCCAAAAGTAAAGGGAGGATATAAAAAAACAAAGTGCACTACAAGAGGGGGTGGAAAGAAAACAACAAAAGAAGCTACCAAACCTGCCAAAACTTCTAAGAGATACACAAGAAGAGATACTAAGAAAACGATGGAAGAAGAAGTAAATCAGGAAAGTGAAGAGGAGAACGAGGAAGATGAGGTGATACTTTATAAAAGTGAAAATGAAGAGGAACAAAAAAGACAAACAAGAAAAAGAAAATTGGAAAAAGTTGAAGAAACAGAGGAGGAGAAAGATGAGGAGGAAGATGAGGAGGAACGGGAGATTGTCAATGTCAAAAAAGAAAAAATCAAAAAAGAAAAGGGAAAAAAACCAACGAAAAAGGTGACATACCCAAGCTGCTTAACTAGGTCATCACCAAAAGCCATGTCTGATGCAATGGTTGGCTTAACAGAGATGAGAAAGAAAGTTTTGAAAGATATCGGTTTTGAAAGATTCATCAACTTCCCAATAACCGAACTCCCTGGAGCATTGTTATATCATGTTGCTCAGAAATTCCATACACCAAGCATGGAATTAAGATTGGAAAAAGGATCCATAAAGGTAACAAGGCAAAAAATACATGATATGCTAGGGGTGCCTATGGGAAAAACAAAATTGGAAGATCTAGAACCAAGAGATAAGGATGATCCTTTCATAGCAGAATGGGAGGGCCAGTTTAATCATGTAAAGAAAATCACACCAGCTGTAATATCAACTGAGATAACAAGCTCATTCGATGCTGATTTCATCTTTACAATAAACTTTCTGACTCTGTTTGCTAGCACGATGGGAAAAGTTGATAATGGTGCAAAGGTGTTTCCAACTGTGTTGATGCATGTAAAAGAAAATGATGTCATTTCAGAAATTGACTGGTGCGGTTACATATTGGAATGCTTACGAGCAAGTAAGCAAAATTGGGATAAGGTGACTAAAGGCGACTACTATTACGGCCCAGCAACATTCTTATGTGTAAGTTATTTTACATGTTTCTATAAATTTATCAAATGTGATTCAATAACATACACTTATTATAATCTAACACAAAATTTATATTTTGTATGAAAAAGCTGCTATACTTAGACTCAACCGACTTCCCCAAATTTCAAGTAATGCGTCATCGCCCAGCAATGAGAAGTTGGAACACGCAAGCAATGAGGAAGAGGATTGGGATGGAAATGATAGACAATAGCTTGGGAAAACTGGAACATCACGAAGAGTTTGATCCGGAGGAAGAGCAGACAGGCTTGAATTTTTACAAGGGAATGGATGTCTACAATGAACCATTGCCTCCGAAGAGACCAGAAACCAAACAGGTAACTTTTACCTTAGTTTAATTACTTATATAAACTGATTGTCAGATAAACTGCAGCATAGACTTCGGCTAAAGCCGAAGACTATGCCTACGGCTAAGCCTTCGGCTTTAACAGCAGGCTATGATGCGGCTTAGCCGCAGGCATTGCCTTTGGCTTTAGCCAGAGGCAATGCCTGCTGCTAAGCCTTTAGCAAGATAAAAAATCATATATGATTTAGAAAATCATATATGATAATTGATATATCATATATGATAATTCATTTATCATATATAATAATTCATTTATCATATATGATAATTCATTTATCATATATGATAATTCATTTATCATATATGATTATGAAAAATCATATATGATAATTCAAATGTTTCTTTTAAATATAAAATATCACATATGATTTTGAATATAGATTAAAAAAAAATAATCCAACTTGCTTATTTTACAGGAGTTTGTTGATAAAATAGAAGAGATGTTTGAAATCATTTCAAATGAGAAAAAGGAGTTGGGTGAGACGTTGAAAGAGGGAATGCAGAAGTTTAAAGGAGACAAAACATTGTTCAATTTATGCAAGAAGTACAAGAAAATGTTCAATGTTTTGGACTTTGGTTTAAATGACAGTGATGATGGAGACACTAGTGATGATGGACACACTGATGATGACAACAGTGATGATGGAAGCGAGGATGGAAGCGATGATGGAAACAATGATAATAAAGGAGGTGATAATGGAAGCGATGATGAGAAAGATAACAATGACATTAGTGATAAGGAAGATAAAGATGGGAAAGATGGTAAAGAGGAAACAGAAAGTGGCAGTGAAAGTGAGAGTAAAAATGAAGAAAGTGAAGGTCCAGTTGAAAAGCTAAAACATATAGAAGAAGGAAGTGAGAGTGAGAGCAACAAACAAGAACAAATGGAAACAAATATCCAGAAAGATGAAGAAAAGATGGAAGAAGATGAAAGTAAAACTGAAGATGAGTCGGAAAACGAATCGGAGACAGAAAAAGAAAATCCAGTTGAGAAGGAAAAAGAACAAGAAATTGAAGTTGAGAAGGAAGAGGAGAAAGAATTGGAGAAGGAAAAAGAAACTACTTTCGAGAAGGAAAAGAAAAATAAAGGATCAGCTGAGAAGTTAGGGACTCCAATTCTTTCTTTTGAGCCACTTGATGAACAGATTCTAGATGAGATTTATGAACATGCAGAAAAGGCTAGTCAATCAAAATTGAAAAAAACAAAAAGCACAGCAAGAAAATCGGTAACACCACCAGAGAAAATGATGACAACAAGAAGCAAAATCAAATCAATTTCACCACCAAGCTTCGATCTTGGAATAAGCCCAGTTTCAAGCAAACCTGCAGCTCAAATTGACACGACAGAAGAAAAAACACCACAGGTTGAAAAAAGGGCTGCAGATGAAACAGAAACAACAACTGAACCAAAAAAGATGGAAAGAAGGGCAAAAAGGGTGGTTGATGAAGAAGAAACCAAAGAACAAGAACCACCTGCAAAGAGAATAAAAAAGCCTTCAAGATATCTGGTTTCACCATACAACAACCGGAAAACTGCCTTAAAAGCAGCGCAAACACCGGATGAATTTATGGTATCCGAAGCTTTATTCTCAATGCAAGGAGATCCATAGTAAGTCTGGTTTATCTTATTAAAAAACACATAAAAATAAAAAATGTGAAATTGTGCTAACAATATATATTTTTGTGTAGCGAATTCGTTTTTGAAACTGAATGGGCATGGGGAGCTGCAACAATCAGAGACAACATGCAAACACTAGCACCACAATTGAAAGTGGATGTTAGTATCATCGACAGCTTTGCATGCATCTTGAACTATGAAGAAACAATCAACAAACCTGCTGCACCAAAGATCAATCAGTATTTTCACACAGGAATACTCGTAAGTACCAACTAAATTAAAACTTAATTACTAAAATATTAATTTGTTCTTAAACATATGTTTGAATTATGCAAACAGACGAAACAAATAGTGGAAGCAAAGAAAAAAGAAGAAGAGAAACAATACAATGATTTTGTTGCAAACTTGACAACCGTGTTCAAAAAAAATACAGATGACAACTCAATGCATCATGTGGAATTGGTAACTTCTTTCAACTATTATGAAAAAACAAAATTTATATTTTGTTGTATAACAACGATTCTAATTTTTTTTTTTCTTAATATTTATACAGGCATTCTTCCCAATAATCGCACATGAACACTTTTACCTGATTGTCTTCAACATAAGGAAAGGCACATCTGTCATCATAGACAACTCACCAAAGACATATGAAGCAAAATACAGCAAGGAATGCGATGTTCTGGTAAGTAATTAGACACTCATGCACATTATCATATATGATAAAATAAAAAAAAAATTAAAGACAATAAGCTATCACATGTGATAAAATAATGTGATGTTCTAGAAAGTAACTAAATATTAAAAAGTTATATTTTAGACTCTTATACAGGTAAGCCTTCGGCTTACCTGAAGCCGAAGGCGTCTTCTGCGGCTAAGCCGCAGAAGACGCCATCAGCTTGGACGTAGGCATAGGATGCAACTAAGCCCTTCAGCTTTGCATATGAGATAAATAATTGTCTTTAATAAAATAAAATTTCTATTTTGTGTAGAAAAAACTGTTGTCAAGATATCTAGCATCCCACAACCATGAAAAGGCAGCTGATATAGAATCAAAAAAGACAACGGTGATGAAAATGAAGTGGGCAACAAAAGAGAATGTCATTGACTGTGGAATTTTTGTGATGATGCATATGGAGCATTATGGTGGAGAAAGTCAGAAGAACTGGAATTTGGATTTTCCGAAAGAAGGAAGAGATCAGGAAATACAAATAATAAAGCTGAGAATGAAATATGCAACCAAGATGCTCATGCATGAACTCAACATCCACCGACAAAAAATGAGCGAGGAAACATTTGAGTTTGCAGGAAAATACACTGACAAGAAAATGAAGGAGGAAATGATAAAGGCAGAGATAGAGAAGAAGAAGAAAGAACAGGCTGAAGAACATGTTGCAAGTGCAATATGATGGAAAAGGAATGGAAGATTCAGAAGTAGGACTAACGAAGGATAGGAGGGCGTAAAACAACTTTTTGGGGCAACTGACGCAAATTAAAAAACTAATTTCTGTTTAGTCTCTTATGAAATGTCTAAATTCGTATGCTACAATATCACTTTGAATTTCTAAGTAGGATTATGGTTTAACATTGCAAGAACTATGATGCAATGTTTTATTAATTGAATGGCGAAACATCTCTGGATGTTATTTTGGATAATAAGTCTTGTTTAAATTTCATTAGACCAATTGATAATCACTTGTTATAGCTATTGATATTGGATAATTGCCTCTGCGATTTAAACAAGGCATGAAAGTAATACATTATCATATATGATAAAGTAAAAATAGTAATTTGCCTAGTCTAAAATCATATATGATATTAGATAAATATAACATATGATATACTCTTGTTCATAACGTATCATATATGATAAAAAAAAACTAATAAAACAAGTATAAAATCATATATGATTTTGGAGAATTATCATATATGATAATACATTTAAAAAATTTGCTTCAGAATTATCATATGTGATAACTAAAATGAAAGTAACAAAAACACAACACATTCATAATACTCTTGTTTATAACTAATCATATATGATAAATCAAAAAGATAAACACCAAGTGTAAAATCATATATGATTTTGGAGAATTATCATATATGATAATAAACCTAAAAAAACTGCTTCTGAATTATCATATATGATAACTGAAATAAAAGTAACCAAAACTCTTGAAAATAATCAGAAACAATCTGTTTCATATAAAAACTCAGTAATAATCAAACAATCATGTCTAGGTCTGTTACTCAAATTTCTTCAACACAATCCAACAAAACAAATAATAATCAAAGAAATAAAAAAAAAAAAAAAATATGTGGACGATTTATGTTGAAATTCATGGTTGATCCAAGACCTCTTCTCTTGTAACTTCTGATTGATCCAAATCCCCTTCCCTTGTAACTACAACTTCATCCAACTCGGCCTCTTCTGCAAACTTTTTTGGGCACGTCCTCCTGTTGTGACCATCTGTCTCTCCACATAACGAACATGCATTCCTGTTCTTCGAATTCTTTTCAAGAGCTTGCTCTTTCCCTCCTTTTATGCGCATCTTTTTACGGCCTTTAGGATTACCAAGAGCCGGATTGTTAATGGTTTTTTCAGCCGGCTTCGGGACTCCAACAAGTTCCTCCAAATTATCAGCCTTGTTCTTAGAAGGAGGATTTGGGCAATCAGCCTCGACATCAATCTTTAGCAACCTCAACTTTTCAACAAAAGAAGACAACCTCGCCTCATCTTTACTCAACATATGGACACAGTGATCAACAATGGAACTTGCCTCATTTGCATAATTCTCAACAATCTCATTCTTCTCACCATATCTGTTCCTTTTATTCCTCAAAGCAGCAGGTATAAGGTTCTTTGTCCAACGCCTCAATATGTATTGACTTGGAATCACTTCAATATTGGCATTCTTAAACACACAAAAAACATGCCTGCATAATATTCCAACTCGAAGAAAAAGCTGACAGGAACATACAACTGATCCATCCCCTTGGTTACGCAACACCTTAATGGACAAAAAAGAAAGAAGATAGTAAAAAATCATATATGATAAAACAAAATAAATAAGGTAGTAAAAAATCATATATGATAAAAAAAAAATTTTTTTAAGTAGCCAACATACCTTATATAATCCATCAACTCTATAAAACAGGTTAACTGGCTCTTCTTCTTCAGCTTTATCGTTATCCTTACCTTTATCCTTAACTCTCTTCCTAGCTTTCTCTCTCAACTTAGCTTTCTTCTTCTCCATTAATGCATCAACAAATTTTGTTTCTCTAATAACAGATACCTCAGATCCTTCAACCAAGCTTTTGGTTTCTATTTGACAATACCATGTGCCTGCAAAAATCTCTGCTTGAACCAACTCGAACAGAGGACGAGTAAAAACCTTCGAAGCATGACGTTCAATCTTAAGATAGGTTCTAAACTTCGGAACAGAATCAATAGTCTTATGATCAAGCCTCTCTTGTATATGCCTCTGCTTTTCCATTGCCGTCTCAAAACAATTCATAAAATTCATAAGAGTGGAACCTTGATTCGTAAAATGAGAGAAAAAGGAGTTCTCACTCTCAGATCTAGACGTCGTCCTCATCAAACCACACAAGGGGGAATCAATAAAATAAGCAGGAATCCAACACGAACGTATATTAAACATCTTTGTTAACCACTTATGATTCTGCAAACTAAATTCATCCAGTAACTTTGACCATCTATCCTCAAACTCCTCCGGACCAATATACATATTCCATACAATTTGATTAAACTTCTTTTTAAAGTCGGTATCATCATAGATTTTAGAACATATCTGTAAACAAAACAAATAACATCTGATTTAACAAATGATTTGAAAATAGATATGTGTTATCATATGTGATAAACCAATAAGAAATACACATAGAATCAAGTATCACATATGATTTAACATATTATTTGAAAAAAAAGTTCAAATTATCATATATGATAAATCAATAAGAAAATACACATAGAATCAAGTATCACATATGATTTAACATATTATTTGAAAAAAAGTTCAAATTATCATATATGATAAATCAAAAAGAAATACACATAGAATCAAGTATCACATATGATAAACAAAAAGGCAGAAAAATACCTTTCCAGGGAGCTTTTGAGTAATATGCCACATGCAAAGTCTGTGTTTAGAACCCGCAAACTCAGCTTCAATGGCATTTCTCATAGCCCCATCCTGATCAGTAACAACAATAGTTGGAGCCCTACCAAACGCCTTTATGAACGCTTTGAGCAACCAAATATACGAAGCTGTAGTTTCGTTCTTCAACAAGCCTGCTGCGACTGTTACACACCTCCGATGATTATCTATGGCTGTAAAGGGAACAAACACCATTTTGTACCTGAAAAACAAAAAAAAAAATACTTAAAATAACAGATTAAATAGAAAATCATATAATCAAAATATCATACTGAACATACAAATACTTACTTGTTTGTTCTGTAAGTAGCATCAAACGAAACAACATCACAAAACTCTCTATAGTTGTACTTAGAAACTTCATCAGCCCAAAAAATAGCCGCAAGCTCAGCATTATCAACCAAATAATCAAACGAAAAATCGGGCACATGCTTCTTCCTATTCTCCATCTTAGATATAAGCATCTGCGCATCACTATCACCTATATAGCAGTTCACACCCCTAAAAAAGTTCTTAAAATCAACAGTCGTTCCATGAACAAGCAAATAAGAACCCTTCAAACCAGTTAAGATGTGATGAGCTTTCGTTGCACCTATATTTACGCTAGCAGCTTTAACAATGAACAATTGCTCAGAATAGGTTAACTGCCTCTCAGTCTTCGACAAATGCTTATACTCTTCACGTTCAAGCTCGTGATTATGAATAATATCAAACACATTCAACCTGTACTTAGAAGTACCAGGAATCAAATCAAAAATAACACGTGCTTTGCAGCCTGTGATATGTAGGTTCGAACTTCTAACCTGCTTGTCACTATTCTCTAAGTCTAACGTGTCAACATGAATTCCCTTGGGACAACCTTCCCTATTACACACTAAATACTTTTGTTTCACAGTACCATTCCTCAACCTTTTCTGGCATGACTTCCTAACCACAAACCCTGCTTTAGCAGCATATTTCATGTACGCAGCAATGCACTCATCAATAGACTTATAAACTTTGCCCTTAACCAATAAAACGTCCACAGGAACTTTAGGAATATAATAAACAGTTCCACCAGGAGTATCAAAATTAGAGTGAGTAGGAAACGATTCAGGAGTTTTCAAAGGATTCAATTCTGAAAAAAAAAAAAAAAACAATTAAACAAAAAATCAAAACAGTGATTTACTAAAAATGAAATCACAGACACAACTTCTAATTATATCATATATGATATATCATATATGATCTGTCATATATGATATATCATATATGATATATCAATATCATATATGATATATCAATATCATATATGATATATCATATATGATATATCATATATGATATTGATATATCATATATGATATAATATCCAAAATGCCTTATTTAGAGCTTAAATCTACTTACTAACAGCTTAAAAACTGACTAACTCAATCAAAACATAAATAAATGGCATATTCAGAGCTTATAACAGCTTAGTAACATAGCTTACTCTTAATTGATTCAGATAAATCACCGTGTTCATAAGCAACAATCTCCTCAGCATACTTAGCTGAAACATCTTCACTAACAACAATCTCTTCAAAAGCAATAGAAGAATCATTTACAGCAATCTCTTCAGAAGTAGTAGAAGAATCCATAAAACCTGCATATAAGATGAAAAAAAAATGAATAAGTTAGCTTATAATTAAGCTTATAGAAACAGAGAGCTATAATTAAGCTTGGAAATAAGATTAAATAAAAATAAACGATAAAAAATTAGGATAAGCTGATGTACGGGATGAAGAATGAGCTAAATTAATGAATTGAGAAGCAAAAATTAGGGTTTGTTGAAGAACGAGATGAAGGAGGTGGTTGGTTAAAGGAATCGGTTAGATGAGAGAGAAGGAAGAATCACACACTTTGTGTGTGTGAAAAAGTGACGCATTAATTGAGATGGGAGTAAAAAATATAATTTATAGAGTACAAAAATACCCTTGTAGTGTAAATGTAAAATTAAATCTCAGCCACTAGATCAAAATGAATGGAAGGTGGGGATTGATCCCTTGGTATGTAAATAATGTTTAGTCCTCAAATGATCTTTGTTCAATCTATAAAAGTAACCAAATAAAACTTTTACCCACTAAAACTTATAAAAGTAACCAAATAAAAACTTTTACCCACTAAATAACAAATACCAAAATAAAAAAGTGCTTTCCAAATCAAATTTGTCAAAAATAACATTTGCTTACTAAAACTTATTGAGTATAAAAGTAAGTAAATAAAAAAATTAATAAAAGAACGGAGTAAATATACCATCACACTTTTCCCAAATTAATAAAAACTACTGCTTCCTCACCTGCACTTAACCCAATTCCCAAATCTCACCTCATCATCCCAATTCCCAAATGTCTAAACCCTAACTTCGTCATCGTTATTAACAACCACCTCCGGCACCGTCGTCACCACCACTGGTCGTCGATTGATACCCCAACTCCGGCACCGTCATCACAAGCACCAGCGTCGTCACCACCACTGATCGTCGATCAATACCCCAACTCCGGCACCGTCATCACCAGCTCCACCGTCGTCACCACCTCTGGTCGTCGATCGATACCGTAACTCCGGCACCGTGCTCACAGTCGTTAGGTATAATACATATTCTTTTGAGTTTTCGTGTTAGTTAAAATTTTATCATATTATCGATATGTTGTTACAGCTGATTATGTGTTTGTAAATGTGTGTTGATATGTTGCTGATTATTGGTTTGTAAATATGTGCTTATTAGGTTTTAGTACTTTATTTTGTGTATAATTGATGCATATGGAATTTTAATAGTTGAATTAGTAAGAGATTAGATGTTAATATGAATGATGTGAATTCAGGTCGATGCTTAAAGTAAATGTAGTGAAACATATTAATGAGAATTTGAGCATAGAATTTAGTTTTTATTTACCGGACTAAACTCGATTGCTGGTTTGTCGGAAAATGAAAAATCGATGAGTTGAAGTGAATTTTGGTTATAATATTTGATTAGGATTTTGTGCATTGTGGATAGATAATGAGCTAATGTAGCGAAATAGATTCAGCGTTGGTTACAAGAGATGTTTGGATGTTGCGCAGATTGTAATTTTGGTTATAAGTAACCAATTTGGTCTTGTAATTTGTATCAAGCTTCATAACTGACACACCGTGGTAGTAGTCTTCCTCTACTGCTTATCTTTATTTCATAGTCCGTTTATACTTTATATAGACTTGAATTGATTTGCTTAAACAGCGCTTGTGTTTAAGCACTTATTTGTGTCTTGGCTATATATGTGTTTAGGCATATGTATCTAGTATTTAATGTGTTATGGCCTAGAACCATTAAAGATGAGTATTATGTTAAAGCACAAGCGAATAAAAGATATATGTTGTCACATTAGACCATACGATTGTATTTACACATTTCATTGTATTGGCAGGTTAATATTCTAAAAGCTTCAGCATTCATGATTTAAAAATATAGTATAATTACACATTCTTACATGTTTGCTATTTTACGTAGTTGTTTTATTAATACATCAACCTTTTTGATCTTCCTCATTATTTTATTCAAGTTGCAGTTAAAATATTGATAGAACTCTGTTCCTAGTCATAAAGATGTACCTTTTTTAATCAAACAAAAACAATAAAAGTTGTATCACAATACCATCTCTTCATAGTTTACAAATATCCAGTAGTAATACTAGAGGTGACCACAAAAACTTTATTCATACACCACCATGTTATTCAGTTTTGTACTAAACTACATCACCCAAAACTTTTTGGTGGTGTACTAAATTACAGATCACATCCGGTAACTAAATCACCCATTACAGTAATAATGACCCATAACCCAAAAGCCACATCAGCAACTTCTTCCTTACACTGATAATCTGCATGATTAATTATGCAGTAGATGACAAGAGCAGGTTTAAACCATCCCCATCTGTATTTAGATTGTTGACTGATCTTTCTCATTGTATGATCTGATCTGTGTTTAGACAAATTTGTTGACATGGTACCTCACTACTTTTACCTATTGGTGTAACTATTAGTTTTTTGTCATTTTTTTTTCTAATAAACGGGTCTTAAACACATGTTTTCAGTGAGATGATTGTTGTGCATCCAAATGCTGAGATCCTTGACGACATTGCTGGCAAACTGAGAGAGGTCGGTAGCTATAAATACATATTTTTCTCCAACTTCATGTTTCCAATATTGTTATAGTAATTATTTGGTTGAATTTGCGCGGCAGTATGTATTAGAGGAGCTTAACGTCAAGTCTGTCGTGCCCTGCAATGATCCATTAAAGTATGCTACTTTACGTGCCGAGCCTGATTTCAGGTACTTTAAGCTCTTCTATTCTATTTTCTTCAGTATTTTTATGTTGAACATTCTACGAACTATGAAATAATGTATCTTTTCTATTTATGTGTATCAGTGTGTTGGGTTAAAGACTGGGAAAATCAATGAAATTAGCTGCGGAGTCAGTGAATGCAATGTCACAAGACGACATTTTGTCTTTCGAGAAAGCAGGGGAAATTACCATTGCTGGCCACTGTTTGAAGCTTCTGATATGAAGGTGAATTAATGGTTTCATTTTAACAGCATATTATCCAGATGTCTTCAAGATCGTCTACCTAAACTATATATCATAATCTATTTTGGCATTGTAGATTATGCGTACTGGAACCCACTGATTCAGTGGAGGTTTATTTCAGTTCACTGATGACGACCCGTCCGTTTCTGCCCGTATTCTACAATCCCAGGTAACTCTTGATGTCACTATATATTTACTGATGACTGGGTTGATGTGGGTTTTGCTTTATCTTTAGCGGGCCAAACAGACAAAGTAATCTGTTTGAGAGATCAGCCTATTGGCTACTAGCTTTTTTTTCTTATCGCAGGAAGCATACATCAAAGAGCCGCTAGGATCCCCTTTACTCGACATTAGCGTGTTACCAAACCATGCTGTAAGATCTTATGAATACGTTGCTGCTTTTCTCTAATACAACTTTTTTTTGTTTATATAAAGTCCTAGTGTTTGCTTCATATATTTCCTAGAAATTGAACCAAAATATGTTTCCTTAGATATTTAACTCACAATATAACTGTGTTCTCGGTTCTTGAACTTGCCATAGGCTTTAGTATTCTGATACTAACTTTTTTTTTTTTGAAATTTGCAGGTGGTCATTGCTGCAGACTTACAAAAATATCTCAAACTGTGACTTCAAGATTACTTTGCCGAGATTTGCATTGAATTATATTCATGTCAGTTACTTAGTACTCTGTTTATAAATGGTGCCAACATGGAGACATGGATCGAGAAGGTTACATCTGCTGAGTTTGACCGAGTTGGTTCATAAGCATGCATGTTCTGGAGCATACATGTTGGAACCCTATACATAACTTAATGTTCTTAGATGACCAGATATAAGATTGCTTTAGACCTAATCTTCAAGAACATTTACTGTAGGTATGTGAAATTGTATGTTGATGGGTGATTCCAACTGACACAATGTATTTGCACCTTTTTGAGAGATGAAATGTAATATTATGTGTATGTTTGTAATGATAAGCTGTTTTGATAATTAATATAAGCTCAGACAAGAAAAAATATAGATAAAAATTAGATTAATATATAAAGACTTTTACTGACTAAACTATCTTAAATAACTGCCAGTATTGAACTAATACATCCCCATGATAGGAAGATAGCGGCTCTTTGTGCTTACTAAAATGTTTTAGTCAGCAAATCTTTTGGACCTTTACTTACTGTTTTTTTAGTGATTATAGACATATAGTGATCCCTTTGTTACTTACTCTTTTATTTTTAGTGGGAGTAGAGTAAAAGGCTTTTAGTTACTGAATCTACACTTTTTCCTCACTCTTCCTTTAGTAAGCAAATGTCCTTTATTTTGTAGTGTGGTGATAATATATATTCTAGCTAAAAGCGTTTAACTTTTAAATAAGATCTCAAATTAATTGTATATGTTGATTATGTTCAAGTTGATAAGGATGCACTCTTTTATGTACGAAATTGATGGTGAAGTGATAGTGTTAGACCGTTAGAAACGTGATAATCATTAAAATTAATAAATACACGCAATTAATGGATTGAAGAACTTTTACAAAACATATATCAAAATTAGTGAATCATCAAATGAAATCGTGAGTGACACATAAGGCCAACAACCTACTTAAAATACAAGTGAAGGCTTTTAGTTGGAATATAAGCCGACAAGACTAAGCCTTATACCTTACGAAAGTTAGAGTTTAGAATTCATTTATATATTAAAGACTTAGCTCAAATACACTTAAACGCTTAGTTCGTTATTTAAATACTATTTAGTTTGGCAGAGTTACAATGACTATTTATAATTATTAAACGATTAACGAAAATAAATGATGTGATAACGTAAATTTGACATATGACATATGACAATTCAAAACCTTAAAGTTCACTCAACATAAATTAAGAAATTATGTTTAAAGCATAAGCAAAGTGTTTTGTACTTTTGTGCATACCAATAGTCCTGTGGTTACAAAGGTTCCTTTTTAATAGCGGCTACACAAGGTTTATAATCCTTCATTTCAATGGCATGTAATAAAACTTAATGAATAGTATACGGCATAAGGATACATAAGATCAAATAATTCAAAGAGTCGTGAATAGCAAGGGTCATTATACTGTTTTAAGTTTAGCATAATAATGACATAATTAGCTTAATTCAAATATTGATTATTCCGACAAATAATCGGATTCAAACACAGTTCTAAACGTCTTTCTTTAAAGAATAAGGCAACAAACATGGAAAAATCTACAAACCATTTTCATGCAGAGTTATCCAAACATTCAAAAGTGTTGATAAGATAGGTGATCCGAAACTTAGCTCATACTAATGCAAATTAAAGAAGCCTAAAATAGGTGATCCCAAACTTAGCTAAGACCCAATGCAAATTAAAGAAGCCTAAAACTCTAACAAGCCACATTAGTAAATTTCAACCTTAAATAAATATAAACACAACTAAATACCTTTCTTACGGTTATCACCTTAATTAAATAATGAATATAAAAGAAAAATTACATAATTTTTGCTCGAACTCATTTGTAAATAATAATAACAAATTGGTAAACAAAGCCGGTGGAATGCACGAGTCTGAACGAAAATAAATAAACTATAAGCAAGACAACAACAATAAATAAACTATAGACTCAACAAAATGGTTACATTTACATAAACATTAACAAATTACTTTCAACAATCAACAAAGATCTCTCACGGCAGCTTTAATTATAGATTGTTGTATATTTGGCAATTTATACAAATATTACGTGATGAACACTTAGATACAAACTTTGTGCGTAGCACGGTTTCTGAATGTCTCGTATGTTATAATCTTATTCTTAGAAATTGTTATATATAGTCTTTTCGTTGTGCATGAACGGACCTTCATATTCATAGGGGCAAGGGAAGACTTTGGTCTCAACAAATATTTGGGCTATTATTGTAATATTATAAATATATTGATATATAAGTGTAATTGTTTGTTAATTTTTGTGTGGCCCTCCCTAATATTTTGGTTACTGAAAAGTCACCTAGTAAAAAGGTGCAATTTGGAACGGCAAATCATATAATTCAATGTCTCTCTCATAAATATCAAATTCACACAAGTTCAACTAATCTTGTTCATTTATGTATGAACTGTCGTTTAATATATATATGAATTGATTAAACAAATTTACAGAACTTATGTACTACTAGTATTTAACATTCTCAAATCTATTTAGTATATATATTTTTTTAATTTTTAGCGTTGTTTGTAGACTCAATCTAAAATATAAATTTTATTAGTCGACAAAATTACAGCTTTTATTTAGAAATTAGGATCTTATGATAAATGACAACCGTAGTTGGTTCATCTTGAAGTGCAATTATAGTTGTATACTTAATTTTTAGGAACTAATACTTGGTTAATATTAGTAACATATACTTTTCTTTTTTTTTGAACTGATAGTAACATAAAATTTGAGTAATGGGCTGTGATTAGTTAACATTAGTGGCATACAACATATGGGAAAAGTTAAGACACTTTTTTCGTATTACAAAAGAAAGCCCGATGATACATCAAGAACCTGTTTATCATCATATTGTGTTTTCAAAGATATATAGAAGATGGTACACAAACAAAGTTGACTGTGAATCATGTGGATATTGGCCAGTTTTCCCTTTTCGCTACATGGTCTAGAATGTTAGATCATATGATGAAAACGTTATGGCATACTCTCAAAGTCCTGGTGTATCAATGACTTGCCATTATAAATCACAAATATGATTCAGTAACCACTTTTTGTTAATAAATGGTGTGAGAAGTTACGTGGTTGTAACTACCAAGCACGATAAGTATCCACTTAATACTTAAGCAGTAAAAATTACATTACTATGGTCTATGTATCCACTAAAGCACAATAAGTTCTTGAACCTATAGGCAGAAAAGCCTGTGTCAAGGAAATGCATACCACCATGCATGACGATGACACCACTAGAATTAGTTTCTCCTCACAAATGATTCAAGTCTACTGGTTCCACACAAATGACTCCCTACCAGAAATCTAATGACCCGTTCATTGACAACCAGGTCATTCATCATTTGGTGATCGTTAATAAGGTTGCGAGATGAAATATTGCATGACTACAAGAAACTAATTCACGTCATGAGTCCGAGTATATACATTCATATTTAGGAGCAACAAGTATTTTTATTAATGGGCTTTAGCATGTAGGCTTACTAAGATTCAAAACCATCAGTACAATTGTAAACATAAAAAGCAGAATACTCATAATCGGGTCACTTAAAAGCGTTCAATAATCACTGTATCGGATTTTCATTAAAATTTTGAACCTGACTCCTCCACAACACTAAAACACAAAATTCATTTTTCTACTATTCATGGTCAATCATGGATACGCTCCATAATCCAACTGATGAAGAAATCTCACGATTTGCATACTCCATCATCATGCTTCTTGGGCAACTGTTTGGATATTAACAAGATCACGGAAAAAAATGTGTTATACACATATAAATTGTATTAGTTGACAAAACAAAAGGATATATAGAGTACCTTCTTCCTTTATAAAGGTGATTTTGCAGCTTGATTGATCAATAGATAGCGCTTTCAACAATGAATTCAAGTCACTGAAGTGTTGTTCGTCGTCTTTGGAAAAGTAAATCAACACAAACTTAATATTAGTTTGACTCTCATCTTCTTGTTGAAGTAGTTTCTCATATGTATACTGGAGAGAAAAGATTAGACACATTAATTGATCATATATGCATAGAAACAGAATCTAAACCATTTTGAAGTGCAATGGAAATGAAATATTACATCAACTAGCGGATAATTAACATTACACCAACAAAAACACATATAAATCTTACCTTGACAACATGGCTTGTATCGGTAAACTGGTGGTACTTCACTAAAGATAGAGATCGAGGCCGACAACACCAAAGCACAACATCCACAAGAGCTACGTAAACTGGTGATTCATTTCTTAAACCCAGGAGTTTAAGCTCAACATGCTCAAGTTTATAAGGTGGTGACTGGATCAACTTTAACTCCTCGACATCTATGAGCCTCTGTAAGACAATTGGTAAACAACTTTGTATCAGTGATTATTTTATATCATTGGTTGGGAGCAAGTAAATACACATAAATTGCTGATAAAATAAATGAATTAGAGAAGATACCCAAAAAATAGCCAACTCTAAAACTTTGAAAATGCTATTCTTTTCCAGAAATCGTCTCAGCTTCAGGAACCAAATAATGTCAAGATCCTTGTCTGTGCTAAATTTCAGATATCCTATGGCGAGGGATGAATTTTTACTTGACCAATGGATATCTGGGACGTGTGTGCTGGTTTTGTCATAATACTCGAACAGAAGTAAATTGGGTGCATTTAAATCAATTTCTTCCAAATCACAATCCGATTGTAGTTCTATTCTCCTCAAGAAATGATGTGACAACTTAAGGTCGTCAACAGGAGATGAAAGACTTAAACACAAATTCTCGAGAAACGGGAAATTAGATATAATCTCATCAAGTCTTTTTAGAGGAGACCCGCTATAACAAAATGTTGTGAGCTTTTTGCATGAAGCCATAAACATAGAGGGGGCTTTGTATTTGTTAGCCATATACAAAAGATATATAGAATCTAAGTGAAAATAACTTAGATTCGGAGCTTCAACATCTATTCTTTCAAGTAGAAGTCTTTTGTTACACTAAATATTAACTTTTAGAAGATTCTGATGCCTTTTAACACAAAAAGTTTTGAAGCCATAGCAATATTCAAGATAAATTTCTTCAAGAAGAGGGCAACCTTTGGTCAGATACTCGATCACACCCTCGTGTATCGGGAGATACGAAAGCGACAACAGCCTCAATGACTTGAATTTAACAACGCCAACCATCAAGGATGAAGGCAACTCACACTTATGCAACGTCAAAGATGTTAACGAAGGGGCAGATAAGAGCGTGTTAGGCAAACGAAACATTGGCAGATTCTCAGGATATAAATCAAAATGAATATTCATCACTTTCAAGCCTATTTCAAGAACTAAATCAAGACAATGTCCAAAAAGTTCTTTTTCCTTACGAGTCTAGAGGACTGTATAGAAGTCGAGTGTGTGTGCACTGATATTTTGCTCGCAGAATCTAGACACAGTACGTTCAACATACTTATAAAACTTATCTACAATATACTCATCGTCATAACCTCTAGGAAACCAGTTATTGTCTTTATGGAAATATAAAATAGGAAAAGAAGCCATTAGAGCAAACCATCGCTTAGACAACACACTCATTCGAACACGCGTTATTGTATCCTTCCGAAGATAAGACAGTAAGTGGTGAACAATAAAGTCAGGAAGCATTGAAATCCGGTCCGTTGTATCTATTGGGTTTTCCTCCATCTTCTTGCTTGACCCTATTAAAAGTAAATCAAACAAGTGAACAAGTAATAGAGAAAAAGAAAAAAAATCGCTGTAAGTTTCAAGTGGATGCATGCGACTGAAAATATCCAACAAATAATAATTTCATATAGTGTGCTTAATTTAAAGCCGTATATAAGTGCTTATTTATAAGCTAGAGAGAAATAAGCAAATCCCAAATACTCTGTTCAAGTAAAAAAAACTTGTAAAATTTATAAAAGAAAAGGCAGTAATATTTCATAGAGATATTAAAATAAAAATGTACCTTCCATTGGATTACTTTTTTTCGTTTTTCTTTTGTTTTTTCTCTTCATCGTTTCTTTTGAAGAAAATGTTTGAATGGCAATAAGAGAGTGTTCGGATAATATTTATATTGTTGTACTTGGGTAAATGACATAAAGAGTCCTTGTATTTATATTGCTGAAAACGGTATTTGATGTTAAGTGTGGTTATTATTCGTTAGTTTTAGCTTTCATTTTTGTTTATATATTTTCGAATGATTTAATTATTTACACAATTAAACCACTTACTATCTAACATAAACCTCACTCAGGCGACACTTGAAACCACATCTTTTAGGTTGATGAGTCACTTACATATCGTTAAACCGCAAGGCCTTTGGTTTGTTAATGATTATTAGCTTAATGATGCATAGCATTAAGAAAGGCACAACCACTGTTCATAGATTATAGAGCATATTATAAAGCGTGCATATATAGATGTTTGTTATATGTTATAATCTTATTCTTAAAAAATGTTATAGTCTTTTCGTTTAGTTCATAGTGCCAATGGAAAGCTGTGGCCCCTTCAAATATTTCTGCTATTATTGTAAATATGTTGATATGTAAGGGTAAATTTTAGTTAATTTTTGTCTGGCACTCCTTAATATTTTGGTTACTTAAAAGTCACCTAGTAAAAAGGTGAAATAATTTGGAACGGCAGATCACAGTTAAATGCCTCTCTCATAAATATCAAATTCACACAAGTTCAACTAATCTTCTTGTTCATTTATGTATGACATGTGCACTCGTTTAACATATTTATGAATCGACTAAACAAATAGAGAGAACCTATGCACTATTTAACATTCTCAAATCTCATTTAATATAGTTTTTTAATTTTTTAGTGTTGTTTTTAGACTCAGTCTATGTTAGGTATATGTAATATATATCTCAAGTTTGTTTGTAAAATTAGAGTTTTGATTTAGGATTAGGATCTTTTAACAAATGACCATTGAAGTTGGTTCATCTTGAAGTGCAATTGTAGTTGCATACATAATTTTTAGGAGCTAATACTTGGTTTCAAGGGTTGAAGAGTTGATTTGCAAACTTTTATTTTTTTATTTGAATACGCTATTCGATAATCAGTTGTACATTTGTTATACGAAGCTTCATGAGATTATATATTTGATTGTGCAAATAAGAAATGAAAGTATGCCAATTAATTCCCTTACTTAAGAGATAAATTGTTAGAACATAATAATCACTTATGAATGATTATCGTTTGGATGGAAATTTCGAAAACCATGGACATTATTCAAAAATAGTGAAATATAATTAACAATTCGATGATTCTATAAAGTAATTAAGTGATTGTACTAATTTTAACGTTTTTGAAACATTACTATTAAAACTAGTAATAAATTTTTTATACCGTCAAATTTGTTAACTAAATTATTGTACTTTGAGTTTTGTTCACCTGAGTCACACAACTATTAGTATAGTTATATATAAGAAAATTTGAGATTATTTTTGTAACCGGGTATCAAATATCAATTTACCGCTCTTTAAAACGTGTCCAAATCACATGTCATATCATCTAATTCGTCACTTTTAAATCGGTTTTATAAATTATTTTTTGTTATGAATAATTATTAGTGGATGTCCATATAGTCCATAAGAAACCCACGACCCAATTAGCTATTAGTGTTTTTACCCTACTGTTTATCTTATATATACCTCATGTATCTTTGATATTATAGATTAATTAAAAGATTACTTTCATTCCCTCTATTCTTGTTCACAACACGTTATCAGCACGCTCACCATGTTTTGTCGATTTCCAGAGCACGTAGGTGTACACATCTATCAAAAGATAGATCACAGGTATGTACTATTTTAATTTTTACGAATGAAAATCTAGGAATTGTATGTTGTCTTTGATTTCTAAAGCACGAAAACTCTATTGAAGAATAAGAAGGTACGTCTTGAAACCCCTGTATCCATTCGTATTTGTTTACTGTCACCTATATATAGTTATGTGCCATATTAATTCAAGAATCGACTTTTCTTAGTATTGTGATGTCATTATTTAGTTGGATGTTTTATGTGTCATTAGTATATATAATTCATGGTCTATGTCTTTTGTTTTTATTTAATGATTGGATCATTTAATTATCTCTTCGTAATTTATTAGATCACTGGCTCAATATTTATGTTACGTGATGATATATGTATTGATTTCTTAACATTTAAACAAGACATATATATGGCAGTGGTACCGTGGCTCAACCCACTAAACATATATGGAGTATCAAATATTATTCTCGTAGTCAATGTAAATCAAAACAGTTCTATGCATATTTGCTTGATCAACAGGATCTTAGAATATGATGACCATAAGTTATCTATGTAAATAATAATAATAATAATAATAATAATAATAATAATTATAAGAGTGGTGTTTTTGTGAGGACAGTGGATATAAGTTCATACCATTTGCTTTCTCTACATTCGGAGAATTTGATGCGGAGGCTCTGGAGACACTTTCACGTATTAATTCTATTGCCAATAGCCACTCAAATAATTCTAAGAGTGGTGTTTTTATTTTTCATAGAATAAGCTTTTGTATTCAGAAAGGAGTGAGAGCACAGCTTGTGTCTAGACTCCCATCCAACTTTGTGTAAGCTTATTATGTATCTATGAAATAATTATTATTATTAAAATAATAATAATAATAATAATAATAATAATCAGTATCTACAATTAATTTGCAATACTGATCTATGCATTTTTGTGATTACATTTTTGATACCTGTTTGATATCAATCTAATATTGATTATCTCATGCAAATATAAATTAGCGCAACATGTTATCATATGTAACTTGCTTATTTTATTTCTGAGTTTGAAGATTAATCTAAACTCCCTTTATAACCTAGTATATTATTATGCCAAATTTTGTTTAATCTGATTTGGTGACTTAGAAACTAGTAGAGAGTATTATGTTTTGCCTTTAGATGCCAAACTAGAAAATAAAGCATACAATAGATACAAATATAAAGCAATCTACTTGGAGTGATGTAATACAAACATGTGAAACCAAATGTCATGGTAATGCTTAATCTTGATATAATTGATTCACCTATGGTCGTAAGATTTTGATTCGATGCATGCGAGGCACCTACTTCATTTTATGTGGAGATGCATTTACGAATTTTACTTGTCACAATAAGGTAATGAAAGTACTATTTTTGATATTTGTGTTTTGCCGATAGAAATAAAAACGAGGTTATATAGAAAATGTCATTAAACATGTCCAATTGAATATGCCCTACTGTGTGACACAAAATGAAAATCGATCAATGTATCATAGTTAACTATGGACATGATTGAAGCGCGTATAATGAAATTCATTATAAGGTTTTGATGACTAAACGTGCCAAGATATTGTAGAACTATAAAATTTGAAAATTAGGAAGAAAAAATATGAAAGTATTGTATGATTGGTCAAAATTCTACACATGATGAATTGTCTTAATTTACGAGCATGATTGTTATAGGTGGATAATTATAAATATTGGTTCTATATATTGCATTCATGATATTATATCTTGCATGGTATGAAATATTGATGTAGAAACTATTGAAAGAGGCGAGTTCTGTCATTTATATTTTTATTTGTATATAAGTAGCATTACAATCCAATTAATGACAAGAAAATGGCATGCAATAACTGCATATATTATTTTATTTTTTTACTTGTAACAATTCAAGGTAAATATGTGACGCTAAAATTCGTGATACTCCTGAAGCTCGTTATAAATTGATTCACCTACGATTGTATGGGCTTGGCTATATGTAGTTATCTCTCACCTATTTTATGTGAGGAAAAGTTATTTGCGAGAACACTTGTGACAATAATGGTAAGAAAAAAAAATGAACTGAAATATCGTAGTTATGCACGTGGTTGAAATGCATATTATGAAATTGATGATGAAGACATGATGAGCCACTGAGATATCGTAGAAACACACGAGAATTAAAACATGAAAAATAAATGTGTCATACAAAATATAAGTTATTGTTATAAGTATGAGAATTATTTTTGTGTAACGTTGATATATGTTACTTATCTTAAAGAATAGAAGAAAGGGATATATGATGAAAAAAAAATTGTCGTGGTGTTTGCAAAATTATTTTAAGGTTGTCTAAGAATAACTAGTTATAATACCTGTGCACGCACAGGGTTTTTAAAATTTCGTTTTGATTATTTATTATTATTGATTAAGAAATGAATCACTTAACATGTTTTAAATAGTTTTACTTAGTGTAAAATAAAAAATCATATGTATATATGTTATAATCTACCAATTATTTTAGGAGAATGATTTTGGATTAAAAATTATATTTTATTATTCAAGCAAAATCACATGATGATACTTGACTTGCATGAGATGTTAATGATATATGCTTTTAGTTTTGCAAACCCGTGCTATCAATTTACGATGTGTTTTGTAATTCTGGTATTTCTTTTACTTATATTTTCGTTAATATATGTAGCATATTTAGATAGCTTTGAAGATTGATTCATTTCCTTGATTATGAATAACCATCATACCATGTTTACTAATGTACTTTTTTGTTTGAAAATTTGTATTTTCATAAGTTTGTGCTATTTAATTCTCATGTTTGATCATAAAATTACCAAATTAACATAGATGCTTACACTATAGCTTCTTTATTACATAAAGAGAAACAAAAAAATGTAATTGGTAGAACTCAAATTTAATCTTACGATTATTTATAATGTATAAGAATAATTTTTCTCTAAACCCGAACTATATAAGGAAATTACTTGTATAAGTAAATTATAAATGCATAAAAAATGACAGAGTACATCCGCAAGTCTTTTAGGATTGTTTGAATCCTTACCGACCTATCACTTTAATGCAACTTTCTTCACAATTGGCCTAAATCATCAAGGTAAAACACACCCATATTTTAGATCATTAGTTGACACTCATAGTGTTATCAATGACGGCAAACACCTGCTAAGTTTTATTAATTCATTTAAAGACAAATTACACTCCGAAAAGAATTCCTACCATAAAATTCCACATATAGGCACTAAAACACATCTTTGGTACATTAACCTTCCATGACAATCATGTGTTGATACTTAATCCTCCTCTAAAAAGCGCACAAAATAAATTGCATTACATTTTAGTGTGTGCGATAAGATCATAAAACTGCAAAAACCACTAACATGTTGCATTATAGTGAGGATAACAACAAAGTTAGTCATAACATCAAATCAGAAATCTTCAGATTAGAACTAAAGGGGTGTTTGGTTATGCTTATTAAAGGTGCTTATTGGCTTATTCAATTACCACAACACAATAAGTTTATGATAAAACTATAAGCTTTTTTGAGAAGCTTAGTAAAAAACCCCTGAACTCCCAACTAATTCAATAAAACATTAAAAAAAAAAAATACTAAAAGTTGGTATGTATAACAAAAAAGTTAAACCATAAAAAAATTTACTAAAAACTATCAGCAAGATAAGGTATAAGCCAAAGTGTTGTTGAGGTCTCTTTCAGATTCTATTCAGAAGCAAAAAGAGGTTTACACATCAATCATAAGTATAGAATAATGGTTGTATCTCACATCCGTGATTACCAAGTCAATAACATTATCGCAGTATAGTAACGTAATAACCTAATTAAAAACTATATATTCTTGCTGAATAATTCTCATGTACATACTTTTAATTCATTTACAACAACCAACTATTATTATTATTATTATTATTATTATTATTATTATTATTATTATTATTATTATTATTATTATTATTATTATTATTATTTTGAAACATCAAGACAATGAATAAAGTTAGGTTATCACCTACGTAGTTTTTCTTTTTTTGATTTAGGAGGTGATTCTTATCAAATAAGGATTGTGATGCGTACATTTTTTTTTATAATTTAAGGAAAACACCTTCTATATTAAAGAATGACTATCTAGCCGATGTGTGTGTGTGTGTGTGTGTTTTTTTTTTTTTTTGTTTTTTTTTTTTTTAATAATTAGCTTTGTTTAACATTTTTAACTGACAAAGATGTTGAGTTTGAGGTTAATGTTGATGTTTAACTTTAACTATTGATATCATGTTGTACAAAATGTGTGAGTTTAGTGGTACATAATGAGCGTTGATAAAATTAAAATATGTTCCGTAAAGTTTTTAAAATATTTTTATGGATATCCATATATAAATTTTAAATAACAATTTCATGAGTCGTTGTTATAAGTAGAATCACGTATATTTATTTTGTATCACAGTAACTCATGCTTACCATTTGATATTTATATTCCCGTTACTAATAATTTAACCGTATTTCAAACCCGTGTACGCATAAATTAAACTTTTAAATAGTAACATGAGTCCTTATTTAAAAAAAATATTCTAATGGATGAAAGTTTAAAACTAACATTAGTTTAAAAAATATTTAACGTATATTAAAACTAATTCGCATATTTACCAAATTTATTTTAATAGATGAAAGTCAAAAAAACTAATACTATTACTCATGTAATTCTAAACAACGTTAACATTATAAAGTATAGGGGTATGAAGTGTAAGGGGTTATTTGTTTATTATCTAAAGTTATTAAAAAACATGGAGACTTATAATTTTACACTTAACCACTAAGGTTTTATTAATTACCTCCTCTTTTCATAAGTTTTTATTTTCACAAATTTGACACCTATATTTTTATGTGTTTTTTTTATCAATCAAATTCTCCACCAAATTTATTAAAGTTTGACCAAAATCAATTCAATTTTGACTTTTTATTGGCCAATCATATTGCTTGATTTTGCTTATGTGTCAAAATCGAGCTCTCCTATTGGTCCAATTTTTTTTCCAAAGAGAAGGGTTTTGCAAAAACACTCCGAAATGATGTAATTCTTGTATTATATAAAAGATGAGATATTAAATATAAGAACAAGATGACTTATTTGAAGCAACAGAGTTTGAAATCTATGTTTGGCTTATTTGTTATATGATTTGTTTGCATGTAAGATATTTGATTAATACTCCGTAGATTACTGACATACTTTACTAGTATGGATTGTGCTTTATTATTTAATAATGCTATAGGCTAATGTATATATTATATTAAACTATGTGAAAGCCATAAAAGAGCTTATAAGATTTTGATTGGAGAAATATGATGTTGTATTAAAATCTCCATATTATTCTATGTTTACATAGAAAGTGCAATCTAAGCACATGTGGTCATAAACTAGAGTTTATGAGCCAAGATTATTAATTGACATGACCGGTTGGACCATCCCGGGTCAATGATGATGCGAAATGTATTGAAGAATCATACGTTTCTTCAAAGATATATTTGATTGTTCTTAGAGGAAATTAATTGTACATATATTACCACCATATAAGTAAGGATTTTGTCCTATAAATTTTTAGCAAGTATATAAACGGGGATGTATGTAGGCCTATACATCCGTCATGTGGATCATTTTGAGTTTTAAAATCGATGCATCGTCAAAATGATCATAAAAGACGCAACTAAAGGTTAGCATGATTAATGGCTCGTCTTATAAAATGCGAGCATGGTTTTCCAAATTCTATCTTTGAAAATGGTGGTGAATACTTTCAAGTATTGGGCGATTATTGGAATAAGTGTTGAACATAAAAGTAGCCCATGTTTATACGCAAATTGCTTTTGTTGAAACGTTTATTAAACGTCTTCAGTTGATTGCAAAGCCAATAATTATGAGAACAAAACTCTAAGTTTATGGGGCATGTTAAAAATATGAATTCGCATCTTGCCAACAATTATAATGAATCCTCCCCATTATAATGGTTTTGGTCACGAACCATATGGTTCCCATATAAGAATTTTGTAAATGTGCGGTATATATTTCTTGTAAATCCACCACAACGCACAACAATGGGATGTTGATTGGATAATTCATTCAGGGGGAGAGAATAAGCAGCGAGGGATATGGAATGAATTATGATATAAAAATGTTGATCCTCACACTAATAAATATGAACTTGAAGTTCAAGGGACAATTTACATTCCTGATCTAGTAGTTGCCAGACAAGTTTTGTGACCCAAATAAAGTGACTAGATCATACATACGTTGCTTATGCTCCAATTAACATGTGTGTCCCAACATTAAAACCAATGATTGGTAGTGAGTCTATGGCATGACTGCATCATGATAGACTAATCGATTCCAAGTAAAAGTCCTCGAATGAATAAATAAAATGGAGCAAGAAAATTAAGATGGTCAAATCTAGGTAATAAAGACCGCATAATAGTTTTGTAAAGATACACTAGACATGAAGGTTCTTGAAAAATCTCGGGTAGATGAAAATCCATGAGATCTCAATAAATAAATGTCTAGTAAAGTGTGGAATCGAAAAGTAATGAATCGACGTCGATAGTACTATTGTATATGATAATGGGCATGATAATGATTATGAAAATAAATAAGATAGCGCTAGAATCATGGTGAGGATCATGAAAACATACATGCAGGAAGTGCATATGTATAAATGAATGGCCAAAAGATGTAAAGACACAAAGAACGAATGAAAGATTGAAGTCTCTTGTGATGAGACATGGTTATTGGGACTTGAAGTCCGTACATATGAATATGTAAACTTATTGGATATGCATCGGTCTTTATGAGAAAATTAAATTAGATTATGCATAATGTACAAGTGATGCATGTATATTTTCTCAAAGACTTGTAAATGATAATGCACATACATTGTATGTTCACCTGTGGTGGATCCAATAATTTATTTAGTAAGTCTGGCAATATAATAGTAATTGATATGCGTCTAAATGATAAATGAATAGAGCTCGTACGAGATTTTATTATAGCATATAAAATGCATAAAGCATGCTAGTGATTATTAATGCTTAAATCATATAAGAGAAGTTCTCGAGAACACTACTTGATTGTATTGAATTAATCATGTTTTTGGCATACATTTAATAATTACCTTAGTGTATAACATTGTGTCTAATAAAGAATTATGTTTGCCTATGAAACTTTATAAAGAGATATAGATTTGAATATTGTTTAAGTTTCATGCAGTTTGATTTATGATTATAAAAACAACTGAATGCATAGAAATTGAATTTGAAACAAAAGAAATAGTTGTCTTAGCTTATGATTTGAACATCTTAAAGATGAAATCATTGTGCATCATGAAAGCTAAAGAAAGATGCTACATATCTTTATATGTATAAATGACGCTCATGTTTATGAGGTCACATGATCAAGAAAAATACATTGATTTATAAAGATGATGATCACAATATTGATTTAAATGTGTCATACTAAAATGTGTATATGTGAATTACACGGATGTACCTATATGAGATGTATGACGTATCTTAATCCTTAAAATGGATATGAAAATAACATGTAGAAATATTTATTCACGTGATTCTATCAAGACACTTGTATGTGCATTTCACTGACACAATGAGATTAAGTGATGTGATCATCAAGGGGAGAGAAGATATGCGTTGCACTCTTTTTCCCTTGACCATGGTTTTGTCCCCACAGGGTTTTCCGGCAAGGTTTTTAATGAGGCAACATCCCCGAGCGTATAAAGGAGTTATGTACTCTTTTCCTTCACTAGAATTTTGTCCCACTGGGTTTTATCTAGTAAGGTTTTAACGAGACATAATCCTCAAATGGAGTAAAATAAATATTTCGGTATCTTCAAGGTACAAAGGATATGGGTTTATATTTCACTAACCCATCAAATACAAGTTTAGTTAGTTTTGCAGATGCAGGATATATGTTTATCTTACCATGATCGATCTCAAAATGGATATATTTTACAAGTGGTGGCTATTTTCCTGGCATTCGATAGAGCAAACAATCACGGCGACTGCATTAAACAATACATAAATTCTAGAAGGAAGATACCAAGTATTAATATTTAAGAAATGTTACATCAAAGGCGACAAGGCACTTGTCGTTCAAGTGATTATTTCGTGTACCTATTTACAAGATATCAAGTGATATAGTCATCAGAGGGAGACAATACGCGCTGCACTCTTTTTGTCCTTAGTCATGGTTTTGTCCCACTGGGTTTTCCTGACAAGGTTTTTAATGAGGCAGCATTTCTTAAACGTATTAACAATATGGACATCCAAGAGGGAGTGTTATGGATAATTATTAGTGGATGTCCATATAGTCCATAAGAAGCCCACGACCCAGTTAGCTATTATGGTTTTTACCCTACTGTTTATCTTATATATACCTCATGTATCTTTGATATTATAGATTAATTAAAAGATTACTTTCATTTCCTCTATTCTTGTTCACAACATTTTTAACATATATTTCTTTTTAATCAATCTTTTTCCTTAATTCTTTGTTATATTTCTTGGTTCCTCAGAGAATAAAAACAGGTTTTGCTTTTGATTTGTCTCATAGCTTGCCACATAAGTACATTCCAACTATATATCTTGTAACTTTAGCCTTTAAATAAGAATATTTTTCAATTCCGATATTACAATAAAGATAATCAATGTTTTCCATAAATGAGCTGAAAAACAACAAAATAATACAGTGACTTAAATGAAGAAAAACTTAAAGTAGAACTCGATTTTATATCTTACCATAAGCTGTACTTACTTTTCTCCTTGGTTTGATGATTGATTATGTTTCGTGTTTGTAATCATGGTTCAAACTTACGATCTAGAGATTTGGCAGTGTTTATGATAATAGAAGGTGACTATACGTCTTTCTACTCGCTTTTTTTTTTTTTTTTTTTTCTTCATATATGTTGATGATGGCTATTAATTCTAGATTTTGAATTTTATAAAGATTAAACCGGTATATGCTAAAAAAATTATATTTTGTTCCCTATGTTCATAAAGATGCATAACATTAACAAAGGCACGGCCTTAGTTCAAAGGAAAAAACGAGCTATGAACACTGAAGTTAACAGTCAATATATTGTTAAGAAAACTTATCACTAAGTGATCTTGTGGATAATTTGATGAAAGACTTAGCTCACTCCTCGACATATGAATGACACAAACAGTTGAGTACTTGTACTTTTAGCACCAAATATAAATGTTGCACAACTAATTCACCAATTCCTTAGAATGAGACTAATTTGGCCCAAAGATTAATCAAACTACGCCTTAAAAAATACACATGTAAATGCCACTCATACTTGTTATTAGACATCACTGCTTTGCCATTTTTTTTTTCTCTAACATAATATGCATTTTAATGCCTCGTATCCTGAAAACAAAGTGCTGAATAATATGACTTTTAAATTACAAATAATTGTTTTATAGCAGACCCTGTCAACCAAATGCATACCACCATGACACCACTAGAATTAGCTCCTCCTTCAGGGAGGATAACACAAATTTGAGGAGTTGGACTCAAGTCTACTGGGCCCACGCAAATGACTCTGACCCTACCAGAAATCCAGTGACCCGTTCATTGACAACCAGGTCATTCATCATTTGGTGATCGTTAATAACGTTGTGAGATGAAATATTGCACGACTACCAGAAATAGAAACAGATTCACGTCATGAGGTCGAGTATATACATGCATATTTAGGAGCAACAAGCAAGTTTTATTAATGGGCTTTAGCATGTAGGCTTACTAAGATTCAAAACCAGTACAAATGTAAACATAAAAAGCAGAGTAATCATAATCGGGTTACTTAAAAGCGTTCACTAACCACTGTATCGGATTTTCATTAAAACTTTGCACCTGACTCCTCCATAACACTAAAACACAAAATCCAATTTTCTACTAGTACTGGTCACACTTTTTGTGCTTCTGTCATCACAGATACGTTCTTCAATCCAACTGATGAAGAAATCTCACGATTTGCATACTCCTTTATCCTGCTTCTTGGACAACTGTTTGGATATTAATAAGATGACGAAAGAATGTGTTATACACATATAAATTGTATTAGTTGACAAAAGAAATGGATAAATAGTGTACCTTCTTCCTTTATAAAGGTGATTTTGCATCTGAATTGACCAAGAAGTAGCGCTTTCAGCAATGAATTCAAGTCACTGAACTGTTTTTTGTCTTTGGAAGAGGAAATCATCACAAACTTAATATTAGTTTCTCCCTTGTCTTCCTGTTGAAGTAGTTTCTCATATGTATACTGGAGAGAAACAATTAAAAACATTACTTGACTTTTGCATAGAAACGTAAACTAAACCATGTTGAAGTGCAATGGAAATGAAATCATACATCAACTAACGGATAATTAACATTTCACCAACATAAACACAGATAAATCTTACCTCGACAACATCACCTTTGTTAGCAGAATGATATAGTACTAAAGTTAGAGATCTAGGCCGACAACACCAAAGCACAGCATCCACAAGAGCTACATAAACCGATGTTTTCCAGCAGTTCTGGTCTTTTAGCTTAACATGCTCGAGTTCATAAGGTGGCAACTGGATCAGCTTTAACTCCTCAATATCTATGAGCTTCTTCTGTAAGACAATTGGCAAACATAACTTTGTGTCAGGCATTATTTTATTTTTATATCATTGTTTGGGAGCAAGTAAAAACCAATAAATTGCATAAAATAAATGAACTTGAGAAAATACCGAATGAATAACCAACTTCAAAACTTTGAAAATGCTACTCTTTTCCAAGAATTGTCTAAACTTCTGGCACCAAAGAATGTCAAGAAAATCGCGTGTAACACATTTCATACATCCTTTGGACATGGATGAGTGCTTCCTTGATAAAGGTCCGCTATTGGCACCAAAGAATCGGTCATAATACTCGAACAAAAGTAAACTGGGTGTACTTAAATCAATTTCTTCCAAATCACAGTGCGATTGTAGTCGTATTTTCTTCAAGGAATGGTTTGACAACTTCAGGTTGCTGACATGAGGTGAAAGGTCTAAACACAAATTCTCGATGAGTGGGAAATTAGATAACAAGTCATCGAGTCTTTTTAATGGAGAGCCGCTATAACAAAATGTTGTTAGCTTTTTGCATGAAGCCATAAACATAGAGGGGGCTTTGTCTTTGTTACTCTCTAAAAGAAAATAACTTAGATCTGGAGCTTCAACATCTATTCTTTCAAGTTGAAATGTTCTGTCACAGTAAATCTCAACTTTCAGCAAATTCTGATGCCTTTTAACACAAAAAGTTTTGAAACATAGCAATATCTGAGATAAATTTCTTCAAGAAGAGGGCAACCTTTGGTCAGATACTGGATCACACCCTCGTCTATCGGGAGATGGGAAAGCGACAACAGCCTCAATGACTGAAGTTTTACAACGCCAACCATCAAGGATGAAGGCAACTCACACTTATGCAACGCCAAAGATGTTAACGAAGAGGCAGATAAGAGGGTGTTAGGCAAACGAAACATTGGCAGATTCTCATGATCATAAATGAATTGAATATCCATCACTTGCAAGCCTTTATCAAGAACTAAATCAAGACAACGTCCAAAAAGTTCTATTTGTTCAAGATTCATGATATCTGCAGAGATGTGGAGTGTGTGTGCACTGATGTGTTGCTCGCAGAATCTAGACACAGTGTGTTCAACATACTTATAAAACTTCTCCTTCTTATACTCCGTATCATACTTTCTAGAAAACAAATAAAACCATGCCCCGTATAAATGGAAATACAAAATAGGAAAAGAAGCCGTTAGAGTAAACCATCGCTTAGACAACACACTCATTCGAACAAGCGTTTTTGTATCCTTCCGAAGATACGACAGGATGTGGTGAACAATAAAGTCAGGAAGCATTGAAATCCGGTCGGTTGTATCTGTTGTGTTCTCCTTCATCTTCTTGCTCGACGCTACTGAAAGCAAATCCTTCATCTTCATCTTCAAACTAGTGAACAAGTAATAGAATAATCGCTAGTATAAGTTTAAAATGTGAGATCACACATTACGTCAAAATTAAGAATGCCATAAATAAGTACAAGTTGTTGATTGAGGAATTTCATCGAACAGTTGGTGCACATTTCATAACCCATGACCCGGGTATTCCGGCCAAGACCCGGTTATATATCCGATCCGGCCCGGCTAATATCCGGGTATTCCGGCCAAGACCCGGGTAAATCCGGTCCGACCCGGGTATAAGTGTAAACAAGTACTTATTGACAAAAATGACAAGCATTTCATCAAACAGTTGGTTGGAGTGCATTTCATAAAATAGATAAATAAAATTGTGAATTGTACCTTGTTAGTTGTGGAAAATGAATGAAGCAAACATCAACAATGGAGTGAAATGAGTTTTAGCTAAACCACTTTTCAATTCTTTATTAAGTTACAGTACTTGATACGGACAGGCTTTTACAAACAAAGTCCTTGTAATTTCGAATTATTTTTACTTTGATTACCATCTTCAAGTTTACTCATTGAATATGGAGTTAATTACATAGATCGTCCTTGTGGTTTACCAAAAATTTGTACATTTCATCCTTAACTCTCAAACAGTACACCATTCGTCTCTGTGGTTGTCACTTTTGAGTTGACCAGTCCTTTGACCAAACAGACGTTACTTTTTTTCATTAAGTCAGGTCATGTACGAGTAACATGAGTGCAAAACTGTCCTTTTAGTACATAGTAAACCGCAGAGACGATTTATGTAACTGACCTTCAGTGTATTTTTTTTTTTTTTTTTTCTTCCCTTCATCTACTACCCTCTTTATTATCAAAACCTATTTTCAACCACAAAACCATCACTATTTTCCGGCTACCCCTACCAAAACTCAAATTACAAAAACAGAAAACCACAAAGTTATACACAACCCACATCATTAAACACACATACACAACAAATCCACAAACCTACCGATTGTCATCATCATCTTCATCGCACACCTATATCTCAAACCTTTAAAAATAAAACAATAATACCAACAAATACACAATATGGGCAAGTTTTTATTATTATTATTATTATTATTATTATTATTATTATTATTATTATTTTGCAAAAGGTGAATTATATTACTTTCAAACATATTTGTACAATCAAGATAACATATGACTGATATTGGGACATGCCCCAAATCATATACAAAACAAAATTCTATTTCATCCGATATCAACTAAGACTAAAAGTATCTCTGACAGTTACTATCTCTAACAAAACTAACATACAAAACAGATATCTGCAAGCTTCATCCAAACAGACAGCTTGGCTAAGGATTCACCATCTTTTGCACCAAGACCATAAGCTCATAACTACATTTCCATCTCACCTTCTCACAAAGACCATTCCACCCGCATCCACAATGATCAAGGTGATAAATGCAAGATGTCCTACATTTCCATCTCTTAAAAATGGCTTCAACATCTGGGAACACACACATTGAGGGAGGACCAACCAGACCTCATGTGGGAATGTAATGAAAGGACCATGGAGTTTCATCTTTCACAACTCTCAATTCCATTTAACTTACACTCCCCTCCTGATCAGCTCCCCTACATAATAAGGAACCTACTTTATGATTGCTTAAACTGTCTTATAAAAAGTTGAAGTCAACTGTAAGAATCAATTTCTACTCTAGACCAATCAATGTTACAGTAAACCACCACTGTTTAGGACAGTAAGAAATCAAGATAAAAGGCCATCTATTATGCTGATCTGATGTATTTCTCACCTTTTTATGGATAAAAGATGCGAAAACTGGTTAACAAACCATTATACTTGCTGGTATCATGAAAATCGCCCCTGCATTTAATATGGAATCTCTAATTCCAGCAGACTTCCAAGATCTAAATAAACCAAATGTAGCAGTTATTTTGTAATTGACAGTATTCAAAACTGCAAGCAAGATACTACTTTATGATGAAAATAGAAACCAATTACTTAGGAAGACCAATAGCACAATACTGTTACTGTGTTACATCCTCAGTCTGTCATTAGGCTCCAAAAATAACTGGTCCTATCAACCAAGGTACTAGCCAACTGCCCATATATCCTTGTCCCAAACACCCAGTTTAGCATACTATCAAATTTCAGGCTAGACAATACACATATCCACTTCCCATTCCTGTCAAATTTTTTGAACCTGAATGGATTTCTTCACTTTTAAACTGAGAAGCTGTAGTTTGACACTTTCAATGATCAATTTCAACATAGTCTTCCAATCTACTTCCTGTGGCAAGCACAATCCTTCTTAGAACACTTCCAATAGTATTATTACTTGGTTTATTCTCATATTGCACAATCACATTATCCCAAGAGTCATTGAGATTAGTTTGACCCATTTAGCTTTATGCCTTGTCCAAATTTCTTTGGAGTGCTAACATTCAAAGAACAAATGATTGTGTGAGTCATTTACAATATTGCAAAAGGGACATTTAATGTCTGTGTTACTGTTCCATCTCATTACTCTATACTGAGTCTGCAACCTTCCTCTCATGGCAATCCACAGTATAAATGGAAATCTTGGGTTGCATTGAGTGAACCACACTACTTTATACCACCCTCACTTATTGAAATTGATGTCTTAAATGTTCCTAGTAGAATGCTCAATCATTTTGCCATATGTGCTCTTCCACATAGTAAGATCTTCTTTATGTAAAATCAAATTGGGGACATTCATTGCATCCAATATAGGAAACTGTTCTCCCATTCATCAGGCCATGCCCATCTACCATCATCAAAAATATCCTTAACTGTCATAGAGTCATCTAGCCTAGCCTCATATATACCACCCTACTTTATACCACCCTCACTTATTGAAATTGATGTCTTAAATGTTCCTAGTAGAATGCTCAATCATTTTGCCATATGTGCTCTTCCACATAGTAAGATCTTCTTTATGTAAAATCAAATTGGGGACATTCATTGCATCCAATATAGGAAACTGTTCTCCCCATTCATCAGGCCATGCCCATCTACCATCATCAACAATATCCTTAACTGTCATAGAGTCATCTAGCCTAGCCTCATATATACATCCTTTTGACACAATTTCACTTAATCTTCCCACATTGCTCCAAAAATCATGCCATGCATTAGTAGATTCCCCATTTCCAATAATTTTGAAGATATTGTTTCCGACTTTGTGTCTCAGTATTGGCAAGTTTGTTGTTAGCATGCTATTAACTCGTCTAGGATGCGTTAATGTGAACCATGCTTATATTAGTTTTGACATACAAAATAAAAAAGGTAGCATTTCTAAATACCAAGATGAAAATAGTAGTACTTTTGAAAAACAAATCATTTTTGAACTTTGATTGGGTGTTGACTGAAAAGGTCAAACGTAGTTCAAAGTCCAATGGTTTCACGTCTAGTGCCGACCTATGACCGACATGTAAACTATCTCGTCAAAAGTAGTGCAACACAAACTAACTATGGATCGGGCCACGTACTTTAGAAGGGCTTGACATTATCGGTTTAACCCATAACACTTTTGCAGACATAAAAAAGTAAAATGTAAAGATTGCATCAATTAGGAAAACATATTTTGCCCTTTTTCCTTATCATCTATGCAATAACAATGTTACTAATATTCAAAACCATCATTTAAAATGCAAACAACCAAAAGGAGAGTAATCATACCAGAGTCACTTAAACATGTTCACTCTTTCGGATTTTCACTTATTTCTAAACCTCGCTCCTCCAAAGCACTAAAACACAAAATCCAGTTTTCTACTAGTACCGGTCACATTTTGTACTTCTGTAGTCACGAATACATTCCTCAATCTAACTGATGAAGAAATTTTACGATTTGCATGCTCCATTGTCATGCTTCTTGGACAACTGTTTGGATATAAACACAAGGTTGTAAAAATTGGTCGGCGGGTACCGTGACGGTCGACCCCTTCAAGCGCCATATCGGTCTTGGCGGCGGTGTATCCGTTTATCGGCGGGTATTATAAATTATAAAGGAATTTATTTAAAAAATAAATAAATATTAGCAATATGCTAACAAAATAAGTCAATAACCACAAAAAACTAAAAAGTTTAACATCTTTGAAAAATAAAAACCATAAGTCCATAATTATTTATCAATTTAAAAAATACAAAAAAAATGTCAAGTTTGAACGCCATATTGACCGATTTTGGCCAATTTTGACCATGACCTTCAAATTAGACTGATATGTGAAATGTCGTGGCGGTGGACCGCCACCAATGCCGCCATATCGGTCGCTAGTCCTAAAGTTAGAGACCGAGGCCGACAACACCAAAGCACAACATCCACAAGAGCTAAGCGGTGATTCATTTCTTAAACTCAAGCGTGTCAGCTCAACATGCTCAAGTTTATAAGGTGGCGACTGGATCAACTTTAACTCCTCAAAATCTTTCAGCCTTTGTAAGACAAATTGTAAACATAACTTTGTGTCACGGATAATTTTATATCATTGTTTAGGAGAAAGTAAATACATATAAATTGCTGATAAAATAAATGAATCGGAGAAGATACCCAACGAATCTTTCCTTGACTAAAGGATATCTGTGACATTTCAGATATCCTATGGCAAGGGATGAATCTTTCCTTGACTAAAGGATATCTGCGACGTGTCGACTGATTTCGTCATAATACTCGAACATAGGTGAAATGGGTGCATTTAAATCAATTTCTTCCAAATCACAATCCGATTGTAGTTCTAATCTCCTTAAGAAATTTGTGACAACTTAAGGTCGTCAACACGAGATGAAAGATCTAAACACAAATTCTCGATGAACGGGAAATTAGATAAAAAGTCATCAAGTCTTTTTAGAGGATACCCGCTATAACAAAATGTTTTGAGCTTTTTGCATGAAGCCATAAACATAGAGGGGGCTTTGTCTTTGTTAGCCATAAACATTGATAACTTAGATTCGGAGCTTCAACATCTATTCGTTTCGATATTGGGATATTGTGTGTTTCTTGAAAACAATTTACTTTCATGGTCTTACAAGCGGCAGGTTACTCTCTCTCGATCTAGTGCTGAGGCTTAGTATAGGGGTGTTGCTAATGTTCTTGCTGAGACTTGTTGGTTACGGAATTTGATACGGGAGTTTCATACACCTTTGTTCTTGGCTACGTTAGTTTATTGCGATAATGATAGTGCAGTTTACATGCCCTACAACCTTTTTTAGCATCAGTATTGAGATTGATATTCACTTTGTTCGTGATCTGGTTGCTACTGGTCAGGGTTCTTCATGTGCCTTTACGTTATCAGTTTGTGGATATCTTAACTAAAGGCTTACCAAATGCATTGTTTGATGAGTTCTATTCGGGTTTATTGTTCCTCCTTCTCCCGCTCTAAGTGCGCGTGCGGGGCGGGGGGGGGGGGGGGGGGGGGGGTTTGGTTAGACTATTATTATTAGTTAGATGATTTATTTTATGGGCCTAGCCATTGTTAAGTTGTTTCTAAAATAATCTTAAGTTGATTATATATTGTATTCACTTTTCTTTGGTGATTGGTCAAGTCTCATTGCCAAAAATCTTAACACATTTTTAAAATACTTTGAGTTTGCTTCGGGTCTCAATGTTAATATTTCTCAAAGTAAGCTCATTGGCATCGGGGTCTCTCCTAATGAGGTCGCGAGTATGGCCTCTCCTCTTGGTTGCTCGCATGAGTTCCTTCCTTTTATTTTCTCGGTCTTTCGGTGGGGAAAAGAATGAGGTTTTGTGATGGATGGAATGATATTATTAGTCTTCTTCATGACAAGTTGTCCTCTTGGAAAGCCAAGTCGCTTTCTATTGGGGGTAGGCTCACTCTTGTCAAATCCGTTCTTGGGAGCCTCCCCATTTATTATCTTTCTTTGTTTAGAGCTCCGGCCAAAGTCATTAATACTGTGGAATCTATTCGAAGTCGGTTTTTTTTGGGCTTCAAGGAATCTCAACGGGGTATAGGTTGGGTGAAATAGAGCCCAATTATTCTTGACTTGGATGATGGGGGCTTAGGTGTTGGTAGTATTTTGGCAAAAAAATTTCAGCCTCCTTGCTAAATGGAAATGGAGATTCCTTACCGAGCCCAATGCTCTTTGGCGTCTTGTTATTAAGGAGTTTTATAGTGATGATCGTAGCCTCTCAAGTGCCAGTAATTCTTCTGGTATTGGAGGCATTTGGAAAGATATTATTGCGACTATTAACAACATCGATGCCACGGTTTTCAATTTTAAAGATTCCTTCTCCATCAAAGTCTCAACTGGTTCAAACACTCTATTCTGGAAAGATGTTTGGATTGATGGATCTGGCAGTCTCAGTGATGCTTATCCTAGGTTGTATGCTCTAGAAACCGAAAAAAATTGCCTGGTTAATGAGTTTTTTTTTTTTTTTTTTTTTTTTTTTTTTTTTTTTTTTTTTTTTTTTAATGTTGGGGTGGGGGGGGGGGGGGGGGGGGGGGGAAGAACCTGGTATATATTGGCGATTCCCACCTCGTGGTCGCGCATTAGACGATCTCTATCTCTTGTCTATTCTGTCCCTCATTAGTCCCCTTCGTTTATCTCCTCCTGGTGACGATACTTGGGCTTGGTCTGGTGATGCTTCGGGGAAGTTCAAGGTCAAAACGCTGTCTCAGGTAATCCAAAAAAACCTTTTCTGTGACTCTGCGATTGGTTGTGACCATAAATGGAACAATCTTATTCCCAGAAAAGTTAATATTAGTGTCTGGGGGCCTCTCTTAATAAATTGCCAACACGTGTTAACCTCTCCCATCGTGGTCTAAATGTTTCATCCTTGGCCTGCCCTTTCTGTGGCAACGACGATGAGGACTCGTCTCATTGCTTGATCTCGTATCCTCATGTGATGCCGGTTTAGAAGTGTGGTGTTGGTGGAATCTGCCTCAACCTATGGTTTTTCCCTCATTTTCTACTCGGATATAGCTCTTGGAAATATCCAATCGAGTGGCTGTTCTCGCCTCAACAAGATTCTCAATGGCGTCTTTCAATGCACCTTATGGTTCATTTGGAAATGGAGAAATAGAATTGTTAATGCAAGCCCTGATTTGGTTTCTAGTATTAAAGATGACATTTTTGCTGCGGTTCAGAGGGTCTCCAAGATATTGATTTCTGCTCATCTCAAGTCTGCTGTGGCTAACTTGGAAGCCCTGGAACCTTTTGACCTTTTTTTTCGGTTTCTTAGTGTTCCTTAGTTGTATCTGATCTTGGTGTTCTTTTCTTTTTGGTTTTGTTTCTTCTTGGTTGCTCCTGTATTCTGTTTTGGCTTTTTTGTTGCCATGTTTTAATGCAATTCCAGCCTTTAAAAAAAAAATAAAATAATAATAATAATAATAAAATAAATAAATAAAAATCAAATCATTATTCCAACAAAAACTACAAAAGATGATCAAAAGGATGAGCACCAACCAAACACAAACAGAAGCACAATGAAGATCATATATTACCTAAATCTAACATAAGGCAACACACTGTTACTAAGATTCAAAACCATATCATTACAAATGTAAACATCACAGATTTATGTAAACGTGTTCACTAACTTGCAGCTGACTCCTCCAAGACACTAAAACACAAAATCCAATTCTCTAGTAGTACTGGTCACTTTTTGTACTTTTGTCATCATGAATACATTCCTCAATCGAACTGATAAAGAAATCCCACGATTTGCATACTCCGTTATCCAGCTTCTTGGACAACTATTGGGATATTAACAAGATGACGAAAGAATGTGTTATGCACATATAAATGGGATGAGCTGATAAATTAAAGAGGTAAATAGTGTACCTTCTTCCTTTATAAAGGTGATTTCGCACATTGATCGATCAAGAGGTAGCGCTTTCAACAATGAACTCAAGTCACTGAAGTGTTGTTCGTCTTTGCAAAAGGAAATCAGCACAAATTTAATATTAGTTTGCCGCTCACCTTCTTGTTGAAGTAGTTTCTCATATGTATACTGAAGAGAAATGATTAAAATATTACTTGACTTTTGCTGAAGTGCAATGGAAATGAAATAATACATCACCTAACAGATAATTTTCATTTTCACCAACGTAAAAACAGATAAATCTTACCTCGACAACATGAACTTTGTCAGTAGGATGATATAGTGCTAAAGTTAGAGATCAAGGCCGACAACACCAAAGAACAGCATCCACAAGAGCTACATAAACGGATGATTCCCTTTTGACACGTGTGTGTGTCAAATCAACATGCTCGAGTTCATAAGCTGGCGACTGCATCAGCGCTGACTCCTCAACATCTATGAGCTTCTGTAAGATAATTGTTATACACAACTTTGTGTCAGGGATTATTTTATATCATTTTTTAAGAGCACGTAAAAACACATAAATTGCTGATAAAATAAATGAATTCAAGAAGATACCCAAAAAATAGCCAACTCTAAAACTTTGAAAATGCTATTCTTTTCCAGAAATCGTCTCAGCTTCAGGAACCAAATAATGTCAAGATCCTTGTCTGTGCAAAATTTCAGATATCCTATTGCGAGGGATGAATTTTTACTTGACCAATGGATATCTGGGACGTGTGTGCTGTTTTCGTCATAATACTCGAACAGAACTAAATTGGGTGCATTTAAATCAATTTCTTCCAAATCACAATCCGATTGTAGTTCTATTCTCCTCAAGAAATGATGTGACAACTTAAGGTCGTCAACAGGAGATGAAAGATTTAAACACAAGTTCTCGAGGAACGGGAAATTAGATATAATCTCATCAAGTCTTTTTAGAGGAGACCCGCTATAACAAAATGTTGTGAGCTTTTTGCATGAAGCCATAAACATAGAGGGGGCTTTGTATTTGTTAGCCATATACAAAAGATATATAGAATCTAAGTGAAAATAACTTAGATTCGGAGCGTCAACATCTATTCTTTCAAGTAGAAGTCTTTTGTTACACCAAATATTAACTTTTAGAAGATTCTGATGCCTTTTAACACAAAAAGTTTTGAAGCCATAGCAATATCTGAGATAAAATTCTTCAAGAAGAGGGCAACCTTTGGTCAGATACTCGATCACACCCTCGTCTATGGGGAGAAACGAAAGCCGCAACAGTCTCAATGACTTGAATTTAACAACGCCAACCATCAAGGATGAAGGAAACTCACACTGATGCAACGTCAAAGATGTTAACGAAGAGGCAGATAAGAGCGTGTTAGGCAAACGAAACATTGGCAGATTCTCAGGATATAAATCAAAATGAATATTCATCACTTTCAAGCCTTTTTCAAGAACTAAATCAAGACAATGTCCAAAAAGTTCTTTTTCCTCACGAGTCTTGAGGACTGTATAGAAGTCGAGTGTGTGTGCACTGATAATTTGCTCACAGAATCTAGACACAGTACGTTCAACATACTTATAAAACATCTCTACAATATAATCATAATCATACTTTCTAGACATCGAACGAAACCATGCCCCGTATAAATGGAAATACAAAATAGGAAAAGAAGCCGTTAGAGTAAACCATCGCTTAGACAACACACTCATTCGAACAAGCGTTATTGTATCCTTCCGAAGATACGACAGGATGTGGTGAACAATAAAGTCAGGAAGCATTGAAATCCGATCCGTTGTATCTATTGTGTTCTCCTTCATCTTCTTGCTCGACGCTACTGAAAGCAAATCCTTCATCTTCATCTTCAAACTAGTGAACAAGTAACACACATTACGTCTAAATTAAGAATGCCATAAAATAGTGATACTCCCGTACAAGTTCTACTAGGAAACCTCTTTTGATTGAGGAATTTGATCGAACAGTTGGTGTGCATAAACAAAAACATGTATAATTTACACAAATACTTCAGTGAAACATTTTATCAAACAGCTGGTGCACATTTCATAAAAGAAAATTATATCTTTCTAAACCACCACTATACAACAAGACTCGGGTATTCCGGCCAAGATCCGGTTCGACCCGGCTATAAGTGTAATAGTAGTTATTGACAAAATAAATAAAATAGTGAATTGTACCTTTGTTGTTGTTGTTGTGGAAACTGAATGAAGAATATGAATCAGAAACATCAATAATGGAGTGAAATGAGTTTTACGGAGTAGCTTTTTTACTGGTACTCGGATTTGGGTTAATTACAAACAAAGTCCTTGTAATTTCCAATTATTTTTACTTGCAAATTTCGTCTTTAACTCTCAAAAAGTACACCGGTCGTCTATGTGGTTGTCACTTTTGAGTTGACCGATCCTTTGACCAAACGGACGTCGATCACTTTTTTTCGTTAAGTCAGGTCATGTGCGGGTAACGTGAGGGCAAAACTGTCCTTTTAGTACATAGTAAACCACATAGACGATTTATGAATCAGAATGAAATGAACTAGTTAGATACAATGAGTTGATACTAGTTTTTACTTTTTACTAGTACTGGGATTTTGGTAAACTACAAAGACAGTCCTTGTACTTTCGACAATTACTTTTATTTTTAAGAGTGCCACGTTGAAGTGGCGAACGATGACAAAGATGAAAGACCACACCTCAAGCCAAGTTAAAACCACTCCATGCATGTCACATATTTTTCTTGACATGTGTTGTTTAAATCCTTTTCAATGATATATAAAATTCGATACTTTGTATTATTATTAAATTTGATTGTTGAGCCTAGAAGTTGAAGTTTATTGCCATTTGTGACATACATTCACCTCGACAAACTTTAGTCATATGCAAGATGGGTATGATCTGAAAAGAATAAGTAACTATTTAATTAAGCTCAAGTGAAGCTTTTCAAAGAGTTAAAACCTTTTACATAAAAGTAGTTTATGAGTACGTACTCTATGTAGTATCAAAACTGATTAGTACTATAAGTTTGCCATTCACATGATGGCCTTCGAGCTGTTTAGCATGACTGCGTGAGCATTGAGATTGCAGGAAAAACTAACGTTTGGCGAATGATGATACCCTTTCCAAATAGTGTTTGGATTAGCTTAATGCTTATAATGAGTAATGACCCAAAAATTAATGACAAAAGGTGAACAAAGTGGAGAACAACAAAGAAACAGATTTAGATAAAGTTGAAAAATAAGAAAAAAAATTAGATAAATATGCTTATGAAAACAACTTGCTTAAGCAGTAAATAATCTTAATCTTTTTGAGTTTTGACTATATTCAAATGACTTATTACGTTTTGATAGCACGATAGCTTAATAACTTGTGTCGAAAAGCGAATTCAGACACCCCATAATCTAACCTATGCATGCATAACCTGATTCTATTAAACAAATGATAATTGAAAAGAAAAGTTCTGTTTTTGCATGTTGATGCTACGTAAAAACACGGGTCGGAATTACATGCTTAGGTCATTTGACCTTTGCTACGCAAGCGTGACCATGAATCTACCATCATTTTAGAGAGTAGACTATTTGTGTGAAAAGTTATGTGATTTATGTCGAGGAGTACAAAGGGTTATTAATAGTTTCTCGGGTGGCGATTCCCCTAAGGTAACTCACATTATATATGTGGTTTTACGCCACATTTCTTAAGTGGAACCAAGTAACCATGTTACGAAATATTATAGCTAGTTTGGGGTGTTTTCCTTATGCTTGTGCTATTGTTTGCCTAATAGCATAAGCACAAGTGAGAAGAGAATGAATAATAGAAGGAGAAGTGAAGGCTGTGAAGGTGTGTAGAAATTGGTTCCCAATGACTCCTATTTATAGGATGAAATAGAGATAGCAAGGTTCAAAGTATGAGAAGATTTACCAGTTACCATATCTTTTAGTAGGACCCACGATATCTTTATTATCTATAAAGGAAAAATGGTCAAACGTGAAAGTGAAAAAGTCAAGAAAAGTGAAAAGTTGAAATGTTGAAAAACTTACAAAAGGAAATGTTGAAAAGCATTTAAATACTCTTATTAAAACACCAAATTACTTAAAAGTACAATGATTTATTCACATTGTACAACCAATTAAAAACATATCTACCAAATTAAATACAACCAATTAAAACACAAACCGGGTTGAACCGGAACGCTTCAAACACGGCGGGTTGTCCCGGTTTAATTTGACCCATTTTCGATCCAACCTAGCAAGTTGACCCGGTTTAAATCGACCCATTTTTCGACCGGAACGGTTCAATCGGTTGAACCACCCGGGTCGAACCGGGTTTCAAAACATTATGTTAAATTCCCAGATCTTCAAACTTTTATTATTTTTCGTTTATAACTTATAAACTTTTTTTATCAATAAAATATCTGTTGCTATAAAATCCCGTTGCTATGCACGGGTACTCGTCTAGTATCTTATAAGGTAAGCAAATATTCAGCAAGTGGATATTTGGATATGTGTTGCTCATGTATATACGCATTAAGAGATTGTACAAACATGTCTTACTCTTTCATGCATGATGCATCATATGCATATGCGTAAATGGTTGATAAGGTTAAATCTAAAATGTAGTAGCAGTGTTTAGCTATATTATGTAGGTTACCTCATCACATGTCTAACAATGAGCATGCACGAAAAAAATAAAATAAAAAAATTAATGGTTATTTTATTTTTCTTCTTCGGAAAACAACCAAATATAGAGGCAAATGAAAAATGGAAATAGGAAACAGATGCACAAACATGGACCAAGGTGATTTCTTACATCTGTTTAATTATCTGTAGTCAAGATTATATAAATAGCGTGAGGCATGACGGCATGACCAAGCCACATGCTTTAGAAGCTATGATGAAGTCATAACGTTTTTAAAACGTAATTTAAATCGGCATAAAATATAAAAAATATTTATAGAATATATCATATTTCACATATATCTAGTTTACGAAAAGTATTATGCATACGAAATTAAGTCAAAAAACTAACATTGCATGTAATATTCTTAATTTTAAAAGGATTTTTTTAACTTGTGCCTTAGGGGCACAAGTTAAGCACACTAAAAGACAACGGGGCCCCACAGAAAAGGACATATGGATCCATAGAAAAGTACAGTTTCGTGGATCCCTATGTCCTTTTCTGTGAGTCCCCACTGTCTTTTAGTTTGCTTAACTTGTACCCCTAGAGAACAAGATAGACAAACCCATTTTAAAAATAAAAATCCTTTTTCATCGGAGTTGAATTCAAAAAAGTCACCACGCCTCATGCCTTAATGACATCTTATTGCCGCCATGGTGCGCATTTTGAGCCAAGGTTATAGAGAACTAGGTAAATAAACGCCTAAACTATAACCGTATTTTTATAGAAAAGGATCCTTGACCACCGCCCGCCAGCCCGCTAAGCCGAAGCATCTTCTATTATTTGAGGTATTATGAGATATTTGAGATGATTGTTAGATTTGGGATTTTGAGATAATTTGAGGTTTATGGATTTTAGTAATAAGATGGCGTTTTCGAGGAATTATATGGTCTATATGTTTTATAAATATTTTAGTAATGCGGTGTTTGAAATTCTTTTTATTGAGATTATGTGTTTGAACTATTTGATGAGGATTTTATATGGTATTGGGGTTTATAAACTATGAATCTTTTAAAAAGATTTGATAAAGATTAGTTTGGTATCCGATTTGGGTCGATTTGGGGTTCGGTTTGTGGAAGGTTTCGGTTGTTTCATGATATGTCGAGGCTTTGGCTCTTGATTCGAGCCTAACCGAGACCCTTGAGGTCTCGGGGTCATCTTTGGGTTGCTCGTAAAACCAAGTCGAGACCCATATGGGGCTCTCGTTTGGTTGTGACTCGAGCCTTAGGCTCGTTATTACTGTGGATCGACTCTTACGAGTCGCGGCTCATAGCCGTAATATTTTTGTTAATGCCGAGACTCTTATGGGTCGATTGGCAATTTGGGTGTGCTCTTTAGAGCTTATCTTGTGAACCTATGATGGTTGGTTCGAGCCTTTGTGCTCGTGGTATGGACCACGACTCAATTGAGTCGAGTAGACTCGGGTTTGGCTTGGTAAACCATCCCGAATGTGACCTTGGTTAAGGTTGTTTCTTTAGTGTTAACTTGGTTTTGATATTGATTTGGTTGTTTACTTACTTGGCCGAACACTTGTGGGTCGAGACCACGTTTGGTCTCGACAATGGTATTATGGTATTGATTGTGGAGTTGTTGTCGAATGGTAAAGTGGGGACCGATTGTGAGACGGTCACTTAGATTGACGGAGATAGGTTAGTCGGGTGCCGTAGTCGGACCCTATTGTTGTAGCACGTGGATTGAGATTGTGTTGGACGGAGATATTATTGATTGTTATGACTTTTATATTACATTGGACTTGGACAATGAGCCGAGAGTCATGACTCGGACATGTGACCATTTCGTATGACTCGATAACTATTTACAAATAAAACATAAATAATAAACTCGTAATAATAATTATTGATAATATAAACGTTTATATGAATATATAGACGTGAATGACGGATATATAATTATATAAGCGCGTATATTAATAATAATAATAATCACGAGTCGTATTATAAATAATACAACTAGATATATATTAGGCTACGAAAGTGGCGTAATATTATTGAACGTATTATTATTATAAAAATGTGTTATAAAACGAGAAACTCTCGACAATTATTAAACATTTAATAAAAATGTCATTTTGTATATATATAACGGGTAAACTTATCGAGTTATGCGGAGTCGTTGTCACTCGAGTCCAAGTAAGTGTTATTTGTAACTTTCGTGTTGTCACGGATATATGACGATTAATATAAACGTTTTCTATAACTAAATAACCACTTAACCGTAAGGTTGAATCGGGTTATTTGGCTATATGAAATGAATATATTAATGGGCATCGTAACCCACGACGCCCATAGGTTGTGGTATATGTAAAGTGTAATAAATTGCGAGTGTATATAAAGGGAAATCTGGCCAATTTGACGATATATATGAGGAATTTATTAAACTATGATATCTACCATATAGTATTTATGTGCTATGTGCTTTAGGATTGGGTGTAATCTTGGAACGGTATGTTACGTAAATAAATATGAGGGTTATCAAATCGACGGATTCGATAAACTTCGGCGATTTATTTAAATGATATATCGGGCTAATATTAGATCCATAGTTTATTTTATTATTCTTTGTGTGACCTTTTGGTTTGTTTTGAGTCGACCCGCCATCCGTATGGATATCAAACGTAAATACACCAAACTAATACGAAATGGATTTTCGGAAATAAAACGGATTCTCGTCCAGGTTTGGGAATATTTTGAATTTGAGGAAATGATTTCTGAACGAGTTAATATTGTTAGGTCGTGCCGAGTCCGTAGTTGCTCTTTCGTGAGTTACTATACATCTTATTTCTACCGACTTCTTCTTGCTATTTTCTGGACTTGAGGTGAGTCATAGCCCCACTTTTTACTCTTGAACTATGTTTTCAATACTTGGGGTGAGAAACGTGCAAATTATTTTATGTAGACTATTATCGCTTCTATATTCTTTCTAAACTTGCTATGCGTATGGACTAGGATATATTGTCAGCTTTAGTCACACATTTTGTGTGTACTATTCAAGGTTGGCTTATTTGGTTATTGATGGATTGTCAGCTTTAGTCACATATTTGTTGTGTGTACTATTCAAGGTTGGCATACTTGGTTATTGGTGGATTGTCAGCTTTAGTCACACGGTTTCGTGTGTACTATTCAAGGTTGACTTATTTAGATACTGTAGTGTGCACCTATAGGTTATTAATACTTCGGAGGTTATCCGAGTATTTATTGGTATTGCGGGGGTTACCCGAATATCTATGTTGGAACGGAGGGTATCCGTGTGTTAGGTTTGAGCGGAGGGTATCCGCAGGCTTTTAGCGAATCCTTAGTCTAGCTAGCAAGCGTTTTGCGTATATGTCCACTATATTGTTAGATGAATTTAAACCTATGATCTCACCAGCGAAAGCTGACTTTTAGCACGTTTTCTCAGGTAATTAAGTGATGAGATGCATGCTTGGAATGGAAGGCTCGGCCAAGGCTCATTGTTTATGGATCTATTTTTCTAAACTCTGATAATTAATTTTGGACCTACTGTTATGTTATTTTGGGCCTGACTCTGAATGATGTTGGGATAAATGTAAACCTTAAAACCCCGTTTTGGTTCCGTTTTTATTGTGTTTACTTTATCTCGTTCTATATTGTCTTGTGTTGGATACCAATCCCCGTAGCACCACGAAAGCTTGTTGAGTCTTCCGCTGAATCAAATTTTGGGGGTGTTACAATTTTAGAGAGTAGACTATTTGTGTGAAAAGTTATGTGATTTATGTCGAGGAGTACAAAGGGTTATTAATAGTTTCTCGGGTGGCGATTCCCCTAAGGTAACTCACATTATATATGTGGTTTTACGCCACATTTCTTAAGTGGAACCAAGTAACCATGTTACGAAATATTATAGCTAGTTTGGGGTGTTTTCCTTATGCTTGTGCTATTGTTTGCCTAATAGCATAAGCACAAGTGAGAAGAGAATGAATAATAGAAGGAGAAGTGAAGGCCGTGAAGGTGTGTAGAAATTGGTTCCCAATGACTCCTATTTATAGGATGAAATAGAGATAGCAAGGTTCAAAGTATGAGAAGATTTACCAGTTACCATATCTTTTAGTAGGACCCACGATATCTTTATCTTAACTACTTATAATGTAGATTTAGTCAAAGGGGAAAAGTGGAAAACTGAATTTTCAGTCAATCCCCATTTTGCCCTTCTATACTACAAGGGTGAGAGAAAATGAATTTTGTAATTAATGCTCTTATTAAAACACCCCATAACTTAAAATTACAATAGTTTATTCATATGGTACAACCAATTAAAAGCATCTATATCAAATTAAAAACAATCAATTAAAACACCCCTTACTAAAAAAAGTACAATAAAATTTTCACAATATACAATTTAAAAAAGCTACAACATAATATAAAATATAAAATAATTAAACACAATAATTAATGTTATTTTTAAAACACCCTAAAATAAAAAGTATATGTTATTATACACATTATACAAATTAATAAAACACACAAAACTTTATACAAGCTAACAAGTTGATGTTGCATATAGTTTTGAAAACTGGACCGGACCAACGGGTTCAACTGGGAAAAACACATAGTTTTGAAAACTGGACACGACGGGTTCAGTTATTAAAAGCATGACTCGGTTTAAATCGACCCACTTTTTGACCGAAATGGTTCAACCGGGTTTCAAAACATTTATGTTGACATGAGCTTAAGTATCAAAGTCAATAAGTCAACAAAGTCAATAAGTCAAAAAAGTCAATAAGTCAACACATTTAATCCCTAAATCTTCAAACTTTTATTAGAGGTGGCAAAACGGGCGGGCACGGGCACAGGCTAAAATGGCACGGGTTAAAACGGGTAAGGGCTAAACGGACAAATTATAAATCAGGCCAAACGGGCACGGGCTAAAACGAGCAAATTATAATTCAACTATTAAAAACATTCGGAACAGTCCTAAAAACACCTTTAATTCATCTTGTAAAAAAAGATCAAGCATCTAAGTCTTAACTATATTTAATTATTTTTTCTTAAAAAAAAGTATTAAATGAATAAAAATGCAACTAATTAAATATATCTATCAATTAATTAGAGTATTAAATAATTATGCATAAAATAGTTAATAAATGAGATAAATTAAAATTAAAATAGTTGGAATGTTTTATAGTTACCAGTGACAAGTGAATTGGTCGGAAAAAAAATGAGAGTAATTGCTTGAAAGTTGAATTGTGTGATTCGAAAGCCCATCTAATAATATCTGTTTTTATCTTTTGCCTGTAAGAGCCCATCAAATAAATGCAAGGGGGCAAAAAACGCCCCAAACTTTTAAAAAAGTGTCAAAAATCGGCCAAAAATTACAAATTGGGCAAGATCTGCCACCCCTAACTTTTATTATTTTTCATTTATAACCCATAAACTTTCTTTTATCACTAAACGATCTGTCGTTATAAAATCCCGTTGCTATGCACGGGTATTCGTCTAGTTATCTATAAAGGAAAAATGGTCAAAGGTGAAAGTGAAAAAGTCAAGAAAAGTGAAAAGTTGAAATGTTGAAAAACTTACAAAAGGAAATGTTGAAATGCATTTAAATACTCTTATTAAAACACCAAATTACTTAAAAGTACAATGATTTATTCACATTGTACAACCAATTAAAAACATATATACCAAATTAAATACAACCAATTAAAACACAAACCGGGTTGAACCGGGACGCTTCAAACACGGCGGGTTGTCCCGGTTTAATTTGACCCATTTTCGACCCAACCTAGCAAGTTGACCCGGTTTAAATCGACCCATTTTTCGACCGGAACGGTTCAATCGGTTGAACCACCCGGGTCGAACCGGGTTTCAAAACATTATGTTAAATTCCCAGATCTTCAAACTTTTATTATTTTTCGTTTATAACTTATAAACTTTTTTTATCAATAAAATATCTGTTGCTATAAAATCCCGTTGCTATGCACGGGTACTCGTCTAGTACCTTATAAGGTAAGCAAATATTGAGCAAGTGGATATTTGGATATGTGTTGCTCATGTATATACGCATTAAGAGATTGTACAAACATGTCTTACTCTTTCATGCATGATGCATCATATGCATATGCGTAAATGGTTGATAAGGTTAAATCTAAAATGTAGTAGCAGTGTTTAGCTATATTATATAGGTTACCTCATCACATGTCTAACAATGAGCATGCACGAAAAAAATAAAATAAAAAAATTAATGGTTATTTTATTTTTCTTCTTCGGAAAACAACCAAATATAGAGGCAAATGAAAAATGGAAATAGGAAACAGATGCACAAACATGGACCAAGGTGATTTCTTACATCTGTTTAATTATCTGTAGTCAAGATTATATAAATAGCGTGAGGCATGACGGCATGACCAAACCACATGCTTTAGAAGCTATGATGAAGTCATAACGTTTTTAAAACGTAATTTAAATCGGCATAAAATATAAAAAATATTTATAGAATATATCATATTTCACATATATCTAGTTTACGAAAAGTATTATGCATACAAAATTAAGTCAAAAAACTAACATTGCATGTAATATTCTTAATTTTAAAAGGATTTTTCTAACTTGTGCCTTAGGGGCACAAGTTAAGTACACTAAAAGACAACGGGGCCCCACAGAAAAGGACATATGGATCCATAGAAAAGTACAGTTTCGTGGATCCCTATGTCCTTTTCTGTGAGTCCCCGCTGTCTTTTAGTGTGCTTAACTTGTACCCCGAGAGAACAAAATAGACAAACCCATTTTAAAAATAAAAATCCTTTTTCATCGGAGTTGAATTCAAAAAAGTCACCATGCCTCATGCCTTAATGACATCTTATTGCCGCCATGGTGCGCATTTTGAGCCAAGGTTATAGAGAACTAGGTAAATAAACGCCTAAACTATAACCGTATTTTTATAGAAAAGGATCCTTGACCACCGCCCGCCAGCCCGCCAAGCCGAAGCATCTTCTATTATTTGAGGTATTATGAGATATTTGAGATGATTGTTAGATTTGGGATTTTGAGATGATTTGAGGTTTATGGATTTTAGTAATAAGATTGCGTTTTCGAGGAATTATATGGTCTATATGTTTTATAAACATTTTAGTAATGCGGTGTTTGAAATTCTTTTTATTGAGATTATGTGTTTGAACTATTTGATGAGGATTTTATATGGTATTGGGGTTTATAAACTATGAATCTTTTTAAAAGATTTGATAAAGATTAGTTTGGTATCTGATTTGGGTCGATTTGGGGTTCGGTTTGTGGAAGGTTTCGGTTGTTTCATGATATGTCGAGGCTTTGGCTCTTGATTCGAGCCTAATCGAGACCCTTGAGGTCTCGGGGTCATCTTTGGGTTGCTCGTAAAACCAAGTCGAGACCCATATGGGGCTCTCGTTTGGTTGTGACTCGAGCCTTAGGCTCGTTATTACTGTGGATCGACTCTTACGAGTCGCGGCTCATAGCCGTAATATTGTTGTTAATGCTGAGACTCTTATGGGTCGATTGGCAATTTGGGTGTGCTCTTTAGAGCTTATCTTGTGAACCTATGATGGTTGGTTCGAGCCTTTGTGCTCGTGGTATGGACCACGACTCAATTGAGTCGAGTAGACTCGGGTTTGGCTTGGTAAACCATCCCGAATGTGACCTTGGTTAAGGTTGTTTCTTTATTGTTAACTTGGTTTTGATATTGATTTGGTTGTTTACTTACTTGGCCGAACACTTGTGGGTCGAGACCACGTTTGGTCTCGACAATGGTATTATGGTATTGATTGTGGAGTTGTTGTCGAATGGTAAAGTGGGGACCGATTGTGAGACGGTCACTTAGATTGACGGAGATAGGTTAGTCGGGTGCCGTAGTCGGACCCTATTGTTGTAGCACGTAGATTGAGATTGTGTTGGACGGAGATATTATTGATTGTTATGACTTTTATATTACATTGGACTTGGACAATGAGCCGAGAGTCATGACTCGGACATGTGACCATTTCGTATTACTCGATAACTATTTACAAATAAAACATAAATAATAAACTCGTAATAATAATTATTGATAATATAAACGTTTATATGAATATATAGACGTGAATGACTGATGAGTGTCTAAATACTCATCATTTCTGTCACATTTAAGCTATAAAACATATGAAAACATACAGATTTGCCTCATAATACAGGAAATATCATCAAATTGTGTTTTTAGGTGTTAAAGTGCATAAGGGATGAAAACTGATGAAAAACATGCAAAACATACATAATTTACAGTTTCAGTCCCTGAACTTTGATAAATTGGCAAAACTAGTCCCTGGTCAATCAAAACTTGTAAAAATATCATTAAAGGTCCTTGGGATTCACAAGTTGTAAGAAATTATCCTTTGAAGTTTAAAATCACAAATTTACAACTTTGGTCCCTCAACTTTGCAAAACTGTCAAAAATGGTCCTTAGGGTTTTAAAATTGGAAATTAACCAAAATAAACCTTGTACTATTCATGTTTGACATAATTGGTCCTTATGAGAAAAGTTTTGAGAAATTACAAGTTTGGTCCCTGGAGTTTCTAAATTGGCAGATTTGGTCCCTAAGGTTTAAAATAATGGAAAATATGCAATTGTGATCCTTGTACTAATGATAAATTGCAGATTCAGTCCTTATGTGAAGTTTGGGTAAGTTACAAATCAGGCCCCTCAGCTTTGCAGGAATTACAAAATGGTCCTTGTGCTCACTATAATACCAAACGGACCCCTTTATTATTATAAACCCAAAATTCCAAATCCAATCCAAACCCAGTTACAACCCCAGCCCAACCTTACTAAACCTAAAGCCCAACATATAAAAAACCCGGCCCAACCCTTTGTAAATAAATAAAACACACCCCTACCCCCGTCTTTCCCTCTCCTTCTTCCACCTCCACCCCCATCCACCTGTTACTATCCACCTCACCCCCACCAGCTCACCCCTACTTTCATACCCACTCTCCATGTAACAACCCGATATTTTCCACGTCTACGTTTACTCCCAAACTTTGAATATTCCACTATTCACGTGCATTATCGGTAAGGACCTCTCATACGGACTAGTAATAGTCGGCATATCATCATTTGGTCATTCACATGTTATACCACTCTTAGGATTTTCAAATTAATATGTTTAGTATATTTCACGTTTTACGTATAAGTATTTATAATTAAACGTTAACGCCCGACTAATATATATACGACGAATATATCTAAATATTCCCACAATGATCCCAATATATTTTTATATTCATTTTTATAATATAAAAATTATAATATTAATTTACCCGGTATTTTGGATATTTATTTTAATTATTAACTTAAGTTTACTAAAACTTCGACGGTTTTCGTAGAAATTAAACTATAACTATCTAAACACTCAATATTTATACCCAACATATTTTTACAATTTTTATAACTTTATTACGTCTCGGTTAACTCCGTTAAAATTTTATTTCTAGCTAACTCGGTACCCGGTGTACACTAAAACTACCAATAACTACAACTAAATACAATATATAATACACTTTACACAAAAGTCTTCCTCATTCCCCCATTTTCACCCAAAATCCGGCCACCCCATTCCCATTTAACTTACACAATTGAAAAATACTACTAACTCCATTAAATGGTTAGTACCTTTGTCTCATTTCTTTTCTAAACTATATTTTATATACTAGAATACATGTAACATTTCATTTGTAAAGAAATAAAAAAACACATATCTCTCTTCTCTCTAGCTCAAACCCACGGCCACACCAAGGAGAGCAAGCAAACTCCATTGATTTTTCTAAGATCAAGCTCTAATCTAGTCCCTATAGTTGTCCTTGTTAGAGTTTTGAGATATAAACTCAAGGATTGTTAGGTTTTTATCAACTAATCACACCACATCTCAAAGTAAGTTTACAAAACTCATTTCATAAATTTTTACAAGTTATTACCATGTTTATATATTTTTCTTGCAAGATCTCATGCATATATTGGCTTATACCACTCCATTTTGTATATATTTAACTTTTAAGCCTTAGAAGTGATTTTTGGTTAGATCCTTGTTAGATCTACTTGGTTGTGATGTTAGGAACCCATGACACCCTAAGAAGGTGTATGGTAGGATTAGACTAGTTTTGTGGTGATTGAAAGTGGTTTGATTGAAGATAGAACTAGATTTAAACCTTGAAAATGGTTTTTGAACAAGTAAAAATACATGCTGTTCCATTTTGGTTTACCCAGAAAAATACGAATTTACACAGTAACCTTTGACAATTTTTCTAGAAAATACTTTCAAAAACGAAGCCGTAGGCGAAAGAACGGATTAAAAAGAGCTTATAACGAAGAAGTTATGATTTTTGCAAATTAATTGACGAAAACTACTTTTCTGAAAAACCTTGCTGATGAACAGTAGTCACGACAGTTTCGAGGCTTAAACTAAATCTAGCCATCCCGACTTATAAAAAATATATTAGTATTTTGTCTCACGATTCCGTGGATATAAAGAACGAGTAAAACGGACTTACGACGACAAAGTTATTCACGTTTCTGTAACGGTAAAATATATATTATTTTGACAGCTTTTTAAAAGAATAAAAAATAAATAATATACAACTACGTAGTAACTTTATATTTCTAGAAATACTAACCAAGTACCCAAATTTATAACTAATAAAGTATTAGTAATTTCAAGTATATTTTTGTGGTTTTGAGCCGTTATTTCTAGGATTTCAAATCGAGGATTTCAACACTAAGACTTATATATACGATATATATATTTCGGCTAGTTTTATTCTCTAGTTTACCTTATTTTCTCAAGTATTGGAAAATGTTTATTTTGACATCAACTAGTATTTTCTTCAAGTAAGAGTGGTATAGGGAAACATGTGCATGTACATTCCTTTCATCATTTCATGATCTAAAGTAGATCATATCATTCATTTAGGTTGCGGTTGAGTGCGCGTCTTACCTCAGTTCGTACCCTTTGTTATCATATCGCTTATATCAGGTGAGTATTCACGAACCCCTTTTTCTAACTATTTCAACTAATTTGGGGTGGATGCATGAATTACTTGAACTAAATTGTTTGTTACTCATTGAACTCTTTTGACTTATAACTTGTTTGGAACTATTGAACTTGTTTTGACCTTTTGAACTTAACTTGACCTTTGAAATTGACTTAAACTTTTGAACTTAATGCACCGTACGTGCTATAACCTAAAGTCTCCCATGATCGGAGCAGTGCAAAGTCTCCCCTGTCGACGGAGCAGTATTATCAAGTCTCCCATGTTCGGAGCAACATAAAATCTCCCCTGTCTACGGAGTAACTTTGACTTATTACTATATAATAGTTTGTGAAAGATGTACCGTACGTGCATCAGCAATTGTTAGTCTCCTGCTGGTTTGCCGTTCGCACTCCAGTTTATACGTACCGTTCGTGCGGCCTCCTTGTGTGGGGCAGTAGGTAGTATGGATAGCGCTATTAGAGGTCGGCCAACCTCTCGTTCCCCTGTCTACGGAACGCATATTATTTATTTTAGGAGCCTTGCCACTTACTTTATTATATACTATGTATCCATATTGTGAAACTATATTGACCACTTGTGCTTGACTACTAAACACATAACTTTTAGGCAGTGGGTTGTAAACACACAGGTTACAAGTCTCTTATGGCGGGACTTGGAACTGAGTGGATTTGCAATGCCTTTGCCTGGCGAACTTTCTCAAATGGTTTTCCTATTATTTAAAACGTTTATACTCACCAACTATTTTTATAGTTGACCGTTTTCTCTCATGCATTTCAGGTGATCGTCAGTAAGCTTGTCATCAAGGTCTTGCATAATGAAGTTTTCACATGTCACTTCTTTTCATTATGTACTAAAATACCATCTTTTGGGAATCAAACTTATGTCTTATATTTGCCAAGGTCGGCAATAACAACGTTGTAATGTTATACTTTTCCTTAATGTAAATTATGGTATTGTCTTATTTCTCTTTGGTGATGTATATCGATTTCGTTACACCTCGTGTTTCCGCCTTCGGCGAGGGTGTGACAGATTGGTACCAGAGCCAGAGGTTATAGAGAATGCCGATTTTTCTAAAATAAAAATCGCAACTATAACCAAAGTAACATATTTCTTAAAAAAAAAAAAAAAAAAAAAAAAAAAAAAAATGAATGATACGAGTCGACTAGTCCTAGCACTGCATTATTAATCCTCAAGTATGCATAGCCTGATCACCTATGTATAATTCAGGAAGAATCATGCGATGAAGGGAGTAGTGGTCAAGGATCATGTTTGGTCGAGTCTAGAGAGTCTGGTCACCTGAAGTTGCATTGGTCGGGTGGGTATGCATAACCTGTTTATATGTTTCAGTTTCTGTTATCGTACGTTTTATATGCATTCATGTAGATTCTTTCTCCTTGCTACCTTACGTCTCGTTAGATTAAGCATAGCTTTGTTCCCATCATTCTGCGATCTCTATATCACGACTATCATTATATCGTACATCATCCGTCATCGTTCATGTATCGTTCACTCAACCCATTATTTTTGGTCTATCGCAGAGCCATTACCGCTATGAACACTCGCTCAGGACGTAACAACAATGAAAACCCGAATGACGATGCTGCTGGACGTAACAACAATGAAAACCCGAATGACAGTGCTGCTGGATTAGCTGACCTTCTCACTCCGATTGTTGCGCACATTGATGCCAACAGATCCAATAATGGTGCGGGTCCTTCGAACAACGGTCAGGGATGCAACTATAAGACTTTCATGACATGCAAGCCAATGGAATTTTATGGCACTGAGGGTGCCATTGGTCTGCTATCATGGTTTGAGAATGTTGAGTCGAAACTCAGCATCACTAAATGTGCTGAAGGAGATAAGGTTGAGTTCTCTGCGGGTCTGCTTCAAGGTCGAGCATTGACTTGGTGGAACAACCAGCTACAGACTCGAGGAAGAGAGGCTGCAAATGGATTATCTTGGGAAGCATTTAAGAAACTACTAACTGACGAGTATTGCAGAAAAGATGAAGTGGAGAAGCTGGAAGTGGAATTTTGGAACCACTTGATGGTAGGAGTAGAGATTGACAAGTACACGGCCCGTTTCCATGAGTTAACTAAGATGGTTCCTCATATGGTCTCCACTAAGGAAAAGTTGATCGATCGATATATTTGGGGATTGATTCCTGAAATCAGGAGGGATGTCACTTCATCGAACCCAACCACTCTACAAGCCGCTGTGGGCATGGCATACCGCTTGACAAATGATGTGATCAGGTCTGGTGAACTAACAAAGGGAAATAATGAAGGACGAAAGAGACAGGAAGATCAGCAAGGAAGCCGTTATCAAAATCAACAGGACAATAAACAGCGTGTAGTTGGAAACTATGGAGCAACAAATCAGGGGCGCAGAGGATATGAGGGCTCACATCCTAAATGTACCCGATGTAACCTTCACCACTCCGGAGAATGCCCAAGGTGCATCAACTGCAAACGGACAGGCCATCTTAGTCGGAATTGCCAAAATGGAAATGGAAACCAAGGACAAAGATTAGCATGTTATGAGTGTGGGAGCTTGGATCATCTTCGGAATACTTGTCCAAAGTTGAAAGGAACTCCCAACCAAGGACAGAATCGTCCAAACCTGGCAGCGGCAACTGAAGGCCCCCAAGATCAGAACATTGAAATTCCCCCTGCACGTGGCCGAGCTTACTTCCTAGGGAATCACTTAACCCCACCGAATCAGGACAACATGCCGGGTACATTCTTTTGAACAACCTCCTTACTTCTTAATCTTGAGTGCTTAACTTATCTTTATTTCTCACCAAGTTCACGACATTGATATAATCCGAGACCTAGCGTTTTCGACCTTAGTTGCTTCATCAAATTTAACCGCGATCACATACACCTATAGAATGGACGATTTGAATCTCGAGGACGAGATTCCTTTTAAGGTTGGTAGAATGTAACAACCCGATATTTTCCACGTCTACGTTTACTCCCAAACTTTGAATATTCCACTATTCACGTGCATTATCGGTAAGGACCTCTCATACGGACTAGTAATAGTCGGCATATCATCATTTGGTCATTCACATGTTATACCACTCTTAGGATTTTCAAATTAATATGTTTAGTATATTTCACGTTTTACGTATAAGTATTTATAATTAAACGTTAACGCCCGACTAATATATATACGACGAATATATCTAAATATTCCCACAATGATCCCAATATATTTTTATATTCATTTTTATAATATAAAAATTATAATATTAATTTACCCGGTATTTTGGATATTTATTTTAATTATTAACTTAAGTTTACTAAAACTTCAACGGTTTTCGTAGAAATTAAACTATAACTATCTAAACACTCAATATATTTATACCCAACATATTTTTACAATTTTTATAACTTTATTACGTCTCGGTTAACTCCGTTAAAATTTTATTTCTAGCTAACTCGGTACCCGGTGTACACTAAAACTACCAATAACTACAACTAAATACAATATATAATACACTTTACACAAAAGTCTTCCTCATTCCCCCATTTTCACCCAAAATCCGGCCACCCCATTCCCATTTAACTTACACAATTGAAAAATACTACTAACTCCATTAAATGGTTAGTACCTTTGTCTCATTTCTTTTCTAAACTATATTTTATATACTAGAATACATGTAACATTTCATTTGTAAAGAAAAAAAAAAACACATATCTCTCTTCTCTCTAGCTCAAACCCACGGCCACACCAAGGAGAGCAAGCAAACTCCATTGATTTTTCTAAGATCAAGCTCTAATCTAGTCCCTATAGTTGTCCTTGTTAGAGTTTTGAGATATAAACTCAAGGATTGTTAGGTTTTTATCAACTAATCACACCACATCTCAAAGTAAGTTTACAAAACTCATTTCATAAATTTTTACAAGTTATTACCATGTTTATATATTTTTCTTGCAAGATCTCATGCATATATTGGCTTATACCACTCCATTTTGTATATATTTAACTTTTAAGCCTTAGAAGTGATTTTTGGTTAGATCCTTGTTAGATCTACTTGGTTGTGATGTTAGGAACCCATGACACCCTAAGAAGGTGTATGGTAGGATTAGACTAGTTTTGTGGTGATTGAAAGTGGTTTGATTGAAGATAGAACTAGATTTAAACCTTGAAAATGGTTTTTGAACAAGTAAAAATACATGCTGTTCCATTTTGGTTTACCCAGAAAAATACGAATTTACACAGTAACCTTTGACAATTTTTCTAGAAAATACTTTCAAAAACGAAGCCGTAGGCGAAAGAACGGATTAAAAAGAGCTTATAACGAAGAAGTTATGATTTTTGCAAATTAATTGACGAAAACTACTTTTCTGAAAAACCTTGCTGATGAACAGTAGTCACGACAGTTTCGAGGCTTAAACTAAATCTAGCCATCCCGACTTATCAAAAATATATTAGTATTTTGTCTCACGATTCCGTGGATATAAAGAACGAGTAAAACGGACTTACGACGACAAAGTTATTCACGTTTCTGTAACGGTAAAATATATATTATTTTGACAGCTTTTTTTAAAAAAAAAAAAAAATAATAATATACAACTACGTAGTAACTTTATATTTCTAGAAATACTAACCAAGTACCCAAATTTATAACTAATAAAGTATTAGTAATTTCAAGTATATTTTTGTGGTTTTGAGCCGTTATTTCTAGGATTTCAAATCGAGGATTTCAACACTAAGACTTATATATACGATATATATATTTCGGCTAGTTTTATTCTCTAGTTTGCCTTATTTTCTCAAGTATTGGAAAATGTTTATTTTGACATCAACTAGTATTTTCTTCAAGTAAGAGTGGTATAGGGAAACATGTGCATGTACATTCCTTTCATCATTTCATGATCTAAAGTAGATCATATCATTCATTTAGGTTGCGGTTGAGTGCGCGTCTTACCTCAGTTCGTACCCTTTGTTATCATATCGCTTATATCAGGTGAGTATTCACGAACCCCTTTTTCTAACTATTTCAACTAATTTGGGGTGGATGCATGAATTACTTGAACTAAATTGTTTGTTACTCATTGAACTCTTTTGACTTATAACTTGTTTGGAACTATTGAACTTGTTTTGACCTTTTGAACTTAACTTGACCTTTGAAATTGACTTAAACTTTTGAACTTAATGCACCGTACGTGCTATAACCTAAAGTCTCCCATGATCGGAGCAGTGCAAAGTCTCCCCTGTCGACGGAGCAGTATTATCAAGTCTCCCATGTTCGGAGCAACATAAAATCTCCCCTGTCTACGGAGTAACTTTGACTTATTACTATATAATAGTTTGTGAAAGATGTACCGTACGTGCATCAACAATTGTTAGTCTCCTGCTGGTTTGCCGTTCGCACTCCAGTTTATACGTACCGTTCGTGCGGCCTCCTTGTGTGGGGCAGTAGGTAGTATGGATAGCGCTATTAGAGGTCGGCCAACCTCTCGTTCCCCTGTCTACGGAACGCATATTATTTATTTTAGGAGCCTTGCCACTTACTTTATTATATACTATGTATCCATATTGTGAAACTATATTGACCACTTGTGCTTGACTACTAAACACATAACTTTTAGGCAGTGGGTTGTAAACACACAGGTTACAAGTCTCTTATGGCGGGACTTGGAACTGAGTGGATTTGCAATGCCTTTGCCTGGCGAACTTTCTCAAATGGTTTTCCTATTATTTAAAACGTTTATACTCACCAACTATTTTTATAGTTGACCGTTTTCTCTCATGCATTTCAGGTGATCGTCAGTAAGCTTGTCATCAAGGTCTTGCATAATGAAGTTTTCACATGTCACTTCTTTTCATTATGTACTAAAATACCATCTTTTGGGAATCAAACTTATGTCTTATATTTGCCAAGGTCGGCAATAACAACGTTGTAATGTTATACTTTTCCTTAATGTAAATTATGGTATTGTCTTATTTCTCTTTGGTGATGTATATCGATTTCGTTACACCTTGTATTTCCGCCTTCGGCGAGGGTGTGACACTCCACCACCTCTCTTTTCAATACCCTGCCACAATTAATGCCATTCCCACCCAAAACCACTACTGTTCACATACTACCCACAGTATTGATGCAAAACCACTCAACTTGGTCCAATCTTCAACCAAACTTGTCCCTTACTCTTCCTGACACCTCCACATTGCAACAAGAATCCTTAATTGCTCTGGAACCACCTCAAAACCACGTGGCTCGTTTTGGCGCCAAATTTGGATTTAAACGGACAAGATTAATTTGACTCAATCAAGGGCTCAGATGATGTGGGATAAGATATTTGTGAAAGTGGGATGCAAAGTGGTGATAAATACCAGAGAAAGAAGAAGAGAAAAGCATCATAATTTGTAACTTAGTTTATGATCAAGTAGCTTAATTAAACTAGTTGTCACTAGTAGTGTAATCTTTCATTTCTGTTTCTAAAGTGTTGTTTAGCTTTGCTAAGTGTAATCAACAACTTTGTTTGATCAATATCAATCTATCTTTCAAGTTTTCAGTTAATTCAACTTTGTCCCATTTTCATTACTTATCATTTAAATTCTGTGGATACTTGTTAATTAGAGGATTCTTAAAACACTACTTGGTTCTCAGTAAGCCATAGCAAGCTTTTAGATACTTAAAATCAGCAAGGATCACTAAAAAAGGAAAAATAAAAAAGAAATCAATAATTAGGAATTAAACTAGAAAGTAGAAGTCTGTGAAGAAGCTAAGGAGCAAGTGCTATCTTGGATTGCCTTGGTTTAGAGCTCTGTGGAGAGCATTTAGGAGTGTTACTCAGTCCTTGGTTCTGTGTGTTCATCTCATTTCCAAATTGTAAGCATTTTCATTATTTTTAGCATCTTACTGTATTAGTTCTTATTTTAACTTAATCTTTCTTGTTTTATGCTTAGTTGTTGTTAGTTAGTGATAATATAAAGTAAAATTAGTAGGTTGTTAGTTGAAAATTATAGTTGCTAGTTGTTTCATATTTTCAGTCAAAATTAGCTTAGTAGTGATTCATAGGTTATAGTTGTTAATTACTGTGTAATAGTGTTTATCTGATCTTAGTTCATCAAAATCAAGTGTTAGGAATCAGTTTCATGGTTTAAATCATTGTTGAGTAACACTAATCAAAAGAATATCTCTTTCTAGGGGTGTTTGGATCAAGCTGCCATAGTGAGTTAGACCTGTTATTGTGCTTAATTCTTGTTTGTGCATGTTTATTTAGATCACACTAGTCCATTTCAGTCATAATAAGTAGGTCTCATCAGTGTAAAAGTCAAAATAGGTCTTAATCTAATCTAGCTGTTAACTGTTAGTGTAAATCAGTCCCAAATTCTACATACTAGCTTAAAAGTTGATAATCTAGCTTACTTTCAACTTATTATAGTTTAATACAACATAATTAGTAAGTAAATTAAGGTCTAAGCTCACATAAGTCAACAGAGTGGTTTAATTAAAAAGTCAATTTTCAGTCACAAGAATTTTTGAATAAACTTTGGAATTTAATTGTGTGCTTGTTATTTGATATTAGGACTTGAGCTTGTAGGTTTATATAGTCTTGTTGCTGATCTCCTTGTTACTATTTTTATTGATTTTTTATCTAGCTGATTAAGAGCTTAATTAGTGCTTCATTTTTAGTGATTCTTCACAAGTCTCCCCTGTGCACAGTCCTACCACTTAACTTTAGAAGCTTGCATAAGCTTCATTGGTACTTGTTAACCTGTGTAAATAGGATCTTTGTGATGCCCATGTGGCTAGTTGCTTGAAATAAGTGCTTATTTGCCCTTGATTGCTTATCTGTTACTGCTTATTCTTGCTTAAATTGTGCTCTCAAATAAACCTAAACACTGAGCATTCAGTGTAAACAAGCAACTTCACAAGCACGTCATAAGCTCATTACTGAGCTTTGGCTTGTGATCTTAGGCTCATTAAGAAGCTAAGTAACCTATCTTATCAGTTCAAGCTTTAAATTTCATTTTCAAAGCCTTTCACTAGGGCTGCAATCAGCTTGAACCTTGTCCCATCATTTGAGTGTACTGAGCAATCAGCTCACTCAACCCATCTTCATAAGCCCTTGACAAGCTACTCAGTGGTCCTCACTGATCAAGCCTTGGCATTTAGAAATCATCACCAGACCCTCTTGTTAGTCCAACATCAAATTTGCCCTTTTAAGCTTATTCTGTGAGCTTAATTTGGTATCACTTTTGACTACAAGCTGTGTTTGGATCTTAGTTTATTGGAAATACTTATAAGCTTACCACAAGCTTATTAGTTTAATCCAGTGAACACACTTGTTCATTTTTGTTAATATAATATATATACATAGTTCTAATATTTTGTTTCCTTTCTTAAGCTTGTTTTAAAGCTTGTACCAAGCTTATAAGCTTATTTTCACTCACTCAGTTCACTGAGTGAATCAGATTGGACCCCTCATTTCACAAGCTCTTTCTGAGCTCATTAGTGGGTCCCACACCCTCTAGTTAGGTTCCCTCAACCCCCCTCCTACCAAGGAACCTAGATTGACCTTTAGTTTGACCTGAATCAGAGTGGACCCCACTTGAAATTGATCATATAATCTGTCCCCAGTCTGTGTAGTATTTGAGTTTTGGATTAGCTTATTTGTGCTTATCAGCTTATCTACTGAGCTTATTTGGCCAAATCAAGCTTTGACAAGTCCAACTCACTTATTAGTACCAGAATAAACCAAGGTAGGTCCCACATCAGCTCATTTGAGCTTATTAGCTTATTTGGTCAAACTTGGTCAACTGTGGAAGGAATAAGCTTCCACAGTGCTTATTAATAAGTTCTAAAATTATTGTTTTTACAAAAGTTAGTTATTTTTAAGTATAAAATAGATTTGTAAAAGAAAAATCCAGAAAATACAACATAAAAATAAGTGATAGTTTCTATTTAATTTAATTTAATTTTAATTTTCATTTTTAGATTTTAATTAAGTAATTTGTGTTTTTATATTTTTATTAATTTCCTTATAGGTTAAAGTAATTTAAATAATTTTCTTAGATTTTTATATTGTCATTTGATATTTATTAGAATTAAAAATAGTTTTATTAATAATTAATAAATAATTAAGTTATAAATAGCATAATTAATTTTTATATAGTAACACCTAGTTTTTATATTTTTTATAGCTTTTATAAGTTATAAAATAGTTTTATAAAATTTTCCATAATTTTCTAAGTTAGTTTAATAATATTTGTAATTTAAAATAGTTTAATTAATATAATTAATATTAATAGTTTTTAATTAATAAAAAGTTCATAAAAAGACAAAAAGATTTATTTTTATTTTTTATACTTTCTTCAAGTTCTATTTTAGGTTTAGAAAATATTTTTATAAGTTTTTAGTTTAATTTGTAGTGTTTATTATTTTTAGTTTTATTTAAGTTAGTTTTAATTAAATAGTTAAATAAGTTTTTAATTAAATAATTAATAATAAATAATAAAATAATCAAAAATATAGTTTTCTTTTTAGTTTAATTTTATTTTAAGTTTAAGTTTGTAGGATTTTCATTTTTAACCCTTGTAGTTTATTTTTTTTAAAACTCACTTTTTTCTCAGTACGCAATCGCGTTTGATTTTAATTTGGTGTACGTTTTAAATTACCTAGGTTTCACGTAATCGTTAATTTAGTTTTCCTAAGTTATTTTAAGTTATAAAACCCTAGTTTAAATCACTCACACACACTTTATACCTTTCCTGTTCACATTCACTGATCACAGATTCGTTTTTAATACCATCACAACCTCGTTGGGACATTACGACCCGGGAAAACACTGTATTTCACGGAAGCATTTGCCTTTGATTAGTTTGACTTTACTATTGACCATTCACAAGTGGTTGAGAAATAAAAGATGACTGTTTGAGGCGAATCAAAATTTGGCGCCGCTGCCGGGGAGGTTGTGCGCTTATTTTAAACGATTTTGCGTATTAGTAAACCTGAATACACACCCATTGTATATTTACCATCTTTTATCCATATTTTTATAAAACAAAACACAAAAATATTCACCTTTACACCCTTACCTATTTGATTCTTCATTTCTCATCCCCAAAACCCTTTGATTCTACCTTCTTCCACTTATCTCATAATTGATTCTAATGGCATCTCTCGATGACGATTTCTTTAAACAAAGGGCCTGTAAAAGCAAAGTTGAGAAACTTGTGGCCTTGTCAAAAATATCGAGATGTCATGTTGATTATGATAAACCATCGATTCATATTCCCTCTCCAGTGAGGGAAATGGAACGAGAAACCGAGGTGACAAAGGACCTTGTACTTTCCTCTGACGATGGAGGTGCTAAATACGTCCAAACCACAGTTGTCCAAAAACCTGAGCTCACAAATGCTCCTAAACCTTCAAAAATCAATCCTGATCTTTCACGGTTTATGGTTAAAAGTTTGTCAAGCAAACGTACAGAGCTTAGGGCAATTACTGAAAAGAACGATTTGCCTAATCTTCACAATTATCAAGAACCAAAACCCGAGACCATAACGGAAATGGTGGAAATTCCTAGCTCTAAGAGCACACCATTTGTCCCACCTCCAGATTTTGTTCCTTGTGACGGTTGTGGTGAACCGCTTTTCGGTTTTCCATGTCGTTGGTGTACATGTGAACAATGTGGTAATGATATTCAAAACGGGAGTTGTTTGTTTTGTGGATCGAGTAATTCATTTGCTTATGATCCTAATCAAAACTCATTCAACGACTCCTCAAATTTTTCAAACTACCCATCACATTCATACGAGCAAGAGTCATATTATCCAAATTTCAATGATGCTTCATATCAAAATACACCAAGCCAGACTCAACAGTTTTACTGTTGTGAGTACTGTGGAGGTCCACACTTTAGCTCTGATTGTCAAACAAGGAATCCATTTCCTTGTAACAATTATGACTATTCGTTTCAAGACCCACCTCCACAGTGCCAAATAAACCAAGCAACTCCTCACATCCAGCAAGACCCTTGTCTAGAGGTTCTTGAAAAACTTAAAGATCTTAAGGAGGAGTTGGCTAATATGTCGTCTCACAATGCACCAAGTTCTTCTTGTGTGTATTGTGGGGGTCCTCATAATGATGATCAATGTCAACCTTCTGGTTTTGACACATCCACACCCCCACAGTCTCCACTCACTCAATATTCTCGTGATAAATCTATCACGGAATTACTTGTTGAAAAACATGCTGCTAGAGACGAAAGAAGCATGGAAGATTTAATTGCTGAGCAAAGAGTAGCCAAAATACGTGCCAATATTCGCTATGCTGCTTTTTATGAGGACGATGATGACAGTGATGATGATGATAACATTGTTATCATTCAAAAAGAATCATCAAGTTCATCAGTTGAGACTCCTTCCATGCATATACAGGGAGAAAAGATTATAACTGAATCAACAGCAGTAGAAATAATGGAACTTGTAGACTCCATTACTGCTAGTCCTTCTCATCTCCCTGAGTATGATGTTATCACACCCGAGGTTCCCACTCACTCTCTGAACATGGGGGACGAGCATCTTGACACTATTCCTGCAAAGGAATCGGACGAATTCATAAAGTCTAGTGTTGAGAACCTTGTCTCAATCCCAAGTGAGTCACAGGGAATTCTTGATCATGTGTGTGATATTCCTCCCCCTCTTGTCTTTCCAAATAATCATACTGAGATGTTCTCTGATTCTGATGAGAACTATTCTTTATCTTGTGGAGACATAAGTTATGTGGGGGAATTACCTTCTGAGCTTGTCAACTCAGAAGAAGAGAATGAGGAAGAAATTATCCAAGACGAGGCTCTTCGTCTTACATTATTAAATGCTAATCTTCTCATTTCTAGAATCGAGGCTTTTAATGAAAAGCCTATTTCATTTCCTATCCCCGTCAAGGATAGTGAGGTTTTGATCAATGATTCTATTCCTGAATTGCAAACGTTCCATTTTGATCAAACGGAAGAGAAGATAAGTGGTATCACCACTTCTCATTCTCATAATTCTCTTCCCGTTTATGAATCATTTACTTTTGAAGAGTTCCCCAATGAACTCACTCAAATCAATCCCGAATACGAATCATTTACCTTTGAGGAGTTCTCCTGTGAACTCACTCATATCATATCTCTACCGGAGTATGATAATTTCTATTTTGATCTAGACATACCCATAATATATCTTGATCAAGCGAGCTTAAACGAGGAGATTCATGAAACAATGAATTCTCCTATTGATGACGAGGAGTTAGTTATGATTTTCATCATGACTTTCTTTCTTTTCTTCATATATTCTGTACCATATCCTGTTCTTCACTCTTTCGGGAGTGAGGATATTATCTTTGACCCCGGCATTCTCATTTATAAATTATGAGCCGGGTGTCATTATATCTCATCGGTGTGGAACTTTCGCGTGCTTCAAATGTTTATCCAAACATCTTGAATGAAAGTCCGATTGAGATTGTCTCTTCCACTTGCTTCCCCATGAACAAATAAATTCGGGGTCGAGTCAAGCTAACGACTCGGAAATCAAAAACAGTAGTATGTACATAGGTTTTCACCCATGTTTCACCCTAGTGTGGGGGAGATGCCCCACATGTTGTATATATATATATATATATATATATATATATATATATATATATATATATATATATATATATATATATATATATATATATATATATATATATATATATATATATATATATATATATATATCCTCAAAAAAAAAATGTAAATATAGTGATAGCTTCTATTTAAGAAGTTTTATCTAAAAAAATAATTGTATGTATATACATCTTAAATAAAGGCTATGGAATATTTCCTTCGTACGTTCTAAGTTCGGTTTAACACCCGGTACTTTGAATATTGAGGACAATATTCAGTTCTAAGTGTGGGGGGAGATTCGTTATTCTAACGAATTTAAACACATGTTCCATCAAGAACCCCCATTTTAGCCAAAATTTTAAAATTTTTTCTCACTTAGAACGCAATAAATGGTATCAATCCTCCATGTCTAACCCACAACAGGATTGGCTAATCCAGGAGCAAACGGTTCTTGGTAAAGATATCTCAAATCCGTTTATGGCTTGCAATTTGCCAAAAATTGTATGGTTCCTCAACTCCCAATTATCCTCAAAAGCTAATGAGTTGGCTAGCTCGCAAGATTATGGCTTGTGGTAAAGGCAGTAGAAAAACCATAATTGGTAATCAGCTCACCAAGATGTTGACTATTCCATCAAGAGTTGGCTAGTCCAGAAGCAAACGGCTTTTGGTAAAGACAAATCAAATCCGTTGACAGCTGGTGATTTGCTCAAAATCACACGGTTATCAGATGTGCCACAGTTCTTACATCTGGCTACTCCAGAAGTGATGGCTTTTGGTAAAGAGTTCTTTCAAATCCATTAAAACTTCATAAAATATTGCTAGGGACTAGCAATAGTTTAGTGTGGGGGATTGATGAGTGTCTAAATACTCATCATTTCTGTCACATTTAAGCTATAAAACATATGAAAACATACAGATTTGCCTCATAATACAGGAAATATCATCAAATTGTGTTTTTAGGTGTTAAAGTGCATAAGGGATGAAAACTGATGAAAAACATGCAAAACATACATAATTTACAGTTTCAGTCCCTGAACTTTGATAAATTGGCAAAACTAGTCCCTGGTCAATCAAAACTTGTAAAAATATCATTAAAGGTCCTTGGGATTCACAAGTTGTAAGAAATTATCCTTTGAAGTTTAAAATCACAAATTTACAACTTTGGTACTTGTTAACCTGTGTAAATTGGATCTTTGTGATGCCCATGTGGCTAGTTGCTTGAAATAAGTGCTTATTTGCCCTTGATTGCTTATCTGTTACTGCTTATTCTTGCTTAAATTGTGCTCTCAAATAAACCTAAACACTGAGCATTCAGTGTAAACAAGCAACTTCACAAGCACGTCATAAGCTCATTACTGAGCTTTGGCTTGTGATCTTAGGCTCATTAAGAAGCTAAGTAACCTATCTTATCAGTTCAAGCTTTAAATTTCATTTTCAAAGCCTTTCACTAGGGCTGCAATCAGCTTGAACCTTGTCCCATCATTTGAGTGTACTGAGCAATCAGCTCACTCAACCCATCTTCATAAGCCCTTGACAAGCTACTCAGTGGTCCTCACTGATCAAGCCTTGGCATTTAGAAATCATCACCAGACCCTCTTGTTAGTCCAACATCAAATTTGCCCTTTTAAGCTTATTCTGTGAGCTTAATTTGGTATCACTTTTGACTACAAGCTGTGTTTGGATCTCAGTTTATTGGAAATACTTATAAGCTTACCACAAGCTTATTAGTTTAATCCAGTGAACACACTTGTTCATTTTTGTTAATATAATATATATACATAGTTCTAATATTTTGTTTCCTTTCTTAAGCTTGTTTTAAAGCTTGTACCAAGCTTATAAGCTTATTTTCACTCACTCAGTTCACTGAGTGAATCAGATTGGACCCCTCATTTCACAAGCTCTTTCTGAGCTCATTAGTGGGTCCCACACCCTCTAGTTAGGTTCCCTCAACCCCCCTCCTACCAAGGAACCTAGATTGACCTTTAGTTTGACCTGAATCAGAGTGGACCCCACTTGAAATTGATCATATAATCTGTCCCCAGTCTGTGTAGTATTTGAGTTTTGGATTAGCTTATTTGTGCTTATCAGCTTATCTACTGAGCTTATTTGGCCAAATCAAGCTTTGACAAGTCCAACTCACTTATTAGTACCAGAATAAACCAAGGTGGGTCCCACATCAGCTCATTTGAGCTTATTAGCTTATTTGGTCAAACTTGGTCAACTGTGGAAGGAATAAGCTTCCACAGTGCTTATTAATAAGTTCTAAAATTATTGTTTTTACAAAAGTTAGTTATTTTTAAGTATAAAATAGATTTGTAAAAGAAAAATCCAGAAAATACAACATAAAAATAAGTGATAGTTTCTATTTAATTTAATTTAATTTTAATTTTCATTTTTAGATTTTAATTAAGTTATTTGTGTTTTTATATTTTTATTAATTTCCTTATAGGTTAAAGTAATTTAAATAATTTTCTTAGATTTTTATATTGTCATTTGATATTTATTAGAATTAAAAATAGTTTTATTAATAATTAATAAATAATTAAGTTATAAATAGCATAATTAATTTTTATATAGTAACACCTAGTTTTTATATTTTTTATAGCTTTTATAAGTTATAAAATAGTTTTATAAATTTTTCCATAATTTTCTAAGTTAGTTTAATAATATTTGTAATTTAAAATAGTTTAATTAATATAATTAATATTAATAGTTTTTAATTAATAAAAAGTTCATAAAAAGACAAAAAGATTTGTTTTTATTTTTTATACTTTCTTCAAGTTCTATTTTAGGTTTAGAAAATATTTTTATAAGTTTTTAGTTTAATTTGTAGTGTTTATTATTTTTAGTTTTATTTAAGTTAGTTTTAATTAAATAGTTAAATAAGTTTTTAATTAAATAATTAATAATAAATAATAAAATAATCAAAAATATAGTTTTTTTTTTAGTTTAATTTTATTTTAAGTTTAAGTTTGTAGGATTTTCATTTTTAACCCTTGTAGTTTATTTTTCTTAAAACTCACCTTTTTCTCAGTACGCAATCGCGTTTGATTTTAATTTGGTGTACGTTTTAAATTACCTAGGTTTCACGTAATCGTTAATTTAGTTTTCCTAAGTTATTTTAAGTTATAAAACCCTAGTTTAAATCACTCACACACACTTTATACCTTTCCTGTTCACATTCACTGATCACAGATTCGTTTTAATACCATCACAACCTCGTTGGGACATTACGACCCGGGAAAACACTGTATTTCACGGAAGCATTTGCCTTTGATTAGTTTGACTTTACTATTGACCATTCACAAGTGGTTGAGAAATAAAAGATGACTGTTTGAGGCGAATCAATGACGGATATATAATTATATAAGCGCGTATATTAATAATAATAATAATAATCACGAGTCGTATTATAAATAATACAACTAGATATATATTAGGCTACGAAAGTGGCGTAATATTATTGAACGTATTATTATTATAAAAATGTGTTATAAAACGAGAAACTCTCGACAATTATTAAACATTTAATAAAAATGTCATTTTGTATATATATAACGGGTAAACTTATCGAGTTATGCGGAGTCGTTGTCACTCGAGTCCAGGTAAGTGTTATTTGTAACTTTCGTGTTGTCACGGATATATGACGATTAATATAAACGTTTTCTATAACTAAATAACCACTTAACCGTAAGGTTGAATCGGGTTATTTGGCTATATGAAATGAATATATTAATGGGCATCGTAACCCACGACGCCCATAGGTTGTGGTATATGTAAAGTGTAATAAATTGCGAGTGTATATATCGGGAAATCTGACCAATTTGACGATATATATGAGGAATTTATTAGACTATGATATCTACCATATAGTATTTATGTGCTATGTGCTTTAGGATTGGGTGTAATCTTGGAACGGTATGTTACGTAAATAAATATGAGGGTTATCAAATCGACGGATTCGATAAACTTCGGCGATTTATTTAAATGATATATCGGGCTAATATTAGATCCATAGTTTATTTTATTATTCTTTGTGTGACCTTTTGGTTTGTTTTGAGTCGACCCGCCACCCGTATGGATACCAAACGTAAATACACCAAACTAATACGAAATGGATTTTCGGAAATAAAACGGATTCTCGTCCGTGTTTGGGAATATTTTGAATTTGAGGAAATGATTTCTGAACGAGTTAATATTGTTAGGTCGTGCCGAGTCCGTAGTTGCTGTTTCGTGAGTTACTATACACCTTATTTCTACCGACTTCTTCTTGCTATTTTCTGGACTTGAGGTGAGTCATAGCCCCACTTTTTACTCTTGAACTATGTTTTCAATACTTGGGGTGAGAAACGTGCAAATTATTTTATGTGGACTATTATCGCTTCTATATTCTTTCTAAACTTGCTATGCGTATGGACTAGGATATATTGTCAGCTTTAGTCACACATTTTGTGTGTACTATTCAAGGTTGACTTATTTGGTTATTGATGGATTGTCAGCTTTAGTCACATATTTGTTGTGTGTACTATTCAAGGTTGGCTTATTTGGTTATTGGTGGATTGTCAGCTTTAGTCACACGGTTTCGTGTGTACTATTCAAGGTTGACTTATTTAGATACTGTAGTGTGCACCTATAGGTTATTAATACTTCGGAGGTTATCCGAGTATTTATTGGAATTGCGGGGGTTACCCGAATATCTATGTTGGAACGGAGGGTATCCGTGTGTTAGGTTGGAGCGGAGGGTATCCGCAGGCTTTTAGCGAATCCTTAGTCTAGCTAGCAAGCGTTTTGCGTATATGTCCACTATATTGTTAGATGAATTTAAACCTATGATCTCACCAGCGAAAGCTGACTTTTAGCACGTTTTCTCAGGTAATTAAGTGATGAGATGCATGCTTGGAATGGAAGGCTCGGCCAAGGCTCATGGTTTATGGATCTATTTTTCTAAACTCTGATAACTAATTTTGGACCTACCGTTATGTTATTTTGGGCCTGACTCTGAATGATGTTGGGATAAATGTAAACCTTAAAACCCCGTTTTGGTTGCGTTTTTATTGTGTTTACTTTATCTCGTTCTATATTGTCTTGTGTTGGATACCAATCCCCGTAGCACCACGAAAGCTTGTTGAGTCTTCCGCTGTATCAAATTTTGGAGGTGTTACAGATTGGTATCAGAGCCAAGGTTATAGAGAACTAGGTAAATAAACGCCTAAACTATAACCGTATTTTTAAAGAAAATGATCCTTGACCACCGCCCACCAGCCCGCCAAGCCGAAGCATCTTCTATTATTTGAGGTATTATGAGATATTTGAGATGATTGTTAGATTTGGGATTTTGAGATGATTTGAGGTTTATGGATTTTAGTAATAAGATGGCATTTTCGAGGAATTATATGGTCTATATGTTTTATAAACATTTTAGTAATGCGGTGTTTGAAATTCTTTTTATTGAGATTATATGTTTGAACTATTTGATGAGGATTTTTAGTATGGTATTATGAGTTGTGATTTAGTGGTTTTGAAACACTTACACCTACCCTACGCCGTTGTCACAGACCATAGCCTCCCATATGCCCGATGTCGTCGAGGATATTCTTACTGCACCGGTTTTACCTGCACAGTTCACTATGGCATCTGATGACCCTTACCAGATGGCCATGTCTTCAGCTACTGTACCGCAGGCAGCTTCTACTTCAGCTTTACCTGCTGCATCTACGCAGGGACCCTCATCTTCTCTAGGGCTCCCTGGTACATCGAGGCAGCTTACTCTTCATCAGGCTTTGGCTCGTGTGGCCCCACGCTTTGCCCACCGAGCTACGACACGCATGTCGGTACGCCCTACTCCATCACCTTTACAGATTGATGCTCACTCTCTTCTGTCTGAGGCGCCACCCACATCATTGCGTCGTCGTCCTAGATCACCTACTACATCTCCACATGGTTTACCTAGTAGGAGACGACGAATGATGAGGTACTCTTTCGATGAGGAGGAGGAGTACGAGGGTGAGGATGAGGCTGATGACCCTGAGCAGGAGGATGACCCTCAAGAGGCTGAGCAGGGTTATGATGATGACCCTGAGGAGGAGGATGACCCTTAGGAGGATGAGATGCCTGATGATGATGATGTGTTAGTACCACCAGCTCAGGCTGAGGAGCCTGATTCACCTGTACATCCGATCGAGCCTGATTCACCTGATCATCCGTTCTTGTTTGAGTTGCCACCTGGTAGTCCCGTTGAGTCCGATGCATCGTCTGAGGTTTCTGCTGAGCATGCAGAGTTAGGTGAGATTGGCAGGTTGTGGACTCAGATTACGGCTCTTGGTGACCCTGAGGAGGAGGATGACCCTCAGGAGGATGAGATGCCTGATGATGATGATGTGTTAGTACCACCAGCTCAGGCTGAGGAGCCTGATTCACCTGTACATCCGATCGAGCCTGATTCACCTGATCATCCGTTCTTGTTTGAGTTGCCACCTGGTAGTCCCGTTGAGTCGGATGCATCGTCTGAGGTTTCTGCTGAGCATGCAGAGTTAGGTGAGATTGGCAGGTTGTGGACTCAGATTACGGCTCTTGGTGAGAGAGTTACTCATATGTCTAAGCAGATTGATAGAGTGACTGTTGAGTTTATTGGGCAGTTGAGGGTTGATATGGTTATGGCTGAGAGAAGAGTTACCGTGATGAGGAGAGTTTTGATGGAGGTTCATGAGCATATCGATAGTATTCAGCGAGGTTTTATTACTGCTCGAGAGGCTGACCGCAAGCTATGGCAAGGGAATGCCGAGCTAGAGAAGGAGGTGGCTGACCTCAAGAGAGACCGAGACACCCATAGCGTGGAGCTAGGATCGTTATGGAGGGATCTTGATGGCTTGAGGCAGGAGTTGAGGAGCCTCCGCCAGCAGCGTGGCTAGTTGCTTGGATTATGTTGTATGGTTGTTTTCTTAACCGAGGAGTGTTCGGTTAGAAAAGCTAGTTATCATATTTTGATGTATTTTGTTCAGTATTCGTCTCTTTTGGAACGATTAGTACGTTTTATGTTATCCGTTAGTTGGAACGATGTTAGATCGCTATTGTATGGTTGATGGTTATTAGTATATGGTATTATGTGATTTTGGGGTATCGTGAAAATTGAGTTCTTATCCGTTTTATTGATGTTTCATGGTGTATTGTTGCTTCTCTTTCCATGACTTGGCTTCGTTGAATTACTCTTGTTGAGCATATTGATAAGTTCTATTGGAGACTCATGAACTTGTATGATGTTACAGATCAATGGCACCACGACGAAACCCTGTTAGAGCTACCAGAACTGGTCCTGCTGTGACTACTCCTAGTCGCCAAGGACGCCGACCTACTCGAAATGTTGAAACCCCTACTCTTGACAACCTGGACACTACTAACCGCAACAACAGGAATCAAAATGTTGATGTTCAGGGAGACAATGATCATGTTCCACTTAATGCACCTACTGTGGATCAAGCAATGATCAACCAACTTGTGGAGCAAAGAGTTGCTGAACTACTAGCTGAGTCAAATCATTCCAACAATTCTGCTGGAACTTTTCCACCTGTTCGTGCTAATGGATGTCAATACAAGGAGTTCAAGATTTGTGGACCCATTGAGTTTGGTGGAACTGAAGGAGTGGTTTACTTAGTCAGATGGATTGAGAAGACTGAGTCAGTGGTTGTGCGGAGAATGCGAAGGTAAAGTTTGCTTCTTTTACTTTCAAGGATGAAGCTTTGACTTGGTGGAACAATTACCGAAATGCAGTTGGGAGTGATGTAGCTTATGCCATGACTTGGGAGCAATTTAAGTCTTTGCTGATTCAGACTTATTGCCCAAGGAATGAGGTCAAGAAGCTAGAGATTGAGTTTTGGAACCACAAGGTGAAAGGTAATGATATGACAACCTACAATCGTCGTTACCAGGAATTAGCCTTGTTGTGCCCAGATATGGTGAAAACCGAGACTCAAAAGATCGAGAGGTATACTGATGGATTGCCTGTAGCTACGAGAAATGATGTGATTTCTGCTAGGCCTGCAAACATCCATGAGGCAATCACAATTGCTCAACAACTTATGGATTCGTTGGAATTAGAAGAAGCTGATAAGGAGAAGAATGGAAAGAGAAAGAGAGACCGTCACTCTAAGGGTAATGATCACCAAAGCAAGAGATAAGCTAAGGCTTATGCTATTGGGAATGGAGATAAGAAGAATCAGAACGGTGATGTACCCAAGTGTGATCGTTGCCATCAGCATCATACGGGATGGTGTAGCGTGAAATGCCAGAATTGCTCAAAGAAAGGACACACAGCTAGGGACTGTAGAGCTCGACCTCTTGCTATGGTTCAAGCTGCTCCTGAGATGAGAAACAAGGCAGATGTTACTTGTTATGGGTGTGGAAAGAAGGGACACTATCGGAATGAGTGTAGAGAATCGTGGAACCGTGGAAATCAAGGCTCGGGTGGTAATGGGTACAATCATGGGAACCGTGGAGCTGGAGGAAACCGTGGACGACAAGATAATGGGGACCAACGTGTGGAAGCTGGAGCTGCTCAGGGAAGAGTGTATGCACTCGGGAACGAGAGAGGAGAAGATCCGAACGTCGTTACTCGTACGTTCCTTCTCAATAATCGTTATGCTTCCATACTATTTGATACTGGTGCCGATAGGAGTTTTGTGTCCACTACGTTTGCACCCTTACTAGAGAAACCCCCGATGGCCTTAGGAATTGGATATGATATTGAGTTAGCTAACGGGAATATAGAAAGGATTAATACCATCATTCGCGGTTGCACGCTGAATTTCTTGAACCACCCTTTCAACATAGATCTTCTACCCGTCACGTTAGGAAGTTTTGATGTCATCATTGGTATGGATTGGTTGTCGAAGTATCGTGCTCACATACTTTGCGACGAGAAGATCGTGCGTGTACCATACGGAAAGGAAGTCCTAAATATATTAGGAGACCGAAAGGATTCTAGGAGCCCATCCCGATTAGCAGTGATTTCATGCACTAAGTTGCCAAAGCTAATAGAGTAGGGATGTTACCTTTTCTTAGCTCAAATTTCTGAAAAGGGAGAGACGAAGAAAAAGGAAAGGTGCATTGGAGATGTGCCTATAGTTCGTGATTTTCCTGATGTGTTTCCCGATGATTTGCCGGGAATCCCGCCGACTAGACAAGTGGAGTTTCAGATTGAGTTGATACCTGGTGCTGCACCTGTAGCACGAGCGCCTTATCGTCTTGCACCTACCGAGATAGAAGAGTTGTCAAAACAATTGGCGGATTTAGCCGAAAAAGGATTCATAAGACCAAGTTCTTCACCTTGGGGAGCCCCAGTCTTATTTATGAAGAAGAAGGATGGATCGTTCCGTATGTGCATTGATTACCGAGAGTTGAATAAGCTAACGGTGAAGAATAGATACCCGTTACCTAGGATCGACGACTTGTTCGATCAACTTCAAGGATCGAGTGTGTATTCGAAGATCGATTTGAGATCGGGATATCATCAACTTCGAGTTCGCGAGGAAGATATTCCGAAAACGGCTTTCAGAACCCGTTACGGGCATTACGAGTTTCAGGTGATGCCGTTTGGGTTGACTAACGCACCGGCAATATTCATGGATCTCATGAATCGTGTGTGTAAGCCTTATTTAGACAAGTTTGTGATTGTATTCATCGATGACATTTTGATTTATTCAAAGAGTGAGAAGGAGCATGAGGAGCATCTAAGACTCATTTTAGAATTGCTCAGGAAGGAGAAACTCTATGCCAAGTTTTCGAAATGTGAATTTTGGATTCCGACAGTACAATTTTTGGGTCATGTGATTGATAGACAAGGAGTCCATGTGGATCCTGCTAAGATCGAGGCGATAAAAGATTGGGCTGCACCTACAACCCCAACCGAAGTTCGTCAATTTTTGGGTTTAGCTGGTTATTACCGAAGATTCATTGAGGGATTTTCGAAGATAGCTAAACCATTGACCAAATTGACTCAAAAGAGTGTTACGTATGAATGGGGAGATAAAGAAGAGGAAGCATTCCAATTGCTTAAGAAGATGTTGTGTAGTGCTCCTATCTTAGCGTTACCGGAAGGTAACGAGGATTTCGTCGTCTATTGTGACGCCTCACATAAAGGATTGGGAGCCGTATTAATGCAACGAGAGAAGGTGATAGCTTATGCTTCCCGACAGCTCAAAAAGCATGAGAAAAACTACACTACCCATGATTTGGAACTAGGTGCTGTGGTTTTCGCTTTAAGAATATGGAGACATTACTTGTACGGAACCAAGTGTGTTGTATTTACTGACCACAAAAGTCTACAACACATCTTGAATCAAAAAGAGCTCAATATGAGACAGCGACATTGGATTGAGTTGCTAAGCGATTATGATTGTGAAATTCGCTACCACCCTGGTAAAGCAAACGTTGTCGCTGATGCTCTTAGTCGAAAGGAAAGAATACCACCGTTATGAGTTAGGTCATTGGGAATGACTATTGTATCGCCATTACCGACTCAAATACTTGAAGCTCAAACGGAAGCGTTGAAAGCAGAAAACAGATCTGCCGAGAATATATTTGGGATGGCTGAGAATGAGAAAGGATTTGTTAAGCGTTCTGATGGATTATTATGTTTTGGAGATTGGATTTGGGTACCTTTGTATGGAGGAATTCGAGATTTGATTATGCATGAGTCGCATAAGTCAAGGTACTCTATTCATCCTGGGTCCGACAAGATGTACCAGGATCTTAAGAAGTTCTATTGGTGGCCAAATATGAAGGCAGATATAGCATCGTACGTTAGTAAGTGCTTGACATGTGCTAAGGTTAAAGCTGAACACCAGAACCGTCAGGATTACTAACGCAACCAGAACTTCCAGTCTGGAAATGGGAGCGGATTACTATGGACTTCATTACCAAATTACCGAGGACAGCTAGCGGTTGTGACGCTATCTGGGTAATTGTGGATCGTCTGACAAAGTCTGCTCATTTTCTAGCAATTAGTGAAGATGATAGTGTGGATAAACTTGCGAGGTTGTACGTGAAGGAAATTATTTCTCGTCATGGAGTCCCGATATCTATTATTTCGGATCGCGATAGTCGTTTTACGTCAGCTTTGTGGCGATCACTTCAAACGGCTTTGGGGACGAGGCTTGATATGAGTACTGCATATCATCCCCAAACCGATGGTCAAAGTGAGAGGACCATTCAGACGTTAGAGGATATGCTTCGTGCATGCATCATAGACTTTGGTAAAGGCTGGGAGAAGTACTTACCTCTTGCGGAATTCTCTTATAATAATAGCTACCACACAAGTCTTAAGGCTGCACCATTCGAAGCTTTGTATGGCAGGAAGTGCCGTTCGCCTATTGGTTGGGCAGAAGTTGGAGATAGCCAACTCACAGGCCCTGAGCTTATTTTAGAAACTACAGAGAAAGTAGCTCAGATTCGTGATCGGTTGCAAGCAACCAGGGATAGGCAGAAAAGTTACGCTGATCAGAGACGTAAACCCTTAGAGTTCCAGGTTGGAGACAAAGTGATGCTGAAAGTCTCGCCTTGGAAAGGTGTGATACGTTTCGGGAAACGTGGTAAACTCAACCCACGCTACATTGGACCATTTCTGATCTTAGAAAGAATTGGGCCCGTGGCTTATAGGTTGGAATTACCACATGAACTGAGTAAAGTTCACGACGTGTTTCACGTTATTAATTTGAAGAAATGTCTTTCCTATGAGATGCCTGTCATTCCAATGAAGGATATTCGTGTCGATGAGAAATTGAATTTTGTGGAAGAGCCAATTGAGATTTTAGATCGTGAAGTTAAACGACTCAAGCGAAGTCGCATTCCGCTCGTCAAGGTTCGTTGGAATTCCCGACATGGACCAGAATTTACGTGGGAACGTGAGGACGAGTTCCGGAAGAGATATCCGAAGCTTTTCACTTCGTTGATGAATTTTTCCGAGTGAAACCCGGGACGGGTTTCTTCTGAGACTGGGAGGATGTGACAACCGGCAATTTAGGGAGTTATTTTGAAAACCCGCATTACGATTAAAGTTCGCTTATAATTTTTATTTGAAATTTTATTTCACAACGAACTTGTAAGACCTATTTTATGGATATTTATAATTAATGTTGTTATGGAATTCGTGAATTATTTTCATAATTCATTTTGATATTATGCTCGGTGATGTATTCTTAAATTCTCACTTGGTAATACGTTGACTCTGGCACTAGGTTTACCTAACGAAAAATTTTTATGATTCGTTTTACGAGTCCGACTATATATAATTATTCACGAGATATGTTTCGTGAGATATTAAACGTTTGAAATGAGTTCGGGTTCGGGCCACATGTTTTACATTTACCCACGTTACCCACTCCCCACCGTTAGTAATATTATTATTACTATTATTATTATTATTATTATTATTATTATTATTATTATTATTATTATTATTATTATTATTATTATTATTATTATTATTATTATTATAAAAAAAAAGAAAAAAAGAAGAAGAGAGTAACTACAAATTGGGTCCTTGTGGTTCGGTATACACACAAACAACACAAACACTCACCACTCATATCTCTCACTCTCTTCCCCCTCTCTTGCAAACCCTAGCCGCCGGCTATATATTCCGGCCGCCACCACTCCACCGCCGATAATCACAACATACAAACACCACCATCGTATTCCAAACATCTTCCTCCATCTTTTGAACCATTTCACGCGCCAAGAACAAGGAACCACCTCCATTTACTTGTCCCACCGCCGCGCGTACACCACCACACCACCATTATTTTCGAAGTCTAATATAGATCCGTGTTTTAGAAGGTGAGAAAACGCGTCTTTACGCGAGGGTTTTTACCAAACCGAGTCAAACTCGGATTTTATATGGTATTGGGGTTTATAAACTATGAATCTTTTTAAAAGATTTGATAAAGATTAGTTTGGTATCCGATTTGGGTCGATTTGGGGTTTGGTTTGTGGAAGGTTTCGGTTGTTTCATGATATGTCGAGGCTTTGGCTCTTGATTCGAGCCTAACCGAGACCCTTGAGGTCTCGGGGTCATCTTTGGGTTGCTCGTAAAACCAAGTCGAGACCCATATGGGGCTCTCGTTTGGTTGTGACTCGAGCCTTAGGCTCGTTATTACTGTGGATCGACTCTTACGAGTCGCGGCTCATAGCCGTAATATTTTTGTTAATGCCGAGACTCTTATGGGTCGATTGGCAATTTGGGTGTGCTCTTTAGAGCTTATCTTGTGAACCTATGATGGTTGGTTCGAGCCTTTGTGCTCGTGGTATGGACCACGACTCAATTGAGTCGAGTAGACTCGGGTTTGGCTTGGTAAACCATCCCGAATGTGACCTTGGTTAAGGTTGTTTCTTTAGTGTTAACTTGGTTTTGATATTGATTTGGTTGTTTACTTACTTGGCCAAACACTTGTGGGTCGAGACCACGTTTGGTCTCGACAATGGTATTATGGTATTGATTGTGGAGTTGTTGTCGAATGGTAAAGTGGGGACCGATTGTGAGACGGTCACTTAGATTGACGGAGATAGGTTAGTCGGGTGCCGTAGTCGGACCCTATTGTTGTAGCACGTGGATTGAGATTGTGTTGGACGGAGATATTATTGATTGTTATGACTTTTATATTACATTGGACTTGGACAATGAGCCGAGAGTCATGACTCGGACATGTGACCATTTCGTATGACTCGATAACTATTTACAAATAAAACATAAATAATAAACTCGTAATAATAATTATTGATAATATAAACGTTTATATGAATATATAGACGTGAATGACGGATATATAATTATATAAGCGCGTATATTAATAATAATAATAATCACGAGTCGTATTATAAATAATACAACTAGATATATATTAGGCAACGAAAGTGGCGTAATATTATTGAACGTATTATTATTATAAAAATGTGTTATAAAACGAGAAACTCTCGACAATTATTAAACATTTAATAAAAATGTCATTTTGTATATATATAACGGGTAAACTTATCGAGTTATGCGGAGTCGTTGTCACTCGAGTCCAAGTAAGTGTTATTTGTAACTTTCGTGTTGTCACGGATATATGACGATTAATATAAACGTTTTCTATAACTAAATAACCACTTAACCGTAAGGTTGAATCAGGTTATTTGGCTATATGAAATGAATATATTAATGGGCATCGTATCCCATGACGCCCATAGGTTGTGGTATATGTAAAGTGTAATAAATTGCGAGTGTATATAAAGGGAAATCTGACCAATTTGACGATATATATGAGGAATTTATTAAACTATGATATCTACCATATAGTATTTATGTGTTATGTGCTTTAGGATTGGGTGTAATCTTGGAACGGTATGTTACGTAAATAAATATGAGGGTTATCAAATCGACGGATTCGATAAACTTCGGCGATTTATTTAAATGATATATCGGGCTAATATTAGATCCATAGTTTATTTTATTATTCTTTGTGTGACCTTTTGGTTTGTTTTGAGTCGACCCGCCACCCGTATGGATATCAAACGTAAATACACCAAACTAATACGAAATGGATTTTCGGAAATAAAACGGATTCTCGTCCGGGTTTGGGAATATTTTGAATTTGAGGAAATGATTTCTGAACGAGTTAATATTGTTAGGTCGTGCCGAGTCCGTAGTTGCTGTTTCGTGAGTTACTATACATCTTATTTCTACCGACTTCTTCTTGCTATTTTCTGGACTTGAGGTGAGTCATAGCCCCACTTTTTACTCTTGAACTATGTTTTCAATACTTGGGGTGAGAAACGTGCAAATTATTTTATGTGGACTATTATCGCTTCTATATTCTTTCTAAACTTGCTATGCGTATGGACTAGGATATATTGTCAGCTTTAGTCACACATTTTGTGTGTACTATTCAAGGTTGACTTATTTGGTTATTGATGGATTGTCAGCTTTAGTCACATATTTGTTGTGTGTACTATTCAAGGTTGGCTTATTTGGTTATTGGTGGATTGTCAGCTTTAGTCACACGGTTTCGTGTGTACTATTCAAGGTTGACTTATTTAGATACTGTAGTGTGCACCTATAGGTTATTAATACTTCGGAGGTTATCCGAGTATTTATTGGTATTGCGGGGGTTACCCGAATATCTATGTTGGAACGGAGGGTATCCGTGTGTTAGGTTGGAGCGGAGGGTATCCGCAGGCTTTTAGCGAATCCTTAGTCTAGCTAGCAAGCGTTTTGCGTATATGTCCACTATATTGTTAGATGAATTTAAACCTATGATCTCACCAGCGAAAGCTGACTTTTAGCACGTTTTCTCAGGTAATTAAGTGATGAGATGCATGCTTGGAATGGAAGGCTCGGCTAAGGCTCATGGTTTATGGATCTATTTTTCTAAACTCTGATAATTAATTTTGGACCTACTGTTATGTTATTTTGGGCCTGACTCTGAATGATGTTGGGATAAATGTAAACCTTAAAACCCCGTTTTGGTTGCGTTTTTATTGTGTTTACTTTATCTCGTTCTATATTGTCTTGTGTTGGATACCAATCCCCGTAGCACCACGAAAGCTTGTTGAGTCTTCCGCTGTATCAAATTTTGGGGGTGTTACAGATTGATATCAGAGCCAAGGTTATAGAGAACTAGGTAAATAAACGCCTAAACTATAACCGTATTTTTAAAGAAAATGATCCTTGACCACCGCCCGCCAGCCCGCCAGGCCGAAACATCTTCTATTATTTGAGGTATTATGAGATATTTGAGATGATTGTTAGATTTGGGATTTTGAGATGATTTGAGGTTTATGGATTTTAGTAATAAGATGGCGTTTTCGAGGAATTATATGGTCTATATGTTTTATAAACATTTTAGTAATGCGGTGTTTGAAATTCTTTTTATTGAGATTATATGTTTGAACTATTTGATGAGGATTTTTAGTATGGTATTATGAGTTGTGATTTAGTGGTTTTGAAACACTTACACCTACCCTACACCGTTGTCACAGACCATGGCCTCCCATATGCCCGATGTCGTCGATGATATTCTTACTGCACCGGTTTTACCTGCACAGTTCACTATGGCATCTGATGACCCTTACCAGATGGCCATGTCTTCAGCTACTGTACCGCAGGCAGCTTCTACTTCAGCTTTACCTGCTGCATCTACGCAGGGACCCTCATCTTCTCTAGGGCTCCCTGGTACATCGAGGCAGCTTACTCTTCATCAGGCTTTGGCTCGTGTGGCCCCACGCTTTGCCCACCGAGCTACGACACGCATGTCGGTACGCCCTACTCTATCACCTTTACAGATTGATGCTCACTCTCTTTTGTCTGAGGCGCCACCCACATCATTGCGTCGTCGTCCTAGATCACCTACTACATCTCCACATGGTTCACCTAGTAGGAGACGACGAATGATGAGGAATATGAATTTCACCAAATGCTAATGCTTTGTATCAATAAATGTAATTTATTTCTTATTAGAACATGAACACGAAAAATAATCAAAAAATGATCAAACCTATTTTTGGCAATAAGCATGACTTTTAGGTAGACGATACTTTCGTACGTCTCTTCTATATGGTTGATCGTTGTTCCACCAGTTTAAGAACCATCGCGGTTGTGTCCAATATTAATTGCTCACACACGGACTCTACATCAGTATATCCCATGTTATCTCACATCAGTCTTGCGACCACGACAACTATCTCTAACTTTGCGTGTTACATTTATGTCTTGCATATTGTGATTGTTTGTTTGTTTTGCGGTTCGTCTTAAATGACAATAATAATGTTGTGAGATGATATGTTGCATGACTACCACTCTACCAAACACAAATTTAGGTCATGAGTTTGAATATATACGTAGGATTCCTAACTCCTAAGTTAGGAGCAATAAGTATTTTCATCAATGGGCTTTGATAAATAGAGTGAGGCTCCAGATTTTTGGGCTTCGTTTGGCCCATTAAAATAGCCACCCTTAAATCAGCATATGATGTCATGATGATATGAAAATCAGTAAGTTGAGAACAAATTCAGCACAGATAAAAAAAAACTCACAAGTCACAACATAAATTAAGCAAGAAAACAAGATTACTAACATATAACAGCTGAAATTAGCACTATAAGAAAAAAGCGCCTGACATGTTATCAGGTTGACATATTTATCGATTGGCCAAAACGACTTCTTACTTGAATGTACTTTGTTTACAATTCACGATTCAAAGCTTGCCAATAAGCTTTATAGTAATTACACAACAATGGTTAATCAAAAAGCCACCCAAGATGAAGCTGCATACACCTAAAAACGGATCGCCACCAGAAGCAAAAAGTACAGAAAATGATTCAAATAACTAACTACGACCAAACACAATTAGGATCATATACTTCTACTTTCTAAGATAAGACAAAACATTGTCTGTCACTAAAATGTAAAAGCATCAGCACAAATGTAAACCTCAAAAAGAAGAGTAATCATAATGGATCCACTTAAACGTGTTTCACTAATCACTATATCAGATTTTTACTAAATGTTGCACCTGACTCCTCCAAAACGCTAAACACAAAATCCAATTCTCTAGTGTACTGGTCACTTTGTGTACTTCTGTCATCACGGATACATTCCTTAATCCAACTAATCATGAAATCCCATTAAGCGCAATAAGTTCAGCAGACTAGCAGCCCTCTGTCAAGCAATAGCATACCACCATGACACCACTAGAATTAGCTCCACGTTCAGGGAGAATAACACAAATTTAGGAGTTTGACTCAAATCTACTGGGCCCACACAAATGGCTATGACCCAACAAGAATTGGTGATAGTTCATAACGTTGCTAGATGAAATATTGCATGACTACCAGAAACAAATTCATGACATGAGTTCAAGTATGTACATGCCTATTTAGGAGAAACAAGCAATTTTTTTAATTGGCTTTAGCATGTAGGCTTACTAAGATTCAAAGCCGTAAACATAAAAAGCAGAGTAATCATAATCGGGTTACTTAAAGGCGTTCACTAAAACACAAAATCCAATTTTCTACTATTCCTGGTCACACTTTTTGAGCTTCTGTCATCATGGATACGTTCCTCAATCCAACTGATGAAGAAATCTCACGATTTGCATACTCCATTATCCTGCTTCTTGGACAACTGTTTGGATATTAACGAGATGACGAAAGAATGTGTTATACTTATACACATATAAATTGTATCAGTTGACAAACGAAAAGGATAAATAGTGTACCTTCTTCCTTTATAAAGGTGATTTTGTAGCTTGATTGATCAAGAGACAGCGCTTTCAAAAATGAATTCAAGTCACTGCAAGGTTGTTCGTCTGTGGAAAGGTAAATATTAGTTTGGCCCTCATCTTCTTGTTGAAGTAGTTTCTCATATGTATACTGAAGAGAAAAGATTAAAAAAATCATTTCTGCCTGGAAACAGATTCTAAACCATGTTGAAGTGCAATGGATAAGACACAATATAACAACTAACAGATAATTAACATTTCACCAACGTAAATACATACAAATCTTACCTTGACAACATCACCTTTGTCAGTATCAGTATAATGAGCCAGTTCTAAAGTTAGAGATCGAGGCCGACAACACCAAAGCACAACTTTAACTTTAAGAGCGACATCAACCGGGTTTTCCCCTCTGCAGTCTAGCTCAACATGTTCGAGTTCATAAGGTGGCAACTGGATCAACTTTAACTCCTCAACATCTATGATATCCTCCTATAAGACAATAGGTAAACACAACTTTATGTCAGGCGTTAATTTATATCAAAGTTTAAGAGCAAGTAAAAACCAATAAATTGCAGAAAATAAATGAACTTGAGGATATACCAAATAAATATCCAACTTCAAAACTTTGAAAATGCGATTATTTTCCAAGAATCGTCTCAACTTCTGGAACCGAAGAATGTTTAAAGGACCTCGTGTAGACCATTCCATACATCCATTCAACAGGGATGAGTCCTTCCTTAATAAAGACATGCCAAAGGAACCATTGAATCCATCACAGCAATCGAACAGAAGTAAACTGGGTGTATAGAAATATATATCAAATTCTTCCAAAAAATAATCCGAGTTTAGTCGTAATGTTGTCAAGAATTGGTTTGACAACTTCAGGTTGTTGATATGAGATGAAAGGTCTAAACACAAATTTTTGATGAACGGGAAATTAGATAAGAAGTCATTCAGTCTTTGTAATGGAAACCCGCTATAACAAAATGTTGTTAGCTTTTTGCATGAACCCATAAACAAAGAGGGGGCTTTGTCCTTGTTACTCTCTAAAAGAAAATAACTTAGATTTGGAGCATCAACATCTATTCTCTCAAGTCTACTCCCACCGTAAATCTTAACTTTCTGAAGATTATGATGTCTTTTAACACAAAATGTTTTGAAACCATAGCAAGATTTCAGATAAATTTTTTCAAGAATAGGGCAAGATTTGGTCAGATACTCGATAACACCTTCTTCTATTGGGAGATGCGAAAGCGACAACAGCCTCAATGACTTGAATTTCACAGCGCCAACCATCAAGGACGAAGGCAACTCACACTTACACAAACTCAAAGATGTTAACGAAGAGGCAGATAAGAGGGTGTTAGGCAAACGAAACATTGGCAGATTCTCATGATCATAAATGAATTGAATATCCATCACTTGCAAGCCTTTTCCAAGAACTAAATCAAGACCACGTCCAAAAAGTTCTATTTGTTCAAGATTCATGATATCTGCAGAGATGTGGAGTGTGTGTGCACTGATGTTTTGATCGCAGAATCTAGACACAGTATGTTCAACATACTTATAAAACATCTCCACAATATACTCATTATCATACCTTCTAGGCAGCAAACAATGGCGTACCCAGTTTAAATGGAAGTACAAAATAGGAAAAGAAGCAGTTAGAGTAAACCATTCCTTAGACAACACACTCATTCGAACAAGCGATTTTGTATTCCTCCGAAGATACGATAGTATGTGGTGAACAATAGAGTCAGGAAGCATTGAAATCCGGTCCGTTGTATCTATTGGGTTTTCCTCCATCTTCTTGCTTGACCCTATTAAAAGTAAATCAAACAAGTGAACAAGTAATAGAAAAAAAAAAAAAAAAAAAAATCGCTTTAGGTTTCAAGTGGATGCGACTGAAAATATCGAAGGAATCATAATGTCATATAGTGTGCTTAATTTAAAGCCGTATATAAGCGCTTATTTATAAGCCGTATATCCCAAATACTCTGTTCAAGTAAAAAAACTTGTAAAAATTATAAAAGAAAAGACAGTAATATTTCATAGAGATATTAAAATAAAAATATACCTTCCATTGGATTACTTTTTTTTTTCGTTTTTCTTTTGTTTTTTCTCTTCATCGTTTCTTTTGAAGATATTTAATTATTTATATTGTTGTACTTGGGTAAATGACAAAAAGCGTCCTTGTATTTTGAAAATATTACATTTTCAACTCCCACCAAGAAGTCTTGCACACGAGTGTATTTTTCTCTGTATTTGATTTGATGATATATTGTTATATTTCGTTTTATGTTTATTCGAGTTCAAAGTGAGATGGTAAACGGTATTTTATGTTAATTAAGTGTCGTTATTATTTGTTAGTTTTAGCTTTCGTTTTTGTTTACCCGGTATATTTTGTAATGATTAAACTATTTACGCAGTTAAACCACTTACCACACTACAAGAAAAAAGGGCTTTAGTTACGAATGGAAAATCGTCACTAACAGTGGAAAAATTCGTCACTAACCAACTTAGTCATGAAAATCAAGGTCGTCACTTGTCGTCACTATAGCTCCGTCACTAAGTTAATAGTGACGAAACTGGAATTTGACACTAAATTTAGTGACAAGCTAAAGTCGTCACTTATGGGGGTGTGACAACACATTTCGTCACTTAATTTTCGTCACTGAAGTGGCTAAAGTCGTCACTATTTGATTAGATTAGTGACGAAAGAAAGGCGTCATTTTTGGCTGAAACTAAGGATACCTTAACGTCCAATAGTGACGAAATACATCATCACCATTCGTATCATATGACAAAAAATCTCAATTTCTTCTGTAATGTTGTTTCAATAATCATAAGAAAAAATATTAGTAATATAAATCGAAAATATGTATCATTCGTCTTATGTCTAACTGTCTGATCTAAAGCATACAACATGTCACAACTCGAACCCTTCTCAGAAGATCAAGGTCGGTCGGCGGTGCACCCCGCGAGGGGGATCCCGCCAATCAGCTTCCTTGCGCCTTGCGGGTTTACTCACCCGTTGACTCGCACACATGTCAGACTCCTTGGTCCGTGTTGACTCGCACACAATGTACCAACTTCGCCTTATAAATATATTTCACGTGTCTAACAAAAAAAGAGCAAAAATGAACCAAATTATAACCAAATTAATCTGTAGAGCCATAACACCAGTCGTAAACTGTCATTGGATGAGCTGTTATAGGTAACGCGTCAATTGCTTTATAGACATGATCTGCAACAATGAACAGAGTTCAAAGATGCATGAAATATTTCCCTTATATGAAGCCAGAGAAGACCCTCAGGTAATGGCTCTCCACCAGGCTTTGCTGCTGGCAATACCGGTTGACATTCGGGTATGGAGAGACCTTGGAAGCGAATTCCCTGAATTAAACAACAAAAGAATCGGTTTTAATATGAATATTATCAGCTTGTTGCAGCGCGCTGCTACATTTTATAAATAGACAAAGGTTCACCAATTAGGTGGTAAAATATATACCTCATCTGGGTCAAGTAAAGAAGTCTCGCACAGCAGACATGTCATTCCTCTCACCCCAACAAGTACCTTTTAAATTCGTGAAACACGATAGCAGATATTCAGATATGAAAATGGTTCACTTAACAGATCTTCAAAGTTTAAAACTTTAAATAATTCCAACTCAGAAAAAAAAGAGTGTATAAACACAAACAGATATTGAAAAGCATTGACTTACCATATCAATAGTAATGTTACCCAATTGAACTTTTGCCATATTCTGGCTTAATTTCAGGCGGTCCTGCACAAGAAATGAACATTAATTACGATGCAACAAGCCACATCAGATTGAACTCAATTTCTATGACCATACAAGTACAAAGTAGAAAGTAACAAAAAACATTAGAGCATCCAGAGATACCCAATAGTATCTTTTTTACTAAATGCAAATGATGTTAGGAAATGTACGTGTTGTTAGGGAATCAATTCCTTATGGTGCGAACGGATTTCCTACATGAAAGGAAGACAAAAGAGATTATTAAGACTCTTAATCAAATAATCACATATTAAGACATCCAAGCAAATATAACTAAATTACAGAAATGAGCAAACAACATTAGACAGAGACTAATTACACTTCTCTTTATAGCTATACAGACAGTACATCATAACTATCTTAAAAAGTCCATAACACTATATGGTACTAGTACGTAGAGGTAAAAATGAAAGAATCTTTGGCGTTCCACTTTCATTTCCCTCGTACAGAGCATTAAGTTTAAAATGAAAATTTGTCCCCTATTATAAGAAAGACTCTAATCTAAAGCCATAACCAAAGGCAACACCATGGGAAAGTTGAGTGAAAGGTGGCATAAAATCAGAATCCGATTCAATAAAAAAGAGAGATTCAGATGATAATCTGACGTTCTTTTTAAAATTAATGTAAGGGAGTTCAAAGCATCAAATAAATTTGTTGGCCATCATTTATATAATATGTAAAACAAAGTGACAAATTTTTTTGTCGTCACTATATGGTCTTTTTAGTGTCCAACTTAGTGACAAACTTTTTCGTGACTAGCTGAGTGACGAAAATTTCGTGACTATATATGCAAGTGACGATATATAGTGACGATAATTCTATATCGTCATTAATTAGTGACGAAATATATAAGTCGTCATTTAATTCTCGTCACTATAGCCTCTTTTTTTTGTAGTGCCATCTCACATAAATCTCACTCGGGCGACATTTGAACCCACAACTTTTAGGTTGACGAGACACTCACGTATCGTTAGACCTTTGGTTTGATAATGATTATTTGCTTAAAGATGCATAGCATTAAGAAAGGCAAAATCACTGTTCATAGATTATAGAGCGTGTTATAAAGCTTGCATATATAGATGTTTGTTATATGATATAATCTTATTCTTTGAAATTGTTATCTTATGGGTTGTGCATGAACGGACCTTCATATTCATAGGGAAGACTTTGGTCCCCACAAATATTTGGGCTATTATTGTAATATTGTAAATATATTGATCTATAAGTGTACTTTTTAGTTAACTTTTGTGTGGCCCTCCCTAATGTTTTGGTTACTGAAAAGTCACCTAGTAAAAAGGTGAAATTTGGAACGGCAAATCATACTGTAATTCAATGGCTCTCTCATAAATATCAAATTCACGCAAGTTCAACCAATCTTGTTCATTTATGTATGAAATGTGTACCATTATCTTCGTTTAATATACTAGACGGGTACCCGTACATATCAACAGGATTTTATAACGGCAGATAGTTTCATTGATTAATAAAAGTTTGAGGGTTTGATGATTAAACATAATGTTTTAAAACCCGTTTCGACCCGGACGGTTCAACCGGTTGAAACCGTTCCGGTCGAAAAAATGGGTCAAATTAAACCGGTCAACCCACCGGATTGGTAAAAAAAGGTCAAATTAAATGGGTCAACCCACCCGGTTTGAAGCGACCCGGGTCAACCCGGTTTTCGATAGGTATTAATAGTGTGTTAATAGTTTCCAGCTTTGCATATACTTTTCGAAAATAATGTAAGTTTTATTAGATAGATGACTGAATTTTTAAGTTTGACCAAGATTAATTTTTTCACTTTGACCGTTTTCTTTTTATAGATAGTATAGATTTATGAATTGATTAAACAAATTTATACAACCTATGTAGTATTATTTAACATTCTCAAATCTATTTTTTTATTTTTTATTTATTATTATTTTTTTATAGCGTTGTTTGTAGACTCAATCTATGTTATACACATATAAATTGTATTAGTCGACAAAATTACAGCTTTTATTTAGAAATTAGGATCTTATGATAAATGACAACCGTAGTTGGTTCATCTTGAAGTGCAATTATAGTTGTATACTTAATTTTTAGGAACTAATACTTGGTTAATATTAGTAACATATACTTTTCTTTTTTTTTTGAACTGATAGTAACATAAAATTTGAGTAATGGGCTGTGATTAGTTAACATTAGTGGCATACAACATATGGGAAAAGTTAAGACACTTTTTTCGTATTACAAAAGAAAGCCCGATGATACATCAAGTGTTGGAGTTTGTGGATAAATATTAATAAGTATATGTCTAGTATCGAACTCGAGACCACGGGATTGCACACTTTACGTATGAGAATCAAAGTATAATAATTTAATATAAAAAGTTATATTTAATTATTAATTACACAAAACAAATAAAGAATGTTAGTAATTGGCGAAAATTGACTAACATACAAAGATAAGGACCATGGATAAAAAATGGAGAACCCTAAACTTGTTCCCCAAGTTTTGTATCCTATAAAAGCAAAGTCAAGGATTTTATTTTGTGATATCTTGTACACAGTAAATAAAGTCTCGTTTTCTTTCTTTGCACCTCTCGACAAATCACAGAAAACAATATATATCATGCATGTGCATGGATATATAAAAGGGATTTTTTTTTTCTTTTGGTTTACTGTGATTCGACAACAACATTACGAAAAGAACTTTGGTCATTGTTTTATTTTTTAAAACAAAATTGTTTTGTGTATTATTTAACTAGCATTAACTTTAATTCGTTATTAGTACGTGTGTACAAGAACGTGGTACAATCACACTATTGATTGTATCTTGGATCGATTAACAAAACGGTAAGGGGTTAATCTATAGATCCCTAATTCATATAAACCCTAATTAGGGTTCATCCAAGAATTCAAGATTGCATACGGTACGTTCTTTATTTATGTTTTAGTTAACCTTTATATGTTATACTTGATCCTACGCTTCCGCATATGTGTATACTTGATATTAGAATATATATATATATGATAGTCATGTTATTTAAATTCTAACAGTGGCATCACGAGCCATGTATAACATGTAATTGATTACTTAAACATAATAAAAATTGTATCTTTAATAGTTTTAGATACATGTTTTGATCTAGGGTTTTTCTTTTAAAAATTTTTTTTTGAAAAATTCGAAACCCTAACCCTAATTTTTTTGGGGGGGGGGGTCGATTTTCCATGAAACCCTAATTAGGGTTTTGTGGTTTTCTTGGATTATGTGTAATCACTAGAAACCCTAGGTCATTAACCGGTTAAGTGAACGTATCTTGTGACCTATGTGCTAATTGTTAGATTTTATCCGTGACGAAACATGCATGTTAGTCATGGATCTTGTTGTTTTTTTTTTTTTTTTTTTTTTTTTTTTTTTTATCACATGTTTTAGATAGATCTAAAATTGGGGAAGTCTCCAATATAAATTAAAATCAATTTATATGCTATGTGGTGTGTATATTAGCTTTGGCCTACGCAATTGATTCGTCAATCTATGTGACTTTCTTCCATTAAGAGGAGAAGGCCTTAGTTGATTACATGCATGATTATACCTAGACTTGATTTTATTAGGATTTTTGCTAATAAGGATTGCATGTGGCTAATTGTTTCACCTTTATAATTGTTATGTTATTAGTTAGTTTTGATTTGTCTTTATTACTTGTTTTATTGTTTAATTGTTGGACACGTTTGTAAGCAATAAAAGGGTAATTTTTATAAAGAAAATAATATGGACTAATAACGGTGAAACAAAAGTGATAAAGTAAGAATCTTGCAAGGTCTTAAGTGCCGCTAGTGGTCCGATTCGCACGGTAATCAGCTCCCAGGCGAGACTAGCAAAATTCATACTTTATTACATGATTTTGAGATTGAATCCATAAACTTTTGCTTGATTGATGTTTTGTACAAATATGCTTTTAAAATTAAGTCCTTTAAGACGATATTCATAACCGTGATTTGAAGGCTTAGAAAAGAGCCTTAGAGTCTGCCTTGGTTATCACAATCTTGAATATGTCTTAAACGAATTACTTTTAAAATCATAATTGTAGAAAGTCATCTTAGGGTTTATTAAACCTCAAGTAAAACTTCGTGTATTAATTTCACGAATTGGTAATAAAAAGGTTTTGAAAACTTATGTTATAAAGATGAGTGCATGCATCTTTATACATGTTTTGATTTTCACATCAAACTAAATACCCTTAAAAATTTAAGTTACATGCCATCTAACTATAAGAAACACTTGAAGTTATTATTTAGTAAACGTGAGACGCATGCTAAATTTTAATGACAAGGTAAATTTCCGAGTGTGCGTGAGACCACACATGGAGAATTTGCAGTTTCTAAGTTAGACGACTTAATTAAGTTGATGCGTGAGACCTAGAGCTTAAGGCATGAGATGGGATGAAACATGCTTACATAACAAATTGATGAATCAATTTGATGTAAATCCCATAACGATCTAGGAATTGGAAAAGTGTTTGCCAATTATTGTTCGACAGATTACCATCTTTTATACTTTCACCACTAGCAGATCAACTGATGTGGTGGAATCTATGTAAAGTTGGATCCTAGATTTTCAAGAAAATATGTTGGTTATATGAATATATCCTTGGGTATTATATTTTCTTGGAAATATAAATTATCGAAAATACTAAAATTGAATTTTGTAAATTCTTTAAATGTATTAATGCAACTCAAAACCGTAAACGTAAGTTATTCTTTTAATTGATCTACACCCGTTGGGGTTTTGGTTAGAGTCAATATTTACAAAAGGAATAAATATAGTCTTCTTTCCATTAGGAGAAGTGTGAGACTTAAATCCTATTCCTTTTCATGAATGAGAAATGAATAATAGGATGATTAGAATTGTCTAAATTCTAAATACATAACTCATAGCAAACTTTAATAGTAAGAGTATATGCACCTTATGAGTTATTAAATTAAAAGCTAGACTGATTACTGCATAATGGTAAAAGACGAATTAGATTATTTTATCTAGTTGTTTTGGTTTGACCATTTACAGATACTACATACAATTGTCGGAATGGTAAATCTATAAAGGAAGAAATTGCATGCCTAGATGTTTTCAAGTTAATAGTTTGGAATGTGATGAATCACAGTTATGTAGTAGATTACATCCTTTTATAACCTATATAATTGTTTGAATGGGTTTTCTTAAAAGATGTAGGAAAGTAAACAAGTACACTATTTCCTTTCACTGGTTAATGAAACATTTACAATATTATCAAATTCAGTGGGAGTATTGTGTTCTTATGGCTGAATAAGGGATTATTATTATGTTCTCTAATTCAGTGGGAGTTACAAGACTTATTGTCTTGATTGTAACTTAGATTATCTTTTGAATATCTCAAGGTAATTACTTTCCAAATATAGACACTAATATTTTCAAGGATATTCATGTACGTTTCCTTGATTGATTGAGTAAACTCTATATCTACTAAGTTATGTTAATGACACAAATCATATTGTTCAAATTAACAAACGCGTGCGTGTTGTTTATATGATACATGGTGTTGTACCATGCACAAGTGGGAGAAATCTTCATTATGTGCAAAGTACAACACATAAGAATATGATTTAAAATATTCTCTTAACTGCAAAGTAAGAGATTATAATTCTAATTAGATTAATACATCTAATCTAAGAAACACTTGGTGTTGAAATTTAGTAAACGTGAGACGCAGACTAAATATTAACAACAGGGTGAATTTCATGTATGCGTGAGACCAACATGGATATTTTACAGTTTCTAAATTAGACATCTATTAGAACATATGTGTCAAATAACAATACTATTTCAGCTTTAATATTTATGTATTATTGGAATGACATAAATGCATGAAGTAATATAATACTACTTCAATAATTATGTATTCCTAGAATGACATAAATAAATGAAGTAGTGTGTTAACTTGAAAATATTATTGAAACCAAATGATGGTGTTCATGATTGCTTTAATTATACATGTTTATACTTTATTGTATAGTTATAAACATGAAGTCTTCTAAGTATTACAAGACTTATAATTAAGTAAGACGTTAGCTTGTTATGGTCTTTTAATTAAGACATATACAAGAAGTCATTGAGTTGATCAATGATTAATAACGAATAGTGGGATTATAACACGTTTATGTTTTAATGCGACATAAACATGAAGTGACTTGATTAATAAGTACTTGGGTTATAAAGCATGTAATTGGCTTGAAAATACTATTATACCATTAAGTTGATTTAGTTGGTAAATAGACAAGCTAAAAGATATATGGTTATCTTACATATTGTTAGATTGTCTTACAATATGAGTTCTAATGAAATACTAGATTATAGTATGTTCAGTTAGGAAATCAAACCCTTGTTGTAGTGTTTGGTTCAAGATAACTACATCTTCTTATCTTCCAAATGTTATCAAGGTTAGAAAATTGAGTATGGATTGAATATACTCAATTAGACTCCTAGAAGATTAATAAGACACTATTGAATTATGAAATGTGATGAATCACATTAAGTCTTAAATTGAAGTTCTGAATTTGTTAAGCTACTTATAAGAAGGTTGTTAACAAAAGAATATCAGGAACTATCAATGTATATTTGTAATGTCCTAAAAGAGAGTGCTGGATTGTTGCTCTAATTGCTAAGTAGTTATAGATAGTCTCTATATTGCTAAAGGCAAGTGGGAGTATTTTATCTTGAAAAGATAGAATTACAAGATACATAATCTTCTAAAACCACACTAGTTAAAATCATGATGAGGCTTAACATGTAAATGATAAACCTCAAGATGATGGAATTCTCATTCATAGATCCACTTGGATATCTCAGATATTTAATTAATATGCTGAAGATTATATGATGTAGTATTACCAAGAATAATGAATTGGGTAAATTATTCATACTATGAATGTTATAGATGCTGTTCATAAAGATATTCAAAATTTTGAAAATTTGGTTTATCTTAATTCTTAAATGTTAGAGAATAAAGATGAGTTTATTCAAAGATAATGTAACTCTAGTGGTTTAAATCTTTGTGTAACAATCATATGGACAAAAATTGTATATATATTTTAATGCATGTCTTATGACAAGATTATTAATCATACTTAAGCAATTAACTATGATTGAATACTCTTTCTTAAGCACATTAAAATACAAAGATAGTAATTGTCATACTTATTTTCATATATATGAAACTTGACAATGAATATCAAAACTCTTTCTTGAATAATTACTTGAGCGAGGACGATAAGTAATCAAAAGGAGTTTATGAATTCAAGTAAATATTTGGAAGTGTACAAAGTGCAATAATCCATGAATGGATAAATGCATGCATCTAGGAGATTATTCTTATGTTTAATTATTATATCCAAGTTTTGATTTATAATTGAAATAAGATAATTTCTAAGTATTCCTGAAAGCTAGTGGGAGTATTATGTTTGATTTACTAAATCATATATGTTATAGAGTAACATTCCATATAAGTAAAATGTTAGACTTAGTTTGGAATGAAACTTTATTTGAAAGATTTAGAAAATAAAACATACAGCCTTGGAACAAAAGTTTATTATTAAATAAACATGTGCGGTAAATAAATTCTAATAGAACATAATATATCATTTAGAAAATGGATATATATTATGAAAAGATAGAACATGAATATAAATCTAAGTATGACTGAATGATTTTTCATGTGCATCATATTATTGTTACATCATTCTTAAATGCTTAATGATTTAACAATATTTGATATCTTGTGTAATGAATATTCTAATGAAATATGTTTGAACTTAGAATAATGATCCTCAAACCTGGAATAGCTCCTAAAAATTACACAATGGATATTAAATTTAAGGAATTTTAAAGAGCATATTGTGTTTTATATACAATGATGCTGGTTTAAATTGAGACGACACTCAATAACTAGTCATGGAAGGATTTCATCCTTATTAATAGCCATGTGAACTAGTTGTACTCATCTAACAGCATAGTTGCATTATACATTAAAGAATTAGAATACTTTAAACTTTAAAATTGTTTGAAAGTTTAATTGTCATAAATTGGTGATTGAGGATGTCACACCATTTATGAAATATTATGTAGCACTATCATGATGATTGGTTGCACATATACAAGAACTTCAATAATTGAATTCTTAAAAAAGGTATTCTCAAAATTCCTATAGATCAACGTTAGTTGATTTATGCCTTGTCAACAAGTATGAATGACATGACTTGAGGCATAATTCATTAACTAGAATTATCATGCATTGATCTATTTAGTATTTGGATAAAAGACATTAACCAATTATTATTTATAATGAATTAAAGTACTTAGTACGTTTGTTTTCATTAATAATAAATTGTGTCCTATATTTGCATGTTTAAATCCGTGAATAATTTATGTTATTCTAAATTGTCCATTGTCGATTAATGATATGGGAATATCATTAAACTAAGACAAATCTGAGTATTGGTTAGAATATACTTGAAAGTATAGTGATGCGTTGTCATACTAATTTCACATGATATTCAATGAATTGAATATAGGACTTATCCCAACTACATGATTTTGCTTTATGGATCTTGTCAGTAAGTAAATCATGAATTTGTTATCCTCAGACTTGAGATACCAGATAAGTGTCATGGATGTAGTGCATTTTTGTGAAACAATCTACCGCTCACCGTAATAGGGAGTTATAAGGGTTGTTTTCAGAATTGTTGCAAAGTCCATGGGTTATTCTTGTAGTCAAGAAAGAATTTGTTCCTTCAAATTTGTTTTGAAGTTTAATACTGCTGGGCCCCTCGTAGGTTTGACAGGATGTATGCGTGCGCACGCCCAAAGTCTATCTGGATTACGTTCAGATATTTTGGTAATCTTGCTCAATCAACGAGAAACAGAATTGTTAATTAAAGAATGACTGAGATCCATATCTTTATTAACGTGGTATTAGAAACAAAAGGATAACAATAATGATGAATCATTAAATGTTTTTCCAGGAGACCTACCTCGAGTTGAACTAGGAGCATTGGCGTGTTGCTAGACGCTAACCAATGTCATTATACTATTAATAGATATCCAAGTGGGAGCTGTTGGAGTTTGTGGATAAATATTAATAAGTATATGTCTAGTATCGAACTCGAGACCACAGGATTACACACTTTACGTATGAGAATTAAAGTATAATAATTTAATATAAAAAGTTATATTTAATTATTAATTACACAAAACAAATAAAGAATGTTAGTAATTGGTGAAAATTGACTAACATACAAAGATAAGGACCATGGATAAAAAATGGAGAACCCTAAACTTGTTCCCCAAGTTTTGTATCCTATAAAAGCAAAGTCAAGGATTTTATTTTGTGATATCTTGTACACACTAAATAAAGTCTCGTTTTCTTTCTTTGCACCTCTCGACAAATCACAGAAAACAATATATATCATGCATGTGCATGGATATATAAAAGGGATTTTTTTTTCTTTTGGTTTACTGTGATTCGACAACAACATTACGAAAAGAACTTTGGTCATTGTTTTATTTTTTAAAACAAAATTGTTTTGTGTATTATTTAACTAGCATTAACTTTAATTCGTTATTAGTACGTGTGTACAAGAACGTGGTACAATCACACTATTGATTGTATCTTGAATCGATTAACAAAACGGTAAGGGGTTAATCTATAGATCCCTAATTCATATAAACCCTAATTAGGGTTCATCCAAGAATTCAAGATTGCATACGGTACGTTCTTTATTTATGTTTTAGTTAACCTTTATATGTTATACTTGATCCTACGCTTCCGCATATGTGTATACTTGATATTAGAATATATATATGATAGTCATGTTATTTAAATTCTAACATCAAGAACCTGTTCCTGTAACAGGTGTACAAAAACTTGTTTATCATCATATTGTGTTTTCAAAGATATATAGAAGATGATACACAAACAAAGTTGACTGTGAATCATGTGGATATTGGCCAGTTTTCCCTTTTCGCTACATGGTCTAGAATGTTAGATCATATGATGAAAACGTTATCGCATACTCTCAGAGTCCTGGTGTATCAATGACTTGCCAATATAAAGCCCAAATATGATTCAGTAACCACCTTTTGGTTATAAAAGGTGTGAGAAGTTACGTGGTTGTAACTACCAAGCACGATAAGTATCCACTTAATACTTAAGCAGTAAAAATTACATTACTATGGTCTATGTATCCGCTAAAGCACAATAAGTTCTTGAACCTATAGGCAGAAAAGCCTGTGTCAAGGAAATGCATACTACCATATATGACACCACTAGAATTAGTTTCTCCTCACAAATGATTCAAGTCTACTGATTCCACACAAATGACTCCCTACCAGAAATCTAATGACCCGTTCATTGACAACCAGGTCATTCATCATTTGGTGATCGTTAATAAGGTTGCGAGAAGAAATATTGCATGACTACAAGAAACTAATTCACGTCATGAGTCCGAGTATATACATTCATATTTAGGAGCAACAAGTATTTTTATTAATGGGCTTTAGGCTTGCTAAGATCCAAAACCATCAGTACAATTGTAAACATAAAAAGCAGAGTACTCATAATCGGGTCACTTAAAAGCGTTCAATAATCACTGTATCGGATTTTCATTAAAATTTTGAACCTGACTCCTCCACAACACTAAAACACAAAATTCAATTTTCTACTATTCATGGATACGTTCCACAATCCAACTGATGAAGAAATCTCACGATTTGCATACTCCATCATCATGCTTCTTGGGCAACTGTTTGGATATTAACAAGATCACGAAAAAAAAATGTGTTATACACATATAAATTGTATTAGTTGACAAAACAAAAGGATATATAGAGTACCTTCTTCCTTTATAAAGGTGATTTTGCAGCTTGATTGATCAATAGATAGCGCTTTCAACAATGAATTCAAGTCACTGAAGTGTTGTTCGTCGTCTTTGGAAAAGTAAATCAACACAAACTTAATATTAGTTTGACTCTCATCTTCTTGTTGAAGTAGTTTCTCATATGTATACTGGAGAGAAAAGATTAGACACATTAATTGATATTTGCATAGAAACAGAATCTAAACCATTTTGAAGTGCAATGGAAATGAAATATTACATCAACTAAAGGATAATTAACATTACACCAATGTAAACACATATAAATCTTACCTTGACAACATGGCTTGTATCGGTAAACTGGCGGTACTTCACTAAAGATAGAGATCGAGGCCGACAACACCAAAGCACAACATCCACAAGAGCTACGTAAACTGGTGATTCATTTCTTAAACCCAGGAGTTTAAGCTCAACATGCTCAAGTTTATAAGGTGGTGACTGGATCAACTTTAACTCCTCGACATCTATGAGCCTCTGTAAGACAATTGGTAAACAACTTTGTATCAATGATTATTTTATATCATTGGTTGGGAGCAAGTAAATACACATAAATTGCTGATAAAATAAATGAATTAGAGAAGATACCCAAAAAATAGCCAACTCTAAAACTTTGAAAATGCTATTCTTTTCCAGAAATCGTCTCAGCTTCAGGAACCAAATAATGTCAAGATCCTTGTCTGTGCTAAATTTCAGATATCCTATGGCGAGGGATGAATTTTTACTTGACCAATGGATATCTGGGACGTGTGTGCTGGTTTTGTCATAATACTCGAACAGAAGTAAATTGGGTGCATTTAAATCAATTTCTTCCAAATCACAATCCGATTGTAGTTCTATTCTCCTCAAGAAATGATGTGACAACTTAAGGTCGTCAACAGGAGATGAAAGATTTAAACACAAATTCTCGAGAAACGGGAAATTAGATATAATCTCATCAAGTCTTTTTAGAGGAGACCCGCTATAACAAAATGTTGTGAGCTTTTTGCATGAAGCCATAAACATAGAGGGGGCTTTGTATTTGTTAGCCATATACAAAAGATATATAGAATCTAAGTGAAAATAACTTAGATTCGGAGCTTCAACATCTATTCTTTCAAGTAGAAGTCTTTTGTCACAGTAAATCTCAACTTTTAGAAGATTCTGATGCCTTTTAACACAAAAAGTTTTGAAGCCATAGCAATATTCAAGATAGATTTCTTCAAGAAGAGGGCAACCTTTGGTCAGATACTCGATCACACCCTCGTGTATCGGGAGATACGAAAGCAACAACAGCCTCAATGACTTGAATTTAACAACGCCAACCATCAAGGATGAAGGCAACTCACACTTATGCAACGTCAAAGATGTTAACGAAGAGGCAGATAAGAGCGTGTTAGGCAAACGAAACATTGGCAGATTCTCAGGATATAAATTAAATCAAAATGAATATTCATCACTTTCAAGCCTTTTTCAAGAACTAAATCAAGACAATGTCCAAAAAGTTTTTTTTCCTTTCGAGTCTCGAGGACTGTATAGAAGTCGAGTGTGTGTGCACTGATATTTTGCTCGCAGAATCTAGACACAGTACGTTCAACATACTTATAAAACTTATCTACAATATACTCATCATCATAACCTCTAGGAAACCAGTTATTCCATGACATGTCTTTATGGAAATATAAAATAGGAAAAGAAGCCATTAGAGCAAACCATCGCTTAGACAACACACTCATTCGAACAAGCGTTATTGTATCCTTCCGAAGATAAGACAGTAAGTGGTGAACAATAAAGTCAGGAAGCATTGAAATCCGGTCCGTTGTATCTATTGGGTTTTCCTCCATCTTCTTGCTTGACCCTATTAAAAGTAAATCAAACAAGTGAACAAGTAATAGAGAAAAAGAAAAAAAATCGCTGTAAGTTTCAAGTGGATGCATGCGACTGAAAATATCCAACAAATAATAATTTCATATAGTGTGCTTAATTTAAAGCCGTATATAAGTGCTTATTTATAAGCTAGAGAGAAATAAGCAAATCCCAAATACTCTGTTCAAGTAAAAAAAACTTGTAAAATTTATAAAAGAAAAGGCAGTAATATTTCATAGAGATATCATAACTACTTATAATGTAGATTTAGTCAAAGAGGAAAAGTGAAAAACTGAATTTTCAGTCAATCCTCATTTTGCCCTTCTATACTAAAAGGGTGAGAGAAAATGAATTTTGTAATTAATGCTTTTATTAAAACACCCATAACTTAAAATTACAATAATTTATTCATATGGTACAACCAATTAAAAGCATCTATATCAAATTAAAAACAATCAATTAAAACATCATTTACTAAAAAAGTAGAATAAAATTTTCACAATATAAAATATAAAATAATTAAACACACTAATTAATGTTATTTTTAAAACATCCTAAAATAAAAAGTATATGTTATTATACATTTTATACAAATTAATAAAACACACAAAACTTTATACAAGCTAACAAGTTGATGTTGCATATAGTTTTAAAAATTGGACCGGACCAACGGGTTCAACTGGGAAAAACATATAGTTTTGAAAACTGGACACGACGAGTTCAGTTATTAAAAGCATGACTCGGTTTAAATCGACCCAATTTTTCGACCGGAACGGTTCAACCGGGTTTCAAAACATTATGTTGACATGAGCTTAAGTATCAAAGTCAATAAGTCAACAAAGTCAATAAGTCAATAAGTCAACACATTTAATCCCTAAATCTTCAAACTTTTATTAGATGTGGCAAAACGGGCGGGCACGGGCACGGGCTAAAATGGCACGGGTTAAAACGGGCATGGGCTAAACGGACAAATTATAAATCGGGCCAAACGGGCACGGGCTAAAACGAGCAAATTATAATTCAACTATTAAAAACATTCGGGCTAATACAAGCATCTAAGTCTTAACTATATTTAATTATTTTTTCTTTAAAAAAAAACAAAGTATTAAATGAATAAAAATGCAACTAATTAAATATATCTATCAATTAATTAGAGTATTAAATAATTATGCATAAAATAGTTAATAAATGAGATAAATTAAAATTAAAATAGTTGGAATGTTTTATAGTTACCAGTGACAAGTGAATTGGTCGGAAAAAAAAATGAGAGTAATTGCTTGAAAGTTGAATTGTGTGATTTGAAAGCCCATATAATAATATCTGTTTTTATCTTTTGCCTGTAAGAGCCCATCAAATAAATGCAAGGGGGCAAAAAATGCCCCAAACTTTTAAAAAAGTGTCAAAAATCGCCCAAAAGTTACAAATTGGGCAAGATTTGCCACCCCTAACTTTTATTATTTTTCATTTATAATCCATAAACTTTCTTTTATCACTAAACGATCTGTCGTTATAAAATCCCGTTGCTATGCACGGGTATTCGTCTAGTTAAAATAAAAATGTACCTTCCATTGGATTACTTTTTTTCGTTTTTCTTTTGTTTTTTCTCTTCATCGTTTCTTTTGAAGAAAACGTTTGAATGGCAAAAAGAGAGTGTTCGGATAATATTTATATTGTTGTACTTGGGTAAATGACATAAAGAGTCCTTGTATTTATATTGCTGAAAACGGTATTTGATGTTAAGTGTCGTTATTATTCGTTAGTTTTAGCTTTCATTTTTGTTTATATATTTTGGAATGATTAAATTATTTACACAATTAAACCACTTACTATCTAACATAAACCTCACTCAGGCGACACTTGAAACCACATCTTTTAGGTTGATGAGCCACTTACATACCGTTAAACCGCAAGGCCTTTGGTTTGTTAATGATTATTAGCTTAATGATGCATAGCATTAAGAAAGGCACAACCACTGTTCATAGATTATAGAGCATATTATAAAGCGTGCATATATAGATGTTTGTTATATGTTATAATCTTATTCTTAAAAAATGTTATAGTCTTTTCGTTTAGTTCATAGTGCCAATGGAATGTTGTGGCCCCTTCAAATATTTGGGCTATTATTGTAAATATGTTGATATGTAAGGGTAAATTTTAGTTAATTTTTGTGTGGCGCTCCTTAATATTTTGGTCACTGAAAAGTCGCCTAGTAAAAAGGTGAAATAATTTGGAACGGCAGATCATAGTTAAATGCCTCTCTCATAAATATCAAATTCACACAAGTTCAACTAATCTTCTTGTTCATTTATGTATGACATGTGCACTCGTTTAACATATTTATGAATCGGCTAGACAAATTTACAGAACCTATGTACTACTCCGTAGTTAACATTCTCAATGAAAATCATTTAATATAGTTTTTTAATTTTTAATTTTTATTTTTTTAGTGATGTTTTTAGACTCAATCTATGTTAGGTATATGTAATATATCTCAAGTTTGTTTGTAAAATTAGAGTTTTGATTTAGGATTAGGATCTTTTGACAAATGACCATTGAAGTTGGTTCATCTTGAAGTTGCATACATAATTTTTAGGAGCTAATACTTGGTTAACAATATTTAACCGGGGACTTTTAGTTCCTTTTACCCAAAAAAAAAATAAAAAATAAAAAATAAAAAAATAAAAAAACTTGGTTAACGTTAGAGCATCAGGTGTGGTTGGCTAACTTCTCCTCTTCAATCGGGCCTCACGTGTGGCACATCACCCAACACCTCTTCACAACTACCCCCTCACTAAACAACTAACCTCAACTTCTTCATTCGGGCCCCACCACTTACAAATTCAATAAACAACTTATACAAAAAAAAAAAAAAAAAAAAAAAAAAAAAAAAAAAAAAAAATCGTACACATTCACCTTCGTTGTGAAGACAAAGAGAAGCACCTCGGCGAGCAACGGCGAGCCATCGATGGTGTGGTGGCGAGATCGGCGAGGATGCCACCTAGGACGGCGACGCGATTAGCCAACCACACCTGATGCTCTTAGTAACATTCAATTGAGTAATGGACTGTGATTAGTTTCAATTAGTGCTAACATACAACATATGGCAAAAGTTAAGACCTTTTTTTTTGTATGTGGGAAATAAAAAATGACATGACATGACATGATGTTGCGAGTATTTTATTTACGCATTTTATTGAACACTTACTACGTAATTTATTAAAATTGTACCTTGTTGATATTGTGTATATCGAAGTATGACTTAGCAATTGGCGATGTTAATTCTTCTTTTATTTTTATTTCATTTTTTTTTTTTTTAAAGAATTATCATAAATTTATTTCACCAAAATAAAATTTATATAGTGGTTGAAGGCTTGGGCGATGGAAAGGGACCCTTGTGCTTCACAGAATTAGAGATATTTCACTTTTAATTACAGTCATGAAGATTACTTTTTAAGGGTTGAATGAGTGATTTGCACACTTTTATTTATTATTTGAATACACTATGTACATTTGTTATATGATGCTTTAGGAGATTGTATATTTGATTGTGCGAATAAGAAATGAAAGTATGTCAATTAATTCCCGTACTTAAGAGATAAATTGTTAGAACATAATCACTTATGAGTGATTATTGTTTGGATGGAAATTTCGAAAACCACAGACATCATTCAAAAATAGTGAAAATATAATCAACAATTTGATGATTCTATAAAGTAATTAAGTGATTGTACTACTTTTCGAAAACCATGGACATTACTAGCTAGTGATTATGCTGTCAAATTTGTTAACTGTACTTTGAGTTTTATTCACTTGAGTCACACAACTATTTTTATAGTTTTATATAAGAAAATTTGAGATTATTTCAGTGTCTGGGTACCAAATATCAATTTGCTACTCTTCAAAAAGTGTCCAAATCACGTGTCATATAATCCAATTCGTCACTTTTTTTAAATCGGTTTTGTAAATTATTTTTTTAACGTATCTTTCTTTTTAATCAATCTTTTTCCTTAAATCTTTTTTATATTTCTTGGTTCCTCAAAGAATAAAAACAGGTTTTGCTTTTGATTTGTCTCATAGCTTGCCACATAAGTACATTCTAACTATATCTTATAACTTTAGCCTTTAAATAAGAATATTTTTCAATTCCGATATTACAATAAAGATAATCAATGTTTTCCATAAGTGAGCTGAAAAACCACAAAATAATACATTGACTTTAAATGAAGAAAAACTTAAAGTAGAACTCGATTTTATATCTTACCATAAGCTGTACTTACTTTTCTCCTTGATTTGATGATTGATTATGTTTCGTGTTTGTAATCATGATTCAAACTGACGATCTTGAGATTTAGCGGTGTTTATGATAATAGAAAGTGAATGTACGTCTTTAGAGCAGGGGGTAAGTTGCCCTTCCCCCTGCGTTATATCTTAACGCAGCAAATAAAAGAGGCGTGTTACGTTACCGGCATCCACGTTAAGTGGGTGACCAAGGCAAGAATAAAACGTGCGTTAACATTGATTCATTGTTTAAAAAAAAAAAAAAAAAAAAAAAAAAATTCCAACCCATTTTCTTACCACGACAAATACTCACCTTACACACCTTTTATTTTCAAACTTATACAACTCAAATTCAACCTATATACTTCCTTTCTATAAGAAAAAAAAAATCAACCCAAACTTTCATATTCACAATGGATCCGAATGAAAATAACCAAGAAGAAAGGAGTTTCTCCGATATAGATGATGAAATTGACATGGAGTTTATGATAGCCGCGTTTGAATATCATCAACATTTGGAACAACAAGAAGCAGCAGCTCTACAACGCATCCCGCGTACACGCATCCACCGTGAGTTTGAGGTTGCTGAGGAACGTTTACGTAGTGACTACTTTTATCAACGGTCTAAGTATACGCACCGGAATTTTTGCCGAAGGTTTCGTATGAGCCGGAAACTATTTTTAGAAATAGTTGAAGGTATTCAATCTTATTATTCCGATCCTCTTCCAGATCATTTTAAATTCATGAACAAAGGAGCCGATGCAACGGGTCGACAAAGTATTAGTACACTTATGAGATGTACAGCTGCCATACGCCAATTGGCATACGGCAGCGCACCCGATGCATTTGATGAGTATTTGCAAATGGGTGAGCGTACTGCACGTGAATGTCTTGATAATTTTAACAAGTGTGTTATGGACTTGTTTATGCCGGAGTTTCTAAGGAAACCAACATAGTCCGACGTTCAGGCTATTTATGAAAAACATGAGCGTGAATATGGTTTTCCGAGCATGCTTGGTAGCATTGATTGCATGCATTGGGAATGGAAATATTGTCCGGCTGCGTGGCAAGGGCAATATGGTAGCGGTTTTAAAAAATACCCAACCATAATGCTTGAAGCTGTTGCTTCGCAAGATTTATGGATTTGACATGCATTTTTTGGGATGGCGGGGGCGAATAACGATATTAATGTTTTAGATAACTCTCCGTTATTCGACGACATCCTTGCTAACGAAGCCCCAAGAACACCGTATATGATAAATGGACATCGATATGAACGGGGTTATTACTTAGCTGACAGAATTTACCCACGGTGGTCAACTTTTGTCAAGCCCTTCTCGGCAACCACTAACGACAAACATGCTTATTTTAAAAGGAAGCAAGAAAGTGCACGAAAGGATGTCGAATGTACTTTTGGCGTGCTTCAAGGACGTTGGGGTATACTAGGACAACCGGCACGTGCACTGGAAGTTGTCAAGTTACAAAGAATAATGTATACTTGCATAATTTTGCTTAACATGATCTTAAAAGAACAAAAGTTTGCACTACGTGAGTATCCGGAAATGTGGGTGGATCCGATACCACGGTTTAGCTGAGATAGGTGGATCGACAGATGTGAAGCCCAACGTTGCATACATAGAGAAATACACGACCTAGATATGCATACTCAACTCCAACAACACCTTATGGAGCATGTTTGGGGAAGACGTCTTCAACGTCAAAATAAAGAAGAAGGTTTCCGAGGGCGATGAATAAATGTTTGTAATATTTATGTTTTTAAATTTCATATGTTTTGTAATGTAATATTTATGTTTTAATTTCGTATTGTAATATGTTTAAGAATTAATGTTATGGTTTTAAATAAATGAAGTATTTGTTAACGTGTGGGGATGAAATTTGAAAATAATTGAGGTGAAGGTGAGTTAAGGTGAGTTATAGGTGAGTTATGCTACCATAGTGAAAAGTGAAGAGTTAAGGTTAAAAGGTTAAAGTTAATGTGACGCTGACGTGGTAGTAAGTTATAAGTTAACTTGAGGGCAACTAACCACGTGCTCTTATACTTTTTTTTTTTTTTTTTTTTTATTTATTTATTTTTTTTCATATATGTTGATGATGGCTATTAATTCTAGATTTTGAATTTTATAAAGATTAAACCGGTATGTGCTAAAAAAATTATATTTTGTTCCTTATGTTCATAAAGATGCATAACATTAACAAAGACACGACCTTAGTTCAAAGGAAAAAACGAGCTATGAACACTAAAGTTAATAGTCAATTGTTAAGAAAACTTATCACTATTGTGTGTTTTCAACGTTAGCTATGACACTATGAGTAGTAAAGTTTTAGGGGTTGATTACTTTTTTTTTAGCTAAGGGTCCTTTGAGTCCCTCGTCTATAGGCCTCTTGTTGGGGAGGATATGAATTTTCTCGACAAAAATACACCGTTGGTCCCTAAACTTTCCAGAAACATCACCATGCCCCCTAAGTTTGCATTTTCGTCGTCGTGCGTCCCTCCTCAAGTTTTTTTAGGCTGATTGCGTCCCTTGACCCGTTTTCCGTTAGTCAACGCCCCATTATATTTCATCAAATCCCATTATTTATGCTAAATTACTATTTTGCCAATATATAACATCCGTCTACCATTTTCTTCATTTCATCCAAACCAAAAAACTTCAATCTCCCTTACATCTCAATGGAGATAAACATCTCTCATCTCCCCCCATATTACTCAGATCTCCGACGACCACCACAACACCGCCGCCGCCGACGGATTTGAGGGATGATTACGGATTTGGAGCTCCGTCAAAATTAAGCATGCCATAAATAAGTACAAGTTTTTTATTCTACTTATTTCAAAGTGCTTACATGAAACCTTTTTAAGTGGATTCATCTGAGAATTTCCAACAAATCATAATTTCTTATAGTGTGCTTAATTTTAAGCCCTATATAAGATAGAGAGAAATAAGCAAATCCCAGACAAAAGTTAGACTACAAAGAAAAGTTGTTGATTGAGGAATTTCATCGAACAGTTGGTGCACATTTCATAACCCATGACCCGGGTATTCCGGCCAAGACCCGGTTATATATCCGATCCGGCCCGGCTAATATCCGGGTATTCCGGCCAAGACCCGGGTAAATCCGGTCCGACCCGGGTATAAGTGTAAACAAGTACTTATTGACAAAAATGACAAGCATTTCATCAAACAGTTGGTTGGAGTGCATTTCATAAAATAGATAAATAAAATTGTGAATTGTACCTTGTAATTTCGAATATGAAGCAAACATCAACAATGGAGTGAAATGAGTTTTAGCTAAACCACTTTTCAATTCTTTATTAAGTTACAGTACTTGATACGGACTGGCTTTTACAAACAAAGTCCTTGTAATTTCCAATTATTTTTACTTTGATTACCATCTTCAAGTTTACTCATTGAATGTGGAGTTAATTACATAGATCGTCCTTGTGGTTTACCAAAAATTTGTACATTTCATCCTTAACTCTCAAACAGTACACCATTCGTCTATGTGGTTGTCACTTTTGAGTTGACCAGTCCTTTGAGCAAATGGACGTTACTTTTTTTCGTTAAGTCGGGTCATGTGCGGGTAACGTGAGGGCAAAAATGTCCTTTTAGTACATAGTAAACTGCAGAGACGATTTATGTAACCGGCTTTTTTTTTTTTTTTCATCATCTTCTCTTCTCTTTATTATCAAAACCTATTTTCAACCACAAAACCATCACTATTTTCCGGCTACCCCTACCAAAACTCAAATTACCAAAACAGAAAACCACAAAGTTATACACAACCCACATCATTAAACACACATACACAACAAATCCACAAACCTACCGATTATCATCATCATCTTCATCGTACACCTATATCTCAAACCTTTAAAAATAAAACAATAATACCAACAAATACACAGTATGGGCAATTTTTTATTTTATTATTTCTTTTTTGCAAAAGGTGAATTATATTACTTTCAAACATATTTGTACAATCAAGATAACATATGACTGATATTGGGACATGCCCCAAATCATATACAAAACAAAATTCTATTTCATCCGATATCAACTAAGACTAAAAGTATCTCTGACAGAGTGACAGTTACTATCTCTGACAAAGCTAACATACAAAACAGATATCTGCAAGCTTCATCCAAACAGACAGCTCGGCTAAGGATTCACCATCTTTTGCACCAAGACCATAAGCTCATAACTACATTTCCATCTCATCTTCTCACAAAGACCATTCAACCCGCATCCACAATGATCAAGGTGATAAATGCAAGATGTCCTACATTTCCATCTCTTAAAAATGGCTTCAACATTTGGGAGCACACACATTGAGGGAGGACCAACCAGACCTCATGTGGGAATGTAATGAAAGGACTATGGAGTTTCATCTTTCACAACTCTCAATTCCATTTAACTTACACTCCCCTCCTAATCAGCTCCCCTACATAATAGGGAACCTACTTTATGATTGCTTAAACTGTCTTAGAACAAGTGGAAGTCAACTATAAGAATCAATTTCTACTCTAGACCAATCAATGTTACAGTAAACCACCACTGTTTAGGACAGTAAGAAATCAAGATAAAAGGCCATCTATTGTGCTGATATGATGTATTTCTCACCTTTTTATGGATAAAAGATGAGAAAATTGGTTAACAAACCATTATAGTTGCTGGTATCATGAAAATCGCCCCTACATTTAATCATGGAATCTCTAATTCCTGCAGACTTCCAAGATCTAAATAAACCAAATGTAGCAGTAATTTTGTAATTGACAGTATTCAAAACTGCAAGCAAGATACTACTTTATGATGAAAATAGAAGCCAATTACTTAGGAAGACCAATAGCACAATATTGTTACTGTGTTACATCCTGAGTCTGTCATTAGGCTCCAAAAATAACTGGTCCTACCAACCAAGGTACTAGCCAACTGCCCATATATCCTTGTCCCAAACACCAAGTTTAGCATGCTATCAAATTTCAGGCTAGACAATACACATATCCACTTCCCATTCCTGTCAAATTTTTTGAACCTGAATGGATTTCTTCACTTTTAAACTTAGAAGATGTAGTTTGACACTTTCAATGATCAATTTCAACATAGTCTTCCAATCAACTTCCTGTGGCAAGCACAATCCTTCTTAGAACACTTCCAATAGTATTATTACTTGGTTTATTCTCATATTGCACAATCACATTATCCCAAGAGTCATTGAGATTAGTTTGACCCATTTAGCTTTAAGCCTTGTCCAAATTTCTTTGGAGTGCTAACATTCAAAGAACAAATGATTGTGTGAGTCATTTACAATATTGCAAAAGGGACATTTAATGTCTATGTTACTGTTCCATCTCATTACTCTATACTGAGTCTGCAACCTTCCTCTCATGGCAATCCACAATATAAATGGAAATCTTGGGTTGCATTGAGTGAACCACGCTACTTTATACCACCCTCACTTATTGAAATTGATGTCGTAAATGTTCCTAGTAGAATGCTCAATCATTTTGCCATATGTGCTCTTCCACATAGTGAGATCTTCTTTATGTAAAATCAAATTGGGGACATTGATTGCATCCAATATAGGAAACTGTTCTCCCAATTCATCAGGCCATGCCCATCTACCATCATCAACAATATCCTTAACTGTCATAGAGTCATCCAACCTAGCCTCATATATACATCCTTTTGACACAATTTCACTTAATCTTCCCACATTGCTCCAAAAATCATGCCATGCATTAGTAGATTCCCCATTTCCAATAATTTTGCAGATATTGTTTCTGACTTTGTGTCTCAGTATTGGCAAGTTTGTTGTCAGCATGCTATTAACTCGTCTAGGATGCGTTAATGTGAACCATGCTTATATTAGTTTTGACATACAAAATAAAAAAGGTAGCATTTCTGAATACCAAGATGAAAATAGTAGTACTTTAGAAAAACAAATCATTTTTGAACTTTGATCGGGTGTTGACTGAAAAGGTCAAACGTAGTTCAAAGTCCAATGGTTTTACGTCTAGTGCCGACCTATGACCGACATGTAACTATCTCGTCAAAAGTAGTGCAACACAAACTAACTATGGATCGGGCCACGTACTTTAGAAGGGCTTGACATTATCGGTTTAACCCATAACACTTTTGCAGACATAAAAAAGTAAAATGTAAAGATTGCATCAATTAGGAAAACATATTTTGCCCTTTTTCCTTATCATCTATGCAATAACATTGTTACTAAGATTCAAAACCAACATTTAAAATGCAAACAACAAAAAGGAGAGTAATCATACGAGAGTCACTTAAACATGTTCATATTAGTGTAGTATTTTATGTAACATAATATCTCAGCCCAGTTTGTACCATTTGTAGGGCTCGGCCCATCACAGGAATCCCTAGTTTGTATTGTGTATATATTGGCTGTTTGATGTAATGATAAGTCACACATTCAAAGTTTCTATACCGACTAATATGGTATCAGAGATCCTTCAATTACAAAATTCCTAAAATCTCTCCCTTTTCATAGCCTAATATCCCTAAAATCTCTCCCTAAAATCTCTTCCTTAAAATTTTCATACGCTCCTCCCTCTCCTTCCTCCCAACCCTCCATCAAACATCCATGGCAGGAGACGATAACATAACACCTAAATCTAACGACTCCAATGAAAAACCCTATGGTATCACTAACATCAAGACTTACATCCCTCTCATGCTCGATTTAGATGAGTTAAACTATGACTCCTGGAGTGAATTATTCACGTTACACTGCAGAAGTTTTGGAGTCCTTAACTTTATCACTGAAAAACAGTCAAGTACGAACCAGACCGATGAGGAATGGGGAAAACTCGACTCACTGGTAAAGTTATGGATTTTTGGAACTATCAGTAAGCCACTTCTCCAAAGGGTCCTGAAGAAGAATTCATCTGCTAGTGACGTATGGAAGATGTTGAAAGATATCTTTCATGACAACAAGAGTGCAAGAGCTATGCAATTAGACAATGATCTTCGCAACATCGAACTTGGAAATCTCTCGATAACTGAGTATTTTCACAAAATAAATCGCTTAGCCGATCTTTTGGCTAACATCGAAGCTCCTGTGGAAGAGAAGAACTTGGTGGCCTATGCCATCAATGGCCTTGGAGACAAGTACGAGCAAGTCGCGGGAATCATCCGTCACCGTGATCCTGCTCCCACTTTTGCTCAGGCCCAATCTATGCTTCTTCTGGAAGAGAGCCGTCTTGCGCAAAAATCTACTCGTCACGCTGCTTCTCGTGACACTTTATCATCTCCATCCGTTCTCCTTACTACTGGTCGTGACAATAACAGAAACCAACACACTGGTAAAGAACACTGTCACAATTTTCAGCGTGGTGCGTGTTCTTATGGTGAACGATATCGGTACATTCACTCGAAACCCACTGGTACACAGAATGGGAACAACAACACACGCGCATCTGTTGCTCAATGGAACAATACTACTGGTCGTGTCTTGCAGGGTCATGGCCATCGTATCACTATTGTTCCTACCAGACCAAATACAATGAGTTATGCTCCTGATCCCAACTATGCTTCTCAATCCAGAGGAATTTTAGGCCCAGCACCTGGACAAACTCAGGCTCCTTCTGGTGGTGGACAAACTGGTTCTGGCCCAGTTAACGCGCCTGCTGCCTTTGGGCCGTCAGGACCAATGAATTATAGCACTGGTCTGTTACATGGCACTTGGGGTCCCCAGATTGTGTACGGTCCCTATGTTGATCAGCTGACCACTCTTCCTCAAGCCTTCAATGCTATGAGTCTTCAGGATTACGGCGACCATGGGTGGTACATGGATACCGGTGCCACGTCTCATCTTGCTTCGGATGCAGGTATACTCACATCCATTTCTAATAATAGCACTATATCGTCTATTTTAGTTGGTAACGGTAATTCTATTCCCGTCATTAACTCCGGTCATAGCATGTTACCTACCTTACATAGACCTCTTCACCTACATAACGTTCTTGTTACGCCCAACATAATTAAAAACCTTATATCCGTTCGCCAATTTACACGTGATAACAATTGTTCTATTGAATTTGATCCATTTGGTTTTTCTGTGAAGGACCTTCGGACCCGCCACCTGCTCCTCCGATGTAACAGCAACGGAGATTTATACCCGGTCTTGCCTCCTACTAAATCACCCACCGCACTTGTGTCAACCAATCAATCTACGTGGCATCAAAGACTCGGTCATCCGGGGAATGAAGTGTTACGTTTTTTAGTGTCCAATAAAATGATTGATTGTAATAAAACAAAGACTACTTCTTTGTGCAATGCTTGTCAACTGGGCAAGCATACTAGATTGCCTTTTTCCATTTCTGATTCTCGTGTTGAGAACATGCATCAACCTCCTGGTTTTGTTGATTCTACTAACCCTGACTATGTTTGCCTTCTAAAGAAATCACTATATGGTCTCAAACAGGCACCTCGGGCATGGTTTCAACGATTTTCTAGTTATGCCACCCGTATTGGCTTTCATCACAGCAAGAGTGACTCTTCTCTTTTTGTTTTTCAACGGGGTAATGAGATAGCATATTTACTACTGTATGTTGATGACATCATTTTGACAGCATCATCCTCATCTCTCCTACATCGTATTATTTCATCCCTTCACAGTGAGTTCGCCATGACTGACCTTGGCCCGCTCAACTATTTTCTTGGTATCTCTGCTCAGCGTACGCCTTCTGGTTTGTTCCTTTCTCAAACCAAGTATGCTACTGAAATACTTGAGCGGGCTCACATGCTCAACTGCAATCCATGCAAGACTCCTGTTGCCACCGAATCTAAGCTTGGATCGGATGGTACCCCGGTAGATGATCCGACATTATATCGCAGTCTTGTTGGGGCACTTCAGTACCTTACATTTACACGACCGGATCTCTCATATGCTGTGCAACAGCTCTGTCTATTTATGCATGACCCTCGGGAGCCTCACCTTACGGCTCTTAAGCGCATTCTACGCTATGTTCGTGGTACACTAGATCATGGTCTTCAGCTATATACATCTTCAACATCTCAGCTTACAGCTTACTCTGACGCTGATTGGGCCGGCTGCCCCACCACACGGCGTTCCACTTCGGGCTATTGTGTGTTTCTCGGTGAAAACCTTATTTCCTGGTCATCCAAGCGGCAACATGTTATTTCGCGATCAAGTGCTGAAGCGGAATATCGGGGTGTTGCAAATGTTGTCGCTGAGACTGCATGGGTACGGAATCTTCTTCAAGAGCTTCTTATACCTCTACGCACTGCTACACTTGTTTATTGTGATAACGTAAGTGCTGTTTACTTGTCTACTAACCCGGTTCAGCATCAACGGACGAAACACATCGAGATCGACATCCATTTTGTTCGTGACTTTGTTGCGACCGGTCGTGTTCGTGTTCTTCATGTGCCTTCCAGATACCAGTATGCCGATATCTTTACCAAAGGGCTTCCATCTCCTTTATTTACTGAGTTCCGGTCCAGTTTGAGCGTCCGCTCTCCTCCCGCTCCAACTGCGGGGGCGTATTAGTGTAGTATTTTATGTAACATAATATCTCAGCCCAGTTTGTACCATTTGTAGGGCTCGGCCCATCACAGGAATCCCTAGTTTGTATTGTGTATATATTGGCTGTTTGATGTAATGATAAGTCACACATTCAAAGTTTCTATACCGACTAATAGTTCACTCTATCGGATTTTCACTTATTTCTAAACCTCGCTCCTCCAAAGCACTAAAACACAAAATCCAGTTTTCTACTAGTACCGGTCACATTTTGTACTTCTGTAGTCACGAATACATTCCTCAATCTAACTGATGAAGAAATTTTACGATTTGCATGCTCCATTGTCATGCTTCTTGGACAACTGTTTGGATATAAACACAAGGTTGTAAAAATTGGTCGGCGGTACCGTGACGGTCGACCCCTTGAAGCGCCATATCGGTCTTGGCGGCGGTGTATCCGTTTATCGGCGGGTATTATAAATTATAAAGGAATTTATTTAAAAAATAAATAAATATTAGCAATATCATAACAAAATAAGTCAATAACCACAAAAAACTAAAAAGTTTAACATCTTTGAAAAATAAAAACCATAAGTCCATAATTATTTATCAATTTAAAAAATACAAAAAAAATGTCAAGTTTGAACGCCATATTGACCGATTTTGGCCAATTTTGACCATAACCTTCAAATTAGACTGATATGTGAAATGTCGTGGCGGTGGACCGCCACCAATGCCGCCATATCGGCCGCTAGTCCTAAAGTTAGAGATCGAGGCCGACAACACCAAAGCACAACATCCACAAGAGTTACGTAAAGCGGTGATTCATTTCTTAAACTCAAGCATGTCAGCTCAACATGCTCAAGTTTAAAAGGTGGCGACTGGATCAACTTTAACTCCTCAAAATCTTTGAGCCTTTGTAAGACAAATTGTAAACACAACTTTGTGTCACGGATAATTTTATATCATTGTTTAGGAGAAAGTAAATACATATAAATTGCTGATAAAATAAATGAATTCGAGAAGATACCCAACGAATCTTTCCTTGACTAAAGGAAATCTGCGACATTTCAGATATCCTATGGCAAGGGATGAATCTTTCCTTGACTAAAGGATATCTGCGACGTGTCGACTGATTTCGTCATAATACTCGAACATAGGTGAAATGGGTGCATTTAAATCAATTTCTTCCAAATCACAATCCGATTGTAGTTCTAATCTCCTTAAGAAATTTGTGACAACTTAAGGTCGTCAACACGAGATGAAAGATCTAAACACAAATTCTCGATGAACGGGAAATTAGATAAAAAGTCATCAAGTCTTTTTAGAGGATACCCGCTATAACAAAATGTTTTGAGCTTTTTGCATGAAGCCATAAACATAGAGGGGGCTTTGTCTTTGTTAACCATAAACATTGATAACTTAGATTTGGAGCTTCAACATCTATTCATTTCAATATTGGGATATTGTGTGTTTCTTGGAAACAATTTACTTTCATGGTCTTACAAGCGGCAGGTTACTCTCTCTCGATCTAGTGCCGAGGCCGAGTATAGGGGTGTTGTTAATGTTCTTGCTGAGACTTGTTGGTTACGGAATTTGATACGGGAATTTCATACACCTTTGTTCTCGGCTACATTAGTTTATTGCGATAATGTTAGTGCAGTTTACATGTCCTACAACCTTTTTTAGCATCAGTATTGAGATTGATATTCACTTTGTTCGTGATTTGGTTGCTACTCGTCAGGGTTCTTCATGTGCCTTTACGTTATCAGTTTGTGGATATCTTAACTAAAGGCTTACCAAATGCATTGTTTGATGAGTTCTATTCCCGTTTATTGTTCCTCCTTCTCCCGCTCTAAGTGCGCGTGCGGGGTGGGGGGGGGGGGGTGGGGGGTTGGTTAGACTATTATTATTAGTTAGATGATTTATTTTATGGGCCTAGCCATTGTTAAGTTGTTTCTAAAATAATCTTAAGTTGATTATATATTGTATTCACTTTTTTTTGGTGATTGGTCAAGTCTCATTGCCAAAAATCTAAACACATTTTTAAAATACTTTGAGTTTGCTTCGGGTCTCAATGTTAATATTTCTCAAAGTAAGCTCATTGGCATCGGGGTCTCTCCTAATGAGGTCGCGAGTATGGCCTCTCCTCTTGGTTGCTCGCATGAGTTCCTTCCTTTTATTTTCTCGGTCTTCGAGTGGGGAAAAGAATGAGGTTTTGTGATGGATGGAATGATATTATTAGTCTTCTTCATGACAAGTTGTCTTCTTGGAAAGCCAAGTCGCTTTCTATTAGGGGTTGGCTCACCCTTGTCAAATCCGTTCTTGGGAGCCTCCCCATTTATTATCTTTCTTTGTTTAGAGCTCCGGCCAAAGTCATTAATACTGTGGAATCTATTTGAAGTCGGTTTTTTTGGGCTTCAAGGAATCTCAACGGGGTATAGGTTGGGTGAAATAGAGCTCAATTATTCTTGACTTGGATGATGGGGGCTTAGGTGTTGGTAGTATTTTGGCAAAAAAATTTCAGCCTCCTTGCTAAATGGAAATGGAGATTCCTTACCGAGCCCAATGCTCTTTGGCGTCTTGTTATTAAGGAGTTTTATAGTGATGATCGTAGCCTCTCAAGTGCCAGTAATTCTTCTGATATTGGAGGCATTTGGGAAGATATTATTGCGACTATTAACAACATCGATGCCACGGTTTTCAATTTTAAAGATTCCATCTCCATCAAAGTCTCAACTGGTTCAAACACTCTATTCTGGAAAGATGTTTGGATTGATGGATCTGGCAGTGTCTCAGTGATGCTTATCCTAGGTTGTATGCTCTAGAAACTGAAAAAATTTGCCGGTTAAAGATAAATGGAAGTTGGTTAATGAGTTGTTGTTGTTGTTGTTGTTTTTTTTTTTTTTTTTTTTTTTTTTTTTTTTTTTTTTTTTTTTTATGTGGGGGGGGGGGGGGGGGGGGGGGGGGATGAACCTGGTATATATTGGTGATTCCCACCTCGTGGTAGCGCATTAGACGATCTCTATCTCTTGTCTATTCTGTCCCTCATTAGTCCCCTTCGTTTATCTCCTCCTGGTGATGATACTTGGGCTTGGTCTGGTGATGCTTCGGGGAAGTTCAAGGTCAAAACGCTGTCTCGGGTAATCCAAAAAAAACCTTTTCTGTGACTCTGCGATTGGTTGTGACCATAAATGGAACAATCTTATTCCCAGAAAAGTTAATATTAGTGTCTGGGGGGCCTCTCTTAATAAATTGCCAACACGTGTTAACCTCTCCCATCGTGGTGTAAATGTTTCATCCTTGGCCTGCCCTTTCTGTGACAACGACGATGAGGACTCGTCTCATTGCCTGATCTCGTATCCTCATGTGATGCCGGTTTAGAAGTGTGGTGTTGGTGGAATCTGCCTCAACCTATGGTTTTTCCCTCATTTTCTACTCGGATATAGCTCTTGGAAATATCCAATCGAGTGGCTGTTCTCGCCTCAACAAGATTCTCAATGGCGTCTTTCAATGCACCTTATGGTTCATTTGGAAATGGAGAAATAGAATCGTTAATGCAAGCCCTGATTTGGTTTCTAGTATTAAAGATGAAGACATTTTTGCTGCAGTTCAGCGGGTCTCCAAGATATGGATTTCTGCTCATCTCAAGTCTGTTGTGGCTAACTTGGAAGCTTGGATTTCAAGACCTTTTGGCCTTTTTTCGGTTTCTTAGCGTTCCTTATTTGTATCTGATCTTGCTGTTCTTTTCTTTTTGGTTTTGATTCTTCTTGGTTGCTCCTGTATTCTGTTTTGGCTTTTTTGTTGCCATGTTTTAATGCAATTCCAGCCTTTCAAAAAAAATAATATAAAAAAAAAAATAAAAAAAATCAAATCATTATTCCAAAAAAAAACTACAAAAGATGATCAAAAGGATGTACACCAATCAAACACAAACAGAAACACAATGAAGATCATATACGGAGTATTACTTAAAAATCTAACATAAGGCAACACATTGTTACTACGATTCAAAACCATATCAATTACAAATGTAAACATCACAGATTTACGTAAATGTGTTCACTAACTTGCAGCTGACTCCTCCAAGACACTAAAACACAAAACCAATTCTCTAGTAGTACTGGTCAATTTTTGTACTTTTGTCATCACAAATATGTTCCTCATTCGAACTGATAAAGAAATCTCACGATTTGCATACTCCGTTATCCTGCTTCTTGGAAAACTATTGGGATATTAACAAGATGACGAAAGAATGTGTTATGCACATATAAATGGGATGAGTTGATAAATTAAAGAGGTAAATAGTGTACCTTCTTCCTTTATAAAGGTGATTTCGTACATTGATCGATCAAGAGGTAGCGCTTTCAACAAAGAACTCAAGTCACTGAAGTGTTGTTCGTCTTTGCAAAAGGAAATCAGCACAAATTTAATATTAGTTTGCCCCTCACCTTCTTGTTGAAGTAGTTTCTCATATGTATACTGAAGAGAAATGATTAAAAACATTACTTGACTTTTGCTGAAGTGCAATGGAAATGAAATAATACATCACCTAACAGATAATTTTCATTTTCACCAACGTAAAAACAGATAAATCTTACCTCGACAACATGACCTTTGTCAGTAAGATGATATAGTGCTAAAGTTAGAGATCGAGGCCGACAACACCAAAGAACAGCATCCACAAGAGCTACATAAACGGATGATTCCCTTATGACGTGTGTGTGTGTCAGATCAACATGCTCGAGTCCATAAGCTGGCGACTGCATCAGCTCTGACTCCTCAACATCTATGAGCTTCTGTAAGATAATTGTTATACACAACTTTGTGTCAGGGATTATTTTATATCATAAGAGCACGTAAAAACACATAAATTGCTGATAAAATAAACGAATTCAAGAAGATACCCAATCAATAGCCAGCTTTAAAACTTTGAAAGTGCCATTCTTGTCCAGAAAACGCCTCAACTTCTGGAACCAAAGAATATCTAAATACTTATTTGTGTGACATTTCATACATCTTTTCGCTAGGGATGAATCCTTCATTGATAAAGTTGCAAAATTATAACTATAAATTCGGTCACAATACTCGAAGAGATGTAAATTGGGTGCATTTAAATCTATTTCTTCCAAATTGTAGTCCAAGTGTAGTTGCAATGTCCTCAAGAACAAGAAATGATTTGACAACTTCAGATTGGTGATATGAGATGAAAAATCTATGGACAGAGTCTCGATAAATGGGAAGTTGGATAAGAAGTCACTCAAACTTTTTATGGGAAAGCCGTGGTAACGAAACGTTTTTAGGTTTGTGCATGAATCCAAAGACATAGAGGGTGCTATGTCTGTATCATTCTCTAAAAGAAAACAATTTAGATTTGGAGCATCAACATCTATTCGCTCAAGTTCAGTGTTCGAGTAAATCTTAACATTTCGAAGATTATGATGCCTATTAACATAAAACGCTATGAAGCCATAGCAATATGTGAGATATATTTCTTCAAGAAGAGGGCAACCTTTGGTCAGATACTCGATCACACCCTCGTCTATCGGGAGATACGAAAGTGACAACAGCCTCAATGAATTGAATTTCACAACGCCTACCATCAAGGATGAAGGCAACTCACATTGATGCAACGTCAAAGATGTTAACGAAGAGGCAGATAAGAGCGTGTTAGGCAAACGAAACATTGGCAGATTCTGAGGATAATAACCAAAATTAATATCCATCACTTGCAAGCCTTTTTCAAGAACTAAATCAAGACAACGTCCAAGAACTTCTACATGTTCAAGATTCATGAGATCTGCAGAGATGTGGAGTGTGTGTGCACTGATGTTTTGGTCGCAGAATTTTGACACTGTATATTGAACATACTTACAAAATTTCACCATGTTACGCTCAGGATCATTATTAACATACCACGAGTTTATCCGCCGTCTATTTTGATGGAAATACAAAATAGGAAAAGAAGCTGTTAGAGCAAACCATTCCTTAGACAACACACTCATTCGAAGACGCGATTTTGGATCCTCTAAAAGAAATGACAGTATGTGGTGAACAATAAAGTCAGGAAGCGTTGAAATCCGGTCGGTTGTATCTATCATGTTCTCCTCCATCTTCTTACTCGACGCTACTGAAAGTAAATCCCATAAATCAATCAACATCAAATTTATTAAACTTTATTTCACTGAGGCATTTTATCAAACACTTGCTACGCACTTTATTAAAAATGAGTTAAATTATTTCAAAGTGCTTACTGGAAACCTTATTTTAAGTGGATTCGACTGAAAATTTCCAACAAATCATAATTTCATATAGTGTGCTTAATTTTAAGCCGTGTATAAATGCTTATTTATAAGCTAGAGAAAATAAGCAAATCCCAGACACCTTGTTAAAGTAAACAGTACTTATTGACAAAAAAAAAAAAAAAAAAAAAAAAAAAGGCCGTTTAATCGAACAGTTGGTGTGGATTTCATAAAATAAAAATGTACCTTGGGTTGGATGACTTTTTTTCGTTTTTCTTTTATTTTTTGTCTTCATTGTTTCTTTCTTTTGAAGAAAATGTGATTTTTTGAAGGGTACAAGAAACTCTGGGAAACTTTATATTGTTGTATTTGGGTAAAATGACAAAAAGAGTCCTTGTGCTTTCAAACTTTATTTTTGGGTTTGGAGATAACGGTCGTTAATTAACGACTGTTATTAGTGTAGCTAGTACTGTTCATTAGCTCATTCTTGACACCCATTGGGTGTGGCAGTAGTCGAAATTAATAAATGAAAACTCTATATCCATTATTGGCAATTAAAAGTTAAACGAAAATATCACGCCCTACATCAAGCTTTGGGATGCTTTAGCAAGAATAACAAATAACTCCCTCTATTACTTGTGAATCATATAATTGGATTAAACAAATGGTAGTGGGATGGTTCTCCATCTCATATAAATTACAAATTATGGTAATTTGATAGTAGTTAAAAGGACAGAAGTTTTAGCTTATAAACGAGACGTAATGTGTCAGCTCTATACTCCATATCTCGATTAATAAATCATAAAGTATGAACAAAAATTAAATCCACCATAAGCATGTGAAAAATTCAATTTACGCTAAAAAAGTTACAATTGATGCAATAAAACGTAGCTTTGTAAGAATGAATGAATAAAACGTTGCTTTGAAAAAATTACTTTGTCCTGTCATTCAAAGAAACAAGGTTAAGGGAATTGTGAACATTTCCTCTGTCAATTTATTAACGAATAAAACTCACATGTCTTGGACGTGACTGAGTCAAGGTAGTGCAAAACCCGATAAAACAAATTCAAGGTACTATTCTACACACTTAAAAGTTTAAGGTAGTATAACTGTATAAGACCCAGTTAACCAAATTGAAGGTATTAAAATACATTTAGTGATACTTAGACACACAACTTTCAACTTGATGAGTCAATAATATGCCGCTAGACTGCAAGGCCTTTAGTTTGGTAATAATGATTATTTGCTTATGGATTTAAACGATAAAATATTAAATGGTCATATGCGTTGAAACAGTTTTATTTTATTCCTTATGTTCATTAAGATTCATAGCATTAAGAATGGCACAACCACATTCATAGATTATAAAACATGTTATGAATAGTAAAGTGATGGCTAATTATTTTATATAGATGTAAATAAGACGAATATGCATATGTTAGATGTTTGCTATATGAGAAAATCTTGTTTGTACAAATGTAAGGGTTGTATGGCTTTTGCGTTTTGGTCTTATTTATGGTCTCACAGAGATAGGTGTAAATGTCCACAAATTTGCACCATTTAGTAAATAACTACTTTGTTGTTGCTGTTGCTGTTGTTGTTGCTGTTGTTGTTGTTGTTGATGTTGCTGTTGTTTATTTTTGTTCCCTATACTATGTCTTCATTATACATCATGATGCGAGAAGGAAGGTTGAGGTGGTTTGGTCATGTCAGGAGGAAGGAGGAGGCCACATACAGCACCGGTCAGGAGAGTCGAAGCGCTGATAGTCGACGGTTTGAGGAGGAGGGGAAGACCTAAGCTCAGGTGGGAGGATCGACTTAGGCTAGACATGAAGGAGCTTCTCTTGTCATGATCTCAGATAGGAATGTGTGGAGAGCTAGGATTAGGACTTGCGGGTAGTGTCGGAAGGGTAGTAGGTGCTTGCCTTTGCATCTGGGTCTTTTCTCTTCCCTTTGTTGCCCTGCCACTGTGCCTTTTAGGTTTAGTTTGCCCTTTGCTCTTTAGGTTTAGTGGCCACTTTGCTCTTCCCTTTTAGGTTTGTGGTAGGCTAGTGGTGTCCTTTGCTTTGCCTTAGCTTTAGCCCCCTGCGTTGCCTTGCTTTGTTTTTGTGTTGCTCTTCTTGCCTTTTGCCCGCTTGCTTGTGCGTCCTTGCTTTGATGTGTTTGTTTTTGGCTTTTCTTTTGCTTTCTATCTTTTGCCCTACTTGCTTTGTTTGCATGTTTTGATTGTCTTGCCCCTTGTTTGTTGTTTGTTTGTTGTTTTGGTGCTCTGTTTGTTTGCATGTTTTATATGTTTGTCTTTTGTACTAGGCCCCTTTCTGGTTGGTTGCTTGTTTCTATTTGCTTTTACTTGTTGCTCTTTTGCTACTTGCTTCTTTAGTTTCTCTATCACTCGCACTGGTGCACGTGCCGGAGGTTTCCCTGGAAGCAGTCTCTCTACTCCCAGGTTTTGCCTGGGGTAGGGGTAGGACCTGTCTACATTTCTACCTCCCCCATACCTCGCCATCGCGGGATTGGGTATGTTGTTGTTGTTGTTGTTGTTGTTGTATGTCTTCATTATACATCATGCCTAGCAAAATGTATGAGCTAATATTTTCATCATGTCTGCATTATACTTTGGGCTACATTTGAACTTTTTTTATATACCATGTCTGCAATAAAAATAAGAAAATGATCACAAGTATCCATTGAGCTACTGCATAACACAAACTTGAGTTGTTGGAGTCAAATCTAGCGGGCGCATGTAAATGGCTCGACCAGACCCAAAAGCAAATGACTCGTACATTGAGAACCATGTCCCTTGGGTGGTTGTTAACTTCCCTCTAAATTCGAGTTTTTTGGGACTATTCACCACAACATAATCTTGTTGATCTCAATTACTTTTTTTGGGACTATTCACCACAACATAATCTTGTTTACAAGCCCAGACACGGTGCTAGTAACACATGCTAAGCACACCACATTTCCATAGAATCCCTCTTTTAAAGGTGGATTTTTGAACTTTGATTGAGTGTTGACTGAAAAGGTCAAACGCAGTTCAAAGTGCAATGGTTTTACGTCTAATGCCTTGACCCGTGACCTATATACATGAGCTGCTATCTCGTCAAAAGTGTTGCAACCCATACTCTCTGTGGTTCGGGTCACATTCTTTAAATGGGCTCGAAATTCTCGGCTTAACCCATAACAATTTTGCAAGACATCAAAAAGTAAAATGTACACATTGCATCATTTAGTAAAACATATTTTGCCCATTTTTCTTTACTCTCCTTGCAATAACATTGTTACTGAGATTCAAAACCATCATTTCAAATTTAAATAACAAAAAGCAGAGTAATCATACCAGAGTTACTTAAACATGTTCACTCTATCGGAATTTCACTAATTTTTGAACCTCGCTCCTCCTAAGCACTAAAACACAAAATCCAATTTTCTACTAGTACTGGTCACTTTTTGTACCTATGTCATCACGAATAAGTTCCTCAATCGAACGGATAACGAAATCTCACGATTTGCATACTCCATTATCCTGCTTCTTGGGTAACTATTAGGATATTAACAAGATGAAGAAAGATTGTGTTATGCACATATAAATGGAATGAGTTGATTAATTAAAGAGGTAAATAGTGTGCCTTCTTCCTTTATAAAGGTGATTTTGCATCTTAATTGACGAGGAGATAGTGCTTTCAACAATGAATTCAAGTCACTGAACTGTTGTTCGCGTCTGGAAAAGGAAATCAGCACAAACTTAATATTAGTTTGGCCCTCATCTTCTTGTTGAAGTAGTTTCTCATATGTATACTGAAGAGAAAAGATAAAAAAAAAAACATTATTTTTGCCTGGAAATAGAATTAAACCATGTTGAAGTGCAATGGAAATGAAATAATACATCAACAAACGAATGTAAACACATATAAATCTTACCTTTGCAACATGACTTGTGTCTGTACAGAAATCCAGTTTTAAAGTTAGAGATCGAGGCCGAAAACACCAGAGCACAGCATCCACAAGAGCTACATAAAGCGGTGTTTTCCAGATGTTCTGGTGTTTTAGCTTAACATGCTCAAGTTCATAAGGTGACGACTGGATCAGCTTTAACTCCTCAACATCTATGAGCCTCTGTAAGACCATTGATAAACACAACTTTGCGTCAGGCATTATTTTATATCATTGTTTGGGAGCAAGTAAAAACCAATAAATTACAGAAAATAAATGAACTTGAGGAAATACCGAATAAATAACCAACTTCAAAACTTTGAAAATGCTATTCTTTTCAAAGAATTTTCTTAACTTCTGGAACCAAAGAATGTCAAGAGAATCGTGTGTAACACATTTCATACATCCTTTCGGCATGGATGAGTGCTTCCTTGAAAAAGGTCTGATAACACCATAGGATTGGTCATCATACTCAAACAAATGTAAACAAGGTGTACTTAAATCAATTTCTTTCAAATCACAGTCCGATTGTAGTTCTAATCTCCTCAAGGAATGATGTGACAACTTCAGGTTGTTGACATGAGGTGGAAGGTCTAAACACAAATTCTCGATGAACGGGAAATTAGATAAGAAGTCATTGAGTCTTTTAAATGGAGACCCGCTATAACAAAATGTTGTTAGCTTTTTGCATGATTCCATAAACATAGAGGGGGCTTTCTCTTTGTTACCCACTAAAAGAAATGAGCTTAGATTTGGAGCTTCAACATCTATTCTTTCAAGTAAAAATCTTCTGTCACAGTAAATCTTAACCTTTAGCAGATTCTGATGCCTTTTAACACAAAACGTTTTGAAGCCATAGCAATGCCTGAGATAAATTTCTTCAAGAAGAGGGCAACCTTTGGTCAGATACTCGATCACACCGTCCTCTAGTGGGAGATCCGAAAGCGACAACCGCCTCAATGATTTGAGTTCGACACCACCAACGATCAGGGGAGAGGGCAACTCACACTGATGCAACGTCAAAGATGTTAACGAAGAGGCAGATAAGAGTGTGTTAGGCAAACGAAACATTGGCAGGTTCACAGGATAATAAAAATTAATATCCATCACTTGCAAGCCTTTTTCAAGAACTAAATCAAGACAACGTCCAAAAGATTCTACTTGTTCAAGATTCATGAGAGGTGCATAGAAGTCTAGTGTGCGTGCACTGATGTTTTGCTTGCAGAATCTAGACACGGTGTATTGAATATACTCACAAAACTTCAACATGGTAGTATGCTCACCATCATAATGGAAATACAAAATAGGAAAAGAAGCCGTTAGAGCAAACCATTCCTTAGACAACACACTCATTCGAACAAGCGATTTTGTATTCGTCCGAAGATACGACAGTATGTGGTGAACAATAAAGACTGGTAGCGTTGAAATCCGGTCAGTTGTATCTATCGTGTTTTCCTCCATCTTCTTGCTCGACACTACTGAAAGTAAAACCCATAAATCAAACTAGTAAACAAGGGTTTTTTTTTTTTTTTTTTTTTTTTTTTTTTTTTTTTTTAAACCACAGAGTTGCACATTATGTCAAAATAGAGAGTACATATAAACTTGTATAGTATAATACGACTTGCTGCGCATATACAACATAAAAAAATGAAATACAGCCACTATTTCACTGAGGCATTTTATCGAACACTTGCTGCGCATTTAATAAAAATACGATTTGACCCATAAAAAAGTGACACTCCAGTACAAGTTCTACTATTTAACCCAAAACCTTTTAAAACTGGATTCGACTGAAAAATTCCAACAAATCATAATTTCTTATTGTGTGCTTAATTTTAAGCCTATAAGTACTTATTTATAAGCTAGAGAGAAATAAGCAAATCACAGATACCATGTTAAAGTAATATTTGATAGAGACATTTTATCCAACAGTTGATGTGCATAAAAAAAAGGACAGTAATATCTTATTAAGACGTTTTATCGAACTTATAAAATTGTACCTTGCGCTGGACGACTTTTTTTCGATTTTCTTTCGTATGTTTTCTCCATCGTTTCTTTCTTTTGAATAATGTTATTTTTTGAAGGGAAAAAAAAGTGTGTTGTTTGGATAAATAAACGGGTAAGGTATTTATATTGTTGTGTTTGGGTAAATGACTAAAAGAGCCCTTGTGCTTTTTTAAATATTACGTTTTGATGATAGATTTTTTTTTTTTTTTTTTTTTTTTTTTTTTTTTTTTTTTTTATGTTTATGATGTTAAACGATTATATAATATTGTATCGTATCACTAGTTATAATGCCCGCGCACGCGCGGGGTATTTTCTAATATTTTGAATAATGCATTTTTATTTATTAAGAAACAAATAATTTATTTATTTATTTTTATGGTTTTGTATATTTTTTTTGGACATTCTTAATGAAGGGTCATGGTCATATATATATTTTTAAAAAGTATTTTCTCAAAACTTTATAAACCAAGTTTACTACCATTTGTTATGTTGGTTGTTGAATAATGCAACAATGTACACTATATACCACTTACCACTTGTTGTGATTTTAAATTTCAACATAAATTGGATAATGTTGGTCATGTTTAAAGCGTATTTATTATAATTGGCCTACTTTCAAAGAATCTAATACGAAATGTGACGAATAGTTCGAGTGTCTCAAGTAGTACAAAAGTAGTCAAATATATTTTCCAATGCAAATATTTATTAAATTGTATTATTATCGTAATGATTGTAACATTTATTCTAATGTTCTTTCATCACCGATCAGATAGACTTGGCTATTTGTTGTTTCTTTGCATGTGTTGTTTAATGTGGCGACACTTTCTCCTCAATGGGGAAACACAAAATGCATATAAAGTACTAATAAACTTTTCAGGAAAAAAGGATCTTAGACATATATAAATGATCAAGGTTAAGTTACATTTGTTCTATAATTAACTGCTTCTTTTAGGTTTCCTTGATCAAGGGCAATTTTTGAAGACTTCAGTATGTTCGCCCATCACCAGAAACTTTCATATCATAGTCCCTTGAAAGCAATTCCAATCCAACCTAGATGTGACTGAAGCTATTAGATATAAAAACATCTGGTGCAATTTAGCCGTAGGAGTTAGGACATGGCAATTACTTACATTGATTTGTGGCATTGTATTAGCTCTGGAATCCCAAAGTCACTTACATTGGCTTCCCATCATCAAAATTCGAGACTTACGTATGCCAAAAATCGCCAACAAACATCAGCATTATCTCTAACCTTCTTCATCCCTGTAAACAACAACAAATTCAATTAAAAGAACCTAGTGAGCAAAATCAATGATTAATGACAGAAACCCCAAAATTAAAAAAATAATAAATAATAAATAAACCTTGAAACATTGAATTATATCAATAATCAAGAAATTGTGTGGTGTGTACAAATAAATCGTGCATTCATTTTAGTGCCCAACTGCCCATGGCTACCAGTCACGGACACAAGCATTGGACTCATAGAATAAAATGTTGTTAATCAATAAGGTACACACCACAAATTCGCACTGATAAATGAGATAAACAAAAATTGGATTCATGGTGATATGGTGAGAAGAATTACCTAAAGCCTGGGGCGTCAACTATCTGGTCATTGCTAAACAGTTATTTTACTTGGCTTATTAATGGGGTGTTTGTTTAGGCTTATATAACGTAAGTCGTGTTCGGCTTATATAACATAAGCCACAATTTTGTGGCTTATTTTGACACTTATGGGCTTACATAACATTGTCAATGTTATGTAAGCCCATAACTGTCAAAATAAGCCACAAAATTGTGGCTTATGTTATATAAGCCGAACTCACATAAGCTAATAAGCCCATATATAAGCCTAAACAAACACCACCAAGTCCAAAAAGTAACTCTGTAAATATTTTGCTCAACAGATAATGCCATAATGGTATACTGGTTTTACGAATTCAGTTCATCGTCGAGTCTTTCTTATATCTATAGTGCCCGTGGCCACCAATCACTGACACAAGCACTGGACTCAAAGATAATGGTATACTGGTTTTATAGAACTTACTAAGTTACTATGCAATTTCTTATATCTATAGTTGACAACTAAAAAATAAGAGTTGAAAGTGTATATTCTACAATAATGATCTAATTCATTATCTTATAACTGATGAGGCTAAAAAGTCCCTTACATTTCTTGGATACCAAGTGATAATGTCATCAGGGCTTTCAAACATCGCATTCGATCGTTTAGTGACACTTTTTATTTAAAAACAAAATAATAATACATGAGTCAAGGACGTAACACTTTCGATTTGAAAACAAAAGAAAATACTAAATATTTCACAGAAGTCATTTCTAGAATGTGTCATTGATTTGTAGACTGATTTATAGTCTTAAATTGCGGTTTCGTGTACTTAAAAGCACTATTAAGGATGCATGATGGGTATCATTCTATTAGGATTGATTCACTTGGGTACCTCACATAAAGTCAAAAGGCTTGGCTTGTGTCCAACATGACACATTTGATAGTAGACGAACTGCAGAAGTTGTGTTGATGTCAACCACCATTTAATCAAGAAGATTCCGTGTGCGAGTATTCATCTGAAGCATCATGGGAAGAAAATTATTTTAAAGGCTCATAAACTTTTCTGTTAATTTGTTATTTGTAAATAAAAGTATGACCTTTAGTATTTTGGCATGTTCAATAGCAACTTCATGGGCACTCCAAGTAGACCAATAAGATGCACATAATATAGTGTGAACAACCATGAGCTACAAAAACACCTCAGCAACATCAACCAGTGGGCGTTTTGGAGAGTATAGCTGCACATAAACTGAGAAGAGAGCACATATCTTTAAAAAGGAGAAAAGACCTGAAAAGAGCATATACCAAGAGAATTGCACATCTTCGGTTAAAATTTTTTAGAGAAAGGGACACACAAAGCGATGCCAATATTACGTATCATTCACCTCATTCTAGAGACTCTAGATAGCTTGCACCAGCATCATGTGGAAGCATGGATGCCAATATCTACATCAAACTCATGTGCAATCTACATAAATGTTCTTATTTAGAATCAAATACATATATTTCAATTGCTAATATAAACAGTTTTAAGACAGTCATAAACACCTCTAGACAAAATGGTTTAATTTGACTCAAAACACTTGCTTCCAAAATATAAAATTATTGTAAACAGTTATGTGCAAAATATAATTACGGGAATAATATATTAACGATGAATAAAAATCGTTGAGTAAAAATGAATTAGTCTGTTTGATGGTCATTTATAACATATTGGCTAACTTTAAACCTATTGATCCATCTCCTTTTAAAATATAAATTTATCCATCTGACCAACATAACTAAACTAACACATTCATTCGTAAATGAGTAAATTTCGGTTTACAGTGGTTGTTACATGTTGCTTTTTAAAGTTATATTAGTTGTTTAAAACCAAAATACCAAGTACAATGGATCAAAATACTAAATAGGTGATAAAGATATATATATACAAACCATAATAGTTGCTTGCAGTTGCCTTCCTTCCATGCTTACTTTTGGTCTTCCATCTACATATACCTGTAATGGAAGATTTTGTACGATGATGAATTTCTATGTACTAAGCTATTACTAAGACAAAGGAATAAACCGCATCAAATTTGGAAATTCATGGACTAAACTGGGAGCATAGAGAACAAATGGTAAAAGGCACATATATATTAATCACTTATAATTTACCAAGCTCCGCATTCTACTCATAATTAAACTCAGGCACAAATCCTTATTTTGGGCAAAAATTTATAGAATCTTTTAATGATAGTAAATCCGACACTGAGCTAACTAAAAACTGTAACTTTGTATGTTAGTAGTTATTTTTAGAACAGAGATACTTATATTTTCGGCCTTTGTACATACTATATCACATTTAGGCGTCAGTTTTTAATATACTTCATTATTCAGATTACTCTTCAATTCAAGTAATTTGAGGTTGCTTAAGAAAGTGATTATTGTAACTTATTAACATAATTACATCAAATGATTGAAGTCACAACTTTTAAGTAGTTTTCAACACTTATGAAGACCTTAAAATCAAATAATGCACAAATTAGTTCTCATAATTTTATAGCTCCTAAACATAGCACATACCAAAAGATCTAAGGTTAAACTATAGTAGTTGTTTATTTGAATAAAAAAGGCTGATTACCTTTGAGCCTTTGATAAGATTGGGTTGACTACTTGAATGAGAGAAAGAACATTAAAGTAGCTACGTGAATGAAACAAAAAGTTAGTATGTGTGTGTCGGTTAGTAGTTGAGTACTGGGTCACAATGAGTATTTATAAACGGGTTGGGTGGGTGTTGGCATGCAAACACTTTTCAAGTTTTTTTCCTTGAATTAGTGGATTCACGTTATATTTCATCTCGGAGAGTCAAATGGGTTAAATAAAAAAAATTTCTAATACGGAAACGGGTCAAATGTAAATTTTCAATGCTTATATTGACATATAAGCCCACATAGGTTCCACTCTAGAAAATTAACCGCCAATAAAGAACTAACCCATCAAGCTTATAATAGGCATTTAGCTAGCATTGGGTTTTCCTAGCAACCATAACCTCCTGCATCGTTTTAATTAAAATAATACTACGTAATTATTTAAGACTTTAAGTAAGACAATTTATTAATAAACGAATATAAAATTTTATCCAGAAAGTTGTTACGGGTCAAGCCGTACCGAAAAGTTACCCATTATCCAACCCACCTATTTTGCCACCTCTAGTATTTAACTTTCGCATGCTGCTTTTTTTGGAATTTCAGGATACTATCAATCATTCACTAAAAAAACAATGTGGCTGTCTATTTTGTTTTATTCATACTACAAATTTTTCTTTTTCCTACCAGCTTACCCATTAGCAATCATTACAAAAATAATAAAATAGGCCATGTTTATTTTGGTTCAATAGTTTCACATCTTGAAGGTCACTTTACGTATCAAATTTTTCATAAGAGTTTCGTTAATCCATGAGTCGTTCATCAATAAAAGTATAGCATTTGTCAAATCAAATGTATTCTTATAGTAAAAGACCATCTCATTTGACGAATAAACCTAATTAAACGAATTCTGTATAAAAATTAATACTTGCCTCAAATTGTGTGCAATCAAATTCACGAAAAAGCTAACACAACTTCTTCACTTGTTCTATTGAAGCATTTCGGTCATCCACTTTTGGAGCAAGACCATCTACGACCTTGGCAGCATCTTCGTCTGTAACTCCTCAGAAAAAATCAATAGGCACCTATAAAAAGATGAGCCGATGAGGAAATGAAGTGTGATGGATATATAAATAGAAAAAGATGTAATACCATATGCAGAGGTGGCAAAATACACATATTGAGTGGATTGGGTAACATGTCAAAATGCGTATGTTTTGTATGGTCAAGAAAATAGTTTCGTGTAATAAATTAGTTTGTAAATTATGACAAAAAGAACTACTATAAAAATAGCAATCAAATTATTTATATAAAATGATTTAGGAGGTTTAACTCATTACAAATACAATTTTGGCGAATTTTTCACCCATTTGATACTTTCGTAATATGCTATTTATTCTTACCTGATTAACATGTTAGAGCTGAAATGTAACCCGAATTGGCCATTTAAAAAGTAATGAGTCAAACTTTCCAACTCAAGGAATATTAAAATTTGAAACAAAGGCATACCTTTATAATCATGTCAGGATATTTCTCTGCATGGTCTTCAATGCTAGGTCGAATAGCTGGTTCTAATAAGTATCATGTCATGTTTTAGTAACCAATAAGCTGAATAATAGAAGACCCAATAAGTATAATTGACAATGAGCATAATAACTTTGCTTCGTAAAAAGGCTTTGATCAAACATATTTAGTATAAAAGGTCAAATGGACCGGGTGGCAGATTACTAATTCATAAATACGCCAAAAAAATCATCAAACCAAAGAGTAACATATTTAATGCTTCAAATCAACAACTTATAGTGCCACTGCCATTAGCTAACAATCTAAAAAAGTTAGTAACCGACTATGATATTACCTAAGTTGCAAATCTATCAATACCAATATGTGAATACAATTCCCCATTTTTGCTCAATATCTATCAGTGTAATGTAAAAATTGGAAAGGTTACGCAATATGAGCGAAAAAATGTGACATTACGTTGTAAGCCTTCCAACTTTCATTTAAATACTTGTTTGTTGCTAAGAAGCAAAAAAGTCGCACACCCGCGCTATCATAGCATCAAATATCAAAGTTTCCAGTATAACATGTTATCATTTACTCTCCTATGTCATTTATAGATAACCAAATACATAAATATAAAACACGAAACGTATTCATAACAATATAATTGAATATTTGTATAGTTAAACAACAACCTGCAGTGCCGGTAGCCAACAATCTAAGAAACTTAGCAACCGGGAAAAGATGAGTAACACTGGTTGGGTCCAATAGCTTGTCCTGCATCAATCAATCAATATTTAATATATTACAGCCTTATTGACATTTACATACAAATTCATATAACTTAAAAACTATAAGGTCAGTGAAAGACAAGACTACCGGGACATTCTTCTGAGTGACAACGCATACTGAATCTTTACCTCTAACACCAATTGACATCACTCCAGCTGCTTTCACAACTTTACATGCATATTCTATTTCAATTGAACAAATTAAGCACGCCAACTGTTGACAATAAGCCTTAAAATTTATACAATCCAAGTGAAGTAAATACTATTCTTTACTACTACTTGACACCCAACACCTAAATTATCAATCAAAGCACAAAAACATAAACCCATAACTCAGTTACCAAAAGAAAAACTGAACCCCTAAACGAAACCAATTGCAGTTCTCTTCTTGTCGTTCCAAACGGGACATGCCATGTCAATATGCAACCATTGTACTTTTCCCATCAACAAAATGGAACCAAACACAACTATTAGTATAATCAAGTTTAAGTTTTTCTGTTATAAAAGTAGAAAACATGTAGGTAAAATATTACACAACGATACTTGTTTCAAGAAAATAATTGCAAGAATAAAACCAGCTTGACGACTACCTCTTTTTACAATATCTGCTATACCTGATTTAATGCATTCTCAGTAACTTGTAACCTCCATTGGCATTCTCCAAAAATGTTCTCCAGGCAACTTTTGAGCTACAACCACTTCCTTTGTCAGCTCATCGCTTGGTGAGAAGACACCTGTATATTTAAGGAACTTGGTGTATGATTTTTATCAAAATAAAATGGAGTAATGATTAAGTATCTGTACATGCAATTTTGGGCCCAAGAGCAACTATACATGCCCCGATCAATGTTGCCAAATCAACTACTGCAAGTATTAATGAGCCAAGTTTTGAACTTTATATCATGTAATCCAATAAATATATAATTAGCAAAACACAATCTGAAATCCAACCTTTTTTCTACTTAAACCCTACGTCATCAATTGACTCATATATCGTATGTTCCAAACTCGACAATAACAGAACAAACCCATTTATTCACTATTAGATCACAATTAACAATCACATAATATCCTAATCTCTTAATCTTTTCATTCCTATAAACAACAACAATACACAAATTCAATATAAATCCACTATAAAAAAACATAATTAAAAAAAAATTAATTATGGGCAGAAAAGCAACTAATTAATCGAAAACATTAGTATTATTGAAGTAGAAGTAGAAAATTAGACAAATCTTACCAAAATTAAGGATCGTATCTTATTCTTTCAACTAATTTGAGGTGTAAACTGACTGTTGAATTGAATGAATTGTGATATTCGACTTTGGTTCTCCATTGATTTAGGGTTAGGAACAATCTGATGAATTTGATTTAGGCTTTGGGAGAGAATCAGGGTAATTGCGTTTTTTTTTCCTTAGTTTCAAATTACATAGTAGACCCTTCAATATCTTTAAATTACCCCTCCTTCTCATAACTTTTTACCTTTTAATTTTTGACACATGTATTTTTTAACTCAAATTTTCTTCAAAAAACGAATTTGCAAATAATTTTGCCAAATATAGAATTATTTAGGTTTTTTAAGAAAATATATTTAAAATAAATAAATAATAAATAAAAAAATATTACCAAATAAAGTATGATTTGATTTTTTTGAAATGAAAAAGTCCCCACTAGGGGTTTTATTTTATTAGGTAAAAGATTCGAAACTTTTAGTTTTGGTTTTATTTATATATTTCGAAAAATGATTTAATTATTTTTACTTTTAAGTTGATGAACCGCTAGGCTTTTAGGCTATGTTTGGCAAAAGTAGCTGTGAGCAGTAGCCAAAAAGGCTCACAACTTCATAAAGAAGCATTGGGAAATGATCTTTTCTAAAAAATAGCAAAGCCCACAGCTCTCATGTCAAACGAATACTAAAAATCAAAAAGCTCATTGTTCACCGCTCATTGCCCAAAAAAGCTCCAAAAAGCTTTGTGCCAAACATAGCTTTAGTTTGGTAATGATTATTTGTTTATGGATTAAATGATAAAATATTAAATGGGCATATGCGTTGCAACAATTTTATTTTATTCTTATGTTCATTACATAACATTAAGAATGGCACAACCACTATTCATAGATTATAAAACATGTTATGAATAGTAAAGTAATGTTTGATTTTGTGCTATATGATTTAGAAGTTAGAATGTATGAAAAAATTAGCTCATACATTTAGCCTCAAAGAATAATTTTGTTGCTCAACCAATTCACCACAAAATAGTCAAACTATGTCTTAACAAAATGTCAAATTTGCACCATACAGTAATGAGCAAATCACTACTTCTTTACCTTTTTTTTTTTTTTTTTTTTTTTTTTTTTTTTATATATATATATATATATATATATATATATATACCATGCTGCATTATACATCGTGCCTTGCAAAATGTTGAAGTCATGTTTAGGTCCTTGGCCAGGATCTCTAGGCCCGGTCCTTTTGGTGCAATAAGATAATGTTTTCACTAGGCCAAAAACTGGAATTGGTTACACCAAATATGTGTGACGATATACATATAGTCACACATGGTTTTTTTCGTATGTGTGACTAAAGGTCGTGTGACCATAGGGTACCTACGGTCACATATTTTGGTTCTTTTTAGTCTCACTTAAAAAAGAGTAACCAAAACGTTAAAATGTGTGACTAAATAGGTACAATTTTAGTTGGATTAATCAGCTTTGTGTGACGAAAAGCTCTTATAGTCACACGAAGCATTTTTTTTTTGTATATTTAGTCACATACAATTAACCATAAAGTGGTCAAAAGTGTTAATAAGTGTGACCATCTGGTGTTGAAAGTGAAGAAATGTATGGTTTGTGTGACTATAGATCATCCAATTACCACATAAATTTGGTTTTCGTGTGGCCTTTTGTACCATTTAGTCACACAACTCATGTTTCTTTTGGGTATTTAGTCACATACAATTAAACATAAAGTGGCAAAAAATGTGAATAAGTGTGACCATATGTTCTTTAAAGTGAAGAAATGTGTGTTTTGTGTGACTATTGATCATCCAATGGCCACATGAATTTTAGGTTTGTGTGGCCTTTTGTTACATTTAGTCACACAAAGCATTTTTCTTTTGGGTATTTAGTCACATACAATAAATCATAAAGTGGCCAAAAGTGTGAATAAATGTGACCATATGGTGTTTAAAGTGAAGAAATGTGTGGTTTGTGTGACTATTGATCATCCAATGGCCACATGAATTTTATTTTTGTGTGGCCTTTTGTTACATTTAGTCACACAAAGCATTTTTCTTTTGGGTATTTAGTCACATACAATAAATCATAAAGTGGCCAAAAGTGTGATTAAGTGTGACCATATGGTGTTTAAAGTGAAGAAATGTGTGTTTTGTGTGACTATTGGTCATCCAATGGCCACATGAATTGTATGTTTGTGTGGCCTTTTGTACCATTTAGTCACACAAAGCATGTTTGTTTTGGGTATTTAGTCACATACAATTAAGCATAAAGTGGCCAAAAGTGTTAATATGTGTGACCATATGGTGTTTAAAGTGAAGAAATGTGTGTTTTGTGTGACTATTGATTATCCAATGGCCACATGAATTGTATGCTTGTGTGGCCTTTTGTAACATTTAGTCACACAAAGCATGTTTCTTTTGGGTATTTAGTCACATACAATTAGGCACAAAGTGGCCAAAAGTGTTGATATGTGTGACCATATGGTGTTTAAAGTGATGAAATATGTGTTTTGTGTGACTATTGTTCATCCAATGGTCACATTAATTGTATGTTTGTGTGGCCTTTTGTAACATTTAGTCACACAATGCATATTTCTTTTTGGGTATTTAGTCACATACTATTAGGCATAAAGTGGCCAAAAGTGTTGATATGTGTGACCATATGGTGTTTAAAGTGATGAAATATGTGTTTTGTGTGACTATTATTCATCCAATGGTCACATGAATATTTGTTTTATGTAGCCTATTGTAATATTTAGTCACACAAAACATTAAGCAAATAGTGACCAAAAGTGCTAATAATTGTGACTATATGCATCTTTTAGTCACATATAACAAATCAATATATATAAAAACAAATTCAAATATATATATATTAAAACGAATTCAAATACAATAATATTGGAATCAATATATATAAAAACGAATTCAAATACAATAAAATTCTCAATAATTTAACGACTTCTAAATCTTGATCTTCTTAGCTAGTTCTTAAAATTCTTAATCATTTCAACTCTTCTGATCGCCTCTAGGATTTCTTAAAATTCCTTGAACCGTCATTACAACAAACACAAATTCAGGCTAGTTCTTATTGAAAGCTCTTATCAATACTTCATACTCTTAGCATAAAAGGCTACAGATTACCACATGATGTTCCAAGAGTTCCTTGTGGCGTGCGGGCGTGTCCTCTAAACCACAAACCGACCTACCAACAAGAGTTGAAATCAGTAGTGTACAGACTAGTCACAGGTGCTATTTGGTTGACTTGATTTTCTGAGGCAAATGCTACAGTAGTCGTCGGAGTTTCTTCCCTTAACAACTCAGAAATCGCTTCATCCCTACAAAGTAAGATTAAAATTGTTACATTGTGAATGAGTCCAATCTCCCATAATCAAATGAATGTGAACTATTTGTAGTGATGAGCTACCTGCTGGAGATTGCATCATCAATCAGAGTTCCAGAAGAACTAGTATCAGATAATGTTTGACTGACTCGAGTTTTAGGGGCAGAAGAAGCTCGGGCATTCTTACTTGGTAACCCTGGCCACTCAGGAATCCCTACATTCCTACAAACATTCCTGAAGGTACCTTTTTTTACTGCAAATGCAGAAACGTGGCTAAAATAAACCTCACAAGTTCTAATATTTAAACAAAATGATCAGCGTATATATATTTAGGGTAGGTAGAAGAAGCTTACTTCCAAGCTTCTCAGCAGCATAGGAACTACTGTGTCCGAAATATGGAACAAGACGAAAGTAATAAGTGTGAGGAAGTGACCGTGTTCTGCGCATCCTTTTTCGACTATCAATGTTAGTATTTATACAAATCCTTCTTGAGCAATCAGTTGGTATTGAAGATTGCAAACCGGCGTTCTGCAAAAGATTTGTAACATCAGTAATTATAATGAAGCAGGATCATAGTATCTAAGGATTGGTATCATATGGGATTGGAAATAGTACTTTTTAACATGTTACAAACTAAAATAAAGTGCACCTCTCTACAAATAGACAATTGCCATCCTTGTCATGTCTACCCACTTAGAATTTAATACCTACGAGATGCACGAGGCCCTCATCCAATCTGGCCTAAAGGCGAAGCTATGCTCTTATACCATTTGTAACAACTCAAACTCAAAGCCGTAGTCTGTCTGACTCAATAACTTTTTAAGCTCAACTCAAAAGTTCAAACCACAATGAACCTATAGTATTAGTAATATTGCAACAACTATTCACAACATATTGACTGCATGTTATATTTTTTTTTCTAAAACTAACTACACGTTCTAATAAAAATCTAACATAATCAATGAGCATGAGCTGGATATGGAGTGTCAAAAATTTTGTATTTACGAATATATGCAGATAGGGGCAGGGCAAACCTCAAGTAGTCTGCAAACTTCAGCAGCCCCAACTTCAAGTGGCACCCACTCCTTTAATTGCCCTGAACCACATAAGATCAGAATAAAAGTTTCAGAGACACAACTTTTCTCGTACTCAAGAACATGTTTAAAAACAAAAAAGTTCAATCAATATCTAAGGGAGTACATCATATACTACCTTCATCTGATTTTATATCAGTGTAACAAACAAGGGCTTTTCCATCTTTCACACTCAATACATTAGCTCCAAACCAGGCACCATCATAAGTATCACCGTCTTTGTGCACCTGAAATACAACTAACTTGATATCCAGAAAATGCAAGCAAAGAAAACAATCATACATGAAAACATAGAAGTGACCATTTTAACCTGTTTACTAACAAAAGGTTTATTTGGGTTATGATAGTAATCAACCCATTCAAAAATCGTTATAATGCTTACAGACTCCTAAATCATTCTACAACTTAGAAGCTTAGTTATTACTCCGTATTCTACTAACAAGTTTTTTGTAATTATTAACAACGTGTTAATTATGCATAAGAAAAAGAAAATGAAGTTTGTGGGACAACCCAACTAACCCCCCACCTCCAACGAAAAGACAATAAAAATAGGCTGAAGAATAAAGTTACGAATCAAGTAAACTCCTTGTTGCCCCTGCATGCTTACCTCAACAAGACAACCTTCCTTGATGATATTCTCTTTCAAGCCTGTAGAAGCTTTTGGATGGGCTTGACCAACTAATGTATTAATAGACCCAATCTCTAATTCGGGTACAACCCCAATAGTTTTGGCCAAGTGGGAACCTTTACGAACCCTTGGCTTTCTCTTACTCTTTTCATGGGTTGTAAACGGAAGAGATGTCCCCTCAACTGACACATACTCAATATTCTCATTTCTGGATATACCAGATTTTGTATTCAGAATTTCTTTTTCAGACACTTCAGGAGCAGATTCAACAATCCTCTTGTCATTGCCATTCAAATTTGGTTGTTGCTTGGATGCTAACCTGGGAGTCTTCCAGTAACCCTCAGAACCAGCTTTAACCAAATCTAGTAAGGACATCGGTTCACTCGTCGCAACAATTTTTCCAGCTTGAGATACCGCTTCAGCCGCCAACTCAGCAGCTTTTACAACGGCGTTTAGGTTTTCAGCATGTTTTGACGAAGATAATGATGCACCATTGACCATTGATCTTGCATGTTCAGCAAAATCTGATGCAATTTTAGCAGCAGCTGCTGCCACCTTGGCAACAGAAGCAGCAGCTGCTATTGAAACAGCTGAAGATACTAGCTTTGCTTCCTTATCTGAACTCAAAGCCGAATTATTTTGTGTTTCCAGCTGACTCCATACACTATGGCAGTGATTGACCGCAACAGCAGCATGCTTAGTAGCATCCTCTGATTGTAGCTTTGACTCCTCAGCATGCTTAGATACTCATCCACGTTATACTTCATTTGTTTAGCTTTCAATGTAGCGTCGACCTCTGAGAGGATGCGGGGTGATTGACTAATCTCAGCTAGCAGATCAATCTAAGAAAAGAAGATTACAGTTAGTGATAAATTAATATCAGCAAGCACAACGATCAAACTTAGAAGCAACATTTTTGTCTTGTTTCCAAAGTGCAATTCACACAAACCTCCTAAATTGTTTTACTTAAATGTAAGATAATTTATGTAATTATATTAGAGCACGTGATCTAATCATATAAGAAACGTGTTTTTGATTAGTTGGACAAACTGGTCTTGGCCACACTTATAAACTACCCTTATTGAGCAGTTTCTTTACCTCCTAATCATACTAAACTAAGAGAAGACAGACACCTTCAAGTTGGGAGTAGAAGGGTCAGGTAGCCTCATGTTGCGTGGAAACACACTGAGTACTATATTTTGCATCTGAATCCATCTTGGAGGAATGATATCACAGAAACTGAAATGATAATCACAAAGGAACTCTGGAAAATCATGAAGCAACACCAAAGGACTCTCAGGGTGCCTTTGTACAGAAAGCAAAACCTGAGAACAAAAGATGAGCACAGATAAGACGCAGAAACTTAGATACATGCTAAGCTAAAAAATATTATAAGTCAACGATGCAAACCGGCTCACCGAGTTCAACATTCCTCAAGAAAGACTCCATAAACTAGAACAAGTCTACCAGCAACCGTTGGAAGTACGGCCACCCCTTCTGAGCATTTCCACTCAGCAGTTTTGGCATGAAACTTCTGTGACTTACTAGCTCAAGCCATACAAAACTGAAAACAGCAACTTGCCCACATTAGACACACATCACATTAAAAGATTAGGCTCAACTGACTACTAGAAAATTTTGTCAAAACAGGTCTTCCAACTTCTTAACATGGTAATTCAACTCAAATGCACTTACAGTTGCTTTTGATGACCATCTTAGAATCGAATCAAGAAAGAAAGATGTCACCTACCTGAATGCAGGAATTTTCAAAAAAAAATGCAGTTTCCCAGTGATACAAAGGTACAAAATTAGAAGCAATAGCAGTACCACATATGATTTTAATTTCAAAGTAAATGGGTTCACCTCAACTCCTCAAGTTCTCTAATAGCTTGTTCGTTATCTTCCCCGTTAGGGAACCTTTCAATTAGGAACTCCATCATCATTTTTAACTGCAAAAAAGAACATCTTTAGTGCACCAGGCCCTACTTGAAATCTACTTTTTTTAAACCCTACGAAGTCATCTAATTTCGGTCAGTATTTTCCAAGTACAAAAATTGAATATAAACTACTCTAACTTTTCCAAACACCTTATCGCAACTCATTATTATCACAAAAACACTTAATTGAAACTTTAGGGCAAAAAAATTACATAATGTTGATATAAAAAGATAAGAAACAAGCTTACTTCGGGTTTGAATTCGACATTGCACTAAAACAACAGAGGATTGCCAAACAGATGGACGATAATGAAAATTTTAAATCATATGGTGTGTTTAGGTGGATTAGGGATTCAAATGAATTGGGTAATTTTGATAAATATGTGCGGCAGTTTTTTTAGATTGTGATAAATGAATGACTACTAAATAATTGGGGTTCAAAATTTTAGATCGCGCCCAATTTGGACGCCATATTTTTTAGATTTAAAAAAAAATAGTTGAAATTTCAAAATGTACGGGGATAATGAAAAGGTAATTAAGTAGGGGTGTTGATCGGTTCGGTTTTCGGTTATTCGGTTAATTCGGTTAAAAAAAATTTTAGGGTCAGACCGTGAACCAAACCAAACCGAATTCAAATTCAGTTTTTGGTTCGGTTTGGTTAAATTCTAGTTCGGTTTGGTTCGGTTCGGTTTTTGGTTTAACCAAATTACACACTTTATTTAAAAAAAAAGAAAAATATACAAATATATTTTGCCAAAAAAGTTATTTCAAACATAAAAAGTATTTTTTAATATTAGGATATAATTTTTTTGTTATTTATATATATATAAATATAAATATAAATATATATATAACGTTTTATTGATCTTTTTATATATATATAAATATATAAAAAATATATAAATTTATATGAATTCGGTTTTCGGTTCGGTTTTCGGTTTTGATTACCAAAACCATATCCAAACCGAGAACCGAATTAAAAGTTCGGTTTGGTTCGGTTTTGGCAAATTCGGTTCGGTTATAAGTTCGATTCGGTTATTTTCGGTTTGGTTCGGTTATGGTTTTCGATTTATTCGGATATTTCGGTTTTTCTGCTCACCCCTAAATTAAGGGCCTATTTGGCGGGCAAACTTATAAGAGCTTATCATAGCATGAATTTATCTTCTTCTTTTTTTTAAATAAGCTACCATTAAAAATAAGTCTCGTTTGACTGACATAACTTTGAAGGAGCATGTAAAAAAATAATCTACTAAATGAAATGCTAGTTAAACTAACGTTTAGAAAAAAACTCCAGCAACCCGCTCTATCTCCTACTAGTGCCAAACATACCCTAAGGGTAATATATATTTGAATAAACATTTTACTCAAACTCAAGTCTATCAAATGAACTCGAAATGTTTAATGAGTTGAGCTCAACCTTATATAAGTTCGACTCGAATTATTGTTGATTTTTTGAGCTTGTAAGTGATATAGCATATGCTTTTTATATATTTTGTATGTGAGTGTACTAAGTGTAAATACTTATTTATGAATGTATCAAGCTTTTTGAGCTGAAGTTGAATCGAATTTGATTCTTAGGTTATATTTCAATTTTAATTTGTGTAAGAAAATACGTGTTTACAAATAAATCGAGCTTTTTGAGTCAAGCTTAAGCCGAGTTCAAACTTTCTCGATCCCGGATAACATGATCGGGAGGTCCGTGGATACTTGCTTCTTAGTGTCTGTGACAAACGGTATACACCTACCAAGCCGATGCAACCCGTGCATGACCGCCTATAATAATTTAAAATACAATTCATATAACCTTCACACTATAATTATTCACCTACCAAGCCGATGCAACCCATGCATGACTGGAGATAATGGCTAATTCACATGAATCATGGGTCATGTGCATTAGGTTATCAGTGGTCACATTCATTAATGGGTATTTGACATCATATGGGTCATGTGCATTAGGTTATGGTTGCTTAGAGTGTCATGTTATGACACATCCATGACTGTTGACAATGGGTAATTAACATGGGTAATGGGTCATGTGCATTGGGTTTTAATGGCTTATAGTGTCATGTTATCGACCAGTATATGACTGGTGATCGATAATGGGCAATTAACATGGGTCATGGCTCATGTGCATTGGGTTGTAGTGGCTAGTGGCTTATAGTGTAATGGAACCCATGCATGACCGATGATAATGGCTAATTCACATGGGTCATATGTGCATTAGGTTTTGTAAACTAAGACAAATACTATACAACATTTTTATATGTTTAGTATATATTTTTTTTACGTTTTCATCTGTTTGTAAAGTTTTTCATCCCTTTCTAGCCGTATTCAATCAATTTTGACCGATTTCGCTAGTTTTCGACCAATTTTGGCAATTTTCAACAGATTTCAATGGTTTTAGACCGTTTTAGACTGACTACGACTGATTGTGATCGTGTTCAACTGATTTCAACCTTTTCAACCGATTTCATCCACTTTTTAACGTTTCCGGCAATTTTCGCTCGTATTCATATGTTTTCAAGCTTTGTTGAACGTTTTTTCCCTATTAAAACGTTATGAAACGTTTATTACGTTTTTGTATGATTTTTCCTTTTTCATACGTCCTTCTCCTTTTTTCTTTCTTTTGCTACATTGTGTTCGCTTTCGTACATTTTGTACACCTTCATATGTTTTTTTTAAGAAAACGTTAGACAATGGACAAAAAAGGTCCCCAGACGTACAAAAACGGTCGAAATCAAGCTATAGAACATGTTAGAGGAGATAAAGCTTAAAGGCTCGTTGATGATACTAGGCTCGAAGTTGTTTATTTTTTTGAGCTTGTTTACACATAGTTATATGTATAGAAAATATATACACACATTATTTTTAGGGCTTGTTTAGTCCTGCGGGGCTAATCGATCTTTATATATAAAGTTCGGGCTTGAGCTCGATTATTAAATTAGCCCAAACTTAGGCTCGAAGTTGGGCTCGAGCTCGTTTAGGCTCAACTTGCTCGAGCTTTTTACCGATCTGATCCTGACCTTTTCACGAGCGGCTCGACTCATTTCCACCCTACTTGATACATGCTTTCCTAACTTTTAGGGTTGGTCAAATTCTCATTTTTCTTATTCCCTCATAAATTTCTCGTTTTTTCCTCTAAAAAATCACAAAAAAAAAAAACATTGATTATTATCATTTATAATTTTTTCTCCTAAAAAATCACAAAAAAAACTTTAATTATTAAACAAATACATTACTCTCATTTTCGCCTCAATATTTCCCTCTAAAACATTTCTCATTCCCTTCTATCTATGTTCTTGCAAGAGCACAAACCGATTCAACAGGGAATCCAAGTCCAAAGGATATTCATGAAATAAACTACAATTTCGACCGCACATCTGCCATCGACTACTCTTACAAGGTTTAATTATTCTATCATCCCAATTAACTACTATTTCGATTGTGTTTGGGTTGTTTATTATAAAGTTAGATCAGATTGAAATGAAGTCAATTCATGAAATAAAACTTGTTAATTTTTTAGACCTAATTAAGATGAAGATATTTGTGTAATTATATCTCTAGTTATGAAGGTGAAACATGATACTTGTAGGTTGATTAGGGTTCAGTTTTTGCAAGTATGGATATTTGGTATATGAATGGTTTAGGGGCTGGTTTTAAGGACTGCAACTGGGTTTATATCTTTGATAAAGGTATCAGGGTATTTTGGATTAATTTTAGGACTTCAGCCGCTTATATGGTCTCATTGCTTATTAAGGATTCAATGTATATCAACAGTTCAGCCTTAAGTATCAATGCCAAGTTTAGTGCTTGTGACTCTCGTGTCCTTGTAAGTGCAACATTAGGGGGTGTTAGGTATAGGTTGTTAATACGATTTATGCTTTCTTCCAATGGTTTTTCCTTCTTACTAATAGTTTTTAGTTATTAGATGCATAGTACTTATTTTATATTTATAGGCTTTAAACCAAGTTACAATGCGGCCATGTTATTATATTTGTTTTTTTATTGTTATTATTAGTATTAGTGTCATGCTAAGTCCAGGATGTTGAATGACGGTAAGTTTAGGATAACTTTAGGTATAAATAAAGCTTTAAGGTAATTTCCTTTCTGCTTAATATCGATTAGTAATTGATATGTTTTGGATAGTTGGTTTACCATTTGAAAATAAATGGTTATTGGAAAGTTGGCTTACAGAATACAAGCTACTTTAATTTTTTTAAATATAGGCTTGTTTGTTCTTCTTTTTATTTTTGAGGCCCTATTTATCTAACCGGTATCATACTGTTATATACACAAACCTTCTGATACTCAAATACAAATGGACAAGGCCATACAGACTTTTGTAATATACTTCTGGTGTGTTTCCTTTACCGGAAAACATAAATATTTTAAAATCTATATAGTGGTTGTACATGTATGGGTGTGTGTGACTTTTTGTACACAATTATAATCATTTATCAAGTCGACCAAATAAAAGTTAAAGTGGTTTATAAAACCTGCAGCTATTCAACTTCAAGGGAAATCATTTTTAAAGTCCTTCGACAACATTCCTATGCTGCTCTTGACCCATACCAGTTATGGTAACATTCTATTTTGTAGCAGTCTTAGGATTAGCTTCATCTGCATATTTAACGAGAGTGATGCTTATATGTAACTGAATGTTTCTGATTACTAATTGTTACACATCATGCTTATATTAAAAGGGAATAGGTTAAACATTATAAACATCGGCCAAAGTCTATTTTACATATACTTATAACACCATTGTTTATGAGCCACAAGTAACATTCAATGCTTCAATTCTTTCTAACATTTTCTGAGATTGGACAAAAAGCGTTGTGTGGGTCAAAGTAACCTAACTTGACGTGTTCTGACTCATGCTAAAAAGTCATCCTTTTTGACCCGTTAGGCAACCTGCCACCATCCTAGCTTGCCAGTTGCCACCACCAGATGAATCTTTTGCCAAATATACTGAACATTATAGTTGTTTCGGTTACAGGTTCACACATTAAAGAAGGGTTGAACAGTTCAAAACAACTTGCCATTCGTTTGCGTCAAACAACTTGAGGTTTTTGATAAGTTGTTTTTCTTATTTCTTCTCTATTGTGTCACAATTATTGTTTTTCCTTTTGAATTACTGTTAAATTATCGGCTTTAGCAATAGTCGCTTACACAAATTTATTGATAATTCTAACTATTTTAGTTACAGGTTCGCAAGTTACAGGAACTTGTATCATTATACAAAAACATGGTGGTCAGCCACATCAAACAACCCAACGTTAGTGAACCACTTATTTTTCAAATATTTTTGCTATTGCACCAACTATATGTTATTTTAGTTATAAATTGCATCAGCCTTTCAGGTTTTCTTATGAAAATTTACTGATGATTGCAACTATTTCAGGTATTGTTGTTTTGTTAAGGCATGTAGAGATTGTGGCTTGGATTTATAGCAAGCCTGGGCACTGACAAGGGACATTCTGTATGTCTTAAGTTTTTTTTATGGGACTTAATATAATGCAGGTACAAATTTGATAAGAGACAATAAGAACATGCAAAATGACAACACACAAATGAGATCACTTTTGGAAATAGAGATGCAATTGCAGTTAGAACGATAAATGGAATGTCAAGTACAAGAACACATGTACAACCGGAATTGGAGGCAAGTGCTTGTGAAGAAGCTCAAGAGAGGGTGTGGCAATGAAAAATGAACAATATTAACTCGATTATAAGAAGTTTAATAATCCGCGTCCCCCTCGGTAATTGGATTTTTTCATTATTTTAATATTTAGATTACATACTCTAGTTTCATCTTGAATGACTTGAATGGTTCCATTTGGATTGTAAATTGAATGGTACTTTTCTGATGTGAATAATGACATGTAATAGTTTATATGTTTAATACTAAATTATCCATTTTATTTATTGGTTTCTTCTTCACTATTTTAAGTAAAGGACTCCTTGAATATGACATTTAACCTGTGAGCAGGCATCTTTTTTTTTGATATTCCAACTAACAATTTCCCAAGGTGACCCCTTACCGAGAGTAGTTTATGACATATATATCGACAACTGGAAAAACTTGACAACCATGACAACCAAAAAAACATGTTTTTGGAACACGGTTAACACCACTGCTGAGTTTAACATCTCCTCAGCTAAATGAATATAAGTGTAGAAATAAGGAAAAGCTTATTGTAAACAATGATCAACAACGTCTTTGACCCTCCCAAATACCCGTTTTTCTTGTAGTGTATATTAAAAAGGAAATTCATTACATTAACGAATAGATTACTGTGGCAATATGGTAACCCGCTTGACTTTCGTAAGAGAGGTCGCAGGTTCGATTCTTGTTGGGGTGTAATATCCTTTTTTATTTTATTGTCATTTTTATTAACATAATTTAGTCACACATTTGTGATATGCTGTGGATATTGTAAAGGGATCTAGTCACTTGATCGTTCTAGAAGAAAATGTGACTATACACATTAGCTTTTGGCAAGCTAACACAAACTAAACTTTAAACACATATATTAAATTACGTGACCATATTTACCAGATAAAGTGACCAAAAATGTTAATAAGTGTGACCATATGCTGTTTAAAGTGAATAAATGTTTATTTTGTGTGACTATTGTTAATCCAATGGCCACATGAATTTTATATTTGTGTGGCCTTTTGTAATATTTAGTCACACAAAGCATGTTTGTTTTGGGTATTTAGTCACATACAATTAAGCATAAAGTGGCCAAAAGTGTTAATAAGTGTGACCATATGTTGTTTAAAGTGCAGAAATGTGTGTTTTGTGTGACTATTGATCATCCAATGGCCACATGAATTTCATTTTTGTGTGGCCTTTGGTAGCATTTAGTCACACAAAGCATGTTTTTGGGGTGTATTTAGTCACTTACTATTGAGCATAAAGTGACCAAAAGTGTGAATAAGTGTGACCATATGATGTCTAAAGTGAAGGAATGTGTATCTTGTGTGACTATTGATCATCCAATGGCCTCATGATTTTTGTTTGTTTGTGGCCATTGGTAACATTTAGTCACACAAAGCATGTTTTTGAAGGTGTATTTAGTCACATACAATTAACCATAAAGTAACCAAAAGTGTGAATATCTAAGTTTCATTACATCTAAGCAAACACAAAGATCATCCAATGAATTTGGTTTTTCTGTGGCCTTTCGTAACATTTAGTCACACAAAACATGTTTTTGGGAGTGAATCTAGTCACAAACAACTAACCGTCAAGTGACCAAAAGTGTTAATAAGTGTGACCATATACTGTTTAAAGTGAAGGAATATGTATTTTGTGTGACTATTGATCATCCAATTGCAACATGAATTTGGTTTTTGTGTGGCCTTTGGTAACATTTAGTCACACAAAGCATGATTTTGGGAGTGAATTTAGTCACATAAAACTAACCCTAAAGTGGCCAAAAGTGTTAATAAGTGTGACCATATGCTATTTAAAGTGATAGAATGTGTATTTTGTGTGACTATTTATCATCCAAATTCCACATGAATTTGGTTTTTGTGTGGCCTTTACTAACATTTAGTCACACAAAGCATGTTTTTGGGAGTGAATTTAGTCACATACAACTAACCATTAAGTGACTAAAAGTGTTAATAAGTGTGACCATATGCTGTTTAAAGTGAAGGAATGTGTAGTTTGTGTAACTATTGATCATCCACTTGCCACATGAATTTGGTTTTTGTGTGGCCTTTGGTAACATTTAGTCACACAAAGCATGTTTTTGGGAGTGTATTTAGTCACATACAACTAACCATCAAGTGACCAAAAGTGTTAATAAGTGTGACCATATGCTCTTTTAAAGTGAAGGAATGTGTATTTTGTGTGACTATTGATCATCCACTTGCCACATGAATTTGGTTTTTGTGTGGCCTTTACTAACATTTAGTCACACAAAGCATGTTTTTAGGAGTGTATTTAGTCACATACAACTAACCATCAAGTGACCAAAAGTGTTAATAAGTGTGACCATATGCTATTTAAAGTGAAGAAATGTGTATTTTGTGTGACTATTGATCATCCACTTGCTACATGAATTTGGTTTTTGTGTGGCCTTTGTTAAAATTTAGTCACACAAATCATGTTTTGGCTACACTTAAATAATGTGTGACAAACTGTTTAGTGTGACTATATGTACTGGATTTTGGCTACACTTAAATAATGTGTGACAAACTATTTTGTGTGACCGTATATGGCATTTGGTCATACTATTAGAAGCAAATGTGACTATAAGTTTTGTGTGACCATATATGGCATCTAGGTTACTTGTATTTGTCACACGTTCCAAATGCATATGTGACTAAATGATCTGGAACAAAATCACCAGTTACGTTTAGTCACATAAGGGTCGATTGTGTAGCAATAGAGGTCTTATGGTCACACATTCGAAATGCTCATGTGTGACTAATTCGTAAATGCTGTCAATTTTCCTACCTTCAGCCACACATATATTTGAATGTGTGGCTGTTCCAAATCGACCATGTGTGACCATAGGTCATTTTTGGCCTAGTGTTTCATCACGTCGATCTGTACATTTGAACTTTTTTTATATGTCATCCATGTCTGCAAATGCATAACACAATTTTTAGGTGTTGGAGTCAAGTCTAGTGGGCCCATGTAAATGGTTCGACCATAGCCGAAATCTGAAGACTCATACATTGAAGATCAGGTCCATTGGTTGATCGTTAACTTTCCTCCAAATTTGAGTTTTTTTGAGCCTGTCAAAAGCAACATTGTTGATCTCAAATACTCTTTCGAAATTCTTAAACATGCTTCACGAACCAAATGGGTCACATCTTGAAGTGACACATGCTACGCACACCACATTTCCATATAATCTTTCTTTTAAAGGTGGGGTTTTTTCGAACGATTAAAAAAAAAAAAAAAAAAAAAAAAAAAAAAAGTACTACTATTTCCTTTAGAGTTTTTAGAAAGGGAATATGTTAGCTACAATTGAATTGTTGCTAATTCCACAATTTGTGCTATAAACTGTGGGTTCTGAATCATTTTGTGCGTCTCTGAATTCTTTCTGCGGGTCTCTAATTCATTTTCTTGTGTATTTTAGTGGAGGATTGTAGCTAATTGGCTACAAAAATTTTAGACAAGCTATCCCCTTTCAGAAATGCTACTTTTTCATTTTGTGTATCAAAACTAATAAGTGTGGTTCGCAACCACACAACCAAACCGTGACAACAAACATGCTCATACTTTGAAACTGGTAGGCTTGAATTCATGGTTGGCAAATCGGAAATAGAAATTAAATCAATAGAACTCCTATGTTGTGGAGGAAACTTAACTAATTTGCAATCTTAACATGACCCCAGTAGTTTGCATCTCACGAAGCTAAGTAAAACATCGTTTCCAAACTTTCGTCAATATTGTACCCCATATATCCGCAGCATTGGAAATCCCTTGAAACTGGTAAAATAATAAAAATTTCACCTTAAATTCTTCTTTCCGAACTCCAACATAACAATGAATTGTGTCAGCCAATTCTTGATATTGCATCTTCTCTGACAACAATTGAAGTTTTTCTTGTTGATTCGTCGCTATTAATGATGCCAATTTTAATTCTGTATTACCACCCCAATATACATTTAGCAAAGATGGAAACATTATTATTAAAAACATAATAGGTTGAATGTATTTGTTGTGATTTGTAATTTGTGTACATGTAAGTTGTACCAGATTGTTTGACATTCCGAGAAGATGAAGTACAATATAGGTAGGGTGATAAAAGCACTTTTAGTTTCTCTTTCATTTTCTCACTTTTACTCACGCACATCTAATAAAAAATATTAAAAATACAGGAGATGCCATTTATGGTTGTCTCTTAAGAAAACAAACTGGTACTTCGCAACTACTTCAAGCATTAGTTACATCAATGGTGAGCTTTCGCAAATAAATTGAGTCAAAGGCTGGTTTGGGAACCCCTAAATCAACTTTAGTCTTTGTCTTTCCACGAATTCAAGCCTGAGTTTTATCAATTCCACAATATGGGCAACTTTGTTGTCAGGCATGCTATTAACTGTCTAGGATGTGTTAATGTGAACCATGCTTATATTAGTTTTGACACACACAAAAAAAAGGTAGCATTTCTGAAAACTAAGATGGAAATAATAGTACTTTAAAAAAAATCATATCTGAACTTTGATCAGGTGTTGACTGAAAAGGTCAAACGTAGTTCAAAGTCCAATGGTTTCACATCTAATGCCTTGACCTATGACCTACATATATGAGCTGCTATCTCGTCAAAAGTAGTGCAACCGTGTTAGTAGCAATACTTAGGAGGGTTATATGTTACTTAGACAATAATAAGGGGATTAATTGTATTTAGTTTAAATAAAGTTTAGGATTTTACTTAGATTAGGAAACTAGTTACTTGGCTTGCAAGCTAAGGTTTCTACCCCCTCATCTCTATAAATAGAGATGAGGGGGGATGCTAGTTATTCATTCTTCTTCCTCAAATTGTAAGCTTTATTGGTTGATTAATAAAGGGTTCGTTGAGGGTATAACGTGTGCATATTCTTGTCGGTTCTTTGTAGTCTCTCGTGTTTGCTACTTATACTTGATACAACTCGCGATCTAGCGTTCCGCGATCGAACTTCGGGTTTGTTGTCGAGGTATTTTCCAACACAACCCAAACTAGCTATGGGTCGGGCCTGCTTCATTAGAAGGGCTTGACATTATCGGTTTAACCCATAACACTTTTGCAGGACATCAAAAAGTAAAATGTAAAAATTGCATCATTTTGTAAAACATATTTTGCCCTTTTTCCTTCACCCTCTTTGCAATAACATTGTTACTAAGATTCAAAACCATCAGTTAAAATGCAAACAACCAAAAGCAGAGTAATCATACCAGAGTTACTTAAACATGTTCACTCTATCGGATTATCACTAATTTTATAACCTCGCTCCTCCAAAGCACTAAAACACAAAATCGAGTTTTCTACTAGTACTGGTCACTTTTTGTACTTCTGTCATCACAAATACGTTCCACAATCCAACTGATGAAGAAATCTCACGATTTGCATTCTCCATTATCATGATTCTTGGACAACTGTATGGATATTAACAAGATGACGAAAGAATGTGGTATACACATACAAATTCTATTACTCCGTAGTTGACAAAAGAAAAGGATAAATAGTGTACCTTCTTCCTTTATAAAGAAAATTTTGCAGCTTGATCGACCAAAAGATAGCTCTTTCAACAATGAATTCAAGTCACTGAACTGTTGCTCGCGTTTGTTATAGGAAATAAGCACAAACTTAATATTAGTTTGGCCCTCAGCTTCTTGTTGAAGTAGTTTCTCATATGTATACTAAAGAATAAAGATTAAAAACATTATTTTTGCCGAGAATCATAATCTTAAACATGAAAGTGCAAGGGATAAGACATGATATATAAACTAACGGCTAATTAACATTTCACCAACGTAAGTACATACAAATCTTACCTCGACAACAACACCTTTGTCAGTAGAATGATCCAGTCTTATTGTTAGAGATCGAGGCCGACAACAACAAAGCACAACATCCACAAGAGCTACATAAACGAATGATTCCCTTATATAGACGTGTGTATCAGGCTATCAGCTCAACATGCTCAAGTTCATAGGGTGGCGACTGGATGAGCTTTAACTCCTCAACACCTATGAGCTTCTTCTGTAAGACAATTGGTAAACACAAATTCATGTCACGAATCATTTTATATCATTGTTTGGAGCAAGTAATACACATAAATTGCTGATAAAATAAATGAATTCGAGAAGATACCCAACAAATAGCCAACTCTAAAACTTTGAAAATGCTATTCTTTTCAAGAAATCGTCTCAGCTTCAGGAACCAAACAATGTCAAAATCCTTGTCTGTGCAACATTTCAAATATCCTATGGCCAGGGATGAATCTTTACTTGACATAGCTACGGTGTGTCTGTGGGTTTCATCATAATACTCGAACAGAAGTAAATTGGGTGCATTTAAATCAATTTCCTCCAAATCACAATCCGATTGTAATTCTAATCTCCTCAAGAAATGATGTGACAACCTCATGTCATCAATAGGAGATGAAAGATTTAAAGACACATTCTCGAGGAACGGGAAGTTAGATAAGAAGTCACCGAATCTTTTTAATGGTAACCCGCTATAAACAAATGTTGTTAGCTTTTTGCATGAAGCCATAAACATAGAGGGGGCTTTGTCTTTGTAAGCCATAAACATTGAATCTAAAAGAAAATAACTTAGATTTGGAGCTTCAACATCTATTCTTTCAAGTAGAAGTCTTTTGTCACCCCAAATATCAACTTTCAGAAGATTCTGATGCCTTTTAACACAAAAAGTTTTGAAACCGTAGCAATATCTGAGATAAATTTCTTCAAGAAGAGGGCAACCTTTGGTCAGATACTGGATCACACCCTCGTCTATCGGGAGATGGGAAAGCGACAACAGCCTCAATGACTGAAGTTTTACAACACCAACCATCAAGGATGAAGGCAACTCACACTTATGCAACGCCAAAGATGTTAACGAAGAGGCAGATACGAGTGTGTTAGGCAAGCGTAACATTGGTAGATTCTCAGGATAATAAGCAAAATGAATATCCATCACTTGCAAGCCTTTTTCAAGAACTAAATCAAGACAACGTCCAACGAGTTCTCTTTGTTCAAGATTTATGATGTTTGCAGAGATGTCGAGTGTGTGTGCACTGATGTTTTGCTCGCAGAATCTAGACACAGTATGTTCAACATACTTATAAAACTTCTCCACATAATAGTGAATTTCACACATTCTAGAAATCGAATGAAACGCCTGGGTGAAATGGAAATACAAATTAGGAAAAGAAGCCGTTAGAGTAAACCATTACCTGGACAAAACACTCATTCGAACAAGTGATTTTGGATCATCCAAAAGATACGATAGTATGTGGTGAACAATGTAGTCAGGATCCGGTCAGTTGTATCTATTGTGTTCTCCTTCATCTTCTTGCGTTTTGAAATTTGGTCCTTTGTATCTATTATAATTTCCTCCATGTGCTTGCTTGACCCTACTGTAAGTAAATCCCATAAATAAAAACTATTGGAGAAGTAATAGAAAAACTACATAATCGCTTTAAGTTTTGAATGTAAAAATCATATAGTTACACATTATGCAAAGAATCATCATACGAAACTATATACACTAAAAAGTATTATAAAACACAAGTACAATACATACAATCAACCTCAACTTCAACCAGGTTTCCATTGCACGTTCTACTTCGAAACTTGACTTAGAGGTGTTTTGGATTGCTTTTGTGTCATCCAATTTGCTTCTACTTATTTCAAAGTGCTTATTTGAGATAAAATTTAAAATTATTGGTTTACAAAATTGCCTTGGACTAACAAATTGGAAGAAATCATTATTTTCTAATGCAATTTTCACAAAATATGAAAATAAGCTGGAGAGAAATAAGCAAATCCCAGACACCCTTTTAGGGTATGTTCGGCGAAAGTAACTGTTGCTGGAACTGGAGATGGTGCTTGAGATGGTGCTGGTGCTGGAGATTATAAAAAGAGATTATTTTTATAAGTTATATGAAGTACCTTTTGTTTTAAGAGATTATGGAAGATTATTTTTTTTTTAGAATCTCTTATAAGTTATGTCTGCCAAACAAAAATTATTTTTTAAGTAGCTTATTTTTTGAAAAAATTAAGCATAATCTCTCAACAATCTTGTGTGCCAAACATAGCCTTGGCTATGTTTGGCACACAAGATTGTTGGAAGATTGTGCTTATTTTTAAAAAAAATAAGCTATTTAAAAAATAATTTTTGTTTGGCAGACATAGCTTATAAGAGATTCTAAAAAAAATAATCTTTCATAATCTTTTAAAACCAAAGGTTACTTCATGTAGCTTATGAAAATAATCTCTTTTTATAATCTCCAGCACCAGCACCAGTTCCAGCAACAGTTACTTTCGCCAAACATACCCTTAATGTAAATACAAACAGCTTCTCCTGAAGTGCTTGTTGATAAGTGCTTATTAATAAGCTAGAGAGAAATAAGCAAACCCCAGAGACCCTCTTTGTTCATTTAGGAATTTCATCGAACAGATTGTGTGCGTAAACAAAAAAATGAAATACAGCCAGCATTTCACTGAGGCATTTTATCGAACACTTGCTACGCGACCCATAAAAGTGTACCTCGTTTATTATTTTAGCAACTTCTTTAATCTAAGATCGAAGTAAGCAATTGGCAATGTTAATATTCTTTCTTCCCCCTTTTCTTTATTTTTGGTTAAAGTGTGTTTGGGCATAATGGGCGTGCCTTATTTTTTTACAATTTTAATTACAGTCATGAAGATTACTTTTTAAGGGTTGAAAACACTCTTATTTTTTTTATAGTAAAGTACACTATTAGTCCTTGTGATTTGGTCAGATTTTATGTTTAGTCCATTTTCGAGAAAATTCACTTGAGTATTACGCATTGGGTACAATTCGGCTAACAACGTTAGGTTTTCTCATCATCTTCAGTCACATGCTAGGCGCACGAGGGTATGTTTGTCCTTTCACTGTTCATGTTCTTTCATGCATTTGTTAATTTTTTCCCTCAAGGAATGGTTTGACAACTTCAGGTTGTTGACATGAGATGAAAGATTTAAAAGTACATTCTCGAGGAACATGAAGTTAGATAAGAAGTCATTGAATCTTTTTAATGGGTAATAAAATGTTGTTAGCTTTTTGCATGAACCCAAAAACATAGAGTTTGTCTTTGTTACTCACTAAATGAAAATAATTTAGCTTTGGAGCATCAACATCTATTCTCTCAAGCCCAATGTTCAAGTAAATCTCAACTTTTTAAAGATTATGATGCCTTTTAACACAAAACGTTTTGGAGCCATAGCAAAATCTGAGACAAATTTCTTCTTTTTGACCCTAATGAAAGCAAACCCCATGAATCAAACTACTGAAATGAAAAGTTTTAAATGTAAAGCCACACAAAAAATATAAATTTTATATAAAACAAGTATAATACATTAATACCATACAATCAACCTCAACTTTATACAAATTTCCATTACACGTTAATTCTTCTTCAAAACTTAATTACGGAGCGTTTGATCTTGCTTTTGTGTCATCAAATTCAAAATTATATTTTTACTAACATATTTAACCGAAAACCTTTTTAAATGGATTCGACTAAGAATTTCCAACAAATCATTATTTTCTTATTGCTTTTTCCACAAAATAAGTAATTACAAACACCATCTCCTGAAGTGCTTTATTTACAAGTGCTTACTAATAAACTTGCAAGAAATATATAAGCATATCCGAAACACCCTCATAAAGAAAATTACATTAGTTCTTACTGAATAAAATTACCCTATTATGAAAGCCAGTATCTTAACCTCGCCACATATTAATATGCACTAACTGAAACAAACCAAATATGTAATTTAGTACAAAAAAACTACGTATATATTATTGAGACATGTTATCGAACGCAGTTCAGCAGAGAATTTACCTTGTTGACATTGCTTAGAGTATACGACTTCCAAGCTAAAGTGACTCTGTTCGTTACTCACTTTTGTTTAGTATACGTCGAGGGGATGTTGTTTAACCTTATTGGGCCGGCTAATGGACTTATTTAACTTTTGAAAATTTAATTAGCTCAAAACTTTTGAGCTTATCAGCTTACTAACTTACTTGAGCTATGCTTTTGAATATCAATGAGCTAGTCAATTAGCTCAAAACAAGCTGATATATCCACATCATATAAGAGCATTGGGTGCAGTGGCTTGGCCGGAGCCAAAGCATGTTCCATCTTTTTTTATGTTATTTATTACATTGTATAAGTAATTGAATTGGACGGGCTAAGAAATATGATATGCATATTATACTGCGAAATTATAATCATTCGTAAATTAAGCGTTTATGGAAAAGTTATCTCATGACAAAGTATGCTTTGGATAATAACTAAGGTTATCTACTATTATTGAGGATTCTATGTAGCCTGCATACAAATGATGAAGGCTAATGGTATAACAGCTTGATTAGGGGCAGTTTGGCTAGCTTATCGCAGAAGCTAGTAAACCTTGAATCGTGCTAATTAGGGCTGTCTGGATAGCTTATTTCAGCATCTACATATTTAACCTTCACATGTAGTTATTAGGAGTTGTTTGAATATCTGATTTCAGCAGCTAAATAACCTTGACATGTCTACATTTTAGATGAACCAATCATGAAAAGTAACTGGTTCACTTTATATAGACACAAATTCACCTCATAACGACATATAAGCAATAAGTACTTTTCAAAAATGGACTTTGGCATATAAGCTTTACGGGTTGCTGTTTTTAGTCTTGTTATGGCCCACTGACATAACCACCCTCACATATATATAGAGTCTATGAGTATGGATCTAGTGATGTGACAACTGGCAAATTAGGGAGTCATTTTGAAAACCCGCATTACTTTAAAAATTATAATTTTTGAATATTTGAAAAGTTTATCGTGACGAGATATTTTATGAACGTTGGAATGTGATTTTAATCGTACGTTATTTATGGGATTCGATTATTTATTAATGGTTTGGTTTGGTTCATTCGTGATGATTTATTTTTGAGATCATTATTTTGGCACTACATTGACTCCGGCACCAGGATAACCTAACAATTTTAATTATTTTAATATTGGTTCGGATATTTATATTTTTGGAATGTATCGCGAGGTTTTGATTATTTTGGAACGATTTCGGTTCGAGGAAGTTGATTTGTTATTTAAGGTTTCGGATTTGGTCCGTGTATTTACACCGGGCTACTTAACCCACTTTACCCCTTAATATTTTACTATCATTAATAAAAAGGTTTTTTTTTTTTTTTTTTTTTTTTTTTTTTTTTATAAGAGTAAATTGAAAATCGTCCTTGTGAAAACCTGATAAAGCAACACAACAACCCCATCACCTTCACCAACATTCACATCTCTCTCTCTCTTTTTTAACACACCATCACCGCCACCCCTAAACCTCCAATAGCGCCACCACCGCCACTCTCACACCAAAAAATAACACCACCATCTTAATCATCTTTTCCCGATCTATCTATTGGTATAAACCACGCGCGATTTGGACCACCTTAACACCCCGTACGAATTAATACCACTACTCTAACACCACCATTTTTGTTTAACCTTGTTGGGTTTTTAAAGAAATAAAGTTTGGAGTCGATTTTGAAGGTGAGTGGCCACGAATCTCACTCGTGTGCCTCGATTTGTGATTTAATCCGTGTCCACACGGGTTATATTTGTTGGGTTTCGAAATATAATGATGGGGAAATGATATTTTTGTCATTAAAATCCGTTTGGTATCTTGGGTTTTGGTTTTGACGCGAGTTTGATGCTCGACTTATGTTATGGGTCGCGTTTGGTTTTGATTGTTGGCTCGTATGGAGCTTGGCCGAGACTTAAGGTCTCGGTGTGACCCTTTTCTTGGCTCGTTGGGAGCCCAAGAAGACTCATGGTCTGATATTATTTGATACTTGGTTGTATTTGGTGATCGATTTGAGGTTATGGTTGTTTGGTAATTTTGTTGTTGTCGTGGTTTGTTGCCGACGACCCTATGGGTCCGTTTGGTTCTACTTGGCTCGTATTAGAGCAATGCTGAGACCTAGAGGTCTCGGGCGTGACCATAATATGATTATTGTGGTGTCGTTTTGACCCGGGTTTGACTTGGTAAGTCGACCCGTACGTATGGTATATATATTGTTGTTGAGGTTTATATTTGTTGGATGATATTAATTGTTGACTTTATTATTATGGGTTCATGGTTATTTGTTGAGCTTGAAGTGGTACATGGACTTTTGATTTGGATTATGGAGTTGTGTTGACGAGTGTGGATTTGAGGACCGATTGTGAGACGGTCACTAGAATGACGGAGATAGGATTAGTTGGGTGCCGTAGTCGGGCCCTCATGTTGTAGCACGTAGATTTGGGATTAATTTGGACGGAGTTGATTTATTTATTTTGACTTGGTTATTATTTTGGACTTGGACTATGAGCCGAGAGCGATGACTCGGACATGTGACCAAATTCTTATGACTCGATAAATATTTAAAATCAAACATTAAAAACAATACTCGTAATAATATTATTGAGAATATATTCGTTTATATACGTATATATAGACGTGATAAACGTATATATATATATATATATATATATATATATATATATATATATATATATATATATATATATATATATATATATATATATATATATATATATATATATATATATATATATATATATTAGTAATAAAACGATCACGAGTAAGCGTTATAATAGTATAACGATAATTATTATATTATTCAAATAGTGCAATAAATGTCGAAGTGTTATTATAGATAATAACTATAAATGATGTCGAGAAATAATACGTCGGGTAAGTAATAACTAAAAACATGACTTTTTATAAATTTAGAAAAACTTATCGAGTTATACGAGTTGTAGTTACTTAAAGTCCAAGTGGGCTTTATTATGTGACTTTTGTGTTGTCACGGATATATGACGATTAATATAAACATTTTCTATAACAAGTGACTTATTTAATCGACGGATTAGATCGAGTTATTTGGCTATATAAAATGAGTATATTAATGGGCATCGTATCCCACGACGCCCATAGGTTGTGGTATATGTATTAGGATAATAAATTACTATATATCTCGTGGAATTTGGCCGATTTGACGATATATATAGGAAATTTATTGGACTACGATATATACCAAATAGTATACTTCGTGCTATGTGCTTTAGGTTGGGTATAATTTTGGAACGATATATTACGTAAATAAATATGGGAGATTACCAAATCGACGGATTTGATAAACTTCGATGATTTATTTAAATAATATATTGGGCCAATACTAGACCTATAGATGGTTTATTATTTCCTTTCGTTGTGACTTCTTGGTTTAAGTTGTGTCGACCCTTCACCCATATGGATACCAAACGTCGAATTTCAAATTAATATGAAGATAATTCGAGAAATGGATATTTTTGGAAAGTAAAAATGGAATACGTTCGGGAATGGGAATATTTGATTTTTGAGGAAATGATTTCTGAACGAGCTTGATATTGTTAGGAAGTGCCGAGTCTGTAGTTGCCGTTACGTGAGTTGCTTAAGTTTTCTTACGTCTTTCTTCTATTGATTTCTTTTGAGGATTTTCTGGACTTGAGGTGAGTCATAGCCCCACTTTTACTCTTGAACTTTGTTTTCAATACTTGGGGTGAGAAACGTGCAAATTGTTTTATGTGGACTATTATCGCTCTTTGATTTTAAAACTTGCTATGCTTATAGAACTAGGTAGGATCAAGCGAGGCCTAGTCCCGAACTAGGTAAGCTATTGATTTGGTTATTGAGCGAGGCCTAGTCCCGAACTAGGTAAGCTATTGATTTGGTTATTGAGCGAGGCCTAGTCCCGAACTAGGTAAGCTATTGATTTGGTTATAGAGTGAGGCCTAGTCCCGAACTAGGTAAGCTATTGATTTGGTTGTTGAGCGAGGCCTAGTCCCGAACTAGGTAAGCTATTGGATTGATTATAGAGCGAGGCCTAGACTTGAGCTAGGTAAGCTATTGATTGGATTGATTTGAGCTATAGCGTGCACCTATAGGGTTGATTTGATTTTGGTTGGATTATTTTGGTTGGATGATTGAGGCCTAGTCTAGCTAGCAAGCGTTTTGCGTATATGTCCACTATATTGAATTATGAATTTAAACCTATGATCTCACCAGCGAAAGCTGACTTTTAGCACATTTTCTCAGGAAATTAAGTGATGCCCTTTGGATGCTTGGATTGGAGGCTTGGCAATGGCACCCAGTTATGGATCTATTTTCTAAAACTCTGATAAATTATTGTGGACCTACGTTTATTTCTTTTGGGCCTTACTTTGGATAATTCTTGGGATAAATGTAAACTTTAAAACCCGTTTTGGTTGTGTTTTTCTTATGTTTACTTTATCTCGTTCTTTCATGACTTTGAATGGATACCAATCCCCGTAGCACCCCGAAAGCTTGTTGAGTCTTCCGCTGTATCTAATTTTGGGGGTATTACAGATTGGTATCAGAGCCAAGGTTATAGAGAACTAGGTAAATAGACACCTAAACTATAACCGATTTTTATAGAAAACGATCCTCGACCATTGCCCGCCAAGCCGAAGCATCATTATTATTATTGAGGTATATTGAGATGATTATTAGATATGGGATTCTTGAGATGATTTGAGGATTTGAGGTTTATTGATTTAGTGATATGAAGGCGTTTTGGGGAATTATATGCGTTTTGGGGAATTATATGCGTTTTGAGGAATTATATGGCTTAATTGTTTTACGAATGATTTTAGTAATGCGGTATTTTAAATCTTTCTTGATTATATATGATTGGGAATTATATGATGATTTTGATATGGTATTTTGAGTTCGCGGTTTAGTTGTTTTGAAACACTCACACCTACCCTACGCCGTTGTCACAAACTATGGCCTCCCGTACGTTTGATGTTGTTGGGGATATTCTTACTACACCTGTACACCCAGCACAGATCACCATGGCTCCTGATGATCCTTACAGGGTTGCCATGCATTCAGCTACTGTGTCACCAACAGCTTCTACTTCTACACCACCTGCTGCATCTACGCAAGGACCCTCATCTTCTCTAGGGCTCCCTGGTACATTGAGGCAGCTTACTCTTCATCAGGCTTTGGCTCGTGTGGCTCTACGTTTTGCCCATCGAGCTACGGCACGTATGTCGGTACGCCCTACTTCACCACCTTTACAGTTGGATGCTCACTCTCTCCTATCAGATGCACCACCTGCATCATTGCGTCGTCGTCCTAGATCACCTACCCCATCACCACATGGTTCACCTGTTAGGAGACGACAATTGATGATGTATTCTTCCGATGAGGAGGAGGAGGAGTACGAGGGTGAGGATGAGGCTGATGACCCTCAGGAGGCTGAGCAGGGTGATGATGATGACCCTGAGGAGGAGGATGACCCTCAGGAGGAGGAGATGCCTGATGATGATGATTTGTTAGTGCCGCCAGCTCAGGCTGAGGAGCCTGATTCACCTATACATCCGATAGAGCCTGTTTCACCTGATCATCCATTTTTGTTTGAGTTGCCACCTGGTAGTCCCGTTGAGTCAGATGCACCTTCTGAGGTTTCTGCTGAGCATGCAGAGTTAGGTGAGACTGGTAGGATATGGGCTCAGATTACTGATCTTGGTGAGAGAGTTACACGTATGTCTGAGTGGATTGATAGGGTGACCGTTGAGTTCATTGGGGAGTTGAGGATTGACATGGTTGCGGCTGAGAGGAGAGTTACTGAGATGAGGAGGGGTTTGATGGAGATTCACGAGCATATTGAGGGTTTACAGCGAGGTTTTATTATAGCTCGAGAGGCCGACCGCAAGTTATGGCAGAGGAATGCCGAGCTGGAGAAGGAGGTGGCTGACCTCATGAGAGACAGCGACACCCATGGTGTGGAGTTAGGATCACTATGGAGAGAGCTTGATGGCTTGAGGCAGGAGTTGAGGAACCTCCGCCATCAGCGCGGCTAGATGTTTGAGTTATGTTATCTTGTTGCTTTCTACACCGAGGAGTGTTCGGTTAGAAAAGCTAGTACTCCTATTTTGATGTACTTTCCGTTGATTATTCGTCTTGTTTGGAACGATTATTATCTTTGTGTTTTTCGGTAGTTGAAACGATGTTGGATCTTTATTGTATGGTTGATGGTTATTATTATATGGTATTATGTGGTTTTTGGATATTGTGGAAATTGAGTTCCTATTTGCCTTATTGATGTCTTGTGGTGTATTGTTGATATTCTTTCCATGACTTGGCTTCGTTGATTTAATTCTTGTTGAGCATATGATAAGTTCTATCGGAGACTCATGAACTTGTATGATGTTTCAGATCAATGGCCCAACGACGAAACCCTGTTAGAGCTACTAGAACTGGTCCTGCAATGACTACCCCTGGTCATCAAGGACGCCGTCCTACTCGAAATGTTGAGACCCCTACTCCTGATAACCTGGACACTACTAACCGCAACAACAGGAATCAAAATGTTGATGTTCAGAGGGACAATGATCATGTTCCACTTAACGCACCTACTGTGGATCAAGCAATGATCAATCAACTTGTGGAGCAACGAGTTGCTGAGTTACTAGCTGAGTCAAATCATTCCAATAATTCTGCTGGAACATTTCCACCTGTTCGTGCTAATGGATGTAACTACAAGGAGTTTAAAATTTGTGGACCCATTGAGTTTGGTGGAACTGAAGGAGTGGTCTACTTGGTCAGGTGGATGGAGAAGACTGAGTCAGTGTTTAATGCCAGTGGTTGTGCGGAGAATGCGAAGGTAAAGTTTGCTTCTTTTACCTTCAAGGATGAAGCTTTAACTTGGTGGAACAATTACCATAATTCGGTTGGGAGTGATGTGGCTTATGCTATGACTTGGGAGCAATTTAAGTCTTTGCTGATTCAGACTTACTGCCCAAGGAATGAGATTAAGAAGCTGGAGATTGAGTTCTGGAACCACAAGGTGAAAGGTACCGATATGGCAACTTACAATCGCCGTTATCGAGAGTTAGCCTTACTTTGCCCCGATATGGTTAGGACTGAGACACAAATGATTGAGAGGTATACCGATGGATTGCCGGTAGCTACAAGGAACGATGTAATTTCTGCTAAGCCTGCAAACATTCATGAGGCTATCACTATTGCTCAACAATTGATGGACTCGTTGGCATTGGAAGAAGCTGAGAAAGACAAGAATGGAAAGAGGAAGAGGGATAATCACTCTAAGGGTAATGATCGTCGAAACAAGCGACAAACAACTACTAGAGCTTATGCTATGGGAGATGGAGACAGGAAGAACTACAATGGATATGCACCCAAGTGTAACCGATGTTATAAGAATCATTCTGGACGATGTACTGTGATGTGCAAGAATTGCTCTAGGATGGGACACATAGCTAAGGATTGTAGAGCTCGACCACTTGCTATGGTTCAAGCTACTCCTGAAACTATAAGTAAGGCAAATGTTACTTGTTATGGATGTGGAAAGAAGGGACATTATAGGAATGAGTGTAGGGAATCGTGGAACCGAGGAAATCAAGGATCGGGTGGTAATGGGTACAATAATGGAAACCGTGGAGCTGGAGGAAACCATGGACGACAAGATAATGGGGACCAAAGTGTGGAAGCTGGAACTACTCATGGAAGAGTGTATGCACTTGGGAACGAGAGAGGAGAAGATCCGAACGTCGTTACTGGTACGTTCCTTCTCAATAATCGTTATGCTTCCATACTATTTGATACTGGTGCCGATAAGAGTTTTGTGTCCACTAAGTTTGCACCCTTACTAGAGAAACCCCCGATGGCCTTAGGAATTGGTTATGATGTAGAGTTAGCTAATGGGAACATAGATGTAACACCCCCAAAATTTGATACAGCGGAAGACTCAACAAGCTTTCGGGGTGCTACGGGGATTGGTATCCAACACAAGACAATATAGAACGAGATAAAGTAAACATAATAAAAACACAACCATAACGGGGTTTTAAGGTTTACATTTATCCCAACATCATTCAGAGTTAGGCCCAAAATAAAATAACAATAGGTCCAAATTTAATTATCAGAGTTTAGAAAATATAGATCCATAAACCGTGTGCCTTAGCCGAGCCTTCCAATCCAAGCATGCACCTCAACACTCAATTACCTGAGAAAACGTGCTAAAAGTCAGCTTTCGCTGGTGAGATCATAGGTTTAAATTCAACTAATGATATAGTGGACATATACGCAAAACGCTTGCTAGCTAGACTAAGGATTCGCTAAAAGCCTGCGGATACCCTCCGCTCTCAACATAACACACGGATACCCTTCCGCAATACCAAAACACACGGATACCCTTCCGTACTATCATAGATATTCGGGTAGCCCCCGCAATACCAATAAATACTCGGATAACCTCCGAAGTATTAATAACCTATAGGTGCACACTATAGTATCCAAAATCCTCAAATAAGCCAATCTCGTAATCCAACCATTATTTAGTCCACACGCGATGGTTCACTATGTGACTAGGGTTGATGTAACTCATCTAACCAAATCTAGTCCACACGCGATGGTTCACTATGTGACTAAGGTTGTTATAATATTCGTCTAACCATAACTAGTCCACACGCGATAATTCACTATGTGACTAAGGTTGTCAAATCTTCCTAGTTCCATGAGCATAGCAAGTTTTGAGAAGTAAAAAAAGTGATAATAGTCCACATAAAACAATTTGCACGTTTCTCACCCCAAGTATTGAAAACATAGTTCAAGAGGAAAAGTGGGGCTATGACTCACCTCAAGTCCAGAAAATAGCAAGACGAGGTAGGTAGAAATAAGATGTATGATAACTCACGAAACAACAACTACGGACTTGGCACGACCTAACAATATTAACTCTTTCAGAAATCATTTCCTCAAATATATAATATTCCCAAACCCGGACGAGAATCCGTTTTATTTCCGAAAATCCATTTCGTATTAGTTTGGTGTATTTGCGTTTGGTATCCATACGGGTGGTGGGTCGACTCAAAACAAACCAAAAAGATCACATAAGAATAATAAAACTATAGATCTAATATTAGCCCAATATATCATTTAAATAAATCGCCAAAGTTTACCAAATCCGTCGATTTGATAATCCTCATATTTGTTTACGTAATATACCGTTCCAAGATTACACCCAATCTAAAGCACGTATAAAGCACATAGCACATAATTACTATATAGTATATATCATAGTTTAATAAATTCCTCATATATATCGTCAAATTGGCCAGATTTCCCGATATATACACTCGCAATCTATTACACTTTACATATACTACAACTTATGGGCGTCGTAGGATACGATGCCCACTAATATGTTCGTTTCATATAGCTAAATGACCCGGCTCAACCTTACGGTTAAGTGGTTATTTAATTATAGAAAACGTCTATATTAGTCGTCATATATCCGTGACAACACGAACGTTGCAAATAGTAACTTACCTGGACCCGAGCGACAACAATTTCACCTAACTCAATAAGTTTATCCGTTATATATATCCAAAACAACATTTTATTAAACGTTCCATAATTGTCGGGAGTTTCCCGTTTATAACACAATTTTTATAATAATAATACGTTTAATAATATTACGCCACTTTCGTAGCCTAATATATATCTAATCGTATTATTTATAATACGACTCGTGATTATTATTATTATTAATATACGCGTTTATATAGTCATATATACGTGATTCACGTATATACTTTCATATAAACGTTCATATTATCAATAATTATTATTACGAGTTTTATTATTCTCGTTTCAATTTTAATAGTTATTGAGTTATACGAAATGGTCATATGTCCGAGTCATAACTCTCGGCTCATTGTCCAAGTCCAATAATAAGCAAAAGTCATAAATAACAAATCTCCGTCCAATCACAATCTCAAACCACGGGCTACAACAATAAGGTCCGACTACGGTACCCGACTAACCTATCTCCGTCAATCTAACGACCGTTTCACAATCGGTCCCCAATCACTTTCGTCAACAACTCCTCAATACCAAAATCAATGTCCAATTCGACCACATGTATTCGGCCGAGAATATAAATACCACAACAACAAAATAAACAAGTTCACAATTATACAAATAATAACATTAACAAAGTTAATGTGTGGGTCGGTTTACCAAGCCGACCCGAGCCCTCGACTCACTTGAGTCTCGGCTCCGAACCGCGAGTCATTAGGACTCGAACCAAATACAAGTATCATATAGCTCACTTGAGCTTAACCAAGAAATCATATACTCCATTCGACCCAAATGGTCAATTCGGCAACAAGAAAAATACTACACGGCTCAAGGCCGCGACCCACAAGGGTCGAACCACAAAAACCATACGAGCCAAAGGCTCGAACCACACTAATCGAGAACCCCATGAGGGTCTCGGCATGGCCATACGAGCGCAAAGAAACCCCGAGACCACATGGTCTCGGTTAGCTCGGATCGAGGTACACCACCCTCGACAACAACAACCAATCAATCAATCATCATCAAAGGACCATAGCCACACAAGGGCTTGGAACCAACAAAAAATAAATAAGCCGAGAGCTTTGCTCTCGGTTCTGAGTCGACCACGACCAAACTATGAAACCCGGATACCAAACAAATCTTTAATCACAAAACATCATTTCCATTCGAAAACCCATTCGATTCTCCAAAAATTATTCGTGTAGCCACGAAATAAAACCAATTCGTGGCTCCCAAACCCTTGAAAAAGCTTCTTCTCACCTTCTAAATCCTCCAAACGCTCGGATCTAGAAAAGTATCACAAATTCGAATGATTAACTATAGATTTGGTGGTGTTAATGATGGTTTTAGGGCACGTTTCTTATACCAAAAGAAAGAGGGGAAAGAGGGGAATAAAATGGTGGTGTTAGTTTTGTTGGGGGATCGGAAACACGGCGGTGGTGGCCGGAATAGTGTCGGCGGCGGCTAGGTTTTTGGATGGGGAAGAAATGAGTTTGAGAGAGAGAGAATAATAAAAGTGAGGGTTTATGTGTGTGTAGAACCGGACCAACACACACCTATTTTAACTTTTATTATTTTTAAAAGTTATATTAATAATAAGAATAATAATAATAGTAGTAATAATAATAATATTATTACGGTGGAGCGGGTGACGCGGGTAATTGTAAAAACATATGGCCCGAACCCGAACTCATTTTAAAAACTTCAATATCACACGAGAACCTCTCGTAATTAATTAAAATATATATCGGACTCGTTAAGACGAATCATAAAATTGTCGTTAGGAAATCCTAGTGCCAAAGTCAACGTAGTACCAAGTGAGAATTCAAATATACATCACCGATCATATAATCAAAAATGAATTATGAACATAATTCACGAATTCCATAACGTCATTAATTAAAAATATCCATAAAATAGGTCTTACAAGTTCGTTGTGAAATGAAAATTTCAAATAAAAATTATTAACGAACTTAAATTGAAATGCGGGTTTTTAAAATAGCTCCCTAAACTGCCGGTTGTCACATCCTCCCCGTCTCAGAAGGAAACCCGTCCCGGGTTTCACTCGGAAAAATTTCATCTACGAAGTGAAAAGCTTCGGATATCTCTTCCTGAACTCGTCCTCACGTTTCCACGTAAATTCTGGTCCATGTCGGGAATTCCAACGAACCTTGACGAGCGGAATGCGACTCCTCTTGAGTCGTTTAACTTCACGATCTAAAATCTCAATCGGTTCTTCCACGAAATTCAGTTTCTCATCTACACGAATATCCCTCATTGGAATGACGGGCATTTCATCGGAAAGACATTTCTTCAAATTACTCACGTGAAACACGTCGTGAACTTTACTCAGTTCGGACGGTAATTCCAACCTATAAGCCACGGGCCCAATCCTTTCTAAAATCAAGGATGGTCCAATGTAGCGTGGGTTGAGTTTACCACGTTTTCCGAAACGTATTACACCTTTCCAAGGTGAGACTTTCAGCATTACTTTGTCTCCAACCTGGAACTCTAAAGGTTTACGTCTCTGATCGGCATAGCTCTTCTGCCTATCTCTAGCTGCTTGCAACCGATCACGAATCTGAGTTACTTTCTCTGTAGTTTCCAAAATAAGCTCAGGGCCTGTAAGTTGACTATCTCCAACTTCTGCCCAACCAATAGGCGAACGACACTTTCTGCCATACAAAGCTTCGAATGGTGCAGCCTTAAGACTTGTGTGGTAGCTATTATTATAGGAGAATTCCGCAAGGGGTAAATACTTCTCCCAGCCTTTACCAAAGTCTATGATGCATGCACGAAGCATATCCTCTAATGTCTGAATGGTCCTCTCACTTTGACCATCGGTTTGAGGATGATATGCAGTACTCATATCAAGCCTCGTCCCCAAAGCCGTTTGAAGTGATCGCCACAAAGCTGACGTAAAACGACTATCACGATCTGAAATAATAGATATCGGGACTCCATGACGCGAAATAATTTCCTTCACATATAACCTCGCAAGCTTATCCACACTATCATCTTCACTAATAGCTAAGAAATGAGCAGACTTTGTCAGACGATCCACAATTACCCAGATAGTGTCACAACCGCTAGCTGTCCTCGGTAATTTGGTAATGAAGTCCATAGTAATCCGCTCCCATTTCCAGACTGGAAGTTCTGGTTGCGTTAGTAGTCCTGACGGTCTCTGGTGTTCAGCCTTAACCTTGGCGCATGTCAAACACTTACTAACGTACGATGCTATACCTACCTTCATATTTGGCCACCAATAGAACTTCTTAAGATCCTGGTACATTTTATCGGAACCAGGATGAATGGAGTACCTTGACTTATGCGACTCATGCATAATCAATTCCCGAATTTCTCCATATAAAGGTACCCAAATCCGATCTCCAAAACATAATAATCCATCAGAACGCTTAACAAATCCTTTCTCATTATCAGCCATCCCAAATATATTCTCGGCAGGTCTATTTTCTGCCTTCAACGCTTCCGTTTGAGTTTCAAGTATTTGAGACGGTAATGGCGATACGATAGTCATTCCTAATGACCTAACTCGTAATGGTGGTACTCTTTCCTTTCGACTAAGAGCATCAGCAACAACGTTTGCTTTACCAGGGTGGTAGCGAATTTCACAATCATAATCGCTTAACAACTCAATCCAACGTCGCTGTCTCATGTTGAGCTCTTTTTGATTCAAGATGTGTTGTAGACTTTTGTGGTCAGTAAATACAACACACTTGGTTCCGTACAAGTAATGTCTCCATATTCTTAAAGCAAAAACTACAGCACCTAGCTCCAAATCATGGGTAGTGTAGTTTTTCTCATGCTTTTTGAGCTGTCGGGAAGCATAAGCTATCACTTTCTCTCGTTGCATTAACACGGCTCCTAAACCTTTATGTGAGGCGTCACAATAGACGACGAAATCCTCGTTACCTTCTGGTAACGCTAAGATAGGAGCACTACACAACATTTTCTTAAGCAATTGAAACGCTTCCTCTTCTTTATCTCCCCATTCATACGTAACACTCTTTTGAGTCAATTTGGTCAATGGTTTAGCTATCTTCGACAATCCCTCGATGAATCTTCGGTAATAACCAGCTAAGCCCAAAAATTGACGAACTTCGGTTGGGGTTGTAGGTGCAGCCCAATCTTTTATCGCCTCAATTTTTGCAGGATCCACGTGGACTCCTTGTCTATCAATCACATGACCCAAAAATTGTACTGTCGGAATCCAAAATTCGCATTTCGAAAACTTGGCATAAAGTTTCTCCTTCCTGAGCAATTCCAAAATGAGTCTTAAATGCTCCTCATGCTCTTTCTCACTCTTCGAATAAATCAGAATGTCATCGATGAATACAATCACGAACTTATCCAAGTAAGGCTTACACACACGATTCATGAGATCCATGAATATTGCTGGTGCGTTAGTCAACCCAAACGGCATCACCTGAAACTCGTAATGCCCGTAACGGGTTCTGAAAGCCGTTTTCGGAATATCTTCCTCGCGAACTCGAAGTTGATGATATCCCGATCTCAAATCGATCTTCGAATACACACTCGATCCTTGAAGTTGATCGAACAAGTCATCGATCCTAGGTAACGGGTATCGATTCTTCACCGTTAACTTATTCAACTCCCTATAATCAATACACATACGAAACGATCCATCCTTCTTCTTCACGAATAAGACTGGGGCTCCCCAAGGTGAAGAACTTGGTCTTATGAATCCTTTTTCGGCTAACTCCACCAATTGTTTCGACAATTCTTCTAGTTCGGTAGGTGCAAGACGATAAGACGCTCGTGCTACAGGTGCAGCACCATGTATCAACTCAATCTGAAACTCCACTTGTCTTGTCGGCGGGATTTTCGGCAAATCATCGGGAAACACATCAGGAAAATCACGAACTATAGGCACATCTCCAATGCACCTTTCCTTTTTCTTCGTCTCTCCCTTCTCAGAAATTTGAGCTAAGAAAAGGTAACATCCCTTCTCCATTAGCTTTGGTAACTTTGTGCAAGATATGACTGCTAATCGGGATGGGCTCCTAGAATCCTTTCGGTCTCCTAATATATTTAGGACTTCCTTTCCGTATGGTACACGCACGATCTTCTCGTCGCAAAGTATGTGAGCACGATACTTCGACAACCAATCCATACCAATGATTACATCAAAACTTCCTAACGTGACGGGTAGAAGATCTATGTTGAAAGGGTGGTTCAAGAAATTTAACGTACAACCGCGAATGATGGTATTTATCCTTTCTATGTTTCCATTAGCTAACTCAATATCATATCCAATTCCTAAGGCCATCGGGGGTTTCTCTAGTAAGGGCGCAAATGTAGTGGACACAAAACTCCTATCGGCACCAGTATCAAACAGTATGGAAGCATAACGATTATTGAGAAGGAACGTACCAGTAACGACGTTCGGATCTTCTCCTCTCTCGTTCCCGAGTGCATACACTCTTCCCTGAGCAGCTCCAGCTTCCACACGTTGGTCCCCATTATCTTGTCGTCCACGGTTTCCTCCAGCTCCACGGTTTCCATAATTGTACCCATTACCACCCGAGCCTTGATTTCCACGGTTCCGCGATTCTCTACACTCATTCCTATAGTGTCCCTTCTTTCCACACCCATAACAGGTGACATCTGCCTTGTTTCTCATTTCAGGAGCAGCTTGAACCATAGCAAGAGGTCGAGCTCTACAGTCCCTAGCTGTGTGTCCTTTCCTTGAGCAATTCTGGCATTTCACACTACACCTTCCATTATGATGCTGGTGGCAACGATCACACTTGGGTGCATCACCGTTCTGATTCTTCTTATCTCCATTCCCAATAGCATAAGCCTTAGCTTGTCTCTTGCTTCGGTGATCATTACTCTTAGAGTGAGGGTCTCTCTTTCTCTTTCCATTCTTCTCCTTATCAGCTTCTTCTAATTCCAACGAATCCATAAGTTGTTGAGCAATTGTGATTGCCTCATGGATGTTTGCAGGCCTCGCAGAAATTACATCATTCCTCGTAGCTACAGGCAATCCATCAGTATACCTTTCAATCTTTTGAGTCTCAGTTTTCACCATATCAGGGCACAACAAGGCTAACTCCTGGTAACGACGATTGTAAGTCGCCATATCATTACCTTTCACCTTGTGGTTCCAAAACTCAATCTCTAGCTTCTTGACCTCATTCCTTGGGCAATAAGTCTGAATCAGCAAAGACTTGAATTGCTCCCAAGTCATGGCATACGCTACATCACTCCCAACTGCATTTCGGTAGTTGTTCCACCAAGTCAAAGCTTCATCCTTGAAAGTAAAAGAAGCAAACTTTACCTTCGCATTCTCCGCACAACCACTGACATTAAACACTGACTCAGTCTTCTCAATCCATCTGACTAAGTAAACCACTCCTTCAGTTCCACCAAACTCAATGGGTCCACAAATCTTGAATTCCTTGTATTGACATCCATTAGCACGAACAGGTGGAAAAGTTCCAGCAGAATTGTTGGAATGATTTGACTCAGCTAGTAGTTCAGCAACTCTTTGCTCCACGAGTTGGTTGATCATTGCTTGATCCACAGTAGGTGCATTAAGTGGAACATGATCATTGTCTCCCTGAACATCAACATTTTGATTCCTGTTGTTGCGGTTAGTAGTGTCCAGTGTAACACCCCCAATTCATGGATGCAGCGGAATTCGAACTGGGTGTTACTTGACGGCACAATAGTCACAATAATAGAAAACGAACTCCAATTGAGTCGTTTTAAAAGATGTATCATTCAAATTGTATAAATATCAGAGATTTACAAAATGAGGTCCCAAATGGTTCCATGTTTACAAATCACATTAAATGAGTTTTGAATGATAATAAAATTTATAGCCCTCTTGAACATCCGTGCCCTTCCGTGCCATCCTTGATCGTCAGGAACCTGAAATACATGCTTGAGAGGTCAACACAAAGGTTGAGTGATATTCATAGAGTTTGTTTAATGTTTGAACACAATGTGTTGGTAGTTAAATCGTTGAACACAATAATTGTAGTGTTTGTAGTTAAATCGTTTGAACACAATATGTTGGTAGTGTGAGCTATAGACTCACACCAATATTTGGAAAACAATGATGGGCTACGTTGTTATATGCCCGGAAAGGTTATTATTTCACTAAGCTTATGACACCAAAACGTTAACGTGTACCAATATCGATCGGCAGATTTATCCCGGTAGGTACTTTGCCGTCATACCTAATGTTTCAAATATTAATGCATTTGTTTGAACTTAGTCAATACAAATGGGATTCGTCAATCCCAATAGGCCTATTCACAATATTCGCGCTCACTTGCAAGTAACCCTCGCAAGTGATTAAATGGTTCATAATAAGGGATCTTGGTTTGGCAAGGATGTTACTTAGTGATAATAAAACATAGTCGAATAGCATACAGTAGAAAGCATTGTGTTCGAGTAGAAAAATAATAGCATGTATTCCCCCCAAGGGTTTGTAAAACATTGAAGTAATGTAAAGTGGGGCTATGAACTCACCTTAAGTTAAGATAGCAAGTAATGAATGTAACGGTTGAATCGTGTAGGTTTCTACGAGCAACCTATAATAGAATGTCGCGACTTAGGATCGGAGTAAAGACTATGAAGTAGTGCCTATATATATATCTTGCATTATAGTCCATGATGTGGTATGATGTATATTGTATGTCCTTGAAAGAAAAGATTCATGAAACATGTATGTTTTGTATATCGTTTACTACCGTTCGGGCCGACATAATTCAGAAGTCATGTTAGTAAGCGTTCGAGGAGCCAGGACACTTTAATTCGTAAATCCACAACTCATCTCGACGGCTTACATAATGAACTCCTCACATGAGGCTCCCTACTATTGTAGTAGTTGATGAAATATATAGATATAAGTTTTGATCCGAAAGGTTACATGTCCGATATTTGAATAAACTTAGGAAAGTTTATTTGTACATGAAGATTGTTATTAGGGATAGTTTCATAAGTCTTGAATGACCATTTTCTCTTGGTAATATCTCATGGTTTCCTTTTAAGTGAAGTAGATCCAAATTGCTTGTTCATGTTATCGCCTAATTCATTGTTTCATGTTTACGCCTATGTAAGTTGTTATGGTCATTTCGTCATGGCCTAGCCATGACCTTTAGTCCTTGTTTCAAGGTCATGAGACACAACCTTGGCTCTAGCTATGGTGGTGGTCTTGTTTATAGGTCATAATAACTCTTGTTCCTTTTAAAGTATAACCATAACTTAGTGACTTATTATATGTAAATAGCTGTTAAGAAATTGTGAAATATCTTACTCAGAAAGTGTTTTCAAGGCTCGAGCCTCTTTGTTCCTGAATGAAAACGTCGTTCCGGACAACTTTCATGTTTTAACTTTTTGATGAATCAGACCAGAAGTGGGACTTTCAAAAAGTCAGAATGCGATTCAGTAAGGTTTAGGCAGTTTTGCCGGAAATCTTTGGTAACTTCAAATGGGCGTAACTTTTGACTCGTATACTCGTTTTAGGTGGTTCAAATTGCTATGGTTTCCTTGTTAAGTCCTCTACTGTAATATGTAATGATCCAATATCATATTTTTACCATTTTGATCAGGTCTTACCAAGAAAGTCACTAGTTTGCTTGTTTTAGTAACTTGTTTTAACAATCAATAACAATAACTTGTTTTGGTCATTTTTATACATCATGGACATGATAACAAGACAATATATAGCACAAATAATATGTAAATAACATGAACATGATTATTTAACAAGAATCAAGTTAGGGTTTGGCTCACAACTTTTGGCTTTCAAAGATGAAAGGAAGTTAACATGTAAGGATAGGACATTGATAGACTTGTTTCAACCCTTTTTCACTTCATGCAATCTTTCTACCCTTGGTATTCTTGAAAGATGGATGATGAAGGTTTAGGTGACTTGAGTGGATTTAAACTCAAGAGAAATCACCAAGTATATAAGGTTATGGAAGTGTTTGATGAATGATAACCTATCTAGGGTTTCTACCTTGAACTAGCACTTGAATCTTGCATGAAACTTGGAAGAGAATGAACAAATGAGATGGGTTTGGTGTGTGGTTATGGTGGACGGCCAAGGAGGGGAAGGGGGGTATTTATATGGCTTGAAGGAGGTTAGAAATGTTGACTAGTCCAACCTTGGAGGCCAAGGTGAACACATGGATGAAATCTAAGGCTATCAAGCTTGAGATCAAGCCACCTAGTGTGAAACCCCCCCCCCCTAGAGGCGGTTCACAAGGATAAGAAAGGAATGAGTTGGCTTGTGATGATATTATCCAAGTTACTAGATGAGTTTTGACTCCGGGAAATGCCAATCGTAAATGATTAAGCCTCAAAACGTAAAACCGGGTGTCGTAAAATTATGGAATTTGAAAGTATTGTTAAACATGTCCAAATAGTCCATAATAAAATATAAAATGAGTGGTAGGTTCTATCGGGTGTTAAAACCCTGCTAAAAACTGGAAACACGGGTCTAAAACGCGTAATACGTAAAACGTACGAATATTGCGTAAAATTGAGAAAAGTAAAATGTTACTTTTCTAATAGGATAATATTGATTTAAAATGACTTATAATGTCTAGACTGGGCTCAGTCTAGTGTCGGTTGGTATTAAATGTCTTTTAGACATCAAACCGTAAGCCTAAAAATCAAGGAATGACTTATAAAGTCAAGGAATGATTTTTGGTCAATGGAGGAGGGAAAAATATGTTGACTTTTTCTAATAATTTGAAAACTCAAATCGTCTTAGAAAGGCGTTTTGTGGTCTAACGGTTAATCGCCCATACAGTTAAGCGTGCTCATGTGAGATTAGTACAGGCTTGGGTGACCTGCTGGGAAGTCTTTGGTCATGTTTTTCTCAGTCACGATTAATTCTCAAATAAATCATGAGTGTGTCAAACATTTTTCTGATGCGGGGTCACTTAACGCGGTCGAGTTTCGTTGTACGTAGAATTTCTGAATGACGTTTTACCCTAAAACGTGTAATTCCTTAATAACTTTCACGAAAATGATCTGACGAATGTCAAACATTTAATTTGCCATGGAAATGATTTATCACTCGAGAATATCAAATAAAATCAACTTTCGGGAAAGTTTCGGGAAAAATGAATAGTAAAAGTGAATAGTGAAATTTTTCGGGAATGGTAATTAACCTGAAATTGCGAATTGTTACAGTCTCTACCCCTTACGGGGAACTTCGTCCCGAAGTTCTATGTGTGTCATATGTTGGAGTGGTGTCGATAAAGATGTGTGGTTACTTATGAGGACCAAAGTCTGGAATTACTAGTGATGTAGTTTGATTTGTCTCAGAATATGGTGTGTCAATAGAGATTGATAACATGGTTGAATATCAGTAGAGATCCATATAATAGTCGAATATCAAAGAAAATTGATATAGCAGTCGATTATTAATAGAAATTGATATAGTAGTTGTACAGAAATTGATATAGTTAAATATCAAAATGGAAATTGATATAGTTGTCAAGTATCAATAGCAATTGATATAACAGTTGCACAACAATAGCAATTTACATAGGAATCCAATAATTGGAAATTGATATAGTAGTGGAATATCAATGGAAATTGGGATAGTAGTCGCAATCATAGTCTAGTAGGTAATCGGTTGTTGTACCTAGTGTTTATGTCATGGTTTGAAGCGATGTCGGTGAAAAGATAGGATTTCTTGTGGCGAATATAATGTAGGTATCATGCCATACCCGAGCAATGTAATGTAGGTATCATGCCATACCCGAGCAATGTTATGTAGGTATCAAGCCATACCCGAGCAATGTTATGTAGGTATCAAGCCATACCCGAGCAATGTATGTAGGTTGACTTCATACTTATGTTATTTCGGATACAAATAAGCCCACTTGTTTATAATTCTTTATTTACATAGAGAGGCATCCCAAACAATGTAAATAGAGGAATATAAACTTATGGTTCGGTGATTTACAATTTCTTTATTTAAATGAAAAGGCATCCCAATCCATTCAAATAATTACAAATCATCCTACTTAAGAATTCCCAACACAACATTCACAATTAGCCGGTGAGTTACAAGGTAGTGTATTACGAGATGATACTGGTGTTCCAAAAGTACAAGATGAATATTCAAACTTGTAAAGCTGATAAGGGTGCTTGTGGTGTAACTAAGGATGATTTGAGCTTTAAAAGTGCATCAAGATCTGTTAATGAGCTTGTGGTTCCAACGGTTGTGAAGAAAATGTTATGATATGTTGATGAACAAAAGTGTGTAGTGTATGCTTAACATTAATACTCTTAGGTATAGATGTTGAGTTTGTTTTGAAAATCTTAAAAGATTTTTAAAAGTTTATGATGGAATGGTATCCTTAGGACCTAAACAGGATAGTACTTCTACAGGATGAAGAGAATAATTGATAACTATCCCAAGATAGTAGTTCGGATTATCTCATAAATGAAAACTTTCAAGAATGAATTTAGATCATACAAATAAGGTGTTAAGATTTTGCTGAGTGGTAAGACACTATCGTGTCTCTAGATTGTTTTAATGTATTCTGGTGGTTTATCGTGTTCATGTAGGAAATCAACCTAAACATAACCCTAGTATAACTACTCTCAGTATTTGAAAATTTTAAGTCGAATATAGTTAGTCAGACTATATTCCACTGTCCCTAGGTTAAATATAGGTGACTAGTCTATATTTAGCCAAGGTTCGATAAAATTTTCAAATACCTAAACTAGGTATACTTTTGATATGTCTGTTGCTTTCGGGAAACTGTCCACTAAACAAAGGCGATGTCAAACCCTTAAGTTGCAAGTCCCGTCCATACAAGACTTGTAACGTATGTTTTCATATTCCATTGCATAGAAGGTAGTAAGGGTAGATACGTATGGAAAGGAAGTTTTAAGTAGTTCTAAAATAGAACATACTTGGCCAGGATCATGAACTTTTAATAATGAAGGTTTCATAAGAAAACTTTGATAAATGTAAAGCTGAACTTCAGCTTTTGTAGGTGATGGATTTGTTTGTCCTTTAGAAATCTCATATTTCTTGTTTTGAAATCGATAGATTGTGACGGGTTTTTGATATCATAAGAAATGATATTGATGATGTGATGGAATAATTCTAGAGACCATTTGCACAAAACACAATGTCTCGGAAGTAGGTTAGACCATTGTGCAATTCACAATGTCTGGGAAGTAGGTTAGGTCATTGTGTGACTCAAAACATTTGAGAAATGTTTAAGACCATTGTATCATACAATGTCTTGGAAAATGAATGAGATCATTGTATCTCACAATGTCTTGGAAAATGAATGAGGCCATTGTATCTCACAATGTCTTGAAAAATGAATGAGACCATTGTATCTCACAATGTCTTGGACATATAATGTTAGAGTAGGACATGATTGGGAGAGTGTGGCTGTGTCGAAATGCCTTAGAATAGGCATACACAGATATGTTTAGTTCATTGTTTAGATAAATGATTGAAAATAAACCGAGTTTATATATCAATATACTAATATGTTTGTGTAGCATAACATGCTTACAAAGTCCATAATCGTCTGGAGGATGGAAGACACGGAGAGTGGAAGGCTATAAAAATGTTTTTGCTTGTATGTGTGGTTATAGTTTAGGTATCAATTAGACCCGTTTCTCTATAACCATGGCTCTGGTACCAATCTGTAACACCCCCAATTCATGGATGCAGCGGAATTCGAACTGGGTGTTACTTGACGGCACAATAGTCACAATAATAGAAAACGAACTCCAATTGAGTCGTTTTAAAAGATGTATCATTCAAATTGTATAAATATCAGAGATTTACAAAATGAGGTCCCAAATGGTTCCATGTTTACAAATCACATTAAATGAGTTTTGAATGATAATAAAATTTATAGCCCTCTTGAACATCCGTGCCCTTCCGTGCCATCCTTGATCGTCAGGAACCTGAAATACATGCTTGAGAGGTCAACACAAAGGTTGAGTGATATTCATAGAGTTTGTTTAATGTTTGAACACAATGTGTTGGTAGTTAAATCGTTGAACACAATAATCGTAGTGTTTGTAGTTAAATCGTTTGAACACAATATGTTGGTAGTGTGAGCTATAGACTCACACCAATATTTGGAAAACAATGATGGGCTACGTTGTTATATGCCCGGAAAGGTTATTATTTCACTAAGCTTATGACACCAAAACGTTAACGTGTACCAATATCGATCGGCAGATTTATCCCGGTAGGTACTTTGCCGTCATACCTAATGTTTCAAATATTAATGCATTTGTTTGAACTTAGTCAATACAAATGGGATTTGTCAATCCCAATAGGCCTATTCACAATATTCGCGCTCACTTGCAAGTAACCCTCGCAAGTGATTAAATGGTTCATAATAAGGGATCTTGGTTTGGCAAGGATGTTACTTAGTGATAATAAAACATAGTCGAATAGCATACAGTAGAAAGCATTGTGTTCGAGTAGAAAAATAATAGCATGTATTCCCCCCAAGGGTTTGTAAAACATTGAAGTAATGTAAAGTGGGGCTATGAACTCACCTTAAGTTAAGATAGCAAGTAATGAATGTAACGGTTGAATCGTGTAGGTTTCTACGAGCAACCTATAATAGAATGTCGCGACTTAGGATCGGAGTAAAGACTATGAAGTAGTGCCTATATATATATCTTGCATTATAGTTCATGATGTGGTATGATGTATATTGTATGTCCTTGAAAGAAAAGATTCATGAAACATGTATGTTTTGTATATCGTTTACTACCGTTCGGGCCGACATAATTCAGAAGTCATGTTAGTAAGCGTTCGAGGAGCCAGGACACTTTAATTCGTAAATCCACAACTCATCTCGACGGCTTACATAATGAACTCCTCACATGAGGCTCCCTACTATTGTAGTAGTTGATGAAATATATAGATATAAGTTTTGATCCGAAAGGTTACATGTCCGATATTTGAATAAACTTAGGAAAGTTTATTTGTACATGAAGATTGTTATTAGGGATAGTTTCATAAGTCTTGAATGACCATTTTCTCTTGGTAATATCTCATGGTTTCCTTTTAAGTGAAGTAGATCCAAATTGCTTGTTCATGTTATCGCCTAATTCATTGTTTCATGTTTACGCCTATGTAAGTTGTTATGGTCATTTCGTCATGGCCTAGCCATGACCTTTAGTCCTTGTTTCAAGGTCATGAGACACAACCTTGGCTCTAGCTATGGTGGTGGTCTTGTTTATAGGTCATAATAACTCTTGTTCCTTTTAAAGTATAACCATAACTTAGTGACTTATTATATGTAAATAGCTGTTAAGAAATTGTGAAATATCTTACTCAGAAAGTGTTTTCAAGGCTCGAGCCTCTTTGTTCCTGAACGAAAACGTCGTTCCGGACAACTTTCATGTTTTAACTTTTTGATGAATCGGACCAGAAGTGGGACTTTCAAAAAGTCAGAATGCGATTCAGTAAGGTTTAGGCAGTTTTGCCGGAAATCTTTGGTAACTTCAAATGGGCATAACTTTTGACTCGTATACTCGTTTTAGGTGGTTCAAATTGCTATGGTTTCCTTGTTAAGTCCTCTACTGTAATATGTAATGATCCAATATCATATTTTTACCATTTTGATCAGGTCTTACCAAGAAAGTCACTAGTTTGCTTGTTTTAGTAACTTGTTTTAACAATCAATAACAATAACTTGTTTTGGTCATTTTTATACATCATGGACATGATAACAAGACAATATATAGCACAAATAATATGTAAATAACATGAACATGATTATTTAACAAGAATCAAGTTAGGGTTTGGCTCACAACTTTTGGCTTTCAAAGATGAAAGGAAGTTAACATGTAAGGATAGGACATTGATAGACTTGTTTCAACCCTTTTTCACTTCATGCAATCTTTCTACCCTTGGTATTCTTGAAAGATGGATGATGAAGGTTTAGGTGACTTGAGTGGATTTAAACTCAAGAGAAATCACCAAGTATATAAGGTTATGGAAGTGTTTGATGAATGATAACCTATCTAGGGTTTCTACCTTGAACTAGCACTTGAATCTTGCATGAAACTTGGAAGAGAATGAACAAATGAGATGGGTTTGGTGTGTGGTTATGGTGGACGGCCAAGGAGGGGAAGGGGGGTATTTATATGGCTTGAAGGAGGTTAGAAATGTTGACTAGTCCAACCTTGGAGGCCAAGGTGAACACATGGATGAAATCTAAGGCTATCAAGCTTGAGATCAAGCCACCTAGTGTGAAACCCCCCCCCCTAGAGGCGGTTCACAAGGATAAGAAAGGAATGAGTTGGCTTGTGATGATATTATCCAAGTTACTAGATGAGTTTTGACTCCGGGAAATGCCAATCGTAAATGATTAAGCCTCAAAACGTAAAACCGGGTGTCGTAAAATTATGGAATTTGAAAGTATTGTTAAACATGTCCAAATAGTCCATAATAAAATATAAAATGAGTGGTAGGTTCTATCGGGTGTTAAAACCCCGCTAAAAACTGGAAACACGGGTCTAAAACGCGTAATACGTAAAACGTACGAATATTGCGTAAAATTGAGAAAAGTAAAATGTTACTTTTCTAATAGGATAATATTGATTTAAAATGACTTATAATGTCTAGACTGGGCTCAGTCTAGTGTCGGTTGGTATTAAATGTCTTTTAGACATCAAACCGTAAGCCTAAAAATCAAGGAATGACTTATAAAGTCAAGGAATGATTTTTGGTCAATGGAGGAGGGAAAAATATGTTGACTTTTTCTAATAATTTGAAAACTCAAATCGTCTTAGAAAGGCGTTTTGTGGTCTAACGGTTAATCGCCCATACAGTTAAGCGTGCTCATGTGAGATTAGTACAGGCTTGGGTGACCTGCTGGGAAGTCTTTGGTCATGTTTTTCTCAGTCACGATTAATTCTCAAATAAATCATGAGTGTGTCAAACATTTTTCTGATGCGGGGTCACTTAACGCGGTCGAGTTTCGTTGTACGTAGAATTTCTGAATGACGTTTTACCCTAAAACGTGTAATTCCTTAATAACTTTCACGAAAATGATCTGACGAATGTCAAACATTTAATTTGCCATGGAAATGATTTATCACTCGAGAATATCAAATAAAATCAACTTTCGGGAAAGTTTCGGGAAAAATGAATAGTAAAAGTGAATAGTGAAATTTTCCGGGAATGGTAATTAACCTGAAATTGCGAATTGTTACATCCAGGTTGTCAGGAGTAGGGGTTTCAACATTTCGAGTAGGTCGACGACCTCGGCGAGCAGGAGTAGTCACAGCAGGACCAGTCCTGGTAGGCCTAACAGGGTTTCGACGGGATGCCATTGATCACGTAACAACAAATAAGCGAATAAGGACTCAATTTCCATAACACCCAAAATCACATAATACCATATACTAATAACCATCAACCATACAATAGCGATCTAACATCGTTCCAACTAACGGATAACACAAAACATACTAATCGTTCCAAAAGAGACGAATACCGTACAAAATACATCAAAATATGATAACTAGCTTTTCTAACCGAACACTCCTCGGCTAAGAAAGCAACAAGATAATATAACTCAAACAACTAGCCACGTGGCTGATGGAGAATCCTCAACTCCTGCCTCAAGCCATCAAGATCCCTCCATAACGATCCTAACTCCACGCTATGGGTGTCTCGGTCTCTCTTGAGGTCAGCCACCTCCTTCTCTAGCTCGGCATTCCTTTGCCAAAGCTTGCGGTCAGCCTCACGAGCAGTAACAAATCCTCGCTGCAAACTATCGATATGCTCATGAACCTCCATCAAAACTCTCCTCATCTCGGTAACCCTTCTCTCAGCCATAACCATATCAACCCTCAACTGCCCAATAAACTCAACAGTCACTCGATCAATCCGCTCAGACATATGAGTAACTCTCTCACCAAGAGCCGTAATCTGAGTCCACAACCTGCCAATCTCACCTAACTCTGCATGCTCAGCAGAAACCTCAGAAGATGCATCCGACTCAACGGGACTACCAGGTGGCAACTCAAACAAGAATGGATGATCAGGTGAATCAGGCTCAATCGGGTGTACAGGTGAATCAGGCTCCTCAGCCTGAGCTGGTGGTAATAACTCATCATCAGGCATCTCGTCCTCCTGAGGGTCATCCTCCTCCTCAGGGTCATCATCATCACCATGCTCAGCCTCCTGAGGGTCATCCTCCCGCTCAGGGTTATCAGCCTCATCCTCACCCTCGTACTCCTCCTCCTCCTCATCGGGAGAGTACCTCATCACTCGTCGTCTCCTACTAGGTGAACCATGTGAAGATGTAGTAGGTGATCTAGGACGACGACGCAGTGATGTGGGCGGCGCCTCAAACAGAAGAGAATGAGCATCAATCTGTAAAGGTGATGGAGTAGGGCGTACCGACATACGTGCCGTAGCTCGGTGGGCAAAGCGTGGTGCCACACGAGCCAAAGCCTGATGAAAAGTAAGCTGCCTCGATGTACCAGGGAGCCTTAAAGAAGATGAGGGTCCCTGCGTAGATGCAGCAGGTAGTGCTGAAGTACAAGCTGCCTGTGATACAGTAGCTGAAGTCATGGCCATCTGGTAAGGGTCATCAGATGCCATAATGAACTGTGCAGGTAAAACCGGTGCAGTAAGAATGTCCTCGACGACATCGGGCATATGGGAGGCCATAGTCTGTGACAACGGCGTAGGGTAGGTGTACGTGTTTCAAAACAACTTAAATCACAGCTCATAAATACCATACCAAACATACTCATCAAATAATTCCAAAAAGAATTTCAAACACCGCATTACTAAAATGTTTATAAAACATGTAGACCATATAAATCCTCGAGAACGCCATCTTATTACTAAAATCCATAAACCTCAAATCATCTCAAATATCTCATAATACCTCAAATAATAGAAGATGCTTCGGCTTGGCGGGCTGGCGGGTGGTGGTCAAGGATCATTTTCTATAAAAATACGGTTATAGTTTAGGCGTTTATTTACCTAGTTCTCTATAACCTTGGCTCTGATACCAATCTGTAACACCCCCAAAATTTGATACAGCGGAAGACTCAACAAGCTTTCGGGGTGCTACGGGGATTGGTATCCAACACAAGACAATATAGAACGAGATAAAGTAAACATAATAAAAACACAACCATAACGGGGTTTTAAGGTTTACATTTATCCCAACATCATTCAGAGTCAGGCCCAAAATAAAATAACAATAGGTCCAAATTTAATTATCAGAGTTTAGAAAATATAGATCCATAAACCGTGTGCCTTAGCCGAGCCTTCCAATCCAAGCATGCACCTCAACACTTAATTACCTGAGAAAACGTGCTAAAAGTCAGCTTTCGCTGGTGAGATCATAGGTTTAAATTCAACTAATGATATAGTGGACATATACGCAAAACGCTTGCTAGCTAGACTAAGGATTCGCTAAAAGCCTGCGGATACCCTCCGCTCTCAACATAACACACGGATACCCTTCCGCAATACCAAAACACACGGATACCCTTCCGTACTATCATAGATATTCGGGTAGCCCCCGCAATACCAATAAATACTCGGATAACCTCTGAAGTATTAATAACCTATAGGTGCACACTATAGTATCCAAAATCCTCAAATAAGCCAATCTCGTAATCCAACCATTATTTAGTCCACACGCGATGGTTCACTATGTGACTAGGGTTGATGTAACTCATCTAACCAAATCTAGTCCACACGCGATGGTTCACTATGTGACTAAGGTTGTTATAATATTCGTCTAACCATAACTAGTCCACACGCGATAATTCACTATGTGACTAAGGTTGTCAAATCTTCCTAGTTCCATGAGCATAGCAAGTTTTGAAAAGTAAAAAAATCGATAATAGTCCACATAAAACAATTTGCACGTTTCTCACCCCAAGTATTGAAAACATAGTTCAAGAGGAAAAGTGGGGCTATGACACACCTCAAGTCCAGAAAATAGCAAGACGAGGTAGGTAGAAATAAGATGTATGATAACTCACGAAACAGCAACTACGGACTTGGCACGACCTAACAATATTAACTCTTTCAGAAATTATTTCCTCAAATATATAATATTCCCAAATCCGGACGAGAATCCGTTTTATTTCCGAAAATCCATTTCGTATTAGTTTGGTGTATTTGCGTTTGGTATCCATACGGGTGGTGGGTCGACTCAAAACAAACCAAAAAGATCACATAAGAATAATAAAACTATAGATCTAATATTAGCCCAATATATCATTTAAATAAATCGCCAAAGTTTACCAAATCCGTCGATTTGATAATCCTCATATTTATTTACGTAATATACCGTTCCAAGATTACACCCAATCTAAAGCACGTATAAAGCACATAGCACATAATTACTATATAGTATATATCATAGTTTAATAAATTTCTCATATATATCGTCAAATTGGCCAGATTTCCCGATATATACACTCGCAATCTATTACACTTTACATATACTACAACTTATGGGCGTCGTAGGATACGATGCCCACTAATATGTTCGTTTCATATAGCTAAATGACCCGGCTCAACCTTACGGTTAAGTGGTTATTTAATTATAGAAAAAGTCTATATTAGTCGTCATATATCCGTGACAACACGAACGTCGCAAATAGTAACTTACCTGGACCCGAGCGACAACAATTTCGCCTAACTCAATAAGTTTATCCGTTATATATATCCAAAACAACATTTTATTAAACGTTCCATAATTGTCGGGAGTTTCCCGTTTATAACACAATTTTTATAATAATAATACGTTTAATAATATTACGCCACTTTCGTAGCCTAATATATATCTAATCGTATTATTTATAATACGACTCGTGATTATTATTATTATTAATATACGCGTTTATATAGTCATATATACGTGATTCACGTATATACTTTCATATAAACGTTCATATTATCAATAATTATTATTACGAGTTTTATTATTCTCGTTTCAATTTTAATAGTTATTGAGTTATACGAAATGGTCATATGTCCGAGTCATAACTCTCGGCTCATTGTCCAAGTCCAATAATAAGCAAAAGTCATAAATAACAAATCTCCGTCCAATCACAATCTCAAACCACGGGCTACAACAATAAGGTCCGACTACGGTACCCGACTAACCTATCTCCGTCAATCTAACGACCGTTTCACAATCGGTCCCCAATCACTTTCGTCAACAACTCCTCAATACCAAAATCAATGTCCAATTCGACCACATGTATTCGGCCGAGAATATAAATACCACAACAACAAAATAAACAAGTTCACAATTATACAAATAATAACATTAACAAAGTTAATGTGTGGGTCGGTTTACCAAGCCGACCCGAGCCCTCGACTCACTTGAGTCTCGGCTCCGAACCGCGAGTCATTAGGACTCGAACCAAACACAAGTATCATATAGCTCACTTGAGCTTAACCAAGAAATCATATACTCCATTCGACCCAAATGGTCAATTCGGCAACAAGAAAAATACTACACGGCTCAAGGCCGCGACCCACAAGGGTCGAACCACAAAAACCATACGAGCCAAAGGCTCGAACCACACTAATCGAGAACCCCATGAGGGTCTCGGCATGGCCATACGAGCGCAAAGAAACCCCGAGACCACATGGTCTCGGTTAGCTCGGATCGAGGTACACCACCCTCGACAACAACAACCAATCAATCAATCATCATCAAAGGACCATAGCCACACAAGGGCTTCGAACCAACAAAAAATAAATAAGCTGAGAGCTTTGCTCTCGGTTCCGAGTCGACCACGACCAAACTATGAAACCCGGATACCAAACAAATCTTTAATCACAAAACATCATTTCCATTCGAAAGCCCATTCGATTCTCCAAAAATTATTCGTGTAGCCACGAAATAAAACCAATTCGTGGCTCCCAAACCCTTGAAAAAGCTTCTTCTCACCTTCTAAATCCTCCAAACGCTCGGATCTAGAAAAGTATCACAAATTCGAATGATTAACTATAGATTTGGTGGTGTTAATGATGGTTTTAGGGCGCGTTTCTTATACCAAAAGAAAGAGGGGAAAGAGGGGAATAAAATGGTGGTGTTAGTTTTGTTGGGGGATCGGAAACACGGCGGTGGTGGCCGGAATAGTGTCGGCGGCGGCTAGGTTTTTGGATGGGGAAGAAATGAGTTTGAGAGAGAGAGAATAATAAAAGTGAGGGTTTGTGTGTGTGTAGAACCGGACCAACACACACCTATTTTAACTTTTATTATTTTAAAAGTTATATTAATAATAAGAATAATAATAATAATAATAGTAATAATAATAATATTATTACGGTGGAGCGGGTGACGCGGGTAATTGTAAAAACATATGGCCCGAACCCGAACTCATTTTAAAAACTTCAATATCACACGAGAACCTCTCGTAATTAATTAAAATATATATCGGACTCGTTAAGACGAATCATAAAATTGTCGTTAGGAAATCCTAGTGCCAAAGTCAACGTAGTACCAAGTGAGAATTCAAATATACATCACCGATCATATAATCAAAAATGAATTATGAACATAATTCACGAATTCCATAACGTCATTAATTAAAAATATCCATAAAATAGGTCTTACATGTTCGTTGTGAAATGAAAATTTCAAATAAAAATTATAAACGAACTTAAATTGAAATGCGGGTTTTTAAAATAGCTCCCTAAACTGCCGGTTGTCACAATAGAGAGGATTAGGACTATCATTCGCGGTTGCACGTTAAACTTTCTGAATCGTCCTTTCAACATAGATCTTCTACCCGTCACGTTAGGAAGTTTTGATGTCATTATTGTTATGGATTGTTTGTCGAAGTATCGTGCTCATATACTTTGCGATGAGAAGATCGTGCGTGTGCCTTACGGCAAGGAGATTCTGAACATACCAGGAGATAGAAAGGATTTGAGAGGCCCATCTAGGAAATTTTGATGTCATTATTGGTATGGATTCGACAACCAATCCATACCAATAATGACATCAAAACTTCCTAACGTGACGGGCAGAAGATCTATGTTGAATGGACGGTTCAGAAAGTTTAACGTGCAACCGCAAATGATAGTCTTAATCCTTTCTATGTTTCCATTAGCTAACTCTACATCATAACCAATTCCTAAGGCCATCGGGGGTTTCTCAAGTAAGGGTGAAAACTTAGTGGACACAAAACTCTTATCGGCACCAGTATCGAATAGTATGGAAGCATAACGATTATTGAGAAGGAACGTACCAGTAACAACGTTCGGATCTTCTCCTCTCTCGTTCTCGAGTGCATACACTCTTCCATGAGCAGCTCCAGCTTCCACACGTTGGTCCCCATTATCTTGTCGTCCACGGTTTCCTCCAGCTCCACGGTTTCCATTATTGTACCCATTACCACCCGATCCTTGATTTCCTCGGTTCCACGATTCCCTACACTCGTTCCGATAATGTCCTTTCTTTCCACATCCATAGCAAGTAACATTTGCTTTGCTCATAGTTTCAGGAGTAACTTGAACCATAGCAAGTGGTCGAGCTCTACAATCCTTAGCTATGTGTCCCATCTTAGAGCAATTCTTGCACATTACAGTACATCGACCAGAATGATGCTTGTAACATCGGTTACATTTGGGTGCATCTCCATTATAGTTCTTCTTGTCTCCATCTCCCATGGCATAAGCTCTAGTAGTTATTTGTCTCTTGTTTCGACGGTCATTACCCTTAGAGTGATCATCCCTCTTTCTCTTTCCATTCTTATCCTTCTCAGCTTCTTCCAATGCCAAAGAGTCCATCAATTGTTGAGTGATAGTGATAGCCTCAAGAATGTTTGCAGGCTTAGCAGATATCACATCGTTCCTGGTAGCTACCGGCAATCCATCGGTATACCTCTCAATCTTTTGGGTCTCAGTCCTAACCATATCGGGACAAAGTAAGGCCAACTCACGATAACGGCGATTGTAAGTTGCCATATCGGTACCTTTCACTTTGTGGTTCCAGAACTCAATTTCCAACTTCTTAATCTCATTCCTTGGGCAGTAAGTCTGAATCAGCAAAGACTTAAATTGCTCCCAAGTCATAGCGTAAGCCACATCACTCCCAACCGAGTTACGGTAATTGTTCCACCAAGTTAAAGCTTCATCCTTGAAAGTAAAAGAAGCAAACTTTACCTTCGCATTCTCCGCACAACCACTGACATTAAACACTGAATCAGTCTTCTCAATCCACCTAACCAAGTAAACCACTCCTTCAGTTCCACCAAACTCAACGGGTCCACAGATCTTAAACTCCTTGTAGTTACATCCATTAGCACGAACAGGTGGAAATGTTTCGGCAGAATTGTTGGAATGATTTGACTCAGCTAGTAGCTCAGCAACTCGTTGCTCCACAAGTTGATTGATCATTGCTTGATCCACAGTAGGTGCATTAAGTGGAACATGATCATTGTATCCATGAACATCAACATTTTGATCCCTGTTGTTGCGGTTAGTAGTGTCCAGGTTATCAGGAGTAGGGGTCTCAACATTTCGAGCTGGACGGCGTCCTCGACGACTAGGGGTAGCCGTTGCAGGTCCAGTTCTGGTAGCTCTAACAGGGTTTCTTCGTGGGGCCATTGATCTGAAACATCATACAAGTTCGTGAGTCTCCGATAGGACTTATCATATGCTCAACAAGAATTAAATCAACGAAGCCAAGTCACGGAAAGAATAGCAACAATGCACCATGGAACATCAATAAAACGGATAAGGACTCAATTTCCATAACACCCAAAATCACATAATACCATATACTAATAACCATCAACCATACAATAGCGATCTAACATCGTTCCAACTACTGGGTAACACAAAACGTACTAATCGTTCCAAAAGAGACGAATACTGAACAAAATACATCAAAACATGATAATTAGCTTTTCTAACCGAACACTCCTCGGTTAAGAAAGCAAAAAAGACAACCTAACCCAAGCAACTAGCCACGCTGCTGGCGGAGGCTCCTCAACTCCTGCCTCAAGCCATCAAGATCCCTCCATAATGATCCTAGCTCAACGCTATGTGTGTCTCGGTCTCTCTTGAGGTTAGCCACCCTCCTTCTCCAGCTCGGCATTCCTTTGCCATAGCTTGCGGTCGGCCTCTCGAGCTGTAACAAAACCTCGCTGTAAACTATCGATATGCTCATGAACCTCCATCAAAACTCTCCTCATCTCAGTAGTCCTGCCCACAACCACAGTCATATCCACTCTCAAATCCGCTATGAACTCTCCAATAACCTTCTCAAGTCGATCAGATACACGTGCAACTCTCTCACTAAGCTCAGTAATCCGAGCCCACAACCTACCAATCTCACCTAACTCTGCATGCTCAGCAGAAACCTCAGAAGATGCATCCGACCCAACGGGACTACCAGGTGGCAACTCAAACAAGAACGGATGATCAGGTGAATCAGGCTCAATCGGATGTACAGGTGAATCAGGCTCCTCAGCCTGAGCTGGTGGCACCAACACATCATCATCCTCAGGCATCTCATCCTCCTGAGGGTCATCCTCCTCCTCAGGGTCATCATCATCACCCTGCTCAGCCTCCTGAGGGTCATCAGCCTCATCCTCACCCTCGTACTCCTCCTCCTCATCGGAAGGGTACATCATCAATCGTCGTCGCCTAACAGGTGAACCATGTGGTGAAGAGGTAGGTAATCTAGGACGACGACGCAATGATGCGGGTGGCGCCTCAGACAGAAGAGAGTGAGCATCAATCTGTAAAGGTGGTGAAGTAGGGCACACCGACATACGTGCCGTAGCTCGGTGGGCAAAACGTGGAGCCACACGAGCCAAAGCCTGATGAAGAGTACGCTGCCTCGATGTACCAGGGAGCCCTAGAGAAGATGAGGGTCCCTGCGTAGATGCAGCAGATGGTGCTGAAGTAGAACCTGTCGGTGTCATAGTAGCTGAATGCATGGCAACCTGGTAAGGGTCATCAGGAGCCATGGTGAACTGTGCTGGCAATACCGGTGTAGTAAGAATATCCTCAACAACATCAGGCGTGTGGGAGGCCATAGTCTGTGACAACGGCGTATGGTAGGTGTAAGTGTTTCAAAAACAACTAAACCGCGAACTCAAAATACCATATCCAAAAATCATCATGTAATCCCAAATCGTATATAATCAAGAAAGATTTAAAATACCGCATTATTAAAACCATTCTCAAAACAATTAAGCCATATAATTCCTCAAAACACATATAATTCCTCAAAACGCATCATATCACTAAATCAATAAACCTCAATTCCTCAAATCATCTCAAGAATCCCAAATCTATCAATCATCCCAATAATCTCATAATACCTTAATAACAACAATGATGCTTCGGCTTGGCGGGCTGGCGGGCAATGGTCGAGGATAGTTTTCTATAAAAATCGGTTATAGTTTAGGTGTCTATTTACCTAGTTCTCTATAACCTGGCTCTGATACCAATCTGTAACACCCCCAAAATTTGGTACAGCGGAAGACTCAACAAGCTTTCGGGGTGCTACGGGGATTGGTATCCAAACACAAGACATAAAAGAACGAGATAAAGTAAACATAATAAAAATACAACCACGCGGGGTTTTAAAGTTTACATTATCCCAAAATCGTCCAAAGTCAGGCCCAAAAGAAAATAAATATAGGTCCACAATAGTTATCAGAGTTTTAGAAATAAAGATCCATAACCGGTGCCAAATGCCAAGCCTCCAATCCCAAGCATCCGCAGAGCATCACTTAATTACCTGAGAAAACGTGCTAAAAGTCAGCTTTCGCTGGTGAGATCATAGGTTTAGATTCTTAATTCAATATAGTAGACATATACGCAAAACGCTTGCTAGCTAGACTAGGCCTCAATCATCCAACCAAAATATCCAACCAAAATATTCCAACCAAGATATTCCAACCAAAACAAATCATCCCTATAGGTGCACGCTATAGCTCAAATCAATCCAATCAATAGCTTACCTAGCTCAAGTCTAGGCCTCGCTCTTTAACCAATCCAATAGCTTACCTAGTTTGGGACTAGGCCTCGCTCAACAACCAAATTAATAGTTTACCTAGTTCGGGACTAGGCCTCGCTTAATCCTACCTAGTTCTATAAGCATAGCAAGTTTTAAATAAACAAAGCGATAATAGTCCACATAAAACATTTGCACGTTTCTCACCCCAAGTATTGAAAACATAGTTCAACAGAAAAAGTGGGGCTATGACTCACCTCAAGTCCCGAAATCCTCAAAAGAAACGATAGAAGAAAGACGTAAGTAATCTCAAGCAACTCACGTAACGGCGACTACAGACTCGACACTTCCTAACAATATCAAACCCGTTCAGAAATCATTTCCTCAAAATCAAATATTCCCATTCCCAAACGTATTCCATTTTACTTTCCAAAATTATCCATTTCTCGAATTAACTTCATTTTCATTTGAAATTCGACGTTTGGTATCCATACGGGTGGAGGGTCGACACAGCACAAACCAAAAAGCCTCAACAAAGAACATTAATAAGACAACTATAGGTCTAATGTTAGCCCAATATATTATTTAAATAATTATCGAAGCTTATCAGATCCGTCGATTTGGTAATCTCCCATATTTATTTACGTAATATATCGTTCCAAGATTATACCCAACCTAAAGCACATTGCACATAAGTTTCTATTTGGTATATGTCGTAGTCCAATGAATTCCCTATATATATCGTCGAATCGGCCAAATTCCACGAGACATATAGTAATTTATTATCCTAAAATATATACCACATCCTATGGGCATCGTGGGATACGATGCCCATTAATATACCCATTTTATATCGTCAAATAACTCGATCTAGAATAAGTCATTCGATATATAAAATGTTTATATTAACCGTCATATATCCGTGACAACACAAAGCCACAATATAAAGCCCAGTTGGACTTTAAAGACCTACAATTCGTATAACTCGATAAGTTTCTAATTTATAAATAAAATCACATTTTTAATTATTATTTACCCGACTTATGTTTCGCCATTATTTATATAGTTATTATTTATAATAATATCCCGACATTTATTACACTATTTGCATAGTATAATAACTATCGTTTTATTGTTATAACGTTTACTCGTGATCGTTTTATTATTAATATACGCATTTATATATATATATATATATATATATATATATATATATATATATATATATATATATATATATATATATATATATATATATATATATATATATATATATATATATACGTTTAACACGTCTATATATACGTTTATAAACGATTATATTCTTAATAATATTATTACGAGTATGATTTTTAATATTGATTTTTAAATATTTATCGAGTCATAGAATTTGGTCACATGTCCGAGTCATGACCCTCGGCTCATAGCCCAAGTCCAAATAATAAAATCAAGTCACAATAATAAATCAACTCCGTCCAAACAATCCCATAACCACGTGCTACAACATGAGGGTCCGACTACGGCACCCAACTAACCTATCTCCGTCATCTAATTGACCGTCTCACAATCGGTCCCCAATTCCATACTCGTCAACACAACTCCAAATATACTCATAATCAAGAAATACCGCATCGCGTCCAAAAAAATACCAAATGTCCGCATCACAATCATAACAAAAATAAATAATAATGACAAGTAACATATATTGTCCGGAAACCAAGTAGCAACGGGTTGAGTTACCAAGTCAACCCGGGTCAAACATAAGCTCAAAACATGAAATGGAGCCACACCCGAGACTAAACATAACCGACCACACGGGTCGACAAAACATAACCGAGAGCAACCAAACGAGAACCCAAGACAACAACAACATCAAGTCGAGCCACAATCGACCAAAACTACCACTAGTAATAACCCATCATCAAAAATCAAGAAGAAAAAACCATAACACCTCCAAGACTCTAATTCGAGTCGAGGAGTGGCACACCGAGACCTAGGGTCTCGGTCAAGCTCAATACGAGCCACAAAAACCAAACCAAACGGGTCCAGCAATCCAAATCCGAGCACAAATAGATCAAGAATCGACCCCCAAGGATACCAAACTCGTTTTTATAACAAAACCCATCATCATTTCAATATTAACATCCCAAAAATACCAAGATTCAATTCGGGTTCGACTCAAAATAGTCAAACCCGACCCAAAACTCATGTTTTCTCACCTCCAAATCGAATGAAAACCAAGATAAATGATGATGTGGTGGCGTGTGGTGCGGCGGTAATAATAAAAACGAAGGGGGAAGGTGCGTGTTTCACACCACAAGAATAAGAAAATGATGGGGAGTATTTTGGTGGTGGTGGTGTGGTGTGGAAGTCGGCGGTGGTGATGGTGTTGGGGTGGCTGCCGGCGGCTAGGGAGATGGGGAAGAAGAGAGGTGGGTGTGGTGATAATATTATGAGGGTTAGGGTTAGGGGAGAGGATTAAATACCCGAATTTTACATATTAGTCCCTCAAGTTTCCCTTTTCCAAAACTAGCCACAAATACTTTTAGTTTTAGGTGAATATTAATAAACGGTTCTCCCACAAGACGATTACTCGATCATAGAAGTATTAAATTCTCGCCAAACATATTCGTACACGTCATAAATGATTTTTCCCAACAACATTCCCCGAAATATATAGATATGTATGAAAAACATAATATTTACTTAACGATGAATCGCTACCGTAAAAGATTAAAATTCGTTAGGTTAATCTAGTGCCGGAGTCAATGTAGTGCCAAAGATAACGATCCCACAATAAATCATCACAACCGAAACAAATCAAACCATAAATAAATAACTAAATCTCATAAACATCGTACGATTAAAAAAATCAAGTACCAAGGTTCGTAAAATATCTCGTCACAATAAACTTTCAAAAATATCCAAATTTTATAATTCAATGTAATGCGGGTTTTATAAAACGACTCCCTATTTTGCCAGTTGTCACAGGATGGCAGAAAAAGAGAAGGGATTTGTTAAGCGTTCTGATGGAGTATTATGTTTTGGAGAGCGAAGTTGGGTACCATTGTATAGAGGAATTCGAGAGTTGATTATGCATGAGTCGCATAAGTCAAGATACTCTATTCATCCTGGGTCTGACAAGATGTACCAGGATTTGAAAAAGTTATATTGGTGGCCAAATATGAAGGCAGATATAGCGTTGTACGTTAGTAAATGTTTGACATGTTCTAAGGTTAAAGCCGAACATCAAAGACCGTCAGGATTATTGACGCAGCTAGAACTCCCAGTTTGGAAGTGGGAGCGGATCACAATGGACTTTATTACCAAATTACCAAAGACAGCTAGCGGTTGTGACGCTATATGGGTAATTGTGGATCGATTGACTAAGTCTGCTCATTTCATGGCGATTAGTGAAGATGATAGTGTTGAAAAACTTGTGAGGTTGTATGTGAAGGAGATAGTTTCTCATCATGGAGTTCCGATATCGAATATTTCTGATCGCGACAGCCGCTTTACGTCAGCGTTGTGGCGATCACTTCAAACCGCTTTGGGGATGATACTTGATATGAGTACTGCATATCACCCCCAAACCGATGGTCAAAGTGAGAGAACCATTCAGACTTTGGAGGATATGCTTCGTGCATGTATAATAGACTTTGGTAAAGGCTGGGAGAAATATCTACCCCTTGCGGAGTTCTCCTACAACAATAGCTACCACACAAGTCTTAAAGTTGCACCGTTTGAAGCTTTATATGGTCGTAAATGTCGTTCACCTATTGGTTGGGCAGAAGTTGGAGATAGCCAACTCACAGGCCCTGAACTTATTTTGGAAACTACTGAGAAAGTAACGCAAATTCGAGATCGATTACAAGCAGCTAGAGATAGGCAGAAAAGTTACGCCGATCAGAGACGTAAACCCCTAGAATTCCAGGTTGGAGACAAAGTGATGCTGAAAGTCTCACCTTGGAAGGGTGTGATACGTTTTGGGAAACGTGAGAAACTTAATCCCCGCTACATTGGACCATTTCTTATTTTGGAAAGAATTGGGCCCGTGGCTTATCGGTTGGAATTACCACCGGAATTGAGTAAAGTTCATGATGTGTTTCATGTTAGCAATTTGAAGAAGTGTCTTTCGGATGAAACTCCGGTTATACCAATTAAGGATATTCGTGTGGATGAAAGTTTGAATTTTGTGGAAGAGCTGATTGAGATACTGGATAGAGAGATTAAACGACTTAAGAGAAGTCGTATTCCGCTCATCAAAGTTCGTTGGAATTCGCGGCATGGACCGGAATTCACGTGGGAACGTGAGGATGAGTTTCGAATGAGATATCCGAAGCTTTTTACTTCGTAGATGGTTTGTTCCGAGAGAAACCCAGGACGGGTTTCTTCTGAGGCTGGGAGGATGTGACAACTGAAAAATTAGGGAGTCATTTTGAAAATCCGCATTACTTTAAAAATTATAATTTTGGAATATTTGAAAAGTTTATCGTGACGAGATATTTTATGAACGTTGGAATGTGATTTTAATTGTACGTTATTTATGGGATTCGATTATTTATTAATGGTTTGGTTTGGTTTATTCGTGATGATTTATTTTTGAGATCATTATTTTGGCACTACATTGACTCCGGCACTAGAATAACCTAACAATTTTAATTATTTTAATATTGGTTCGGATATTTATATTTTTGGAACGTATCGCGAGGTTTTGATTATTTTGGAACGATTTCAGTTCGAGGAAGTTGATTTGTTATTTAACGTTTCGGATTTGGTCCGTGTATTTACACCGGACTACTTAACCCACTTTACCCCTTAATATATTACTATCATTAATAAAAAGGTTTTTTTTTATAAGAGTAAATTGAAAATCGTCCTTGTGAAAACCTGATAAAGCAACACAACAACACCATCACCTTTACCAACATTCACATCTCTCTCTCTCTCTCTTTTTTAACACACCATCACCGCCACCCCTAAACCTCCAATAGCGCCACCACCGCCACTCTCACACCAAAAAATAACACCACCATCTTAATCATCTTTTCCCGATCTATCTATTGGTATAAACCACGCACGATTTGGACCACCTTAACACCCCGTCCGAATTAATACCACTACTCTAACACCACCATTTTTGTTTAACCTTGTTGGGTTTTTAAAGAAATCAAGTTTGGAGTCGATTTTGAAGGTGAGTGGCCACAAATCTCACTCGTGTGCCTCGATTTGTGATTTAATCCGTGTCCACACGGGTTATATTTGTTGGGTTTCGAAATATAATGATGGGGAAATGATATTTTTGTCAATAAAATTCGTTTGGTATCTTGGGTTTTGGTTTTGACGCGAGTTTGATGCTCGACTTATGTTATGGGTCGCGTTTGGTTTTGATTGTTGGCTTGTATGGAGCTTGGCCAAGACTTAAGGTCTCGGTGTGACCCTTTTCTTGGCTCGTTGGGAACCCAAGAAGACTCATGGTCCGATATTATTTGATACTTGGTTGTATTTGGTGACCAATTTGAGGTTATGGTTGTTTGGTAATTTTGTTGTTGTCGTGGTTTGTTGCCGACGACCCTATGGGTCCGTTTGGTTCGACTTGGCTCGTATTAGAGCAATGCCGAGACCTAGAGGTCTCAGGCGTGACCATAATATGATTATTGTGGTGTCGTTTTGACCCGGGTTTGACTTGGTAAGTCGACCCGTACGTATGTTATATATATTGTTGTTGAGGTTTATATTTGTTGGATGATATTAATTGTTGACTTTATTATTATGGGTTCATGGTTATTTGTTCAGCTTGAAGTGGTACATGGACTTGTGATTTGGATTATGGAGTTGTGTTGACGAGTGTGGATTTGGGGACCGATTATGAGACGGTCACTAGAATGACGAAGATAGGATTAGTTGGGTGCCGTAGTCGGGCCCTCATGTTGTAGCTCGTGGATTTGGGATTGATTTGGACGGAGTTGATTTATTTATTTTGACTTGGTTATTATTTTGGACTTGGACTATGAGCCGAGAGTGATGACTCGGACATGTGACCAAATTCTTATGACTCGATAAATATTTAAAATCAAACATTAAAAACAATACTCGTAATAATATTATTGATAATATAATCGTTTATATACGTATATATAGACGTGATAAACGTATATATATATATATATATATATATATATATATATATATATATATATATATATATATGCGTATATTAGTAATAAAACGATCACGAGTAAACGTTATAATATTATAACGATAATTATTATATTATGCAAATAGATAATTATTATAATAAATGTCGAAGTATTATTATAGATAATAACTATAAATGATTTCGAGAAATAATACGTCGGGTAAGTAATAATTAAAAACATTACTTTTTATAAATTTAGAAAAACTTATCGAGTTATACGAGTTGTGGTTACTTAAAGTCCAAGTGGGCTTTATTATGTGACTTTTGTGTTGTCACGGATATATGACGATTAATATAAACATTTTCTATAACATGTGACTTATTTAATCGACGAATTAGATCGAGTTATTTGGCTATATAAAATGAGTATATTAATGGGCATCGTATCTCACGACGCCCATAGGTTGTGGTATATGTATTAGGATAATAAATTACTATATATCTCGTGGAATTTGGCCAATTTGACGATATATATAGGGAATTTATTGGACTACGATATATACCAAATAGTATACTTCGTGTTATGTGCTTTAGGTTGGGTATAATTTTGGAATGATATATTACGTAAATAAATATGAGAGATTACCAAATCGACGGATTTGATAAACTTCGGTGATTTATTTAATTAATATATTGGGCAAATATTAGACCTATAGATGGTTTATTATTTCCTTTCGTTGTTACTTCTTGGTTTGAGTTGTGTCGACCCTTCACCCATATGGATACCAAACGTCGAATTTCAAATTAATATGAAGATAATTCGAGAAATGGATATTTTTGGAAAGTAAAAATGGAATACGTTTGGGAATGGGAATATTTGATTTTTGAGGAAATGATTTCTGAACGAGCTTGATATTGTTAGGAAGTGACGAGTCTGTAGTTGCCGTTACGTGAGTTGCTTAAGTTTGCTTACTTCTTTCTTCTATCGATTTCTTTTGAGGATTTTCTGGACTTGAGGTGAGTCATAGCCCCACTTTTACTCTTGAACTTTGTTTTCAATACTTGGGGTGAGAAACGTGCAAATTGTTTTATGTGGACTATTATCGCTCTTTGATTTTAAAACTTGTTATGCTTATAGAACTAGGTAGGATCAAGCGAGGCCTAGTCCCGAACTAGGTAAGCTATTGATTTGGTTATTGAGCGAGGCCTAGTCCCGAACTAGGTAAGCTATTGATTTGGTTATAGAGCGATGCCTAGTCCCGAACTAGGTAAGCTATTGATTTGGTTGTTGAGCGAGGCCTAGTCCCAAACTAGGTAAGCTATTGGATTGATTATAGAGCGAGGCCTAGACTTGAGCTAGGTAAGCTATTGATTGGATTGATTTGAGCTATAGCGTGCACCTATAGGGTTGATTTGATTTTGGTTGGATTATTTTGGTTGGATGATTGAGGCCTAGTCTAGCTAGCAAGCGTTTTGCGTATATGTCCACTATATTGAATTATGAATTTAAACCTATGATCTCACCAGCAAAAGCTGACTTTTAGCACGTTTTCTCAGGAAATTAAGTGATGCCCTTTGGATGCTTGGATTGGAGGCTTGGCAATGGCACCCGGTTATGGATCTATTTTCTAAAACTCTGATAACTTATTGTGGACCTACGTATATTTCTTTTGGGCCTTACTTTGGATAATTCTTGGGATAAATGTAAACTTTAAAACCCGTTTTGGTTGTGTTTTTCTTATGTTTACTTTATCTCGTTCTTTCATGACTTTGAATGGATACCAATCCCTGTAGCACACCGAAAGCTTGTTGAGTCTTCCGCTGTATTAAATTTTTGGGGTGTTACAAGTGAGAAGAATTAATGAAATGAGAAGAGTGAGAACAAATTATAGCCACATATTTCAAATAAGGAAAGAGAAATAATAGGAGATGCATCTATTTTTTATTGGGTGCATCTAATATTTGTGGTTGTAGTTTTTTCTCATTCTTCTCATCTTAATTATGTTTCTCATTTGATCCTAAGTCTAGAGTCTATTACCAAATCCAATCACTTCACAAACCTTGCTACAGATATACTCCAACCAAACACAAAGAGAAACACAATGAAGATCATATGTTACTCAAATTTAACATAAGGCAACACATTATTACTAAGATTCAAACCATCATTACAAATGTAAACATCAAAAAGAAGTGTCATGATAATAGATTTATGTAAACGTGTTCACTTCATCGGACTTTCACTAATTTTTGCACCTGACTCCTCCAAGACACTAAAACACAAAATCCCATTCCTTAATCCACAACCGATCATGAAATCTCACGATTTGCTTACTCCATTATCCTGCTTCTTGGACTGCTATTTTGATATGAACTAGAGGATGAAAGAATGTGTTATACGCATGTAAATGGTATTAGTTGATAGAAGAAAAGGTAAATAGTGTACCTTCTTCCTTCATAAAGGTGATTTTGTAGCTTGATTGCTCATGAGATAGCGCTTTCAACAATGAATTCAAGTCACTGAAGTGTTGCTCGCGTTTGGAAGAGGAAATCAGCACAAACTTAATACTAGTATTAGTTTGGCCCTCATGTTCTTGTTGAAGCAGTTTCTCATATGTATACTGATCAAGAGAAAAGAAATAAATTAATTGATTTTGCATAGAAACAGAATCTAAACCATATTCAAGTGCAATGGAAATGAAACAATACAAATGTAATGTAAACACATATAAATCTTACCTTTGCAACATGACGTGTGTACATGTCAGTACAAACATCCAGTTTTAAAGTTAGAGATCGAGGCCGAAAACACCACAACACAGCATCCAGAAGAGCTAAATAACGCGGTGTTTCCCAGAAGTTCTGCTGTTTTAGCTTAACATGCTCAAGTTCATAAGGTGGTGACTGGATCATCTTTAACTTCTCAACATCTATGATATCATGTAAGACAATTGGTAACAGAACTTTGTCTGAGGCATTGTTTTATATCGTTGTTTAGGAGCATGTAATAGCCAATAAATTGCAGAAAATAAATGAACTTGAGGAAATACCAAATTAAAAGCCAACTTCAAAACTTTGAAAATGCTATTCTTGTCCAAGAATTTCCTCAACTTCTCAAACCAAAGAATGCCAAAAGACTGTGTTGTCTCATATTTCATACATCTTTTCGACAGGGACGAATCCTCCCATGATGAAGGTGCTAAACTGTGAAAATAAATTCGGTCATAATACTCGAACAAAAGTAAATTGGGTGCATTTAAATCAATCTCAACCAAATCACATTGCGATTGTAGTCGTATTTTCTTCAAGGAATGGTTTGACAACTTCAGGTAGTTAACATTAGATGGAAGGTCTAAAGACACTTTCTCGAGGAGCGGGAAGTTAGAAAAGAAGTCATTAAATCCTTTAAAAGGAAGCCCGTAGTAACAAAATGTTGTTAGCTTTTTGCATGAACCCAAAAACATAGAGGGTGCCTTTTCTGTATCATTCCGTAAAAGAAAATAACTTAGATTTGGAGCTTCAATATCTATTCTTTCAAGTAGAAAACCTCTGTGATAGTAAATCACAACTTTTAAAAGATTCTGATGCCTTTTAACACAGAATGTTTTGAAGTCATAATAATATTCAAGATAAATTTCTTCAAGAAGAGGGCAACCTTTGGTCAGATACTCGATCACACCATCGTCTATCGGGATATAGGAAAGCAACAACAGCCTCAATGACTGAAGTTTCACAGTGCTAACCATCAAGGACGAAGGCAATTCACACATCTGCAACGTCAAAGATGTTAACGAAGAGGCAGATAAGAGTTTGTTAGACAAACGAAACATTGGCGGCAGATTCCTGGGACAATAATCAAATTGAATATCCATCATTTGCAAGCCTTTTTCAAGAACTAAATCAACACAACGTTCAAAAACTTCTATTTCTTCAAAATATATGATATTTGTAGAGATACTGAGTGTGTGTGCACTGATTTTTTGCTCACAGAATCTTGACACGGTGTATTCTACATATTTATAAAACTTGTGCATATTATACTCCTTATCATACTTTCTAGCAACCGAATTAAACCAGGACCCGTCTCTATGGAAATACAAAAATGGACATTTAGCCGTTAGAGCGAACCATTCCTTAGACAACACACTCATTCGAACACGCGATTTTGCATCATGCAGAAGATACGACAGCATGTGGTGAACAATAGAGTCCGGAAGCATTGAAATACGGTCGGCTGTATCTATCGTGTTTTCCTCCATCTTGTTGTTTGATCCTACTGAAAGCAAATCCCATGGATCAAACCACATATCCACTTTAAGTTTTAATGTAAAACCACACAGTTGCACATTATGCCAAAATAAAGAGTCGTCATAAACATTCATACACCAAATAATATAAATTATATACAAAACAAGTATATATAATACCATACAATCAACCTCAACTTTAAACAAGTTTCCATTACACGTTAATTCTTCTTCAAAACTTAACTTAGGGAGCGTTTGGCTTGCTTTTGTGTCATCAAATTCAAAATACATACACTATCTCCTAAAGTGCTTTATTTGCACGTGCCTACTAACAAGCAAGAAAGATATAAGCAAACCAAGACGGACCTAGAATTTTTGGGAGAGTGTTGCAAAAATATTTTTAGAATGGTCTTGCACATATTCTTTTATTGTCGGTACAAAACTTTGCATCATAAATTTCTTTTTTTTTGCTAAACTAAAGATGCACCGTAAAGAAGAATGTAGCATAAATATATTATTAAGGTTGCACGTATCAAAAAACAACACTTTTAAAAAGAATTACACTTCGCGGCTCAAATTCAGCACACCTGGCTCCCAAGTGGGTACGTCAATGCAAACGCCCTCTTAAAGTAAACGGGTTCCTATCTACAAAACTACACTATTATAAGAATTACAGTCAGGTGTACATAAACACAAAGCCAATATATTAACCTCGCCACATACTAACATATGGAATAAGCCAATAACATTATAAGCCAAATATATAATCTAGTACTGTACAGTACAAAAAGAAAATATATTATTGAGACATGTTACACAATTCATCAGAAAAGTTACCTTGTTGATAACTTGATATTGCTTAGAAGAATAATCAGAATGAAGTAAACGAGTATTCGAGATGAATTATGCGTTAGTCCTTTTTTATCATTTATGAGTAAATTATATAGATGGTCCCTGACACTCCCTGTGGTTTGCTCAAAGTTTCACCCACAGTCCCTGAAAGTTAAAAGTTGCACGGATAGTCCCTATCTTTGAAAAGAATAACAATCATGGTCCCTCCACTTAACCGGTGTTAGTGGCTTCCGTTATCTTTTGCATCGTTAGTCCCTTTTTGTTAAATATCATTGCATCGTTAGTCCTTTATAAAAAAAATTAGAAAAAAAATCAAAAAAAAATTATAAAAAAATCAAAAAAAAATATTTTTGATTTTTTTTTTCAATTTTTTCAAAAAAAAATATTTTTGTTCGAAAATTTTTCTAAAAAAAATTTCTAAAATTTTTTTTTTCAATTTTTTTTGTTCGAAATTTCTAAAAAAATTAATTTTCAAAAAAAATATTTTTTTGTTCGAAAATAATCAATTTTTTTCTAAAAAATCAAAAAAAAAATTAGAAAAGAAATTTGAAAAAATTGAAAAAAAAAATCGAACAAAAAAATATTTTTTTTTGAAATTTGATTTTTTTTTTATAAATTTCGAACAAAAATTTTTTTTTTTTGAAAAAATTGAAAAAAAAAATAAAAAATATTTATATATATTTTTTTTTTATAAATTTTTTTTGATTTTTTTTCTAATTTTTTTTTAGAAAAAAAAATTTTGAAAATATTGAAAAAAAAAATTCGAACAAAAAAATAATTTTTATTTTTAAATTTGATTTTTTTTTAGAAATTTCGAAAAAAAAAAATTCGAACAAAAATATTTTTTTTTGAAAAAATTGAAAAAAAAATCAAAAATAATTTTTTTTTTATAAATTTTTTTTGATTTTTTTTCTATTTTTTTTTTAGAAAAAAAATTTTGAAAATATTGAAAAAAAAATTGAAAAAATTGAAAAAAAAAATTCGAACAAAATTTTTTTTTTTTTTTTTTTTGAAATTTGATTTTTTTTAGAAATTTCTAACAAAAAAAAATTTAGAAATTTTTTTTAGGAAAATTTTCGAACAAAAATATTTTTTTTTGAAAAAGTTGAAAAAAAAATCAAAAATATTTTTTTTTTATTTTTTTATAAATTTTTTTTGATTTTTTTCTAATTTTTTTTATAAAGGACTAACGTTGGAATGATATTTAACAAAAAAGGACTAACAATGCAAAAGATAACGGAAGCCACTAACACCAGTTAAGTGGAGGGACCATGAGTGTTATTCTTTTCAAAGATAGGGACTATCCGTGCAACTTTTAACTTTCAGGGACTGTAGGTGAAATTTTGAGCAAACCATAGGGACCATCTATGTAATTTACTCTTTATTTATTTATTTTTCTGTTGAGGGGATGTTGTTTAACCTTATTGGGCCGGCTAATGGACTCATTTAACTTTTGAAAATATAATTAGCTTAAAATTTTCTGCTTATCAGCTGACTAACTTACTTGAGCTCTGCTTTTTAATATCAATGAGCCGGTCAAATAAGCTGATAACTCCTGTAGAAATCATAAGACAAGTAGGATTGAATCCAACCAACTACCCCTTGATTCAAATAGATAATTGTAATGTTACAATACAAGAACAGATAACCGAAAGATAGAACCTGGTGATGTATCCAACCAGTATATACAACAAGGACCGACCAGTATATACAACAAGGACTGGATCAATGTATTGATCAGTCAACAATGGGACAGCCTCACAAGAGAGATGGTATCGATATTATCAGTTAGAGAGAAGAAGAAGATGAGTTGTGTTGGAACCAAGAATACGCTCCTCCTTAAGAATCGGCTTTAGCCCCTGAACAATACAACATAGACAAACAAAGATTGAAAAATTATTAGAGTTAGAATAGTTTCTGCAATGTGCAGAAACAACCCTCTGTACATAGAAGGTGAAGGTTTGAACGAATTATTCAACACCCTCCCTCAAACCTTTAACTCTAACTCTGAACATGTCCATCATTCCAAGATTATTACACAACAGCTTGTGTTGCTTACAATCCAAAGCTTTTGTCAAAACATCAGCTATACGAATTTTCTCAGTTTTCAAAAACACCACCTGACACCTTTTCTCTAACAAGGTGTACATCAATTTCAAAATGCTTGGTTTTTTCATGAAAAACAGGATTTTTAGCAATTTGCAGAGCAGAACTATTGTCACAATACAACACAACTGGTAACAAGTCTTTCACACCCATGTCACCAAGTAAATTGGATAACCATATTACTTCACATGTAACAGAAGCCATGCTTCTGTATTCAGCCTCAGCTGATGACTTGGAAAGAGTGGGTTGCTTTTTACTTTTCCAGGTTACTAAAAAGTCACCCAAAAACACACAGTAACCAGATAGATTTCCTAGTAACTGGACATCTAGCCCAGTCAGAATCAGCATAAGCTGTGAGCTTAAGATTACCCTTTTCATTAATTTGAATCCCATTCCCAGGAGATCCTTTCAAGTATCTCAAAACTCTTAAGGCAGCATCTAAATGAGATTCAAGAGGAGCATGCATATGCTGGCTTAAGCAGTGAACAGGGTATGATATATCAGGTCTAGTATTGGTAAGGTAAATAAGTTTACCAACAAGCTTTTGATAATTTCCAATATTAGAAAGAGCTTTATCATTAGCAGGCTCAATATGATTAAGAGTAGTGTTTTCAGGTAAAGGAGTCTGAACTGGTTTGCAAGCAAGCAAACCATATTCATGTAAAAGTTCAAGACAGTATTTCCTTTGACTTAAACACACTCCATTTTCATTTTTTAAAACCTCAATACCAAGAAAATACTTAAGTTTTCCTAAATCTTTGATTTGGAACTTAGACTTCAAAAATAGTTTAAGATTGCACCTTTAGAGCCTTGGTTATCAAAACCAGGGGGTAATGTCATATAAACATCCTCAGTCAAGTCACCATACAAGAAAGCATTATTAATGTCAAGTTGAAACAGACTCCATTTATTTCACACAGCCATATTGATCATGCATCTAACAGTAGACATCTTAACAACAGGAGTAAAGGTTTCAAGGTAGTCAAATCCCTCCCTCTGGCTGTAGCCTTTGGAAACAAGCCTGGCTTTATACCTTTCAATTTCACCAGTTGATTTATATTTAATTCTCCATAACCACTTACTTCCTACAACTTTTCTTCCTTTAGGAAGAGCACATTCAGTCCAAGTATTATTTCTTTTTAAAGCAGGTTATTATTTTTAATAGCCTCAACATAAGTAGTTGGTTCAACAGATTTGTTTAAGGTGGTAGAGAAACAATAATTGGCAGGACTAAGATTAGAATACCTCACAAAATTTTCAAGCCCATATTTAACACTGCTACCTACAACAAAGTCATTAAACTTAGTAGGCATTTTTGTATTTCTAACAGACTTTCTAAGAGCAGGATGCTCTTGACTTGTGTTCTGAGTAGGAGCAGTTTGTGCAATATAAGAATTAGAACCAGAAGGGACATTTCCCTCAGATAGAGTATTGTCACCCATGGATGTTGCAGTACTATTGATCCCACCATCATCAGACGTATATGTACTTCTGGGGCAAGAACCAGCACCACCATCATCATATGGGGTATTTGTACCTCTCATTTCATCATTGGGTTTTTGATTAAAAGGTTCATCAAAAAAATTCAGATCATTTATAGTAGTATCAGAAACCTGATGAGTTTTAAGTTTAGAATTTATTTTAAATGGAAAGATGGTTTCATAAAATTGAACATCTCTGGAATGAAAAATCATTTTAGATTCAAGATTGTAAACTCTGTAAGCCTTGTTTGTAATAGAAAAACCAATGAGAACACATTTTTCAGATCTGGAAGAAAATTTATCATGATTATTAAGAATAGTAGAAAAACATAGGCACCCAAAACTTCTTAAATGAGAAAGTTTTGGTTTTTGACCATACACATGCTCAAAAGGATATTTCCTACTCAGAACAGAAGAAGGTAACCTGTTAATTAGATAAGCAGCAGTTAAAATACATTTAGGCAGTTTAGTCATAATGTGAAGTTCTCTCCATAAGGAGTTAAGCTTATGATAATATTCAGAAACAGTTAATTCACCTTGCTTAAAATTGTTAATTTTCTCCATTAAGTGTAGAATTATAGACCCATCAAGTTTATCATAGGTTTCTTTTAGTTCAGCCCAAACTTCAACAGCATTATCAGAAAACATTTGACTAAGATATAAGTCCTCAGACACAGAGTTAAGCAACCAAGAAAGCACAATAGAGTTACATCTTTCCCACCGATTAGCTAGCACATCACTAGATGCATATGAAGCTTTAATACAAGTACCATCAATAAATCCAATTTTGTTTCTAGTATTAATGGCTAATTTCATAGCAGTGGCCCAAACCCTATAGTTTTCAGACCAGTAAGTTTCACAGATATAATAGAACCAGAACTGATATCATTAGAATACAGATGCAAGGGATTACCCAAGTCAAGATTACTAATAAGTTTCTCATTAATAGAAACATCATAGTCAACCATGATGACAACTAATCAAATAAGACAGATATAATAAGATATAACAAGCATTTAAACATATAATCTCCCAACACCTTCAAACACAAGTAACCACCAATTAACCAACAACTCAACTTCTCAAGACTTCCAAAACTTAACCTCCAGCAGTCTAGACCAACAATAGACTAAAAATTAAAGCAGAAGTATAAATACTCACACCCAAGACTAACAAAGCCCAGCAGAGTGAACTGGGTGTGACCAGAGCAGGTATCCTTGCCACTCAATGGTGGTAGTTCAAGAAGTTAGTCGCACCGTTTGCACGCACTCAACTAAGACCAAGTTATCTTAAAGAAGAGGGAAAAAGAACTTACAATGCTATGTGGAAGAAATTTTTGCGGAATGAGCCACAACACTCTTAATTCACTTAGTTAAGAGATATTGTGACAGAATTAGGTCCCAGTTAACCAACGAGACAGCCAGAACCACAAACCCCTAATTATTGAAAATTAGGGTTTCACGATTCACACAATAAATCACCACAGCCGGAAGATAACCAACCCAATCAACAATTAACCCACCAAGAGCTATAGAATTAACCTTGATTAACTTAGATTTGTAATCAATTGCAAGAAACCCCAAATAACTCCGAAACCCTAGAATCAGAATCGTCAATAGAATCGAGCCAAACGCTCTGATACCATGTAGAAATTATAAGACAAGTAGGATTGAATCCAACCAACCACCCCTTGATATAGATAATTGTAATGTTACAATACAAGAATAGATAACAGAAAGATAGAACATGGTGATGTATTCAACCATTATATACGACATGGACTGGTCAGACAACAATGGAACAGCCTCACAAGAGAGATGGTATTTATATTATCAGTTAGAGAGAAGAAGAAAATGAGTTGTGCTGGAACCAAGAATACGCTCCTCCTTATGTAGACACCAAGAATCAGCTTTAGCCCCTGAACAATACAACATAGACAAACAAAGATAGAAAGATTATTAGAGTTAGAATAGTTTCTGCAATGTACAGAAACAGCCCCTGTACATAGGAGATGAAGGTTTGAACTAATTATTCAACAACTCCCCACCGTATAATAGAGAATGATGATTGTCCTATATGGGTTTCTTAATGTATAGCCAATTTTTGTTCGTATTGTTAGTTTGTATACCAAGTATTTGATACCGATTGTATTGCCACATGAGAATCAGGTTATAGCTACGATATTGTGAATCTTTCCTTGACATAGCCGCGATATCGTATCTGTAAGATCGGTCATGACCAAAGTAAGTTGGGTGCACTTGAATCAATTAATGGGAACCCTGCAGTAACAAAATCTTTTATATTTGGATATTTAATCAAAACATGCTTAAAGAGCATTATACATTATGAAATTAAAAATTATTTTTTTTTAGAAGAATTGCATATTTTTCAAGTTTCATTGGATATATCTACATGTAATTCTCACTAAAACTTTTAATAAAACATGAAAATTATTCTTGTTTATTGATACGTAACAAATATTTTTACTCGACTCTTACACTTACACTAATTGTCTAACAAAACAAATTTTATTACGGCGTAATATAAATTTGACCCATTTGACATTATGAAATTGTCATTTGTCTCAAACAACATAACTCGAGAATTATTTAAATATAATTATTTTTTAAACTTTACTTATTATTGAAATAAAGAAGAAACTGTATAAATTAATTTATTGTCTAGTAGATTTACTTTTCATTTCATAAAATTTGCATGCCTCTTTAATTTTAAAGTATCAAAAGTCTAATTCTTCAATAACAATTTTAACCATTGTTTAATTCTAAAAACAATAGCAATTGACTGACGTAACAAAAGTTTTTTGTCTACTAAGGATTTTAATCATATATTTTTGTTTAGTTGTTTTAAATAATCAAACAATAACAATATGAACGTTAATCGGTACAAACTAATGGCCATCACAAGCAACATTCAGCAATCTTAGTTTGAATGGTGTGATTTTTTGTGAGGGGTTTGCTTCTTTCTCGAAAGCTTCTGTGGTTCGTATTGTTTGTATTTTTGGGTCCCCTTCGTTGAGGTTTTCTAACTTATCTTTAGCCTTCGCGCGCTTCCAAAAAATACATTCAAATCCTTTTGATACTTTAAAATCGATATTTGGTAGTCATGACAAAATATGTGTAAACAACAATCTTTGTTTCATCAACAATCAGATTGAGGGTATACGACTACTTTGAATAAAAATGTTATATGTATTTGAAGAATTGGGTTTTAGTCGAATGTAATAATATTGTTTAGGTTATGATTTTGGATTGTGAATCGTATGAAGGAAGAAAGAATACAGTAAACCAATATTATGTCCATAACTATGTGTATACGCAGATTGAACCTTATTATGAATACTACAATGATAAGTAAACCAAGTAGACGATACAAATTATCAAACAATACACCCCGATCAAACAATAATATATATTAAGCATGCATATAGATGGAGAGGAAATGCATACATGAATTGATCATACCCCTGACCCGGTCTCTTAGTTTTGATGTCTGCATGTATTTAACGATAAAATCGTGAAGGCAATCGAATGTTAAGTTAAAGGTAACAAAAATTATAGTGTGACAATTTTATGTGGAAACCATTTCAGGGAAATAACATAACAGGAGGTTGAGTATTGTAAAATATGGAATATAGGCTCAGTGAAAGGTTATGCATTAGACCTACCTATTGTTATGATGAGCTTGAGCCTCAAAGAAAAGAAAAAAAAAAAAAAACAGATCTAATAGGCAGAAATAAAATAGAAAAGTTATGCTAACAAAAATAATATCAACTAGCTAATAGTAAGCTCTTGATAATCATCACGATCCTAACTTATTATATCAAGAATCAGTCAATCTAATTGTATGCAGGTAGATAGATATCGCTCAGGAAATCTTTTGGGTTAACTTGGTTATTTTTTCAAATCCTTGTACCAGGCCACTAACAGAAATTTACAAAGTAATGGTTGGGACATTATTGAAGGCAGTCATTACTTTTGCCCTTCTGAAAAATAAAAGATGTGCAGAAATTCATAGTAGACATCAGGGAGTAGAGATCTTTCTTTGATTGGTGATTCGCCACATTCTAGTATAATATTCTCTACCGAAAATATTAGGCTTTCGAGCCAAAATTCCATTTACATTTCCATTTGTAGGACGTTCTGGGCAGTCTTCAACGATTTAACACAACATATGTAAACCGCTTAGCTTGAATTACTTTTCCAACAGGCTTTTGGCCTATATATGTGAATGTGAGTGTTCCACATTCAAGTGGTTGTGGGTTCATTCAGTGTTCAATCCAACTCTAGTGTTAATGTTTAAATGTATAAGCCCGGGATAACTGTACAAGTTTTAAGTTCTAGAAATTCTTCAAGGTCCAGAGAGGCTGAAGCTTATGTAACCTCTAGTATCAATCACAAAATTTGGAGGACAATTAATGTATAATTTTACCAGCAACCTGATTCGACAAAATTTACATATCATATAAACAGTACAAGATACATGTTATGTAATCAAATCATGATGACCCTTGTCAAAACTCAACAAACCATCTTTTTATTATTTCATCATGCAAATATTCTTTCTCAACTACCAGACTTGTTTATAAAACATTTGAATCTCCTATCTATTTGTAGCTCAACATCTTGGCATGGTTTTCCTTTAGCACCTAAATCGTTGCACAGATATGCTTACAAAATGCCATTTTTATGAGATAATCATACTTATCCTACCCTTCACCTTCCAATGGCTCCGGTTTCGTCATGGGTTCAAGAACGCCATTTTCCCGACCTCCACATCCCCATCTCAGTAGACTCTTCTTTCCCGGTTCATCCTGAAGGACCAATCAAGGCTCGAGATGGGGATACTTTGTATCTGTCGAACCTTGATGACATTATTGGAGCTAGAGTTTTCACCCCTACTGTCTACTTTTATAGTGCGGGTGAAAACTCTTTTGATGATGTTGTGGGCGTTTTAAAGGATGCCCTTGCTAAGGTTCTTGTCCCCTACTACCCTTTTTCGGGTAGGTTAAGGGAGACCGGAAATGGAAAGTTGGAAGTGTTTTTTGGGCCTAATCAAGGTACATTCATGGTTACTGCCCATACTGAGTTGTCACTTAACCAATTGGGTGATCTCCATGTTCCTAATCCTGCTTGGTCCAATTTGGTGTACAAGTTCCCTGATGAAGGGGACTACAAAGTTATTGATATGCCTTTGCTAATAGCTCAAGTTACTAGGTTTAGTTGTGGTGGATTTAGCCTTGGGTTAAGGATGTGTCATTGTATATGTGATGGGCTTGGGGCAATGCAGTTTCTTGGAGCTTGGGCCTCAACGGCAAAGATGGGCTCATTGGTGGTCAATCCAAGCCCGTGTTGGGATCGTGAACTTTTTGCACCTCGTGATCCTCCGATGGTTAAATACCCTCACGTAGAGTTTATGAAGATTGACGACAGTTCTAACTTGACAAATAGTCTTTGGGAAGTGAAACCGCTTCAAAAATGTTATTGGTTAAGTCGGGAATTTCAAGCCCATTTGAAGAGCGTTGCACGGCCCGCAGATAGTTTGGGTTGCACCACTTTCGACGCAATGGCCGCTCATGTTTGGAGGTCATGGGTTAAAGCATTAGATGTGAAGCCATTGGACTTCGGGTTACGTTTGACTTTTTCAGCCAACGCTCGATCAAAGCTCATAAAACAACCTCTAAAAGAAGGATTCTATGGAAATGTGGTTTGTGTAGCATGTGTCACTAGCACCGTGTCCGGGCTTGTAAATGGGTCACTTCAAGATGTGACCCGTTTGGTTCGTGAAGCCCGCTTAGGGATTTCAGAGGAGTATCTAAGATCCACAATAGACCGCGTTGCGGTGGATAGGCCCAAAAAACTCGAATTTGGAGGGAAGTTAACAATCACCCAATGGACCCGATTTTCCATGTATGAGTCATCGGATTTCGGGTGGGGTCGTGCCATTTACGTGGGCCCAATAGACTTGACTCCAACACCTCAAGTTTGTGTTATCCTTCCCGAAGGAGGGGCTAATTCAAGTGGTGCCATGGTGGTATGCATTTGCTTGCCAGAGGCTGCTGCTCATAGGTTCAAAAACTTGTTGTGCTTAATGGATACATAATAATATTCACCATTGAGTTATGGGCATACTAAAAACTTGTGATCATTGTCATGTTTATATTGGATTATTCATAAAACACTTTGTAATTTAAAAGTCATATTATATTCATTTGGTTGGTTTCCAGTGTATCAGGCATGATGTATAATGCACACATGGTATAGAAAAAAAAGGGCAAAGAGTATGAACTAATATTTTCATCATATGATCTGACATTCTAAATCATGTAGCGAAAACTGATCACTATCCACTAGTGGCACTAGCCAAATTTACTACTTATGTACAGTATCTTTTACATGTAACTTCAAAACACCATGATGATAAATTTTCAACTTGACCAAGTTTTCTTATACTTCTGTGAATACATTGCAAAAATTACGTAACATTTCATTTGATAGAACAAATTTTTTCATATAACAAACATCTATTGGCGTAGATACATGGAGGCCATTGGTGAGCTATGGCCCACCCAATAAAAATTACAATAGTGTATATTAGGTAGCCCGTTGAGAGTAATTAAAAATTAACTACTACTAAGATTTAGTCTTTATGCTTAACCAAAAAAACAAAATATTCGTTAATGCTTAAGAGTAAATACACATTAAAAACTAGCTTTACACATGTAATCTAATTTGAATGAGCTACTTACTCGTATACTAATTTGTGTGAACCACTTTGGTGAGTTACTAATTGTTCAATCAGGTTGTGTTATTGTTTTGTGCTACATCTTAGCTTACTTAAAAGTAAAATCATGGTAACGTCATTGTATGTGCATATATTACTTATACCATTACGATATATAATTGTAGACCAAAAGGTACTATTTACAACAACAACAACAACAAAAAATAGCTTTTTTATGAGCTATGTATTATACTTTACGAAATAATACAAGCTTGCTATGCAGGCAAAATTATAGTTTGCTATGCTGCTTTTGAAAAATATCACGTAACATATACCCACTTTAAGCAATTGATGTAAGATTTGAAAATTTAAAATATACAAAAGTGAATAAAACCCATACAAAATCCTAAAATCGAACTAAGATCATAATAATCAGGTTTGTATCTCAAACAACAAGACGGCTAAGCTGAAAAATTCATCGAAATAACATTTTATAACTACATATTAGTTCTCAGAAATTAAAAGTAATATTATTGAGTATTTTTACTTTTGTAATTTCTACAACAAAATAAAAAATTAAAGATTACAATGAAGTGCGGCTATTATTACACTCGTTTAAAACATTAATCAATTCATAATATTTGCTTAAGTTCATGAATTATGCAAAAGAATTTTCAAGTGTAGAGCAAAGTGGTAGACTGGTACTTGGTGAAATAACTATTCTCTAATCTCTAAATTTAACGACGTTAAAGATAAGGATTAATAGTGTTACATAGTTTCATAAGATTAATTTGGGCAACCATTTTTGTTTGACCCCGCATTATGAAGAGCTCTGGTTCTTTCTCTGAGTGGTGTCCACGCTTACTTCACTATTTGGACTCCAAAAAAACCAGTGTGATGATCTTTGCTTGATCTTAAAGACGAACCATCACTTATACAATGTTTCGAAAGATGGTTCTTCTCGTTGCATTTTTTTCGTGTGTGTTGGTGTATTGTACATGTTGCGAAAGAGTGCTTGCATTATTATGTTTAATTTGAAAAAATAAATATATAAGACAAGAGTTGTTGAGTTTCACAAATGATACGTTTCCATTTGTAGAAAAAAACCATACATGACAATGTTGCATATATATGACAATCTTTATTTCTTATGTTTCTTAACAAGTATTAACTGCTTAAAATCCATAGCAACATCACTAATTCTAAGGATACACCATGCATGATTAGAAACTTCTAATAGAAATCACTCATACGTATTTCTCACTTTAAAGTTACAAACTCATTATAATGATCCTATTTCATACAGAAAACAAGAACAAACAAACCAAAAAAATTAAGAAATTAGAATAACACGACTATACTTCCCCGCTCCGGTGGGACTGGGTATGTTATTGTTGAACAATTCTATACTTAAGAGATGATCATAGGTGATGATTCATCTTCAAAGACAGGCAAAGAGAATCGCAAGGACTTGGAATACCCCAAACACTGAAATAAGATTGAACACCACTAAGAAAGAGACCCACAACTCCAACGGAAAGTGCTACAAATGCCCAAGGGGTCTTGATATACTCATGCTTCAGTTGGCTAATCAATGTATTCCTTTTACTATCATAATGTCTTTGAATTTCAAACCTCGCGTTCGAATATGCCAAACTATTAGGCACGAGATCTGTCCCTATTTCATTAAAAAGTCTTGCTACTTCTTTGTCGCTCCCAAGGCGGTTGTCGAGGATCCCGGCTTTTCGTAGAACCTTCACGTCCTCTGAGTGATCAATCAGAGAATCCATAAGGCATATGTATGAGGTGACCCATGAAGCATTTGTGTCATTGGAACACATTTCATATGCTACCAAGTTTAATAACATTGGCTTTGTGGCATCATCGATAGTGATGGGAGGGAGTTCAACGTTTGAGCAAAACCCATACTTAGTGTACTTAATATGTGCTAAGGACCTGATTTTACTTGGTGTGAAACGAATCCCTACTTCTATAAGCTCGTTAACATTTCGAAAAGTGTACCTGTCGTTCGCTCTTGGACCAAAAGTTTTGTCTTTTGTAAGCCTAGTTTGAAGAAGTTGAAGAAGGTGATTTATGTTGGTTGGAATTGGATCGCTTGGGGGAGTATGTTCTCGTGAACTTGTGCGTCTTTCTGCTGCTAAAATATTGTCATCAATGAATCGTGTGATCTTGAAATCCCACAGCTTATCGGGCACTAACTTCATCACCTCAATCAGCACTGGATACGGAATTTGGTTCTCCAACAGGAACATGTCTTGTTGAACGAACATAATCTGGTGGCTTTTCATCTCTAGAGAGTCTGTTTCATTCTTCATGAAGATATGTTCAATGAAATACAAAATGAAACAACCATCTAGCAACATCATTCTTGTGAATTCATCGTCTGAAAAGCGATCATCTTCATCTTCGTAATACCCTCTCAATTTCGGAGCCATTTCTGCAAGATTGTCATACAAAAACTGAATAGACTCTTGGTTCTCATTCAGAAGCTTGTTTGTAAAAAGAGGCTTGAAGTTCTGAACGGATTCTAGGTTCGGGTTACCATAGTGGTAGGGTCCAAGAGAGACCACCTTTGGCACATAATACTTGTCATGATCCTTGTGCTCTTTTAAGATCATTGGAACTTTGTGAATCTGTGTTGGGGAAGATGGTGTCGACTTGGCTTTCAATATCGAATTAAGCCATTCTTGAGGTGTGTTTGTGGTAGGCATGTAAACAACCTCTTCGATGCTAAGTCTCTCCTCAAGAGGCTCAGCTGCCATTCGGTTTCTTTGAGTAAATGTAACTTAGAAATGGTTTTTGATTGTAAGCAAGTGTGGTATAGGTTAAGGCATACAATACCTAAGATTCAGGACCTAGTTTTTATAGATGAGATCATGCACAGAAATACATATATACTAAAACGTGTACTATGTTTTTTAATGATTAAAGATCCTTAACTTCATCAACTACAGTAAGTATAGAATAAATGTGAAAAAGAACTTGGGTATAGCACCAAAACAGGAACTCCTTTTTGCTTTGAAACATTGCTTCATGAAGAGGCTATGGTACTAGTCAACATGGATCACGTGGCTGTTTATCTAAATAAATAAATCAAACCTATTAGAGTTTTGGCATGCTGGTGACGCGAATACTTTATCCGCATAAATAAAAGTAGTAAAAAAACGTAAATGCTTAATTTACTTACAAAACAACCCATTCTGCATTTTATATTTTTTTAGTTTTGCTAACAGCAGCCCTTAAAATTGTTGTTAACAACTAGTTTTCAAAACTTTTGCTAAGACAATTTATAATGTCTAAATAAAATCATTCAAAATCATCTAAAATTACTAACAATCTCTTAAAACTTCTCACATACAAATTCAATTCACTCTTTTTATTGGTCATTTTAGCGAAAAATGTGGAGCATGTTTCTCACTATGTCTTAATATTAGCGAATTTTATGAAAAAGTTGTTTACAGTCCTAAGGGCTGCCGTTAGCATTTTCCTATTTTTTATTGTCATTCTTCTTAACGTTGTTCACATTAGTTGTCATAATGCTTAACTAGTATGGTTTATTAAGGGTATTTTAGTCATTTAACAAATCTTCACTTTTTTAAAACTAATACCCCCTGTACCTATCATATTGATAGGAAAACATAGTTTTTTTTTCTTTCTTTTTTTCTTTTTTTCTTTCCTGACTCGTCATTGTGAGACAACTATTCCCAGGATGACTACCCTTTTTTATGTATTTTTGTTTCGTATCTTGTGGCTTTTACAATTTTTGACTTGTCAAACTTTAAAGTTTTCGGTGCGCAATTTTTTCCGGCAATTTTACCCAATCTATTAACAGGTTAATACAATTTTTTATGGTTTTATGTTTCGTATTTTATGTGTTTACTACTTTTGACTTATTAAACTTTATATTTTATGTCCCTTTTTTTATATCGCAGTTTTATAATATAAAAAAAATAAAAGAAGGGAAATGATTTTCACACTTTACAAAACTGCGATATAAATACCATCACTTACCTTTTAAAATTAATATAAGGGTATAAATGTCAAGACATATTTTAGAGTGTGTCAATCAATTTATAAAATGTGCAAATCACTTCCTTTGGTTATTGGTAATTCTAAATTGCAAGCAATACTTTTTTTTTTTTTTTTTTTTTTTATTATTATTATTTTATGAGATGATTTGCACTCTACCAAACCTTACTATAAATACTACTTTTGTAATGTAGCTTTCGAAGGGAGATAGAATTTCCCCCCCCCCCCACCCCCCCCCCCCCCGGCAACCATATATAAATACGTCAATCTAGGCCCCTCCAATCCATCACTACCCACCACCACTATGACACAAACCGAAAAAAGCCTTCGATCCCCTTTTTGGGAAGTTTAGTGAGATCTCTCATGTTTTAGTAATGATAATCACATGTCGTTTATTTTAACACTAAACCACCTTTGAATGATGTATATGATGTTGACTACTTTGACGGAGGATGCTTTGTTCCCACTTTCGAGACATTATGTTGAAATGCAATTCGCAAACTTTTGGAAGATGGAAGCTGATACCAAACGCGATGTGCTCCCTCTTAAGAGTATGGATGGCAATGTATGGATGTATTATGTTTTGTTGAAGGATGCAATGGATTGTGCCATAGAGGTAACATATGATTTCAAGGAAGATCGAAAAGTTTATGCAGAAATATATATGCTTATTTTGGTAGCGGTTTTTTCGATAAAAATGAAGATCCTGTAGTAAAAAGCTTCTTCAGTGTTGTTTATGTGTCGTATGTGGGGTGATAGGGTATCCTGATAGCAATTAGAAGTCACGAGTATGAACGCTTTCAGATCGATTAAATTGGAGTGGATACCAATTAACGATCGGATAAAATCTAATTGATTCAAGTTTGTGTATGTTGTTATGTTTGCAATCAGAACAGTTTCTGTATCCTTCTATTTCTGTATATTCCACTAGAAACGAGATTTAGGGTTAACTGCCTTTTGGCAGTTTCAAGGTTTCAAGCTGTCAAATTTAGTCCCTCAATTTTCGAAAATATAATTTTCTGAGGAATTTTTGACATAGCAACTTAGCTCGACCCCAGCCAGGGGCGCTGCCCCTTGGACCCTGCCAGGGGCTGCCGCCCCTTAGACCCTGCTTCTCTCAGGGGCGTTGCCCCCGAACCCCCACCAAGGGGGCTACTGCCCCCTTGGAACCCCCGTTAGTCCAGTTAATATTCATATAAGTGTCGACCCTTATATGCATATTAAACTCAATCTATTTTACACTAAAATACCAACAAACCTCCCCCATTTTAGTGTAATCATAAATAAACTAACTAGTTCACAGTAAACAATCAAACTAATGCATAAATGAAATATCGAGACGATTGAATTTCATATTATTATATTACACATTCCAAATATTCGGATATCAAGGTTTCCCGAAAGATTGAACCTTGTAATATCACTATTGAATACATGAAGATAATATACACATTAGTTTTACATACACAATTTCTTACTTGACACATTATTTTACTAGCCTATGTCCCTATCCTTTCTTGAATACATCGAAGCCAAGTCCCAACTTCTTGAAGCAGCTAAACTTCGTACTCATATAGGTAGTTCTTTTAATCTTGCACCTGCAAATGCAATTTTTCAAAAGAACTATTAAGAAGAACACTTCAACCTTCTTTATCTTGCAGAACCGAACACATACCTTTGGGATAATTTAATGTTGTGTTCCAAACTCTAGATGTTAAGCTTTCCACATTCAAAATTCAGCACCTAACGTCATATTAGGTGGGAATTCGGTATCTTAACATGAGAGCTTTTATATGGACTTTAACCCCAATCCCACAGCTGATCCTTTCACGAGATCTCTACATAACCCTTTGGTTAAATGATCAGCTAAATTCCGATGAGTTACAATCCACTCAACGGATATGACACCATGCATTATGAGCTCACGAACCATGCTGTGTCTTACACCTAAGTGTCTTGACTTGCCATTATACACTTGACTATAAGCCTTAGCCAAAGTAGCTTGACTATCACACCTGATAGAAATAGAAGAAATCGGCTTTGGCCACAACGGAATTTCATAAATCAAATTCCTTAACCATTCAGCTTCATTACCAGCTGCCGCCAAAGCAACAAACTCGGATTCCATAGTTGAGTTTGTTATGCAAGTCTGTTTCTTTAATGCCCAACTAATGGCACCTCCCCCAAGAAGGAACACCCATCCAGATGTAGAAGAATGATCTTCTTTATTGGATATCCAACTTGCATCGCTAAAACCCTCAATAACTGAAGGAAACCCAATGTAAGTTAACTTATAATCAACTGTTCCTTTCAAGTACTGAAATACTCGATCCAATGCTCGCCAATGAAATGTACTAGGATTGCTAGTAAACCTACTAAGCTTTCCGACTGCATAAGCAATATCCGGCCTAGTACTTATCATAGCATACATTAAGGATCCAATCCTTTTCGAGTATTCAAGTTGAGACACCGCTTTACCTTTATTAGGTAATAGCTTAAGTTGCGGATCCATGGGAGTACTTGTGGGAGAATAATTCTTAAAGTCAAACTTATCCAAGATCTTCTCAATATAATGAGATTGAGAAATTGAAATACCCTTGTTTTCACGTATGATCTTAATACCTAAGATCACTTCCGCCTCCCCCATGTCTTTCATAGCAAATTTAGATGACAAGAATTCCTTTGTCTCATCCACTTGATCTTGGTTTGTACCAAAGATCAACATGTCATCTACATATAAGCATATAATGACTCCATTCTTAGAATCATCAAATTTACTATAAACACATTTGTCAGCTTGATTTAAAACAAAACCACTTGACAACACAATTTCATCAAATTTTTGATGCCATTGTTTAGGTGCTTGTTTTAACCCATAAAGAGATTTAACCAACTTACATACCTTGTGTTCATGTCCAGGCATAACAAACCCTTCGGGTTGTTTCATATAAATCTCTTCATCTAATTCACCATTCAAGAATGCAGTTTTCACATCCATTTGGTGAATTACAAGATTGTGTATAGCAGCTAATGCTAATAACAATCTAATAGTAGATATCCTAGCAACCGGAGCATATGTATCGAAATAATCAATACCCTCTTTTTGTCTAAAGCCTTGGATTACCAACCTGGCTTTATACTTATCAATAGTACCATCTACTTTCATCTTCCTCTTGAAGATCCATTTACTTCCTAATGGTTTACAACCAGGAGGTAAATCAGCCAATTTCCAAACTTCGTTTTGCAAGATAGAATCCATCTCATCTTGGACTGCTTCTTTCCAAAAAGCAACATCCCTTGAAGCCATTGCTTCACTATATGTCATTGGATCCTTATCAATATTAAAACAATATTGATATTGATAATTAATTTCATTCCTTGATCCTTCAACTAAGTAAAGTTGAAAATCATCACCAAAAGTTTTGGTTTTTCTTACTCGTGTACCCTTTCTTGGTTCAGTGCTAGTCGATGGAACATCTTCGGTATTAACCGGTTCCTTAGAACTATGAATCATGTCCCTTGGCCTAGGTATAGATGTGAATCTTTCTTCATCAAAGATTGCATCTCGTGATTCTATCACAGAATTCACAGAAACATACTCATTAGGTTCTAATACATAAAACCTATATGCATATGAGTTTTCAACATACCCAATGAATATGCAATCTATACCTCTTTCACCTAAAGTTTTCCTTTTAGGTTCAGTGAGCCTAACAACAGCCCTACATCCCCAAACTTTGAGAAAACTCAAGTTTGGTGCTTTTTTATGCCAAAGTTCATAAGGAGTTTTCTTATTGCTTTTACCGGGGATACGGTTCAGCAAATAACAAGCCGTTAACATGGCTTCTCCCCAAAATCCTTCACTTAACCCCGAATAAGATAACATTGAATTCACCATTTCTTTCAATGTCCTATTCTTTCTTTCAGCCACACCATTTTGTTGTGGTGTGTATGGAGCCGTTGTTTGGTGTATTATTCCGGTAGATTGGAAATATACCGGATCATAATACTCCCCTCCACGATCGGTACGCAAGATTTTTACCAAATCCTTTTGATGAAACTCTACCTCTTGTTTATAAATACGAAATTTATCAAGAGCTTCATCCTTTGAATGCAATAAATATATATAGCAATAACGTGATGCATCATCAATGAAAGTTATGACATATTTCTTATTTCCTAGAGATGGTGTAGCATGCAAATCACATAAATCACTATGAATAAGGTCTAACAGTTTGGATTCACGATTTGCATTTTTAAATGGTTTTCTAGTAATCTTAGTTAACATGCAAGTTTTACACTTATTATGGTCCAACTCAATAGATGGAATCATACTCATTTTAGACATCTCTTTCATTCTTTTATAATGAACATGTCCTAGTCTAGCATGCCATAATTCCATGTTACTAAGTTTAACACTAGATATAGAATTAACTATACAAATCGAATTAAAAGTAGAAGGCATATCTAAATTAAGCATAATCATTCCATTACACAAATAACCAAATCCAACAAAAGAACCATGTTTCGACAAGATATACTTGTCGGATTCTAACACTTGTTTGTACCCACAATTATTTAATAATACACCGGACAACAAGTTTTTCCGAATACCGGGCACATACAATACATTACACAACGAAATTGTTTTTCCAGAAGTAAAAGTTAAATCTACTAGTTCAATTCCAAGTATTGGTTCTGTTGCGACATTTCCCATAGTTAAAACACGTCCATCATTAATAGTTGCAAGTTCCTTGAACCATCTTCGGTCCTTGCACACATGACACGTCGCACCAGAATCATACCACCAAGCAATATCATCATCCTGTACATAGAATGATTCACAAACTAATGATACATAATTCAAATCCGAATTATAATTAATTGTTAATATTGTACCTGCTTGTTTCGGATCTCCTTTGGATCCACCACTAGTACCAGCCTCGTTTTTGCCTTTTCCACTACGGCAATCACGTTTGAAATGTCCAGGTTTCCCACATTTCCAACAGCCCCCATCGTTGGACTGTTTTGCTTTCTTTACACTTCCCTTTTTGTAATCGTTACCTTGAAACTTTCGTTTGTTGTTCTTAGAATTCGAACCCTTTTTGAAACTATTATTAGTTTCTTCAACCATATTGACATTTGAACCGCCAATATCCTTGTCTTTTTCATTCACCCATGTTTTCTCCATACGTCTACACCCTTCCTCAATACTAATGGTACTTCCCAACTCAACCAAATTGTATTCTTCCTTCTTATGTTTCAAATTAGTTTTGAAATCCTTCCAAGAAGGCGGAAGTTTGTCAATAATAGATGCCGTCGCAATGGATTCATCCATTTTTAAACCATGTTGGGTAAAGCGACCAAGTATACTAAGACACTCATTGTATTGTTCCATAACGGAACGACCATCTATCATTTTGTAATACATGAAATCACTAACCAAGAATTTCTTACTGGATGAATCTTCAGCCATGTACTTGGCTTGAAGCGTTTCCCATAACTCTTTTGCAGATTCTACGTTTTGATAAATATCAAAAAGAGTGTCACACATACCGTTTAAAATTGTTCCTCGACATATGAAGTCATCATTCCAGAACTTGTTGCGTTTTCTGATTTGATCAATGGTTTCACCCTCCACTTCCTCCGGTGTTGGGGTCCTCAAAACGTACACAACCTTCATGGTGGTTATCAAGAATTGCATCTTCTTCTGCCATCTTCTAAAATCCTGCCCTTCGAATTTGGCTAACTTCACAAACTTAGATGTCATATCTCGTACAGATTCTCCTGCCATCTTGTTAAGTAATTTAATCGATCTTTGTTGTTTATGTGTCGTATGTGGGGTGATAGGGTATCCTGATAGCAATTAGAAGTCACGAGTATGAACGCTTTCAGATCGATTAAATTGGAGTGGATACCAATTAACGACCGGATAAAATCTAATTGATTCAAGTTTGTGTATGTTGTTATGTTTGCAATCAGAACAGTTTCTGTATCCTTCTGTTTCTGTATATTCCACTAGAAACGGGATTTAGGGTTAACTGCCTTTTGGCAGTTTCAAGGTTTCAAGCTGTCAAATTTAGTCCCTCAATTTCCGAAAATATAATTTTCTGATGAATTTTTGACATAGCAACTTAGCTCGACCCCAGCCAGGGGCGCTGCCCCTTGGACCCTGCTTCTCTCAGGGGCGTTGCCCCCGAACCCCCACCAAGGGGGCTACCGCCCCCTTGGAACCCCCATTAGTCCAGTTAATATTCATATAAGTGTCGACCCTTCTATGCATATTAAACTCAATCTATTTTACACTAAAATACCAACATTCAGTGCATCACTCTATAGAGGCAGGTTCGATGGAAAAGTTGGCGAAGTTCCACTAAAGACATCTATGATGGCTGTACCCGCCAAGGGCTCCATCGTGATTAAAGCAGTGTTATATGATGTTGACTCTAAGGAGCACGGTTATTTGGATGGCAGCTGCACGTTCGATGCCCAACCCAGAGATGCCTTCAAAAAGAAAATATGCGGGTCTTGTTCTTGTTGCTCTCTCAGTGTGAGAGTGGTTTGGAGCCAAGGTGTATGTTGAACTCAACGAATGTTTGATGAAACGGGTCTAGTTCTTGTTGCTCTCTAAGTGTGAGAGTGGTTTGCATACCTTTTCGGAGTCGGCCAAGTTTGTTGTTGTCTGAATATGTTTGTTGTTGTTTGAAAGTCCAAACGTATATTTCTTCTATCAAGTATGTGGTCGTCGATAGCAACATGTTCTTTACTTATGTAAGTTAATTTTTTATGATAGCTGCAAATACCAATTGCTTATAGGATCTTTAGTTTTATGATGCATGTAAATTGTGCAATATTTAACGGCGCAAAATCTACAAATTACTTTGCTTTTGTATTTACATGCTCCCATCGCAAGGCGCGGGCTTTCAATCCTCGTTATAAACGAATTATAAATATAGATCCCTATGACCCCTATGAACAGATCTTACATCAACATCTCTGACAAAAAGCCGTTTTAACCACTAAACTGCAAAACACTAAGTACCAGCAAACAAACTTCTCATGCTACGGAGGAAAATAGACGATGAAGAAGATAAGGGGCATAGCTTACACGATGTGTCAATCACAACTGATAATGACGCCAGTTTAGAAAAGCAAGAGCTCAAAGCTCAAATAATATGCCGGTTGAGAGAAAAAAGAGCCAAAGAAAAATGGTGAAAAAGGGTTCATTTTCGCACATGTAAAGAGAATAAAAATGAAAGCCAATATTAAGAACCACCAAAATGATAACTCATGTTTGGCAGCTACACTTCAAATCGAAACATTAAGTTGACGAAGGGGTCAGATGAGCCAAAAGCCGCTCAAAGATGTAATTTTAGTGCAGGAACATCCCCACTGATTTTTGTAATCATAGCTGATAACACTAAATCACATCAAACCTGTTACAACCTGTCTGACTCCATTTGTCACCTGTATTTCAGCTATAGATGACGATTATAACAAGAAAATCAGCTTGTATAACCAGATCGATTCGAGAAAATTTCTCTCAAAACGATAGAACTTAACAAACATCGCCATTACAAACTCCCCAATTCACATAACTAGATATAACAAAAGAAATCATCATCCAAAGTTGCTAACATATGAGCCAAAAGCAAAAACTAAAATTCAAGATCGAGTATCATCCATGGGTGCTCTCTACTTTCTAAAATTTTAAGTAAAACTGTAAATGTCGGTATGTGAAGAAACCATCTCAAAATGTGACCAAAGATAAGGAGGTTTATTGTGCATTCCACAGCATATATGATCATCTTTCAATACCTTAACGAACGGGCTGCTGGTTGTAGTGACTCTTTTCCTTCTTCTTAGCTGCAGCAAGTCTTGCATTCCTTGCAGCGGCCTCACTAGCGGCTGCTTTGGCTGCAGCATCCATCTCCTTGCTGGATTTCTTTTTCTTCATGGATGCCATTTTCTTGATCCTATCCTTCATATCGAGTCCAGACAAGTCTTCAGCCTGTTCTGATCCAGTTGCTTCAGTTGGAACAACAGTCTCAGACTCATTGGTGAGTTCTTGTTGCTCTTTGGTGTCTTTAGAAGATTTGTCCTTCTTCTTCTTCTTTTTAGCACTTTTGCTCTCACCAGAAGCAACGTTCTTTTCTTTCTTCTCCTGGTCTCCATTTTGGCTCTCAACTTTTTCTGGTGCAGCACCTGGTGGGTGAATATATTAAACAAGGACTGAACATAGCAACAAATGAAAAGATAAAAAATTATATGACACGATCATCTATTATATCTTTTAACTTTGATCCTACCCTTGTAGAAAAAACAAACATGTAGGTTTTATTTAGAAACAAACATAGTTGTAGCAAAAAGGTGAAAAAATAAAATAATAAATATATAAATAATGATTTTAGATAAAAGACAATGGATCTTATGCATTTGAGGATCCACAAAATTAGTTCACCATAACTCACTCTTGCAACCCAATTCGACCAGCGAACCACTCACTCATCAATAAGTAAATGGTTCGCCAACTATGTGGGATTTTTTTTAAGATTCTTAAGAATCCCATAAGACTAATTAAGTAGTCGATGACTTTAAAAAAGACGCCAATGTAGTTCATAAGTTGTTGAATACTTGTATGAAAAGTTTGGGACTAGCTTACCACTAGAGTCATCTTGAGCATTGCTGTCATTCAGACCCAATTCAGCAAGCACTGCGTCAAGTTCTGCAAGCTCCTTTTTCTTCAGTTCCTTCTTCGAAAGTTGCCTGTCAGTGTCCTTAGGAGGCAGAACTTCAGCAGGCTTCTCAACAACCAGCTCCTTTTCTGATGGTACCTCTGGTTCATGCTCATGTTCATCGTCATCATCGACTTCATCAAGGCCTTCATCCTCACTTTCACTTTCCTGTAAATTAATAAAATTCAGCCAAATTATAATTAAAAGATGTATGAAAAAGAACTGTATAACTGAGGAGATATAGTGCATGGGGTATTAGTGATTGCCTTTTTGATCAACTAATTTAAATACTCAGCCAGAATCATAACTGAAATTAATCGTATATAAAATGGAATTACATTTGGAATTAACATGAAACTATTACCATAGGTAGAAGAATAGGCGGGTCAAGTATCGGTTTAAAACAAACAATTATTTACGACATGCCCAAAATGGGCAGCGTCAATGAACTTTTATTGCTAAGATCATAAAACAATCATCGATCTTTTTTATCAAACAATTAAAGGAGGTCATAAACCTTTTTCCCATGCTTGAGGTGACTCTTTTCTAGCTAATTTTCTTTATTGCAAACATCGAAAGGGTATCTTCCTGATTCCAGATGCATAAACATAATAAACTTAAGTACACCTCTTCTTTATTATTCATGCTATGAATCTGTTTCTATGTAAACTGGCCCTTTCTTATACAATGTATATTATGCATAATATCTAAGAAACTGATTCAGCAACTCTTATTGGCAACTCTTGAAACACGTGTATATGTTAATTCTTTAACTCCGCAAATGAAATGGACAAGATACACAAGTTAGCTGAGAAAACGAGTCAAGAAGGTTACCAATCATGCAGTCTTTCCGCCCTATGTTAAGTGCAACGTCACTATGCATACATTAAAAAGAATGCATTAACTACTAGTCAAATGCCAAAAAGTACAATTAAAATGTATTGTCATAACCTACTTAAACACCAAGAATTCATACTAAAGTGACGTACATTAACAGATATGCACAAGCGTATTTGCTAAATATCAGGTATATATAGAAAGGTGAATGTTGCATTTAATACACGTTGTATGCATGGCTGTATCTAATGTGAAACAACAGTCATGAAAACCTGATCAACAGTTTCTAAAGTATCTAAAATAGCCACACACAAAAAAGATTGCGATCAGAATAAAACTGAAGGCCCCAAAAACGTTATGACGACAAAAACGATAGCCCCTACAGATTTGTAACGCCACATCCTGTTACTAATTACACATAAGCGGTCAATGTATCCTTATAACGATCCGGACATCTTCTTTTAATAACTTACCTCCTGATTCACAGGACTTTCACATGTGAAGACAAGTGTGACCGTATTTCCAACAATGCTTATAACAAGGTCTTCCAATTACCAATTCCCAGTTGTATATAATAATGTCTATCTATCTAGTTAATACAAGTGGCTGCGGGTAAGAATTTACAATACACAACCACGCACTCACTCAGTCCCAAAATAATTGTACTTAATCAAAAGATACACAGAATCCTTATTCTAGAATGACAGTTTTACCCTTGACCAATTATTTAAAGTTTTGTTTATACTTCATAATTTTATTTTTGGTCAAGGGCATTTTTGTAAACTTATGTGTAAAATCCTTCCATATTAAGTAGACAATTAATTTGGGACAACCCAAAATGGAAACGTGGACCGGATAGAGCATGTTCAGTCTATAAGGATATAACTAACTCAGGCACAGATTAAATATAACAACAATAATAGCTGACATGCAACAAAAATATTCAAAATCATGGATCCAGTATACAAAGCAACCACTTTAAACGAATGAAATTCATATCAGATGTGATAGCCTTCTAGAAGATACTCGGTAAAGACCGTAACAGAATAAATATTCTCAACAATTACATCTATCAAGATTATAAACAGGACATGCAACATATTAACCAACCTAACCCACAAAGAACCATTGGATGCACAAAGCTGTGAATGAAGATTGTTCATTTGGTTATATAAAGCTGGCAAATAAATGTGATAAACCCATTTGACGTAAAATCACGAGATGAGAGTTTCTGAAAAACGTTTTAAAAGCTGGCAAACAAATGCTAAAAAACTCGTTTTACGTAGAAATCATGAGATGACCAGATCTGAAGAATGTTTTTAAAAAAGCCGACACATAAATGCCATAAAACTCATTTAACATAGGAATCATGAGATGACCAAATCTGAAGAATGTTTTAAAAAAATAATAAAAGTTAAAGGTCCCTCCTTGAAATATGATTTACATTTTACGCAAGTAAATAACGACAAACCCTAATATAACCGCTTTCGCTTAGCAATGAAGTATCTTGCCAAGTAATGCATATGATATCATATTGACATCAATAGAAACAACGTAAACTACCATGCAAACTGTCTTAGAGTCTTGACATACAAATAACGTAAATTTCAAAGCAAATGACTCGACAAAACCTAGCAATCACCACTAGCGTTTATATACCCAGTAATTATGCATACATTCAAATCTTGCACTTAACGAACATTTTAGACATATAAAAACATGGTTCATTTACACACGATATCTACTTCCATTTTAAACTTTAAACAATCGCGGCATTTAACCATACAGCCAAATTACACGTAAAGGCGATTCAAATACCACAATTAGCATGTAGACAGTTATAGTTCGCCAGCTTAAGCTAAGAAAGTAAAACTTATTTCGACAATTTTACATAACAACCCGCCAAACAATCCAAAACCATTGACTAATGTCATGAATCAGATTTTTGGTTTTCCCTTTCAAATTTCATGTAGATAAAAAAAACACATAAACACGCATATCATTAACAAGCACGCATATTAGGAAATTCCAAGCGTCTAATGCTATCCCCTAAACTACGAATGTAATCTACGCAAACGCAGTAAACCAAATAAGTAACATAAACGACAAAATTTCCGATTGTCCTCACCTCAGCCGGAGTCTCAAATCCCTTCGCCTTCTCCTCCTCCTCACCACCACCAGAACCCGCACCCCAAACCGCAACAGGCGGAGCAGTAGTAGCGTAATAATCATCATCATCCTCATCATCCACATCCGCCCACGACTTCGCATTCAACGGAGACGGAGCCCAAAAAACCGGCTCCTTCTCCTCCACACCTTTCTTGGAACTCCCTCCTCCCTTTTTCGAGTCCTTCTTCTTCTTTTTCAAACTCCCTAATGCCGCAAACACATTCGAACTACTTATCGCTATCGTATCATCCTTCCTACTTCCTCCTCCAGCCATTTCCACCAAATACACAAATTTTACAAAAACTCAAACTTTTCGCCGAAAAAACACAAATTTTTATAAAAATCCAAACTTTCCACCAAAAAAACACAAATTTTTTAAAAAACTCAAACTTTTCACCAAAAACACAATTTTTTTAAAAAACCCAAAAAAAAATTTATAAAAAATCTCAACTTTTTTTTATTCTTTTTCACTAAAAACAAAAATTCAAATCAAAATAAAACTTTTTTAAAATTTTTATAAAATCTAACTAGCTTCAACTAAAAAACCCAATTCAAAAAACACAAAACCCCCAAATTTAACCCACAAACCCAAAATTAGGGCTCAATTAAGGCTCAATTAACGGTCAATTGACGGTCAATTATCTCAATTGATCGGTGCAATCGCTAATGATATCGACTAATTAGAGATTCCAATGATTTGATTGTAATGATTTTGATGATTTGATTGAATTTTGAAAATTTGGGGATGGAAATTAAGGTTTGGATAAAAGAGATGATGAGCTGCTGTGTGTTTTTAGGTTTTATATTGGTTTTTGTCTGTGTGTGTTTTTTATGGTGTGTTTAGTGTGTGTTTTGGGTAGAAAGTGATCTTGGCCGTTGGTTTTGGGGGAGTGGGTGAGATTGTGACACGTGTGTGTGAACATGAGGATATTGGGGTGTAATAAGATGTAATAATATTAGGCATAAATATTGAATATTATGTTTATACGTTGTAATAAAGTTTTCTAGTATTAATTAGAGTAAAAGTTATAAGGGCCCGTTTGGTTGGGTTAATGGTAATGAATTTATGATTTTGAAAGTTATTGAATGTGTTTGTTTTGTGGCCCCGGTAATAAATTGAGTATATCATTGACATAGATTCATTACCTATCAATTTGATGTATATGAAATCCATTCCCGTGGGCCCATATATTTTACACTATAAAACTCAAACATCTATACACTTTTTCATTCCATATTTTGTCATCCAAACATAAACAATCGTAATGATACATTTTTTCATATCCATTGTCATTATACCCCATACCAAATACGATACCAATTGTCATTCCTAGCAACAAACCAAACGGGCCCTTAATTGTTTACCTACTTACAAATTTGACTTATTATTGTCAAAATAATTAATTAAGTTCGTTTTTCATTTTATTATGCATAACATATAAACAGATAAAACGGAAATGTTATGCATAGTGAAACAAAAAAGCAAACTTAATTAGGCATTTTGACAATAAAAAAAGTACATTATGTAGAATGAGTCAAATTTGTAAGTAGGTTAAGCATTTATAGTTTTTACCCTATTAATTACTATAAAATGTATCATACTTGTCACTTTTTGTTATTATGTGTACTGAATTTTTTACTATAACACGAGGATATGGTGGTGTAATAAGATGTAATAATATTAGACATAAATAAATATTGAATATTATGTTTATATGTTGTAATAAAGTTTTCTAGTATTAATTAGGGTAAAAGTCATAAATGTTTTACGTACTTACAAATTTAACTTATTATTGTCAAAATGAAAAATTAAGTTCTTTTTTTGTTTCATTATGCAAAACATATAAACAGATAAAACGGAAATGTTATGCATAGTGAAACAAAAAAGCGAACTTAATTAGATATTTTGACAATATAAAAAGTACATTATGTAGAATGAGTCAAATTTGTAAGTAGATTAACACCTATTAATTACTATAAAATGTATCATACGTGTCACTTTTTGTTATTGTGTGTACTGATTTTTTTTTCTTAATTGTGTGTACTGAACTTTCAAATTTTGAATATTGTGTTTATTTTATAACTATTTTACCTTTACTTTTTTCAAAATTTGAAAGCTAAAATGGTCATTTTACATGATTGAATAGTCACAAAATATATAAAAAAAAAAAAAAAAATTGAAAGTTCAGTGCACACAATAAGAAAAAAATAGTTCAATACACACAATAACAAAAAATGACAAATATAATACAGTTTCTAGTAATTAACCCTAATATCTTTGGTTTAAATTGACGGAAAACTCTGATTTCCATGCATTTTTATTAGATGCGTTTAAGTGATATTTAGCTAGGATTGAACTCAACATTTATTTTTTCCAAAGCTATCAGTGATCGGTCAATTGAACATTTGTGGTGAAAGAGTGATATTGTTAAACGAATGTCACGTTGGTTATATGTTGTAATATCATATTATGATATGATAATAAATTTGTGATTGTCTTTAAAGGATGAGAAATATGTTTTTGAAGCATCGTATCTCGAGATTTTGCTGTAAGCGTTTAATGCAGTATTTGAAGCATCGTATTAGAAATTTTTCTCACGTGTGATTTTGTTAATAAAGTTGTTGAGAGCTATTTGAATATGTTTGTTGTTGTCTTATGTTTTTTAGACAAATGCAGTATGAAACCGAACTGAATAATGAAATTTGCGTGTTTTACATTTACATTGCAATGTGAAGTTTGGGCTTGACGCACATAGCTATTTGTTACGTGTGAATAGGGTTAATTTACCTAGATCGTATACTTGACGCTTATTTTGTGTCATTTGATGCTACATCATTAATGAAAGTTGTACCTAACATATAGTGATATTTTTTAATTGTATAAGTGAATAAGGAACACGTGCGCGTCGTGGATTGATTTTCAAATCCAAGTAACTAAGGAATATGATTCAACTCAATTACATCAAGTAACTTGCTTAATATCGTATCCAATATGTTATGTGTTATAGTTAAGCATTCGCAAACGTGTTAAACGCAAACATTTTCTATGATACGAGCTGTTTAATAAGGTTATAATTGGATTAGACTCGAATGATTTGTCTAACTATTCAGTAAATCGATTACTTTTAAATACTAGATATCATTATTAATGTTTATTAAAAATTGTCTACCGCAATCATAAATTTGTTAAAACTCATAGAAAATAATATCCTTGCTAAGTAAAAAAAAAAAAGTAAAGTAACTTTCCAATACTGTCATCCACGATATATGGGGAGGTTGAGTTGTATACAGCCTTACCCGTACCTAAGATAGAGGGGCTGCTTTACCAAAGGTAAAGAATGACCTCCGGCCTTGCAAAGTGTGAGGATTTAACTCTTGATCTCTATCTTCAAAAGTAAGGTGTTAACCACTTAATCCAAGCATTGCTCTTACTATTAGATCAACATCAACAAACTATTTATGTACAATATAATATTGGGCAAAATGCATAAAAAATGGTACTCAACTTACTTTCAATATCTAATTGAGGTATTCAACTTCATTTTTAACAATTTAAGGTACTAAAGTTTAAGTTTTGCTCAAATTTGGGAAAAATTACTTTTACGCCAAGTTATCACATTTTTTACATGTTTTAAATTTTAACTTGAGTTAATTACTTGAATCATCCATTTTTCATACGTTTTCACACGTTTTTATCTGTTTTCGTCCGTTTTTATACATTTTCCTCCGTTTTTATAAGTTTTCGTCTGTTTTATACGTTTTTGTCCATTTTTCTTATGTTTTCAAACGTTTTAATTCGTTTTTAAAGGTTTCGTTAGTTATTATATGTTTTCGTCTGTTTTTATACGTTTCCGCCCGTTTCCTTACATTTTCGCTCGTTTTCTTAAGTTCTCATACATTTTCGACCGTCTTTCTTATGTTTTTATACGTTTTCGTCCGTTTTCTTACGTTTTTATACATTTCCGTCCATTTTTATAAATTTTTGTCCGTTTATACGTCTTTATGGTTTATTTTAGGGTTTTATGCAATTTTATCCATTTTTGTAACGTCCTGTAAAAATTCCTTGATTGTTGACGGACCTTAATACTAATATTCTACTTAAACGAACCCTTAGTCTATTTTCGTTGGACCTATTACCCTTCCTTAGCCCAACTAATCAAACCCATTAACCTTTGTTCACAAAATTTTTACACATTTCAACGCACCATTACTTGACCTCAAATATTTTCATTTTTCATACACAAGTCGTGTCACAAAATATTTAGATCGATTAAACTCATGGCCGAGAATCAAAAATGGTAAAAATCAATTTATTACGTAATCGTTTGATATAAAAATAAATGCCTAAGCTTAACCATAGACACCAATTTTTAAACTTGCCATGTTACATTTATTTGGTTTGTGATCTTTTGTAATAACATAAACAAATTGACCCTTTTGTGTTTTTACAAAGTCACGCATGATTTGTTTTGTGTTTCCCCAAATATTTCAAAAACTCATATGTTACTTTTGTTTTGTTTTCTGTGACGCAAGTTACAAACCAAAAGACCCTTCAATAAAAAAAAATAATAAATCGATCAATCATATGAATCCTAAATTGTCAACGTGCATCTACATGTATTCCTTTCTTTTTATCTTCCTGAAGCAACAAAATGAAACTCGACCCTTTTAAAAAAAATAAAAGATATATGTAATCGATCTATCTATCTTATCCCATATGACAACTTGAAAATATTCCCTGACATGCTATCCTCCCCTCCTATCCCTTCAATTTTTAAGCATTGGTCGCGAGTCCTTGTTGGGTTGTTGATCGAGTGGTACCATTTTTCTAGCAAACTCTAGTCCGTATGTCGTGTTTTCACCCACCATTTGTTGGTGTCGTAAGTCACCTAGCACTCTCACTTATCTATTTTCACTATATATGATTTCACTATATATCTTGATTCAACTAGGATAAGCTTTCCATCTCGTTTTATGTTGTCTCGTAATCATTTTTCGTAAACATTGTGGCATTTTATTTCGCGGTGTGGCTAAGATTGAAGTAGTATCAATATTAGTAACATATATCAACGTACAAACCATTTTTATAACACGTTACTAACTACTAAGTTGACATGACCTATATCAAAAATTTCCCAAGTTATATTCTTAACAGAAATGGTCTAAGTCGCCTAGGATCGGACCTGTAGTTTGCAATCTAAACACGTAACATAGTGAACTAAAAGCTTAGACCAATTCTCCATGCACTAGAAAAACGAGATATGCCAACTAGGCACCTAGATGAGCTCGTTTGTACGCTTTTTAGAGGCCAAAGTAAAGTGCATTTGAACCAGTTTTTATAACTTAAAAATAAACTAAATGGGCCTTAAAGCCCAATAAGCCTAAATAAGCTCATTTTAAGCTAATAAGCTGTCATAAAAGCTTGTATAAGCTACTGGAGGTATATTTTGTAAATAAAAATGATAAACTTTGAAAAACGTGAATTTTGGACTAACTTTGTAAATTATACGAAAATTGGGTTAAAATGTAACTTTTTGGAACTTAAGGGTATAAACTGTCAAATCTGAATTTTGAGGTTTCAAACTGAATATTGGAAACTTTGAGTATAAAAATAAAAAATGTAATATTTGATAAGGTTGGACCTAGAATGTAAATATATATAAGTTTTGGACTAAAATTATAACGTATTTAACTTTGGGGGTTAAAAGTGTAACTTTGTATAACTTTAAGGTTTATTCTGAAACTTAACAATGTTTGACAAATTAATACTTTTACGATTTATATAGTGATAACATGTATAAATTTGACACCTAAAAACTAAATGACGATATATATATATATATATTTATATGTATACTAATATATTTAGCCCGTATGATCCTGTTTCTGGTAATGGGTTGCAATGCATGAGAGAGGCGTAGTATAAGGATGGTCGTATCTTGGTTGCTTTGAATGTTCTTTTGGGTTTGGCACGCGAGGCGGGGGAGGAGAAGCGTAGGCATGTGGCAACGATGGAGCAATTTGGTTGACTGTGGTTTGGCGTAGTGTTCGATGTTGCTGTGTGTGTCAGTAGAAGCTCATCTAGGTTTCAAGCCCTGTTTACTTTGTTGTGTCTGCTAGTAGAAGGTCATCTAGGTTTTGAGTTTTGTTCTAAGTGATAATGGTTGTAACTTATGTTACTTATGTTGTTGTATGTTGGTAGAATGTGTTGGTAGAAGAGTCTGTCTAGTGTTATTATTAAGATTGCAGTCCTAATGACAATGGTAATGGTTGTAAGTTATGTTACCTATGTAACTCGTGTGATTTATGAATAAAAAGTGTCTCTTTTTTATATATTTACTTGAGTTATGTTGCCATTCATTCTGTTTTGGTACGTTGCTGTTTTGTATGTTGCCTATAGTTTGAAATATTTTGTCTCTTGGTTTAAAGGTGAGGGCATTGTTTGCGTTGCTTATGGCTGTAAGAGTAAGTTAATGCAAGAGTGCAATGCAATAGTTGCCTAGTAATGTAGAAGTATAGGTGGTTGTATAATAGTTGTATGAAACACCAAATCACAATACGAAGGCAAAAGACCAAAGGAAATACTTAACATATATATAAAAGACGTTGCATACGTTTGTTGGCTATATAGTTGCGACATTATCATACATAAGTGGTGTTTTATACCATTGTTCAAAGGCAGCTGTCCTTGGCAACATACTTGGTATAAAAAAGAGTGCGTATGCAGTTAAGGTAGTGCTACATAGTTAGATGATTTTTAAGGCAACCTGCGATTTGTTTTGATATATTACACAAAAGGTAGTAGGCATACATCTTCGTAATGCAGAGAGTAGGTTACTGATGGTTTTGATAGTGCGTCACTCGTTTTTTTTTTTTTGTTTTTTGTGAGTTTTTTCTACGAGTTCTGATTTTTCGTCCGAGTAAAGGGCCCTGTGGGCTGAACTCTTTCTGGGACCATATTTCACTTGCGATTCGGTTGGCAAGATTGCTTTATCTTCTGGTGGTGTTGCCGGGAGTTGTTCTTTTAGCTTCTCTGTTGTTGATGCTGGTGAGATGCGAGTTGTGGAAGAACCTCCAGCAATTTCATTTTTAGCAAGTGTGGTTTTGTCTGTCTTGGTTTCTTCCAATGTCATGGCTGGCGGTGCTGATGCCATGACAATTAATGAAGAGCACTGCTGGTTCCTGCTGTGAGTAGACTTTGATGCAGCTTCAGCAGCACTGCTGATGCCGGGAGTAGACTTTGATGCAGCTTCAGCAGCACTGCTGGTTCCTGCTGTGAGTAATGGCGTGTTGTTCCAGACTGTGTCTAGAAAGAACATTGGCTTTTCTTTTGTGCTCTCGGAAGCAAAGTGCAGCTAAAAGATTTTGCGTTGTCCTTCTAGTGCAACCAACTCTTCTGGATATTTGTACCGGTCTTTGTCATCCAGACTTCGGATGATGTCATTGCAATCCTTGACCAATGAGTTTGCTTCGTTGCTAAAACATGTTAAGTACAAATGGTCCCTTTCATCGGACAGCAGAAGTCTGAAGCAATAACTGTTGATAAAATATAGTTATAGTTTTTTTAGTATCAATAATATTTGTGCATAATTATGAAATTGTTTAAATGTTTTAGTGACCTGCAATTAGGATTTGTTTCAGAAACTGATAGCTTGCAATGGGTGTGCGGGAAACGTTCATTTATTTTTGGTTACAGGTAAGGCATTTCTTAAAGTACCAAGGCCTTTTGGTGTCGAGTTTTTCAATAGTAGCATCGACAATAAAGTGTACATTCTGCTTACATAAAATTCGTGCCAATTTAGAAAGTTTTGTTTCATGATGATCATAATGCATTTTTTCGATACCTGGTGGTTGGCTGGATCTTCTTTCAACAGGTCATTAAGAGTCACCCTGTTCCTTTTTTTTTCCTCCCCTATGTATCTGTACATCGATGCCTTTGCACATTTACTATGACCGGTGGTTTAATGAACTTGTCGTACCTGCAAAATCATCCGATGTAACTTTACCATGTTTTTCTTTTTAGGTACGGTAGGGATGAGCACGGTACCGGTCCCGTACCGAATTAGTGGTACCGATTTTTTTCCGAGCATAAATAGTGGTACCGGTACCGTACCGAACGGGATTCGGATACTGGTACCGGTACCGGGAAATTGGGTTTTTCCCGTTTTTATTCGGGAATTTCCCGATTTGGTACCGGTCCCGTACCGAATGAGTGGTCTCGATTTTTTTTCACCTTATTTCGTAGTCCCGGTAGCGTACCGTATATCGGGAACGGTACCGTTTCGGTACGGTTCCGATTCGGTTCCGGGATTCGGGTCGAAGTGCTCATCCCTAAGGTACGGTGATGTTGCATTTATGAATGACTTACACGTTGCCGATTTCGGCGGCCTCTGGTATATCTGGGTTCAAATAGTATTCCTGCATGTATTAAATTCATTAAGTAGTTTTGTTTATTGTATTAGTAAGCTTTAATTCATCAGGATTGATGGGCTTGTGGCCACCATACTGCTCCCTTTAAAATTGCTTTCCCATCAATTAAAGTTTATATGATGATGTTTTTGGTGACTGTATATGTGCATTGATAACCTCTGTGTTTAGCTGAGTCTTTTGGGCTACCATACCTGTTCCTCGCCTTCTTATATAGCGTCTAGAAAGTAGGATAAACATAAGTAATCATTTAGAGTTTACTCGCCTATATGTAGGATCCAACGAGACAGATTAGATTACGATAGTCATCATATAAAACTAGCAATAAAACAAGTGACAAGCTGCTTAACTATCAGGACAGGCCTTCTTCTGCTTCTATTATCTCGTGTTGCTATTCGCTGATTCGTGCTCATTAGTTTATTTACTGTTTAATAAAACCAAACTGTGCCAGTCTCTCTGGCTGAACCCCCTTTCGTTAGATTAGACTGTAAAACTAACTTAGGATATTAAAATTCTGATTAGGTTAACTAGATAATATGTTCCACTCTTAGTGATCGACACTCTACTTACCATTATATTCATACTGACCGGGTACACTGCTCGTTAGGGGTGTGTGTGTGTTATTGATAAGTCGGCTAAATATATATTTAAAACTTTAGTAGGCATTAATACTGCTAAACTGCAACGACACATGACAGCCACATCAATTGTATGTGTTGACTTTATATGTCAAAATGGGTGAGTACAGATCCGTACGAATGATGTTTTAATGCCTTTATATTCACTGTTGATCCCTCATTTTGTCTATGTTGCCATTTTCATACTTAAAACTCCCCCCCCCCCCCCCCCCCCCCCCCCCCATTATTAAGTTGAGTGTTCACATTTTGTATATATGGAAGTTTGACTTTCAAAAGTCAAATTGCCATCTCCATAACACACCCACAATATTTCAAAAGTTCCAACAACACCATTTAGGGATAGTTTACAAACCAACATATACACGGCATAAATTAGTCTTTTGTTTTACAAGCTAAACATTAATAAACCATAATATCAAACAGGAACAACAAAATATGAGGTTAATTGTCATAGGGTACATAACCCATTCATAAACATTAAAAACTAGAAGAATTCCACAACAGCTGTGGGGGATGCTCGATGGAGTTTCAACAGCTCCCTAGCCAACTCCCAATTCATCCTCATATTTTCAGAGTGATCATCATTCAAATTGCTGAGCTTGATATAAAGTATCTTCAGCAAGGGGGAACAAGCAAGTACAAACTTTATTATTGTTAATTCATTCACCGATCTAGGAAAAGATTGAAATACTACACTCTCGAGCTGGCCCGACCTCATTCTATTGCTTCCTAAATGTAATGAATAAATTTCCGAAGGTGGATCATTTTCCAATGAAGCCTACAAATTGAGATAGTATTGAGATGCACAACCATGGGAATTTAAGATGATATATTTGATAAATATGCATTCCACTTACTCTGGTTTCTAGCGTTTGCAATCTTGGAGATCCTTGAATCATTTTAATGATGAATGATACCATTGCATTGTTCCCAAAATTGACTCTGGATAGATTTAGAGTTTTGAGGGATACAAATTCCAGAGGGACATTCATCCATGAGCTACCTTCTTCCAACAACTACAACAGGTAGATTTTTCAATAGACTTTCAAAATTACATTTCAAAAGTATTAGACATTAATTTAAATTTCTGTAATTTTAAGTGTGAAACTCAAATTGGACTTACCCTGCACTCCTGAAAATCCAATGTAAGGGACTCAAGTTTGGGAAGACTTCTCAGCTGAAATATATTGTAAGTTGTGATTGTGGTCACCTGGTTCCAAAGACCAAATGACAAAAACAACTTCTTCAGATTCCCAAGTTGTGCAATATCCAATAGTTTCATCTCGTTTGTATCAGTACGATTGATTTTAAGAGACTCAACTAAGGGACAACCAGCAATAAAGTCCCAAATTGTACCGGTCTGAAAAATGACCGATAACAATTCTAAGCTCAAGAGATTTGGGAAACCTTCAAAAGATGCCAAACTAGGCAAAGTACACCAATGAAGTTCAAGATGTTTCAACTCCAAACGAGTGTACATTTGGGTTGGCAACAAAACTGGTTCACCATACCAGTTATGTATGATGAGCTCCTCAATTCCTTGCCGACCCAACAACAACAGCCAATCATGAATTTCTTCATAATTGAAGTCATCTTGTCCAAACAAAGTTTTAGGCTCTACAGAGAAGACAAACCTTCTTATGGGACCTTTGAGCTGAAGCAGCAATCTAGTAACATGCCTCCCCTCAAACTTATTCGTCAAAAAATAAAAGAAATCTTCGTCAACTACGACATCGGTGAGCAACGTCCACTTAAACCTCCAGTTTTTCGCTAAACTGGATGTCGTCACCACCTCTTTTAGTGGCAAACGGTTCAAAATGTTAGTGATTACGTTATCCGGCATGTTGCTAATATAATCCGGCATGTAATTGATAACATTCAATCCAAAAGACATGGTATTGTTGGAATTAGTTTTGATTTAGTGAGTTATGAAAAATGAAGGCTTGGATTTCGTCTTGGATTTTCAGTAAATGAGGTTTTTTTAGTTTGGATTTGGTTTTTCAATAGGGTCTGTGTAATTATGGTGGGCATAGGGGTTTTGATGGGTGGTTGATTCGCGCGCAAAATGAGCTAGCATATCAGAGAAGGTAAGCTCAAGTTGCATAGTAAAATTCATGAATCGTCCCTAACGTTTATTGTTGGGCTAGCTAAGGTTTGGAGGAATGGTTAAAACATGATTGGACTATTATGCCCCTCAAGTTAGAACACAAAACGTGCGTTGACCGAGCCAAAACTGGTCAAGGGACACAATCGGCCTAAAAACACAAGGTTTGGACGCATGACGACGATTTTGCAAACTTAGGGGGCATGACGATGTTTATGGACAAGTTTAGGGACCAACGGTGTATTTTTGGCTAAAATCTAACTAACTTTGACTATAAAACCCAATTCAAAAATCAATCAACTAGCACAGATTAACGATTTCAACTGAATTGACGGTCAATAACACAAAACCCCCAAAATTAAACCCACAAACCCAAAATTAGGGCTTAATTACCGGTCAATTATCACAATTGATCGGTGAAATCGTTAATGATATCGACTAATTTGACTTTCTGATGATTTGATTGTAATGATTTTGATGATTTGATTGAATTTGAAAATTTGGAGATAAAAATTAAGGTTTGGATAAAAGAGATGATGAGCTACTACGTGTGAGTGTTTTTAGGTTTTATATTGGTTTTTGTCTGTGTGTGTTTTTATGGTGTATTTAATGTATGTTTTTAGTGAAAGATGATCTTGGCCGTTAGTCTTGGGGGAGTGGGGTGAGATTGTGACATGTGTGTGTGAACATGAGGATATGGTGGTGTAATAAGATGTAATAATATTAGGCATAATTATTGAATATTATGTTTATATGTTGTAATATCAATTACTAATGTAATAATTTTGTTATTGTGTGTATTGAACTCTTTTCTTTTTCTTATTGTGTATTGAATTTTTAAATTTTGATTATTGTGTGTATTTTGTGACAATTTTACTTTTACTTTTTTCAAATTTTGAATGATAAAATAGTCATTTTACATGGCTGAATAGTAACAAAAAAATTAAAATTTAAAAGTTCACTATACAGAATAAAAAAAAGAGTTCAATACACAGAATAACAAAAGGTGACAAGTATAATACATTTTCAAGTAATTAACCATGATATCTTTAGTTTAAATTGACGGAAAACTCTGATTTCCATGCATTTTTATTAGATGTATTTAAGTGATATTTAGCTAGGATTGAACTCAACATTTATTTTTTCCAAAGCTATCAGTGACTTGTCAACTGAACATTTGCGGTGGAAGAGTGATATTGTTAAACGAATGACACGTTGGTTATATGTTGTAATATCATATTATGATATGATAATAGATTTGTGATTATCTTTAAAGGATGATAAATAGGGTTTTGAAGCGTCGTATCTCGAGGTTTTGCTATAAGCGTTTAATGCAGAATTTGAAGCATCGTATTAGAAAATTTTCTTACGTGTGATTTTGTTAGTGAAAGTTGTTGAGATCTATCTAAATATGTTTGTTGTCTGATCATTTTTAGACAAATGCAGTATGAAAGTGAACTGAATAATGGAATTTGCGTGTTGCACATTTATGTTGTAATGCGAAGTTTGGGCTTGACGCATATAGCTATTTGTTACGTGTGAATATGGTTAATTTACCTAGATTGTATACTTGACACTTACTTTGTGTCATTTGATGCTAAATAATGAATGAAATTTGTACCTAACATATAGTGATCTTTTTTAATTGTATAAGTAATAAGGAACACACGCGTCGTGGATTGATCTTCAAATCCAAGTAACTAAGGAATATGAGTCAACTCAATTACATCAAGTAACTTGCGTAATATCGTGTCCAATATGTTATGTGTTATAGTTAAGCATTCACAAATCCTATGCGTCGTGTTAAACGCAAACATTTTCTATGACACGAGCTGCTTAGGAAGGGTATACTTGGACTCCTCTCAAATGCCGAAATCTACACCTAACACACTTACTAAACAAATCATATACTAATTAGGTTATTATACACTGAATTTTCTATATTTGGATTAGACTCGAATGATTTGTCTAACTATTCAGTAAATCGTTTACGATTGTTTTAAATACTAGATATTATTATTAATGTTTATCGAAAATTGTCTACCTTGCAATCAAAAATTTGTTGACACTCATAGAAAATAATCTCCTTGCTAAGTAAAAAAAGTAAAGTAAAGTAATTCTAAATATCATCTTCCACGGTGTATAGAGAGGTCGAGATGTAGACAGCCTTACCCATACCTAAGATAGAGAAGCTGCTTCTACCAAATATAGAGAAGGACCTCCGGCCTTGCAATGGATGAGGATCGAACTCTTGGACTCTGCAAGGATAACCAATTAATCCAGGTCTTGCTCTTAATATTAAATCAACATCAACAAACTATTTATGTACAATACAATATTTGCAGGTTTTTTTTTTTCATATTGTTTTCGCACCATATGCTTTGATTGCTTCTACATAGCAATTTGTGACGATGGTTTCCTCCACAAACACTCAACAGTGAGTACCTTGTCATTGACTCAATTGTGGTAATTTATTATGTTTAAAAAATATCATTAATTTAATATTATTACTTAGAATATAACGAGGTTTTAAACCCGCGCGTTGCCGCGGGGTGTTTGTATACTTAAGCTAGGAAAAAAAAAGAGGTCTGAAATTGTTGATATTTCCAGTATTTTTACAAATTCTTGCTAGAAAGACAATTTTTTTTCAAGGTTACATCATCATACACAATGACCCTGCATCATAACTCGTAACCTGGATACAACAGCGGAGGAAAAAAGTTATATTTGACTGTAGCTCCACAGTGTCCTTTCACAGATGCATATGTCGGAGTCGCCTTGAAAACATGCCATTTCAACTTAATGTGGGTTCACAGATGCAAATCCTCAGTGCCCGAACTTTTTATCCTGCAAGAGATCCCAATTGTACCACTAATGTTTAGAATAGTATTGTTCCATTAAAGAACTAAAGAAGTAACTGAAGGCGATATTATACAAAACAAACACAAACCAAAGCACGCATCAGTCCAATATGGTTCCTATTGGGAAAAATCTATGTGTATGAAAAAAAACATGTAAATCCTAAATATGGTGCTAATATGGCATGCAATGTTTCAAATGTCAAACTGATATACAATTTGTATAACTGGGTCAATTAAGGCCATACTTATCCAAAAAGGTTAAATTCTAACATAATCCCTAACAGTTTAAAAGGGTAATCTTAAAAATTTAGCTACGATGGAACTACCTCGAACAGGTCAAAAGTCAGCAATGCCAAAAAAAGACCATAGGCATACATACATATCTGTTACTATATTATACAAATTAAGTGTCCTAGATACACATATACAAATTGCCTTTTGTAATTAAGTGTCCTAGATACAGAGTGAATATATACATAAAAACCTACTTATATCGTTTCACGGACGTAATTTTTAGTAACATTTTCTGTCAAAAGGCAATTTGCATAGAAATCAAAGTAGTGAGCCCGTTTGACCCGTGCCCGTTCAGGCTCGAGCCCATTTGGCCCATTGCCCGTTCGGGCTTGAATATTTGTATAATATGTTTTATTATTTGTATTAATGACATTTAATGCAGGAATTGTGTTTAAGTTGGTTGTACAATATGTTTGATAATTTGTATTTCTTATGTAAGTGGTGTTTTAATAAGTACATTAATTATATTTATTGACCAGTTAATTAATTGTATTTAATGTACATAATGATTTATTTATTGTATTTAATGTTAGTATTAATTTTATATTAGAATTAAATATGGGGGGAATTTCTATAAGTAGCATTAGTTGTTGTACTTATAGCTTTAGAAGTTGTATTGCTTAATTTTAAGTATTTCTATTAATAGTAGGCATTCCTCCATTATAATATAGTATGATGAAAAATAAATTGTAACATTGCAAAAAGTGAAATTATACGTGTAATTCAATTTTCAAGTTTGCTTATATATGGAACTTGAAGAATTCTACACAATAAATGGTGAGAAACAATAAATACTTGAGACTCTTTTGATTAACAATTTATGCTTTTGAACCATAGCATAAGACAAATTGACCCATTCATAAGTAAATGGACTAAAAAGACTACATGTACTAAAACCTGTTAATTTTATTATAACATGTCGTTCGGCAAAACATTGAAGAAAAGAGATTTTCATATGGAAATTAACTGAAACACCCTATAATATTACATCAAACTCACTTGTTCTCGCTCTATATTACAACATACTCAGTTCTAAAGTGCACATCTATAAAGCATCTAAACTTCACTCAACTGTATTCCAGTTTTTTTTCTTAATACATGTAAACATCTTGTTATTCTAATGCGCAACGTTGTACTAATCTATAATTAATTAATTATAATAGGTATATTAAATTCCTCATGTATCATATATTTTTGACAGTGTTTGCGCCCTTATCTGAAACATCTCTAAACTTGATCCGAACCAATTTTCAGGGCTCGTCTACCTTATTACCTACCATATCTCTGGTGTTAAATGAGCTCAATCCCGTAACTGATTACGGGACTTGCAGCACAATACAATCCCCCACCACTCATAATAACAACGTAATTGTTTATTTTAATTTTTATGTTATACTTATCTATTAGAATGGTCACCTAAAGCCATTTATGGTCAGGAAGTTACCACAGACAACCACTTGCAACGTCTTTCGCATAATTTCTGAGACAAAATTTGAAAAAATAAAACGGTCCAAGCCACTACTTAACATTTCCCCCATAATACAAACCTCACCCAATTTGCCAATCTCGCAAACCCCTAATCACAATTCTTACCAAAACACACTTCCACAAATACATATCAAAACAACAGTTCACAAAACCAATTACCCAAAACTTACTCGAAAAAAAAAAAAAAACCTTACCAAAACCATACTGGGAAAAAATAATTAAAAAAAAAAATGAAATTAGGCAATATTCATACCTCATAAATCTTCAGCATCTCATCCTTCATACTGTCATAAAAAATAAAAAAAAAATAAAAATAAAATAAAAATAAAAAAAATCTACAATAATAAAAAGCATACCAAAATCGTTAACTAAGATTAAAATACGTATCATAATTTTTCAAAAAAAACGGAAAGGAAAAAAACATGATAATCGATATGAACCCCCAAATTAACAAACCCCCAAAGTAAGAAAACCCTAATCTGAAATAACGACTTTATTTGGATCTGGGATCTGATTAATTGGGTGTGTGTGTGTGTGTCTGTGTGTGTGTGTGGAAGAAGCTTCAAGAAACCCTAGTTTTTACTCCCGTTATTTTTGTGTTCGTGGAAGAAGAAGTTTGGAGCGCAGCATTCCACTGTTGCTAAGACTGTACACACACACACAATGCACTGTAGCTGCACACAAAAAAAAAAAAAAAAAAAAAAAAAAAAAAAAAAAAAAAAAAAAAAAGTGGGGTGGGAGCAAGTTTGGGTAGTAATGCACGCTCATGTGTTTGTACCACAAAGTGTGGTAGTAGCAAAATGGGGGAGCACTGTAGCTAAAAAGCCCAATGCTTAGTATAGAGATATAATATCCTAGACTCTTACAGGTTAAAAATATTCATAAGAAAATGATTTCAGCTAAGGAAGCTTAATTTGAACTACATCAGGGAGCTCAATAATGTTCGAGTTAAGGGCTTAGATGTTTAGAAACCTTAGACCATCCGTAATGGATGGTCAGACATGGTCGGTCCCCCAATTTTAACGCGTTACCCCCATTACATGAGGTTTGTTATGGGTCTATCGGTCGGCATGATTTGCATAACTTGATCGTGTACTCGACCGAGTCATCCCATTTGTATGTGTGAGTGTATTTATAAATTGTTTTGTGTTGTATTTTTGTGTTTAAGTGAGATATGTTTTTTTAAGATGACCGCAGTCGCATTATTACACTAACTTGGTCATGAATAAGGTCAATAGTGAGTTGACGTTGATGTGACAGTGGTGACCGCAGTCACCATTACGCCCAACCTTAGATTTACATATTTTATTATCAGCACTTCAATTGTTGTTCAAAAGAAAAAACACTCCAATTACTCTACTTGATGTATGTTTCAAGCTTGTTTTTTGTGTCGAACCCGAGCTAGAACTCAATAAGTTGACTCAAACAATTAAGAAATTCAAATCATTTTAGATAAACTCACCGTCAAGGTGAAATCACATGTCCAGCAACAAATTTGATACCGTCATTGCCTACAACTACATTTGCCAACCGAACACATCAAGTCATCATCACTTGACAAGGATCCATCTAAAACTAGTGTACCGCAATCACATCTTGAGGTACACCCAAGAATAATATATTTAAGTTATTTAACTGTAGAAACATGAATTTGCAGAAAGCAAACCTCATATTATTTGCCGCAACTATTTCCCAATTATCCTTGAAAAAATAAGTATTCATATGTACATAGTACAAACAACAATTTGATTAAGAAAATGCTTTGTTCTTACTTCATATATTTTCTAACAAGAAAATGCACACAAAATATGATTAAGCGACAAAGAAAAGAAAAATCATGAGGAATGCAATCAATACAAAGAATATCTTTATCATCAGCCACCGATTGGATGATATACTGTTGAGGTACCTCATTAGTTGTCCCTGTGCACCTTCTACATTTGCCAGTGTGTCTTCCATGTTTTCATCAATCCTGACAAACAGCCAAAAACCGTTCACACTCGCAAGCACAATCATTAGAAACCAAAAACCGATAATTGTATTTATATAATTGCAACTTTGTCTACATGTTGCTATGATTAGAGTATATAATTTGTTGATTCTATAGAGAACGATAATATATAAAAACAAATGCTAGAAGCCAAAAACATAACACAAAAAGACTGTCATTCTTAACTGCCATAACCATCTTAACTGATTCTTTACAAAAAATATCGAAAGACGTAAACCAGTTTGCAGTCCAAAACACACTTCATATCTTAAGAAACAGAAAATTGAGCAGTTTGCTCAAATGGAAAGTGTAACAAAATGGGGTAGAAAAACGGTTAAAATATGTATTTATAAAGTGATTCACTACATCTAACGGGTCAAACGGGCAAAATTCAAAAAAAACATTAGCTGATAACTAAGCAGGTCAAGCGGTTGAAATTACCCAAAACGTTATTCGTATGATTCCAAAATCCTATATTGAGTTATTCAAAGAAACTAGATAATACCTTAATACTGCAAAACAATCCACAAAATTGGACAGAAATTGTTGTCAGGCCAGCCCGACGACCTACCCGTTAGGACCTGGATTATAACTACCAGATTGACATGTTACCCAATCCACTCATTCTGTCACCTCTATAGATAAATGCAGTGGATTGCAAAAAGCTCTCCTTGTTTCACATTTTATTGTTTATGCAAATTTCATGTAAGTAACGTTTACATTCTCAGACCACAAGTAGGTGAATGCATAAGACTAACCTAATTGCAAGCTCCCCTTGCTGAGAAACCATGGTCGCCAATTGTGTGAAAATGTTGCCTAACTCATAAATAGTTGACTCAACGTTTTGAAGAGCCTCAGCTCTGCTCTGCATGTAACTGTCTTGTAATGGAACCATCTGTTGCTGCTGTTGCTGATTTTGTTGTTGCAGCAACGGCTGAGAGTCGGCATCTGCATGCTTCCTGAAAGTAACATGCCACGTATCAACGCGTGCTCAACGTAGAAAAAAGAAAATCCAATGTTGTTCACACTGGTGTTTAGTGTTTATATTTTGCTTATTTCAGATATGCTCAGCGAGTTTTATGTTTACTAAATATTTTAATCACTCAGATTGGATACAAAGATCTTAGAAGATAGTCTCTTGAATAACACCAGCTCAAAGCCGCGACAAATAACACAATCCTAAGGTTAAGACATTATGATTTCAACAAAAATGGAATGTGTGTCATCTTGACTGTACCTTTGGAACAATGGAGATGAACTTGAAGACTCATTCACCCATGGAGGAGGAGAGCTTGATGAACTGGCATTTGATTTATTAGCTAAGGGACGCTGACGGACAAATGGATTAGCAGTCTCTTTTTGAGGAATCGAGGAAAATAACTGCTTTCTATTTTCATTAACCTTCAAGTTCTGCAGCCCAAAGACCAAAAGGTTAAACATATGAAATAAGATGTAGGTTAAGAGTGCAAATTATAAAGTCGGGCCAGAAAAGAGCATCAGGAGAAGGGGGGGGGGGGGGGGGGGGGGCAACATAGTCAAATCTACCAACACGTCATCATTTTAAATTGACAACCGAGTCTGATTAGCGTAAAAAGAAATTTTGGGAAACTCGTTACCTTTTGAGAAAAAATCAGGATTAGGATCCTATCATGTGAAACCAATTAATGGGCTTTAATTAACAAAGCAAATGACCCACTACTAATTAATCTCGGGCCCCCACTTCCATGTTCTCTCTCAAAACAAGACCAACATGAGAGACCTAATCCAAATTTTTTTAACATGAATGAAAAGTTGGAAACATCATGAAGAGCTCATAATTTCCATTAAGTGACAGCATACCTCTGTTCGCATAGTGAGAACTTCCTTGAACTCCTTAGTGGTGCTCATCAAACGGTTTTTTAGATTGTCAACAACCGTGGTTGAATGGGTAGTTGTGTCACTTGAAACATTTTCACCTTCGTGTTGGGAATTGCAAACAAGCTGCAATTCCACCACAGCTGAATTAAGAGCCGTAATATCCTGCTTAATGACAGCTGTAAGTTCTTGAATCTCCATAGTTGGATCATCAAACAACGCGGATGTCCTCTTTGCCACTGCAAGGACCGAAGTGAAATCATGTCAGTACTTAGTACCTCAAGCTGAACTTGTAAACAAAATATGAGTTAAGTGTAGTCTGCATAATAAATTCTGTATGAATAAAAACACACTATCTCCAGGATAAGCGTTAAAAGTTGGGGCTTGAGAAAACCCTTTATTTGACAAATTTATGACTGTGATCAAAAACCAACTACATTTATCAAAGTAACCATAACCGTAAGACCACTTTCTTTTGAAGATAATTGTTAGTTGTTAACATAACCCTCAAAGATTTATTTAGTCTACTTATTGCAACAGTTAGCATACTTGTGGTTGTTAACTACTATTAAACTTTCATTACAGAAAATGGTAGCCATAGCTCCAAGGGTAATGGCTAATAACTAACCTAAAACTGATAATTGCGACTAACTTAACACTTTATTTTTTCGAAAGGCTCAACTTATAGTTGCTAACTATATATCTTTAAGGGTTTTGCTGAAGAGCTCCACGGCTATATTTAAGAGATTAAGACAAGCTACACTTTTTGTAGATGAACCACCTTGAGTGGTTATAAATAAAGTACAACATTTTAAGCATTAATCTCTTAAACATAACCCTTAGGGCTATGATTAGAAAAATTCCTTTTTTAAAAAATAACAATCAGCTGGTCACTGACCTTAAGACTTAAGGCTATGACATGGCTATTTTTAGAAATAAAACATGTGTTTAACCAACTTATGGCTACTGTTGCAATGAACTTATAACTGTTGAGTGTTAACCATTTTTATAATAAATAGCTAGCAACTCGTAACCATAAGACTTTTTTTTGTTGGTAACCATGGTTTCCGACCTTTTGGTCAACTAATCCAGAGGATTTGAGCCAACCGCCACACAGACTCAAACCGGGCAAAGCCCTCCCCTTTTCAGGAAGGTTGGCATGGCCAGTTAGAAGTAACCATAAGACTTAAGGCTATGGTTAACAGCTAATTTATGGCCATTTTTATATGAAAAATTCAACCAACTTATGGTTATAGCTTGTGCTTAGCAACCAACTTACGTTTGCAAGGTACATTCTGTAAAGAAATAACCATAATAATAGAGGCTTCTTTGATTCATAATCATTGGTTGTTCACCGTATATAGTTTCATGAAAAAGAAAAATGAAAGTACCTATACCCCATCTTTTAACGGTATTTGGGAGACTTAATCTCAGGCCTCAGCTCACAAACTGGCAACTGCAATACCTTATTTTACAATAGTGCACTTTCAAGTCTTTTAATGTACTAATTTCTAAACTAACAAACACTCAAACAAGTGGTTATTGAATTATTACAGCTTCCAACTAGAAAAGCACGTCCAAACACTACTTCATACAGCATAGAAGCTGCCAAGGTTGTAAATATCGCTCGGCGGTCGTGGCAGTCAACCCCCGCCAAGCGCCATATCGGTCTTGGCGGCGATATATCGGTTTCTCGGCGGAGACCATAAATTATAAAGAAATTTGTTTATGTTTTTGAAATGCAACATATGTAACACAAAATATACCAAGCATATGTAGAAAATATACTAAGTATATAATTTTTATGAAAATTGGACGTGAATCTGAAGGAAAAAAAAAAAGTTAGATCTGAAGTTGACCAGCGTTACCGACTGCCGCCAAGGCCGATTTTTGACCCATTTTGACCGCCAAGCTCCGATTTTGACCATTTTTGAAAGATTTTGACCGATTTTGACCAAAACCGATAAGTTAGACTAGAGGTGGCAAAACGGGCGGGCACGGGCTACGGGCTAAACGGGCGCATGTTATACGAATCGCTATAGAAAAGTCAAAAGACATAAAACAACAAAAAAAATTCCTCAAACGTAACACCTCATTTATATTTAAGTAACTAAATTTACTATATCCATAAGTTTTTCATTAAAAACAATTTAATGTTCTCCAGTTGAGAGAAAAACATGTTCCCATTATGCCCATTTAATTTTTAAATGGGTAATATATGCCCATTTTTAAAAAAATAGGGGGCCCAAATGTGCCCAAATCTTTTAAAAATTTGCCCATTTTTTTTATTTTGGGCACAAATTGCCACCTCTGAATTAGACAGATATGGGAAATATCTTGGCGGTGGACCACCACCAACCGCCATGGCGCCGCCATATCGGCCGCCATGGCCGATTTTTACAACACTGGTAGCTGCCAACTGGTTAGTGGATTTTAGTGTGTTAGTGTGTAGCTTGTGGTGGAGTGGGTTTTGTCACTTTCCGATAGCGAATGTACTAAGTGCATTGATTTTATTTGGTACAAGAATGTGTCTTGGTCTATTCTGTATCCCTCTCTTTCAGGATTCTTGCTGCTCTTTACTTAATGTAGAGTCGGTATATAGCACTGTCTTTCACGCTATGTAAAAAAGAAGTTCCGGAGGTCCCTCCGAAAAAATACTAGCTCCTACAACCCACTATATCGCATCTCACTATCAAGTTATGTGTTAACTTAGATCCCCATTGTTGTAAAACTAGGATTACAAGGCCAAGTAATAGGCGGTTACTCGCTACAAGGTCAGTGACCGAGCAAAGTTGAGCCGAATAGGCCAAAAAAATCGTTTTAGTCAAAACTATGTTTGAATTATTTATGAACAATTGTGGTAACGCTTCTAAACATATTTTACGGTCATATGAACAATTCTATGGTTTGAACCTCACCTCTTGTGACCAGGGTGCCTGACTGCTAGGCCATGTCATATAATTTCAAAACAAATATGTAATAATTCCAATCCAAGTACTCACAGCCTAGGTCGATTACTAGTTACTACAAGGTAGCCGACCACTTGAGTATCGCATAGCGAGTTTTACAGCCTTGGAAATTGGTACTTCCTACAACTCACATATCACATGTCATTATCTAGTTACGCGTAAACTTAGATCCGCATTAGTATACATACATTCACATTTCCTATACTTAGATTTGACCAATTAGTAGCCGGCTTTGACCAGGCCTACTATTTTCCCAGTTATCCCAAAATTAACTAGGTAAAAAGCCGATTTTTTTAAACATTGCTATGAACAATTCTATGGTCCTACAAACATGTCATTATTATAATTTCATATAAAAATTCCAATTCGAGTACTCCCCGCCCCCTAAGACAATTACGACCTTGCAAAATACTAGTTCCTGGCTACAACTCACTGACTTTATGGCATCTCATTATCTAATTACACGTAAACGGTAAACTTAGATCCTGATTATTATTACATTCATTCACATTTCCTAAACAAATCAACGACTAACACTAGACACATTCATACATCGAGTCTTAACTAATCACTAACAACAATTACAAAAACAAAAAACAACACGTCAACCTTCTAATAAATCATAAACAAAGCAACTTTGGTTAGAGCCAAATATCCAAACCAAACCCTTACATTTCCTAGCCATCTCTTAATAGTAAGATGTGGTAGTCAGATTCAGACTCGCATCTTAATGAAACAAACAACTTACATTTCCTAAACGTGATCAACAACTAATACTAGATACCAAACTATTAAACACTAACAAGTAACAAAGTATAAAAATTCTAATAACTCACATTGCGCAAGTTTGGCGAGCTTTTGTCACGTATGATGAATACCATAGCCTATTTTCGAAGCTCGTTTATTAAACAAAGTAACTAACTCACATTGCGCGCACTTGCTACTATCGTATTCATTTACATTTCCTAAACACGATCATCAACAACTAATACTAGATACATCGAGCGTCATCAAGTATAATCACCTAAGTTATTATAAAATGAATCATTACATATCGTAAGCTAACATCCTCATCACTATCCTAATCACTTACATTTCCTAAACACTATAAACTAATAATAGATACATAGAGTCAATACTCAATAAGTAAAGTAACTAACTTACCGACACAATGTGATAATATATAAAACTTGTGATAAATCCTAAACAAAGTAAATAACTCGCATTGCGCACAGTTATTAGTGTCGTATTCATTTACATTTCCTAAACGTGATCAACAACTATAAACTAATAGTCGATACATCAAGTCAATCATCGGAAACATAAATTCAATTACAAATCAAACTAATAACCATAAGTAAAGTAACTAACTCACCGACACAATGTGATAAATCATAAACAAAGTAACTAACTCACATTGCGCGCACTTGCTACTAGCATATTCATTTACATTTCCTAAACACGATCCTCAACAAGTAATACCAGATGCGTCAAGAGTCATCAAGTATAATCACCGACACAATGTGACTAACACACTAGAGTCATCAAGTATAGTCAGCAAGAAGCTAAACCACAATTATTATAAAAAATGAATCATTACATATCAAACTAATAAATAATAAATCATAAACAAAGTAACTAACTCACATTTCGCGAGTTTCAAGTTTCATAAGCTAATATTCTCACTAAGTATCCTAATCATTTACATTTCCAAAACACTATAAACTAATAGTAGATACATCGAACAACTAATACTTACTACTATCGTATTCATTTACATTTCCTAAACACGATCATCAACAACTAATACTAGATATGTCGAGAGTCATCAAGTATAATCACCGACATAATGTGACTAATACACTAGACACATCGAGAGTCATCATTCATCAAGTATAGTCACTGAGAAGCTAAACTACAGTTATTATAAAATGAATAATAAATCATAAAGAAAGTAACTAACTCACATTGCGCGAGTTTCGTAAGTTAATATTCGCACTAGCATCCTAATCATTTACATTTTTCCTAAACACTACAAACTAATAGAGATACATCGAGTCGATCATCGCACACATAAATTCAATTACAAATCAAACTAATAACCATAAGTAAAGTAACTAACTCACCGACACAATGTGATAATATAATAAATCATAAACAAAGTAACTAAGGCACACTGCGCGCAGTTATTCGTATCGTATTCATTTACATTTCATAAACGCGATCAACAACTAACAATATATAAAAATTCTAACAAATAGAACAATAAGTAAAGTAAGCAACTACTCACATTGCGCGAGTTTGGCGAGTTTCTGCGACGTATGATGAATACCGTAACCGATTTTCGAAGCTCGTTTATTAAACTCCGATTGAAACGCAACCGTTGATCTCGATCCCGAACCCGAACCGGATCCTGATCCATCAGTTTTCACCAAAGGACCGTTACTAGCACCACCGGAAGCTTGTCTGGATCTTTTGAGGCGTTCGGATATGCTTGTGAACTCGTGTGTGCGGTCTCTGAATGATGATGATTGAGTTGATTTCATTTTGAAGCCCTAATTTTGGGGAGTTTTGGGGGAATTGGGGGTTTTGAGATCTGGGATGGGATGAAATGAGGTGGGGTGAGGTGGATCGGATCTGATAGAGTGACAGTGTTTTGTGGATCTTTTTTTTTTTGACCCGGAGTGTTACCTGTCAAATTACCGGTCGGGCGGTCGGTTTTGGGATCTTCCCTTATTTTTACTGCTTTTAAGGGGTGTTTGTTTAAGCTTATACGAGGCTGATGAGCTTATTTGTGTTTTGGTTTATATTTATAAGCTTTAATTTTTTTTTATTATTATTATTATTATTTTTTTTTTGATATTTTTTGGTTAATATAAGTTTATTATAATATAATAAATTTATATAAGCTAATAAAACTTAAAATAAGCCGAAAAAATGAGGTTTATAAAATATAAGCCGAAATCGAATAAGTTTATAAGCCCACATATAAGCTTAAACAAACAACCCCTAAATTAGGAGTTTTTTATTATAAAAATGTTTGGTAATAAAATTGTAGGGATTTATTATTTTTTATTTATTTATTTATTTTTGTAGGGATAATAATATTAGTAATATGTAAAATAGTTTTTGAATGTTCAACGCTCTTAGGTAGTATTTCATACAGAGTAGAAAAATAAGCATTTCGAAATAATAGATAAAGTTACTTGCTCATTGCCAAACGAACATAAAAAATAAAGATGCTCACCGCTCAATGCTCCTATATGCTCAGCGTCAAACACATCCTTTATAAGACCACTCGCGTTAGATTGTGTGTAAGTTATGTCACTTTTGTGTCATATGAGTACTTCTCAAATTGACACACCACTGCTAATGTTGACATAATTTTTTTCATGTGAATGCAATCGTCTTATATTAGCCACAGCTCACTGCTCACGGCTCACAGCTTGTTAAAGAAGCATTGGAAAAATGAGTTTTTTTTTTTTTAAATAGCAAAGCTCAACGCTCATCGCCCCAAACGAACACTAAAAATCAAAAAGTTCATTGCTCACCGCTCATCGCCCCAAAAAGTTCAAAAAAACTCTGCGCCAAATATAGCCGTAGACACTTTTACGAAAAATAAATAGTTTTATTTGTGTATTCAGATTTCTCAATCACTTATTAAGATTAAATAGAAATCAAGTGACTTATATCGATTCAATAAAATAAACAGATTTATATATATATATATATATATATATATATATATATATATATATATATATATATATATATATCGGCAAACGGACTTGACAAATGCAAGATGCCAAGATGGTCAGATTAAAGTTATTGGATTGGATCAGTTTACTTTACATGGGCTAATATTAGTTGGGCCTGAGTTTCCATATTGCAAATGGTAAAATCTTTTGTTATTCCGGAAAAATGTTTAACTAACAAGTTATTTATTTGTGAAGAAGTTGGTCTACATGTTATAACTAACAAGTTAGATTCGGCATAAAATTAGACATGTTTTTAGTTAATCTGATCATTTCTCTTAAAACCACGTAGTATATTTATGCGGAAATGAGTACGTGGCTTTACCCACAACCATAGCAATTTATTGCATAACTAAAGTGTACGGGTTTTGCTATAAACTTTTTAGTTATGTATTACTCCGTGTTTTAAGGTAATTGTATATGATTTTTATACCGTGTACACACTTATGTTTTTCTTTTATTCTTTTATTTAAAGTAAATATGTTAAAAGGTGAACTTTAGATGCCATATGCTAACTCAATGTACATAACGTGAATTATGTGTGTATGTATTTTAAAAGGATATGTTCGTGTTAAAATGATTTTTGGCCTGAATAAAGTTAAGGGACTAATGTTGCCTCTTTTGTATTTCAGGTTTTATGCTTATAATGGTTTGATGGCTCAAAGTTAAGAAGAGAAAGATGAAGGGGGCTTTGTGCTATTATTGAAAAGATGGTTGCTTATCTTGGACTTCACACACTCACATCCTTGAGTGTGGTATAGCTGTTCTCTGGTGTTTAAGCCGTTTTCTTGTCCTCTTCTTGGATATCTCCTTCTGCTGATGATCTATATATATCAGCTCTCATTTCTCCTTGAAGTTCATCACAAAACATTATTCATTCTCTTGTATTATTATTTTGTGTTCCTTGATTGAAATCAAGTATTCGTATAACTGTTTGAGAACAGTTTGGTTGTAAAACTCTTTATCATTAATCTGATTGGGCAATATTAAGTTTTCTTACATGGTATCAGAGAAGGTTGCTCTGAAAAAACGTTTTGAATAATTAAGGTTTGGGAAATTTGGGGCTTTTACGCTTTAAAGGTTCCAGAGGTTGATTAAGTTCCTAAATTGGAAGGTTTGGTAATTTGCTTGTTGATTGCAAGTGGTTCTGGTGATTTGCCCTAATTTTAAAAATTAGGGTTTGGTGGATCTTGGTTGGTGGATCTGGATTTGCCGTGTACATCTGCTATATCCCTAGACTAAGTGAATCTAGGGTGTAGTAGGTTTGATTCCGCTGCTGCTCTGCCTTGCGTACACTGTAACACCTCTCGCACCTTTACTTTTCTTGCATTTCTTTTCTTTTAGATTGACGGGGAGTAGGATTTGGGTTGCTGAAGTTGTGATTATTATGATTGGTGGTATTGATATTGATCTTGTGCTTGTCTTATCTTTGTTTAGTAGATAAAGCCCTTGACCTACCACTTTAGTGGCAAGGAAGCCTGGGAACTTCTTTCTTCCCTTCCTCTTTATGTGTTTAGCTTTGTTCAGCACTTACTTGTTTCATTATGTCTTTGCATAATTCTACTCCACCTCCCTCTGTTCAGGCTTCTGATACAGAGGAAGATTATGCTGTGCCTGTTACTCTTATTAGCAAACTTGATATCAGTCACCCTCTACACTTGCATCCTAATGACTCTGCTACATTAACTGTTATATCTATAAAATTAAAAGGAACTGAAAATTATAATGTGTGGTCTTGTGCTATGCTGTTAGCTCTTGAAGGCAAAAACAAAATTGGTTTTATAGATGGTTCTTGTAGGAGGTCTAATACTGATGAAGTACTTGGGAGACAATGGGACAGGGTAAATGCTATTGTTCTGGGTTGGATCTTAAACTCCATCTCTGAGGAACTGTTTCTTGGACAAATTTTTTCAAAAAAGGCTTCTGATGTCTGGACTGAGTTAAAAGAAACATTTGATAGAGTTGATGGGTCTGTTACCTTTAATTTACACCATAAAATCAACTCTTTGTCTCAAAATGGTACATCTATTGCTGAATATTTCAACAAGTTAAGCACTTTGTGGAAACAATTTGATGCTCTTATTAAATTGCCTAGATGCACTTGTCATGCTGCTGATGATTTCAAGAAACATAACCAGTTAATGAAGTTAATGCAATTCCTTATGGGGCTTGATGATTCTTATATGCAAATTAGAAGCAACATTTTGTCTAGAGACCCATTGCCTGATGTTAAGGGGGCCTTTGCCATTATCTCTAGTGAGGAGTCTCACAGAGCTGTGGTTTCTGGGACTGGGGTTTCTCAAAGACCTCAGTCATCTGTCTTTCACTCTAATGTGCCTAATAGAGGTAGTACTCAGAGGCCCCAAACCTCTGGGAACTCTTTCAGGCTCAGTAATGCCCCCAGACCTAATACTAGTTGGAACAATAGGGCTGCTGGTGGCTCTACTCTTGTTTGTGAAAATTGTGGGATTAATGGACATACTGAGGATAGATGTTTTAAGTTGATTGGGTACCCTCCTAATTTTGGGAAACGAAATGGTTACACTGGTACTAATTCTAATCAGGGTGTTCAAAACTTTAACAAAAAGTTTATAAAGAACAACAACTCTGTTGGTTCTAGCTCTCTTTCAAACCTTTCAGATGAACAGATTTCTAAACTCTTGTCTCTCATCAAAGACACTTCTGTCAATGATGATGGAAAAGGCAAAAGTGTACATGCCAACATGGCAGGTATTGTTTTTAACAACAGCAAGTTTTTTAATCAAAATTTTCATAAATTCTTTTGTAATAATAGTAAGGCCAGGGCTGCTCTCATTGCTGCTGGTATTATTGTTGACTCTGGAGCTAATCAACATCTAACATACACTGATAAATTTTTGGTTAATGTTGTCGACATTTCCAAACTTGGAATTAAAGTCTCTCATCCTAATGGAACAGAGGCTTTAATTACAAAAGTTGGAAATATGATCCTAACCAAAAACTTAACCCTGTATGATGTGCTTGTGGTTCAGAGTATTGTGTGAGTCTTATGTCTGTTCATAAGATTGCTAGAGATAGCAAATTTGTTGTGGCCTTTGATGAATCTAAATGCTATGTGTTATCTCAGGGTTTGAGGGATGTGAAACTTCTGGGGACTGGTAGACAGTCTGATGGTTTATATTTCTTTGATAAAACTGAAGGTAATTTACCCTCTAGAGACCAACCTTACCTTTTCTCTGGTTTGTCCAAACATTTGTGGCATTGCAGACTTGGTCATCCTTCTGACCAAGTCCTAAAAGTTCTAAACAAAGATCTTGATTTTAAATCCAATGATAATGTGCAGTTTTGTGAAATTTGTCAAAAGGCTAAACAAACCAGAGAACCCTTTCCCTTGAGTGAACACAAAACTTCTGCCCTTGCTGACCTTGTCCATCTTGATGTTTGGGGGCCCTATCGGGTTACCAGTAGAGAAGGATATAGGTATTTTTTGACCATTGTTGATGATTACACCAGGGCTGTTTGGGTTTACTTGCTTAAGACTAAAACTGAAGTGTTTGATTGTGTCTATATCTTCTTTAATTTGATCAAAAATCAATTCAAGAAAACCGTTAAAATTTTCAGAAGTAATAATGGCACCGAATTTGTGAATAAAAGGTTTAGTGAATTTTGTGTCACTCATGGAATAATACATCAGACCTCTTGTGCATATACCCCTCAGCAGAATGGGATTGTGGAATGGAAACATAGGCATCTGCTTAATGTGGCCAGATCCCTTCTGTTTCAGGGGGAATTCCCTTAAATTTGTGGTCCGAATGTGTTCTCACTGCTTGTTATCTCATTAACAGGTTGCCCTCTTCAGTGCTAAATGGGAATTCTCCTTACAACATGGTTTTTAACAATAAATGTTCTTTAAATCACCTAAGAACTTTTGGATGTTTGTGTTTTGCTACTGTCCTTAATAATGATGATAAGTTCAGTAGCAGATCTGAAAAATGTGTGTTGGTTGGCTATGCGTCTTTTAAAAAAGGTTATAAACTGTTTAGTCTTGAAAGGAAACAATTCTTGTACTCAAGAGATGTTGAATTCTTTGAGAATATGTTTCCCTTTAAGACTAACCCTGTGATTGAGACTTGTCAGGATCTGGATCATACAAACTTTTTCGATAAAGTTGTGTATGAGGATCCTGACATACCCCATGATGAGAAAAACATTAACAAAAAACCATCTTATGATGGAAACAAGTATGCTAACTCTCCTAGTGAAGGCAGAAACTCCTTTCTTGATGGCAGTCCAACAATTGACCTAGTTGAGGATGAGTTGGGGCATCCTCAGGGTTCCAATGGTTTTGCCCCTGAAAATGAGGTGTCAGCTACACTTGATAATGATAATGCATTATCTGAGGGTACATCTCATAATAGTCCAATCACAGATCATCTTATGATTCCTCAAACTCAACCCACTAGAAGATCTGAAAGATCCTCTACTTTTCCAAACAAATATAATGACTTTGTGGTTGATTCTAAAGTAAAATATGGGCTTGAAAAATTTGTTAGCTATGCCAACCTCAGTTCTGAAAACTTCTGTTTTGTAACCAAGTTAAATAAACTTTCTGAACCAAAAAATCATTTGGAAGCTAGCAAATCTGAGCACTGGAAAGGGGCAATGAACAATGAAATGAACGCTTTATATGAAAATGATACTTTTGAGATTGTTGAATTACCTTGTGATAGAAAGGCCATTGGGTCCAAATGGGTGTTTAAGATTAAATATAAGTCTAGTGGTGAGATTGATAGATTTAAAGCTAGACTTGTTGTTCAGGGGTTCAATCAAAAGGAAGGGGTTGACTTTGATGAGACTTTCTCCCCTGTGGTCAAAATTGTTACTATTCGATGTGTTATTAATTTAGCTGTTCAACAATCTTGGCCCATTTTTCAATTGGATGTTAACAATGCCTTTTTATATGGTGACCTTGAGGAAACTGTTTACATGAAACTTCCTCCGGGTTATTTTGATGAAAATGACAAGAGAGTGTGCAGACTTAAAAAGTCTTTATATGGCTTGAAACAAGCTCCTAGACAGTGGAATGCCAAACTGACTAGCACTCTTCTTGAAAATGGTTTTGTGCAAAGTAAAAGTGATTACTCGCTGTTTACTAAAAATGAGTCTGGTGTGTTTATCGCTTTACTTGTTTACGTTGATGATATTATTATCACTGGGAATGATCTTGGTGCCATTGATGATGTCAAAAGGTATCTTAAGACCAAATTTCAGATAAAAGATTTAGGCAAACTCAAATATTTTCTTGGCATTGAAGTTATTGAAACTAAGAATGGGGTTTGTTTATCTCAAAGGAAATATTGCCTAGATTTATTATCTGAGTTTGGTCTCCTTGCTTGTAAACCTTCTGCTATTCCCTTAGAGCAAAGTGTGTACATCACCTCTGAGCCAACTGACACAGATCCCTTACTTGATAATATCACCGAGTATCAAAAACTCATTGGGAAACTGATTTATCTAACTCACACTAGGCCTGATATTTCTTACACTGTTCACTGCCTGAGCCAATTTATGCATTCCCCTTTAAGGTCTCATTTAAAAATTGCCCTAAAGGTGTTGAGGTATTTGAAAGGTGCTCCAGGTCTAGGTGTGCATATAACTAAGAATCCTAAGAACTTTATGAATGCATTTGTTGATGCAGATTGGGCCAAGTGTGTAGTTACAAGGAAATCGGTCACTGGATACTGTGTTAGTCTCAATGGTTCTATGGTTTCTTGGAAAAGCAAAAAACATAACATCCTCTCAAAGTCCTCTGCAGAAGCTGAGTATAGAGCTTTGGCTTCTGTGACTTCTGAGATTGTTTGGATCCTAAAAATTCTTAAGGATCTCAACTGGGAACATTTTATGCCGGTTAAAATCTTTTGTGACAGCCAAGCAGCAATTAAGATTGCTGCTAATCCTGTCTTTCATGAGAGAACAAAACACTTGGAAATTGATCTTCATTTTGTAAGAGAAAAGATTCTAACTGGTGTCATTGAAACAGCTAAAATTCACACTGCTGATCAAACAGCAGACATTTTTACAAAAGGGCTTGATAAAACTCAACATGTCAAAATGGTTTCTAAACTGGGTTTACTTGATGTCTTCCAGGCCAAAATCCAGGGGGGGTGTTAAAATGATTTTTGGCCTGAATAAAGTTAAGGGACTAATGTTGCCTCTTTTGTATTTCAGGTTTTATGCTTATAATGGTTTGATGGCTCAAAGTTAAGAAGAGAAAGATGAAGGGGGCTTTGTGCTATTATTGAAAAGATCGTTGCTTATCTTGGACTTCACACACTCACATCCTTGAGTGTGGTATAGCTGTTCTCTGGTGTTTAAGCCGTTTTCTTGTCCTCTTCTTGGATATCTCCTTCTGCTGATGATCTATATATATCAGCTCTCATCTCTCCTTGAAGTTCATCACAAAACATTATTCATTCTCTTGTATTATTATTTTGTGTTCCTTGATTGAAATCAAGTATTCGTATAACTGTTTGAGAACAGTTTGGTTGTAAAACTCTTTATCATTAATCTGATTGGGCAATATTAAGTTTTCTTACAGTTCGATTGTTTATTCAACGTATATCTTGTGTGATTATACACTATAAATATGTTGTGGTGAATACAGTTTTGCAAGTTGCAAACTTCTTGAATGAACCATGTTGATTTGCACATCCTCGTTGCTTTTATTTTGTTCTTGCCAAAACATGTGTGTCACAAAGCATCTTTATTGTCTTTATTCTTTAACCATTAAAAGAAAATGTTCCAACAATACATGACCGGATATTTTAGTATTGAAATGCTGATCCCATTGGAATTTCATAACCAACTTTATAAAATGGGGGCAAATTCGATAGAAACACCTTTATTCCCATTGACAATTCGAATACCTATTTGCTTCATATAAAAGTGGTCATGTATAAGATTCGAAAGTATGTACGGAGTCTTTGTGTACAGAGGCGGACACAAGTCTTTAAGTAGGGGTGTAATCGAGTTGAGCTGAGCTCGAGCTTAACAGGGCTTGAGTTTAGCTTGAAATTTATAAGTTAAGTTTGAGCTTGATAGCTTGACGAGCTTTAATCATTCAGGCTTAAGCTTGGCTTGAAAATTTTGATTAAAACTTGATATTGGCTTGAAAAGCTTGAACATATATAAAAATATTGTATCTAATAGCCAAACTCATCAATAAATATATGTATAAAGTAAAATAAACTTAAATTATAATAGCCAAAATCACTACTGTTTTACACAAATGATAACACTATAATAGTCGACAATCAAGAAGTGTGAAGAATACATAAGGTAATACAAAACGTTTGGATTAATTAGGTATAAATGACCTTCTAGAATACATGTTCAGTTATTTACAAAGTAAGTCGTTATAATTATTTTAATACTCAAATTATCCCTAGTTAGTTATATAAATTTATAATGGAAATATATTTATATTAAAGCTTGAAAAAGCTTGATAGGAGCTCGAGCCGAGCTATCAAAAGCTTGAGCTTGGCTTGTTATATGTTTCGATCTATATTTTGGGCTTGAGCTTGATAAAAGCTTGACTCGATGCTTGAGCTCAAGTTGTTTGATAAAAGTTTGACTTGATTACAACCATAGCTCTAAGGTCAGTGGAGCACACTGTTTTTTTACATCTAAATAAAATTGTGCTTTTTCAAGATCTTATTCTATATTGACTAGTTAAGTTATTAGCTTGCATGTAAATAAAATTTTGTGAGTGAATATAATTGTATATAATATAATTGATAAATAACTTTATAAAAAAAATGTCACCGTCACAAGTTGTACAGAAATTATCAAGTTGGCTATGGATAGGGATGTATTTACGATGGTCGAATTTGTCACGCAATTTCATTTTCAATTCGTCTATTATGGTAGGCTAAATTTCGAGCTATATGCTAAATACAGTGAACAATATGTTGGCACACACTATGCTTCTAGAGTTATAGATGGCAAACCTTCTTGCTATGAAGCTTCATAATATAACGATAGAAACATGTTGGTCAAATCTAGCTAGCACATTTTAGTTGTGCAATAATAGATGGTTTTGTAATTTACAATCGAATGGTGTAAAAAGTGATAGGTGAATAAGAAAGGTATTGATGTGCACGGCCGCACGGGTGAACATACATGAGGTAGATGGTATGTACATGCATACCAGTTGAGCATCGTCCGTAGTCTAAAAATATTGCTTAAAGATTTTTTTGAGCCGACCGTATAAAGATTGATGCTAGAAGATATACCCGAATCGAATTCTTTAAACACTTTTCATTTTATGGTCTCATTGTTATTGATCCGTGCATCACATAACAAGATTCTCTAGCTAAAAAAAGTGTTACAAAGATGTGAATGATAACTAATCACTACCAAATTCACTTATACGCCTCACTTTTTAGATTCAAACCCCAAAACAAAAGTAGCACTTTAACTAATTAAAGTTTCATTTAAAAGCAACTGTTTGTGATTTCATTTTATAATCTACTAATGATTTTTAAGTTCTTGTTTTGGCCCTAAATACTAAGAGGCCACCTTTGATTTAGATTAATGTATTGGTTAATCTTTTTCTTTGAACATTTCTTAACAAACCAATAAAATAAACAACCACAAAGAGTTGACATTGAAACTATAATTCATACTTGGCAAAAAGAGGGAAGAAGCATAATTGGTCACATTTTAGTACTTGTTCATATGTTTATGAACATTTTGATACAACATATTTATAGCTTGCAAATGTTCAAGATTACTAATCCAAATTAATAAGCAATCTTAGACATCTTTTTCTTAATCTATTTTTACAATACGCGTCATCTAACCATCATCAAATGGCCTAGTGGTTAGGTTTTTGATTTCCTCACAAGAGGTCAAAAGTTAAACCTGGCTAAGTGTGTACATTTGAGATGGCCAGAGAAAGGTTGAAAACTGTCCCAGGATTAACTCGCCTTCTCTAGATAACCTGAACATGAAAAACGTTATCCGTTTGCTATATGTGTCATCCAATCTTATCTTATGGTAAGTTACATAAGCTTGAAATCATGATCAAGAACTTCATATGTTACTATATCACGCTAGATAATCATATGATTGCTTCGGATACTAGTATTAAACTTTGAAACTCGAAATAGGAAACCTAGATTATTCAAGGATCACATCAATCAAGCTTAAATATCTAGCAACGAATCAAAGCTATTTGTTCATTCAAAACAAAACATACTCAGAATTTTCGAAAGACAGAAAGAGTCATTAATTTCCAAAACTTTTATATACAAATCAGATACATAACAACTCAACAAGCAAACAATTTATAACTTCTTAAAGCTCTATACACCTGATTTTTCACTTTTCGCAACAACTAAATTCCAGGCACCAGACGTTATTCTCCTTATATACAAACATGCTCACATCAAACTGATCAAATTCTTCGATATCATCGTAATCCATCAAGAAACAAATCAATCAGAAACTGAGTGACTATTCCAACACAATAACATAGTAACACATCTTCTTAGAATATAAAACCTCGTACGATGTTGTTTAGCCATGGTTAGACATCGTTTCTGAAACGTAGCTTTTCGACGATAATTCCGTCGATAAGTACTCGTTGATGATCGGAACAAATAAGTATAAACATCCATTAGAAGTATATGAAAATTTGGATATGTGTTTGTTATAATAAAGGGCTTATGGTTGAAGCTAAAGGGTCACTTGTTGGTTTATATAGTGTCCAAAAGGCATAAGGTTGTGGTACCCACTATATTTTCTTGTGTTTTATTCATCTTTGTGATGTCGACTGACGACTGTTATTAACATTTTCTAGTTTTTGGTAAACATCAAATAAGAAATGACGCGAGATGTGACAAACCGTCTATAGGTATGTCGGCTTATTGAATTGTTTTGACTTTTGAGCTTCCGATGTTACAAGTGATAAACACGTAAAAAATGAGATTTTTCCTGTTTAAGTTATTTGATGAAATGTACCGTGTACGTGTCTTGTCCATTTTGAATCGTGAGTATATGTACAACTCGATGTCTGTGGATTTAACTCGGTTGATTGGTTGTTGGTGGAACATCGATATCCCTAACTTTGGTGGTCCTTCTTCATGGGAAACGTGGTTCAACTGTCTAAATCTCTCTAGTCTGCAAAAGAGAAATTTGGAAGCCACTTTTATCTCAATGTGGTGGCATATTTGGAAGTTCAGGAACTCGTCTCTTTTCTCCTCGAAGAACCTCGTAAAGAGATGATTTTTGATGATATTGTTTCTCGTACTTTCTTTTGGGTGAGTAATAGGTGTGGAAAGTCATGTTAGTAGGGTTGCTTGGTTAAATGATCCGCTAAACGCTTTATGATGTTTTTTCTTTTAGTCTAACTGTTGGAATATATGAATAATATAAAACAATAAACATATAAACATCAAAGAGTACGCAGCGGAATAGATCAAATACAAATAATAAATTAACCGAAATATAAATGGATACATACCTCTTGATTGCAAGCAAGAACAAGAACTTATAAACCCTAGGAGAGGGCTTATATGGATCGACTAGGGCTAGTCACAAGGCAAGATCACCGTTAGCAAAAGTATGCTAACACTTCGTTCTCACACACACGTACTATAAGCGTTTCAATGGAAATGCTAGATTCGTAGTACAGGAAAAGATTAAACTATTGGTCCTATCAATCAAAGATCGATTAGACACAAAGAAAGAGATTAGAGAAGATTAGGTTGCAATGGAACCAAAGGATGATTAGAATGAATGAGAGGGGTCTCATTATATACTAATCAAGAGGCTTGGAGCAAAAGCTATCCCAAAACCCTATGGGAGAGGGGCCTTGGCCGGCCATGGGTTTTCAAAGCCCAACCCGAACCAAACTTTCACTCTTATCCACATTTAGTCCTTCATGTCTCGTCCAACGGTCGTTAGTTACCGTTAAGTTTATATTTCGTGTATTTAATAATTATTCGTCACTAAAACAATAATTATTAATTCATTGAAACTCATACGTAAAGTGTGCAATCCCGAAGTCTCGAGTTCGAATCCGGTCATGATATATTAATTTATTATCCGTCAAACTAACAGCTCCCACTCGGATATAGATTAATGTAACAATGACAATGGTTAGTCTAGCATAACACGCCAATGCCCCCAGAACGATCTCGAGTATGGTTTCCTGGAAAAAACCACCTTTGATGATTCATCACCATACTTATCCTTTTGATTCTAATACTATGTTAATTTGGATATGGATTGAAGTCATTCCATAATTAACTAGTGTTTCTCGTTATTTATGATTAAGCAAGATTACCAACTCTTCTGAACGTATTCCAGATAGACCTTGGGCATGGCCATGCAAACATCTTGTTAATCCTACGAGCGGCCAAACAGTATTATACTTCAAAACAAATTTGAAGGAACCAAATCCTGTATTGACTACAAGCATAACCTATGAACTTCGCATCACCTCTGAAAATAATCCTTATAACTACCAGTTACGGATAGCGTTAGATTATCTCACAGAAAATGAGCTACATCCACAGTAGTTACCTAGTATCTCAAGTCTGAGGATAAATATTCATGATTTACTATAATGACAACATCCATAAGTACAATCATGTAGTTGGGATTTTGTCCTATATTCAATTTATCCAGTATTGAATATCATGTGAATTTGGCGTGTCTACGCACCAATATAATTTATATATATATATATATTATACCAAACCTCACATTTGTCTTAGTTCAATGATACTCCCATATCATTAATTGACAACGGACAATTTTAGAATAACTTAAGTTATTCATGGATTAAACATGCAAATATAGGATACAATATTTATGAATAGAAATAAACATAACACAATACTTCATTTCATTCGAATAATCATTGTTTACAATCCTTTATCCAAATACTAACCACAGATTTACATGAAACTACTAGCTAAACGAAGTCCAATGCCATCAGCAAGTCGAGTAAGCTTTTCCTTAGATAAAGCCTTCGTAAATGGATCAGCTAGATTGTTATCTGTGTGAATTTTGAGTAGATTGATTTCACCTATGTCGACTTGTTCTCGAACATAGTGATATCTTCTTGGAAAATGTCTGGCGCCCTTCATAACTCCAGGTTCATTGGCGAATGTAACTGCGGCAGAGTTGTCACAATACATATTAATAGGTAATTCAATTGACGGCATAATACCAAGCCCCGAAATGAATTTCCTGATCCAAACAGCTTCCATCGCAGCTTCCGATGCAGCAATATACTCAGCTTCTGTAACAGACATCGCAATTGTTGTCTGCTTCTTGCTCTTCCAGTCAACTGCTCCTCCATTAATAACAAAGACATAACCCGTCTGAGACTTTGTATCATCTTTATCAGTTTCAAAGGACGCATCACAGTAACCTGTAACATCAAGTTCTGCTTCTGGATTTCCCCCATACACTAGAAACATATCTTTAGTATTCCTTAAATACTTAAGAATGCTTTTAACAGCGTGCCAGTGCTTTCCACCTGGATTCTGTTGATAACGACTGGTCATATTTTGTGCAAACGCCACATCAGGTCTTGTGCATCTAACTGCATACATGATAGATCCTACTGCTGAAGCATACGGAACCTTCTTCATGATTGCAACCTCTTCAAGTGTTGAGGCACGTAGTTTGCTACTTAAGCCATGTTCCACTTGCATTGGCAAATATCCTTTCTTGGAATTTTGCATATTAAATCTCTTCAATACTTTATCAATGTAAGTACTTTGACTTAATCCAATCAACCGCTTTGATCTATCTCTGTAGATCTTGATTCCAAGGATGAATGTCGCTTCTCCTAAATCCTTCATAGAAAAACATCTACCAAGATAAGCTTTAACTTCGTTTAAACTTGGTATATGATTTCCTAATATTAATATGTCATCGACATATAGGATAAGGAAAGTAACATTACTCCCACTAGCTTTCTGGTATACACATGGCTCATCAAGATTTTGACTAAATCCAAAACTTTTGATTTCTGCGTCAAATCTCTTATTCCATTGACGTGATGCTTGCTTTAATCCATAAATGGATCTTTTAAGTTTGCATACATGGTTTGGAAATTCTGGATTCACAAACCCCTCAGGCTGCGCCATATAGATGTCTTCATCTAGGCGACCATTCAAGAAGGCGGTTTTGACATCCATTTGCCATATCTCATAGTCATAGTAGGCAGCTATGGCTAAGAGAATCCTAATAGCTCTAATGTCAGCTACAGGAGAAAAGGTCTCCTCGTAGTCAACACCAAATGTTTGAGTATAGCCTTTAGCTACCAAACGAGCCTTATAGATGTGTACAATGCCATCCATGTCTGTTTTCATTTTGTAGAGCCATTTACTTCCAACTACCTTAGCATTTGGAGGTAAGTCTACTTCTTCCCAGACTTCATTGTCTTTCATGGACTGCATTTTCCCATTCATAGCACTCTGCCATTTCTCCTTTTCAGGACCATTAATGGCAGCCTTATAACTAGTAGGTTCATTAAGATCCCCTAGTATCGTTTCCTCACACTCTACGTTAAGACATAGACGTTCGGGTGCTTTCACAGTTCTTGAAGATCTGCGAATGGGTACCACTTCCACTTCAGGTGGAGGGCCTAAACTTTCAGGTTCCACAGGAAGTGTGCTAGTGTTTTCAGAAGGTGATGTATCTTCATCCTCTAGATCATAAACTCTCCCACTGAATTCTTGATATATGAGATTCTTTTCAAAGAAATCTCCATACCTAGCCACAATGACTTTATTCTCTGGTGGAAAGTAAAAGTAGTAACCCATTGTTTCCTTTGGGTATCCTACGAAGATACACTTAACAGATCGCTGTTGGAGTTTATCTGGTGAATCACGTTTAACAAACGCGTCACAACCCCAGACCTTTAAGTAAGAAAAGCTAGGAGCTTTTCCTGTCCATAATTCATATGGAGTCTTATCAACCTTCTTTGTTGGAACCATATTCAATATGCGAATAGCAGTTTCAAGGGCATAATCCCAAAAGGATAAGGGTAGAGATGTAAGATTAAACATTGATCGTACCATGTCTAGCAAAGTACGATTTCTCCTTTCAGATACACCATTTTGCTGTGGAGTATAAGGAGCCGTGAGATGTTGGACTATACCACACTCAGTTAGATAATCTTTAAACTCTTGGCTTAAATATTCACCGCCTCTATCGGATCGAAGTGCCTTAATCTTCTTACCGAGTTGTAATTCTACTTCACTTTTAAAAACCTTGAAGGTATTAAAGACTTCATGTTTATGTTTAAGTAAATAAACATAACCATAACGACTATAATCATCCGTGAAGGTTATGAAGTAGGTAGCACCACGTCTTGACACATGTCTAAGTGGACCACACACATCAGTGTGTATTAATCCAAGTAGATCTGTTGCCCTTTCCACTTGTGGTGAAAAACTTGTCATCTTCCCAGATATGCAGGACTCGCATTTATCAAATGATTCATCATTGATCTTTTGTAAAAGCCCATCATGTTGCAGCTTTTGCATGCGATCCTTGCCTATATGAGCAAGACGACAGTGCCAAAGATAAGACGAATCCAAGTTAGACTTGATTCTCTTATTGTTAATGCTATACACAAAATTATTTCTATTGGACATGGAATCTTCCATATCAATTTCAAACACACCATTTATTGGAATTGCATTAAAGTTAAAAACATTATTTAAAGAAACAGAAATTCCATTATTAATAAATGTGTGAACAAAACCATTATCCAATAACAAAGAAACTGAAATGACACCCCTAACAATAGAGGGTGCAAAGTGACAATTATTCAATACTAGTATCATCCCCGAAGGTAAAACTAAATCGAAAGTCCCTATGGCTTCAACTGCTGCACGTACTCCATTTCCTACGTACAAGTATCTTTCTCCATAGGCCAGCTTCCTTGCTCCTCTAAGTCCCTGCGACGTATTACAGATGTGAGTACCACATCCTGTATCATATATCCAGGAATTATTCTTACGAGGAAAAGAAAATAACTCAATCATAAACATACCTGAAGTGCTTGCGACGTTACCAGGCATTTTACTTTTGTTGAGGCGCAACTCCTCTAGAAACAATGACAGTTTTTCTTCCAATGACCAGGAGTGTTGCAGTGGTGACATTTAGCCAAATCCTTATTGAAATTTTCCTTCTTCTTCTGAAAAGGAGGATTTTGCTTCTTAGGCTTCTGTTGGTGATTTGCAATCTGCTTGCCTTTACCATTACCATTGCCTTTACCCTTGACGTTCGCATTATGCGGTTTGTTGGGTTTCTTGGTGATCCTACCACCCTGTATCGCCATTACAGCAGGTGTAGGTGCCTTCTTATTCAGGCTTTTCTCATAATCTATAAGCATTGCATGAACTTCACTTACTGTCTTCCCCTTGCAATGCATATTATAGTTGCGTACAAACTCACTATACAGATCCTGATTAAGGGATCGCAAAATAAGACCAATGCACACACTTTCCTGATATCCGCAACCAAGTCGCTCCAATTGATCCATATAGTATTTCATGGACAAAAAATGGGCACTCACGGATTTTCCTGCTTCCTGCTTACAATTGTGCAGAGATTCTATTAGATCATATAATTCTGCAGCAGGTGGTTTCTCAAACATTCGTCTGAGTTCATTGATCATGTCCATGGGACCAAAGTTCTCAAACCGCTTTTGCAATTGAGTATCCATCCCAGCCAACATGAGACAAGCCACATCATTGTGCTTCTCATATTCAATGTTGTATGCATCCTTTACGGCTTGTGTTGCATCATCAGCAGGTTTCTCAGGTAGAGGTTCACCAAGATAATCATATCTTCTGGCCATCCTTAAGGTGATTCTTAAAGATCGATACTAGTCATTGAAATTTTCACCAGTCAACTTGTCTCGATCAATCATTTGCTTGAACGCAGAACTCATGTTGCTCATATTAGTGTTTTCAGGTGTAGCCATTTCTACAGAAAAAATTCAAAAGTTAGTACTTTCGATAATTAAATTTCAATAAAATTAAATACCCTAGGTTCATAAACATATAACCATTTTAATTTTACATTGAAATACTAGGATCCAAATTGACATAAGTTCATCACATCAGTTGATCTGCTAGTGATGACGTTATTCAATAAGGTACGGGTCGTGTCCCAATTGCCAATATTCAATTGCAATTCCTAGAATCGATGGGATTTACATTATTTGCCAACCGCAGTTGCAATGTAAACATGTTTTATCCCCATCTTCTTATGCCTTGAGTGATCAGTACCCACTATCAACTCAATTAAGTTAACCAATTTAAGAAACAACAAACTTACATAATGACACCACACCAGTTGATCTGCAAGTGATGAAATCATGTAATTTGTCCTTCCATTGCAATCTAGTCAGGTTACGCCTTGGCGTAGATCCAATTTCAGGTGTTTCCGTTTCATTGGATGGCATATAACTTAAATTTAAGGGTAGTATCTTTGATGTGTGTAATCAAAATATATGTACAAAGATGTCATGCATTCATCTTGTAGCATATGTTTCATGTAAAAAAACTTTTACTCATTAGTTTCTTTACGAGCTTAAATCTCCAAACTTTTGATTGAGGCGTTGAGAAACTTACAACTTTGCCTTAAGTGCTTCGTAGTTATCATGGATGTTGGGTGAAGACTAAAATATGACTCACAGGCGAGCGGTAAGCCAGAATGGAGGCTCACTAAGGCCGCAATTTAATGCGTAGCCAACCTTATACCCACTTTAATAGTTTGTCATAATTAGTTCCACCTTTCAACCACTTAATACAGTCGCGATCAATCAACCAAAAGTTCAAGATTTATAAGTTAAGCTCAAAACAAGATTTCACCATTATTAAGTCCGTTTAATATTTTATTTCTTGAAATTACCCTTTGTTACTATCATGTTGCAAAAACATATAAAACAAAAGTAATAAAATAAAATAAACAAACAACAACAATAATGGTCATGCAAATTACAATCAATATAAAACACACTATTGATTTAATATACGATTAATAGGGTCTTCCCTAATTTTATAATTAATCAAATTTTAGTAATCTTTATACATAATATTTACTAAACCATTTATGAATTATAATAAATCGCATAAATAAGCATGAAATCAAAACAAATCATAATCCATAACAACACATGCATAGTTTGTCATGGATGCCCATATTGCACATATTATACAAATAATCATGTCAATCAAGGAACGCAACCAAACGGCATATAACAATATCCATACACATAAATTACATGCAACCTAGGGTTTCTTCAAGTTTTTATAACATAATTCAACAAACCCTAATTTCTTTTTAAATAAAAAAAAACTTTCGACATATATATAAAATAAATTCGAAATAAAAAAAATAAAAACTAGGGTTTATGAAAAAAATAAAAACATAAGAACACCAAGCATGTTATAATCAAATGATTCAATTTTATGTGTTTCGGTAATTCATTATAATGTATTAACGGCTCTTGATGCCACTGTTGGAATATATGAATAATATAAAACAATAAACATATAAACATCAAAGAGTACGCAGCGGAATAGATCAAATACAAATAATAAATTAACCGAAATATAAATGGATACATACCTCTTGATTGCAAGCAAGAACAAGAACTTATAAACCCTAGGAGAGGGCTTATATGGATCGACTAGGGCTAGTCACAAGGCAAGATCACCGTTAGCAAAAGTATGCTAACACTTCGTTCTCACACACACGTACTATAAGCGTTTCAATGGAAATGCTAGATTCGTAGTACAGGAAAAGATTAAACTATTGGTCCTATCAATCAAAGATCGATTAGACACAAAGAAAGAGATTAGAGAAGATTAGGTTGCAATGGAACCAAAGGATGATTAGAATGAATGAGAGGGGTCTCATTATATACTAATCAAGAGGCTTGGAGCAAAAGCTATCCCAAAACCCTATGGGAGAGGGGCCTTGGCCGGCCATGGGTTTTCAAAGCCCAACCCGAACCAAACTTTCACTCTTATCCACATTTAGTCCTTCATGTCTCGTCCAACGGTCGTTAGTTACCGTTAAGTTTATATTTCGTGTATTTAATAATTATTCGTCACTAAAACAATAATTATTAATTCATTGAAACTCATACGTAAAGTGTGCAATCCCGAAGTCTCGAGTTCGAATCCGGTCATGATATATTAATTTATTATCCGTCAAACTAACACTAACTTCTTGCTAGCTCATTTTTTAATAAATATACACAATTAATGGGAACATAATTTGGGATGACAAAGTTCAACACAAAGTAACATTTTTGGTATTTTGCATTTAGTTTTTTTTTTCTTACTTCTTTTATAAATTTTTATGTGTTTTAAAAATTTAATTCTTTAGAAGCAAATTGAATGTCAAAGATGCTTGTACATACGTAGTCTACTCTTTGCTCGTGACCTTTTTTTTAATAAATTAGTGACATATTTTTATTGGTTTTAGTTTATTTCTTAATAAACTTTAATATATTTATATATGTTAGTTTGATTACTTTAATATAATATTAATATTTTATACGTGTTTATGTCGTTTTTGAGAAAACTAATACGTTTGTTGCACTTGTGACTAGGTAATACGTCAGATTGTATTGTGAAATTATATATATTTTAATTTAAAAAAGAAAAAAAAGGCCACCTTAGCTAATATTGAGAACATTCAAGCTAATAGTCTAATAATATTAACCAACAAAATGCGTAATCATTTATCATTGATGAAAAGGACAATAATATAATAAACGATATACGAGTATTATATAACAATATTATTACAAACCGGCAAATATCATCATCGGGGATTTCTCATCTAGAAAAATTATTTTTATAAAATTGAAGTACATTATATAGTTGAGTTATATTTGTTTTCTACGTTATACTCGTATAACACAAGCAATAATTTGGGATCATGCTTAATAAGTCTACCAACTTAATGTTTATCTCGAATAAAACTTGTTTAAGACGTCGTGAACAATATCAACTGGGACGACATGTCACCGCAAAATCAGGTTCACACATATGTTGTAAACCAACACTACGATGACACGGGGAAATTAACATCATATCGAACCATTTATTCAAACTAGCAATCCAAAATAGTTTCATAAAGTGTTTTTGTGACATATGGTATAGTTACACATAGTCAGTTTGATTAAGAAACATGGTACATACATGGTTGCAAAATCGATATTGGTATATATCTATACCATCGATACGAAAACGACTTGTTTTTGTTTTTCCATATTTTATTTAGGAAAGTGCAAATTTCTTGACTAGGCCAGTATTACTATTCATAGATGATGGGCTTATCATATATATATTCTAGAAGTCATAAACCTCACTATCATTTTTACAGACTAAAAAGACTATAATTAAACCAACTATTGCCTTGGTTGCAGGACAGACCCAAGATTTTTAAAAGGGTGTTGCACAATTGCCATTTAGGTTAACTAAGTTACATCATAGAAAACGAAAGTAGAAAAATAAAAATATTGGGGGTTACCCATACCAAAAAATCGACAATTTTTGAAAACTTTTATACTTCGTGACCTAAAATCGGGTATAGCCCGTGCCACACTCAGCACCAATGTAGGTCGATCCCTGCTTGGTTGAAATATTATGCATGAACTGATGAATTATAAAATGTAAATTAGATTACCTAATTAAACAATTGTATGGATAACAATGAGTCTAATACAATCGATTATTAAGTCAAACTACTTGATGTCCTAAATAAAGTATACTTAATTATAAGTCATGGGTTAAATAAACTAATAAGTTCATCATTAGTAAAACGTGCCAAATCTTGAATGCAATATCTACAACTGAACATACTTTGTTATTCTTATTAGTTGTTACCTATATTTTTATTCTAGTAATTAAGAATCTTTTTTGCTCTAAGATTTCAATGAATGTAATGTCGATCCAACATTATAATCAGGCACGCGTAACATTTTTTACATGTATAGCATCAGACAAAGTCATCGCCCCTTTAGACCATGGAGGCCTTGGCATTGGTAGCTTACGGGTTTAGGTTTGTGATCAAGCTGTGCTGTTAAAGAAGTGGTCGAGATTCCGCATTGAAGTATTGGTTCGATTATTATATATGGTGGGCTTCGGGATCAATCCTATTTGAGCTTCTTTTTCTCTAAGACCTTAGAGGCAAGTTATAAAACCTGAAGACTTAGAACACCACAAAATGGATCTCCTTCGACCTGATAATATTTGTTGGGTTTGGGCTTTTTGTCTAATTAGGTTGCCTTTGAGTATGGACTTATTGAACATTGGATCAAGTCCTAGGCCCACTAGGTTCAACCATATTGGAAGGGTTATATATAGTAAAAATCATGCTAGAAATTACATACGTGAGACACAACGAAGAAAAACGAGATTAAACCCTTATGTCGAATCCCCAACCCAACACTGTCCCTATGCCGACATCGAATGCACTGCCGCCGTTTTTAGCAAAAACATACCACATGGTCGATGGTCAAGAATTGCCTTTTATACCTGATGACGTAGATATGGTGCCTAATCATCTAGTATGGGAGGCATCAGAGATTGAGAGGTTTCTGCTTGAGAATAGCAATTTGGTGGATGAGTATATCACTGAACTTGAGATAGATGCATTCATTGGCCCGTACGTGCTTGCATCGGACTTTGAGAGTTTTCTGTTTAATGGTCCTTTTGAGGAATGGAATAGCAATTTGTTGGTTGAGATGGAAAAGTATTTTGCTGGACTTGAGCCATTATGTGACCAGCTTCTTCAGCCCAACCCGGAGGTTTATACTATCCAAGATATGGATGTCGGCGACTATCTGATGCAGGAAAGTGAAGACGACAAACCTTTGGAAAATGCAAGTCCAACTGATGATCAGGTGCAGCAGCTAACACAACGAATGGGACTAGCTCCTTTCTTCACGGACTAAAGAAGCTTGATTATATACTTTTATTTTATTTTATTTAATTAATTTATTTATTTATTTATTTAATTATTTATTTTTACAATGTGATTACTTTATTCATCTAGTCTTCCATTATTAATATACTTTTAGTTATAGCTTTTCATCAAATGCGTGTTATTTCCTACTCAGAACGCGACAATTTTTTACACATACATATTTTGACAGGCATTAGAACTTCTTTTAACCATCGACTGTAATACCATAATGATGGAGCAAAATATTGCTATATATACACCATATACAGAATTTTCACAAAACAAACAGTATATAGACATTTAGTAACAAAATACGGTATTTTTGTAAAAGAAAAAGGTCATATTAATTTCCAAAAATTTTATATACAATGAGTCAATCAGACACACAACACCTGATTTTTCACTTTTTGCAAACTTGAATTCCAGTCACCAGACGTTATTCTCCTTATATACAAACGTGCTCACATCAAACTGATCAAATTCTTCGATATCATCGTTAATCCATCGAGAAACCAATCAATCAGAAACTGAGTGACTATTCCAACACAATAACATAGTAATGCATCTTCTTAGAATATAAAACCTCGTACGATGTTGTTTAGCCATGGTTAGACATCGTTTCTGAAACGTAGCTTTACGGCGATAATTCCGTCGGTAAGTACTCGTTGATGATCGGAACAAATAAGTATAAACATCCATTAGAACTTAGAAGAAGTATATGAAAATTTGGATATAAGTTGGTTATAATAAAGGGCTTATGGTTGAAGCTAAAGGGTGACTTGTTGGTTTATATAGTGTCCAAAAGGCATAAGTTTGGGTACCCAATCGATATTTTTTTTTGTGTTTTATTCATCTTTGTGATGTCGCGAGATGTGACAAACCGTCCAAAGGTATGTTTTGAGTTTTGGTTGTTACAACTTACAAGTGATAAGACACGTAAAGAATGAGATTTTTCCTGTTTAGGTTATTTGAAGAGACGTACCGTGTATGTGACTAAACTAATTATGTGCCTCGTGTCTTGTCCATTTTGAATCGTGAGTATACGTACAACTCTGACTTGTTACTCACCGATAATTTGTTAATAACTCTGATAAGTTGCTTTTCTAGCTTCCTTGAGCGTTTCGCCTCGCGTGTATTTTAAATGGTTTTGCAGATGGTTTGCGTTTGAGTTTGTATCTTTTGCGTTTTACCACAATTATTTGATAGGATTCACAATTTGGGATGACAAATTTCAACACAAAGTAACATTTTTGGTATTTTACATATATTTAGTCTTTTTTTTCTTACTTCTTTTATTAAAAATTATACCACTTTTTTTTTGTGTTTTTAAAAATTTAATTCGTTAAAAGCAATTCGAATGTCAAAGATGCTTGTACATCGTAGTCTACTCTTTGCTCGTGACATTTTTTTAATAAAGCAGTGACATTTTTTTATAGTTTTTTTATTTATTTATTTTAAATAAATTTAATATCCTTAAATATGTTAGATTACTTTAATATAAAATTAATATTTTATACGTGTTTATTTGTCGTTTTTGAGAAAACTAATACGTTTGTTGTACTTGTGACTATGTAATACGTCAGATTATATATTATGAAATTATATATTTTTTAAAATAAAAAGGACAAAAGGCCACCTTATCTAAAGTTGAGAATATTATTCAACCCAATAGTATATTTATTATTAACCAATAAAATGCATAATCATTTATCATTGATGAAAAGGACAAAAATAAACGATATTATAGTAACAATATTGTCAAATTATAAACCGGCAAATATCATAATTCAGATATGATCCCGTGTATATAACATGTCATTTAAGGTGCATTATAATCGGGGATATGCCAAGTACTTCTCATCTAGAAAGATGTTTATAAAATAGAATTACAATATAATAATTGAGTTATATTTGTTTTCTACGTTATACACAAGCAATAGTTTAGGATCATGCGTAATATACCAACTTAGACATAAACTTGACCATATGTCCCAAACTTAATGTATATCGATCTTGATTAAAACTTTGGTGCGCTCAACCCCGGTGACTAAAAATGGGTTTATGCTTGAATTTAAGTGATGAGGTTTTACGAGGGAAGTATGGCTCTTAATGACTAAAAGTGGGTTCTTCGCTTTCCTTTATAATGAAAGTTGCTATGAAGCTCCATGCTACTTACTTTGTTTGATTAAAAAGTGGAACAGTCCCCGAATAATACTTCGTGACCAATATCAACCGAGACAACATGTCAACGTAATTTTTTTCTTCTGAAAAGCTCAAATATGTATGAGAAAACTCAGAAAGAACCGGACTAAATACAAAAAGAGGCACTCACCCAAAGCCTATAAGTCACAAACCTAAGGACCCCTAACCATAGGTCACAAACCATAAAAGCTTAAATAAAATATAACTAAGAATCCTGATGCAAAAAAGATTAGATGACCAATAACTGCATGCAACTAAGCCAATGTAGAACACCAGATAACTTGAAGCATGCGAACGACCCAAAACACGAGCATAAATTTAGATCAAAGATGCCGGCCTGTTACACTAATCGACCAAAATATACTCGAAACTGTTGCACTTGTACACACCCAAAAGAAATATGTAAGTTGAAGCTCGAACACCAAATTGACAACCGACATTTGTTTAGCTTGAAAAACATTAATATTTCGAGCTTTCTGTATGAGATAAAGCGAAGTCCAGATAATAGCTTGCAAATGCAAAAATAATTTAGACGACCAAGCTACGCCAAATTTAAGACATCATCTACGAAAGAATTAACAAAGAAACCTATATTCCACCAAGCGCAAATACTTGACCAAACCAAGGAAACAAAGTTGCATCAGACCATACTGTGATCTATTGTATCTATAGCTTCCTCACAATGAGAACATAATGTAGAGTGGAGATCCATACCAATATGCCTAAGAAGAGTCCTAACCGAAACCACATTTAAGCCTCCACAAAAACATTTACCTTCCGAGGAACAATCATGCACCACATAATTTCTTTTATTTGAGATCTCGAACTGAGAGCCTTCTCATCCACCATTTCTTTAAATCCCGTTATTGTAAAACCCCCATCCATTTCTAGCAACCACTGCTACAAATCAATACCTTCTCCAGTTGGAACTTGACCCCTCACAAAGCTAACACAATCCTCCAACTCACCCATTGATCTACCTCTAGGATTTCTGACCCAAAATGAAGCTGTGAATTCAATCTCTAGTCTATTAATTTCCTTACCCGCTATGATAATACTACTCCAAGTGCCTAACTATTTACCACCCCATCACCCCATCTCGCAAACCACCATCGTCACCATAAATACTCTTAATGGCCCTAAGCCAAAAAGAATTACCTTCAACCTTTAAATGCCACCACCATGTACCAAATAAACCTAAATTGGAAGCTTTGAGGCTCCCAATATTTAACCCCCTAATTTTAATTTAGACATAACGTTTTCCCATTTAACCTATGCCATCTTGCGGCTATCCCCACCCCTACCTTAAAAGAAATTTTTCTCACACTCTCAAGTTTTTGAATGCTAAAGCACGAAACATAGAAAAGTAGTACAACGAAAGGCTACTAAGAACCGAGCGTGCCAAAGTTAGCTGACCACCAAAGTACAACGTTCTCGCTTTCCAATTTGACAATTTCTCCTTGAACTTCTCAAGTACAACATTCCAACTTTTCACCCTATTCATGTTCGAGCAGACAGGAAGACCGAGGTACACAAATGGTAAGTTACCTAGACGACACCTTAGAAGACAAGCCATTACATCTACTACTTGTTGTGATACTCCAACTCTGTAAAGACTACTTTTACTCAAATTAATTTTAATCCCGAAGCCTTTTCAAAGCACTTTTGGACTCCCATTAAGTTTCTGCCATTTCTACAACTCCACTCCCCAAAAAATCATATAATCTGCATACTGCAAATGGGCACACTAACTTCATCTCTACCTACCGACACCCCTTTTAATGCCCCATTACTAACCGTTTCTTTTGTGGCCACATTAATCCCTTCTACCACTATAAAGAATAAAAATGTAAATTAGATTACTTTAGGGGTGGCAACCTTGCCTAAGGTTGCCTCAACTTTTGATGCAAACAACCAATCATGGTCCTCCAACACATTTTATGTCTATGGTTGCCTCAACATTGATTTTAAGTGGCAATCTTGGTCCCCTTCTTGCATTAAATTTTATTTAATTATATAATTTAATAAAAAAAAACATAATTAAACAATTAATAAAAACAACTAATTTTATTAATAATAATTCAAGGATTATTACATAATACTTAAAAAAAAACATAAATAAAACTAAAAATTGCAAGGTCATCTATATTTTGCTGCGAACTCACGTTTTTTTTGAGCAATTTCCCGCATATCCGGATCAGCTATGTGATCGTGCGGTTCGTTGAAAAACTTCAAAGCTCGTAAAAAGGCCTTTTCTTGCACACCTTGTAGTTGTGCTGCCATCAATTTTTCGGCCAACTCATCCTTCGAACGTTTTTTCTCTAGCGACTGCTCTAATAGGCTCCATTGTTTTTTTGTTTTTTCTTGGAAGAGATGGATTTGATTGTTTATGGAATAGTAATTTAAAATTGTGTGTGTAATTTAAAAAGAAATGTGAGATTTTAAAGGGATTTTTTATTTATTTTTTTTTTTATTTATTTATTTTTTGTTTGAAACAAGCCCAACGTCTCCCATTTTTATTTATTGCCAACGTATATATTTGCCTTGGAAACACTCACACCGAATCGGTGATGCATGCCGTTTGAGGCACCGAATGGGGCTTGCCGAGTAGCTGGCAGCCATTCATGCTGATCGGCACTCTTTGCCGATGTCCTTCCCCCGCAAGGTTGTCACCCCCTTATTAAACAATTGTATGGATAACAATGAGTTTGATACAATCAATTATTAAGTCAAACTACTTAATTGATGTCATAAATAAAGTATACTTAACTAAAAATCATGGGTTAAATAAACTAATAAGTTCATCATTAGTAAAACGTGCCAAATCTTGAATGCAATATCAGAATATCTACAATTAAACATACTTTGTTATTCTTATTAATTTGAGTAATAATTTTTTTTGCTCTAAGATTTCAATGAATGTAATATCGATCCAACAATCCAACATTATAATCAGGGACGTGTAATATTGTTTACATGTATAGCATCGGACAAAGTCATCGCCGCGTTAGACCATGGAGGCCTTGGCATTGTAAGCTTACGGGTTTAGGTTTGTGATCAAGCTGTGTTGTTAAAGTATCGGTTCAAAAGTTGAAATCAATATATATCTTATATTTATCATAGATCAAAATAATCAATCTTAACCATCGATTTTTCATCTAAATTAATAAAAAACTATTTTTTAACTTCTTTTTTTAAAACAATATATCCTGTAAACGGTAAATCTTTAAGCTACCAAAAATACATAATCGCGACAAAAATTAAATTATCTGTCTGTAGATATGCACTTCTTGATATTTTTGACGAATTTTTTTTTTTCAAAATTTCCGCTTAGAAAAATCACACGTGATTTGTAAAAGTCATATATGATTTGTAAAAGTCATATATGATTTGTAAAAATCAAATCACATGTGATTTTACAAATCACGTGTGATTTTTCTGGGCGGAAATATTGAAAAAAAGAAATTATCGAAAGTATATAGAATTGCATATCTATAGAAAGATAATTTAATTTTCGTCACAATGATATGATTTTTTCCGCATAACGATTAACAGTTTGCGAAATATTTAATTTTAAAAAAAATGTGAAGTTCTTTTTTTGTTTTTTTTTATCAAAAAAATGAATGACTAGATTGTTTCATTGAATCTATGACAAATATGAAATTTTGCATTCGGTTCAATTCATATTATATATGGTGGGCTTCGAGATCCTATTCGAGCTTCTTTTTCTCTAATACCTTAGAGTCAAGTTATAAAATTTGAAGACTTAGATGTTAGAACGCCAAAAAATATTCTTCGATCTTCAAGACGAAAATTGGTAACGACTGCAACACGTAACGTAGTCTGGAGGGGGGTCAAGTTTGTTGGGTTTGGGCTTCCCGTCTAATTGGGCTTCCCATATGGACTTGTTGCATTGGATCAAGTCTTAGGCCCATTAGTTTAACCGTACTGGAAGGGTTATATATATTGTAAAAACATCGCATACGTGAAGGAAAACTCGATTAAACCCTCAATATGGAACCCAACGATGCCCCCACTGCCCCCGCACCTGTCCCTGTCCCAATGTCAAGATCGAATGCACCGCAGCCGTTTTTAGTAAAAACATATGACCTGGTTGATGATCCTTCGACTGATAACCTTGTTTCATGGAGTAGTACCAATAATAGTTTTATTGTTCATGATCTACATGAGTTTGAAAAAAATTTGTCCAAGTATTTTAAGCATAATAGCTTTAACAGCTTCGTTCGACAGCTTAATAAATATGGATTCAGAAAAGTTAATCCAGATCGTTGGGAATTTGCGAATGAGGGATTCTTACGAGGCCAAAAACACCTACTGAATACCATTGTTCTGCGTAAACCCGCCTCAGGACACACTCAACAGACACAACTCCAAACCTCATCAGTAGGTGCATGTGTGGAAGTCGGGAAATTTGGTCTTGAAGAGGAAGTCGAAAGGCTAAAAAGAGACAAAAACGTACTGATGCAGGAACTTGTTAGACTAAGGCAACAACAACAAACAACCGATAAACAAATGCAATTAATGGCGCAGCGTCTTCAAGGTATGGAACAAACACAACAACAAATGATGTCCTTTTTAGCCAAGGCAGTTAATAACCCTAGTTTCTTGTCTCACTTTGTACAACACCAAAACGAGACCACCAAACTCATAAAAGCAGGCAGCAAAAAACGCAGACTGAAGCAGGATGGCCTCGTTTCAAATGGGCATAACGAGTCACCTCATAGTCAGATTGTTAAATACCAACCAATGATTACACTTGGTAATTACTCCTCGCCCGCATTAGAAACTTTCAGTGAAGGTAGTGGCCCGGGAGTCACGGTTCAAGGACAGTTGTTTCTGCCAGAAGTCACTGGAGACCAATTTCCACTACTTGAAGCAAATTCTGATGTGGTTGCAACAAGCCCACTAGCCGATGGTCAAGAATTTTCTTATATACCAGACGACGTAGATATGGTGTCTAATGATCCATTCATTGGCCCGAACATGGTTCCGTCGGACATTGAGGTGGTTGCAACAAGCCCACTAGCTGATGGTCAACAATTTTCTTATATACCAGAAGACGTAGATATGGTGCCTAATGATGCATTCATTGGCCCGTACATGGTTCCATCAGACATTGAGAGTTTTCTGTTCAATGATGAGGATTGGAATAGCAATTTGTTGGTTGAGATGGATAAGTATATCCCTGGACTTGAGCAATTATGTGACGAGCTTCTTCAGCCCAACCTGGAGGTTGATGCTATCCAAGATATGGATTCAGTCGCACCATTCGATGACTATCTGATGCAGGGAAGTGAAGACAATGTACCTTTGGAAAATGCAAGTCCAACTGGTCAGGTGCAGCAGCGAACACAACAAATGGGACTAGCTCCTGTCTTGGTATACTAAAGAAGCTTAATTACATATGAAGGGAGGTGATTACTATATTCATCTAGTTTTCCTTTATTAATATATTTTTAGTTGTAGCTTTTCATCAAATGCGTTTTATTTCGTACTCAGAACACAGACAATTTTTTACACTACATATTGTTTTGACAGGCAATAGAACTTATTACACTCCCTTTGTCACTAGAAAACCATCACAATCCACTTCTGTTCCGCAACTTTACAACAATATGTTCTTTCCATGAGCACCTTTTTCACTCAAACTAGTACTTTATTGGCTCATTAACAAACCATCACACAAACATATAATAGGCTGAAAAAATATAGCCACTTTGAATTGATCACTGGCTCACCAAGAATACAAAAAGAACTACTGAACTAGTGCGCAATAATAATAAAAAGACCAAGTTCAACATTTGCAGAAACTCAATCTCTTAAATCAAGTAATGTTGAAAAAAAAAAAAAAATAATAAAAAAAAAATAAATAAATAAAAAAAGAATTAAATCAAGCTCGACATAAAAGAAAAATATGTAGTTCTATGATCATAAATACTGAGTGTCATTCTAATATGAAATATTTCTTCGACTCCATGCTTCTGATTAAACTTTGCACTATAAAAAAAGATACTTGGCTTCTTGAGAAAGTTAGCGTCCATCTTTCTACTCGAACAACATAAACTCACTTGGATGATCCGGATATAAATTTAAATCAATTATATTGTTCTCACCATGAATATAATATAGCTGACCTCATTGGTCATTCCGTTGCTCCCTTGGACTATGTTAGCACTTAGCAGAACTTGAAGGATTGTGTTTTTGTGATGCTTCCACATACCCAATCTGGAAGGATTTCGTGCCGTTGAGGTTGTTCCTTTTTTATTTTGAGACTTTTGAGGCCTTCCTTTAGGTCGTTGAATAGCGTATCAGATTGGTTGATTAGGTTAGTAATCATCAAAGTAGCAATTTCTTTCATGGGTAGGGTTCACACTTATTCACAAAGATATCTTATGCTGTACATATACCGCATTATTCCAATTTGACATGAATATATTAAACTCGTCGGCATGTTCAAAAAAACCTTTATAATTTGATACAACGTTCTTTTGAATCTGCCAAACACACGACAAATTTGTTGCAGATCCCATTCATTAATGCTAGTTCCCTATCTGCCATAATCTCTAACGGAAGATTATCATGTCCAAAAATTTCCTTAAACGCTTTCAATGCCCATTCATAAATTTTCACGGTCTCTGTTTTCAAAAAAGCAAACCCTGAATAACAAGATGTATTGAAGCATGAAATTCCTTTTATTCAAACTAGCAATCCAAAACATAGAGTCAGTTTGATACTTTGATTATAAAACACGGTACATGGTTGCAAAATCCATATTGGCATCTACCATCGATACGAAAGTGACATGTTTTTGTTTTTCTAGATCTTCTATTTAGAAAAGTGCAAAATCTTGACTAGGCCAGTAGTTTGGATGCTATGAAGTGTATATAATCTAGAAGACATAAACCTCACTAACATTTTTCCACAGACTAAAAAGACTATAAACCAACTATTGCCTTGGTTGCAATTAAGGTTATGCATGAGATATAAAATGCAAAATTACTAAATTAGATTACCTAATTAAGCCATTGTCAGGATAACAATGAGTTTAATACAAGTTATTATTAAGTCAAACTACTTGATGTCTACATGGGTTAAACGTACTATAGAACTAGGAAAAGACTTTGAACATCAGGAAATCTCCCTCTTCTTCAATCTTTAAGAAGAAAATCGGTAACGGCTGCAACAGACAATTTTGGTTGGATCCTTACTCCTTAGATTAGTAATGAGCCGCTTAAAGAAGCATTTCCATGGCTCTTCCGCCTTGAATCGATTCCAGTGGCTACTATCTGTGATAGATGATCACCTAAGCTTCCACTGCACACGTTACATTCCTACTTATACTAATATCGCTATGGCCATCCATAATGTCCGAGATTGCTCCCACTCCGGTGGCTTGTCCAAACCCTTTGAGTGGGCTTGGACTAGAACTCCACGATTACTGGTTAAGCTTCAAGAACTCGATCAGTAGGCTTGTTGAGCAGTTCACATATGATCTACACCAAATACTATAAATCACATCATGAATGCCATTCTTTCTTCAACCATAATACCATAATGATGAATCACAATTTTGCAATACACCAAATACAGAATTTTCGCAAAACAAACAATATATAAACATCATATTAATTTCCAAAATTTTATATACAAATCAGATACATAACAACTTAACAAGCAACAATTCACAACTTCTTAAGCTTTACATACACTTGACTTTTCGCAACAACTCGAATTCTAGGCAACTGAAGACGTTATTGTCCTCATATACAAACGTGCTGACATTGAACCGATCAAATTACTTGAAATCCTCATTAATCCATCGAGAAACCAATCAATCAGAAACTGAGTGACTATTCCAACACAAGAGCATAGTGACACATCTTCTTAGTATATAAAACCTTGTACGATGTTGTTTAGCCATCGTTAGACATCGTTTCTGAAACGTAGATTTCCTGCAACAATTCCGTCTGTAATCAGTCGATGACCGGAACAAATATGCATAAGCATCCATTATAAGTTACTTGAAATTTTGGAGGGCTTATGCCTTCTAGTTTGTTGAAGCTAAAGGGTGACTTGTTGGAATATATAGTGTCCAAAAGGCATAAGTTTGTGGGACCCACTCGATATTTTTTTGCGTTTTATTCACCTTTGTGAAGTCGACTATTTTGTTTTTCTCATAACCAACATTTTCTAAGTTTTGGTAAGATAAAGTAAGAAATGACAAAAGATGTGACTAATCGGCATGCATGAATCATGGGCTTATTTTAAAGTTATGTCGGCTTATTATTTTGGTTTTGGATGTTACAAGTGAGAACATGTCTCGTAGTGCATTTATGAAGGCCAATTATTTTGCTACGATCTTGGGATGTTACGTATTGTATTATATATGTGGTAAGGCTGAACCACTGTAACATCATCTTTCTCTTTCCGGCGACCAGACATAACCCAAGTGTTACAGTCGATGACCCATATATTTTATTTTATATAAAAAGAAAAAAAAAAGTGTTTTGTTTGTGTTTTGTGTGTATAATATCGGTTGCAAAATCAACTGATTGTTGGTTTCTCTATTATTCGACCGATATTTGCCCACTACCTCGTAATGGGGACAATCAATTTGGAAGTCGGTCGAGAGTGATGACCAACCGATTACTTCAGATCCACTGTGTTCAGCCTAAGTAGTAACGCCTAGAAGTACCAAAGGCCTCTTGGCCCAGCTGTATGTAAGTGACTTATCAACTTAAAGGTTATGGGTGTTCAAGTCTCGTCGGTGACATGCGAAATAGATGATATAGGTCGTAAAATTTGTCATTCTAAAAAAAAGTAAGCCGCATTTGAGTATTTCTAACTTGGTATGAATGTCTCAAACTTCTGTCAACAATTTTCATCATCGATCGATTGAAACCTCACTGCTATCTAGCTATCTTCAATATTTTTCCTGAGTGTGTATTCGTTTACTCGGATGGATTTACATCTTGGATGACAAATCTCCACACGTTACACTTTTGGGATTTTACATTTACATCATATGAAAAATGTAAAATGTTGTTCTTTTACTACAAAAAATACCAACTTTTTTTGTATCTATAAATTTAAAATGTAAATCTTTAAAGCAATACGTAGTCTACTCTTTGCTCGTGAGTCGTGACTTTGTTTTTTAAATTAGTTATATTTTTATATTGTTGGTTTGTTTTTTAATAAAGGCGACATCGTCATATATGGTTGCTAGGTTATTTTTTTTATCATTATCAATATTAATACTTTATACGTTTTTATTTGTCGTGTATGAAAAACTAATACGTTTGTTGTACTTGTGACTATGTAATACGTCAGATTATATTATGAAATTATATATTTTCTAAAATAAAAAAGACAAAAGGCCACCTTAGCTAATATTGAGAATATTCAACCCAATAGTCTAATTATTATTAACCAACAAAATGCGTAATCATTTATCATTGATGAAAAGGACAAGAAATAAACGATATTATATAACCATACTAGTTATAATACCCGCGCACGCGCGGGGCTTTTTCTAAAAATTTTAATTATGTATTTTTATTTGACTTTTTTCGAGTAGTCATGTTGTGTTGTACTGCTCGTTCTTTAAGCTTATGTTTTTATTCATTTATTGTATTTAGATAATGACTTTGGTTGAAATTTATAGTTCATTATTCAAATAAAATGCCATGCAGTAGATATTTTTCGGTTGTGTGATAATTGTTATTGATAATTGTTATTTAGTTTAAATTCAAGCACGGGTATTTAATATGCTTCACAATTATACAAAGTAATCATAGATAATGTAAGCACCACCTCTAATCAAAACTAACTCAATATAAATTCATTATCTTACACTGACTTATAGGCTAAAATACATCCATATCATAACCCATGAGGCTCTAACCAGAAATAAATTGCATTCCACATAACTCCGATCCATTCTCACCTTTGGAGACAAATGCATGAGAATGACCCAGACCTCATAAATCACTGCAGTGATATGCAACAAAATCAGGAGAATTATGACCCATAACCATGCGGGGTTTTTTCTAATTTTTTGAATAATATATTTTGGCCAATTGTAATTTAAATTTTATCATAAATTGGTTAATGTGGGTTATGTTTAAAGCGTATTTGCTATAATGTGTCTACTTTCAAATAATCTGATATGAAACGTGATAACTGGTTTGAGTGTCTCAAACTATACAAAAGTAATCCAATATATTTTCTAAATGCATATATCTATTAGACTGTATTATTATTGTAATGTTTGTAACATTTACTGTAACTATCTCCATCCTCGATCAAATAGACTTGGCTATTTGTTGTGTCTTTGCATGTATTGTTTGATGTGGGACTTTTATTTCTCAAGGGGAATTTTTATCGTAGACATCTATATTGTTTTTGAAATGTTTCTTTTTCTTCATCTAGTTGGCCTGTTTTTTATGAGTTTTTTGCTGGCTAGTTATAATCTTATAGAATCAATAAAATTTATGAATATAGCATGGCCATTATGTTATAGTTGTATTTTGGATTACCTTTCCGTCTTCTAAATCTTCGATTATTATGATTGTGTTTGCATTATACCCATGCGTTTTGCAAGTCTCTTTTGTCTGCATGTATGATTTTCTTCGGTTTATTATATTAGTGTATCTGAATTTTGTTTTGTCTTTTAAAATAAAGTATACAAAGATTAGTATTTTTTTAGTCGAACAACTCCTTCATCTCTTAGTATTCTCTCATATCAAGGTCGTTTCATTACATAAAAAGCGTAAATGTCCATTCTTCTTCCAATTTGACCCTTTTCTTTTTCGTGTTAATTTTCTTTATAGAACATCTTAAAGGGTAAACTTTGTATTTAAAGCTTATTTTTTTGATGTTGTTTTAAGAGCTATTTAAGTATGCACCTCATCTACGTGAGACGAGCTCTTTTGGCTCATCGCCTCGCGCTTTGCATTTTTGACCCTTACCACAATGGAATGCTTCACGCTTTTAATGTCTCTCCTAACTAATCATATTGGCTCGATAGTCAATACCATAAATTAACTAAAAGCACAGTCACAAGTGCTCTATCAATACTTATTACTTGATCATACACCCACAAGTGCAAACATGGTTTAAACATCACACAGTTTCATAACTTTTCTAGTATTAGTGGCCAAATGGACAAACTGAATCAGTGGTCAAAATGGATAAGCTATAAGAGTTTAATTTTAAATGGCTAATAAACGGATAATAACTCTAAAAATAATATTAATCACTAAAAGAATAAGAAAAATGGGTTTTACACTATGCAAAAATGATTTTTACGTAATGGTTCCATTCCCTTCGTGTATATGCGAAGATGGTTTTTACACTATGCAACTATAACATCAGCGAATATCACTAAACAAAATATGAACTTATAACACCAACGCTAATAATATCACATTTCCTAATTAAGGGGTCATTGCTAATGAGTTTAGGTACCATCATAACCTTTTTGTTACCAATAACAAATCTCATTTGCACCCAAATAGCACAATTTAGGAGAAAGGAAAGAGTTTATAGCATACCTTTAACAGTTTTCACATACATAAAAGTAACAAGAATAAAGTACATCATGAAATTTTGGTATATCTTATACCTATATGCTTTACTTCCATCTCTCAGTTGGCCAATATTATCACTATATTGGCAAGATTTATATTAGCCAATACTTTCAAATAACTTATGTGCCGGTTTAAAATAAATCCAACTGATCCTGGATGCAGCCTAACATCGTCATCTAGAAACAACACATACTTGTTGCCTTTATGCATATTTTCCACCCCAACCTGTCATTCAAACCGTAGTACAAAATAAGTTGTGTGATGGTGACATGGTGTCACTAAGCAGCAAGTAATAAACTTTGGCAATAAGATCTATTCTTATGGAAATTGAAAAAATGAAATGTCACCAAGAACATAAATAAAGTTTCTGAAGGAGAGAGCATACCAACAGATTGTGAATTTTCAGGTTAAGCTAAAAGCTGGCTGAAGACTTTTGAGCTGTCGATGCCTGCTTGAACTTGCCGACGTCATTTACAACAAAGTTTTCATTATCACTTTGTTTGACAAAAAAAAAACTATAGCTCTAGCAATTACAAAATTCAAGCAAATATTTCAGTGTATCAAATTAACTAAAATGAATGATCAAGTTACTACAGAAGAGCCCAAAGAAAGAATGTTGGTAAAGCTTGGAAAAATTTCTGGAAAAACATTTTCATAGCATAGTAGCCAATCGAGTATACCACAGAGCAAAGCTTTTAACAAATTGAACTAAAACCAATTGAGTATTGGATACCTTTACATCAAGTAAGTATTACAGAGAAACTAAAGAAAAAGGTTAGCGGTACCTTATGTTGTATTGCCAACTATGTCACTTGTTGTGCTTTAGCGGTAACAATAGCATTTCTTTAGAAAAATAATTTTCCGCAACGGTCACAAATGTTGCACTAAGCAAAAATAATACAGTAAGTAACATGAGTATAAGTAAGATCAAGTGTAAACATTTACACCTTTATGAACATAACTTTTCCAACATATGAAGTAGCACACAATTTCTGTTTGTTGCTAAAAAAAGTCATCATTACATACATCATAGGTCGTCGAAAATCCAAAACTGCTTCACAAATTCTCACAGGCTCTCAACTTGCAAAACGTGAGTTCTAGCTTGCTTATAGAATAGGCCACTACTTGCAAGTAAGCATATCATATCCTAGCATTATGTGGTGTACTATTTCAAAATAAATATATATCTCGACCTCCACTTTTTTCCACACTTCCAGCTTAACAAACTGCAAATCTAGGATTCATGTCCTCGAAAAATAATTACAATGATGAACTTTCCTTCTGTAAGTATAAAGATGAACCATGTAACATTATCCATTTAACCCTTATGTGAACTTCCTTTTTATTCAGTAAACCCTGCTTTATTCATCACTTTGCTCTCAAGCTTTTAAATGAACTCAATTGTATGCTCAAGGGATTGTTCATCTTTGAATTTTATAAGGCATGTAAATTCTGTAGCAGGTAATAATCGTTTGAGCAATTGTATATCGAAAACATAAAAGAGCATACTGTAATGCACAGATTAAATCTAAATATTGTTAAGGGCTGTTTCTGAGAACATATTTTGACAACTTAGTGCAAAATTAATAGATCACTTAGCTACCAAAAGATTATATGAAAACTTTATGAACATCCAAACACCCCTATTTATTTTTTCTATACATCAAAACTACCTCTATCCACTTTGCCCACACCACAAAAACTAACATAACAATGAACTACTCTTAATTGCATTTCTCTTAACTCCCTTATTAAGTTACCTTTTGTCTCTTAGCATCCTCATTAAGTTACCTTATTGTCTCTTAGTGTCCCTGATTGTTGTCGGTCTACAATTAATTGTAAAATAAATATTAGTTGATCATATACCTTAATCACGGATAATTATCGGTCTATAATGATCCTTGTGACTCCTCTTTTAAAGTTTGGGTTCCACGTAACTTATAAACTTTATCAGAAAAGTCACAGCCACAAGTAAGAAAATGATCACTCAATCTAAAGGGGATTCGTCATACAAAAAGATTTTATATAACCATAATTCTAAATGCGTATAAACACGTAAAACTCAAATTACACAAATATAACCTTGTATCAAAATTACGATGTTTATACCGCTGGATTGAATTTATAATCTCTATGTTTTTCTATGTTTATGCTTATTACGGGTAAATTACCTGTATCCCAAAAGCCCATTTCCTCTCAACTTGGCTTCTAAGATTAATTCCTAGATGGTCCATAAAAGTAGATGAATCCATCCTAAGATTACTTACATGTATCCCAAGAGCCCATATCCTCTCATTTCGGTTGAATCCATCCTACAATTTAGTAAAAGCAAAAAAATTGGATATGGATGCATATAATAGATGATTAAATTAAGTTTTCCCCCCAAAACTTACAAAAGTAAATGCGCTTAGAAAAACTATCAAACCACAGGTTTCTGGAATTCCGCTCCAAGATAGCCACTTGAGTTAGGAATCATGTTGTGCAATAGCAAGTAGTATGCCACAGTACCCTAGAAAATATGCAGGTATCAACATCATATTCATTGTCACATTGTCAAACTTTGCAAGAAGAAAACAAAAAGTTACCTCATTCTGCACTCGGTTGCGAAGCGGCTCAATGAGGGTATCCTTGTCAAACCCGATCTTAACCACCTCTAAGAGAATACCTTTATCAGTCTGTAGAAAGAGAATTGGTTTAATTACCCATAAATCAAATGTTACGTTTATATGTACACAACTTTAAATAGTCGAAATCAGCAAAACAATAGTGTCAATATAAAGAGCAGGATCAGCATACCTAAATGTGTGTAATTTTTATTTTAAAAAGGGTAAAATGTTGATAACAAAATTTGCAAGCCAAGAAGATATCGTACTTTTGAGCTGCGACTTGCAGATATGATCTTCTATCTTCTATATGCTTTTCATTGTTAGTCCAACATCAAGCATACAGAACGTGTGTTAGCAAAACAAATAGCAGCCATGAGAATCCAATGGAAAGTATGCCAATAAATATAATATTAAGGTGAAAAATTGAGCGGCCTAAGTAACATGTCAGAATGGGTCATCTTTTGATATGGGTTAGGTCGGGCTCACTCACAAACACTATATTATCGATGTATAACTATTGTCCAGAACCTATATACACATTCAAAATGGTCCGGTTAGTCTTTATTTATCATAAGAAACTCAAGATTAATGACTTCGTATCAAACTCATGTTTCATTCAAAATTGTCACTTTTGACCCATTCTGACCCGCAAGATGCATATTGGACTCAAAACCATTTTTAATAGGTTTCTAACTTTTTATTTAAACATTGGGATACGAATACCACATTGTAATACATTGTATAACTATACATACAAAAGTATTTGTAAGAATACCACATTGTAATACCTTATATCATATTTGACTTAAAGAACTGATAAGACATATTAGAGTCCTTTATTAACACACTGGGGCTGTTTGGGATTGCTTATTCATAATGTTTATTTAAGTGTAATCTTTCCCTAAAGTAGATAAGCAAATAACCAATTTCGAACTTCATTTATGCTAACCTTTTCAAACAATTTCCAAACAGTAGTTAATGTTCAAACAATGTGAGGCATCATAATGAAGTCCATCACATAAGCCCATTAGCCACTCTTGAGTAACTTCACTGAGCATGACTAATACAATATTACAATTAACTTAACTAATTATCCAAATCAGTACTCATGTATATATTCGAACACTAAAAGTCTATCTGGACAGATATCACAATCTAGATAGATTAACAATGGGACAATGTACATTGAACAAATGCAATCAAACACAAACTGAAAGCTTAACCCATTCGGCGATACCAAAAAAAGCAAACAAATTTCCCTGCTAGTAAACTCATCATAACCTATCATCAACAAAAACACAACATCCTTAACCAAACTCATCTTCTTCTCATCTAAACTCTTATCACTACACATCTCAATAACCGAAACCATTTCTACATGTGTTCATATAGATTTTTTCTACAAACCAAAAATGACCTTACCAGAGAAAATATAAAAACATCACTTTCATTTGAAACGTAAAAAATGGAACACGTTAACTCTAAGACCCAGGCATTGACTATATGTGCTATATTGATCCAGTGATCTGTAGACTAAAAAAAACATTGTATTGCTGATTGCCACTTACCTCATGCACATGAATATATAAAATCAATCCACCTCTATCTACGCATGATAATAATAACGTCAGCCTTAAACATAACCACAATCACACAACAAAAAAGCATAAAACTTTTTAACATGAGTATTTTTAAAACCATTAGCAATTAAACTTTTAGAAACCTTACTATCAATCAAACAACTTCTAATCCTATTATGATCTTTTTCCGCTGTTTACTCTTGTCAAGTAACAACTATTGTACCACGTGATGAATAACATGTTTACTATCATGTTACAAAGTTGAAAAAGAAAACGAATAAGATGTTTAATACATATAAATATGTTTCTACAGAGTTGAAAAATAAAACCTGCTGTTTTTTTGAGTTTTATATGGATTAGATCATATATTCAGAGGATGGACATGCATATTAGTACTAATTTTGAAATAAAATCATACCAAAACGTGACCAAAAAAGTTTACATAACAATAGACTAAGATCCCATACTTATGACAAATATCGATTACTTAATGATCAACCGAAAAAAGCAAAGTATGCAACTAATTAAGTATAAACATCATCTTTATGAATGCATTATTCAAAAAAAAAAAGCTAATTAGGTCAAAGAGATTATCATATAATGTACAAATTAACCTAAAGATCAATAATTAATATAAAATTTGATGAAAGTAAATATATACCTGACAAAAACCGCCTACAATAGACTTCCAATGCTCAATGAGAGGATTAAAGTTCTGTTGTAGACTTGTAGTAACCGCACGAATTGTTTTCCATAGCTACATATCACGCAGTACAAAGTTTATTTAGTTAGTAAGCAAAAAATTAGGTATTATTAAACGAACTACAAAAAACATAACAAAGTAAACAACACTTTAGAAGCCTCGCAACCAATGCTTTAAAATTAAATTAGGGTTATTTGATACCAGAATTGATGAAATTAGGGTTCATAAATTAAGACAATATAATCTAATTTGGGATTTTACATATATTGATGATTATGATTAAGTAAATCAAGTAAATTTGTGTTTGATTATGATGAATTAAAAGGGGGAATGTGGATGATAGTTGTGATCGGACGCAAATATGAAGAAGCAGGTGATGTGATGAAGAAGCATATGCGGTGTTTTTATGGTGTTTAAGTTAATCTTCCGCTTTTTTTTTTAATTTTACACTTTGTACCCAAAACTATAATGTATTAAATCTCAAGTACATGTGTATTTTCTTTTTTTTCAACATGCCTTTTGTTAAAAACGAAATTTTAACTTTTTTTTGCCATATTAGGAAATATTTAAGTTTTTTTTAACTAAATATAATTTTTTTTTAAAATAATAGTAATATAATAATTACTTAATAAGGTATGATTTGATTATTTTGAAATGGAAAAGTCCCCACTAGGGGTTTTATTTTATTAGGAAAAAGATTGTCAAATTACAAACCGGCAAATATCTTAATTCAGATATGGTCCCGTGGATAAAATGTCATTTAAGATGCATCATTATATCGTGGATGTGCATAATTTCTAATTAAAAAAATAGAAGCATTATATGTGCATGTGAAATAATAAAAGAAAACAAGAATATAAGTAATGAAAGACCAAATAATTAATAGACATTGCACAATTTATTTCAAATTGATGAATACATCTATGTCTACAAGGGTAAATAGAGTTATATGGTACTATATGATCACTTCATATAAGTGATCATATAGTACCGTATAACTTCTATTTACTTTTGTTCCTCGCGACAAATTAGGTTTTGTTGATACCTTTTGTACGTAGCTTCCATCGGTTATGACTAATGAGATTATGAGAATGATCGATGCTTCAACCATCCATCACATCCTCACCAAACTTCTAGATATTAATCTGCAACAAAACATTTCTATCATGGACCACCTAAAAATCAATATTAAGAGTTTGATTTTGATCAAATTTAACCAAATTAGATCGCATCAACCCAGTTTCATTTTAATAACTTAGAGCATCTACTATGTTGGTTTTTAAATAGGTCTAAAACATTTTGAAAAGGTTTATAAATTTGTCAACTATAGTGATAAACTATTTCTATCATGGGTAGAATGAAAAAGTATAAAATCTTGGAGAGGTCTAAACTATTGTTTTGTTTTTTTTTTTTTTTTTTTTTTTTTTTTTTTTTTTTTTTTTTTGAAGATGTTAGTTGTATTTTATGATATGAAAAAGCTTCATGAATAAGTTTATCCATAGTAGAAATAAGTTTATTCATGAATAAGCTTCATGAAAAAGCTTCATAGACGAGGACGTTACCCACCGTATTAGAGCAGGTTGGGCGAAATGGAGGGCGTCGTCAGGAGTACTCTGTGATAAGAAAGTACCCCTTAAGCTTAAGGGAAAATTTTATAAGGTGGCAATCAGACCGGCTATCTTGTACGGGTCAGAATGTTGGCCTATCACAAAAGCTCAAGCTGACAGAGTGGAAGTGGCAGAACTGAGGATGCTTAGGTGGATTTGTGGTAAGACGAGGCTTGACATGATCCCGAACGGAGTTTTCAGAGCGGAACTTGAAGTTGAAACTATAATCTCGAAGATGCGAGAAGGAAGGTTGAGGTGGTTCGGTCATGTCAAGAGGAGGCCACAAATCGCACCGGTTAGGAGAGTCGAAGCGCTGATGGTTGACGGTTTGAGGAGGAGGGGAAAACCTAAGCTCAGGTGGGAGGATCGACTTAGGTTAGACATGAAGGAGCTTCTCTTGTCCGAGGACATGATCTCAGATAGGAATGTGTGGAGAGCTAGGATTAGGTCTTGCGGGTAGTGTCGGATGGGTTGTAGGTGCTTGCCTTTGCGTTTCTCTTCCCTTTGTTGCCCTGCCCTTTGCCTTTTAGGTTTAGTTTGCCCTTTGCACGTTAGGTTTAGTGGCCCCGTTGCTCTTCCCTTTCTAGGTTTGTAGTAGGCTAGTGGTGCCTCTTTTCCCTTTGCTTTGCCTTTGCTTTTGCCCCCTGCGTTGCCTTGCTTTGTTGTTGTGGTGCTCTTCTTGCCTTTTGCCCGCTTGCTTTTGCGTCCTTGCTTTGTTGTGTTTGTTTTTGGCTTTTCTTTTGCTCTCTTTCTTTTGCCCTCCTTGCTTTGTTTGCATGTTTTGTTTGTCTTGCCCCTGGTTTGTTGTTTTGGTGCTCTGCTTGTTTGCATGTTTATTTGTTGTCTTTTGTACTAGGCCCCTTGCTGGTTGGTTGCTTGCTTCTATTTGCTTTTACCTGATGCTCTTTTACTACTTGCATTTTTTATTTCTATATCACTCGCACTGGTGCACGTGCCGGAGGTCTCACTGGAAGCAGTCTCTCTACTCCTAGGTTTTACCTGGGGTAGGGGTAGGACCTGTCTACATTTCTACCTCCCCCATACCTCGCCTTCGCGGGATTGGGTATGTTGTTGTTGTAGAAATAAATTTATAACATGAAAAAGTTTATAAATTGATGATGTATTAATTGTATAAACATTTTTAGAAGCTTATTATAGTAGATGCCCTTAATGTAACTTGTGGATTCAAATAGCTAGAATATTTATCTCAACTGACTTTATATACAACTATCGAATAAAATAACCTAGCATGGTAAATAGTTGCAAAATCAATATTGGCATTTGCCACTAATACGAAAATGACATGTTTTTGTTTTTCCATATTTTATTTAGAAAAAGTGCAAAATCTTGACTATTGGCCAGTATTTTTGGATGCTATAAATTATAAACAATTCATTGATGATGTAATTATATCACGCATTTTCTAGAATATGTAACTTCGATCACTATCATTTTCCACAGACTAAATAGACTAAAAATCAACTATTGCATTGGTTGAAAGGTTATGCATGATATATAAAATGTACACTTACTAAATTGGATAACCTAATTAAACAATTGCATAGACAACAATGAGGTCAAACTACTAGAAGTATACTCGATTACAGAGTATAATTTATGGGTTAAGTAAAACTAATAAGTTCATCATTAGTAAAACGTGCCATTGCGCAGATGATCTAATTTGAACATATGAAAAGTGAAACAGACGATCAAGGAGGAGTAGCTTTTGTTAAATTTTTTGTTGGTGCAATTAGACGCTTCATCCAAATATCGATCCAACACTATGCGACCAAAATTAAGTGTTAGGTAAAAGACGATTAACTTCGCGTTGCATAACCATTGTACCGGACATGTATAAGATTTGTTTCATGTAAATTTTTATTGCCTAGTTCCCTGCTAGATATATCTGTCAGTGGTTTTCAAAAAAGCTTTTTTCCTTCAAACCTGTGGGGGCAAAAGTCAGCATGAATTGGGCCTATGTAGGCCAAGCTCCGTTGATATCAAAATTGGTCCATATATGATTGGTCTTACTAGTAATCAGACCTGTCAATGGTTTAGGCTTGATCCATTTAATATGATCCAACATAGGGGTGTTGATCGGTTCGGTTTTCGGTTATTCGGTTAATTCCGTTAAAAGTTTTTTTAGGGTCAAACCGTGAACCAAACCAAACCGAATTCAAATTCGGTTTTCGGTTCGGTTTGGTTCGGTTCGGTTTTCGGTTTAACCGAATTACACACTTTATTTAAAAAAAAGAAAAATATACAAATTCGGTTCGGTTATTAGTTCGGTTCGGTTATTTTCGGTTCGGCTTGGTTTGGTTTTCGGTTTATTCGGATATTTCGGTTTTTCTGCTCACCCCTAAATTCCAACACATCAAATAATTTGATCCGTGTAGCTTTTTAAATAACTGAAAACCGTTTAATTTCACATTTTTATTGTCTTTTGACAATTTGGAATAAAGCATTGCAAATTATTGAATCTACTAATTAGCATGCTTGTTTCACATCATATTACCTAAGTTAATTTGATAAAAATATAACAACAATTATAATTAGCATAACTTTATGAGTTTAAAACTATACTCGAGAAAAGTTAAAATATTTTTCGGGCTTATAAGGCTATGTAAATTTCGGAAAATACATAAAGTTACTTTATGAGCTTATTAAGTAAATTTTAATGAAGTTATAAGCTCAACTTGATAAACTATTAAACATTGTAAAAGTATTCATTTTAGAAGAACATGTTTGCTATAGTAGCTTACGTTAAAATATTTAGGCTAGTTGCAGTAAGGGACAACGATCGACTGAATTGATCGATCTTTACTCGATCCCTTTACTGTGGATGAGTCGATCAAGTGAGCATTTGGAGGATGAAGGTCACAATCGCGATCGAGATTTTTTTTTTTTTTTTTTTTTTTTTTTTTTTAAATTATTCTTTTAGAAAAAGGTATTTTTGTAGGGTATGTTTTTTATAGTTGTAACACCCCCAAAATTTGATACAGCGGAAGACTCAACAAGCTTTCGGGGTGCTACGGGGATTAGTATCCAACACAAGACATAATAGAACGAGATAAAGTAAACATAATAAAAACGCAACCAAAACGGGGTTTTAAAGTTTACATTTATCCCAACATCATTCAGAGTCAGGCCCAAAATAAAATAACAGTAGGTCCAAAAGTTAATATCAGAGTTTAGAAAAATTAGATCCATAAACCAGGAGCCTTAGCCGAGCCTTCCATTCCAAGCATCCATATCATCACTTAATTACCTGAGAAAACGTGCTAAAAGTCAGCTTTCGCTGGTGAGATCATAGGTTTAAATTCATCTAACATTATAGTAGACATATACGCAAAACGCTTGCTAGCTAGACTAAGGATTCGCTAAAAGCCTGCGGATACCCTCCGCTCCAACATAACACACGGATACCCTCCGTTCTAACATAGATATCCGGGTAACCCCCGCAATACCAATAAATACTCGGATAACCTCCGAAGTATTAATAACCTATAGGTGCACACTATAGTATCTAAATAAGTCAACCTTGAATAGTACACACGAAACTATGTGACTAAAGCTGATAGTCCAAATAAGCCAACCTTGAATAGTACACACAACAAATATGTGACTAAAGCTGACAATCCAACTAAGCCAACATTGAATAGTACACACAACAAATATGTGACTAAAGCTGACAATCCACCAATATTCAAATAAGCCAACCTTGAATAGTACACACAAAACTATGTGACTAAAGCTGACAATTCCAAATAACCAAATAAGCCAACCTTGAATAGTACACACAAAACTATGTGACTAAAGCTGACAATACATCCTAGTCCATATGCATAGCAAGTTTTAGAAAGAATATAAAAGCGATAATAGTCCACATAAAATAATTTGCACGTTTCTCACCCCAAGTATTGAAAACATAGTTCAAGAGTAAAAGTGGGGCTATGACTCACCTAAAGTCCAGAAAATAGCAAGAAAAAGTCGGTAGAAATAAGATGTATAGTAACTCACGAAACAGCAACTACGGACTTGGCACAAACTAATAATATCAACTCGTTCAGAAATCATTTCCTCAAATTCAAAATATTCCCAAACCCGGACATAATCCGTTTTATTTCCAAAAATTCATTTTGTATTAGTTTGGTGTATTTACGTTTGGTATCCATACGGGTAGTGGGTCGACACAAAACAAACCAAAAAGGTCACACAAAGAATAATAAAATGAACTACAGATCTAATATTAGCCCAATATATTATTTAAATAAATCGCCGAACTTTATCAAATCCGTCGATTTAATAACCCTCATATTTATTTACGTAACATACCGTTCCAAGATTACACCCAGTCCTAAAACACATAGCATATAAATACTATATGGTATATATCGTAGTTTAATAAATTTCTTATATACATCGTCAAATTGGCCAGATTTCCCGATATATATTCGCAATTTATTACACTTTACATATACCACAACCTATGGGCGTCGTAGGATACGATGCCCATTAATATATTCATTTCATATAGCCAAATAACCCGGTTCAACCCTACGGTTAAGTGGTTATTTAGTTATAGAAAACGTTTATATTAATCGTCATATATCCGTGACAACACGAAAGTCACAAATAAAACTTACCTGAACTCGAGTGACAACGACTCCGCATAACTCGACAAGTTTACTCGTTATAAAATGACATTTTATTTAATGTTTAATAATTGTCGAGAGTTCCTCGTTTTATAACACGTTTTTATAATAATAATACGTTCAATAATATTACGCCACTTCCGTAGCCTAATATATATCTAGTCGTATTATTTATAATATGACTCGTGATTATTATTATTATTAATATACGCGCTTATATAATTATATATCCGTTATTCACGTCCATATAATCATATAAACGTTTATATTATCAATAATTATTATTACGAGTTTATTATTTACGTTTTAAATTGTGAATAGTTATCGAGTCATACAAAATGGTCACATGTCCGAGTCATGACTCTCGGCTCATTGTCCAAGTCCAAAGTAATAAGCAAATGTCATAAGTACAAAAGTATCTTCGTCCAACACAATCTCAATCCACGTGCTACAACAATAGGGTCCGACTACGGCACCCGACTAACCTATCTCCGCCAATCTAAGTGACCGTCTCAGAATCGGTCCCCAACAACACAATTCGTCAACACTTCACAATATCAATATCCCATAACCAATGTCGAAACCAAACATGGTCTCGACCCACATGTATTCGGCCAAGAAATGAAGCAACCAACCAACTAATAATAATAAAACCCATGTCAAACCAAGTTAACAATTAAGAAACAATAATCAAGGTCACGCTCGGGTTGGTTTACCAAGCCAAACCCAAGCCCACACGACTCGACTGAGTCGTGGTAACACCACGAGCCAAGAGGCTCGAACCAAGTATCAATGGTCACAAGAGATGGCTCCAAGGGGCCCTCCAAGAATACCCATTCGACCCATAAGGGTCTCGGCAACAACAACAATATTACGGCTTCGAGCCGCGACTCCAATGAGTCGAACCAAAATTCCAACGAGAGCAAAAAATACCAAGAGCCAAACCACGGCTCATAACTAACAAGAAAACGAGCACCACAGCTCGAAACAATATCCAAGCCGTGAGTCGGGGACTCACGGTTCGAACCAAACCCACGGATAACAACCCGGATACCAAACCGTTTTATAAAATCGAGTTTCCAATCAAAACCCATAAGTATTAATCCCGTTTTTAATATGAAACCCATTCAGATCTAACATGTCGTGACCAAGGGTCACGTTTTTATCAAAAATACGAGTAAAACTCGTCTCACCTTCGAACTACAAACTCAAAACCGTGATAACCTTTCCAAAAACAACGAATGGTGGTGAAAATGGTGGTGATTCGTGAGGTAAAATGGTGTTATAGGGCGCGTGTAGGGGCGGATCTAGGAGATTCGATGGTGGGGATTAAGAAAATAGTGGTGGTTTGTAGTGGTGGTAACCGGCGGTGGAGCGGTGGCCGGATTTTGATAGGGACGGCTAGGGTTTAGAGGGCGAGGGAGAAATGAGAGAGAGAGATGTTGGTGATTGTGTTGTGTGTTGTGTGAGGAACCGGACCACAAGGACCAATTAGTAGTTTCTTTTTTTTTTTTTTTTTTTTTTTTTTTTTTTAAAGTATAATTAATAATAATAATAATAATAATAATAATAATAATAATAATAATAATAATAATAATAATAATAATAATAATAATAATAATAATAATAATAATAATAATAATAATAATAATAATAATAATAATAATAATAATAGTAATAATAATATTACTAGTAGTGTGGAGCGGGTAAAGTGGGTAAATGTAAAACATGTGGCCCGAAACCCGAACTCATTTCAAACGTTTAATATCTCGTGAAACATCCAGTAAATAATTAAATATAGTCGGACTCGTAAAACGAAATATAAAATTTCCCGTTAGGTAAACCTAGTGCCGGAGTCAACGTAGTACCAGTGAGAATTTTAAAAACATACATCATCACGTAATTTCTATAATGAATTATTAAAATAATTCACGAATTCCATAACGTCATAAAAATATAATTATCCATAAAATTGGTCTTACAAGTTCGTTGTGAATAAAAATTCCAAATAAAAATTATAAACGAACTTTAACGTAATGCGGGTTTTCAAAATAACTCCCTAAATTGCCGGTTGTCACATCCTCCCAGTCTCAGAAGAAACCCGTCCCGGGTTTCACTCGGAAAAATTCATCTACGAAGTGAAAAGCTTCGGATATCTCTTCCGGAACTCGTCCTCACGTTCCTACGTAAATTCTGGTCCGCGTCGGGAATTCCAATTAACCTTGACGAGCGGAATGCGACTTCGCTTGAGTCGTTTAACCTCACGATCTAAAATCTCAATTGGCTCTTCCACGAAATTCAATTTCTCATCGACACGAATATCCTTCATTGGAATAATAGGCATCTCATCAGAAAGACATTTCTTCAAATTACTAACGTGAAACACGTCGTGAACTTTACTCAGTTCATGTGGTAATTCCAACCTATAAGCCACGGGCCCAATTCTTTCTAAGATAAGAAATGGTCCAATGTAGCGTGGGTTGAGTTTTTCACGTTTCCCGAAACGTATCACACCCTTCCAAGGCGAGACTTTCAGCATCACTTTGTCTCCAACCTGGAACTCTAAGGGTTTACGTCTCTGATCGGCGTAACTTTTCTGCCTATCTCTGGCTGCTTGCAACCGATCACAAATCTGAGCTACTTTCTCTGTAGTTTCCAAAATAAGTTCAGGGCCTGTGAGTTGGCTATCTCCAACTTCTGCCCAACCAATAGGCGAACGACACTTTCTGCCATACAAAGCTTCGAATGGTGCAGCTTTAAGACTTGTGTGGTAGCTATTATTATAGGAGAATTCCGCAAGGGGCAAGTACTTCTCCCAGCCTTTACCAAAGTCTATGATACATGCACGAAGCATATCCTCTAAAGTTTGAATGGTCCTCTCACTTTGACCATCGGTTTGGGGATGATATGCAGTACTCATATCAAGTCTCGTCCCCAAAGCCGTCTGAAGTGATCGCCACAAAGCTGACGTAAAACGGCTATCGCGATCCGAAATAATAGATATCGGGACTCCATGACGAGAAATAATTTCCTTCACGTACAACCTCGCAAGTTTATCAATGCTATCATCTTCACTAATTGCTAGGAAATGAGCAGACTTTGTCATACGATCCACAATTACCCAGATAGCGTCGCAACCACTAGCTGTCCTCGGTAATTTGGTAATGAAATCCATAGTAATCCGCTCCCATTTCCAGACTGGAAGTTCTGGTTGCGTTAGTAATCCTGACGGTCTCTGATGTTCGGCTTTAACCTTAGCACATGTCAAGCACTTACTAACGTACGATGCTATATCTGCCTTCATGTTTGGCCACCAATATAACTTCTTAAGATCTTGATACATTTTGTCAGATCCAGGATGAATAGAGTACCTTGACTTATGCGACTCATGCATAATTAACTCCCGAATTCCTCCATATAAAGGTACCCAAATCCGATCTCCAAAACATAGTAATTCATCAGAACGTTTAACAAATCCTTTCTCATTCTCAGCCATCCCAAATATATTCTCAGCAGATCTGTTTTCTGCTTTCAACGCTTCCGTTTGAGCTTCAAGTATTTGAGACGGTAATGGCGATACGATAGTCATTCCCAATGACCTAACTTGTAACGGTGGTATTCTTTCCTTTCGACTAAGAGCATCAGCAACAACGTTTGCTTTACCAGGATGGTAGCGAATTTCACAATCATAATCGCTTAGCAACTCAATCCAACGTCGCTGTCTCATATTGAGCTCTTTTTGATTCAAGATGTGTTGTAGACTTTTATGGTCAGTGAACACAACACACTTTTTCCCATACAAGTAATGTCTCCATATCCTTAAGGCGAAAACCACGGCACCTAACTCCAAATCATGGGTGGTGTAGTTTTTCTCATGCTTTTTGAGCTGTCGGGAAGCATAAGCTATCACCTTCTCTTGTTGCATTAACACGGCTCCCAATCCTTTATGTGAGGCGTCACAATAGACGACGAAATCCTCGTTACCTTCAGGTAACGCTAGGATCGGAGCACTACACAACATCTTCTTAAGTAATTGGAATGCTTCCTCTTCTTTATCTCCCCATTCATACGTAACACTCTTTTGAGTCAATTTGGTTAATGGTTTAGCTATCTTCGAAAACCCCTCAATGAATCTTCGGTAATAACCGGCTAAACCTAAAAATTGACGAACTTCGGTTGGGGTCGTAGGTGCAGCCCAATCTTTTATTGCCTCAATCTTAGCGGGATCCACATGGACTCCTTGCCTATCAATTACATGACCCAAAAATTGTACCGTCGGAATCCAAAATTCGCATTTCGAAAACTTGGCATAGAGTTTCTCCTTCCTGAGCAATTCTAAAATGAGTCTTAGATGCTCCTCATGCTCCTTCTCACTCTTCGAATAAATCAGAATGTCATCGATGAACACAATCACGAACTTATCTAAGTAGGGCTTACACACCCGATTCATGATCACCATGAATATCGCCGGTGCGTTAGTCAACCCAAACGGCATCACCTGAAACTCGTAATGCCCGTAACGGGTTCTGAAAGCCGTTTTCGGAATATCTTCCTCGCGAACTCGAAGTTGATGATATCCCGATCTCAAATCGATCTTCGAATACACACTCGATCCTTGAAGTTGATCAAACAAGTCGTCGATCCTCGATAACGGGTATCTATTCTTCACCGTTAACTTGTTCAACTGTCGGTAATCAATGCACATACGGAACGATCCATCCTTCTTCTTCACAAATAAGACTGGGACTCCCCAAGGTGAAGAACTTGGTCTTATAAATCCTTTTTCGGCTAACTCCGCCAATTGTTTCGACAACTCTTCTAGTTCGGTAGGTGCAAGACGATAAGGCGCTCGTGCTACAGGTGCAGCACCAGGTATCAACTCAATCTGAAACTCCACCTGTCTAGTCGGCGGGATTCCCGGCAAATCATCGGGAAACACATCAGGAAAATCACGAACTATAGGCACATCTCCAATGCACCTTTCCTTTTTCTTCGTCCCTCATTTCTCAGAAATTTGAGCCAAGAAAAGGTAACATCCCTTCTCCATTAGCTTTGGTATCTTAGTGCAAGAAATGACTGCTAACCGGGATGGGCTCCTCGAATCCTTTCGATCTCCTAATATATTTAGGATTTCCTTCCCGTAAGGTACACGCACGATCTCCTCATCGCAAAGTATGTGAGCACGATACTTCGATAGCCAATCCATACCAATGATAATATCAAAACTTCCTAACGTGACAGGTAGAAGATCTATGTTGAAAGGGTGGTTCAAGAAATTTAACGTGCAACCGCAAATGATGGTATTAATTCTTTCTATATTCCCATTTGCTAACTCAATATCATATCCAATTCCTAAGGCCATCGGAGGTTTCTCTAGTAAGGGTGCAAACGTAGTGGACACAAAACTCCTATCGACACCAGTATCAAATAGTATGGAAGCATAACGATTATTGAGAAGGAACGTACCAGTAACGACGTTCGGATCTTCTCCTCTCTCGTTCCTGAGTGCATACACTCTTCCCTGAGCAGCTCCAGCTTCCACACGTTGGTCCCCATTATCTTGTCGTCCACGGTTTCCTCCAGCTCCCCGGTTTCCATGATTGTACCCATTACCACCCGAGCCTTGATTTCCACGGTTCCACGATTCTCTACACTCGTTCCTATAGTGTCCCTTCTTTCCACACCCATAAAAAGTAACATCTGCCTTGTTTCTCATCTCAGGAGCAGCCTGAACCATAGCAAGAGGTCGAGCTCTACAATCCTTAGCTGTGTGTCCTTTCCTTGAGCAGTTCTGGCATTTCACACTACACCATCGAGTATGATGCTGGTGGCAACGACCACACTTGGGTGCATCACCGTTTTGATTCTTCTTATCTCCATTCCCAATAGCGTAAGCCTTAGCTTGTCTCTTGCTTCGGTGATCATTACCCTTAGAGTGCTGGTCTCTCTTTCTCTTTCCATTCTTCTCCTTATCAGCTCTTTCCAACTCCAACGAATCCATAAGTTGTTGAGCAATTGTGATTGCCTCATGGATGTTTTGCAGGCCTAGCAGAAATCACATCATTCCTTGTAGCTACAGGCAACCCATCAGTATACCTCTTTATCTTTTGAGTCTCGGTCTTTACCATGTCTAGGCAAAGCAAGGCCAACTCCTGGTAACGACGATTGTAAGTCGTCATATCATTACCTTTCACCTTGTGGTTCCAAAACTCAATCTCTAGCTTCTTAACCTCATTCCTTGGGCAATAAGTCTGAATCAGCAGGGACTTAAATTGCTCCCAAGTCATGGCATAAGCTACATCACTCCCAATGGAATTTCGGTAATTATTCCACCAAGTTAAAGCTTCATCCTTGAAAGTAAAAGAAGCAAACTTTACATTCGCATTCTCTGCACAACCACTGACATTGAACACTGACTCAGTCTTCTCAATCCATCTGACTAAGTAAACCACTCCTTCAGTTCCACCAAACACGATGGGTCCACAAATCTTGAACTCCTTGTATTGACATCCATTTGCACGAACAGGTGGAAAAGTTCCAGCAGAATTGTTGGAATGATTTGACTCAGCTAGTAGTTCAACAACTCTTTGTTCCACAAGTTGATTGATCATTGCTTGATCCACAGTAGGTGCATTAAGTGGAACATGATCATTGTCTCCCTGGACATCAATATTTTGATTCCTGTTGTTGCGGTTAGTAGTGTCCAGGTTGTCAGGAGTAGGGGTTTCAACATTTCGAGTAGGTCGGCGTCCTCGGCGACCAGGAGTAGTCACTGTCGGACCAATTTTGGTAGCTCTAACAGGGTTTCTTCGTGTGGCCATTGATCAGAAACATCACACAAGTTCATGAGTCTCTAATAGAACTTATCAATATGCTCAAGAAAAGAAATTCAACGAAGCCAAGTCATGGAAAGAATAGCAACAATACACCATGAAACATCAATAAAACAGATAAGGACTCAATTTCCATAACACCCAAAATCACATAATACCATATACTAATAACCATCAACCATACAATAGCGATCTAACTTCGTTCCAACTACTGGATAACACAAAACGTACTAATCGTTCCAAAAGAGACGAATACTGAACAAAATACATCAAAATATGATAACTAGCTTTTCTAACCGAACACTCCTTGGTTAAGAAAGCAACAAGATAACATAACCCAAGCAACTAGCCACGCTGCTGGCGGAGGCTCCTCAACTCCTGCCTCAAGCCATCAATATCTATCCATAACGATCCTAGCTCCACGCTATAGGTGTCTCGGTCTCTCTTGAGGTCAGCCACCTCCTTCTCTAGCTCGGCATTCCTTTGCCATAGCTTGCGGTCAGCCTCTCGAGCAGTAACAAAACCTCGCTGCAAACTATCGATATGCTCGTGAACCTCCATCAAAACTCTCCTCATCTCAGTAGTCCTGCCCACAACCACAGTCATATCAACTCTCAGATCCGCTATGAACTCTCCAATAACCCTCTCAAGTCGATCAGATACACGTGCAACTCTCTCACCAAGCTCAGTAATCTGAGCCCATAACCTGCCAATCTCACCTAACTCTGCATGCTCAGCAAAAACCTCAGAAGATGCATCCGACCCATCGGGACTACCAGGTGGCAACTCAACCAAAAACGGATGATCAGGTGAATCAGGCTCAATCGGATGTACAGGTGAATCAGGCTTCTCAACCTGAGCTGGTGGTACTAACACATCATCATCATCAGGCATCTCATCCTCCTGAGGGTCATCCTCCTCCTCAGGGTCATCATCATCACCCTGCTCAGCCTCCTGAGGGTCATCCTCCTCCTCAGGGTCATCAGCCTTATCCTCACCCTCGTACTCCTCCTCATCCTTTTCGGAAGAGTACCTCATCAATCGTCGTCTCCTAATAGGTGAAACATGTGGAGATGTGGTAGGTGATCTAGGACGACGACGCAATGATGTGGGTGGCGCCTCAGACAGAAGAGAGTGAGCATCAATCTGTAAAGGTGATGGAGTAGGGCGTACCGACATGCGTGCCGTAGCTCGGTGGGCAAAGCGTGGGGCCACGCGAGCCAAAGCCTGATGAAGAGTAAGCTGCCTCGATGTACCAGGGAGCCCTAAAGAAGATGAGGGTCCCTGCGTAGATGCAGCAGGTAGTGCTGAAGTAGAAGCTGTCTGCGGCACAGTAGCTGAAAGCATGGCCATCTGGTAAGGATCATCAGATGCCATAGTGAACTGTGCAGGTAAAACCGGTGCAGTAAGAATATCCTCGACAACATCGGGCATATGGGAGGCCATGGTCTGTGACAACGGCGTAGGGTAGGTGTAAGTGTTTCAAAACAACTAAATCACAACTCAAAATACCATACCAAAAATCCTCATCAAATAATTCAATCATATAATCTCAATAAAAAGAGTTTCAAATACTGCATTACTAAAATGTTTATAAAACATTTAAACCATATAATTCCTCGAAACGCCATCTTATTACTAAATCCATAAACCTCAAATCATCTCAAGAAATCCCAAATCTAACAATCATCTCAAATATCTCATAATACCTCAAATAATAGAAGATGCTTCGGCTTGGCGGGCTGACGGGCAGTGGTCAAGGATCATTTTCTATAAAAATATGGTTATAGTTTAGGTGTTTATTTACCTAGTTCTCTATAACCTTGGCTCTGATACCAATCTGTAACACCCCCAAAATTTGATACAGCGGAAGACTCAACAAGCTTTCGGGGTGCTACGGGGATTAGTATCCAACACAAGACATAATAGAATGAGATAAAGTAAACATAATAAAAACGCAACCAAAACGGGGTTTTAAAGTTTACATTTATCCCAACATCATTCAGAGTCAGGCCCAAAATAAAATAACAGTAGGTCCAAAAGTTAATATCAGAGTTTAGAAAAATTAGATCCATAAACCAGGAGCCTTAGCCGAGCCTTCCATTCCAAGCATCCATATCATCACTTAATTACCTGAGAAAACGTGCTAAAAGTCAGCTTTCGCTGGTGAGATCATAGGTTTAAATTCATCTAACATTATAGTAGACAAATACGCAAAACGCGTGCTAGCTAGACTAAGGATTCGCTAAAAGCCTGCGGATACCCTCCGCTCCAACATAACACACGGATACCCTCCGTTCTAACATAGATATCCGGGTAACCCCGCAATACCAATAAATACTCGGATAACCTCCGAAGTATTAATAACCTATAGGTGCACACTATAGTATCTAAATAAGTCAACCTTGAATAGTACACACGAAACTATGTGACTAAAGCTGACAGTCCAAATAAGCCAACCTTGAATAGTACACACAACAAATATGTGACTAAAGCTGACAATCCAACTAAGCCAACCTTGAATAGTACACACAACAAATATGTGACTAAAGCTGACAATCCACCAATATCCAAATAAGCCAACATTGAATAGTACACACAAAACTATGTGACTAAAGCTGACAATTCCAAATAACCAAATAAGCCAACCTTGAATAGTACACACAAAACTATGTGACTAAAGCTGACAATACATCCTAGTCCATACGCATAGCAAGTTTTAGAAAGAATATAAAAGCGATAATAGTCCACATAAAATAATTTGCACGTTTCTCACCCCAAGTATTGAAAACATAGTTCAAGAGTAAAAGTGGGGTTATGACTCACCTCAAGTCCAGAAAATAGCAAGAAGAAGTCGGTAGAAATAAGATGTATAGTAACTCACGAAACAACAACTACGGACTTGGCACGACCTAATAATATCAACTCGTTCAGAAATCATTTCCTCAAATTCAAAATATTCCCAAACCCGGACATAATCCGTTTTATTTCCAAAAATTCATTTTGTATTAGTTTGGTGTATTTACGTTTGGTATCCATACGGGTGGTGGGTCGACACAAAACAAACCAAAAAGGTCACACAAAGAATAATAAAATGAATTATAGATCTAATATTAGCCCAATATATTATTTAAATAAATCGCCGAAGTTTATCAAATCCATCGATTTAATAACCCTCATATTTATTTACGTAACATACCGTTCCAAGATTACACCAATCCTAAAACACATAGCATATAAATACTATATGGTATATATCGTAGTTTAATAAATTTCTTATATACATCGTCAAATTGGCCAGATTTCCCGATATATATTCGCAATTTATTACACTTTACATATACCACAACCTATGGGCGTCGTAGGATACGATGCCCATTAATATATTCATTTCATATAGCCAAATAACCTGGTCCAACCCTACGGTTAAGTGGTTATTTAGTTATAGAAAACGTTTATATTAATCGTCATATATCCGTGACAACACGAAAGTCACAAATAAAACTTACCTGAACTCGAGTGACAACGACTCCGCATAACTCGACAAGTTTACTCGTTATAAAATGACATTTTATTTAATGTTTAATAATTGTCGAGAGTTCCTCGTTTTATAACACGTTTTTATAATAATAATACGTTCAATAATATTACGCCACTTCCGTAGCCTAATATATATCTAGTCGTATTATTTATAATATGACTCGTGATTATTATTATTATTAATATACGCGCTTATATAATTATATATCCGTTATTCACGTCCATATAATCATATAAACGTTTATATTATCAATAATTATTATTACGAGTTTATTATTTACGTTTTAAATTGTGAATAGTTATCGAGTCATACGAAATGGTCACATGTCCGAGTCATGACTCTCGGCTCATTGTCCAAGTCCAAAGTAATAAGCAAATGTCACAAGTACAAAAGTATCTCCGTCCAACACAATCCCAATCCACGTGCTACAACAATAGGGTCCGACTACGGCACCCGACTAACCTATCTCCGCCAATCTAAGTGACCGTCTCACAATCGGTCCCCAACAACACAATTCGTCAACACTTCACAATATCAATATCCCATAACCAATGTCGAAACCAAACATGGTCTCGACCCACATGTATTCGGCCAAGAAATGAAGCAACCAACCAACTAATAATAATAAAACCCATGTCAAACCAAGTTAACAATTAAGAAACAAAAATCAAGGTCACGCTCGGGTTGGTTTACCAAGCCAAACCCAAGCCCACACGACTCGACTGAGTCGTGGTAACACCACGAGCCTAGAGGCTCGAACCAAGTATCAATGGTCACAAGAGATGGCTCCAAGGAGCCCTCCAAGAATACCCATTCGACCCATAAGGGTCTCGGTAACAACAACAATATTACGGCTTCGAGCCGCGACTCCAATGAGTCGAACCAAAATTCCAACGAGAGCAAAAAATACCAAGAGCCAAACCACGGCTCATAACTAACAAGAAAACGAGCACCATAGCTCGAAACAATATCCAAGCCGTGAGTCGGGGACTCACGGTTCGAACCAAACCCACGGATAACAACCCGGATACCAAACCATTTTATAAAATCGAGTTTCCAATCAAAACCCATAAGTATTAATCCCGTTTTTAATATGAAACCCATTCGGATCTAACATGTCGTGACCAAGGGTCACGTTTTTATCAAAAATACGAGTAAAACTCGTCTCACCTTCGAACTACAAACTCAAAACCGTGATAACCTTTCCAAAAACAACGAATGGTGGTGAAAATAGTGGTGATTCGTGAGGTAAAATGGTGTTATAGGGCGCGTGTAGGGGCGGATCTAGGAGATTCGATGGTAGGGATTAAGAAAATAGTGGTGGTTTGTAGTGGTGGTAACCGGCGGTGGAGTGGTGGCCGGATTTTGATAGGGGCGGCTAGGGTTTAGAGGGTGAGGGAGAAATGAGAGAGAGAGAGATGTTGGTGATTGTGTTGTATGTTGTGTGAGGAACCGGACCACAAGGACCAATTAGTAGTTTTACTATTTTTTTTTTTTAAAAAAGTATAATTAATAATAATAATAATAATAATAATAATAATAATAATAATAATAATAATAATAATAATAATAATAATAATAATAGTAATAGTAATATTACTAGTAGCGTGGAGCGGGTAAAGTGGGTAAATGTAAAACATGTGGCCCGAAACCCGAACTCATTTCAAACGTTTAATATCTCGTGAAACATCCCGTAAATAATTAAATATAGTCGGACTCGTAAAACGAATCATAAAATTTCCCGTTAGGTAAACCTAGTGCCGGAGTCAACGTAGTACCAGTGAGAATTTTAAAAACGTACATCATCACGTAATTTCCATAATGGATTATTAAAATAATTCACGAATTCCATAACGTCATAAAAATATAATTATCCATAAAATTGGTCTTACAAGTTCGTTGTGAATAAAAATTCCAAATAAAAATTATAAACGAATTTTAACGTAATGCGGGTTTTCAAAATAACTCCCTAAATTGCCGGTTGTCACAATAGTGTAGGTCGCCCTTACTGGCACCCAATCGTTGTAGAGAGAAAGCTGACGTGACAGTGAAATTGGAAGGAATTGTCTCTCCTTACAGGAGGAGCCTTACTTTTATATGATGTTAGTGATGATGAGTAAGTCGAACTTAGTGATGCTTTTATATGATTTTAGTGATGATGAGTAAGTCGAACTTAGTGATGATGAGTAAGACGAATATAATAATGAGTGTGATTAGTCTTTTAATCATGATAGGACCGGTGTTTCACGGGACACTCATAAATTTTATCTTACGTAATTGTATTGTGGGGATAAAAACCTCTAAGGGTGTTTGATACGTGGGAATCGCACCAGGCTTTACCTCTCGAGGGATCTCGAGAAGCTTACAACCCCCACCAGGCAGTGTACCTGATCGTTGTAGTATAATATAGTGACAAGTACCGGGGGATTGATCGTTCAACTTAGGAATAGTGTCGCTAGGATTAGAAAGTCTCTTAAAGTAAGTCTAAGGGTGAGGGATGATTCTTTTTGTATTTTTATATTTTATAAAAGCAATTAAAATCTCGGTTTTTGGAAGAATGGGTGGAATTAGTTGCTAGCCAACTAACCTAAATGACTAAAGATGCAATCAAAATAAAATAACAAAAATGAAATGAAATCTAATTATACTATTGTGGTGTAAACAATGATAGGGAAAGTTGTGTTTACTTAGGTTTCATTACTCCCTAGATATCTTTTACAGGTTGATAGTTTGTTACAATTACATGGATGAAGTTCCTTAATACTAGTCGTAGGAGCGTGTACAATATTCTCTAACTCTATAGGATCCTACTTCACTCTTATGTCGAGCCGTTAGAAGCTCCTAACATGGGATCATTAGAATTCTCCTACGCATTAAATACAACCAAAAATCATAGTACACCTCTGATCATGTTTCTTAAGACGTTCAAGCATGTTACTAATGGAAGTCTGCCAGTTTTCTTAAGCCTAACATCGAATACAATCATCCGTAACAACTATAAACAAACAATCAACCCATAATTAACATCTAAGTTTCACTACATCTAAGCAAACACAAAAAAGATCTAGCCGAGCATGTTAAATTGAAGACAAGTGTAAGATATATTCAAGCAACACATAGACATATTGATTGAATTGAAAGAGTGCTTATCTCAAATTAACATGAAAAGTTCAAAGGGTTGAAACCCTTGAAAGAGCTGGAAAAATTCTACCTAGGGTTTTTCCCTCAAAGTTGCACCACTAATGAATGAAATTTGAAAAACTATATATAGATTATACAGGGTGACGGCGTCAAGAAGAAATCTGTGACGCCGTCAACTCGCCGCCTATAATGAAATCGGATTGCCTAGATCCACTTTTGACGTCGTCATGTGTGATTTTGTTCTGGGCCGTCACTAATATATGGACCATGACGGCCTTAGGTAACGCCGTCATCTCCTATGTACAAAACTTTCTGGATCGTCACGTGTATCATCCACTTCCACCTCTTGTATTACTCTTGACGCCGTCATGTAGAATCTTGTGATGCCGTCAGGTACTGTTCCCAGCAAGAAAAAATTAAGACTTTGCCGTTTTCTTCACTTTTACGCTCCAAAAACGTCCAAAATGCTTTCTTTTCCAGATTTCACTCCAAAAGTAACTAAAATGACAAAAGGAACGATTTACGGCAATATTTGATCAAATAAATTCGAATTCGGGCTTAAATTACCCCTTAAAAACGGTTCATTTTTCGCCTCATCAGTGTGCCTGGTTAGTAGTGGGGAAAAGGAAAGGGAATGCAAAGGAATATGCGATGGCGGGTAATCAATCTCTTACCCCCTCCCCTAATTTACTCTATCATGGTCCATTACCCATAAGGGGGTAATCATTATATTACCCCCTCCAACCAAGCACCATTAATCAATTTCCTTTCCCATTTCCCACCACCTTAACCCACCAAGCATTCCCAAATTTATGTTTTAGTGATTGTTTGGAGCTAAAAGAGAATTCTCGCGAAAAACAACGAAAATCGAGCTAAAATGCCATTTTTTGATGAATAGCACATTCTTAGCTGTTCTATACGGCGTATGACACTCTATGCCATACGCCATGTGCCTTCTCATTATTACCTTCGTACCAAAATTTATGTCCATTTTGATTTTTTAATCAAACTTTGATATTAAATATATTTTTTTGTATCATATAATATTTGATTCAAAATATATGATTAAAATAAGATTTTAAATGTATTTTCATTGATATAACTTTAATTAAGTATTATATAATAAAAAAAATATTTAAGATCAAAGTTTGATCGAAAAGGTTAAAATGGATATAAATTTTAGGACGGATGGAGTAATATTTATTCAAAAATGCAGATGGATACGCCGTATGATACAGCGAGTCATACGACGTGTGAGCTCTCGTTAAACAACATTATTGATTTTTTTGTTAATGAGAGGGTTTTTGTTGTTAGGGGATGATTTAGCGCTAAGATAGCGCATTTAACACACCGACAAAATATTAATAAAGAATTCACATTTGTTATAAAATAATGAAACAATTTTAACTATTCATTTTTTTATCAAAATAAAAAAATAAATTTTTACCTTTTTTTTAAAATTAAATATCTCGCAAACCGTTAATCGTTATGCGAAAAAAATTATACCATCGCGACAAAAATTAAATTATCTTTCTATAGATATGCATTGTTATATACTTTTGATGTACTTTTTTCTTCGACGATTGTTTTTTCAAAACTTCCGCCCAGAAAAATCACATGTGATTTGTAAAAATCACATGTGATTTGTAAGAATCATATGTGATTTGTAAAAATCAAAGCATATGATTTTTACGAATCATATGTGATTTTTCTGAGTTGAAATTTAAAAATAATAATAATAATAATAATAATAATAAATCAAAAGTATATAGAATTGCATATCTATATAATGATAATTTAATTCTCGTCGCGATACTTTATTTATTGTAGTTTGAAGATTTACTATTTGTAAAATATGTTGTTTTAAAAAAAAAATATTAATTTAGATAAAAAATAAATAGTTATGATTTGGTTAATTGATTTAATGACAAATAGAAATTATATATTGATCTAACCTTTTAAAATACTTTGTTTTCTTAAAGTATTATGTTCAAAAAAAATGTTGCTCGTACAATCCTAACTCATCTAGTCTTTACACACTAGAAGAACCACAATTGAAATACAACTAGATACTAATTGAATCCTAACTATAACATCTAGTCTTTACACACTAGAAGAACCACAATTGAAATACAACTAGATACTAATTGAACCTAGGCGGATCCAAAATTACATCTACCATCATAATTACAAGTTTTCAGAGTGAGAGCAGAGAATATAACATCCAGTCTTTACACACTAGAAGAAGGGATGCATTGACCGGACGGGCTCTACATGAGGGGGTCCCACCTATTTTTTGCCAAATGTACAAGCATTAAAGCAGACAGTACAGGCGGCGGCAGCACAAAACTTCCCCAAACCCTCCCTATGGGGGTCCGGTTAACTCACCCTCTAGAAGAACCACAATTGAAATACAAAGATTCGATGGGTCCAAACCCCAAAACTCATACGGAGTGGTACTATTTTACTTTTTTATTGAGTAGACGAGTACCGTACATAGCAACGGAATTTATAGCGAGAGATATTTTATTGATAAAAAAAGTTTATATGTTATAAACGAAAAATAATACTAGTTTGAAGATTTGAGAATTTAACATAATGTTTTGAAACCTGGTTTGACCCGGGTGGTTCAACCGGTTGAACCGTTCCGGTCGAAAAATTGGTCAATTTAAACCGGGTCAACTTGCTAAGTTGGGTCGAAAACGTGGCAAATTAAACTGGGTCAACCCGTCCGGGTTTGAAGCGTCCCGGGTCAACCCGGTTTTTGTTTTAATTGGTTGTATTTAATTTGATATATATGTTTTAATTAGTTGTACAACGTGAATAAATCATTGTACTTTTAAGTAATGGATAATGTTTTGAAACTCGGTTCGACCCGGGTGGTTCATGTAACAACCGTGGTTTTGGTTGGTCAGTTTGACTGATAGTCTTGACTCGGTTGACGTTTATTTGGTGTGTCTTAGGTGTTTGAAGTGATGTAGATGAGTTTTAGCACTAAATCCCTTTGCGTAAATGGTTTAATTGTGATTTGGAAAGTTTGGAATTTGGAAAAGTTCATTTTGATAATCTTTGTGGTGTAGAAATGACTTGTGAGGTTTTGGTATTTTTGTGTTTTTGCGTAACGAGTTTTCGTTCATGTATTTGAGCGTTAGCAAGTTACGAGGAGTTTGTTTTGATGTGTTATGCTTATATAAGAATGTGAAAATCTATTTTTGGAAACTTTGTTTTGAAAATGATTATTTTTCCGGTTGTCGTAAAAGTTAAGGTTTATCAAGTAAAACGATAGGATTAGCTACGGGTATTTATAAAATATGAAAAGTATGAGGTTTCGAGTATAATAAATAAATTTAACAAAAAAATAAAAATATATGTATGTATATGGTAAAAAAAATCGGCTAGAAGGGATAAGGGGGAAAAAAGAAACCCAATTTTAGTCCAAATATGACTCTTAGGCCCAATGAATCCTAATCTAATCAAAACAAGCCCAACCCCTATCCATATAAGCTATACCAACGACCCTAAAGCCAAATTTCTGCAAATTTGAGTCGATCACAAGGGCAAGAGGATAGGGGAAAAATTAGGGTTTATAGTTTTGAAGCTAAAAATCAATAATCAAGGTAAAATCTTCAAACCCTATGTTCAATTGTTTGATTAATTAATCTAATTCGTGTAATATTAATTATGATGGATCTAGGGTTTGTAAACTTCGGTAAATTAATTAAATAAAACATGTTGGGATCAATTAATGATAATATTATGATGATTGATGAAGAGAATTGAGCGTAAAACATGCTAGTTATTGAGTTAGGGTTTGGACAGAAAATTATGGCTGTAAAGATGTGAGTGTAAATAACAGATGGTGAAGAGTTAAGTCACGAATTTTAGGTCTAAATTGAAGTTTAATGAAAGAGCTTTCCAAAAAGTCCAGCCATGATTGATTTCAAGGTCGGGAAGTTGGTCTTTTGATTTTTCTTTGTTAATGTGTCAAAGCTGTCAAACCGGGACAGATTTTGGGTAAAAGTTTGAGGGTGTTTTGTGGTTGTAAAAGTGGTATTTTGACTAGCCCTTCTGGAATAGTTAAGTATTAGGTTTTAATAGACTACCAAGAAAAAGATTCATGATAAAAACTTGTGGAAGTATTTTATGTTAATCAAAACTTTTTGGTGTGCGTTCAGATCCGAATTTGAGTAGTTGACAAGTTTGATTTTCTTTTAAGTACTTTTGTGTGTTATTGATCCATGGCCTTCTGGGATTAGCTTGTATGCTTATGAGAGACCATGGTAAATTTTTTGTGTGAGTTGTTGAGCTTTATTTTTCGTGATTTCATGTGGGCGAATGTACCCAAAAATTCTGTGTTTTCTGGTTTTATAAGTGCAAGGGATTTAGTGAGTGTTAGATTATGGTGGTAGTTAGTATGGTGTCTAGGAGATCCATGGTGGGTCATATGAGTCTTAGACATCCATCATATGTGTATTACATGGGTTGTAGCTTTTAGCTTGACCTTGTGTAATGTGGATTATTTTTGTGTGCTATAGATTGTGAATTGTTTTTGTGAAAGCTGCGGAGTTTAAGGTGAGTTCATAGTCCCATATTTTTAACTTGTTTTAAACTTGGGATGAGAATGATGCTTGTCTTAAATGATTTGAATTACTGTGATTATGTGTATGTGTGTTAAGAGCTTGGACTTATAATGTTATCGTATTTATGCTATATGTGAGTGATATTGTTATGTTGTGTGATTGCTATGTGGTCCAATTGGGAGGGTGCTTACCCTGTTGCTCGTGCATATGACCTAATTGGAGAGTAGCATCCCTAATCACTTTTATGCTATGTGGTCCGATCGGAGGGTATTAATTTACCCATTTTATTTGGAGTGGGGGTCACGTTCCGGCCCGGTATGTTGTGAATTTGGATCGGTGGGCACGTTCCGCCCGATGGTTGCCTTATGTGTGATGTTGCCTTGTGAATGCATGTAGCTTATATGATAACTATAATTATTTGTCTAGCTATATTTTATCACAGTGATTTTGGTTGCCTAGTGTGTATGAGTTTTAAACCTATGAATCTCACCAACATTATGTTGACATTTTAAGCATCATTTTCAGGTGAGCATTCTAAGGCTATGATATAAGGAGGTGATTAGACAAGACCTTAGTTGCATTGGAAGTGGTTTATCTGAGTGTTTGGAGTTTATGATGTTATTTTTCTTTCGGGTATTGTTATGACACTTTGTGTCTATACTTTGCCATTTTTATTGCATGTAGTTATTCTCTATATAGACACCATGTGTTGTGATGATATCCATGAAGTTACACCCGCGCGTTTCCGCCGTGGCGGGGTGTGACAATTTGGTATCAGAGACTTGGTTATAGAGAAGTAGATGGTTGAACCTAGACTATAACCTAGGAGTCCTTCATATAGTTGCATTTAGGATCTATGTGTAAGTATAGTTTTTTATATGTCTATTTTCCTATATTTATGAGATGTTTTATCGAGTTTCGGACGTCTATACTATCCCCTATACGTAGTATTGTATATATCGACTTTATTATATCGACTTCCGCGCGTAAGATGCATCGTTGGACTACCATTGTCGCTATCGGATGCAAGAGAAGTGGTAGGATGAAACGGATTAACTGCAAAATCCAAGTTCCCGATAGCATGTATCTATGTTCGGACAAGGAGAGGACGTTTATGGGAAATGTTGGTGGAGAAGAAGTGGAGAGGTTTAGAACCATGGTGACTTCTGGAGATGGAGCCATTACCAAATACGCTTGGTAGTGTCCTTACTTCACATAGGAAGGAGTGGTGGTTTAGTCTAAACCTCGTGATTTGTATGCGCTTGTGAATCATGTGGAATTGGAAGAAAAGAATATGATTGATTTTGCATGTTGTCGACTACCTCAACATGTAGGAAACATGAATGGCTGGTTGAGTAAAGATGAAAGGGAGTTAGGATGGAATGGTGTGGATTCGGATCTAGAGTCCACAACGAGTAGTAAGTTGAATTGATCTGAGTGAGGAGATAAGTGCGAGAGTGGAGTTGAGCCATTATTCGACGTCTTTTGTTTTGTGTTATGTTTTGGAATTTGTATATTGTCTTTTGCCATCTAGAGCCATATTGGAGCGTGATTACTCTTGGATATTGGATCGACCATATCCAAGTAATTTTGATTATAGAGTTTAAGTGATCGTTGGAATTGTTCCATGCGAGATGATTGTTTGCGACGTCTTTTGTTTTTGTTTGCATGTTTGTTTGCATGATGTGTTGTCATAGGAGGGAGTACACTTTTGAAAGGGAGCATAGATAATTATGGAGGCCAACATAATTATACATGCGTCACAACACAAGTGGACTTGCAAGTATGATAGCATGGATTGCATGGTGTATTAGGTGCTATGTGGTGTATGTGCGTTATCATTGAGATGTGTGGTTTTGGAAGTAAGTATGCGTGTGGAATAGGCTTATAACTATGGTCGCGAACATAATTATAAGGGTATCACACACGTGGACTTGTGACCATTATTGCATTGATTGATATTTGTTGTTATATGTTGTGGTAGATGGTATGTGATATCATGATTGGTGATGGCTCTATGGTTAGAGAAGTATTCTCTTAACCGTTAGGGCAGTCGTTATATGTTGGGGTGTGTAGGTGGTGAGATTCCATCCTACATATCATATGTTGATACCTCAATTATCGGTGGGTACTTATGTTGTGGTATTTAAGTTGATTTGTTTGCTAGATGCTTCGTTTGTATACCTAATTCTTTGGTTGGCATTCCTATTTGTACCATGATGGTACAGATGCAATATTCTTTCTATTCGACGTCGTGATAGGTGTTGGGTAATCGAATTCGTTTTTGTTGGATGTTGGTTCGTTTCTTTGGTTATTCCATACATTCATTCCTCGGATGAATGTTATGATATTCTTCAAGTATTGTTGGTTCGTGACGAGTTGGTGTGGATATTTAATCCCCCATTTACACACACCAATTGAACTTCATGACATTTTTTTTGTGACCTGTTAGTATCGGTGTTTTTTCTATGATTTTGGTTTGATCGTTGTACGAATGAGTCTGTAAGTTCATCGTTTGGTTTGCAATGTATTTGCGGAAGTGTTCACTGGTATGAGTTCATTTGAGGATTATTTTGATTACGGAATTCTTCAATGTCTTTCGCGTTTGATTAAGAGGTTGTATTAGAGTCTTTATGGCATTTTACAAATTCGTTTTGGGTATTTTAAGGTCGTTTGATGGAAACTAATATTTTTATGGGAAGTGAAGTGTGAAAACAAATGGTTATGTTGATGTCTTACATAAAATGGTTTATATATATTTTATAAAAAAATGTATAAGTTTAAGATATGTCTTGTGAAAAACGGTGTTTATTTGTTTTTGAGAAGGTCGAGTACGGGAATAAGAACTGTCTATGGTTCTCATTTACCAAACTTGTTATGTATTTGGTTCATCGAGTGTTTCTTTCGTTGAGGTACGTTTGTGGATGTTTTATGGGTACGTGTATTTTATATTTTCTTTGTATGGGTTTTCATGAACATTTTATCCGTTTCTACTTTTATTGGGAAAATTTTCTCATTGTGTTTTTCTAGCTTTGATTTTGATGTTCGTTACTTCGTTAGTCGGTGATTCGTACCCCTTTTGAGTTCGTTAATATACGTTTTAGTTCGACCGGTTTCATGGTTCACGTCGTTTACTTAGGATAGATTGTCGTTTTGATTATCAATTTGTTCGTTGGAGAAGAAGAGGGTGTTTGCCAAGTTGTTCAAGTGAGAGGTGTAGCTTTAAGATGTACGTTCTTCAGGAAGGTGGTCAACGATAGCGAGTGTTTGTGGACATTAGTAAGATAAAAGTGGTGAAGAGTACCTAAGGGCTAAGACACCATTTGAGAGACGATTGTCCTTAGGAATGGCAGGTACTATTGGCGATTCATTTATATCTTTCTATAGATTGCGTAGGCATCACGGAGGTGGAAGATCCATAAGAGGAACTGTGTGATACATGGTTTAAGTTGGGAAATAGAACTTGGAGGTGAGATTTGTATGGAGCAGGAAGTGTTATCTACCCAGATCATAAGAATCTTTAGCATATATTTGACAAGAGGCTAATATATGTTGAAGAGAAGTTGGGTGTGGAATTTCTCAGTGACTACAATTGTCTGATTTGCTACCGTCAAGGAAGGGCGGACATCGTGGTAAGAGTGCTAAGCGGGAGCGAACGAGTGAAACATGGATGTTTGTGACCAATGATTATGATAATTCAGTTCGGAGTTGAGAAGATGATACTGACAGCCTAGAGAGAGAGAGGTTCAAGGACGAGAACAGGTAAGAAGAATGATTACTTGGTTTAGACCAGTAAATAGAAAGGAACGAAGATGGACGATTGTACTTTGCGGACCCGCTAATGATTTCATTGAGAGGAAGCTTAAGGACATCGATCATGCAAGGTATAAGATACATCCGAGAATGGATAAGACGTATTATTACCTTATCAAGAAATGTATTGAGGAGTTGGTAAACAACCATAGGGTGTCGCGTTGATCATCAAGAAACATGATGAAATACTTACTTCACGATAGTGGTAAACGTGTTATAGAGTCTTGAGAACGCGTATGTAGATGAGTACGACTTATCATTCTCTAATGAGTGAACTAAGTGAGCGTACAAATCAGGCGTTGGATGGTGAGCTGAGGGTATAGGTGTGTTTGATTTTGGAGGAAGCCGGGGTATACATTTACCCTTAGCTGAGTTCTCCTATATCAACAATTATCATTCTAGTATTGAGTATGTGTCGTGTGAAAAATCTATGGAAGATAATGTAGGTCACCTGTTCTGTGGGCAAAGGTTGGAACAAGTCAACTAATTGGTCCTGAACTAGAACGAGAGACTACGAATAAGGTTTTCTGACTAAGGAAAAGACTTAAGGCAGCAAGAGATCCCGCCAAAAGAGTTATGCGAATTATTGCTGTAAGCCCTTAGAGTTTGGTGTTGGTGATATTGTGAGGTTAAAAGTATCTCCTTGGAAGGGTGCTGTGCGTTTCGGTAAGAAAGGCAAGTTAGCACCGAGATACATAGAACCATTTGAGATTTACGGAAATGATTGGATTTGAGACATATCGGTTGAATTTGCCTGAGGAGTGAAGTAGAGTGCATGATACGTTTCACGTATCTAATGGAAAGAAGTGGTTAGCGGATGCTAGTCTGCATGTGCCATTAGATGAAAATAAGGATGACAAGACTCTCCGTTTTGTCAAGAAACCTGTTGAGATTATGGATCGAGATGTTAAGGGTTGAAGTATGGTGAGATAGCGTTGGTAAAGATATGGTGGGATTCTAAGCGTGGTCCTGAGTTTACTTGGGAACGTGAGGATCCGATGAAATTTAAGTACCCAATTTTGTTTGCTGATGTGGTTGGTGAAGTAGGTCGTTTGTAGTTGGATTTTAGATCGTGAAAGTTAGATGCGGGGTATTCATAAATGTTTGTTTTATGGGTATCTGTTTTTTGTGAGTGCGTCTTGCTGTTACCAGTTGGTTTTTCATTTGGTTCGAGAGTATCGTACCTACCTGCGAGAAGTCGTTTTGATCGTTGGTGTTATTGATCGGGGAGTGTATCTATTTGCGTGTATCATTGGAGTGACGGAATGTTTTTCTATCGTGTAAATTCGAGTATTTAGTCGGTTCCCATTTTTGCGATTCTTTCTCTGTGATTTTATGGGGTGGTATTTTTCCGCTTAAATATCCATAAATTTTCTTTTGTTGTTGTGAGTGGTGACTCGTGTAGTTGAAATCTCGGAACGCGATTTTCCTAAGTGGGGGATGATGTAATAACCGTGGTTTTGGCAGGTCAGTTTAACTGATAGTCTTGACTCGGTTGACGTTTGTTTGGTGTGTCTTAGGTGTTTGAAGTGATATAGATGAGGTTTATCACAAAATCCCTTTGCGTAAATGGTTTAATTGTGATTTGAAAAGTTTGGAATTTAGGAAAGTTCATTTTGATCACCTTTGTGGTGTAAAAATGACTTGTGAGGTTTTGGTATTTTTGTGTTTTTGCGTAACGAGTTTTCGTTCATGTATTTAAGTGTTAGCAAGTTACGAGGAGTTTGTTTTGATGTGTTGTGCTTATATAAGAATGTGAAAATCTATTTTTGGAAACTTCGTTTTGAAAATGATTATTTTTCCGGTTGTCGTAAAAGTTAAGGTTTATCACGTAAGACGCTAGGATTAGCTACGGGTATTTATAAAATATGAAAAGTATGAGGTTTTGAGTGTAATAAATAAATTTAATAAAAAAATAAAAATATATGTATGTATATGGTAAAAAAAAATCGGATAGGAGGGATAAGGGGGAAAAAGGAAATCCAATTTGAGTCCAAATATGACTCTTAGGCCCAAGGAATCCTAATCTAATCCAAACAAGCTCAACCCCTACCCATATAAGCTATACCAATGACCCTAAAGCCAAATTTCTGCAAATTTGAGTCGATCACAAGGGCAAGTGGAGAGGGAAAAAATTAGGGTTTAGAGTTTTGAAGCTAAAAATCAAGAATCAATGTAAAATCTTTAAACCCTATGTTCAATTGTTTGATTAATTAATCTAATTCATGTAATATTAATTATGATGGATCTAGGGTTTGTAAACTTCTGTAAATTAATTAATTAAAACATGTTGGGATCAATGAATGATAATATTATGATGATTGATGAAGAGAATTGAGCGTAAAACACGCTAGTTATTAAGTTAGGGGTTGGACAGAAAATTATGGCTGTAAAGATGTAAGTGTAAATAACAGATGGTGAAGCGTTAAGCCACAAATTTTAGGTCTAAATTGAAGTTTAATGAAAGAGCTTTCCAAAAAGTCCAGACATGATTGATTTCAAGGTCGGGAAGTTGGTCTTTTGATTTTTCTTTGTTAAGGTGTCAAACCGGGACAGATTTTGGATAAAAGTTTGAGGGTGTTTTGTGGTTGTAAAAGTGGTATTTTAACTAGCCCTTCTGGAATAGTTAAGTATTAGGTTCTAATAGACTACCAAGAAAAAGATTCGCGATAAAAACTTGTGAACGTATTTTATGTTAATCAAAACTTTTTGGTGTGAGTTCAGATCTGAATTTGAGTAGTTGACAAGTTTGATTTTCTTTTGAGTACTTGTGTGTGTTATTGGTCCATGGCCTTCTGGGATTAGCTTGTATGCTTATGAGAGACCATGGTAAATTTTTGGTGTGAGTTTTTGAGCTTTATTTGTCGTGATTTCATGTGGGCGAATGTACCCAAAAATTCTGTGTTTTCTGGTTTTATAAGTGCAAGGGATTTAGTAAGTGTTAGGTTATGGTGGTGGTTAGTATGGTGTCTAGGAGATCCATGGTGGGTCATATGAGTCTTAGACATCCATCATATGTGTATTACATGGGTTGTAGCTTTTAGCTTGACCTTGTGTAATGTGGATTATTTTTGTGTGCTATAGATTGTGAATTGTTTTTGTGAAAGCTGCGGAGTTTAAGGTGAGTTCATAGTCCCATATTTTTAACTTGTTTTAAACTTGGGATGAGAATGATGCTTGTCTTAAATGATTTGAATTACTGTGATTATGTGTATGTGTGTTAAGAGCTTGGACTTATAATGTTATCGTATTTATGCTATATGTGAGTGATATTGTTATGTTGTGTGATTGCTATGTGGTCCAATTGGGAGGGTGCTTACCCTGTTGCTCGTGCATATGACCTAATTGGAGAGTAGCATCCTTAATCACTTTTATGCTATGTGGTCCGATCGGAGGGTATTAATTTACCCATTTTATTTGGAGTGGGGGTCACGTTCCGGCCCGGTATGTTGTGAATTTGGATCGGTGGGCACGTTCCGCCCGATGGTTGCCTTATGTGTGATGTTGCCTTGTGAATGCATGTAGCTTATATGATAACTATAATTATTTGTCCAGCTATATTTTATAATCACAGTGATTTTGGTTGCCTAGTGTGTATGAGTCTTAAACCTATGAATCTCACCAGCATTATGTTGACATTTTAAACATCATTTTCAGGTGAGCATTATAAGGCTATGATATAAGGAGGTGATTAGACGAGACCTTAGTTGCATTGGAAGTGGTTTATCTGAGTGTTTGGAGTTTATCATGTTTTTTTTCTTTCGGGTATTGTTATGACATTTTGTGTCTATATTTTGCCATTTTTATTGCATGTAGTTATTCTCTATATAGACACCATATGTTGTGATGATATCCATGAAGTTACACCCGCGCGTTTCCGCCGTGGTTGGGTGCGACAGTTCAACCGGTTGAACCGTTCCTGTCTAAAAATGGGTCGATTTAAACTGGGTCAACTTGCTATGTTGGGTCGGAAATGGGTCAAATTAAACCGGGACAACTCACCGTGTTTGAAGCGTCCCGGGTCAACTCGGTTTGTGTTTTAATTAGTTGTATTTAATTTGGTAGATAGGTTTTTAATTGGTTGTACAATGTGAATAAATCATTGTACTTTTAAGTAATGGAGTATTTTAATAAGAGTATTAAATGCATTTCAATATTTCCCTATATACATTTTTCAACATTTCACTTTTCTTGACTTTTTCACTTTCACCTTTGACCATTTTTCCTTTATAGATAGTAAAAATAAAAATAAGTATGCTTGGAAAAAAGTTTTAGCTTCAACATTGCACGTCAAATATTAAAGAAAGTTTGAAATTCAAAGTTTTTAAACAGATTTATTATTTGAACCCATGAATTAAAGAAGTGTTTAAGTTCTAAATAAATAAATAACCATTTTAAAGTGAAAAAAAAATAAAAAAAATAAGTTTTTTCTTTTACTTTATAAGGCTTATAGGCGCTGGCCCACTTGTTTAGACTCGTCTTATACTTACGGTTAGGTTTGCACATTTTCAATTTAATGTCTTTGTGTTATATTTAGTTATTTCAATTTGATCAATATATTATTCATTTTCCATCTTTATTTTTATATGGTATCAAGAGCTATGTCAAAAATGTGTGTGTGTGTGTGTGTGTGAGAGAGAGAGAGAGAGAGAGAGAGAGAGGTTGGCCAGTTTGATTAATTTTTCTCGTCTAGAGTTTTACAGTTATGTGTAGCTTATCGGCATCAACAATATGTTTTGGTTCCGCCCGGTTTTGCGTTTTTTTTTTTTTTTTTTTTTTTTTTTTTTTTCAAAGGTGAATGTATTATATTAACTTCCAACAAATTTACAACATAAGAATAAAGACAAGATTGGACAACACCCAATCTTGGATACAGAAGCTTAAACTATACTAAACTTTCACATACATTTCCATACTAGCAGATAACGGATACCACTAAATCCAAACTATATCTGACCATATTAACTCTGTCACAACAGAGTCTCTAACATTTAAGCTTCCATTTCTTCAAACTTAAGAACAGTCATATTCACTTTCATCAATTCACCTTTGTTGCACCTCCCATCTAGCTATATTTCCGCATCTCCAATCTACTACACCATTAAACCTGCCACCACAGTAGCATAGTAGAATTGGAGTGAGGCTTCACTAGGAACCCATAACCCCTCCAATCAAGGGCTCTTCCAAATGTGTTACATTTCCATCTTTACAAATGGCTTCACACATTTAGAAACACTCTCCTTGAGGGAGGACCAACCATTACCTCCTGTGACGATGTATTGGATGGACCAAGAAGACCTGGTTCTGCATTTGGTTACGTCTGGTTTTGCATCCATCCGATTTCACACATAGTTTTGCATCTGGTTACGCCTGGTTTATGCATATGTGTCTGTTGCCTGAATCTGCTATTAGTTTACATCTGTTCGGATCTCTCTGTCGTTGAATGTCTGCATGAATCTGCTCTTCGTCTACCTCTGTTTGGATCTATCTGATGCTGAATCTGTATTTGTTTGTTACAGTCTACTTGAATATGCTCTTTGTCTACCTCTGTTCGGACCTCTCAATTGAATTTGCATCTGTCTGTCTGATTTCAGAGTTTTCTTGTCAAACTCTAAATATAGCATTATGAGTTTGAGGGGAGATATTAGTTAATAAGGCCTATATGTCCAGCCCACCTAATTAGGCTCGTCTTGCATATATTGTTAAGTTTGCTCATTTTCTATTTACAAGGGTTTGTTTGGGGGGTTTACCATTGGTTTAAGGATTCATGGTTAAAAATGTTGTTTGGTACAAAAGTGTGGGCCCCAAAAATGAGGATGAGTCCCAAATTTTAACTGTGTACAAAAAATAAGATAACCATCGTCATTTCATTTCTTTTGTAAATTGTGTGCGACCACTTTTAACTTCCACCACCCACTTCCTTTTTAATTTTTTTCTTATAACAAAAATAAAGATTACTTTAAATCATATATTATTTTTAATTTCCACACTAAATAATTAAATAATCATTTTAAATTAAAAGGTAAACTGCAAAAATGGTCACTAAAGTATCGCACAAGTGCAAAAAAGACACCGAGTAATAAAAGAGTGCAAAAAAGCCACTAACGTTATGTATAAGTGCCAAAAAGCCACCAAGACCATTTTTTTGCTAACTTTCGTTAGTTTTCACGTTAGTCAAGGGTATTATCGCCATTTCACTCATTTCCCGCCTTTGACTAGCAACACTTTATTTCAATGACCAAATTTGCAAAGTCTATTACAACTAAAAGACACGTGGCAACCGAAGAGATTGCCTTGGGATTTTGTCTCAACGAGTAATAAATTTACAAATGCATTAACCTTTCCCTCACAATGTATAACGGCAACCAAAACGATTGTATCACGACCATTCAGTTCATCTTTATCCCTCTTATTTAAACACGCCAAACCACACACACATTCCACCGAAACATACTTAATCCCAACACACACATTCCACCAAAACACACATAATCCTAACGATCAAAACAAGCGACGATGGCAAACAATGGTAAAGGGAAGGGTATCTACATTGGTACCGAAGAAGAGAAATTTGACAAAGTTTTAAGAACCTATTATCTAAATAATTTACTTCCTGATGCATATGGCGCAGAACCAGTTGATGAGTATGGTTCTTGTAGGCAGATACCTAAGGAGTTGAGAACTAAGATTCTGACCTATCCGAGGAAACAAGATGGTTACTCTGAAGCGCTTTTGAGTGATTCGAAGGAGGAGGAGGAGGAGAAGCAAGAGCCTGTGGATACCGTTTTACCCAAGTTTGATGAGTTGGAACAAAGGATTTCTTATCTTGAAGTTTTGTTTAAGCATCTAAAGGATAAGAAGGACAAGAATGAAAGAATTGAAGAAAAAGAAGAAAAGGGGTGATGCGGAGGATAGCGGTTCAAACTACAAAACAAGTGTTTGTTTAGATATCTGTTTGAAAATTTGTAATGGTTATGAACTCCTATGATCAATGAAAGTTTTAATGTTTACGTTACTGATATGTTTGTGTTTTGATTTTTTATCTTTACGTTTGTGTTTCATTTTTGAAATCTGTGGGTACTTCCTATGCAGCTTATGCACAAAGTATTAGATAGGTGATGTTTGGCATGAAAGTCAAACGGGTGAAAGTCACTTGGTTAATTGACTAGCACTGTTCTCATTTTGCATAAAACACATGCTTTATTATGGAATAGAAATGTGCACCTTTTGCCTATCAGAAATGAAAGTGAACTTGCAGTTGGTTTGTATACCAAGATCCTCTCCTACTAGTTTCAAAAACTGTTGGCATGAATATTACGATATTTAATCTAAACATCCTCTTCATGTTTTGATGATGACAAAAATGTAAGTTACAACATATAACGTAAAGTGCTTAAGTTACTTGTGATCACAATTCATCTATGCATTCTTACGTCAACAAGCCTCGACATCTCAACGTCTCAAGTATGCTTCAACAATCACTTAAGGTATGGATAAACAAGTGTTTAATACATTTCATGATCAAAGGGGTATTTAATTAACTAATACAAAGTTTATTTAATTATATAAACTTATTATATATTTTTGAAAAACACTTTTGGTAATAAAGAAAAATGTTTTAATCATACTAAATATATGATTTCAAACTTTTAACCAAAATTAGTTAGTTTTTCACCAAATAAACTTTCCCCACTAAAAGACAGAAAATCTGGCCGTTTCAGTAGGGCGGCCCCCTTAATTATAAGGGGCGGCCCCCTTAATTTTAAGGGGACCGGCACACAATTAAGGGGACCGGCCACGCTCCCCTGTCAGATTTTGTCAGAAATTTTTCCCTATAAATACCACCTCAAACCTGGAATTTTTCCAACCTTTTGCACAAATATTTTCAGATCCAATTCTCTCTAAACATCCTTCTAAAACCCTTTGATCATAAGATTATTAATCTTTGTTTCAAGTGATCCAATCTTTTATCACTTAAAGTGCAAGAGAAGTATCCTCCCTATCATAAACCCAAAGATGTATTAGGATCTAGTTAGTGCTTATGTGAAGTTGTGAAGACATTAGTGGCTTGAAGGTGTCAAGACATTAATGCATTGAAGTTGTGAAGACATTAGTGGCTTGAAGGTGTCAAAACATTAATGCATTGAAGTTGTAAAGACATTAGTGCCTTGAAGGTGTCAAGACATTAGTGCATTGAAGTTGTGAAGACATTAGTGGCTTGAAGGTGTCAAGACATTAGTGCCTTGAAGGTGTGAATATACTCTTGGTGTGAAGAAAGAGTTAGGAAGTATTATGTTGTGAAGAAGTTAGGAGTGAAGAAGATAGGTGTGAAGAATATAGAAGATTGGTGTGTAGAAGATTGGTGTGTAGATGATTGGTGTGTAGAATATTGGTGTGTAGAAGATAGGTGTGAAGATGTGGTGTGATTAAGTAGTGAATTGGTGTGTAGTTGTTGTGATTAAGGTGTGAAGTTATTGTGGTGTGTAAATTGGTGTGTAAGGTTTTCTCCGCCAAAAGGGAGCTTGTTGAGTAGTGAAGAAAACTCTCGAGTAGGTGACTCGGGGAGTGGAGTAGGAACAAGGAAGGTGTCCTTGTAGCCGAACCACTATAAATCATCGTGTTCGGTTTGCATGTTCTTTCTCTCATCTCTTTTCATTCATTCTTGCATTTATCGCTTTATATCTATGCTTGCCTATATGTCTTAATTGTTGCTTATATTGTTGTGATGATTGAATGTGTTGTACATAGAAGTTAATAGTGTGATAGGACATATTATTGTATGTTATGGTCAAATGGACTAATATATATATTTAACACTTCTCATGTTGAGCTTAACTTAATCGATAATTTGATACAAAACGTTTTAAGATTTTAAAAGGAAAACTTATACACATAAAGTTTGATCTATGCTTCATTCATAAAACTAAGTTTTGAAAACTAATCTAAAAGTTCACATATATAATTGATCATATTGATTATATGTTGCTTTTATACTAAAATCTAATTGAAGGTTTTTCAAACAAACAATTGAATAAATTCTAATCAACATTTTGAAACAAAGTTTTTATAAAACGAAAAAGAAGGGAAAACTATTCAACCCCCCCTTCTAGTTTTCCACAATTGGTACCAGAGCCACGTCGCTCAAATTTTCAAAACAAATGGTTTTAAAAATTGAGTACGATCCATGTATCAAGTTACCCATTAAGGAGGATTTAATATGAAAAGTGTTTTGTTGATTAACTTGTATTAGTTTTGATATTATATACACTAATTATACTAGCTCGAGATAAGATTATACATAAAACAAGTGTTATATGTTCGTTTTTAAAATCAGAAAGTTACACACCTTTCCACAAAGTCAGAAAACAATTTTTAACAAAAATTGCATTTTTGAGTATCAGATGGGCGGCCCCTTTAATTGTCTGGGCGGCCCCCTTAAATACTGGGCGGCCCCCTTAAATTTAAGGGGTCCGCCTGTCTGTTTGACAGTTTTTCAAAAACTTTGAAATATCATATAAAATTAACCGTAACTCCGTAGAAGTCGTGCCACCCGGCGTTTTAAAGGTAATTGAGTCTACTTTCATTTAAAAATACTTACAAGTAACCATTACAAACTTAAATAAGTCAGAAAGTTAAAATACTACACGAAGGTCAAAAATTTGAGTCTTGTTTTAACATAAAACTTGTATTTCAACTTTTCCTTCGAGTCGGGCATTCCTAGTCGATATATCTTTGAAAAATTAAGTATTTATGTTTTCAAAATATTGATCTTTATTAAATTTTAAAATGGATAGGAAACTTTTTTTTTATTTTCAAATAAAATCGAGCTAAGTAAACATTGGTATATATAAAACACAAAACGACGACAAGTGTTTTATGTGCTATGTGAACTCATTTGTGATTTTACTTTGCTAATCATTGCTATTTGTAATTTAGCTATTTGAATATCTTAGCATATGTGCCTTGTACTCTATTAGTTTATAGTTAGTTATCTAGCTTATACTTAACTTGATCTTATGCTAGATTTCTTGCGTTAGGACTGCATTATTATACTTGCATTGCATATAGGAATAGATGGCTTAATGTTACTCAAACATCTTGTAAATGAGTTAAATCTAATCACCTAAATATTTCAATCAATTTAATCTATTCTTAACAACACACTTAAACATTTTCAACAAATTACCTTGTTTTACCTTAAGTTGTTTAATATGACAAATTGAATCTTTGTAAAACATTAGTAGTAATATAAAAGAAAAAGTATTTTCAAAATCTAAGTGTGTTCATTATAAGTAACAATGAAGAGTCTTTCACATAAACAAAACTTATAACAATCATGAAGTAATAAGTCAAATTTCAATCATTCACCAACCTCACTCATAAATAATCTTAGGATTAATGGAACACACTATCAAAATGCCTATTTATCTTAAATGAGTGTTTGTGAGGGTCAAGAAAGATCTTGATATTATATCAATTCATTATTCAAATTATGGTTGATATATTCATCAAATCTAATTGACATGTTTTTTTGAGTATGGACAAGAAATTGGATTGTTATTTATTTAAGTTTCAAGATTACATCAAATGATATAGTCTTGAATCTACATACTCAATCACACTAGATTGATATGAAAATATTTACATCCTTTGTAGATGAAAAGAGTATGCATTGGATCATAACTCACACTTGTGTTGATAATGTCATATTGAATCTACTTGTCCAATAATTGTGTTCCAAATATTAGAATAACATTTTAAACACATTTATAAAATATACAATGAAGTAGGATTGACGACTTGGATGTTTCGTCCGAAATATTCAAGCAATTTACATTGCAATGCAATGGATAAATGTGTCATATCCGAAAAACCAAACATGAGCAAACTAACAACATATGTAAACTTTGCTCACACTACTTAAAATTATCACCACAAGATAAAATACATATTTAAGAACAATACACACTATATATTATATGTATTTCATTTTCTTTGTAGCATGAATGGTTGTGTTACAAGATAATGCACTACACTTTTCTTTTTGAAATAATTTAAGTTATTAGAATTGAAAAACAACTTATCACAATGCATAAACAAGTAAACTTCATTTTGTTTCAAATACTAGTTAAATTATGATATATAACATTGGCAAAAATCATAGAAAATAATATTTGCTTTAGAATATATAAATGTCTAGTTTTGATATCATTTGTGATTCACAATCTCGTTTAAGATAAATAATCTTAATGAGATTCATTTTTCAAGATATGCTAAGGAGCATTCATAAATCAAAGCACATTTATTAAATCAAGTAATATGTCATCAAAACCAAATAACCGGTTAATCATGAACAAAAGATTAAAACTTTGCATTTACTCTTATCTTAACATTTAACACATCTCTATTGGGATAGTGAGTAAAATATATCATGTAGACTTACCTTCATAAAAACATGGTGTTTGAGTCACATTATGCCAAGTATTAGTGAATCAAGCAAACTTCATATTTGGTACTCTTCGATAGGTGAATTTAGGAACTCAATTTCTTCTAAAAAGAGAATGACTACTGGAGAATCCATTGACTAGAAACTCAATTTAACCTAACGGTTGGATTGCTTCTATGTGAGAAGTTGGGTGTGTGTAACCCGTAAAAATGGTCGTGTTTAGCCTGAATTGAGCACCACTAGTAATAGTCTCATACTCATTCTCCAACTTGATTAAATCGCTCTTCCTAAATGTACCTAACGCTAAGCTTACTTTTATGAACTTTGCTTCTCATTAGATGATTTCATTCCTAGATTTATGGCATATCGCATATATGTTATTTCTAGATGTTTATTTGCTCCTATGTGATTTGATTGTATGCCTTTACATGATTTACTCTATATGTATCATTCATCTAGGTATATTTTTATTTCTTTTAGATCCTACACCCTTATTTCATATGAACCTTAGTGTCGTTTTCCGATAGGTCATATTAGTCTCATAATATATCCGGATGAGCATGAATTTAATGGGAAGGGAAATGACACTCACTCACATATATCCTTCTACCTCACACCACCTAGAGTACCACCACCACTTCCTACAACCTCACATGCCACTCCCATGTTGCATGTGCAAACCTTCACCCAAGACAATTATCATGCTCCACCACCATCACCTTCCTCCGAACACTTGAAGTTCGTTGAGGAGCTAAAAGAGACTCATGAGCTTAGTGCTCTTTTAGCATTACATCTTGCTCAACGCAATTTGGATCCACCTCAATCAAGCTCACCATCATCACCACATAACATTAACCAAATTGAGAAGCATGTTAACAATTGCTCTTGTTGCATCTTCCTTCAACAACATACCATTGCTTTGAATGAGCACTTTACCTGGATTGAGTATCTTCTTACTAGATCTCAACAAACCCCATCACTTGAACAACATCAAAACCCTCAACCAACAAACCCCACTTCAAATCCACCACTCCATCCATCAAAGAATATATCAACTCACAATTATCTCCACCACCAAAAGTTATCACCACCTCATCCAAGTGAATTTCATTACGAAATGCGTCATTTCCACTTACTAGCAAGTGAAGAACACAATGAAGAAATCCAAGCTTCAAGTGTTGTCGACTCATGATCAAGTGTTGTCGACTCATCACCACCTCATTTCACATATCCACCTTCGGTCGTCAACCAACAAAACACCTAAAAATCCCATGATTCCCTATCATCCACCCTTGTCGAACGATATATTAATCCAAACCATAATTGTCAACCCTTTGTCATCACCTTCCCTTTACATTCACGCTCATCCCTCCTCATTCCCCTTCTAGTTTTCCACAATTGGATCATAGGATTTGTAGAAACGATAGCATGAGATAATAGTAGGCTTAACCAATCCTCTTGAGCATGAGATCTATAACAAACATCTTTTAAAATATATGATTAATGATATTTGTTGTCAAAAATCTAATATCTTTAAAAATATGCAAAAACCTCACATTTTGGAAAATAGTTTTTCAAATAACTATCCCACTTTTAAATAAGATGTTTTTACAATAAATATCCACAATTTTGTTTTGATCAAAACCAAAGATTGAGAAAATTTTATTTACCTTTCATTAACACATTTTGAAGTAAAACCGAATCTATTTTATTCAATTAACTCTCATATCTACATGAAAACCTACTTTCAAACATTGTTGAATAATGCTAAAAACGTCTCTTTAAATCATGCATGGTGATCTCATATTTGTCATCTATATTTATATAAATGACACTTATAAGTGAACTAAATCAAATCAAGAGGGCCATGGTTTATCTATTAAGACTTCGTTTGTAACAAGTCTAGAAACCCATGCTATCATAATACGCATTAGGATTAATTCTCCTAGTTATATAGTTATGAAATACTTGATGTTGCTTATTGTTTCCTAGCACTTATATTTTGCTTGCTAGATGAGTATGTTTGCATGCTAGATGAAATTGCTTGATTACTTAATCTCTTTGGTTAACATGCTTTAGCTACATAATTGCCTACATAATTAGTCTATGTTTAATTGCCTCAAAGAGTTGGACTTGTTTGAAACCAAAAACACAACCTTTCTGCAATGCACTACCAAAAACCATTTTCTGGCAATCTGGGAATCACCAGATGGGCGGCCCCCTTAAATCATAAGGCGGCCCCCTTAATTATTAAGGGGACCGGCCTCCAATTAAGGGGACCGGCCATCTGATGGTCGAATGTGTTGTTTCCCTTTTCTATTTTTTAGCCCATTTCATCCTACACTTCCCAAAATTCACAAACCTATTCTATCCTAAACCTTCCATCAAAGTTTATCCATCCTTGATCCCACCAATCCTACATTTTCCTAGGTTCTAATCTTTGCATTAGATTCTAAATTTTTTTTTAGATTTAGGTTTTGTTTTAAAAACAATAATTGCATGTGTCATACTTTTAGTGCATATACCTAATATGTCCATATGTTGTTCCCTTATTAGTTTCATGCATATATCCATTATCATCATTATATACATGTGCACTTGTCTACTAACTTTGTTTTGAAGGATTACTTCACCGCTCGATTCTTTGGTAGCCAAAACAAGTTTTGAGCATACACCAAGGGGGAGCATACACCAAGGGGGAGCATTGAGGTTGATAGGATCAAGGCTTCACTTACGATGATGCAAGCTCGCCTTTTATATTCTATCTCAAGAGTTCAAGCATTGTAGAAGTCTCATTTAGAGTCCACCTTTTTGCTTCGACAAAAGGGGGAGAAGAAGTGTAAACAAGTAACTTATACATTTTACTATAAGTTATAGTTTACATAGTTTGTCATCATCAAAAAGGGGGAGATTGTTGGCATGAATATTGCGATATTTAATCTAAACATCCTCTTCATGTTTTGATGATGACAAAAATGTAAGTTACAACATATAACGTAAAGTGCTTAAGTTACTTGTGATCACAATTCATCTATGCATTCTTACGTCAACAAGCCTCGACATCTCAACGTCTCAAGTATGCTTCAACAATCACTTAAGGTATGGATAAACAAGTGTTTAATACATTTCATGATCAAAGGGGTATTTAATTAACTAATACAAAGTTTATTTAATTATATAAACTTATTATATATTTTTGAAAAACACTTTTGGTAATAAAGAAAAATGTTTTAATCATACTAAATATATGATTTCAAACTTTTAACCAAAATTAGTTAGTTTTTCACCAAATAAACTTTCCCCACTAAAAGACAGAAAATCTGGCCGTTTCAGTAGGGCGGCCCCCTTAATTATAAGGGGCGGCCCCCTTAATTTTAAGGGGACCGGCACACAATTAAGGGGACCGGCCACGCTCCCCTGTCAGATTTTGTCAGAAATTTTTCCCTATAAATACCACCTCAAACCTGGAATTTTTCCAACCTTTTGCACAAATATTTTCAGATCCAATTCTCTCTAAACATCCTTCTAAAACCCTTTGATCATAAGATTATTAATCTTTGTTTCAAGTGATCCAATCTTTTATCACTTAAAGTGCAAGAGAAGTATCCTCCCTATCATAAACCCAAAGATGTATTAGGATCTAGTTAGTGCTTATGTGAAGTTGTGAAGACATTAGTGGCTTGAAGGTGTCAAGACATTAATGCATTGAAGTTGTGAAGACATTAGTGGCTTGAAGGTGTCAAGACATTAATGCATTGAAGTTGTGAAGACATTAGTGCCTTGAAGGTGTCAAGACATTAGTGCATTGAAGTTGTGAAGACATTAGTGGCTTGAAGGTGTCAAGACATTAGTGCCTTGAAGGTGTGAATATACTCTTGGTGTGAAGAAAGAGTTAGGAAGTATTATGTTGTGAAGAAGTTAGGAGTGAAGAAGATAGGTGTGAAGAGTATAGAAGATTGGTGTGTAGAAGATTGATGTGTAGATGATTGGTGTGTAGAATATTGGTGTGTAGAAGATAGGTGTGAAGATGTGGTGTGATTAAGTAGTGAATTGGTGTGTAGTTGTTGTGATTAAGGTGTGAAGTTATTGTGGTGTGTAAATTGGTGTGTAAGGTTTTCTCCGCCAAAAGGGAGCTTGTTGAGTAGTGAAGAAAACTCTCGAGTAGGTGACTCGGGGAGTGGAGTAGGAACAAGGAAGGTGTCCTTGTAGCCGAACCACTATAAATCATCGTGTTCGGTTTGCATGTTCTTTCTCTCATCTCTTTTCATTCATTCTTGCATTTATCGCTTTATATCTATGCTTGCCTATATGTCTTAATTGTTGCTTATATTGTTGTGATGATTGAATGTGTTGTACATAGAAGTTAATAGTGTGATAGGACATATTATTGTATGTTATGGTCAAATGGACTAATATATATATTTAACACTTCTCATGTTGAGCTTAACTTAATCGATAATTTGATACAAAACGTTTTAAGATTTTAAAAGGAAAACTTATACACATAAAGTTTGATCTATGCTTCATTCATAAAACTAAGTTTTGAAAACTAATCTAAAAGTTCACATATATAATTGATCATATTGATTATATGTTGCTTTTATACTAAAATCTAATTGAAGGTTTTTCAAACAAACAATTGAATAAATTCTAATCAACATTTTGAAACAAAGTTTTTATAAAACGAAAAAGAAGGGAAAACTATTCAACCCCCCTTCTAGTTTTCCACAAAAACCAACACCAAGTTTCCTTATTTAGTTCATCAACTACCGCATATGCTACTGGATAAATCCCATTGTTTGCATCAATCCCAACTGTTGTTAGTAATTGACCTGGAATAAGACCTGACATGAAGAATCCATCTAATCCTAAGAATTCTCTGCCACAAGCTTTGAAACCTTGTTTTAGAGCGCCCAAACACACATATACTCTTTTAAAAGTTCTTGTAGAACTATATGGATTTGGTTCTAGCTATACATCAAACCTAACAGTGGTGCCTGGATTTTGATTAACCAACTCTTGGGCATACTGTCTAAGCAGTGCATAATGTTTCGTAATGACTGAATGATTTGTACATTCTTTAGGGCATACCGTATCATAATTACTTACGGGAACATATGCAAGTATATGCTCATCATCAAACACTTCATCATCAGTTGGACTATAATCCAAATCCTTAGAAACACTCTCGCCACTCTTTTCTTCTATTTCAGTATCCACCTCTACTTCTTTCACATTTCCCATATGACCACCTACAATTGTAAGTCCATAACATTAACAACAAATGTACCTTTTTTTAAAAACCGAAAATACTTTTGAAGAAAATAGGAAAATGCAATGTTTTCTTACCGTATTGTGCAATGTCAATTTGGTAAAGACTAAATTAGAATTGTGTCTGAATAGGTGTTCGGATCAATTTGGTAAAGAGTTACAGTGAAAACTAACGTGAAAGAGGTATATTAGTCATTTCATGCGATAATACCCTTGACTAACGTGAAAACTAACATAAGTTAGCAAAAAAATGGACTCGGTGGCTTTTTTGCACATATACGTAATGTTAGTGGTTTTTTTGCACGCCTTTATGACTCGGTGTCTTTTTTGCACTTTTGCGTTACTTTAGTGACCATTTTGCAATTTACCCTAAATTAAATATAGTATTTTCTCTCACATCAAATTTAAATCCTAAACCAATTTCTAATCCAAATCCAAATCCTAATAATAAACCCATCTACAAACCAAACAGGCCCCTAATATCTTTTGTGTTTTGTGTTGTAAATAAAATAACTTTTAGGGTGCGTTTGGTTTGTTAAGGGTTTTAGATTAGTATTAGGATTTGGATTAGAATTTATATTTGGATTTGGTGTAAATTTTAAGAAGAAAAAAAAAGTAATAGATAGAAAATATATAAATAATATAATAACATTATTTAAAAATATATATAAAAAAAACTTAATTAAATTTATTATGATAAAATATATTTTAATAAACAAATGAGTGACATAAAATATGTAAGAGTAGTGCTATATCCATATAATTTATACAAAATAATTTCCACAAAATGAGGTGTGACAATATGATTTGTCATGAAACAAAGAGTTAGTGGAGGAACAATGTGCTACTTGGTCCATTTGTCTTGCCACATCATTATGTGAAAGTTCTTTTGTAAAAGTTTTGTGGTTCTAGCAATTCTCAATATGTAATGACCCACTTTTTTTGAAAAGGACGAAAAATCACTGCAATAACTTTTGCAAACCCACCATTCATATATACTTGTAGAGTTGTAGCTGCAGTGCTGCACTAATTTTTTTTTGGGCAATTACATATATCCCAATTAAAACTATACTAATTACAAATTTCCCCACTCAAAATTTATAATTACAAATATACCCAGTTTAATACATCTAATTATCATATATACCCATATTATTTATATAAAAATATTTGACATATATGACTATTACACCTTTTTTAAGCGAAAATTACCGCAGAGGACTGACAGAGGGGGTGTGTGTCTGCATTTGCCCAAGCTTTTTATGTATTACAAATCTAGACCAACATGTCGCGTATATCTATACCCGACCTACACAACATTTACGTGGCACAACCTGATTCAGCAAAGAAAAAAGAAACAAGTCGCGTATATATATATATATATATATATATATATATATATATATATATATATATATATATATATATATATATATATATATATATATATATACGCAACATGTATATATACACGACATGTGTTAACTTGAATTTTAAAATGTCGAGTATAAAAATACACGACAACTGGTTAGGGTTTGCATGGCATTTTTGTTGGCATTCTAGTTGAATATAATGCAATTTATATATGCATATGGCATTTTTGTTGATTGTAAACTTATTTTGTTGGCATTTTTGTTGAATATAATGTAATTTATATCTGCATATGGCATTTTTGTTGATTGTAAACTAATTTTTATATAATTTATATGTATGAAATAATTTGTTTTTGCATTGCATCGACAAGGTTTACACATAAATGTGGTAAATGAAATGGTTGGCACGTAGACAGTTTGCATGATTTACATTAACTACGATAAGTAAACATAAAACATCTTAATTAAACTACGATAATTAAACATAAAACATCTAAATTAAGCTACGATAATTAAACATAAAACTAAGAATCAAGAAAATGATTCAGTCTGTGACGTAGCCCTCGTCAGTGGAATCGTCCTCACTAGATGGGATACGGTCTAATCCCATTTTTCATCGCCATTCTGCTATCTGGTTTCTCCGATCCTGTTTAGCTTTTGCTCGAGCCTCACGAGCTTTTGCCTGACGTTCTTCCTCTGCTTGAAACTCTAAAAAGACTTGCATACCTTGCTCGTAAAGTTCTTCATCAGTTAACCCAAATGTATTGGGTTGGTTTTGTGGTTGATTGTTTGCCCGTGGATTGTAGTGGGGTGGATTGTTTGTCGGTGGACTGTTTACCGGTGGAAACAGAACTTCCGGTGGATTATTTTGTGGTGGAATGTCATATTGGAAGACGGGAAAGAGATCTTGTGGTGGATTATCATATTGGAATACTGGAAACAAATCTTCGGGTGGGGTATTGTAAACTGACTTGTTATCTGGTGAATTGTTGTGTGACATTGTTGATAATTCTTGTGTGAGTTATGTATATGAGTTGTGTGAGTGAGTAGTGTGTGAGAGACTATAAAAGGGTTTTTATAATCGTATCACTTCGTATTACCGGAAAAAGACATTGGAACCCACTACAAAATGCTTGTAAAAAGTTTATATGTGTCATTGAGTAGTAGTATCAATGTGTCATATTTCGTGTAATATTTTAAGTGTACACGACATTGTCAGTGAGTTGTCGTATCAATGTGTCATATTTCGTGTAAAACTTTAAGCGAACACACATTTTCATTGAGTTGTCATGTCAATGTTAGTACATAGAAAAAATTTTCTGTTGTCATTCACTTTATAAGCTAGCTATGATTTGAAATATACACAGATTTGATACTTGTCTATAGAGTAGCCATGAATCCTAACATTCAGAAGTTCAAATGTGTGTTACATTTTGAAGATCAACATCGAGGTGTCATTATGTATAATGATATGACATACTCCCGGTTAGTTGTGTTGGTGGTGAAGAAATTCAATTTAGATCCAAATGTTCCGTTTACTTTGTCATGTAAGTTGGCTTCATTTAACTATCGTATTAACATTACTGAAGATGATGAGGTGATGTTTTTTGTTGAATGTGCTTGTACTGCTTCTGATGGAGTGGCACAATTGTATGTTGTTCAACCCAACAAATAAGATGATTGCGTTTATCTTGGTTTATGTTAAGTGGTTTGTATTTTATTAATGAAGGTTTCTTCTCTTATTTGAATGAATGTAATTTGGATACATATGCTAATGTTTATTAAATCATTGATAACGAAATTCATATAAAGATTACATTATTAAAGCATACAAGTCACATATTGATTGATATTCTTAATAATAGAAACGATTCTTCCATATGGCTTTATGACGTTCATCTGCTTTAACATCCTCATTCTCAAAGTGTTCTTTTTTTGCCCATTCAACTATTTGATCTAAAGTGTAATCTGATTGTCCTACAATCTTTTTTCCGTCTTCGTTGTCACTTGTGTAGTCTGTTATCACATGATCCATCATTTTTGCCAAAGTAGCATTCGGGCATATATATTTTTCAATAATAAAATTGACACCGCCATGGTCAATGTAGACCTCCAACTGGCCTTGTGCTGTTGAAATATCAAACATCACATGCATATCATAGTTGTTTCTTAGTTTGACAGTGATTGAAAACCCAGTGGGTGGTACTTCATAAATTATGAACTTCATGTTCATAAATTTAAAACATTTTTAGTATTACCTTGTTAGGGTCAACATTATCAACTATTAAAGGTGAGCTAATTCCACAACCAACATAGGTAATATCATCATCTTGTGCATCCTCATCAACCGGTTCTTCTTCAAGATTAAACCGTGGAATGTTCGAGGTACTTTTTTTTTTTTTTTTTAATTTACTCTTATCACCACGTTTGTTGGGGAGGATTGTGGTTGGTCCCTGTTGCGTCCAAGGATACTGCTGATACTTACCCGGACGACAATCCCTCCTGGGTCGATCGATCGCATCCTTAAAAAAGAATAAATAAACAAATTTTGAACTTCATTATCATTATTATACATAAAATTGATAAAATAAAGAAAATCATAAATCAAATACAAATAATGAAAAAAAAACTAAAATGATCGAGAATTCATACATTACCTGGATGTCAGGAGCAATGCGAGATGGACCTTCCTGGTGATCAATAGGCGTCGCAAATGAGGAGAACCCCATTGGTGTACGATTAGCAGTTACCTAGATGTCAGGAGAAATGCCAGATGGACCTGCCTGCTGATCAATAGGCGTGGCAAACGAAGATAACCCCATTGGTGTACGGTTAGCAGTACGTCCGGTGGAGGGAAGGGGGTTGGATACGTAGAGGTCACGGGCGGTGTAGGTACAGTAAGACCTTCAAAGAAAGAGTCGTTCGGTGGGCCACGAGATGGAAGGCCGGTTTGTGGTAATCCCTAAATATAAATTTTAACGTACGTTTAGTATACAACAAAGCTAAAAATACTCAACATAAAAGCACAAAAAATAAATACCTGTGTGTTTTGAATCACACTATAGTCACTAAAACCAACATTTTCTTCACCAACAAAGCTTGATTCTTTAAATACCGGTGGTTTATTGTGAACTCGGAATTGCTGCATTAAATTTTATAATCAAACAATTAACAACTATAATTCATCTATATACAAAACCTCAATAAATTGACGTAAACTATTTACCCCAATTTTATCATCAAGTTGTTTCAACATCAATTCGTGTTCTACGAACTTCGCGTTAAACTCATTCAACTGCTATAAAATTGCCGGGGCAATATAATCATCCATACGCTCTACTGGTGGTTGTATGATTGGAGGTGCGACCGGATTCCCATCAAAATACGCTCTATTATGACCCCACCACTGAGACATTTCCTCAACTTCATCCGGTGTAAGCCTCGGCAAAGGTCGATTTACCTTTAAAAAAACATGAAAAATATACAAGACATTAATAAAACCCAAACGAATATTATAATCATATACTTAAAAAAAGTGGATATCTCAAACTCACACGCAGTTGGTCATCCAAAAAATTGTGTATACGATCTCTATTGATCATTTTTTAAAACTCCATGCAAGTGATCGAGGATGCAACACTCGATAATGATAAAAAAAAAGTATGGTCTCGCACCATTTGGGAACATCTCCAATATCCAAGTCTATAAAAAAGGTAATTTCATTTAAACATGTTAACGGTATACATATATATGAACTGTATAATTATATAAATAACATACCTTGAAAGCCCATAGAAAGCCATTCAACGTGTACCTACGAGGTTCATTAGGGTCCCTCCCCTCGGCAAAGTGCAATTTCCTACGCACAACTGCTGCATCCTTTAGTCAACTACATTCTTAAGCTCAGTTCCATTTAACACCAACATCAACACGCCTAACAAACAAAGCCGGACACCATCTATGTCGCTCAAATCACTAAACTCTTTGCTTAGAATCTTTTTTAACAACATACCAACTTGTATTTTTTTGGAATATGTAGACAAATGGAACACTCGTCTCCTAAAAAAATTAGGTCCATCTTCATCAGGCTTCCTAAATTCTATCCCAAACCTTAAAACCGTAACTAGACAGAATTCCTCCCTACCGAACTGAATCTCAACCTCGCCTGCCCGATGAAGATCACGTACACGATATCTCAAAGGAACTACCTCTGTCTCTCCCTCTTCGCATGGCACTTGGTGGCATATAAAATAACTAGCGGGGTACCCGCGCGTTGCTGCGGGAATGTTGTGTCCAAACAAAACTCGAAATAAAATGATAAATTTTTTTACGGGCTAAATTTGCAAAAGATCGCTAACGGGGGACTAACGGTGCAATTTCTAGCTAACCTGTAACACCCCCAAAATACCGCAGTGGAAGACTATGTCACTTGGGGTGCTACTTCATAATACAAAGTACAAGTTATAGAAAACGACCTCTAAATGAGATGTTTTGAAAAGTTACCATTCGATTAATGAATTCAAAGTTACAAACATGAGATTCCAAAGTATGATACATAAATGTATACAAAATGTTTTGAATGGTAAATGATAAAAGCGTAAGTCTTCAGAATATGCAGCTTGACTCTAAGTTCCACGCACTAGCTATCGCCTTACTAACCTGAGATAAATATGCTAAAGTGTCAACACAATGGTTGGTGAGTTCATAGAGTTTGTCTTAAAACAGTTAAAAAGTCTTTAAAGAATGTTCACACAACAAAGGCATTGTGAATCCACTCAGTTGCAAGTCCCGCCCATAACAACACTTGCAACCTGTGTGTTCACAACCCACTGCTAAAATATATAGTATGATTAAGACATGTATAAGTTCATCACAACAATTAAGCAATTAGTCGTGAGTCTCTACTTCATCTCCGAAGACTCCACTTGGGTATGCTGCTCACAAGGAAGGTAATAGCATTGGTTCTACTTCATCTCCGAAACCCAATGCATGTGTTATCCAAGGAGACTTTATGATGCTCACAAGGAAGGTAATAGCATTGGTTCTACTTCATCTCCGAAACCCAATGCATGTGTTATCACAAGGAGACTTACAAGTTTAGGTATAACGCAATCAAGTATAATGCAATCAAGTATAAGACAATCAAGCATAAAACAATTAAGTATAAATGTTATGAGTATTTGTACAAGTAAGCAAGTAGTTGAGCATGTATCTCCCCCAAAGAGTTAAAACAAGTACAAAAAGAGTAGGGGCTATGACTCACCTTGAACTAATGATATCAAAACGTATAACGGAATTGATGGATAAGCCGAAGAAGTCTCTATGCGCAACCTAGAATATGATATCGTGTCTTAGGTTCTAAAACAACGAAGTGAATATATAAACATGCCTTATATAGTTATTACATTAATTATTCTTGGATGTTTAACGTTTGTAAGTAAAAGTGGTCAAGTATTAATATTCGTCACGTTACGATCTTTATAAATATAGTTATTCTAACTCTATGTCTATGTTTATTCCTAACACGTAAATGGTCATAAATTGGTTTCTATGTATTTGAAATTGTATTTGAATGTATATATAGTTTCTAGCGACTTTACATCCTTATTTACATCATAACATGATTCAATGTACAAATTTACACTTGCATTTTAATACAAAAATTAAGACAGCCCTCAACAGTCCCGCGACAAAGGCCGTATTTTGAGTTCTACAAAACTTTAGGATTGCGAGGATTTTTCCTACGTTTAAGTTTATGTCTTAGCTACATTTCATAAAACTACGACAAGTTCCAGAAATGACCAAAACTGTCGCTTTTTGTCCAATGAAATATGCTAGTCAGATTTTGACATGATTTACCGTTTTAGCTCTAGTTTAATCATCGGGATGAGTTACGGCACGAGTCTCCCGAAGAAATGACCACAAGACTTTGATCTAACTCTCTATATTTTCACCTAAGCTTATCAGTCCACGAATTTTTCCCAGTATTTCCATTTATACCCTCCTGTTCAGTTTCTGTTTTGCAAACATAGTCCTTACGAAGTTTCTAGTGTTTTAGTCCGATTTATCCAAGCACAATCAACCATAATAAGCATATAAAACATATTTGATGAGGCGAAAAATGAACCACTTTTAGGGGGTCATTTAAGCCCAAATTCAAATTTATTTGATCAAATATTGCCCTAAATCGTTCCTTTTGTGATTTTAGGTACTTTGGGAAAGAAATCTGAAAAAGGAAGCAATTCGGACGTTTTTAGAGCATAAAAGTGAAAAAATCGCCAAAGTCTTAATTTTCCTTGCTGGGAACAGTAGGTGACGGCGTCAAGAAGAAAATCTTGACAGCGTCAAGAGTAATTTCCATGACGATCCAATACAGAAATGACGGCGTCATATGGTAGGGCGTCAAGAGTAAAATGCATGATGGCCTGGAAACACATAACACTTGACGGCGTCAGATCTGGATCAAGGCAGTCCGAGATTTATTTTGGCGGCGAGATGACGGCGTCACAATTTTGTTCTTGACGCCGTCAGACCCTATTTCCTATATATAGTTTTCTAATTTTCACACATTAAAAAGAGAGAAGTTTTGGAGAAACCCTAAGTCCGAACTTAGTACGAATTTTACAGGTTTTTCAAGGGTTCTCAGCCCTTGAACCCTTTCATGTGTAATTGAGATAAGTATTCTTTTAATTCAATCAATATGTCCATGTGTTGGTTGTCTATATCTTGTTCTTGTCTTAATTCCATCATGCTAGGCTAGATCTATCTTGTGTTTGCTTGGATCTAATGAAACCTAGATGTTAATTATGTGTTGATTACTTGTTTATGGTTGTATTGGATGAATGATTTCGATGTTAGGCTTAAGAAAACTGGCAGATCTCCAATTGGTAACATGCTTGAACGTCTTAAGAAACATGAACTGACGTGCACTAGGTTTTATTGGTTGTATTTAATGCAGGAGTAAATTCTAATGATCCCATGTTAGGAGCTTCATAGCCGGCTCGACATAGGAGTGAAGTAGGCACTCATAGGATTGGGGAATTAAGTGCGCCACCCCATGAATGGTATTAAGGAATACAATCCGTCATCCACGCAACTATAACAAGTAATTAACGTGTAAAAGATATCTAGGGAGTAGTGAAATCTAAGTAAACACAAGTTCTCCACTTACTGCTCACAACCTTAGTATAATTTAGTTTATTTTCATTTCTAGTATTTTATTTTGATTGCATCTTTAGTATTGGGTTAGTTGACTAGCAACTAATTCCGCCCAAATCTTTCAAACCCCGAGATTTTTACTTGCTTTCTAAAAAATATAAAAATACAAAAATAATCATCCCTCATCTTTAGAACTAGTATTTAGGTTTTCTAATTCTAGCGACACTATTCCTAGCTGAACGATCAATCCCCCGGTACTTGTCACTATACTATACTACAACGATCAGGTACACTGCCTGGTGGGGGTTGTAAGCTTCTCAAGATCCCTTGAGAGGTAAAGCCTGGTGCGATTCCCACGTATCAAGTTTTTGGCGCCGCAGCCCAGGGAATAGTTATTGTCTATTTTAGAATCTCTTTTTATTAGGTCTAATTGCTAGATTCCTTTCTAGTAAGATTTTATTTTTTATTTTTAGGTTTTCTTTAGTCTATCTTATTTCTTTATGTTTTTGTTCGTAACTCTTCACCACCCGACATCATGGACGATGGGAACATCTTTGAACCCGTCATCCCACCACAACAAAACCCACCACTAGAACCTCCTAGACCCCGAACCTTAGGAGAGTATTCCCGACCTAGCCACCAAGGCTACCGAAACACCATTGAGCTCACCGGAGCCAATGTAACTCCCTTGCGATCCGAAACCATCCGGTTGGTGCAAAGCGGATGTGCATTCCATGGACTTCGTTCCGAAGATCCAAACCAACATCTTAAGGACTTCCTTAAAATCGTAGATTCCATAGACCTAGGTGTTGAAACTAGAGAGACAACCCGATTACGCCTATTCCAATTCTCTCTACGGGATCAAGCTAGTCAATGGCTTGAGCGTTTACCCGCGGGATCCATCACCACATGGGATGATCTCACCACTCGTTTCCTTGCTCAATTTTTCCCACCGGGGAGAACTAATAAGCTTTGAAATGACATCTTGATGTTCCAACAACGTCAAAATGAATCTCTCTATGAAGCATGGACTCGTTTCAAGGACTTACTCCAAAAAGTCCCTCATCATGGCATAGATCTTTGGCTCTAAGTCCAAATCTTTTATGACCATATCGATCTCTCCACGAGGCGAGCCATTGACCAATCGGCCGGTGGTAAGCTACGTGATCTAAGTGCGGAACAATCATGGGAACTCATAGAAGATCTTGCTCTCTATGACAACGAAAGTTGGAATGATCCCCGTGATTTGAACAAAACGGTCAAGGCAATATCTTTGCCTTCGAACAACTCTAGCACTCCCGACCGTAGGATCATGGAACTTGAGGACCAAGTCAAGTTTCTCATGAAATCTTACGAAGCTCCTAAGCCTTAAAGCCAAGTGAACAAAATCACTTCTTCATGCGAATTATGTAGTGGTCCCCACGACACTCGTGATTGTGTGGAACTCCCCGGAACAGCTTTTGCGGACTACGCATCCATGCGTACCGACGAAGCGGGACATAAGTGGTACACTTTCAAGCCCGAGCCGAACCCTTACGGTGATTCATACAACCCCTCTTGGAGAAATCACCCAAACCTTAGGTGGAAACAAAATCAACCCAATTCTTCCAATCCGCCTAATCGTTATCAACCAAACGGTCCACCCTCCAACCGTACTTTCAACAACAATCCCTCTAACAATTATGGTAGTACCAACAATCTTGAAGGATTGATGTCTAAGTTCATGGCATCTCAAGAAGCTCGCATAGCTAGGTTCGAAACCGAATTCAACCAACAACAAACAGAGATGACCAACAAGATTGACAACTTGTTGAAGGCCCTCAACAACCAAGCGTTAGCCACACCTAGGAAGGACACTAGGGACACCAATAATGGAATCCAAATTAAGGACCCCTCATCATCCAAACATGTCCACTTTGTCAATGTTGTCACCATTAAGCCAATAGATAAGGAGATAGAAGAGAGTGATAATGATGAAGTTAGAGTAGAAGCCGAGACTAAGGATGAGAGTAGGGAAGTTGGGGTTAATAGGGGAGAGGAATTAGAGGAAGTAGAGCCTAAAGAGAAGTACTTTGATAAGATGCCCACCAAGGAAGAACGGGAATACCATAAGGATTTATTCGATAGTCCCGAGAGACCATATATCCTTGGCACACCCCTTATCAAAATGGGGACCCCTCTAACATTAACATACCGTGCAATATCGGGCACATGCATATATGGAAAGCTTACATCGATCCTAGATCTCCTGTTAACATCATGACTAGGACTTATTACAATTGGGTGATGAAGAAGCAACTTGATTTTAGGATGATGCCCAATAAGAATCTGATAAGTAATTTTGCAGGAAGAGTGAAGGGATTACATGTGATTATAGGCAATCTCACTTATGAGATCGATTTTATGATAGTAGAAGACACTCGTCCAATGATTGATGCTTGCCTAAGCCAAATAATATTTGGAAAACCATTTGTTGAGGCCACTAGGATGAGTTATGATCCGACTCTAGGGATAGTTAGATTTAAGGAAGAAAATGATGAGGTTGCCTATCAAATGCCCTACAAAATTGAGCAATACCGCCTCCTCTCTAATATAGAAAAAGAACACAAGCAAGCGGCTTATTATAGGAATGAGGAGGATAGACGTAGAGGAGTGGAGTATGTGAAGAATAGGATGCTTGGTTTCTACAAAGAATGCTTGCAACTAGGTCCGGAATACAAAACTGGTTTAGAAGACGACCTAGAGAGTGGAACCAACGATAAGGTCACGTAGTAACCCATGACCTTTAGTCTAGCTACAAGACTCGTAAATAAAGAAAAGCGCTTCTTGGGAGGCAACCCATGTTTTGTGTGATTTTATTTTGTTTGTTTGTTATTTGCTTCCGTATGCATGCTTTATTTTTATTGTTGGTAGATCATGTTTCTCAACTAAATAGTGGAAATACTTTACTTTGTTGTTTGGCCTAGTCTTAACTCCACCTAAAAGTATTTTTGCAAAAGATAAGTGTAAGGGGAAACCCCAAATATGTTTTCAAGAAACAAACCGATCATGATTCTCCACAATATTAAATGAACATGTATATTCGTATTTGTTAGAGTCAAATGCTTGTATCGAGTCATAATGAAGTTTTGCAGGATTTTTCAGGAAGTAGGACCAAGTTTTTCCAGAAATTTTCGAGAAAATTAACATAAGAATTTCTGCAGGTCACTTCTGACGGCGTCAGAAAGTAACTCTTGACGGCGTCACGTGTAAAAATCTAGAAATTTTACCAGTTTTGTTTTTCTAACGGAGTCTTATGGTTTTTGTGAATTATTAAGTTTTATAATCTCCAGGAAATCTGCAAACTTCATTCCACAAGCATTATATCTTATTTTGTTTTCTAGGATTTAGTAACTTATATAGGTTGCCGCCGATTTTATGCGAGGCTATTTTGTCTATTTTCTCAGGATTTAAAGGTTATGTATGACAAGAAGATGATTTATATTCTGGAAGGGAAGCTTTGATTGTTCATTTTCTTGGAGGAAGATTTAACCTGGCCACCTTATTATCCATACCGAGCGAATCAGGGGAGTATTTGATTTCATTCTTTTTACTTTTTCACTTTTACATTCTTTACTTGAACATTGGGGACAATGTTCATCTTAAGTGTAAGGGGAGGGTAAAATGATGATACCTTACATATACACTTTCGCTTGAGTTTGTTTTGTTTGATGGTAGATGTGTAATAAAACTAGGAGAAATACTTGTTAGTGCAATTTTAGCGCCAAATTTAAAATTTTTTACAACATTTAGGAGTGAAACTTTAGCATAGCAAACGTCTCATGGATAGGAGATTGTATGACTAGCACATAACCGTATATTCAGAAAAATTTTCCACTCAAATATGTGAGGTTCGCCTTTAGATTTGATAGGAAAAACATTTACTATTAGTGCTTATGAGTGTACCGGTAGCATTTAGATTCTAGAACTTGCGTTAGTAATGCATCCCGAGACCGCTAGTGAGACTACATTCATGTAGTAGGATTTACTACATGATAAGAGGCATTAGGATCACCCTTGTGTTAAACCTGTATCATAATTACTTGACCATTTAAGTCATATTACTTGGCTAGTTAAGTCAACTAATTTTTCCCACACCCTTAGCGTTGTACTCATTTTTAGTACACGAAACCCCTAGTACACCCCTCCGAGCCTATCTTTTCGTTTCTAACTTTAAGCATTTTACTTAAAGGAAGAATTTGTTACACCCCACTTAAATGTACACCCAAATCGCCTTAGCCTTCGGTGTATGTGCTCATTTTTAGTGCATTATTGTTATTTGTTAAACCCTAAGTTAACTATCTAATTGATTACATGGTTGCTAAGTCGAGTCATATCCTTGTACATATTATTTTGGGACGATTGGGACTCATGGGTAAAGTACTTATTTTATGGAGTAATGAGGAAGAACATCATTTATTACCCCCATATGTACGTTAATCTTAAAAGTACTCCAAGTATTTTGATTTTCTTAATTCAAGTCATTAGATTAGTTTATTGTAAAGTATGTAAAGATTCAAGTGTAAGGGAAATGTTCATTCCTTATGATGTATTATTTTGGATGGTAGGGTAAGAGTGTATGCAAAAAAATAAAAAATAAAAATAAAAAAAATAAAAAAATAAAAAAAATCGAAAAATCAAGAAAAAGAAAAAAAATATATATAGAAAAGGAAAAAGAGAAAAAACATACGGACTACCATCCCTTTTTATTCTATGTTCATTTTATTTCTTTGTTATTTTTCATTTATTAGCTTAAGTCGAGTCGAGTCTTGGCTTAGCAACGCCACATTGTACATATAATTAACCAAGATTGTTAACTCGCCACCAGTAAAAACTTCCTTTATCCAATAAAATCGTGTATTTCATATCCCTACACCTAACGTTACAACCCTTTAAAAAGACCTATTTGGTAGTTTATCCTAGGTGCTTACGCCATGTGGTGGAGGTTTGATCCTTTCCCAAGCCTATGGTAATCTATTTTGCTATGACAGGTAGTGAGAGATATCTTCCGTTTCCATATTGTAATTTATACTTTATTACACCCGAGAGATGTGAGTATCTAAACACTATTTGTGAGGTGCTTGTGTATGACCTCCGTGCTTGTCTATTGGTCTTTAGTGGAACGATTATTTGTTGTAATTACTTTTATATTAGTGTTAAATGACCCCTAACTTGTATTTTGATTAGAATAAAAGCGCATTTGCTTGAGGACAAGCAAATCTCAAGTGTAAGGGTATATGATGAGGCGAAAAATGAACCACTTTTAGGGGGTCATTTAAGCCCGAATTTGAATTTATTTGATCAAATATTGCCCAAAATGTTCCTTTTGTGATTTTAGGTACTTTGGGAAAGAAATCTGAAAAAGGAAGCAATTCGGACGTTTTTAGAGCATAAAAGTGAAGAAAACGCCAAAGTCTTAATTTTCCTTGCTGGGAACAGTAGGTGACGGCGTCAAGAAGAAAATCTTGACGGCGTCAAGAGTAATTTCCATGACGATCTAGTACAGAAATGACGGCGTCACATGGTTGGGCGTCAAGAGTAAAATGCATGACGGCCTGGAAACACATAACACTTGACGGCGTCAGATCTGGATCAAGGCAGTCCGAGATTTATTTTGGCGGCGAGATGACGGCGTCACAATTTTGTTCTTGACGCCGTCAGACCCTATTTCCTATATATAGTTTTCTAATTTTCACACATTAAAAAGAGAGAAGTTTTGGAGAAACCCTAAGTCCGAACTTAGTACGAATTTTACAGGTTTTTCAAGGGTTCTCAGCCCTTGAACCCTTTCATGTGTAATTGAGATAAGTATTCTTTTAATTCAATCAATATGTCTATGTGTTGGTTGTCTATATCTTGTTCTTGTCTTAATTCCATCATGCTAGGCTAGATCTATCTTGTGTTTGCTTGGATCTAATGAAACCTAGATGTTAATTATGTGTTGATTACTTGTTTATGGTTGTATTGGATGAATGATTTCGATGTTAGGCTTAAGAAAACTGGCAGATCTCCAATTGGTAACATGCTTGAACGTCTTAAGAAACATGAACTGACATGCACTAGGTTTTATTTGTTATATTTAATGCATGAGTAAATTCTAATGATCTCATGTTAGGAGCTTCTTAGCCGGCTAGACATAGGAGTGAAGTAGGCACTCATAGGATTGGGGAATTAAGTGCGCCACCCCATGAATGGTATTAAGGAATACAATCCGTCATCCACGCAACTATAACAAGTAATTAACGTGTAAAAGATATCTAGGGAGATATAGAGGTTTGCTTACAAAACTTGTGAAGAAACTAACTAGAACCAAGATCAAAACCAAGAATCACTACTTAATCTTCCTAAAATTTTCCAACCATAGCCATGCTTCCATATCAAAAACCCTATCTTATAATCCCTTGTTAAACACTAATCTAACATAAAAACAACCTTTAGTAAAAATCTTCACTAAGAATACTTGGAAATTTGATGAGTTTTTGTGGTGAATTTTAGTGTTTTATGAATGAAATGGAACTAGTAATCAACAAGGAATACAAGAGTATAACTTATGATGGATTAAACTAGCAAGAACCATCATCAAAATGGTGTATAAGGGCTGTTTTGGTCGTGGGTTTTGAGAGAGAAAGGAAGAGATAATTGGTGAAATTTGTCTAAGTGTAAATGAATGAGAATGAGAAAGCAAAAATGGTTTTGTTAACTAGTAGATCTTTTGTGATAACTTAATGAAGAGTATAAACACTTGTAATCATCCAAGCTCATTCTTATCACCAATGACTCACTTAGAGTCGGTCAAGTATAGGGGGAGGTGACTAGATGAGTAGTCATGGTATTATCTAAGTTATGGAGTGAGTTTTGGTCCCGGTAATTGCTAACGGTAAGTCGTTAAGTCCTGAAACTTAAAATCGGGTATCTTAAAAATATGAAACTTATAAATATGTTAAAACTTATTAATATAACCTATCTTAGCATATTTAATGAGTGATAAGTTCTATCGGGTTGCTTAAACGCTGCTAAGACTGGAAACGCGGGTCTAAAACGCATAATTCGCGTAAAACGCTGAACTGGAAAATGTAAAATTCCAAAACTTTTGGAATTGTCGTAAAATGAGAGAAAATCATATTTCTATTGTTTATAGTGTTTTATGGACATATCGGGATGCTGGAATGACGTTTAAACCTAAAAGTAAATCTCGGACACGGTTTTGTGATTTTTGCAGAAATGATCCGACGAGTGTCAAATTCTCGGATTATCATTAAAATAGTGTAACTTACGAGAATATAAAATAAAATTTTGGGAGTGAATAGTGAAAGTGAATAGTAAAAATGAATAGTAATCCAAAAATGCGAGTTGTTACAGTCTCTACCCCTTAAGGAGAACTTCGTCCCGAAGTTCTGTTGATGTTAACTACTTACGGTGTGTCTAAGAGAATTTGGGATTTCAGGATCTCTAAAATAGTGGTGTTCACTCTGATTCGTCTAAGGTTGTGGTTAAGGAGTCATATCGGATGCAAATAAGCCCATTTATTTATAACTCATTACTTACATAAAGAAGCGTCCAAATTTATGTAAGTAAGGGATCATAAACTCATGGTTCGGTGATTTACAATTTCTTTATTTAAATAAAGAGGCGTCCCAATCCATTTAAATAAGGAGATTCTAAATCATCCTACTTAAGAATTTCCGACACAAAAACTCGCTTTCTGAGACAGATAGTAAGATAATCAAGTCATCAAATCCCTAAAGCTAAGTAATAATATTATTTAACTCAAACCTTATGTCTCATCAAACAAGAACTGTCATAAGATCAAATTAAATAATTAGTTATTACTGAGCTCCATATTTTTAATGACTCGACTAAACTCTGGGGTTCCTTATAATACTAAAGTCACATCATCTAACAGCGTGGAACTAAACCAATAACTAACAAAAAGCATATGCATATGTAATGTGTGTAAGGCAAATAAAGAGGAGAGTCTTAACGTATATAGCAGTTATAGTCTAGGCACTAAATGCAACCTAGTTCTCTATAACCAAGGCTCTGGTACCAATCTGTAACACCCCCAAAATACCGCAGCGGAAGACTATGTCACTTGGGGTGCTACTTCATAATACAAAGTACAAGTTATAGAAAACGACCTCTAAATGAGATGTTTTGAAAAGTTACCATTCGATTAATGAATTCAAAGTTACAAACATGAGATTCCAAAGTATGATACATAAATGTATACAAAATGTTTTGAATGGTAAATGATAAAAGCGTAAGTCTTCAGAATATGCAGCTTGACTCTAAGTTCCACGCACTAGCTATCGCCTTACTAACCTGAGATAAATATGCTAAAGTGTCAACACAATGGTTGGTGAGTTCATAGAGTTTGTCTTAAAACAGTTAAAAAGTCTTTAAAGAATGTTCACACAGCAAAGGCATTGTGAATCCACTCAGTTGCAAGTCCCGCCCATAACAACACTTGCAACCTGTGTGTTCACAACCCACTGCTAAAATATATAGTATGATTAAGACATGTATAAGTTCATCACAACAATTAAGCAATTAGTCGTGAGTCTCTACTTCATCTCCGAAGACCCCACTTGGGTATGCTGCTCACAAGGAAGGTAATAGCATTGGTTCTACTTCGTCTCCGAAACCCAATGCATGTGTTATCCAAGGAGACTTTATGATGCTCACAAGGAAGGTAATAGCATTGGTTCTACTTCATCTCCGAAACCCAATGCATGTGTTATCACAAGGAGACTTACAAGTTTAGGTATAACGCAATCAAGTATAATACAATCAAGTATAATGCACTCAAGTATAAGACAATCAAACATAAAACAATTAAGTATAAATGTTATGAGTATTTGTACAATTAAGCAAGTAGTTGAGCATGTATCTCCCCCAAAGAGTTAAAACAAGTATAAAAAGAGTAGGGGCTATGACTCACCTTGAACTAATGATATCAAAACGTATAACGGAATTGATGGATAAGCCGAAGAAGTCTCTATGCGCAACCTAGAATATGATATCGTGTCTTAGGTTCTAAAACAACGAAGTGAATATATAAACATGCCTTATATAGTTATTACATTAATTATGCTTGGATGTTTAACGTTTGTAAGTAAAAGTGGTCAAGTATTAATATTCGTCACGTTACGATCTTTATAAATATAGTTATTCTAACTCTATGTCTATGTTTATTCCTAACACGTAAATGGTCATAAATTGGTTTCTATGTATTTGAAATTGTATTTGAATGTATATATAGTTTCTAGCGACTTTACATCCTTATTTACATCATAACATGATTCAATGTACAAATTTACACTTGCATTTTAATACAAAAATTAAGACAGCCCACAGCAGTCCCGCGGCAAAGGCCGTATTTTGAGTTCTACAAAACTTTAGGATGCGAGGCTTTTTCCTACGTTTAAGTTTATGTCTTAGCTACATTTCATAAAACTACGACAAGTTCCAGAAATGACCAGAACTGTCCCTTTTTGTCCAATGAAATCTGCTAGTCAGATTTTGACATGATTTACCGTTTTAGCTCTAGTTTAATCATCGGGATGAGTTACGGCACGAGCCTCCCGGAGAAATGACCACAAGACTTTGATCTAACTCTCTATATTTTCACCTAAGCTTATCAGTCCACGAATTTTTCCCAGTATTTCCATTTATACCCTCCTATTTAGTTTCTGTTTTGCAAACATAGTCCTTACGATGTTTCTAGTGTTTTAGTCCGATTTATCCAAGCACAATCAACCATAATAAGCATATAAAACATATTACATATATTAAATACTAATATTAACAGGAATTAAAGGTAGATATAGAGGTTTGCTTACAAAACTTGTGAAGAAACTAACTAGAACCAAGATCAAAACCAAGAATCACTACTTAATCTTCCTAAAATTTTCCAACCATAGCCATGCTTCCATATCAAAAACCCTATCTTATAATCCCTTGATAAACACTAATCTAACATAAAAACAACCTTTAGTAAAAATCTTCACTAAGAATACTTGGAAATTTGATGAGTTTTTGTGGTGAATTTTAGTGTTTTATGGATGAAATGGAACTAGTAATCAACAAGGAATACAAGAGTATAACTTATGATGGATTAAACTAGCAAGAACCATCATCAAAATGGTGTATAAGGGCTGTTTTGGTCGTGGGTTTTGAGAGAGAAAGGAAGAGATAATTGGTGAAATTTGTCTAAGTGTAAATGAATGAGAATGAGAAAGCAAAAATGGTTTTGTTAACTAGTAGATCTTTTGTGATAACTTAATGAAGAGTATAAACACTTGTAATCATCCAAGCTCATTCTTATCACCAATGACTCACTTAGAGTTGGTCAAGTATAGGGGGAGGTGACTAGATGAGTAGTCATGGTATTATCTAAGTTACGGGGTGAGTTTTGGTCCCGGTAATTGCTAACGGTAAGTCGTTAAGTCCTGAAACTTAAAATCGGGTATCTTAAAAATATGAAACTTATAAATATGTTAAAACTTATTAATATAACCTATCTTAGCATATTTAATGAGTGATAAGTTCTATCGGGTTGCTTAAACGCTGTTAAAACTGGAAACGCTGGTCTAAAACGCGTAATTCACGTAAAACGTTGAACTGGAAAATGTAAAATTCCAAAACTTTTGGAATTGTCGTAAAATGAGAAAAATCATATTTCTATTGTTTATAGTGTTTTATGGACATATCGGGATGCTGGAATGACGTTTAAACCTAAAAGTAAATCTCGGACACGGTTTTGTGATTTTTGCATAAATGATCCGACGAGTGTCAAATTCTCGGATTATCATTAAAATAGTGTAACTTACGAGAATATGAAATAAAAATTTTGGGAGTGAATAGTAAAAAGTAAATAGTAAAAATGAATAGTAATCCAAAAATGCGAGTTGTTACATAACCTGAGGGACTAAAAGCGAAAATCCTTAGCTACAGTACATGCACTATTCCCCACTGTTTGGTACTGTAGCAGCCACTGTTTGGCACTATAGCAAGGTATTTTTCAGTTTTAGTCCCTTAACGGACGTTCTGTTGCAATGTTAGTCCTTAGGGTCTAACGGTGGAAAAATAATTAACATTAGGGGCTGTTTCTGTTTATTATTTGCACAGAAACAGCCCCTGAAGTTAGTGGTCCGTTGCAAATCTAATCCACGTCTGTTAGTTAACGGTCGTTAAGGACTAACTTCGCAATTGATCATTAACCTCAGGGACTAAAATGGGCAAACACAAAACTTGCGTGGGTACTATTGCTACAGTAACCATGTTGCCTTTTAGAATATATTATAATATATTAGCGCCCCACTTTCTTGCATTTTTGGTAGATCTAACAACCAACCAAAACATGTTTCCCTAAATAATTTTTCCTTAGGGGTGTTCAATATCAGATCTCTAATGTCACTAATTAAAGACATCTTACTCCTACATGTAAGTTTCACACCATAATCCTAAAATAACAAAAACATATAAATATATATTACAAAACATATACGTAACAAATAAACAACAAGTCTAGTGAAATAAAAATATAAAAATTGCGACATACCTCATAATCCGCCATAATCACAGCCAAGTCACCACCGCAGCCACCACCGCAGCACCACCACAACACCACCACCACACCAATACAACACCACCACCAACAACACCATGCCAGCACCACCAAACCACCACCACAACACCACGCCAACACCACCAAACCCCCACTACAACACCACGCCAGCACCACCAAACCACCACCACAACACCACCACCTAAAACCACCACCACAACACCACAACACCACAACAACACCACCTAACCAGCACCACCAACAACCTCACACCACACCAACAAAACCACTACAGCACCCCAGCACCACCAAACCACTACCACAACACCACGCCAGCACCACCAAACCACCACCACAACAACACCACCTAAAACCACCACCACGGCACCACAACACCACCACCAACAACAACCTCACACCACACAAACAAAAGCACTACAACACCCCCAACACGACCACAAAAACCCCACCAGCAACACCAACAAACCACCACCAACACCACCAATATTCACACCAAGTATAGGAACACAAGAAATCAGTATATGTTTTGTTAGGTTATGTGGAAAAAAATAAGCGATTTTTTTTATAACCGTATCAAAAAGACGACCGGTCATTTCATTTACAAACTTTTTGAGATTCTGATCCTTCCCAATGCAACATTTCAATAAGTCTAGTATATATATACGCGACTTGTTTAGAATCAAGATTCCCATGCACATGTCGTGCATATATATAAGTCGTGTATATATATACGCGACTTTTTCATTGTTTTTTTTTCTTTGTCGAATCTGGTTGTGCCACATAAATGTTGTGTAGGTCGGGTATAAATATACGTGACATGTTGGTCTAGATTTGTAATACATAAAAAGCTTGGGTAAATGCAGACACATACCCCCTTTGTCAGTCGTCTGCGGTAATTTTTGCCCTTTTTAATTCATCTTCAAGATACATTTCACAGTGTAAATTCACGTTCCAGTAGCTCTCATTTCTTTAAAATTTTCCTACGCTCATATAGAAACAAACATTTTAGAGAGAACACAATACTAAAGTCAACCTAAAGAAAATAATCATGGATTCCCATTTAAACAACTCCAATTCTACATAGTAAAAAATCAAAACTATAAATTGTTTCCTCTTAAAACCTTACAGAAAAACAACCTTAGAAAACAAGTTGTGTTTTTAATTTCTGTTTAGTAGTTCATTTATCTTGTGTTCATATGCACAATGAATATTTTCAAAACGAAGTTTTAAACCCGCGCGTTGCCGCGGGATGTTTGAATATAAAGTTATTGACTTGTGTGTTCGGCAATGTAGACATTCTTGAAGCAAAAATTAGAAATCAAATGGCAGCCATGGTCATGTTACAAAAGATTAGGAAGTTAGTGTACCAATATATGATCTCTGTAAATAGATACAAATGAGGAGGATTAAAGATCAGAATAAGCCCGCGCTTCGCGACGGGATGTTGAATACAAAGTTATCGATGCACCAGTTTGTATGTTTAGCATATACAGAAAAAGTACCATAGAATATCAAGAAAGATATCACCGTGTAAGTGGTGCAAGTACCTGAGGCCTTTTTGGTTCCCTACAAATACAAAAGCCTTGTATAAATCCAATTGCTTTGTTCGTAGTTTCTTGGATGGCTCTTAGACCATGAGTCTACAACCAATACATTAATTTTAGTATGAGTGGCAAATATAAAGATACAACACACCTTGATGTTACCATTAATGGGTTTATTTCCAGGCCAACAAACATGATTATCCAAGTTTTTTTATTGAATTACTAACTTTGTTTTCGATAATAAACAACTGTAAGCTTTCTAAGATTTAGCCAGGTTTCAGAAAAACATCAAAAGTTTCGAAAGATTTAGGCTTTTCATGAATGAAAACAAAGATTGCTATCTCTAACAGTAATGTAACAGTTTGGAATGATAGCGTAAGTTATTGCTATTGCAAGTTGCATACCGCAAACTGCAGACATGTCTCCTCAGCTGCAATCCTGAATGCAATCCCAAATGCACTTCCTTGAGCTGCTTCCAGAGTCGTCAATGATAAAGCGTCGCACGTTTTCCCAATCTTCTACGAAGACAGTAGCTATGTAGCAAAATAATTGCAAAATCAGACCCACCAAAATACTCAGATAGTGCAGTACTAAAACTTAAAATAAAAAAGCAAATTTGCCAAGAAACAGCTAACATATTTTTTTAATGGCAAACGCTGTTAATTTTCTTTGATTGACTTCCAGACTTAAAGTGGCGTAAGTTAGCAAGATGTGTATTAATGTAACGATCATGAGGGAGCTAGTTGCATGTAAACTGGCCTTAGCTATACTATCTCAAACAATCCTGACTTTTACAAAGATGATATAATTCATTAGCTGACCCCTCTTCTTGTTTTTACAAAAACTTAAAAATAGTTTCATTAGATTTTCAAAAACTTAAAACAATCTTTCAAACCAACACTTTGGGTACGGAATTTAACTTACCGTATTTCACAACTGTGGTAAAACTACAATATGCGATGCAATCTAATACCTGGGAAAGACCGTAAAGGTCTGAAGCTACAACATTGTCCTTACACAGATATAAGAAAGAAATATTGTGCTTAAATACTTACACTTAGCTGAAGTTGAACCTGCGGTCTTTCCACCAACATCAGCATCTATTCCTCCAGTTCAGGTAACAAATGTTACCGACACACAGATTCCTTGCACATAAACCAAAAAAATATAAGGACAAAGTCGTTACTTCGACATCTTAAATAATAGTTAAATCATTACGACCATTATAAGCAAATATTTAATTTTAACATATAACTTCATAGATAAGGAGTATTACATTTATGAGACCAGGGCAAACCCCGAATGCCATCTTTTCTTTACAAAAAGCATTGCCTTACTATCACAGTACTCAAGTTAAAACTATTAGCTTAACTAACATATGAACAAAACAATAAACGTCAATAATAAACCAAAGCATACCTTGGTACAATTTTTAGTTTCATCTTTTTCAGAGTCACAAACAATCCCACCTTTTTTTCCCTCATCGATTCTTCATTGCATTCCAGAAATTCGGTTCTCAAATTTACATTTCTTCATCAGGCACCTAAAATTCAAAAACTGAAACCCTTAAAACGGCAACTGCTATTCCTTCTGGTTAGTTTATCTCTTATACTTTAAATCCTTAGATAAGCAAATTCGCCAAACATTTATACAATTGATTACCATGTTTCATTATAGCAAATCAGGTACAATGCAATTTTATACACGACTGTTTCTCCATATTTTAAAAAGCATTAGCACTTGTAATAGTAGATATGAAATAGTAAATTGGATAGAAGAGTTTTAATTAAATAGCATTTTTTAGCCATTTCATAATGTTGACTTAGGGGTTGTTTGGCTACGCCTATGAGTAAAGCAGATTAACCCAACACACCTTGTTGAGAAACACATGCAGCTCCCACATTCGCCGTATGCGGCGGCCTCAGCAGAAAACTTACTTCCTCTGTTTCTTGTTTATGACTAACTTAAGAAGACTGACCTGCAAAAAAGTGGTTTTCAAAACAGCCGATAAGAACCTTAAACACTATACGATTTTGTTTTGATCAAAAAACAATTGTCTAAAACATGAAGCTATTATATCATCTTTTGGTTCAGGTTTGGAAGCATCTAAGATGTGAGGTGCGCCTTGAAAAAGAAAAGGTTGTGTCACTTTTATTTATGTAGTGCTCCGTCAATGCTATTACACTATTGTTGTCCTATCAAGGCTTACGTGGGTTAAAAATTACATAGTTCTTTGTTGTCCTATCCAGGCTAACGCGGGTTCAAAATTACACTACTGTCAATTACAGTAAGAAAAAAAGAACAACAACAGTGTCAACACCAAGATAATTTAAGAACAATCACGCATGACAGCACATAGCTGTTGAATAAAAATGGAATGCCTAATTGTGAAAAACTGAGTTTTACCTTATGATCTTTCATATTGTGCCTCATGAGGTAGACTAACATGTCTGTTGCGTTATGACTCGAAGTTTCGGCCACAAACAGACCCATAATAATGGCAGCCACATGACCTGCACCAACATTGTTTGTATAATTTGTTTCACGTCAGCTGCAACAAAAAGAATTAATGGGCATATATGAGCTCCTTAAACCTCATTTTTCATAAGCTTGATAAGTAGCTTCAAGGGTGTTTTCCATTGCTTATGTGAGAGTGAGCATTACAAAATGCATAAAAGATTATTTCTGAAGGCATAGCCATTTTCAATAGCAATCCCATATACCCCATAACTTGGTAGAAGTATAGTATCTTACATGTATCGTTTTTGTTCACTGCAAATTTGTAGTGCCTAGAATATCGTATTATAAATCATATATTTTATAGTGCCTAGAATATCACCTTCAAGAACATTCAACATAAACCCACCTTCAAGGGAGAAAAAAAAATGCAGTTTTCATCTTTATAGAAAACCATAGTCGATTTTAAAATCCACAAACCCAAGCTTTAAAAAAAAATCCAAATAAAAAAAATTGAAAACAAATACCTCAAAAGGCTCTCTTGCAAACATCATGACCAAAGCATCCTGCAGAAATCAACAAAACCCCCAAATTAACGCAACCCTAATTTGAATTTTTTTTTTGAAATAATTTAATTAAAACATACCTTTTCATTTAGGATAACCACATGATTCTATCATTTTTTTCCCAGATGATTTCGAGTGGTGTGTGTGTAAATGTGAAAGATTTCTGTGTGTGCGTGTGTGTGAGAAGCTTCAAGAAAACACAGGTAAACCGGAGATATGTGAGATGTGTGTGAGAGATACACGGACCAAGTGTCTGACTCGGGTATAACCAAGAAAAGCAGATTTGGGCTCCCATAAAAAAAAGCGGCCTGGCCCAAAAATTGTGCTCCACTGTTCATAAGCGGACAACTGTTCCTAAGAGGACGCTTTTTATAATTAATTGTCAACATCAATGATTGTCATGTAACGTTCATATACATAAGCCATTTTTTGATGTTAATTGTTCAACTCTTGATTGATTGAGAAGTAAAATTAATTAACATGAGTGATACGTGGGAATCGCACTAGGTTTTACCTCTCGAGGGATTTCGAGAAGCTTACAACCCCCACCAGGCAGTGTACCTGATCGATGTAGTATATTATAGTGACAAGTACCAGGGGATTGATCGTTCAACTCAGGAATAGTGTCGCTAGGATTAGAAAGTCTATTAACTAGGTCTAGAGGTGAGGGAAGATTTTTTTTTTATTTATTATTATTATTATTATTTTTTTTTTTATAAAAGCAATTAAAATCTCGGGTTTCGAAAGAGTGGGTGGAATTAGTTGCTAGCCAACTAACCCAATTTATCTAAAGATGCAATCAAAATAAAATAACAAAAATGAAATGAAACTAATTATTCTATTGTGGTGTAAACAATGATGGGGAAAGTTGTGTTTACTTAGATTTCATTACTCCCAAGATATCTTTTACAGGTTGATAGCTTGTTACAATTGCATGGATGACGGGTCATATTCCTTAATACTAGTCGTAGGGTCGTGTACAATATTCCCTAACTCTATAGGATCCTACTTCACTCCTATGTCGAGCCGTTAGAAACTCCTAACATGGGATCATTAGAATTCTCCTACGCATTAGATACAACCAAAAATCGTAGTACACCTCCGATCATGTTTCTTAAGACGTTCAAGCAAGTTACCAATAGAAGTCTACCAGTTTTCTTAAGCCTAACATCGAATATAATCATCCGTAACAACTATAAACAAATAATCAACCCATAATTAACATCTAGGTTTCACTACATCTAAGCAAACACAAAGGAAATTTAGCCTAGCATGTTAAATTGAAGATAAGCGTAAGATATATTCAAACAACACATAGACATATTGAATGAATTGAAAGAGTACTTATCTTTAATTAAACATGAAAGATTCAAAGGGTTGAAACCCTTGAAAAGGCTGGAAAATTCGAGCTAGGGTTTTCCCTCAAAGTTGCACCCTCAAAGTTACACACTCATGAATGAAATTTGAAAAACTATATATAGATTACAATGGGTGACGGCGTCATGTATTGAGTTGTGACGCCGTCAACTCGTCGCCGTATTGACTAGATCTGATTTTGACGCCGTCTAAATTTCTTCTGGAACGGGATTGCTTTTGGAAGGGAGGGCGCTTCCCCTTTTTAGTACGACTAGTATGATAAAATTTTGTCTTCTACAAAAAAGTAAGGGAGGTGATTTGCACACTCCACAATTTTATTGGTACACTCCAATTTAGTATGTATTGCCATTTATACCTTTACATTACTTGTACTCTTCTTCACCTTTATAAGGGCATAAATGGCAATACACACTAAATTGGAGTGTGCCAATCAAATTGTGATGTGTGCAAATCACCTCCCAAAAAGTAATGATCGTCATGCAGTCAAGAAATTAATACGCACCTACATAATCACCTGTCCTAATAGAGATAATGATGGTAATGTCTAATCTCTTGTACAGGCCGGCTTAATACTTTACTACTACTGTACATGAAAAGCATAGGACACGGTACTTTACAATAGTAATAACAAGTACTCCGTTTAAGGCTTTCCGCCGCGCGCGAGGGCTTGAGTCATTAATCTTTTTTTTTTTGAACGAGTATAATAAGCTCCTTACCTAACCACTCACAAACTCACTTCTTCCAACACTCCCCACACAATCTCCATTCTCCATTGTGCATGCAAGTTCCATCAACAACAATGGGCAAAGGAAACAAAACCAACACAAAAACAAACAAGAATGAAACCGAAAACCCCAACCTTGATAAAACAAACCAACATCTAGATCTTGTCATTGACCAAAAATCTTTTCCACCCTTAGTGTCGTCATATAATGAGACAATACGTCCCATATTAGACGCTGTTGACAAGCTTCGGCGTCTGAATGTGACCCAAGAAGGGATTCCACTTCCAACCATAGTAGTCGTTGGAGACCAATCATCTGGTAAGTCTAGTGTTTTAGAGTCACTAGCAGGCATTAGTTTGCCACGAGGACAAGGTATATGTACTCGTGTACCTCTTATAATGAGGCTACAGCATCATAATGATCTTGTTCCTGAGTTTCGTTTGGAGTATGACTGTATGAGAATAAAACGGTTAAGATTGTTGCTGAAAGTGGGATATCTGAAGCTATTGATAAGGCGACTGTTGGGATTGCTGGCAAAGATAAAGGGATATCGAATAAGCCACTGACTTTGGTGGTTAAGAAAAAAGGTGTACCGGATCTTACTATGGTTGATTTGCCTGGCATTACTAGGGTTCCGGTTCATGGTCAGCCGGCAAATATCTATGATCAGATCTCAGGTATATTTCTCTTTATGTAAATCATGCATGCATGTATACAAAATAACAATATATATTTTCATATGTATTGTGAGAAGGGGTAAATTAATAGGTTCCATATTTTTAGTTTTTTACTCAGTGATAGCTCACAATATTGTTTAGATCATCTTAGAGGTTCAAGATTAAAAAACATGCACGAGGCAAGAGCTTGGATAAAGAAACTGATGATGTGAAATTATAACATATAAACTTATAAAGTTTTGGTAACAATCATAGCAAGTTAGTAACCACATTGATTTTCTTTAGTAGAATAAAATTATGTCAAAAATCCTAATTTATATGAAATGAATCTTGTCAAAATATTTTGTGTTGCAAATCTTATATACACTACAAAAAAAATAAAATAAAAAAAATAAAAATTGTCTATCTAATGAAAAATAAAATAAGTGTCACCAAAAGTAAAAATAAGTGTCACTAAAAGTAAAAATGTCGCCAAAGTATAAAAGAAGTGTCACTAAAAAGTTTATTTGCTTCTCCCATTCTTAAAAAAGTGAAGGTAGAAACAGTGACAAAAAAGTGTGAGTACATATTTTTTTTTGCCTTTTGTGATAGGAGTACATTTTGTTTATAAACAGTGTCATTAAATCTTAAAAATCAAGTCATTTGCCTACAGTTTTTAAAAAGTGTCACTAAAATATTATATTTAATGACACTTTTTGTGTCTGTTGTGTGATTAGAACCTCTGTCACAAACGTCTATTTTCTTGTTGTGATAGTTTATAAAATGCACCTAACAACTACTCCGTATTAGACACGGATTATTTTCAAAAGAAAGGAGACTACATGTGTTGCATGTTGCTATAATTTTAATTTGGTGCGGGATGACAGGTGAGATTTTTTTAGTATTTTTTTCTGTGTAATTCTAAATCAAGCATAGTTTTTAAATCCAATTTTAAAATAATCATATAAGTGATACAGTAAGTACTTTGAAAAACCAGCATATTTGGGAAATTTCTCCATATTTTAGACACGCCTTAGCAACATATTTTATCTTTATTGTCTTTTAGAAATATATTCCTTTTATTTACTAAAAACAATTTAACGGATTACAATAAAATGACAGGCAAACAAGCAACAAGTTGCGCCGCAACTCCCTTTTGGATAACAAAACCAATCCTAATACTAAAACAGTACTTTGAAAAACCAGCATATTTGGGAAATTTCTCCATATTTTAGACACGCCTTAGCAACATATTTTATCTTTATTGTCTTTTAGAAATATATTCCTTTTATTTACTAAAAACAATTTAACGGATTACAATAAGATGACAGGCAAACGAGCAACTCCCTTTTAGATAACAAAACCAATCCTACTAAAAATAAAGTTTTGTTTCTTGAGGGTCGAAAAATTACTTTGCGCACAACCCATTGTCTTTTAAAAATTCTAGTGACAAATTACTCATACTTTTAGCAACACTTGAATGACAGTTTAGTGATACTATTTGGTTTTTTAATCATGGTCTCATGGTTTGATAGATCTTTTAAACGTTGCTAGATCTTATAAAAGAGTCGCAAATATGTCAACTTTTGTTAAAACTTGTATTTTTATGGTCAATTTTGTGATAAAAGATTGGGAATATGAGCAGTTTTGACTTTTTTTAATCATGTGGTTTCTAGCTTGATTTCCAAAAAAAAAAAGGGTTTGTTATTTTGTTTAAGCTTTTCTTTTTAGATTGGGAATATGGGTACTTTTGTGATGATTCTGAAGTGTCTTGCATTGTTTTTGACCATTTTCGTAGTACTATGGCATTATGTTGCTATAATCTTCGTTTTCTTATATTAAACCGGCCACCAGCTAGCACTTATTTTTTGCAGTACCATGCCATTAGTAGTTGAGATGACATAAACTCATTTGATACACCGTGCTAGTTGTGTGTATCACTATTCGCCAACAATATTTTTTAAAGTTTAAAGATGGGTTATACATTAATTATGAAATGTAAGGTTGTTATTTGCACAGACATTTATCTATATAAAACTCTGTGATCATTAACTTCTTAATTCTCTAGTGGTTTTTACTAATGCGATTGAATTACAAGTTCACAATATTAAATTCTGTCGAGTTAGATATTTTTCGGTCACATTGTCATTTTACAAATGTGTACCATTATTTGTGATGGTTTCATATCAATTGCAACATAGAAATGCTAGACTCACACAAATTTTACAAAAAAATTCCCACTTGCACATGTGGCAAATGAGGTGCATCAATCAAATTGTATTGTATGAGAATTCTTTTGTAAATTTTGAGTGAGACACTGAGACTAGCATTCCTCATTGTAACATGCCTGGTGTACTTTTTGTTTATAGTTTTATCCATATGGATAGTCTAATAAGTGTGTTTTTTTCCTCAATTTTCTAGGTATAATAATGGAATACATTAAGCCGCAAGAAAGTATCATACTGAATGTCCTTTCCGCTACTGTTGATTTCTCTACCTGTGAATCAATATGCATGTCACGACATGTGGATAGCTCGGGTCAGCGAACATTGGCAGTTGTTACCAAATGTGACCGATCACCTGATGGTCTTCTGGAGAAAGTTACTGCAGATGATGTCAACATTGGTCTTGGCTACATTTGTGTTAGAAACCGGATCAACAATGAAACATACGATGAAGCTCGAAATCAAGAAACCGAACTTTTTGAAAGTCACCCTTTGTTATCCAAGATTGACAAGTCCATGGTGGGTATTCCTGTTTTGGCCCACAGGCTTGTTGAGATTCAGTCACTCATTATATCAAAATGTTTGCCTGATATTGTTAAGAAGATCAGTGAGAAGCTCAATGCTTCGGTTTTGGAACTCAACAAACTGCCAAAGAATCTAACGAGTATTCCTGATGCAATGGCTGCCTTCATGCATATGGTTGGGTGCTTTAAGGAAACTCTTGATAAAATGTTGATAAGAGGCGAGTTTGATGAGTATGTGGAAGATAAACAAATTCATTGCAATGCTCGTGTTGTTGAAATGTTGGACGAGCTTTCAAAAGAACTTCACAAGGATGTCAAGTTTTCTGAAAATTTCTTGGTCGAGGAGATGAAGATTTTAGAGGAGGGTAATGGCATTCGGTTGCCAAATTTTCTTCCACACTCTATGTTACTGTGCTTGCTACAGCGCAAAGTGAACAATATCTCCGGTTTACCTATTAGTTTTGCAAACAAAGTGTGGGGTTATCTCGAGATTGTTTGTGTTAGAGTCTTGATGGATCATGGAGGGAATCATCCACAGTTGCTTTCTTCCATTCGGAAAGCAACTCAGAAGGTCATGGAGAAAATGAAGCATAAATACTTGGAAAGAGTTAGCGAGATGATAGATATGGAAAAAATCACAGACTATACTTGTGATCCTGACTTTTTTGCTTCTTATAACAAGTTAATGAGCAGCCGTGATCAGTTTGTGGATGCAATGGAAAGTTGTAGTGAAACCATTACTATCGAAGGTCATGGCACGATCGATGTTGATCATCTGTTTCATGTCGGGGTGAACATAAGGGATCAAGCATTTGATTTGAAGATGCGGATGACGGCATACTGGGTCATTGTTTTGAAATGCATTGTAGATTGTTTAGCACTTCAACTGAGGTTTTTAATACAAAAACTAGTGAAAACGGAGCTGGAGATTGAGATCGTGAACGAGGTGATGGTGCATGGTGGGGGGATTAAAAAGATGCTGAATGAAGCACCGTCGGTAGCCAAAAAGAGAGAAAGGCTTCAGAAAAGCATTGGCTTACTTCAAGAATCGAAAGAAATCATTGAACAAGTGATGGATGGGATTGTCGTCGCAACTGATTAGAGTTTCATTATGAAAATGAAAGCGTTATGGTTGTATGTTCAACTCTTTTGATGTTAAGTACTACTGTTATGTTTAATATTATGACTTTCTAGCAAGTGCTTTTGGTTAATGTAATTGTTTTGTTTCTGTACTATGAATTGCAACTTATCTAGTTCCTTCTTTTCAATTGAATTGTAAGAAGGTTTTAATCAGTACAAGTACCACATCCGTGTATTTTTTTCTAGCATGATCGAACCATCTTGGTGCAGCAGGTGCCGAAATTAACACGTTTTATGGTCTTTTTAAACCTTTTGAATTTAACCCCAGCCCAAATTCTGTTGAGCCTCATTACTCATACCTACCTAAACACACAAATGTTTTTCTTATAATAAGGCCCACACTAATACGACTCAGGTCGTAAGCCCATATCGATGCATATTCAGTTTAGATCTTTAATCAATATTAGCGCATATAAGGTGCTCGCACGGCGACGATAAATACAGTTATATTATAAATATAGTGATAAATATAGTTATATTATAACTATAGTAAATGAAGTACTCTTTTGGTGAGGATGCAGGAAACTGACGCGGTTCACTACTCGCTTAGTATATTTGTTCGCTATGTGTGTCTGTTTGGGTTTTTCGTAGCTTTCCCGCAACGCTATATTGACATCATCATTCCTGCATGTACAAAGACCCTAACATTTTCTTTCCAGTCAAACATTCATTCCATAAGTATATATTTTTGATGAATCAAGTTTGTATTGATTCATATTAAGGTTGAAGTCGTAAAGGTTTTGAATTAAAATAAAATAAACAAACTAAAAATGTAAAAAAAACTAAAATTCAACAAAAATATATCAAAATAGATATTTAATTAAAGAGCAAAAGAATACAGTGAAATTAGATTATAAAAAAAGTAGTTTAAAATATTTTAATTTGAAAATAAATGTGAGTTTTTATAAAGAGGGGTATATCACTCTATGATGCAAAATTATGAAAAATGAGATGGATGACCCACATTGTAATTGCATTATTTAATAGTATAGAAGTGTAGATATGTACAAACAGAACTAGCTTATTATAACATCTAAAGATCTTAGACTATTCCCAATGGTCACTCAAAAGAGAAAGAAGCAATGTATGTGTAGAAGAGAAAGAAGATGATAATTTTGTTTTTATTACAATGGGCACCGAAAAGCAAGGAAAAAGTGATCCAAAATCATATATTTTTAGAAAAATGATTGGGAGGCATAAAATACGTGACTAATTGTGTGCCTAATAGATGTGACAATAAATTATTGGTTTATGAAGAAATGAGTCCCTCTGCACCCAATAGAATGCTGACACATATATTTAGGCATATATTAGGCATCCCAATCAATGCTCATATTTTTATTGGGTTAATTTGACATATATTAATTGACTTTACGGATTACTTGTACAAATTATAGATGCCTTGTTCTCTCATCATAAATAAACGAAAATTTCACCATGAATCAATATTTTTAGGACGACATTTTTTTTTTCACATTCTATATCATTCATCTCACAAATGTTTCAAACTAAATTTGAACACATACCCTAATACACTCGCATAAATCAATTGCAGAGTGTTACATATATAGAATGTGAGATGCGCGAAATTGTGGCGTCAAAAGGTGAGAGCAACGAGGTTTATTTGTGATGGGAGAACAAGATATGTGTAACAATTTTTGTAATAATCCGCTAAAGTTTCATTTAAAATTTTTGATTAATATTAAAAAAAAAAAAAAAAAAAAAAAACTAAACGTTAGCGACAAATAATTATAATTGTGATGTTATGGTTAATTGTTTCGTGTAACGCTTATACATAAAATATAAAATATTCAAAATTTAATTAAAAAAAACTTGTAACATACGATAATCAATAAACAAAAACTACATTCTTACATTGGCCTTATCTTGGCTAAGAGATTGTTCAACAATTTAGATAATAGATGAAGCATTCATCTTTTTCTATCTTTTTTTTTCACCACTTTTTTTGTCTTGTTTTAAAAATTGGGGATAATTGAAATACAACAATACAACAACATACCTAATTCCGTCGGAGTGGGTTATGGAAGAGGTAGAATGTAGACATATCATACTTTTTACCTCGGGATAAACCGAAGACTGCTTCAAGGGAGACCTGCTTCATATGATAAATTGTGGATAATTGAAATGTTTTGGGTCATTTATAGTTGAATATGTAAACTACCAAAATGTTGGTCTGTCTTATATTAAATATAAGGTTTTAATTTGTAAAAATTTCTTATAAATGCTAGTGTCCCAAATCTATAACCATTTTCATATCATTCAATTGGTACCCCACTAATGTTTAAAAAAAAAAAAAAAAAAAAAAAAAAAAATGTTACCCACTAAAATCGAACATAATTTTAAATTTTAAGGAATATTATCAATATTATCTTGTCCTTATACATACAGTAGTATAAATAAAAGCTAAAAATAAATGAACTGTTGCGTAAATAAATCTACCTAAATAAACATATATTTAGAATACTAGACGAGTACCCGTGCATAACAACATAGTTTTTTAGCGGTAAACAGCTATGGTTGTGACAAAACGTGAAATAACCAAAATGCATAGCGATGGATATCTAGTTGCAAACAACTATAAGTGTTTCGTATAACGTTAAAACATAAAACGTGAAATAATCACAACGTAATTGCAAAAGATTGTAACATGCGATAATTCAACTCAAAGGAAAAATCTTAAAATGTTTCAAAGAACATATAAAAACATTTGGTCATCAAGGGCTTCCATTTCCCAAATTAGCTAAAATTAATTAGACAGTGATCCATATAAAAAGCAACAAGTTGCTGTAAGTTGTATGACAAAGAGGTGATCCTTGTTCTTATTTTCTTGGTATTTTCTTTTGCAAATGAACGGATGTTGGAAGATTATATACTAATACTAATAAGAAGTTTAAAAGGAATTGTAGGACCTTAGATATCACAACTTTATCACAAATATAGAAGATTAGAAGAAGAAAGATGGTGACTTGGTGACTTATATGTGATTCGTATATATAGAGAGAGAGATGGAAATGAGAGCTTTTTATTCAAAGAAAACACACACAAATACACACATAAGCACACACCTCAAATGAGCCTTTGAGGTGTTTAAATAGTAAGTTACATGAGATGCCCTATGGGCTTTCTATGGGCTTGGGCTTGGACTTGGTTACATGGTTGGATAACTAGGCTTATGAAACATAGCATATAACATATTAGCTTGCCAAGTCCAAGGCCCAATGACTAAACTATTACTAATCTTAACAAACGACACAAAGTTACAATATGAGAATGACCATCACTTCATAATACATATTTTTAATGCTAACAATCTCCCCCTAAGGGGTGGTCATTCGAATGATGCTCCACGTGAGTGGGTCTTCCGTGTTCTTTGACTTGAACTTTGTGTGTCGTTGTAGAATAGTCTTTAGTCTTTGTTCCTTCATGCTTTGTGATCTTCGATAACTGATTTTTCATCGTTCTTTGTTCCTTTGTGATGTGGAGTTATCTGCCTTTTGTCACTTCTGCGTCTGTGGTGGTTGTTTGCCATTCCAACATGCTCATACATCTTTGGACTTTGATATTCATATGCACGTAGTTCCCTTTCTTTCACTTTGATCTTTAGTCTTCATACTTTGTAGATTCTTCTTTTTGGCGTAGAATCTTTCTTTGAACCTTTCTTTGCTTTGATCTTTGCGAGAACTTTCCTTTGACTTCGAGATGCATGTATGAGCATGTGGAATCTGTCGCCATGGAGATGAAGTGTCCCTGCATATAAATAGTTAGCAATAAAACAACCGGTACTTACAGATAAGAATTAGAGATCGTCAACAGCATAGTGTGAAGACTCCTTCTAACCCTTACCAAGGCCGTTCCCATGTCAGATACTCTCGAGAGAGCTTACGAGACCTACTTAGTAGCTCAATGACTGGGTGAGTCGCTGGGGATCACTCCACGACTGTAGACCGTTTGAAACCACCGCGAACACTAAGCGTAACCCATAAAGAATTACCGAAGTGACCTGCTGTCAGGGCTGCATGATGTTGACCCTGGCAGGAATTTCCATTCAATCATTGAGAATCACAAAAGTGAATCCTCTCATAAATGTTCTGGCAGATTGCTAAGATCTGCGTAGGACTCTTAAGTTTACATCTGGCGTCCTTAATGATGAACAACCAGTGTAGAAATATCATGTGTTCCTATGAGATCTTTTGATGAAATCTCGAGGCTCTAGACTCGATAAGTGCACATTTGGTTTCCTATGCGGAGATTAGGGAGAGGTCTCCTGCTTCAATATCAACCATCTCTAAGAGACAAGTCGATAGATTACACCGGTTCCCCGTGAGAATGAAACAAGCTCTTTTAAGAGAACTTGAGTGGTTAAGAAGGTTTAGTGCAGTGCGTCACTGGGTCCATGACGTCTTTGTCTTCAATACCAGTGTCACCTTAGTAACAACCAGTAGCATATGAGTTGAACCCGGTGTTTGCCCTAAGGTTGAACATTTGGAGGGCTATTTCTTTTCACCCTTTTTTATAACTTTTCTTTTTAATTCTTCAACCCCTAATTTCTCCTTTCTCATTTTCTCCTTTTTTCAGTCATACCTAAGGACTTCTAATTCTAATCTATTGGATTTGTCCTTGGGTAGATCCCTCCGGCTCTGGCGGATCATAGGATGGTTTTCCTAACCTTAGTCACCTTATAACTCCATGACTATCCTATCATTGCCATGAAACCATTTGTTGAAAATCTCTCATAGTGTTTATGAATAAAAACACATTTTTGTTGACACTTTGAGAGTTTTTGTTTCTTTTGAAGGACTCCCCCTTCACATGTGCTCATGTATTTTTTAAGAAATTTGCACATGCGGGAGGAGTTTGCACTTTTGAATTGATCCACTTTCAGTGAACATGACCGATTCGAGACACACTTACATCACTAGTTAGACTAGCTTGAAGTTATTACCCGTCCTGGTCAAGTCCAAAGAAAGTCTCTCGAGACGGTACATTCTACTCAGACAAGCCCTATTCGAGACATGCTTACATCACTAGTTAGACTAGCTTGAAATTATTACCCGTCCAGGACAAGTCCTTTCGATTACTGACATTTTAAGCTTCGTCAATTCATTGGTAATATCTGAGTCAAGCTCTTCTGAGATTCAGTCACATACTTTAAACATCTTTGATCACATTTTAATCATGTCTTCTCCTCCTCAAAAATAGCATATCGTGATATTTTTGATATCAACTGATTAATAAAAGGCTTTTTGGAGAGAAAGACAGATTTGCATGAATTTGGAACATTTTTGTTTTTGTACTCCCCCTTAATGATAGCACATTTAAAAATCAATTAAGGGTTTTGAGGGAGTTATCTTGAGCACTAATTTTGAGAGATTTTGAGAAATCTTTTGAACAATCTTGAAAAAGTGCTCAAGAATTTTGTTTGAAAACGAGTTTTTGTTTGAAATCTTTTTCGTTTGTTTAGACTCGAACTTTTTGAAAAAGAGTTCGTCATTGAACGTACGAGTCCTTGATTTGAAAATAATCAGAAGTCGTCATTGAAGTACGGGTTTCGTACTGATGTATACGAAAGCCATTGTGAAGAAATTTTTGAGCAACGACATGTTTTAGAAAAACATTAAAAAAAAGAACTCCCGCTCAAGCATCTGTACATGTCCGTATCATTGTTGAATGACATTTCTAGAAACGTACAGAATATTGATTTATACGAGAGACATGTCGTGAGAAGAATATTTTTGGATTTTTGATTTTATATTGTTTTTGATTTTTTGAAATTTTATATTTTTGTATTTTGTTTTTGTTGGTTTTTCAAATTTTGTATTTTGTTTTTCCAAAAATATTTACAGCGAAGCGATTTTGAAAACATTTTTCAAGAAGATTCAAGAAGACGTTCTAGCTCCTCAGAAGTTAGGCTTCGCATGCCAATTCGTCGAACTAAATAGTCAAACCTTTCTTTTGGAATGGCTTTAGTAAATAGATCGGCGAGTTGATAATCAGTCTTAATGAAAAATAATTCAACAGTACCCTCTTCTACATGTTCTTTGATGAAATGGTAGCGGACTTTGATATGCTTCGTCTTAGAGTGATGTACGGGATTGCACGAGATGGCTATGACACTTTTTGAGTCACAATACATAGGTATTCTGTCAAAAGTAAAGTCATAATCTGTGAGCTGTGTCCGCATCCAAAGAACTTGGGCACAACACGCAGATAGAGACACATACTCGGCTTCGGCAGTTGATAGCGCAGTACAATCCTGTTTCTTTGACGACCAGCTTACTAGCTTTTCACCCAAAAATTGTGCTCCACCTGATGTACTCTTTGCTGTAACTTGATCACCAGCATGGTCTGCATCTGAAAATGCTGTTAGATTAAACCCCGAATCCTTCGGATACCAAAGTCCCATGTTAATGGTGCTTCGTAGGTACCGAAAGATCCGTTTAACCTCTTTGAGGTGAAGTTCGGTAGGCTTTGCCTGAAACCGTGCTAATAAACAAACAACAAATTGAATATCGGGTCGGCTAGCAGTTAGGTACATGAGAGAACCGATCATGCTCCGATATTTCTTCGGATCAATGGGTTTCCCAAACAAATCAGCACCTATTTTTGGTGAAGTGACCATTGGTGTACCAACAGAATCACAATTTTCCATTCCATGTTTTTTCAAAATCTCTATTGTATATTTAGCTTGATTGATAAAAATACCACGAGGGGATTGATGTATTTGTAAACCAAGAAAGAATTTTAGTTCCCCCATCATGGACATTTCAAATTTGCTTTTCATGAGATTTTCAAAATGTTTTGAGTGGTTAGGATTGGTTGATCCAAAAATTATGTCGTCCACGTAAATTTGAACAATCAAAATGTCATCTTTGAATTTTTTGATAAACAAGGTGTCATCAACCGTTCCTTTTGTGAAATTGTTTTTGAGCAAGAAAGATGATAGTTCGTCATACCACGCTCTTGGAGCTTGTTTTAAACCGTAAATTGCTTTCTTAAGCTTGTAGACGTAGTCTGGATGATCTTTGTCGATGAATCCCTCTGGCTGACTCACATACACTTCTTCTTTCAGAGTTCCATTCAAGAAAGCTGTCTTAATGTCCATCTGATAGACTGTGATGTTTTTGTGAGCTGCATAGGCTAAGAAAATCCGGACTGCTTCAAGTCTAGCTACAGGCGCGAATGATTCTTCGAAATCTATCCCTTCTTCTTGTGGATATCCTTTAGCCACGAGACGAGCTTTGTTGCAAATAACAGTCATTTCCTCATCCAGTTTGTTCTTCCACAACCACTTGAGATCAAGAACACGTTTATCAAGTGGTCGTTCAACAAGTTCCCAACTATCATGTAACAGGTATTGAAGAAATTCCTCCTGCATCACTTCAATCCAAGGGTTTTCTGCCATTGCTTCCCGAATGTTCTTAGGTTCTTTGAGGCTGATTGAGCAAACGTAAATGCATAATTCGAGATCGGTGGCAAGTTGTCTCCTTGTCTGAACTGGCTTTGAAGGTTCACCAATAACATGTACTAACGGATGGTCTTTTGTCCATTGAAACGTAGAAGGGTACCTTTGGTTGAACGAGTGTGTGTTAGATGGTTCTTGTAACCTTGAAGAAGATTCAGCAGAGTCTGATGCAAACGGGTTTTCAAATACTTCCTCTTCTTCTTCTAACGCAACATCGTTTGAATTATTTGTAGGTTCTTCTTGAAAGTTTGTGTTTTGGTTTTGCTTATCAACGTTTGGTAGAACAGTTTCAAGTACTGGAGTTGCTTGAGTAGATGTAGATGATGCTGAGGGAGTTGGTGCTTCTGCTTCGATTGTTGAAGATGCATCTTGTGATGGTGGTTGATGGTTTTGATCGGGTGCAGCGGAATGTTGTTGAGATGCATTTGTCGAAGTTCCACCATAATATTCATCAAACATTAACTCGAAGAAATTTTCCAGTTCTTGTTCTGAAGGTTTATCCGTGTTTGTTGACTGAGCTCCTTGAGGTACGAGTCCTGAACTGATGTGTCCAGAAGTCTGCTGATTTGGTGCGGGTCCTAATCCGTTTTGATTAGAAGCCATCGGATTAAGCGCGGGTTCTAGAGCGTATCTCTCAGAAGCCATCTGTGAAATCTCGTCAAACTTCACATTCATCGTCTCCATTATCTTTTTCGTTCTTCTATTATACACCCTGAATGCCCTCGAGTTTTCTGAATATCCAATGAAGATTCCAATATCACCCTTAGCTTTTAACTTCCCTAGATCTTCTCTGTCATTCGTCGGATAGCACAAAGCGCCAAACACGTGAAGGTAAGAGATGTCAGGTTTACGGTTGTTCACTAGCTCATATAGGGTTTTATTGAATCTCGGATGGACTAGGGATCGGTTTTGAGTAAAACAAGCAGTGGCTACAGCATCAGCCCATAAGAATAGTGGTGCACTAGAAAAAATTAGCATTGTGCGAGCAGCTTCCACAAGAGTTCTATTTCTTCTTTCAACTACCCCATTCTGCTGTGGAGATCTAACAACTGATGTTTGGTGTGTGATTCCAACATCTTCAAGGTAAGTTCTTAACTCCTGGTTTGTAAATTCTGTGCCATTGTCTGTTCTTATAATCCTTACTGGAGCTTGAAGTAGAACTTGAATACGCTTCAGAAAGGTGATGATGATGCCTGGTGCTTCGTCTTTTGATCTCAAGAACTTTACCCAAGTATATCTTGAATAATCATCAACAATAACGAGAATATACTTCTTCCCATTAATGCTTTCAACTCTCATTGGGCCACATAAGTCCATGTGCAACATATGTAACCTTGCGTCCGAACTAGGTACGGTTTTGGGTTTATATGATGCTCTTTTACTTTTTCCTTGTTCGCATGATGGACATAGGTGTTCCTTGGTGTATTTGAACTTAGGAAGTCCGGTGACGATGTTGTCTTTGGCTAACTTGTTGATGGTGTCGAAATTGAGATGGGATAAACGTCTATGCCACAGCCAGGACTTAGTTTCGGTTGCCCTTGTCATAAGACAAATTGGTGATGTAGAAGCCATTTGGTTGATGTCGATAGCATACAAGTTTGTACCACGATTACCAGTTAAGAGATCATCACCAACCAAATTTCTTATAAAAACCGTGTTTCTTCTGAATGCCACTTCTAAATCTGCATCACAAAACTGCCCAACTGAAAACAAGTTGTGTCCCAATCCTTCGACGTAGTAAACTCGAGTGATTAAAAAATTCTCAAACTGAAGATCTCCATAACCCTGAATAGCTGCTACATGATCATTTCCAAATCGTACAGTTCCCATGCTTGGAGCAACCCGAGTCGATGATCCAAAGACATATTTCGATAACCTGCCAAGAACAGAAGAGTTTGTATTTGGAAACCGTGTTGAATTTGGTTCCATGGGGTTAGGAGTAAAAGCAGAATCACACTCATAGACAGTTGCTACTTGTTTAGCTTGAGTTATTTCTAATTTGCCGTCCTTAAGAGTGAACTCTCTACCCGTCGGAATCCACATACAAAACTTAAGATAGTTCCTAGGCATTCGACTAATAGTGGTAGTCCTAAATCGTGCAACTAATCGTTCTAAAGATCTGGATCTAGCACTAGGTCTTTTTGGAACATTCTTCTGTTCAGGCGTAACATTCACATTCTTAGAAACACATTCATCATGAACATCATTAATTAAACATTTCTTGCATATCAAACAAACAGAGTCATTACATACATTAGAACCAGTACTTTCGACATTACATTCAGATGAAACATGTCTCTTATTACAAAGCGATAAATTCCTAGGGTGTTCTTCTACTTTATTCTTGCTACTACTCTTAGAGACAGGCAAGACTCTATTGTTCCTTGTATTGCTCTTAGGCTTTAGTCTGTTGCTCCTAGAGGTGCTTTCTAATCCTGTAGAAGGTAAGGCACACACATTAGGATTTATATTGTTGTCCTTTTTACCATCCTTAGATTCTTTAGAATTAGCCTTTATGCACTTATCATTTGTCTTAGATGTTGAGGCAAACGCACTAGTGGGACTAATCCTAAAAAGGCCAGGTGCTAACACTTTAGGAGTTTCGACAACCGCTTTTCCTTTATCAACAATCTTATCATTTTCACTTTTCTTGGGCAAGGGTGTTGGAGTGACTGGTTTTGTCAAATCCTTTTTCTCATCGACTTTTGGAGCAAACCTTGAAATTGACATTTTTGGTTTTTGAACCGTGTTTGAAACATTTGGTTTCTCCGAAGTCAATGGTTTTGCAAACTTAGTTTCCTCACCCTTTCCTTTTTGACTTTCAAGCTGAGTCCTCAAAAGATCATTTTGCTCTTTCATGTTCTTTAAGGCACGCTCATACGACAATTTGTCATACTTGCATTCTTCATTTTTTCGATCAAGTTGTTTAAAATATGACACATTTTCTTTTTCAAGCTTTATAAGAGCATTTTCATATTTTGAAACAATTGCGGAGGTCTCAGCTCTTAGTCGTTCATCGTCTTGAACAGAATATGTTTGTAAAATGATGGACATGATGTCAGTGGTCATAACAGCTTCGAAGAGAGAATCATTTAGGTTTTCCAAGACAATCATGTTTTCACGAGCATTATTAGCTTCGGTTACCAGGGATTTGTGGTCCTTGACAAAGTCGGCTGTTTCTTTTAAGAAAACAAGTTCAAAATTTTTTACACTCGCGCTGATGTTATTCAGTGGAATAGTAATTTCGTTTTGAAACACCTTTTTCTGTTCGATGTGAAAACTAGAATGCCAGTTGTTAATATCGATGGAAGTTTTAGATTTAACTATGTTTTGAAGTTCTTGAATTCTCATTTTAACGTCATCGAGAATGTTTCTAGCCTCACTTGTTTTAAAAGTGTTGTTAGAGGACATTTGTTCCAGTTTTGAAAGAGACTTGGAAACAACTTTCTTTTTAGACAAGAATTTCGCAAATGGTCGTTTAATGGAAAACGCAGGTGGTTCTGTTTGTGGAACAAAAGTGATTCCCGAAAGTTTGTTCAATTTGTTGTAATCAATGGGTTTCAAATCCTTTTGTCTCATTTTATTAATGCTCTCTTCGACATGTTCAATCGTTAGCACAGAATCCCGAACGACGGGAGGATCATGTTTGGTATAAATCACATTACCATTGTACAAAACATTTTGTTCTTGCTGAGCTTTCTTGAGATTACAAGGGGTGTTGTTACCAAGACCCATTTTATGTTTCGTATGGTAAATCGGATGAATTTGATTTGAAATCATTTTCATTGTTTGACTCGACTGACCCGACTTAACCACTAATTCCTCTAAATGAGCAATCATGTGTTCTGACTCTACGATTTCTTCCAAAAGTTTGTCTTCTTTCTTTGCAAAATCCTTTTTCAACTCATCCATTTCTTTTTCAAGATTGGAATAAGCTGTGTTTTGTTTAGAAAGTTGGTTTTGTAAATCAGAAATTTCCGTGTTTAAAGATTTTATCTTTTTGAAAGAATTAACATCAAGTGTGTCAAACTTGAGTTGCAATTTTTGTTTCTCTGAAACGGAATTTTGATAACCAGTTTCTAATTCAGACAATCTTATGTTATGAAATTCAAAAGCTTTAACGGTTGATTTGTAACTCTCAAGCTCAGCGGTCAATTTAACATTCGCGGCCTTAACATCGCGATTGACCTTTTGCACATTCTCAATTTCAATACGACAATTATTCAATAATGATTCAAACAAAGCACGTGTTTCCTCATCATTTGCAGCATGCTGTGAAACGAAGCCTCCATTATGATTCACATCTGGAGTTGCGGAAGGAGTATTGCTACTACTTGGCGTGTCCAGGTATGCATCATAAGTGGTTGCTTGCTTCTCAAAATGCTGTTCCTCATGAGGAGACATATCAAATATATCATTATTGTGACATGTGTTGAAGTTAGATACCTCAGATGGTGCATTGGTGTCATAAACAGGAAGTGTGTCAGAATCCGTGTCATACTTAGCTTCCTGAAGATTCGCCATGAATATGCAGTTCGCATCGATATCTTTTCTATCTTCCATGTCATCCATAAGAGCCATAAAGTCATTCTCCTCTGCGTTCAACTGAAATCCTGCCTCTGCCTTTTGTGCCAACATTACTGCTTTCTGCAAGTACGCTAGATCTTTCTTGTTTGGCTTAGTAGGACAGTTCCTTGCCATATGACCTACACCCTGGCATTTGAAACACTTTACCGGATTACCTTGATTCATATTTCCCAAATTCCCAACTACTGGAGCTGCAACATTTCTATTCTGATTACCCATTGCCTGATTACCAACATTCTGACCCCTCTGATTTCCAACAAACTGACCCAACTGATTCCCTGCATTCTGACCATACTGATTCCCTGCATACTGACCTGCATTCTGCATATTATGATTCCCCATGTTAATTCCAGTGGCATATCCTTGCTGATTCCCATAAACTCCAACCATTTGGCCTCCGTTGCCCATATTGAAACTCGGCTGAGCGATCTGCCTGTTGCGAGTATTCGATGAAATCCTTTGGTTGTTGTTTGTTGGTGTAGAATAGCGTCCTTGGAATGCTTTTGTCAGAAAAGCAAACGCGTGAGTCAATGCTGCAGCAGCTTCATCATTGTCAGTGAATTCTGGTTCTTGGAATTGTGGGTATGTCTGTTGTGGAATAACTTCTTGTTGTTGTGGGTAGAATTGTTGTTGGTAGACCGGTGTTGGTTGTTGAATGCATGATGGTTGCCTGTAGTTGTGAATGGATGATGATGGTTGTTGAGTGTTCACTTGTAATGGTGTTGGTGTATTAGCAATTAGTGCGAGAGGATCATGATTCTTTGCCAATCTTTCTTTCCTAACTTCATTAGCCTCAGCTTGGTTTTGCTTCAGAAAGTCATAGAGTTGATCATAATTCACCTGATGTAAGTCCTTTGTCTGATTAACAATTGTAACATAACGACCCCATTCTTCTGGAAGGTTATTGACGAATTTGATGTTTGTTGCAATTGTTCGAGGTGTCAACTTGTTTCTGATTAACTCATTCATCAACGTGCAAAACCTTGTGTAGTATGACTCAATCTGTTCACCTTTAGTGGATATGAAGTTCTCCCATTCAGTAAGAAGTTTGTTCTCAACGTCTTGTTGTCCAATCTCTGTTCCATGACAAATCCTTCTAACACGTTCCCACATAGCATGAGCAGTTTCACAGCTGTCGACCGCAGCAAAGATCTCCCGAGGTAATCCAAGTTGGATTAGATGCATTGCCATATCATCAGCTTTGATTTGCGCCTTGTCTTCATCAGTGTAATCTTCTTCTGTTTGTAAACGCATGTATGGTTCAGTAGGATTTGTTGAGTTTGGATCACCGGCAACTTGAACTTGTCTTGGCTGAAATGGACCATTCTTAATGGAGTTGAGCATGAGGTTACCATCAGTCTTAGTTTTGATGTAACGAAGCATGCGGCTTGTCCATGGGAGATATCCACCTTTTTCAAGCATAGGAGGTCGGTTTTCCGCACCTGCTGCATGAATATCTTGCTGAGATGCCATTGATGAAGTGTAGATGGATAAAGTTGATTCTTGGATCGTTCCAACGAAATAGGAGTAGAGTTTAGAGTGAGTTGATGCAAGTTTTTATGGTGAAAATTTTGACTGAAAACCTTAAAACCTCAATAACTTCTTCTCGGAGCGTTTTTAGGCCTCGAAACTTCGCCTAAATCGATAAATCATTTAGCGTGTCGTTCTTCTCTGTCTGACAGTCGTTTTGACAGCTGATTCGTCGAAAACGGAGTTACGGTTCAAAAGTTATGGCCGTTTGAAGTTTGGTCGTCAAAAACCTCACTTTTGTCAAAATTCTCGAAACTTTGCTGTGTTCTCGAAAATATAAGTTCTCGAAAGTTTGTCCAAGTTCTCGAAAGTTTTCAAGTTTTCGATAAATTGTCCAAGTTTTCGAAAATTTTCAAGTTTGCGAAAATTTGTCCAAGTTCTCGAAATTTTCCAAGTTTGCGAAAATTTTTCAAGTTTCTCGAAAATTTTTCAGGTTTGCGAAAATTTTCAAGTTTCTCGAAAATTTTTCAGGTTTGCGAAAATTTTCAAGTTTCTCGAAAATTTTTCAGGATCTCGAAATTTTTTGCAAACCTTTCTCGAAAATTTTCACTTATCGAGAAAATTCAAAACTTATCTAAATTATACAATTTAGAAAGTTATCCCAAGTCGAAGTGTTTTTACTAACTTATACAAGTAAGAAAAACACCGAGTAAACCACGGAATCGTTTGAAGATTACTTGAAGAAGGTTCTCGATAGAAGAGGGTTTGAGGTTCTCGATATATGGCAACAAAAATCGTTTGATTTAAAGCACACCGAAATCAAGTTTGTGTTCCAAGATACTTGTACTTCTATGCATAAAATCACCAAAACTTGAAGAAAGTTCCAAACTTGATGATTTTTTGTAAAAAATTTTGAGATCTCGAAAACAAGTACAATACCAAAGTCGAATTTTTAAGCTAGAAATTTTCAAAAAGATTAAAACTTTCTTGTTAGATAAGGTTTATAACACTAGTTTGTAATAAAAAAAAGTGTTAAAAACCAAGAAAAACAAGAAAAGTAAGATTTTTTTATGAAAATAACGTGTTGAACGCTAAAAAAAAACGAAAAACACAAACACCCAACACTCCTAAATCATTGTTTGGCGATTGATACCACTTGTAGGACCAGTGGTGATGACGTCAGATTGGCGACGGGTCACGTGGCGGTGAAGTCGGTGATGGAGGTTTTCGGTGGTGGAGGGGTTTCAGTGGTGGAGGTTTTTGATTGTGGTGTTTCTGCAGGTTTTTTTTTTGGGTGATGGTAGAGGTTTTTGTTGTGGTTTGTAGAGAGAGAATGAATGTGTGTTTTTAGAGAGAAGAAAGACTTGGATGAGAATGAAAAGAGTTAGGAGATACGGTTCGGGTGTAAATGTTTCAACATTTATTGACATTGATTACTTTCTATGAATACTTTCCATTTATTAACATAAATTGTTGCCATTTATTGATTTAAATTGATGATTCGGTTTACATTTAAGATTTCAACAATTCACTTTTTCTCACACCCTTGACCATTTTCAACATTTAAACTTTTCAAGTTTGACCGTTTTTACTTTATAAGTAGTATATATATTTTTCATAACTATAAAGTCTAGTAATTAATTTTTATTATGAATAATTAATATTTGTGTCTATCCATATTCTAATCCATTAGTTGTAACATCAAAATACTTATCACTTGGTGACTAAGAGATAAGAATGAGTAGTAGGTGATTACCTTGATTTGTGGGTAATTAATATTTACCTTTTGTAAGCATTGTAAGAACCCTATAAATAGCGGTTTATTTTGTAGGTTGTGATCATCAATCAAAATGCATTCCACAATATCTCTATTCTTCTAGCTTATCCTTCTTGTCGATTATTATTATTTTGTAACACGTTATCAGCACGATAGTCTCAAAGTGCGATTCTTGATTTTGACCGGTATGTGTATCACATTTATTTATTGCAAAAATTATGGTGATTTTGTTGTGTCTTGAACAGTATAACTATTTTCTATGTATAACGTACTAATATATATGTATTAACAGTTATCTTGTTGTCTATGTAATGCTGTGTGTATACCTACCAATTTTGTATTGCTATGTTGTCAATCGATGCTAGTAACGTATCATATGGAAAGTCTCTGAGTGTTAATGATTGTGTTCTTATATTCATATTGTATTAGTATATAAAGTTTGTATTACAAAGTTTGTAATTGAGTAATGCTGATGTTATTTGCTAATATATTTCCTATAACATAATGTATATATATGCTCTAGTCGACACTATTACATATGTATTAATATTTTTTTTTCTTGGTGATACTACATCTGTTATGTGCGATTAAACTTTTGTATATTGATTATTATGTAAGTTGATGTCATGTATGTTATTCATTATGTTAATCTTATTATATATGTTAAGTTTTTACTAATAATGTTCGTATTATTGTCAGATGAATCATAAGTATATTACTGTGTTTTCTTGTATTGTTTTGTGTGTTCGTAATATACTATGCTTTTATGTATTAGAATTTGTGGTAATTTGTTTTCTAGAATTCGTATATTTCTTTGCTGCCTTTATTTTGTATGCTGTAACTTATCCTTTACTGCCTGCATGTAATATATGTCACTATGTATATCTACTGTCGTTATATTTAATTTATTCAAAATTATTAATTATGCTTACTGATTCCTTATATTGCAAACTTAGTAAATGTTAACTTGTGTATATTTGATAACATAGCTAGCCATGTCGAATCTTGCAAAACTTGAATTTTTGGCTTTGGACATAAGTGGACAAAACTATTTGTCTTGGGTTCTCGATGCCGAGATGAACCTTGCTGCTAATGGTCTTGGTGATACCATCCAAGCGGGAAAAACAACAACTGTTGAACAAAAGGCTAAGGCAATGATATTCTTGCGCCATCACCTCCATGAGAATTTAAAATATGAATATCTCACTGTTAAGGACCCACTTGTCCTATGGAATCATTTGAAAGACAGATATGAACATAAAAAAACAGTGATTTTTCCAAGGGCCCGCTATGACTGGGTTCATTTAAGGTTCCAGGATTTTAAAATAGTGAGTGAATATAATTCTGCTATGTTTAAAATTACCTCACAATTAACTTTGTGTGGAGAAAAAATCACTGATGAAGAAATGCTTGAAAAAACATTCTCTACATTTCATGCCTCAAACTTACTATTGCAACAACAATACCGCGAGAGAGGCTTTAAAAAGTATTGTGATTTGATCTCATGTTTACTTGTTGCGGAACAAAATAATGAATTGTTGATGAAAAACCATGAATCACGTCCAACTGGATCCGCTCCACTTTTGGAAGCAAATATGGTAAATGGAGGTCGCGGTCGTGGATCTGACCGTGGACGAGGACGTGGCCGTGGACGTGGCCGTCGTCATGGACGTGGCCAAGGGCGTGGTATTGGTCGAGGTAATTATCATGGTTTTCAGTTTGGAAATACAAGTGGTCACAAAAAGTGGCAAGATAAAGGTAAGATGATCAAAAATGATGGAGGTGAAAAAACAAAAGGTGCCATTGAAAATGTATGTTATCGTTGTAGCGGTACTAATCATTGGGCCCGTTTATGTCGCACACCCAGACATTTGGTGGAACTCTACCAACGATCCCAAAAGACCAAAGGAAAAGGGGTCGAAGTTAACTTTGCATATGATGAAGGGAAAATTGATAGCCTTGATATCGATAGCCTCGGTATTGACAACCTTGGTGTTCCAGAAGACCCAAATGATAACACTCATTTGGATGTCAGTGATTTCCTTATAAATGAGTGATCCATAAGCAAAGTGTCAATAAAGCCAAGAATAAAACATCTTCATATCGATGATGATCTTGTTTGTTTTGTTTATTTTCTTTCAAGTTTACCTATGTTGTCCTATGAGACGTACTTTATTTATAATTATTCACTTGGCTTAATAAAACATGTTATTTCCTTTTTAATTAATCCGTTAAACATTCTACTTATAATATGTGTTTTTATTTTGAAGAATATGGATCGTGTAGCACAACTTATTATTGATGATGAAGACATATGTCTAGTGGATAGTGCAACTACACACACGATACTTAAAAAGGAGAAATATTTCTCACATTTAAACATACAAGAATCAAATGTGAGTACTATCTCGGGTAGTGCAAAGCTAATAAAAGGTTATGGAAAAGCACATATATTATTACCCGAAGGTACAATGTTTAAAATTGACAATGCGCTATTTTCCCCCAAGTCTCAAAGGAATTTATTAAGTTTTAAAGATATTCGTCAAAATGGATATCATATTGAGACTACAAATGAAGGACATGATGAGTACCTTCATATTACGAACGTAATTTTGGGTAAAAAGAAAGTGTTAGAAAAGTTACCCGCATTTTCATCCGGGTTGTATTACACTAAGATTAATATTGTTGAAACAAATGTGGTCATAAATAAAAAGCTTATTGACCGAGAAAAATTTATCGTTTGGCATGATCGGCTAGGCCATCCCGGATCATTAATGATGCGAAAGATAATAGAAAATTCCAAAGGACACCCATTAAAGGACCATAAGGTTCTTGAAACAAAAGATATTACATGTGTTGCTTGCTCAAAAGGAAAATTAATCACACGCCCATCACCAGCTAAGGTAGGGAATGGATCCCTTAATTTTCTGTAAAGAATCCAAGGGGATATATGTGGGCCTATACATCCACCTTGTGGACCATTTAGGTATTTTATGGTTTTAATCGATGCATCAACTCGATGGTCACATGTGTGCCTATTGTCAAGTCGCAATATGGCGTTTGCGAGATTACTTGCTCAATTAATAAGGTTGAGAGCACATTTTCCAGATTTTCCTATAAAGACAATACGTTTAGACAATGCTGGTGAGTTTACATCCCAAACATTTAATGACTATTGTATGTCTATTGGGATAAGTGTAGAACATTCAGTACCTCATGTTCATACACAAAATGGGCTCGCTGAGTCTTTTATCAAGCGGATTCAGATGATTGCAAGGCCCATGATTATGAAAGCGAAACTACCGGTTTCTGCTTGGGGCCACGCTGTTCTACATGCAGCAACACTAATTCGTATCAGGTCAACGAGTCACCATACTTACTTCCCATTACAGTTGGTTTTTGGTCAGGAACCAAATATTTCCCATCTAAGAATTTTCGGTTGTGCAGTATATGTCCCAATTGCTCCACCACAATGCACAAAGATGGGACCTCAAAGGAGAATGGGAATATATGTTGGGTATGATTCACCATCTATAATTAGATATTTAGAGCCATCAACGGGGGATTTATTTACGGCTCGATTTGCTGATTGTCATTTCGATGAGACAGTATTCCCAACATTAGGGGGAGAAAAGAAACAGCTGGGAAGTAAAATAAGTTGGAAAGAATTATCATTATCTCATCTTGATCCTCGAACAAAAGAATGTGAACAAGAAGTTCAAAAGATAATTCATTTACAAGGGTTAGCAAATCAATTACCAGACGCGTTTACTGACCTTAAAAGAGTAACCAAGTCACATATACCAGCTGTTAATGCTCCTGTTAAAATTGATGTTTCGAAAGAACATTCAGAAATTGCTAATGAGTCTAAGGCACGCCTAAAGCGTGGTAGACCAGTCGGTTCCAAAGATAAAAATCCTCGAAAGAAAAAGGGAGCATATAATCAAGATGGTCAAGTCGAGGTTAAAGAAACACCAGAAGGGTCCTCTATAAAGACATTAGACATGACGGTTCAAGATGAACCTCGGGTACCCGAAAATGAAGAGATCTCAATAAATTATATCATGTCTGTTAGCAGATTATATTTATGGGCTTAGCCCGGTTATTATTATTAGCTTAGCTTGTATATTTGTATTGGCCCAAGCTTGCATGTATTTATACATTGTATTGTACGACATTATGAATCAATGAGATATCAGTTTACAATGTCTAGAAAGGTATGGAACCGAAATGAAATCGACGTCGATGATGCTTTTGCATATAATGTAGCACTAGAAGTTATGGAAAATGATGAGGATCAAGAACCAAAGTCAGTTCAGGAATGCAAAAATAGAAGTGATTGGCCAAAATGGAAAGACGCAATTGAGGCAGAATTAAAATCTCTTGAAAAACGAGAAGTTTTCGGACCGGTAGTCTGTACACCTGAAGGTGTAAAACCCGTTGGGTATAAATGGGTCTTTGTGCGAAAACGAAATGAAAGAAATGAAATTACGCGTTACAAAGCACGCTTGGTGGCACAAGGATTTTCACAAAGACCGGGTATAGATTACGAAGAAACATATTCTCCTGTGGTGGATGCAACTACTTTTCGTTATCTAATTAGTCTGGTAATACAAGAAGGACTCGATCTGCGTCTAATGGATGTTGTGACAGCCTATTTATATGGCTCACTTGATACAGAAATCTTCATGAAGCTTCCAGATGGTTTTAAGCTACCTGAATCAGGTAAAACAAGTTCTCGAGAACAGTATGCAGTTAAACTGAATAAATCTTTGTATGGGTTGAAGCAGTCTGGGCGAATGTGGTACAATCGCCTTAGTGAATATTTATTACAGGAAGGATATAGAAATGATTCTATTTGCCCATGTATTTTTATAAAAAGGTCTGGATCTGAGTATGTCATAATTGCTGTATATGTTGATGATCTAAATATCATTGGAACTCCAGGGGAGCTTCCAACGGCAGTGGAATGCCTCAAGAAAGAATTTGAAATGAAAGATCTCGGAAAAACAAAGTTTTGTCTTGGATTACAAATTGAACATCTAAAGAATGGAATCATTGTCCACCAAAATGCATACACAAAGAAGTTGCTAAAAAGATTTTATATGGAAAAATCCCATCCATTGAGCACCCCAATGGTTGTAAGGACCTTAGATGTTGAAAAGGACCCTTTTCGACCTCCAAGTGACGACGAGGAAATTCTTGGTCCTGAAGTACCTTATTTAAGTGCCATTGGGGCATTGTTATTTCTTGCGAGTCATACACGACCCGATATATCATTTTCACTAAATCTATTGGCAAGATATAGTTCGTGTCCAACAAGGAGACATTGGAATGGGGTGAAACAAATATTTCGCTACCTTCAAGGTACGAAAGATATGGGATTATATTATACCAACTCATCCGAAAGAAATCTAGTTGGTTTTGCAGATGCAGGTTATTTGTCTGATCCCCATACCGGCCGGTCCCAAACTGGATATGTTTTCACAAGTTCCAGTACTGCCATTTCATGGCGTTTCGTGAAGCAAACAATGAGTGCCACTTCATCAAATCATGCAGAGATCTTGGCCATCCATGAAGCGAGTCGGGAATGCGTATGGATAAGAAATGTGGTACAACATATTCGTGAATCATGTGGTATTTCTTTAGACAAGGAAGCTCCAACAATCATGCATGAAGATAATGCAGCATGCATTGCTCAGCTTAAGGACGGATACATCAAAGGTGACAGGACCAAGCATATTCTACCGAAGTTCTTTTTCACTCATGACTTACAAAAGAGCGGTGATATTATTGTTCAAAAGGTCCGTTCAAGTGAGAACTTAGCAGACTTGTTTACCAAGGCACTTCCCACTGCAACATTTAAGAAGTTGGTTCACGACATTGGAATGCGAAGACTCAATGAACTTCAGTGATCTAATCATCAGAGGGAGAACATACGGGCTGCACTCTTTTTCCCTTAGCTATGGTTTTTTCCCACCGGGTTTTTCCAAGCAAGGTTTTTAACGAGGCAGCAGATCTAATCGTATGCCAACTAATGATGGATAGACAAGAGGGAGTATTATGAATAATTAATATTTGTGTCTATCCCTATTCTAATCCATTAGTTGTAACATCAAAATACTTATCACTTGGTGACTAAGAGATAAGAATGAGTAGTAGGTGATTACCTTGATTTGTGGGTAATTAATATTTACCTTTTGTAAGCATTGTAAGAACCCTATAAATAGCGGTTCATTTTGTAGGTTGTGATCATCAATCAAAATGCATTCCACAATATCTCTATTCTTCTAGCTTATACTTCTTGTCGATTATTATTATTTTGTAACAATTTTGAAATAAAAATACATCTAGAATATTCCTCTTCAAAAGTTGATAAATGGACGTGAGGTACAAGCTAATAGCTAATGAGATACACTTTAAAAGGAAAAACAAGTTAATTGTATGAACCAAATTAAGGAAAGTGAATGATAATAGAATTTATCACTTTTAAATTAGCCTATAAAAGGTTCGTTTTTATTCATGAACAAACTAAACAAGTCTTTTACGATAATACATAAACCCTAAGAGTCGCTTTTCCTTTTGCCCAGCTAATCAAGCGAGTCATGGCTGGTAATCTTTTTAACGACCTGTTAAAAAATAATCAAGCTTCCAACTTTACTGGTGTATATGATGTAACTATGTGACATCTTAATGATAATTTTTCCATTGTTGATCACGTGGACGAACTCCAGACAGATCTTGCTGTACAGGTTAGCATTACAGGACCTTACGATTTATATCCAACATATTACTTCCTGTTGGATTGTCTCAAAATTCCTTTGGATCATGTATTCCTTCTCTCTTTCATGTAACTTGTTGTGACTCAAGAGAAATGCTCAAAATTTTATACGCTTGTACTTGGCTGCGTTAGGAACGAATGAGAAACCATGGGAAGTTCCTTGGGGAATGAACACAATTGTTAACACGATGCTACCTGATTTCAAAATGCTTATAAAACACTATCACACTTGGTCCTTGCATACTACTCATGACGGGAGACTTTCCAATCTCTTTTGGTGAGGATATTTCTCTTGCTATTATTAATGATCTCTTATATACACTTAATTTGATATTAATTAGTACTTTCTCTGTTTCTAAGTCACATGGAAAGCTGGTTAAGCCCAAATAAAAATGTTATGTTTTGGGAAATACTTGAAGGCCAAAAGAATCAGAAGCTCGACAACCCTTGGGTAGATTTACCGGTGTAGGTGTAAACAACTTATGTATGTCATCAATTACATTGTCAGCTACAAAAACAACACGTGTCATCTTGGTGCTTGATACTAAGGGAAAAAAATCTGAAAACGGTATTTGTTATAAAGGCAGAGTTTGATTTTTATTATTATTATTATTATTTTAAGTTTCTATTGAAGATGTCTTGGGAAAGCATGAAAATATTGGAAAACCAAGAATATAGGATGCCTTACGTTTCGAGTATTTTTTATACTTATGAGAAATGTCACAAAAGTGAGAGAAACACTGTTAGACTTTGCAAGCTATGCTACATTAGACCCGTCTCATGCCTATTATGTTATGGATCCCGATATCAACAACACAGATCTATGGATCCTTGCAGTATCTTCAAATAATGAATTACATTTAAATGTGAGGTTTTTTTTTTTTTTTTTTTTTTTTGTTAGTTTTTTATTTTGTATTTTTATTGTTATAATCTTATATATGGTTTACATGATAAATGTTAAAACATAACATCAATGTCTATGTTTGAATTCACTGCAAGTTGAGATGATCAAACATGAATTGCTTTGCAGGGAATTTTCTAGAAAGATGTTGTGGTTGAGGAGATTTATAAATATTAAAATCCCACAGTTTGGTATATCTAGGTTTCTGACTCGACATTGCGAGCCGACTAATCACAGGGCTACTACCCTTTTTGGATAGCACAAAATCGTTGCAGGTGAACCTCTGTGGCCAATGGGGGATTAATTTTCGTCATAAGAGGCAACAAAATCCTACAGATTGTTTATTTATTGCGAACACGATGCCAGTTAGTTTTTAAATATTTCATCTTAAATGCGTTGGAAAGTATGAGAGCCTTTTAGGCTTATGAAGAAAGGAATGCTTATAAAAAAGTTTACATTGTTATCGATTGTTTAAGCTTTGCTTCATGCTTATAAATTATAACTCTTATACCACTACCTATTTATACTAGTCCATGAAAGATTCTAGAACTAAGATACTTCTATTGATCTCTAGATAATTCCGATTTCATACTTATCTATGTTGTAGATATTTCTTACTCGATATTTCTACCATACTTAGCTACAATCCTCTACACACTTCTATGAATATATTACATAGATATTTTCTATAACCATTCTTCGACTTTCTAGAAACTTATTGATCATGGGCTTGGGTTTTATAGATGGTTCAATCCATTCTTCGACTTTCTAGAAACTTATTGATCATGGGCTTGGGTTTTATAGATGGTTCAATCTTTATTAGACTAAATCAAGTTTACGATCCAACAAATGCATTTGATTAGATATTCGTATTTTATTATTACAATTACAATTTCAATGTATTTGCGATTTATAGGTTTGCAGTACATATCAAGCGATGCACTTAAAGTGTGAATCAGCTATCTTGATGGATTCCTGTAGTGGATTACTGCAATTGGAAGGACCTTACACCCCATTCGGGGTTCCAATAGACTATTTACTTGCTAGTTCCTCTATAGTTATGGGTAATCTCTAGAATATACACCAGTGTTGGGCGTTAGAATTAACAGAGACACTGCTCCGGATATTCAAGGAAAAATGGAAGGAGGATTGACCAGGACATTACTTCGGACAATGGACATTCAAGGAAAGAATGGAAGATGAAGCGGGCATTGTAGCTTGTCTTGATTTAGCTAGAAACAAGACTCCTAATTTTATGTATAGGGCTATTACAATTTGTTATGGGGTACCAACCCTGCTTCAGAAATGAACGCCTTGAGATATTTTTATTATTCAAAATTCAGTATTATATGAACATGCAATTTGTGGTATTTTAACCACGTTTTCTTATATTTCCCCATGCTAATCCATTTTGCTTGAATGATTTCATACTGTGGTATTGTGAGAAACATTATCGAGGATTCTGTAAGTTTCATGTCTGATTGTTGGTACTTGGACAAGATTTTGACCTAAATCCTTGAGGATGCCTTATGTATCAAAAGAAAAAGTAGAGAACACGAGCACACAAGATAACCCTAAACCAAACTTTTAGGGTTATCTCGTGTAAGGAAATTGTGTATCGAATCGTTTAGGGTTATCTCATGTACTTGGACAGGAATTTCGACATTTGTATATATTTTGTGACTATTCTACCCTTACATTTTTAACCACCCTCTTAATGACAATTTATATTCATTTTTTGTTATTATCCTGTTATCTAATAGTAGAAGTCATCAATATTTAAGCATAATGCTAATAAAAGGTCATATTTCGGTAATAAAAGCCTTGGTGTTCAACTAGACATATAGCAAATTATTGAAAGACACAGAAACTTTCATGGGAGCACAAGTGCACAACTAATTCATAAAGTTTATGAATTTCTGTTGATAGAATAAACATATGGAGTTTAATAAATTCTAGCATGCACAAATTGTTTATAACCACTTACCTTGTGAATTCAACTCCTCCCAACCAACTAAATGTATCACCCTTAATGCATGTTTTTAACGTTTAAACATAGCCTTTAAGGCTTCTCAATAGATCCCTACCATTAAAATGTGTGTGTAAAATAGAGAACACAATGGATCTATACTTTAACTAAATGAGTCAACAGTTTAATTGCACAAGACAAGGACAAACTTAGAAAGTTAGAATCTATCTGTTGAAATGTAATTTTGGCCTGGATAAAAGTTGAGGGGCTAATGTTGCATTGTTTATATTTCAGGTTTGTTGCTTTGGTAGTTTGGTGGTCTAAAGATGAGAAGAAAAAGATGAAGGGGGCTTTGTGCTATTTTGGAAGTTGGTTGCTTATCTTGGACTTCTCACCTCACATCCTTGAGTGTGGTATAGCTGTATCTGGTGTTTGAGCCGTTTTCTTGTCCTCTTCTTGGTTTTCATCTTCTGCTGATGATCTATATATATCAGCTCTCCCTCTCCTTGAAGATCATCACAAAAACATTATTCATTCTCTTGTATTATTATTTTGTGTTCCTTGATTAAGATCAAGTATTCGTATAACTGTTTGAGAACAGTTTGGTTGTAAAACTCTTTATCATTAATCTGATTGGGCAATATTAAATTTTCTTACATGGTATCAGAGCCAGGTTGCTCTGAAAAAACGTTTTGAATAATTAAGGTTTGGGAATTTTGGGGCTTTTACGTTTTAAAGGTTCCAGAGGTTGATTAAGTTCCTTAATTGGAAGGTTTGGTAATTTGCTTGTTGATTGCAAGTGGTTCTGGTGATTTGCCCTAATTTTAAAAAAAATTAGGGTTTGGTGGATCTTGGTTGGTGGATCTGGGTTTGCCGTGTACATCTGCTATATCCCTAGACTAAGTGAATCTAGGGTGTAGTAGGTTTGATTCCGCTGCTGCTCTGCCTTGCGTTCACTGTAACACCTCTCACACCTTTACTTTTCTTGCATTTTTTTTTCTTTTAGATTGACGGGGAGTAGGATTTGGGTTGCTGAAGTTGTGATTATTATGATTGGTGGTGTTGGTATTGATCTTGTGCTTGTCTTATCTTTGTTTAGTGGATAAAGCCCTTGACCTACCACTTTAGTGGCAAGGAAGCCTGGGAACTTCTTTCTTCCCTTCCTTTTTATGTGTTTAGCTTTGTTCTGCATTTACTCGTTTCATTATGTCTTTGCATAATACTACTCCACCTCCCTCTGTTCAGGCTTCTGATACAGAGGAAGATGATGTTGTGCCTGTTACTCTTATTAGCAAACTTGATATCAGTCACCCTCTACACTTGCATCCTAATGACTCTGCTACATTAACTGTTGTATCTATAAAATTAAAAGGAACTGAAAACTATAATGTGTGGTCTTGTGCTATGCTGTTAGCTCTTGAAGGCAAAAACAAAATTGGTTTTATAGATGGTTCTTGTAGGAGGTCTAATACTGATGAAGTACTTGGGAGACAATGGGACAGGGTAAATGCTATTGTTCTGGGTTGGATCTTAAACTCCATCTCTGAGGAACTGTTTCTTGGACAAATTTTTTCAAAAAAGGCTTCTGATGTCTGGACTGAGTTAAAAGAAACATTTGATAGAGTTGATGGGTCTGTTACCTTTAATTTACACCACAAAATCAACTCTTTGTCTCAAAATGGTACATCTATTGCTGAATATTTCAACAAGTTAAGCACTTTGTGGAAGCAATTTGATGCTCTTATTAAATTGCCTAGATGCACTTGTCATGCTGCTGATGATTTCAAGAAACATAACCAGTTAATGAAGTTAATGCAATTCCTTATGGGGCTTGATGATTCTTATATGCAAATTAGAAGCAACATTTTGTCTAGAGACCCATTGCCTGATGTTAAGGGGGCTTTTGCCATTATCTCTAGTGAGGAGTCTCACAGAGCTGTGGTTTCTGGGACTGGGGTTTCTCAAAGACCTCAGTCATCTGTCTTTCACTCTAATGTGCCTAATAGAGGTAGTACTCAGAGGCCCCAAACCTCTGGGAACTCTTTCAGGCTCAGTAATGCCCCCAGACCTAATACTAATTGGAACAATAGGGCTGCTGGTGGCTCTACTCTTGTTTGTGAAAATTGTGGGATAAATGGACACACTGAGGATAGATGTTTTAAGTTGATTGGGTACCCTCCTAATTTTGGGAAACGAAATGGTTACATTGGTACTAATTCTAATCAGGGTGTTCAAAACTTTAACAAAAAGTTTATAAAGAACAACAACTCTGTTGGTTCTAGCTCTCTTTCAAACCTTTCAGATGATCAGATTTCTAAACTCTTGTCTCTCATCAAAGACACTTCTGTCAATGATGACGAAAAGGGCAAAAATGTTTATGCCAACATGGCAGGTATTGTTTTTAACAACAGCAAGTTTTTTAACCAAAATTTTCATAGATTTTTTTGTAATAATAGTAAGACCAGGGCTGCTCTCATTGCTGCTGGTATTATTGTCGACTCTGGAGCTAATCAACATCTAACATACACTGATAAATTTTTGGTTAATGTTGTCGATATTTCCAAACTTGGAATCAAAGTCTCTCATCCTAATGGAACAGAGGCTTTAATTACCAAAGTTGGAAATATGATCCTAACCAAAAACTTAACCCTGTATGATGTGCTTGTGGTTCCAGAGTATTGTGTGAGTCTTATGTCTGTTCATAAGATTGCTAGAGATAGCAAATTTGTTGTGGCCTTTGATGAATCTAAATGCTATGTGTTATCTCAGGGTTTGAGGGATGTGAAACTTCTGGGGACTGGTAGACAGTCTGATGGTTTATATTTCTTTGATAAAACTGAAGGTAATTTACCCTCTAGAGACCAACCTTACCTTTTCTCTGGTTTGTCCAAACATTTGTGGCATTGCAGACTTGGTCATCCTTCTGACCAAGTCCTAAAAGTTCTAAACAAAGATCTTGATTTTAAATCCAATGATAATGTGCAGTTTTGTGAAATTTGTCAAAAGGCTAAACAAACCAGAGAACCCTTTCCCTTGAGTGAACACAAAACTTCTGCCCTTGCTGACCTTGTCCATCTTGATGTTTGGGGGCCCTATCGGGTTACCAGTAGAGAAGGATATAGGTATTTTTTTACCATTGTTGATGATTACACCAGGGCTGTTTGGGTTTACTTGCTTAAGACTAAAACTGAAGTGTTTGATTGTGTCTATATCTTCTTTAATTTGTTCAAAAATCAATTCAAGAAAACCGTTAAAATTTTCAGAAGTGATAATGGTACCGAATTTGTGAATAAAAGGTTTAGTGAATTTTGTGTCACTCATGGAATAATACATCAGACCTCTTGTGCATATACCCCTCAGCAGAATGGGATTGTGGAACGGAAACATAGGCATCTGCTTAATGTGGCCAGATCCCTTCTGTTTCAGGGGGGAATTCCCTTAAATTTGTGGTCTGAATGTGTTCTCACTGCTTGTTATCTCATTAACAGGTTACCCTCTTCAGTGCTAAATGGGAATTCTCCTTACAACATGGTTTTTAACAATAAATGTTCTTTAAAGCACCTAAGAACTTTTGGATGTTTGTGTTTTGCTACTGTCCTTAATAATAATGATAAGTTCAGTAGCAGATCTGAAAAATGTGTGTTGGTTGGCTATGCATCTTTTAAAAAAGGTTATAAACTGTTTAGTCTTGAAAGGAAACAATTCTTGTACTCAAGAGATGTTGAATTCTTTGAGAATATGTTTCCCTTTAAGACTAACCCTGTGATTGAGACTTGTCAGGATCTGGATCATACAAACTTTTTCGATAAAGTTGTGTATGAGGATCCTGACATACCCCATGATGAGAAAAACATTAACAAAAAACCATCTTATGATGGAAACAAGTATGCTAACTCTCCTAGTGAAGGCAGAAACTCCTTTCTTGATGGCAGTCCAACAATTGACCTAGTTGAGGATGAGTTGGGGCATCCTCAGGGTTCCAATGGTTTTGCCCCTGAAAATGAGGTGTCAGCTACACTTGAGAATGATAATGCATTATCTGAGGGTACATCTCATAATAGTCCAATCACAGATCATCTTATGATCCCTCAAACTCAACCCACTAGAAGATCTGAAAGATCCTCTACTTTTCCAAACAAATATAATGACTTTGTGGTTGATTCTAAAGTAAAATATGGGCTTGAAAAATTTGTTAGCTATGCCAACCTCTGTTCTGAAAACTTTTGTTTTGTAACCAAGTTAAATAAACTTTCTGAACCAAAAAATCATTTGGAAGCTAGCAAATCTGAGCACTGGAAAGGGGCAATGAACACTGAAATGAACGCGTTATATGAAAATGATACTTTTGAGATTGTTGAATTACCTTGTGATAGAAAGGCCATTGGGTCCAAATGGGTGTTTAAGATTAAATATAAGTCTAGTGGTGAAATTGACAGATTTAAAGCTAGACTTGTTGTTCAGGGGTTCAATCAAAAGGAAGGGGTTGACTTTGATGAGACTTTCTCCCCTGTGGTCAAAATTGTTACTATTCGATGTGTTATTAATTTAGCTGTTCAACAATCTTGGCCCATTTTTCAATTGGATGTTAACAATGCCTTTTTATATGGTGACCTTGAGGAAACTGTTTACATGAAACTTCCTCCGGGTTATTTTGATGAAAATGACAAGAGAGTGTGCAGACTTAAAAAGTCTTTATATGGCTTGAAACAAGCTCCTAGACAGTGGAATGCAAAACTGACTAGCACTCTTCTTGAAAATGGTTTTGTGCAAAGTAAAAGTGATTACTCGCTGTTTACTAAAAATGAGTCTGGTGTGTTTATCGCTTTGCTTGTTTACGTTGATGATATTATTATCACTGGAAATGATCTTGGTGCCATTGATGATGTCAAAAGGTATCTTAAGACCAAATTTCAGATAAAAGATTTAGGCAAACTCAAATATTTTCTTGGCATTGAAGTTATTGAAACTAAGAATGGGGTTTGTTTATCTCAAATGAAATATTGCCTAGATTTATTATCTGAGTTTGGTCTCCTTGCTTGTAAACCTTCTGCTATTCCTTTAGAGCAAAGTGTGTACATCACCTCTGAGCCCACTGACACAGATCCCTTACTTGATAATATCACTGAGTATCAAAAACTCATTGGGAAACTGATTTACCTAACTCACACTAGGCCTGATATTTCTTATGCTGTACACTGCCTGAGCCAATTTATGCATTCCCCTTTAAAGTCTCACTTAAAAATTGCTTTAAAGGTGTTGAGGTATTTAAAAGGATCTCCAGGTATGGGTGTGCATATAACTAAGAATTCTGGGAATTCTTTGAATGCATTTGTAGATGCAGATTGGGCTAAGTGTGTGGTTACAAGAAAATCTGTCACTGGATTCTGTGTTAGTCTCAATGGTTCTATGATTTCTTGGAAAAGCAAAAAACAAAACACCCTCTCAAAGTCTTCTGCAGAAGCTGAGTACAGAGCTTTAGCTTCTGTGACTTCTGAGATTGTTTGGATCCTTAAGATTCTTAGGGATCTTAACTGGGAACACTTTATGCCGGTAAAAGTTTTCTGTGACAGTCAAGCTGCAATTAAGATTGCTGCTAATCCAGTCTTCCATGAGAGGACTAAACATTTGGAGATTGATCTCCATTTTGTTAGAGAAAAGATCTTAACTGGTGTCATTGAAACTGCCAAAATTCATACTGCTGATCAAACGGCAGACATCTTTACAAAGGGTCTTGATAAATCTCAACATTTCAAAATGGTTTCAAAACTGGGTTTGATTGATGTCTTCCAGGCCAAAATTAAGGGGGGATGTTGAAATGTAATTTTGGCCTGGATAAAAGTTGAGGGGCTAATGTTGCATTGTTTATATTTCAGGTTTGTTGCTTTGGTAGTTTGGTGGTCTAAAGATGAGAAGAAAAAGATGAAGGGGGCTTTGTGCTATTTTGGAAGTTGGTTGCTTATCTTGGACTTCTCACCTCACATCCTTGAGTGTGGTATAGCTGTATCTGGTGTTTGAGCCGTTTTCTTGTCCTCTTCTTGGTTTTCATCTTCTGCTGATGATCTATATATATCAGCTCTCCCTCTCCTTGAAGATCATCACAAAAACATTATTCATTCTCTTGTATTATTATTTTGTGTTCCTTGATTAAGATCAAGTATTCGTATAACTGTTTGAGAACAGTTTGGTTGTAAAACTCTTTATCATTAATCTGATTGGGCAATATTAAATTTTCTTACACTATCAATGTTTTTATAAGTAACAAGAGAGTTTTGTTTATTTATAAAGAAAGACAAGTTTCTTATGGCACATAAAGCAAATTAAAGTAACAGTTAAGAGATGCAGCCCAGCAACGAAGGGAACTATTCTTTTGGAAAGATACACATGGGAGGGACCGAGGGATCAACGGACTAGAAAACTAAGTCTGCATTTGTCAAAAAATCTGTCTGCGAAGAAAGGAGTCCCATTTGTTGTGTTAGCTGCTGCACCTGTCCAATTGGACGACTTGCATTTTCCAAAGGTTTGTCTTCACTTCCCTGCATCAGATAGTCATCGAATGGTGGGACTGAATCCATATCATGGATAGTATCAACCTCCGGGTTGGGCTGAAGAAGTTGGTCACATGATGGCTCAAGTCCAGCGATATACTTATCCATCTCAACCAACAAATTGCTATTCCATTCCTCATCAGGATTAAGCAGAAAATTCTCAATGTCTGATGGAACCATGTCCGGGCCAATAAATGAATCATTAGGCACCATGTCTAGGTCATCTGGTGTACTAGTGTAAGGCAATTCTTGACCATCACCTAGTGGGCTTGCAACCACCTCAATGTCTGACGGAACCATGTTCGGGCCAATGAATGAATCATTAGACTCCATATCTAGGTCATGATCAGGTATATAAGGCAAAGTTGCAACCATATCAGAATTTGCTTCAAGTGATGGAAATTGGTCTCCAGTGACTTCTGGCAGAAACAACTGTCCTTGAACCATGACTCCCGGGCCACTACCTTCACTGAAAGTTTCTAATGGAGGCGAGGAGTTACCAAGTGTAATCATTGGTAGGTATTTAATAATCTGACTATGAGGTGACTCGTTATGCCCATTTGAAACGACGCCATTCTGCTTCAGTCTGCGTTTTTTGCTGCCTTCTTTTATGAGTTTGGTGCTCTCATTTTGGTGTTGTACAAAGTGAGACAAGAAACTAGGGTTATTAACTGCCTTGGCTAAAAAGGACATCATTTGTTGTTGTGTTTGTTCCATACCTTGAAGACGCTGCGCCATTAATTGCATTTGGTTATCAAGTGTTTGCTGTTGTTGCCTTAGTCTGACAAGTTCCTGCATCAGTACGTTTTTGTCTCTTTTTAGCCTTTCGACTTCCTCTTCAAGACCAAATTTCCCGAGTTCAACACATGCACCTATTGATGAGGTTTGTTGGTGTGACTGTTGAGTGTGTCCTGAGGCGGGTATACGCCGAACAATGGTTTTCAGTAGGTGTTTTTGGCCTCGTAAAAATCCCTCGTTCGCATATTCCCAACGATCGGGATCAACTTTTCTAAATCCATAAGTATTAAGCTGTTTAACAAAGCTGGGAAATTTATCATGCTTAAAATACTTGGGTAAAACAAATTTGAACTCAGCTAGATCACGAACAATAAAACTATTATTAGTACTACTCCATGAAACAACGTTATCAGTCGAAGGATCATCGACCATGTCATATGTTTTTACTAAAAACGGCTGCGGTGCATTCTCTGTCAGCATCGGGACAGGGACCGGTGGTGTGGGGGCAGTGGGGGCATTGTTGGGTTGGGGATTGGGGTCCATCTTAAGGGTTTATTCTCGTTTTTCTTCTTTGTGTGTCTCTCCTTCACGTATGTGATTCGAGCAGGGTTTTTACAATATATCGATCGATTGATGTAGAGAGGGAAGGGTACAGCGTTTATTTGTGATATTATCACGGAATATATAACTATATAAGAGATGTTTATATAGTATATTTTTGGGCTAAGGAGGATGTACATGCATGGCCCATTAAGTTCTATTTAATTACACGATATATTCAAGGAAAGTAGTAGATACGAATATAGTTAAAAGTTTATGTTGATTTATTAACACTCTTACGTGATTTCGATAAATTTATTAATATAAATAAAGAGAAAATTTCATTCAGGGACACTTATTTCTCCGAGACACTAATTGCAACCATCTATCTAATTCAATTGGTCACCAGTCCTCCGGCCTCACCTTATTGCACAATGCCTAAGTGGTGAGGAGCCTCACCCTTCGTCCCATTTTTCTGCTTCTCGTGACAAGGGATGGGGTACGTTACAATGGGGTGGCACGCGACAAGGTGCAACTAAAGGTGACCGGTCACACCCATTGTGACCAGCCTAAGGACTGACAATTAATTTGTGGCAGCAATAACGATTGACAATGAATTTTAAGGTTTTTGTTTCTGGATGCAAATTATTCTTGATAAAAAATATAAAATAAAATAAAAAAATGAGATAGTATGATCGATCGTCTATATCACTATATATATGTGGCATTTTCGGGATATATTTTAGGAATTATGATTAGATTATGAACAAGTTTATGGTTATTAAATTTAAGATAGTAGGGTTTAGGGAAATTTTTACAATAATCTCAATATATTTTAGGAATTATGATTAGATTATGAACGAGTTTGGATATGCTTATTTCGGATCACTTAGTAGTTTGAAATAAGTTGTGGATACATAGTTTAAATTAACACTATGTGAATGGTTTGTTTTGCATATCTTAGTTGCGAGTGTTTGGGATTGCTAAACGGCTTATGCTTATAAGCTGAAACATATGATGAGCTTATTGTAAACATAGCTTGTGATTTTGAATCCATGAAGTCTGAAATAGTCAAACATATAAATCTCAAACTGCAGACTCAAAACAACTTACCATGACTGAAAATAGCTACATTTGCCCTAAAATAAGAAGATAAACTACTCTTAAGATATACACTTTAATCAGATAAAGTGTTCAAGAAACACCATGTGAGATAAGCTGTTTAAGAGTGTAGATAAGGATAAGCTCTCCTGAACTGCAAGAATTAGTAAAAAAAAATTTTGCATTCAAATCTGAGTGTTTTATTAAAGCGGTGAGGCGGCGTACATGTGAGTCAAAAAGGCTCACCCTCCCTGCCTACCTAAACAGGGAAAACCTCATCCGTTCACCCGTTCTATCTGAGTGCTTTATTAACTAGTCAGTGAGATTATAAGTCATTAATTTCCCAAAACATATATGCCAAGTATAAATACAATTAGGTAGCTACCATAAGGTTGATTTTGACAGATTGTGTTTGAAGATGTATATCCTGCTCAGGATTCAAGCACTCTTAAACAACTAAAAGATTTAAGCACCAAACGAGGACATGTTCAATCTATTAATTCATTCATTCCGATTACACAAGTAAATGCCAGGGAAATGTCTTGGGGATCAGCTTCTCAATATGAACAGGTAAGTATTTTTAGATATTTGACGAATAGTAGAACGTTGTTTGAAGCAGCATCCTGAATTCAAGTGTTGCTATATTTATGGTACTTTTTATTGTTCTTACATTTCAGGATATCCAAAAACTAGAAAGATATCTGCCATTATTACATAACTTGGTTCATCATATCGATTCTATTGGTGATAAACCACTGTCTATTCAAATGACTCAAAACTTGGAATAAGCTGGACTAGTCCTCTTACGCTTAGTCCTCCTAGTTCTTCTTTTCTCGCTGACGCTGACCTCAGGGGTCCAAAGTCCTTTCAAATTGATAATCTGCGTTTTGAGCTTGGAATCGTTCTGTTTTTTTTTATGGTGCAATGCTTCGAGAATGGGGTTCACAAGTTCTATCCACCGGTAAAAGAACAATTTTCTTGAATAATTCCTTTATTTAAAGATGCACAAAGTTCTGAATGTCCACCAGAAGCAACTATTCCTGTTTCATATGTTATGAGTCTCATTTGCTTGGCTGAGTCGCAGATCAGCTTTCAAGTGTCATCTTTTATCTATTTCAAACAAACATATCAATCATTTTTCTGTGATTTTCTAACTTAGAATACAAAAGTCTACAGTGAAGGCTAAAGAGCAAAAACCTGCTGACATACTTTTATCAAAGTTGCATTATGGCGTTGTAAAATATTTTGATTCGGCCATGATTTTTTATAGTACAGCAACCAAGGAATGCAAAAATTTCTCACCAATCTTGATGGTATGTATGATATATTTGACTAAAACATACTGTGAATCCATTTATTCAGCTGTGTTGACTACTTGTGTAGGAATATATTTCATGCTACAAAGTGCTATACGAGTTAAAAACTTACAAGTACATGCCAGAAGCTGTAAAGGCCGAGAAAAAAACTGGAACGCAATTGCACTTCTTGGTAAGGCATTAAATAATGAGCAAATTAGTGTGGGTAGGACTAAATCATGTCAAAAGGTCATTAAACAAGATGTCGACACTTTGAAAGATATGCTGAAAGAGTATGAAAAGAAGAGAATGTTTGTACACGAAATAATTCCTTTTTATCACGAGTTGCCATCATTAGAAGGAAAAATGATCATGGATAGCATAAAATATGGTCCTAAAAGATTGGAGGGAACTCTTGCATTCAAGATATAGACTCATTAAATTTAGGAAATGCAAGGTTTAGTGTCTTTAGAATTCTCATAACATTGTCATTGCATTAGAAATTCCTCTATTAACTGCTAATCCAAACACAGTTTTAAAGTTTATATTTCTGTATGGGGCTGTTCAAATGTTTGTGTAGGTGCTTCATTTTTTTTTTGGTAACAATGGTTATCGACCTTTTACTAATTCACGGAATTTAAGGCCACCGCCACACAAACTCAAACCGGGTAAAGCACTAAAGACCCCCCCCCCCCCCCCCCCCCCCCCGGCCCCCCCTTTTTGTGAATAATGGCATGGCCACTTCATAGTTGTTTGCTTCGAGCAAGAACTCCTTTAACTGCTTATTGCATGTTTTAAAGCGGATGAGCAATACCAAGAATTCAACTAAAAATAACTTATATATAATTGATCCGTTGTTATAAAGAATAAACACCTATTTTTTATACGATGGAAACCCCACCGATACAATGCTGGTGACCTGGCAGGAATAAACGCTTTAATTTAGCATGTGTTGAAAGAAGTGGTTCATGCTTACAGATTATGTTTTGCTAAGCAAGGCTTACAAGTATCTAGTGATATTAGCTAAGTCAAAGCAGGCAGATTGAGGGATTTGGGGCAGAGGCTAAAAGGTAAAAGCTTATGGTATATTTCCCTTATTTGTAACCAGGTTTATATTTGTGTCGACAATATAGTATGATGCCACACAGAAAATTATCCAGGTTTATATTTGTCTCATCAACACATAAAAATCCACCTAAAGTAATATGTGAAGCCATTTTTTTATAAGGAAAACTAACATAAAATTCTCTAATTTATTTGTCTCTACATCATTTCAATATATGACTTATTTCATCAGTAAATCAAGCCTATTGAAAGTCTTAAGCCTATACAATATATTGCAAACCTCATCAGTAAATAAACGGGTATTATAGTAAAACAAGAGGACCAAACACTAGAGATGGAAATATCGATACATGGGCTGATTTGGGTTATAATATATAAACTGTCTTTAGTGGGATAGATGGGTTGACACTCATCACATGAAGAAGGAAGTTCAAATTTATGTAATTCATGAAGGATGGCGACAAAGCACAAGTGTATCTTACTAACACAAGTGTGTCAACTGCCCCACTGTTACACAACCACCAAGTTTCCACTGAGTGGATGAAAATGAGGACACCTGCCACCTTTAGTGTCTGTGGCTCTCGTACATGAGGATGTCTAATTAAGAAACGATATCTGAATGGAGATGAAGAAGATGTTTAACTAATAGTAGAAGTCAACAATAGTTAAGCACATAATGTATCACCCTTAATGCATGTTTCTACCTTTGAAACATTTGCTTCTCAGGATCCCTACCCGTACGTGTGTGCAAAAAGATAGCGCAATGGAGGCTATCAAACAAAAACAAAACTAAATAATCCAAGAAAAGTGTTGTCAAATGACTAAAATAGAGATAAAAAAAGCAACTCAAAACCAACATCATCGGTGACAAGACAAACTTAGAATCCATCAATGTTTTTATAAGTAACAAGCTAAGAGAGTTTTGTTTATTTATAAAGAAAGACAAGTTTCTTAAGGCACATAAAACAAACTAAAGTAGCACTTAATTAGAGATGCAGTAGTGTAGTTTGTAAAAACTATGAAAGTTTGCCTCGAACAAAACATTGAGGCGTTGGCAAGGGAGGAGGAGGACGTCCGCGTTTGTCAAAAAATCTGTCTCCGATCTTAACCTATACAGTAACAAAAAACTTTATCAATTCTTGTTGATAGAAAAAAAAATAATAAAAAATAAATATTTTCGAAAAGAAAAAGCTCGTGCATGATATGAGAAAGCTCACCTTTGTTTCCATCTTAGAAGTCATAGTTGGACCAAAAAGTCTATTATTTGCACCATAAGTTTCTGGATTCGACCCTGGAAAAGGAAGTTTGCGTTTGTCGAAAGTTCTGTCTCCAATCTTAACAGCATACTATACAGTAACAAAAAAACTTGATCAATTCATGTTGATAGAAAAAAAAATTAAATACTTTCGAAAAGACAAAAGGGCATATTTGATATGAGAAAGCTCACATTTGCTTCAATTTTAGAAGCCATATCATCTACTGGTTGACATTTACATGATCTCATGTACTTAGTCATCCCACACCCAGTGCATCTAGGTGTCATAAACTTCGGCACATTGTCTGATTTCATAAAGCAAAAAAGATGTATAATTAAGCGACATATTGAAAAAAGAAGAAAAAAAAAAACAAAGAGGTAAAATTACTCATACCCATGGGCGGCGGCATCCTGCTGAGTAGTTCTTGCAAGCCTAAAGCAATTCACCAATTTATACATATAATTAGATCTAAGATAAAATTTATAAACAGATTATTAACTACAAACAGACAAACGTAAGACAATATGTCAACTGAAAAAGAGTAAAACAAATCATCTTCAACTAACAAAAAAAAAAAAGGTTCAATAGTTGGCATTTGAAATTAATATCATCAAAAGTACCATCATCACCACGATTATTCTTCTCCTTATGTTCTTGAGGATTAGACAATGACAACTTTGGGAGTTGGTTTGATTCTGCAAGTAGAATTGCATGCAAAATTTATTATCAGAATAATCATATGTGCACAACATTAATAACAAACCAACCAAGAACAAGATTACTCTATCAAAATATAAAAAGCTTTAAAAGGGTTATGTTTTGGTTTTCAATGAAAGAACACGATCAAATAAACACCTACCTTGTTTGAAAATATCCATGACAATAGAAAAATAAATCGATAACAAAAACGAATTTTGTGTTTCGGATTATTTTTTAAAACACTAAGAAATAGTAAGAACCGAATAGATTAATGGGTTGTGTTTGTATTCGTGGTTTAGATTAAATAAGAGGAAGAAAAAGATAATACTAGGGTTTCGATTGTTATAAAAGTTGAGTGGGGGTTCTTATAACAAATTAGGGAGCTGAATATTTGATATTAAAATTTTGGGCTGAGATTGATTTTGTTATTCTTAGCTTGGCTGAAATTTTGTTTCCTTAAAATTTAGCTACATAACTATTTGTTGTGAAACTGAGAAAGATAAATTTATAATCGTAACACGTTTGTTAGGCTACAAAATGACGAGAAGTACGTGGAAAAGAGTGTGAGGAATAGAAGACAGATTGAAAATGTTTTTCAAGAAAAAGAAATATATCTAATTGGATAGTATTCTCTTTTAGACAATGAGAAATATTATAAACCAAAGTTCAACAAACAAAAGAAGAAAATGAAATATTTGTGATTAAATTTTTGAAGTGAATCAAACACTTATGGAAACAAATTAAAAGAATCTCTTTCTAATATACAAATTTGGAAAATGAAGATGGTTTGTCGAAAAGAATCAAAAATTCAAACTTATTTGGACAAAATCAGTGATCTTAAAGACAAACTTCACAAAACGAATCAAACGCGACAAAATCTTCACATGATCATGCCTTCAAAGAACAAGATTTATAATGGAATACAAGGTTTAGTCTTGTTAAGTTTTTTTCAAATGCACTTATGCACATGGTCAATCTATATTTCAGTTTTCGTGAACTATTTCTTAGTTTTCTATAACCATCATGTTAACTCCCTATTCTTCTCTAGAAAAGAATACGACACATTACCACCGTAAATTTCCTTTTTTCATAGTGTCCAAGGTAAATCCATGTTTATTTTAGCATGAAAAAAATAACTGTTATTTACAGGAAATTGCTAAAAAAAAAAAAAAAAAAAAAAAAAAAAAACAAACTCAAAGGGCTAATGTTTTAAGTATTTAAACACACATTAATTGCTTATATTTTATGTTTTTATTAACTAGCAGGGTACCCGTGCATTGCAGCGGTGGGTACCCTAAAATAAAATTTTCCGGTGAATCATGCATTTTAGTTTATTATGTTCTTTTTGACAATAAATTTACGGATATCAAGAATTTCGTATGTCTCGTGCCCGTTCAGGCTCGAACCCGTTGGCCCGTGCCTGTTCGGGCTCGAGCCCGTTTGGCCCGCGCCCGTTGCCTGTTCGGGCTTAATTTTTGTATAATATGCTTTATTATTTGTATTAGTGAAATTTAATGGAGGATTGTGTTTAATTTGGTTGTACAATATGTTTGATAATTTGTATTTCTTATGTAAGAGGTGTTTTAATAACTGTATTAATTGTATTTATTGACCAGTTAATTAATTGACTAAATTGAATAGCATTAATGTCGTGTTTACACTATGCTTCTTGTCTTGTATGAAAATTATATGCATTAAAGTGTTGTACACTATGTTTCTTTTCTTGTAAGTAATAGTCATTAATAACATTGACCACTTTAATAGCATTAATGTTGTAAGTCTGAAAATAAGTATGAAAATTACATCATGCTTATTTTTTTTGGGTAAAGGGGAGTAATCCTGCACCCTGGTAAATATATTAAGACCAAAACGTTTGAGTACAAATGGAATGTGGCTGAATACCACATTAACCTCAAGCAAATACAGCTTGATAGACAACTGACCTAGAGCTTCTGACATGCCAAAAGCTCATGACAACTCTAGAAACAAAAAGAACCTAGACCAAAAACAAATCAAGCTAACCAGCAGCATCATCCGTGAAAGAAGAACTTCCACCATAAGCAACATTAGGGAATAAATTAGCTGATTCATCAAACATGTTATCAACACAATCATCTTCACCATCTTCATCAGTAGCTAGAACATCATAATGGTTGGATGTAGACACTTCACCCCCCTTAGAGGAGAGACCTTTAGACTTCAACTTAGATGACGATGTAGGCACACTACTAGTAGCTACCTTTTTAGGTTCACTAGTAGTCTTCTTTGGCTCATACCTGATAGTCTGTTTGACAGAAGTACCAACAATACCAGGCTGGCTTTTACCTTTTTTCTTCTTACGACTCACCTTTTGGAAACCATCATAAGCAGGAGGAACCACATTTGAAGTAGTAACAACAGGGGGAGTAGTCTCTTTGTTAGTACAATGTTCATAGATGTGCCCAAAAATCTTACATAAAGTGCACCTAGGAGGCCTCCATTCATATTCAACCCGGATAGATTCTTTAGTAAAACCATCCCCTGTAAGAGAGGGGACACCAATAGTGATAACTTCTACGCGCTCATCCATTGAACCCACTTCAATTAAACACCGAGCAAAACTGCTTCAACCCCAAGAATCCTTGCACATAGAACTTGTGTACGAATCCAACATAATAGGTTTGCCAATAAATGAAGCAATCAAGTTAATACCATCATCTTCAAAGACTTGGAGAGGCACATCATGTAGTTTAACCCATATCGGAATGCGAGTCAACTCTTCCTTACATAAGCTAGTACCAATAGACCATTTCTTGAGAATGATTGGAGATTTACGAATCATCCAAGGTCCATTTTCCAAAACAGATTCTAAACCAGCTTGAGTATCAAATTTAAAAAAGAAAAAACCTTTGTCATTCATCATGATCTTTTTCAAACCATACTTAGCCCAATTATTCTTAACATAGTAATCAACCACAGGAAACGCCATTCTATTACCAATAAAATAGCCATAAAGAGTGTGCTCAAGGCGCGCACTAACCTTTTCAACTATTCTTCGAGGAATAGACACATTAACACCTTCACAAACAGCCTCAGCAACCAAAGAACTAGAATTAGTTGCATTAGTTGTATTAACCTCCACGTAGTCATTAGTTGTAGTATCTTTGCCACTCACATAGACATCCATTAAACCACTCATAGCCTCATACACTTGTGAACGCGTTTCACAATCCAAATTAGGCCACATCGGATATTTACCCGCTTCAATATCCTTAAGGAATAAATCAAGATCAATGGCAGATTTAATCGAAACACCCAACACCCCTTTAATAGTATCGTGTTTACACTTGATAGACTCACGGATGTTATCAACCTGAACATGAGGAGATGTATCACAAGAATTTACAGCTATAGGTTCCGTCGCCACACCTGTAACATCCTTAGATTTAGACTTCTTCCTCATGGTCACCTTTGACAAATCAATAGTAGCACTGTTATCATCAGCCATTCTAGCATCAATATCGACCTTAGGAAGACCCACATTCTCCATAACAATAAATAAAAACAAGAAAAAATCGAAACCCTAATTCTGCGCTAAGAATAAAACCCTAAGAACCACGTCAATCTTAAAACGAGAGCCTCAACAAATCGTTAAAGCATGCATTAAATACCACACAGACTAACCGACTTTCATGATTGATTCGAATAAGGAAGGAAAGTCGATTAAAGAACCAATAAAAAACCAGCGATTAGACCAAAACCCTAAGGAAACCGAAACCCTAATTCAATCAAGAATGAATCCGAATAAAAACAATGTTATTAGACTGAATTAAACAAGTTAATCGTCAGAAACACGATTGTTATAAGGATTAGAACAAGACTGGAAGAATAGAGATCGATTTAGGATGTTAGGGTTAGAGGAAAAATCACCATTGTCGCCAGAGAGATACGTGGGTACATCATGCTTATTTTGTTGTACATTATGTTTATTTTGTTGTAAGTCTGAAAATTTTATGCATTAAAGTGTTGTACTTGTAAACCATGCTTAATTTCTTGTAAGTCTTAAACTTTTGGAGAGAGAGTCATCTATGCTTTATATGTAGTACATATAACTATCAATCCTCTATATATGTCAACCAACTTTAGCCTTTAAGTTATTTTTAGCGAACTCTTAGACTGGGCGTAATGGTGAGCTTCCATAGGCGCGGTCACCACTGCCACATTAGCAAAAATCTTCTTCATAACCAAGTCAATGTAATAAGGCGACCGAAATCATCACAAAAACATACTCCGCTTAAACATAAATATACCCCACAAAAGAATTTAATAAATACGCACTCACATACAACAAAGAGGGGAGAAATCGGTCGTGTAGTCGACTGAATCTTGCCTAAAGTTCCTTAGGATGCGTCCTTCAATTGGGGTGTAATGGAGGTGACCAAGTATGACTGAAGGTGATCAAATGCAGATGACCATCTATTACGGGTGGTCTTATATATTTATTCAACAAAGTGTACAAAAAGGCAAAAAGCAAAAAACTAATTACCAAACAAGATCACTAACATACCCCTTTTAGGAAAACAAACTAATTTTCTTCATTTTACGAAAATGGACAGCGTGCCACCCAGCAAAAGCACGCTGCGCTTATGGAATTCTTGAAAAACACAAAGCTGACACTTTCAATTTTCATTATAATCTTTAAAAGAGATGAATGTTTGAGGGTAATATTTACTAAATCCAAACTATGTTTCAATAGCTACTTATGTCTTATACATTTACACGTTTGATATGGAAATAATAACTTTTGGCTTGTAATTAGTAACTGCTCCGTAGCAATTATTGAAGCAGGTTGAAACCAGCACACAACCTCAATTATTCATTCTATTTAGCTAAACGAATCACGCTTATGAAAGGTGTGCACGATTTGATGAGGCGCACGGGTGTTTGTTTCTTATGTTCTTTTCTGGTATTTGATGCACGAAGGTGTATGGGTGCGCGCAGCTTTGGTGTTTGACACTTGGATGTGTGTTAGCAAATGATGCGTGATTCATAAATAAATGAAGTGCACCTAGTTAATTTATGCACGCGAATTGGACAAGTGATGACTCATAGTTGTTGATGAACCACGTTTCATATATCTAACGGAGGCTACCGCTGAAAGTCAATTTTAATAACATACAAGTGTGCGATTCTTTTTCGTAAAAGAGGGTTATAAATGATTCATATCACTAATTTTCTCGAAAGAACATTGATTGACATAACTAATTGGTAAGTCTAATAGTATGTCTAATTTATATGGCATAATCATGTCAATGACAACAAAAATCCCGCATTTTCAAAACAATCACTTGCCAAAATAAACATATCCCACTCAAGATATCAAAAACAAACATTATAAAACGGACTTAACAAAATCGGCACATCGAGCAAAAGCATTTGCTCACCCCTCCTAATTGCTCGCCACTATTGCTAATGACAAATGATATCCTTTGTAAAAGACAAAATACACAGAGAGCAAATTGCTCGCCGCTATTGCTAAATGACAAATGATATCCTCGCTAAAAGACAAAACACAGAGAGAGCAAATGCTTTGCTCTCCCTCCAAATTGCTACCCGGTTAAAACTTACATAACAAGTGTTTGGTGTTTGATAAAGAACAAAAAAGGAGGGCGAGCAAAACCATTTGCTCGTCGTTTCGATTTTTGTAACTCTCTTTTTGAGGGTCCATTTTGGTAATATATATATTCGTTTAAAAAATTATATGTTTTCAAAAACCAATAAACCACTATCACTTTCATTTAGTTACGATAGTAGTCATATTCTTATGGTGTGCCTGGTTAGTAGTGGGGAAAGAGAATGCAAAAAAATGAGTGATGGTGGGTAATCAATCATTTACCCTCCAATTTACTTTATAATTGTCCATTACCCATATTACCCCCTCCAACCATACACCTTTAGGGTGCGTTTGGTATCTTTTTATGGAAATGAGGGAATCATAGTGGTAATGATTCTAAGGGAGTGCTTGGTGAGGGGTTAAGGGAGGTGGGGAATGGGTAAATGATTGATTAAAGGCCCACATCTCTCATTGTTTGTGCTTGGTTAGTAAGGGGCAAAGGTATTGATTACCTACCTCACTTATTCCTTTGCATTCCTTTCCCCACTTTGAACAAGCGAAGTGTTTGGTTAACATGAGGGACCCACATTACATGGGAATGAAACATGGATATTCTCCATACTCCATAGGAGTCCAAGAGGAGAGGAATGACTTTATCATAGACGAGGGGCCCACCACTACTATCAAACTCTTACCCATTATGATTTACGAGAGCATGCCAAACGCACTCTTAATCAATCCATTTCGCATTCCTCACCCCTGAAAGGCTGAACCCCACCTAGCACACCCAAATCATTACCCTTCTCGAAAATCAAACAATCAAACTGTATATATAGCCCCCTAGTCATAATCCACATGCCCAGGTCAGCAACAGCCACCGTCAAAAAACATCCAGCTCAACATCTTTGACTCTTCTTCCTTGCGGTGTACTAGCGCACACCATATCTTTCCTCTTTTTTCTCTAATCTCAAAACAAAAAAAACAAAAAATAAATTCTTCAGTCGCCATTACAACAAACACACACTAAATTCTCTGTCTCTCTTTCTCTTAACCAAAGAAATAAATAAATAAATAAATAAAGATCTGTTAGTTAAAAATATATCCTCCTAAAATTTTAGGTCAGTCAGTTTGTTCATTCATTTCAGTTTATAATATTCGTTGATTAGTTCTTTTTAGATCTGTTTTTTATGCCAAAATTTTGATGTTTATTTAGGCTGATTACCGTGTTAATTGTTGAATTTGAATGATTGATTGATTCGTTTGTGATTATGATAAGTTAATTGATGTTTTAGGTGAACTGTGTTATTTTGATAAGTTCGTTCATGTTGTTAGGTTGATTTTAGTGTTAGTTGCTGAGTTTGATTGATTCATTTGTGATTATGATTAGTTAATTTGATGTTGTTAGGTTGATTATTGTGTTAGTTGTTGAATTTGATTGGCGATTTTGATGAATTAGTGATATTTTAAGCTGCGTTAGTGATTTTGATGAATTAGTTGATATTTTAGGCTGCGTTAGTGATTTTGATGAATAAGTTGATGTTTTAGGCTAGTTAGATTGCTGCGTTAGGTTTATTATTGTGTTAGTTGTTGAATTTGATTGGCGATTTTGATGAATTAGTTGATGTTTTAGGCTGCGTTAGTGATTTTGATGAATAAGTTGATGTTTTAGGCTAGTTAGATTGCTGCGTTAGGTTTATTATTGTGTTAGTTGTTTAGTTGTTGAATTTGATTGGCGATTTTGATGAATTAGTTGATGTTTTAGGCTGCGTTAGTGATTTTGATGTTTTAGGCTAGTTAGATTGCTGCGTTAGTGATTATTGGGTTAGTTGCTGAGTTTGATCGATGATTATGATAAGTTAATTCATGTTTTAGGTTATCTATTTTGATGTTGTTAGGTTGATTATTGTGTTAGTTGTTGAATTTGATTGGCATGTTAGTGATTTTGATGAATTAGTTGATGTTTTAGGCTAGTTAGATTGCTGCGTTAGGTTGATTATTGTGTTAGTTGTTGAATTTGATTGCCATCTTAGTGATTTTGATGAATTAGTTCATATGCGTTAGTGATTTTGATGTGAAAATCAACATGCTAATTGAAGTTTTCGCCTTTTAGGTCATGTTCGTGTTGCCGATTTTGATGAATTAATTATAAAATTCTCAATTGATTGCTGCCTAAGTGATTTTTAACGAATTGATATGAAAATCCGGATGTTAGTTGATATTATAGGTTAGTTATTAGGTTAATTCCTGGATTTGAATGATATCCGTGTTCGTGATTTTGATGTGAAAATAAGAGGTTTTAGAATTGTAAGTGTTAATGATTTTGATGAGTTAATTGATGTTTTTTTAAGTTATTTGTCTAGTTTGATTGGCTTGTTAGTGATTATGACGAGTTTATGCGAAATTATAATGCTCGTTATTGAGTATGATTGTTACGTTACTGATTTTGATGAGGGTATATGAAAATTCTCATTGTTCAATTTGATTGCTGTGTTAGTGATTTTGATGATTTTATGTGAAACAAGATGTAATGTGATGTTTTAGACCGGTTATTTTGTTAGAGTTAGTGATTTTGATGAATTTATGTGAAAATCCGGATGTTAATTGCCATGTTAGGTCATTATGCTAGATATTTTGGTGATGTTTTAGCCTTTTAGGCTAATAAGTATGTTAATTGTTTAAGTTGATTGTTATTTAGCTTACGATAGTGATTTGATGAGTTTTACATGAAATATATATTCTAGGTCAACTATTGTGATTATTGTTAAGTTTTGTTGTTACGTGAGTTATTGTGATGAATTTATGCGAAAATCCGGATGTTAGTTTATGTGTTGTTTACGTGTAATTGCTCTTTGTGATCTTAATGAATTTATTGATTTAATGTTTGTAAACCTGTGAATGATGATTGAAGCAAGTGTAAATTTGTGTTTAGGGTTTTGATTGGAGAAATGTCGACTCGAAAGGAGGAAGAGAGGAATGAAAAAACGATACGGAGTCTTATGAAACTTCCTGAGAATCGGAGGTGTATTAACTGCAATAGTTTGGTACGCGTTTTAATCATCTTTTTTTTTTTTTTTTTTTTTTTTTTTTTTTTTTTTTTTGGTACTATAGTGATGCAGCATGGTTTAATGTTGATGATTCGTAATCTAACTTTTGGTTACTTGGAGTTTGTGCGTTACTTTAAATCTTGCAAATAGATTCCAGCATCAGAATTTTGAAATATTACGAATATATGCTGTTTTGGAAGCAAAATCGAGGACAATAAGTAGATGCGTGATGCATTTTATATACTATTTTAGAAGATGTTAGCATTGGGAAATTTATTCTAGTTTCAGGACGGGGGTGGGTGGTAATATTGACATGGTTACAGTGCTAATTATTTGGGACTTAACAGATTGGTTATACAATCTGAATTTAGGTTCTTTCATTGTTGACTCGTCTTTGAAAGGAGTTAGATAATGTTGGTCATTGTCTCTGGCTATTATGTTATTAAATCCAGTTATGTTGGAACACAAGTAAGAGTATGTTTGCTAGATATTTTGGTAGTAGTGGTGTGCATCTTATAGCCCAAAAACTACCGTATTCAAAAGATAATAGGTCTGACTAATAATCGATGTTAAATAGCAAACTTATTGACGCTACTTAGTTTATTAGCTATGGACCATGTCGAGCTTGGATCACATACAATCATTACAGACAAGACGAGCTTGATATTGCAATTTAGCAAGGCTGTCAAACTTGCGAGTTTGCACGTAAGATCGTACGATCTTACGTGCATACCAGTCAAAATCGTGTAGGATCGTAGTAGGATCGCATCTGAGGTAGGATCGTAAGTAAGATCGTAGGATCGCACGTAAGATCGTAGGATCGACACGCGATCCGAGTTCACTTTTTTTTTTTTTTTTTTTTTTTTTTTTTTTTTTTTTTTTTTTTTAATCTTTTAAGTCCATCCCACTAGCTTAGGCCAAAAAAACAAACGTGTGTTTTACTAATGTCTAATGAGTAAACCACTATTGTTTCAGCTTCTAAATAGATTATAGTTTATATATAGTTTTCTACTTTTCTAAATAGATTATAGTCTAAAAGTGTTCAATAGTTTAATTTACTTTACTTTACTGTGATTAAACTATTCAAAGGGTATGTTTTGGAATGCCACTTATGAAACGTTTGTTTTCTTGAAATCATGTTGATGGCTCGTATATTTTGAGACATTTAGGACCTATGTTATGTAATATTATTCCACTAAATTGTTAATGTAACGATTGAAACTTGACTTTTTGTGTTTTACTATTACTTTAGTGTTTGAAATTTGAACTTTGTCATTTTCAAGAGGATATTATATGAATTTATCTTTGACCTTGAGTAGAAATGTAAAACAGTTTGACTCGTATATCATTTGTTTACAAAATATGACAAATTGGTAGGATCGTAGGATCGCGATCCGATCCTACGATCTCGATCTTGCAAAGACAAAAACGATCCTGCGCGGGATCGCGATCTTGACAGCCTTGCAATTTAGGCTCAGTTGATGTGTAAGCGAATTTTAATAAGTTGGTTTCCATGTATGAACACTGAAAGCATTCTAATAACTCAATAACTACGCTCGATATCCAGAATGAGTCATCTATATAGTGCGTTCTGGTCTATACTGTTAGGTATAGTCAAGGAGAGAAGATCAGTTAATGTGCAAGCATGTTTTAATATAAGCTGGTTTCCATATAATGAACTCTGAAAGCAATGTAATACCTCAATAACTATGTCTGGAATTCAGTATCGGTCATTTATATAGTGCAATTGATGTCCATACATAAATATGCCAGGCTATCTCATCAGTCCATACATAATGAATGGAGTACAAGTGTGACCTACTGCCTAGTGTAGGATATAAGTGTAATTTAACCATCCAGAGCTACTACTGTACTCAGTAAGTTACATTTATGTGTATAGCCTGCGATTGATCTCCACTGTTACATTTACTACCAAGATAGATCTCCGGTGCATGTTTCTGCATCATTTGTGTACATCAAAGTTGGTCAGAATTGCCCATTTCATATTTGAGATGCACAACACCTCATATTCCACAGAGCATGAGTTATATCCTCGTGCACTTCGGCACTTCCCTGTTCTGCCCAATTTGACACTACATTATGATTGAAATCCACCCCTTGACGTCTAATAACTAGTTAAAGCGAATCTGTTGTTTTTAGTAGTAGTTAGGTGACAGATCATGATATATAACCACTACCCTTCGGTGCTTTTAAACCCTAGATATGGTCTAATCGCTTAACATAGATCATATAACAAGAATACGCTTCAGACTCTGGAACATTACATTGCACATTATTTTAGCCTTTTGTCATAATCAATAATTGTGTACAAGCCTTAGGCTGAAGAATGTAATAATAGTTACTCTCATTTCTGCTATGCCAACCAAAAATATTTGGTTTCAGTATTAAAGTTTATTAATATTGACCCTGTTGTTGCTAGATCGTCTAACTAATAGTTTATTTGATATTTAGCATATTTTTTAGTTTGACCATTGAACATCAGAAATCTTGATCCTGATACATCTTGTAATTTTCATGTTGTTTTGCTTAATAGGGGCCCCAGTATGTATGTACAAACTTCTGGACATTTGTTTGCACAACTTGCAGTGGCATACAGTAAGTGCCACCTTCCATGATTGAAAATGAACTGCCTTCTTTGGAAGATATGTATCCAGTTAGGAAAGTTATCTAAACCGACTCCATACTCAATTCATGCTTGTTTCTGATTTCTACAGCCGCGAATTCACACATCGGGTAAAATCTGTGTCGATGGCCAAGTTTACTTCTCAAGAAGTTAGTGCCCTTCAAGGAGGTGGAAATGCGGTAATGAATCACTTATTTGCTTTTAGCTTTAATCTACACTAGTTATCCAATTTTGACCCCTTTGAATTGCAACAATAGAGTGCTAAGGAAATATATTTTAAAGAATGGGATGCACAACGCCAATCCTTCCCTGACAGCAGGTCTGTGGTCATGAATCTCATGCAATGTTTTGCTTATCGATAAAAACTGCAATTCTGAGTTTTTCATGCTTCCAGTAATGTAGAGAGACTTCGGGACTTCATCAAGCATGTCTATGTTGATAGGAGATACTCTGGTGAGAGAAGCTCTGACAAGCCTCCAAGAGCAAAAACGGTATGCCCTTTTAACTATCTAAACAAAGCAACTCTTAAAACATGTCTTATGAATATATAGTAGTATAATATTAATAGGCATGCGTGTGATATGCTTTGAGGAACTCTAGTTATTATAGGTGAAAAATGGGTGGGTTGCCGATCGGGTAATGTGTAAAAACAGCTGAATATTTTAGAGGGCCAGTCCAGGTTGCCCCAAAACATTTCTTGCGAAATTTGTTATTTTTTTTGTTAATAATTAGTGTCATATATGATTACAAAACTATAGTATTTCAGTAATAATCTCATCTTGGAACAACAATCTAGAACTTTGAGCATTAAAAACAAAGTATGTGCTAATTTTAGCCCATTCGACTCTTTTTAGCTAGTGTTTTGGTTTCACTTGCTTGAACCATCTGAGATACAACATAACCTGAATTGACCCAATCATCAGTAAACCCCATTTTCTTTCTTGTTTATAGTTCTAAACTGTTCTGTATCATGTGCTGTTTCCTAAATTGGAATGCAATTCCTCCTTAAACAGGGGGAAGTAGAAGGTTCCAGAAGCCCACCATACGAGAATGAACGACGTTACAGTGATAGACCTAGTCCTGGTGGAAGAAGTGACGGAAGTTCCAGAAATAGTTATGATGAAAGACGTAGTCCAGGGTATGACCAAGATTTCAAAAAAAGCCCAGCCCGTACAGATGTTGTTAATGACTGGCGACGAGAAGATAGATTTGGAAATGGAAAAAGATCTGATGATGGTGGTTCTAAAGTTGAGGGTAGATCTCCTGATCGCCAAAGTAATCCTGATATGTCGAGTCCACCTATAGTTCGACCTGTTAGGGATATATTGGGAGATAGTGTTTCTCCTCTTCGGGTTCTTGAACCCCCTAAAGCTAATGGTTCAAGGCCAGCAGTTGGTTCCTTCCAAACGCAGGTGTGGATCTTCATTTATTTAGTTTTATGTTTAATTTGTAATGTTTTTGGTGTATATAAATTTTTTGAGATCACTCAATTGGCTTGCCACGCGGTTAAAACCAACGAGGCAGAAAACATGCATATAAATTTTAGGTGGCAAATTTGGAATTGTATTGGGTAGTTGATTATTCACTTTCATTTAGATAATTAGTTCCTTATATTCAATAACAAAATACTATTGTACTTTTAGTATAAGTAATTTAACAATATGATACTGATTTGAAAGGGGGGGTTTTTTCCTTTTCCGGATAACATATGATTTAGAAGGTTTATAGCTTAAAATACACTTTGAGTGACTTTTGACCTGGTGTTCACATTCCTTTGATGCTCCTTTTTATATGTTACCTGTTTGACCCGTTGGAAATACAATTTAACTCGAATAAACACATTTGATACTTGAAAGTAATTGGGCCGAAATTGCAACCTCTAGTTTATGTTAGTTTAGAGGCATGCCCCAATCTCCATGGTCTTGAGTTGCAATTACTTGTGAAGCAAGTGTAGAAGCTATTCTTGCAATATGGAAGTTTTCTTCCCTTAAATGCATTTGCAGTCATTATCAACAATAAATTTTATTGTAATAGCTGTTTACAGGCTTGTGGTTCTTTCTTTGTTGTTTACATAATTCAAATCCCCTGATCTGAAATTATGTCCTGTTGCAGAGAACTGCTTCTTCCAGTAGCTTAGTATCTTCTAATGGGAATCCAACAGAACTTAGAAGAGAAAGTTCATTAATCGATTTTGATGCTGATCCTGAGCCTCCTTCAACTGCTCCTGTCCCACATTCACAACAAATTGCTCCTCCTGCTCCTGCTCCTGCTCCATCTACGGTACAGCCAACACCATCAAACGATAATTGGGCCAGCTTTGATTCAGCACCAGTGGTAAAAGCTTCTCAACCACCTTCAAGTGGTAACTTACTTGACATGCTTTCTGAGTTATCAGTTCCTGCATCTGGTAACGTTCAACCAGTTTCAAATGTACAAGTGCCACCTTTTGGGACTGCTGGTTCGGCTGTTACACCACCTCCGGCATTTACCCCTGGAGGTGCTTCATTTGATGCCTTTGGCAGTTCTGGTGGTGGGCAGTGGCAAAATGTGCATTCTCAGCAAAATATTCTCCCTGCTACTGGCATCCAACCTCCTACATCATCATTTAACCAGGCTGCTGGTGGATCTCTGAATAATCAGGTTGGGCCTTCTTGAGCATCTTTCTCGTGTAATCATTTTATTGTAGAGGTGGCAGGATATGGGTGGGTCTGGCGGATTGGGTAACTGGTTGAAACGTGTCCTGCAAAGTTTGAAACAGGCTGGGGCGGTTTGGATTGACACACAAACACATACTCTTTTATAAATAGATAAGTGCTTTATGATCACAAAATTAACAAGTATAATCAATCAGTTTTTCTTCTTCGAATAAACTGCTTAGGAGGTTGTATTCATTGAAGATAGGCTTTGGCTGGTTTCATTTCCTTTTATTTGCTCCCTTTTTAGCTAAAAAACGTACCAATTTGACCTGACTGAGATATTACACAATCCAAAGCGACTCATCATAAGTAAATGGGTTGAAATCGCTACTTCTAGTTCTTCGTATCATGTTTTGTCCCACACCCCCACAGTTCTTTTCTACCATCTTATCCTACATTCAACTTTATGCAGCCTTCCAGTGCTCCAAGTGGTGCTTCTCAAATTACATCCAGCATTGAAGCTAAACCTAAAGAACTACCTGCGGTAATGGAGTATATTTTGTCAGCTGCATCGTGTGTTTGTGTTACTACAACAATGTTTAATTATTTTTGTATTTTTTGGTTCTAATTAGCTGGGCTGTGTATGCAGGATTTATTTACTTCAAGCTACTCACCCTACGCTGCTCAGGGTCCAGGCTGGTACCCTGCTTCACAATATGGCATGGGATACCATATGCAATATAATGTACCACAGGTTTGATGCAAACTACCGCAGCAATGTTATACAAGCAATTCTTTTTGTAATTATATAAAAGTTAAAAAATAAATTCACCTAGAAACTCCAAACCTTGTATGATCATCCTAAAAGTAAACCATAACTACTGAAACTACTAATCTATATCCAAAAGATTGTACCTATCTAATCTGAAATCACGGATGATGCTTATCAATGAGAACATTTACTATCTGCATGTGTCTGACACTGTAGTTCTCACTCCTTTTCGTATTTGAGATGCCACTAAATTGTGTGGTTTTTATTGCAGCAGCCCATGCCAGGTGGCTTTGTACAGCCGTCAAAGTCATCAAATCCATTTGATGTCAATGACTCACCTGCAGTTCAAGCTCCAACAGTAAGCATATGCGTTACAATTGCTTCTATCTTTTTAACTCTTAGTTAAGCTTTAAGGAAATCACTATGAATGTTTTTATTACAAGGGCACTTTGTAATTGATCAACACATTTTTTTTTACAAAAAAACTGCTATAAGATGTATTTTCTTTAATCATTTACAACCAGATAATCCATCGTAATAGCATATATATATATATTTTTTCTTGGCATGGATAAAATTTAGAGAAGTAATACAATTGAGGTCTTTTAAGCTCACAGTGTTATTTGAATTACATAATCGATCAGCATAAAATCTAGTTGCTACTGATACATGGTAGGTCAATGACATTTTTCATTGCACTGTGTTCATGCGAAGTAATTCTAACAAGACTGTAAAAACACAAAAGTTTTCCATTCTTGGGGGATGCATGGAGTAGAGAATTAGTAATGAGATGTGGCAGGTTCTGAATCTTACATGTCATTTGTTATACTTTGTTTTTGTAGTTTCCTTCAATGGCACCTTTACAAGGTGCTTTACCAACCATGGCACCGCCAGCAGGCATGCCGCCAACCTCAAGCATGGGTAATCCTGTACCATCGTGGATGCCCCACCAAGCTTCTCATCCTTTAGCAATGCCTCCCCAGGGGCCATATGGATCAGCAATGCCTTCTGGTACCGTCCCTTTTTTTCTTTATGCACTTGTATCTATGGTAGATGTGTAGTTCGGGCGGTTTGGGTGGTAGTGATAATAGTTTATATTTTATATAATATCGAAAACGTGCTTGTGTTGTAGAGATCTACAAATTGTATGAATTAGCAATGCACTTACATTTTTGTTTGGTGAAGGTCCTCGTACTTTTGCTTCATTTTGGTCTTTAAGAGTGTTTATGTTCTGTTTTGGTCATTAAGATTTAAGAATATGTTTGTTGGTTACTGTTTCTCCATTAGAATGTCGTTCGTCCTTGGCTCACTTAAGTGTGAGAATATGACAGAAAAAGAAACAGAAGAGAATATGATGACCAAATTGCAAGTACGTTGCCGTTGTATGTAATTTAGGAGGCATGCTTAAATAAATAGACTTCGGGGCATTTTAGCGATTTTTAGTCTGTTTCCCTTTAATCGATATTTTCTATTTGACCTATTTAAATAAAACACCACCCGAAATCAAACCCCTTCTTAAGTGATTTGATTAGAATTACAACCTCTGCGTTAACCTAATTCATGTTTAGCACTTTTTAATCTCATTGACTGATGTGACTCCATATTGTAATGTGTCAGGTCCATTTATGGGACAAGTACCTTCCAACATCCCAACTCAACCCAGGTAATTTCTTTTAACTTACTTTTATTTGTTTCTGCTTTCCTATAACGACAAGAATATTCTACAACTGCATTAATTGAACTGTCCAAAAAGAACTATATAAGGGGTTACTTCAAATATTCGTGTTTTTTTCTTAAAATATTATTTGTTCGACCTTTAGCACAAAATCGTTTATAACTACTCTTCTACCGAACTTTTATTTGGTCATTTTTTTGTATGTCAATTTCCCTCCAAAAACCGACTTTTTCCTTCGATTGCCAGCTAGTGTATATGGCATTATATCTAAAAGGAGTAATAACTAAATTATTAGACTTTTTTTGGTTTAGAAGTGTCTGTTTTGACCTATATACGTAAGAATGGGTCCATTTAAGCTATATATCTTGAACGGCTGACTTGTTGAAACTTTCAAATATGGATAAACATAAAAACATTCAAATGTTGTTTTGACCCTTCCGTTTTATCACCTCTAGCAAAAGTTCCTGAAACTTGGAGTAGCGTATCCCAAATCAACAGCTTATCTACGAAGTTTTGTGACTCGTTTAATAGTGGCTAGTTTGGTACACATATTTCTGCAAAGATTTTTCTCATCTAAAAGTACTAAATCCGCATTTCATTTCCAGGCCGCAAGTAGGAAATTTTGGATACGACATGACATCTTTTGGTGCCATGACCAATCAACAACAAGGTGGATTATATGCCACCCCTCCTGCTGCTACACCAAACACCTTCTCTTCAAACCCATTTGGGTAAATTCAAAGTAAAAACTCGCTATATAGCTTTTAATGAATTAAGGAGTATGCAAATAGAGGAGTATGCAAATCGTCTATTTGCTTACTCCTGGATCATCCACTGGAAACATAAATTCCTTTGGCTGGTTTCTTGTTGTAGATTGTGTTTATCGACAAGGTCAGTTTATAAGTTTAGGTTCGGGTTTTTGGGGGCGGTGAGTAAGTTATGGGTTGTCTGTAAAAACAGTGTCATGTTGTAAGAAAAAATATGGAAGGTGATGATGAAGAAAAATGGGTGATGAAGTGTCGAGATTTTTTGTTTTGGTGATTTTGTTTGCTTCTATTGCTGCTGCGTTCTTCATAAATTGTATAATTATTGTTATTAGACTTGATTAATATTAATAATTATTTGTTTTACATTTATACTTTTTTTGGTAGAAATTTGTATTGTTTTCTTGAGGTGATTGTTGAAAGCTTGGAGTTATAAAGATCCAAGTTGTAGTTTTCGCGCTTGTGAAAAATTTCTAGATTGATGAAATTTGGTGTACGAATATCAAATTTGGTTGTTTTTGCTTGTATGATTTTACGTTTTTAAAGTTATAGCCAGTTTGATTTGTTTGTCTTGGCTTTAGTATTCTATTTTGTTTGGTGTTTATAAGGTCTAGTCACAAGCTTAGCCAGCTAATTATATGTCAGCATCTATGTTTAGACATAGAGATGGTAAAATGACCAGGTCACGCACATTGTGTAAGCGGGTCAAAACGAACTCGGGTTTGGTATGTGTCAAAACAGAAAAGGTCTCGTTATCTCCTCCAAGAAAATACTTATGTTTAAAATTTTGAACATTCTTTTAACCAGGTAAGGTTTGGCTACATAATTGAGGTTTGGATATCATAGTTACAAAGGCTTTATACTATCTATGACTAGAATATGATACCTTTTAACTTTTCTTTTTCGAAGAGACAAGAACGACCACATTTTATCTTCGTTTTGGCCGCGAGATTGGTCTGTTGGGCATCCAAGGGAGACCTTTTTCCTTACTTGGATGAGTTAAAATCATTTCAAGATGTTTTGTAAAAATATGTACAAGTAGGTCCAAAATTAATGCTTTTTACCAATGTGAGTGAAAACGGATAGAAATATAATGTTGTCCTTTTTTTCAACAAAAACTTTACCATCACTTTGCTTCTGTCAAATAAGAAGGTTACGACAAAAATTTCAGGAATCACTTTTCACTTTGCAAGGACAATGATGAATTGATGATCAATGCCTAGCTTTTTCTTTTTCATCATTCTTTTTCATGGCTTTCTTTCTTAATAAGGACATTTCACTTATATTAAAGAATGGGCACTTTGTCAAAGCAACTCACTTTTAAAAGAGATTATATGTTTTAGTTAGTCATTTTCGCTTCAATACATAGATACAAACATCTCTACTTTCAAACTAGCAATAGTTGGTCAAAAGGTCGGAAACCACGGTTACCAGAAAAGAAAAATCCAAGTAAAGAACAATGGTGGCAGTAATCATCATGGCAACATCATAATATTTCTTCATCAATATTAATATTTCCTATTCTTATTATGTAAAGCACAAAACATTACATTAATCTTACATCCATAAGAGTACACATTTGGTTTCCAATAAATTATATAGCTTTTCCTGAGGGTCATGGACTCATGGTTGCTAGGCCCTCTTGTCTCATATACAACATTATACTGTATTCTATAAGAAACATACAATTAATGATTTGTGTTGTATATTTACAGGGGCATGCCAGTTGCCAATCTCCTTAATCCTATATATTAAGCAATGTTATGTAACATAACTCGATGGACTGCAATGGCTGTCGATCTTCATATGGTGGAGGCGTGTGTCAGTCTCGTCATGTGGGCATGTCTAAATGTCGGGTTTTCCACACGAGTGGAGCTATTAACATCCACACTACAATACAAACACATTGGTTATGCGTTACAACATTTTGTGAGTGTGAAACAAAAACGGAATGTTATATTTGGCATAAACTGCAAGCGATTAGTTTACTTACAGTAAACACAAACTGCAAGCCACTCGTTTACTATTCTAACCCAAGTACTAGTCCAACCAACGTCAATGGTCCACCTGCATAGAGGGCAAGTAGGTAGATTGTAAGAGATATGAGATTAATGAATGATGAGTTAACCTTCACATTAAGTTGTTAATTACTTTTTCATGGGGTGGTGATAATTCCAGCCGATTAGCAACATTGCAAAGTACATGGCTCCTGTCGCGAAAACAAGATGAAAGAATCCAAAGCCATATGGCACGTCATCATCTTCTTGTGGCTCTTCCTTTTTGAACTGCAATGTATTATTATGTTCAGTTACATTTTTTGGAACTAAATAGAACATTTATTTGTCAAATGCAAGAAGAATTAGAGAGCAAAATAAATAACGTCTATATTTTGTACACAACAATCTATATTCGTTTAGCTCCTATTTTACTCAACGAATAAATTATGGACCTCTATTGTATGTAATTTACTAGAAGTATGTTGTTATTCCCTGTAAAAAGATACATGTAAGTTGTTAAAAACTTTGCGAAACAAATATTACTGTAAAATACTTTTGGTAAATTTCGAAGACAAGTATATTTACTTGTTTTGAGAAAAAAGAAATACACTTTTGAAATGAAGATAGATTATTACCTGAAAGCATTTAGAATCGATTCCTGTTGAAAATGTAGCGATGACAATTGCAAGTACAGCAACAACAAAACTCTGTCAACAAGAAGATGAACTGAAATAGTCAAGTTTTTAATCTTGAGCATCAAATGAGTTTATTATCTTTAACTTAGTATGCGTTAAAAGTTAAATGTATAAAGTTTTAAACTTTTAAGTGATTACAAGTCGACCTGACCCGACTTGTTTTGACTACTTGTCATTGCCTAACTGTTGGACTTGACTACTTTGTGACCTCTAGTACTCGTGGTATAAAACATGTAGGAAAAGGTGTGAGGCTTACTATGATGCTTAACCAGTCTCTTGAGGCTTCAGACTTCCTGAGACATTTATCATCTGGCTCACTGCAGGACAAAAACAAGGTAAAAAATCTAGGCAAAAAGTCTGAAAAACAAAAGAAAAAACTACTCTAGTAAAAATCGTACCTTCTAATAGCGGACCAACATAGGAACACGATATAAAGTCCCATAAGACCTGGAGTCAAGAATCCAGCATTGATCTGTTTCAGAAATTAGGCAATTAAATATAGGTCGGTATTTTATACTAATAACTCGTAATATAGTATATGATTGAACTTACTTTTGGGTGAAGAGAGACACTAGTCATGAGTTGTAGGAGAACGAGTGTCCACGTAATAAAGAAAATGTTTAGAAGGCAACTAGATTGTGGCGTGTACCAAATGTACATTAAAATGATTCCCAGAATCGATACAATGTATGCAGCAGTTGCCAGCAGCATGGAATGGATGTGGCTGTAGTGGGGCAAAAAAACTTACGATTATCAAATCTCCACAAAAGTATTAATTGCATAAAACGATGAACTGAAGACACCGTAAACAGCTAGCTAGGTTCATTTTATCACAGCATATAGTGTTACTAAAGGAATACCAATGGGCAGAGCGGGCGAAAAAATTATCTGACTCAAGAGGTGGCAAAAAGGGCTGAGCGGGCGAGCTGTGTAACGGGTAAAACAGATTATTTTTTCTACACTTTTCGTCCATTTTTTTTGCAAAACTATATTTGTTTGATACACTTGGGCGATTTTAGAAGCGTTTCTTTCTAAACCGTTTTATGGTAAATTATTACAGTATCCATTTGACCCGTTGGATACAAAATACCCAAAATCGACACTAGATTGAACACATATTTCCCAAATGATCATGATCCAAGCTAGGTTAGCGTTACACTTTCATATAGATTTCTTTTAGTACAAACTTACCATCTCGCGGCATACTTTTCGGATAGACAGCAATCATTCAACCATGTAATAAAGCTGATTATACTGATTAGTTGAATTAGCAAAAAGACCCTGCATATGATAATGAAAAAGATTCTTTAAATGTCTTCATACTTTCACCAATAGTCATGAAATGACAAATGATGCAATGATTAAAATTTAAAAGACATATTTACCCTGCTCCGAAATGTGCAATATCGCCTGCCACATTATAACAACGCATCAGTTTCACGTTATGGTTTATCTCAAACGGGTAAAAAAAAAAAAAGATTTAGCTTAATCAAATGGGTCAAACCGGTCGAAAATCACCCAATGTATGCTTTTTTAGATGCATAAAAACATATTTGACACATCTATGATTTGAGAAAAATACTAACCATATATCAAAATCATTTCTGTTGGGAGAAAAAACGGTAACACGATTAGCGCGATCATCAAGAAAATCTTGGCAGACCACCAGCCCGAATGCCACAATTCTTTTCGTACATGCAACTTTGATGTACCAACGGTTGAAACAAACATTGTAAAATAGAATATCTTATACCATATGTTAAGGATTTCTCTGAACTTATCAAAGAGAGATTAATAAATGTCCGAACATTGTAAAGGAAATTCAAGATATAGTCTACCATATGAGATGAAGGATACAAAACAGCCCATACTAACTCGAAGAACTCCTTCTGTGCCTAAACAGTCTTTGCCTCCTTGGCAACTTTTTAATCCTGCAACAAATAGATAAATATTCAAATTTGGACTTAATCTGAATCGACCCATTTTAGAGTAAATGGGTTGAAAGCGCCACCTCTGATAAGTAATGATATGAATTGATCTTACTTTTCATTTCCGTCAATGCACTAGGTCCATAGTCACGAACAGCCCATGCAAACAAATTTGCTAAAAGAAACAATACGCTGTAGACGTATCTAGCCATCCAAGGATTGGATCCATAGCGAAACTGGGTCAACCAAGAACCCTCTAATAACTTAGCATACCGGTTACTGATACTATTTGTTGTTTCCATCATCCCACCTTCAAGTTTTGCTATAATCATGACATTACCCCACCAGCTCCCTTCTCATCTGCAAGCGTCAAGATTTTAGAATCCAAAATTCCAAATCTATATATTTGGTGCACTTTATAGGCCTAGAAACACCGTAATAAGTGAATTATGGTTCTCTTGGACTAGCTCAACTTCACGGGATAGCGGCTTTATCCTCCGTTCAAATGTGACACTCACGGATACAGGACGAGGCTAGCATGCGCCTTTACCCTCACTTCTTACAACTTTGTACTTCGATAAATATGTTCAATCTTTTAGTTTTTGAAAGGGGTATATGAAAACTAGCAAGATGCTAGGAATTACACATTTTCTAATCCGTTATGGTTTACAAAAAAATTTGCAAAAGTAAAAGTCAAGACAAAAATGTGTTACTTATAATTTATATCCTACTTTTTGTTACACCAAAAAAAAAAAAAAAAAAAAAAAAAAAAAAAAAAAAAAAAAAAAAAAAAAAAAATCCTACTTTTTGTTGTTATGACTTATGAGTTATGACCACTAACCAATACAAATATAATGTTGAATATCTTTTCCACTAAGCAATCTTTGATTCCCACGACACTTTGATTGGATCTCTGCATATTTTTTATTTTTCTAAACTAACTTTAAAGTGGTATCTCTTTTTAAGAGACAAAGAATGTTACTAATTAAGAGTTTTTGATTGTTTACTTATGTACAACAAAAACATAAGTTTATATATGTTTCCAAAACATGGACGGAACCACTTGGGAGCCGGCCTGGTACAGGTCACAAAGTGTAAAAGTTCTCCCAAAAAGTTGCTTTACAAAAAATGAGATAAACACTAGACTTAAAAATAAACATTCTCGATATATTTACTTATATCTTATATATGAGATACTAGCTTATTGTCGACACACATATTATCAATACGAATGTTGTACCAAGCAAAACAAAAATTGATAAATGGAGCCAAGCAAAAGTATTATTTTGATAGAATTAAAGTGGCATTTTTTTAGTTACGCATTCTTCACTTTAAACTATTCAAACAAAATAAGCATAAATCTTTCTATTTCCTTTTCAATGTAACTGTGATATATTCCAACTCAATGAAAAAGATAAAACATGGTCGTCGACATGGACAGAGCTATTAAGGGGCCGGGAGGCCTAAGCCCGTTAGTGTATTTTTTCACGAATTAATGTGTTAAAATTTTATTTTTCCCATCTCGGCTCTCCCATCTAATGTTCTTCTAGAAAAAAAATTGTTTTGACCCTCTCAAGAAAATTTTTCTAGCTCCGCACTCGTCGACATATATGTTCATGCGTAAATATCATGGGTCATGACTTTTTATCGTATACGTTTGTATTTCCATTTTATGTCAACTAATGAGTGACGCATAAAGTTGATAAACGTGAAACATCTTATTCCAGATAAAATAAATTATTTCACGGTATATTTCTAACTTGCGACCTATGGGCATAAGATAAGAAGGCAGGACCCACAAAAAAGTACGGAAGAGTACTCATGGACCCACGAATTTGTGATTCCCTAAGTACTTTTTTATGAGTCCCTAAATACTTTTTTGTACTTTTTTACATTCTTATCTTTTGTCCTTAGGGCACAAGTTAGAATAACTCATTAGCAAGATGCACGAGTTATAACGACACCTACAGAATATTAACACCAAAACAACTCACTATAACGATCATAAACTTAATTCTTATCGAGGTAACTCCTACGATGACCGTCTCACAGCTTCATGTAATTTTTCCCAGGCATACCAAAACACCATTTATTTGAAGATGCATGTAAATATAACTTTGAAATAACATGTATAATGCATGCAGGGACGGAGCCAGAAAGAAATATGACCGAGTGCACAAATTTTTTTTAACCGTAATATAATAGAGTTAAAAAGTGGATTAAAACGAAGATTTTATTAAAACGATAAATAAATGAGCATATTACCTTCTCATTAGTGATTATATGATCTCCCATACCAAAAAAACACTTACATGTACCCTCATTTTTAATATTAATAAGTTCTTCTTTCTCTATAGCACAAGTTAAAGCGCCTTTGAAATAATCATCACTCGTCCGATTACGCAAATCAGTTTTAATGAGCTTCATTTTGGAAAAACATCTTTCAACCGTAGCGGTAGCAACATGCAAGACTAAAACCAACTTCATTTAAGCACTACTTTTCATATATATTGTAAATACGACAACAATAAAAATGCCCCATGACTACACAATTAGGGTACTATTCATATTCTAATATATTGTTGACTATCAATCAAAATTGTTATCCCTATTTGTCTTAATAGAAATTGCATAGTTATTCACTTATTCATATTGCCCTAAGCTCTTATTGATGATGATAGACTATACGAAACCAACAAATTAGTCAAGATTTCATACAACCAATCAAAACATGAAAACTTTAAAAGATATAATAAACAAATGAAAGATATATATGTTACGACTTACGAACCTGTTTCATCTTTCTGGTGTTGGTTCAATTTTGGATTTTGTAAATTGTTAAGATGATGAATAAACTTGTTCCATTAAAAAACCTATTTCATGGGCTTTTGTGTTTTAATTTATTAAACTTGTTTCATCTTTGGGCTTTTACAAAATTTTATATTTATTTTTTATTTGTAAGTATACGAACTAAATATACTAGAGACACATTTTAATGCACCGGGTGCATTTAAGATACATTTAGGAAAAATCGATAATTTTTTCAAAAATTAACACTATATCGAAAAAATCCATGAAATGCACGTGCACCCGCGGGCACCCCTTGGCTTCGTCCCTGAATGCATGTGTGACGAATAGTAATCACTTGTTCATACTCTATGTAGCATTACCTACCACACCATAAAGTTAAAAACTAAAATTTGGTGAGAAAAGTTTAAGTAATTTGTTCTTGTGATGGTACAAAATAAAGTATGATGCGATTGGTACGTATATGTTCATTCTTTTCGTGTTACCTACACCTACTACGGATCACTAATTAATAATAAAAGAGGAGTGCTACACCCACCAAAAGTTTACAAAAAATCATCCACTCGCTGACGTGGCAGAGTGGTGATTGGTTGGTTTTCTGTGGGCCACAGAAAACCAACCAATCACCACTCTGCCACGTCAGCGAGTGGATGATTTTTTGTAAACTTTTGGTGGATCTAGTAATATTCATAATAAAATTATACTTTATGCATGCTTAATAATATTTTAACAATCATTTGTACCGTGCAAATCACAAATGCACATAATCAATCTAGCTTGCTCCCGGAATTAAGCCGATGACCATGAAATTATGTAATGAAGCAATCCAATTTAAAAAACAATAAATTAAAGGGTTTCGCTAAATACGACCCTTAGAGCTATAGCTAACAAGTTTATTTTTACTACATTTTATTGTAATGACTTAAATCATCTAATCAAATCACAATCAATTGATTGGTGTGATTTCATGTTTTTCAGTATTGTGCCCATCTTTTTCGGAATTATCATAACAAAACTAGTCAATAAACTGCCACATAAACATGCACATTCATTAACAAGAAATTAGAACCTATATGCCATTTTTTAGTTAGAGGAGCAAGTACGATGAAACTGTAAGAATATATAACAATGATGCTAGGTTTCCTTAAACATTATGACTAAGAAACTAAATGATAGCAACCCGCAGCATGAAGCTAAAGGAAGGTATATATCAGGTTTCTTAAACATACATGCCTACATTTGATCATTAACGCTTTACAAAAACCAGATTTACATAAATAAACGTACCTGATATATAGTCGAGAAGCTAGCTAGATTATCAAGATCCAATGTATACTCAAGGATTTTGGTTATATTTGAAATGAAGTTTTTAGGGTTTACTTCAGAAGCAAGTAATCAAAAGAGAAGATTCGCTGCTCCACCGGATCACAACCACCACCACCACTACGAACACTGTCTATGCGATTTTGGAACCTTTTTATGTATGAAAGAGAGATGAACACCAGCTTGCTTTTGAGTTATGCAATTTTTTAAAGTGTTTTTTTCTTTTTTTTTTCTCTCTTTTATATATGATATGATTCTTCAAGATATATTTGTTTCATACTTAATGCATATATATATAGAGAGAGAAGAGAGATTGCTTTAAGAAGAGGAGAGTATCGTGGTTTGGTTTTTATTTTTTTATTTTTGGTTTGCTTTTCCCGCCGAATACTTGTTTCTTACTTTTGTTGGTAGGAAAAACATATTTAGTATTTACTGTATAAAAATGTAATAACGCATAAAGTACTCGAATATGGAGCATAATAAGTTTGTGATATGAGTCATATGACACGAGTTTTGGACACACATATTTAAACTAGTTGGCCAGAATTATTACTACTTTATAAGACACATTTTGTTGGTAGTACAATGATGAATGAAATGTAGGGTATGTTTGGTTGTTCTAGCGACTAGCTGTCAACCGTAGGCAAATAATTGTAAGTTGTAAGCTGATAACTGAAAGCAGTAGCTACAAGTTATGACATTTTGTTTTATAAAAGTGTTTGGCAATGTAGCTGTAAATAGAACCGTATGACATAAAATAACATAAAAGGACGCATGTGATTAGAAACGATAAAAAAAATCTAAAATAACTATATGACTTAATACGCGAGTAATAAATTATCGAACATGTGCATTCCATATTGACATAATAAGCTTGTTTATCTATTTACGTAGAAAACTCATTTTCAATTATTTAGTTTCTTTTTAACTATCACACTGTACTCGTGAATGATAAAACGTGAATATATTACTCCGGAAAATGTTTAAGTACATGAAAATGCAAGTGGAGTTCGTATATCAGCCCGTTACATAGGCGATAAAGCTAACATAACAAGTCATTTCTATTCCTATAAGAAGGAAACATACGACTACCCACTAGAATATATTTGACTCAATACCAAATATAAATTAACGTCTAATTTACTATGAAGACTTATATCAAATGCATCACAGAATGTCAGTTGATCTTCAATTAAATCATCACATTCATAATCATCATATGGGTCTTCATCATAACTCTCATTCTGACGCTCATATAAGCTCAACTTCCCACTTCCACCATCGGCCCTATTACCAGTTCCACTGATGCTTATGAGCCATGAAGTTCGTTGTTTCGTCATAGACATTCTCCACATCACTTTCACTATCTTCAACAATCCTCATAATCGACTTCTCAGCCTTATTGGCATCACCCCTATAGTAACTAATCGTTCAACATTAGGATCCACGTTAGGAGTAATAGTTACCTCAAAATTAGCCTCCTTCTTATTACCCTCATCAACATCAACCACTCCATCATTTGTAACCGATTTGAGAGCCTCAAATGGATTCGATGTAACTATCTTATCCCTTGTCACTTCTGAAATCTTTTTCACCTTACTCATACTAGCCTCATTGTTTTTTTATACAGGTCTAGACACTTGTTTAGTTGTTTTTATAAATTGGAATTTGGGACCAGTATTTACGCCATGAAAAGCCTTCCTATAAGCATGTTGAAACCCGTCATTGTCCATCATATTTTGTTTCTTCAAATCAGCAACAACGTAATTAGGACATGTATTATCCTCATGACCATTTCATACAACTTCCACACCTAGGTGGTTTCCATTCGTATTCCACTCTAAACGTATGCAAAGCGTCCCCATTACCCTCCAAACTAGGAATAACAATAACCATGGTCTCTAGTAAGTCCTGATCAACCTAATCAATCAATGCATGCACTTAACTGAAATGGCCCCATGATTGTATACGCACTTAGAGCTAGTGTAAAATCAATCATAATATGAGTACTAGTCTAGTAGCCATTGCACTCAATCCGTCTTCAACAAAAAGCAACAATAGTAATATCATGGATTTGAACCCATGGAGCACAAATCCTCTTTCAATAAACTAGCATTCAGAGTCCATTTCTTCAAAATAATAGGAATGGAGCGAATAAACCATGGTCTATTTTCTAAAACTCCATTCATTCCATCAGTAGACGAAACTTAAAGAATAACAAGCCTTAGAATTTGTCAGGAATGCAATTCTCTTGCCTATAAAGTGCCCGAACAAGCTGTTATCAAACATTGAATTAACTTCCAAAACAAATTATATCGGAATTTGGACCTCAGCCTTATCCTTTGACGGTTTGCAAGTGTCAAGAGGTCTAAATTCACCTTTTGAGTAGTAGACGTTTCACCAACCAAATAGCAAATGATATCGGGGCAGATTTAACCACCATTTTTAGCACTTTGTCATCCTCAAGTAAAATCACTTGGTGTTCTAGTATCAAATGTCTTCCAGCCCCAAGGTCGTCTTTGTCCACAAAATATACGCGATCATAAGTGCGTTTCAATGCACTCACACTTGGAGTGTTAAACACCCCTATCACCCTCATTAGTATACCCACCTAGACTTGGGACCCGTTCAACATTATATTTTAATGGTTTTCCATCATCTCCCAATAACACAAGTTTTCCTTCTAGCATTAGACTTTCAAAATCACAAATCTTTGCAGCTAAAGAAGAAAGATTTGAAAACTTGTTAATCTTTGAAGACTTGGTTGTTGAATCATCAGCATTCAAAGTACTTTTCTCCCTTGTACCCATATTCCCATCTCTCTTATTCCCCATGCAAACGTAAACCCTACAACCCTCGACCTACAAAACGATAGCAAAACTACAGCACAGGGCAAGAAACCAAGTGCTTTTTGGGTAAAGGGGAGTAATCCTGCACCCTGGTAAATATATTAAAACCAAAACGTTTAAGTACAAATGGAATGTGGCTGAAGTACCACATTAACCTCAAGCTAAAACAGCTTGATAAACAAACCAACCTAGAGCTTATGACAAGCCAAAAGCTCCTGACAACTCTAGAATCAAAAAGAACCTAGAACAAGAAACAGAAACTAATCAAGCTAACCAGCAGCATCCGTGAAAGATGAACTTCCACCTTTTGCAAAGTTAGGGAATAAATTAGCTGATTCATCATACATGTTATCCACACAATCATCATCACCATCTTCTTCAGTAGCTAGAGCATCATAAGGATTGGATGTAGACACTTCACCTCCCTTAGAGGAGGGACCTTTAGACTTCAACTTAGATGATGAAGTAGGCACATTATTAGTAGCTCCCTTCGTGGGTTCACTAGGAGCCTTCTTAGGCTCATACCTGACAGTCTGCTTAACAGACGTACCAAACTGACTCCCTAAGCCAGACTGGCCTTTACCTTTTTTCTTCTTACGACTCACCTTTTGGAAACCATCATTAGCATGCATAGCAGCAGGAGGAACCACATTATGAGTAGTAACAACCGGAGGAGTAATCTCTTTTTTAGGACAATTCTCATGGGTATGCCCAAAAATCTTACATGAAAGCTTTTTATTTTACTGAAAGCTTTTAGCTCATTTATCCAAACAAAACTTTATTTTACTAAAAGCTTTTTTCGTAAAATAAAAAGCTAATAGTTTTAAAAAGCTTCTTACCAAACAGGCCGTAGTGTAAAGCGTCAATCATAGTTTCAAATCATGTCCCCAAATTTATTATTTATGAGGTCGGCTATAAAACTAGTTGATGGATTAATTATGTGAAGGTCGGGTTCCGTTTTACATGCATGAACGGATCTTAGTGAAGACCGAAAAGGACTATGGCCCCCCAAAACTTTAGAATTTTACTTATATTTACATAACAAATTAATCATATGTGACACACTTGATAAAGAAAAACATAAGTTTGGCCCTCCCAAACTAGACATCGGCCCTCCCAATAAGTTTTTTCAAGTTCTGTCTTTGTTTACGACAATAATTTGAAGACGTATGGCTCCATGAAATAACTTTGAGATACTATTGGCTTTAATTCCAATTCTCTATTTTATGAGGGTGTTATACTCTTTTCTAAAGGTGGTAACTCTACTACACTATAATACTTTTAAGTCATGGATATTATATAATCAGTTTTTAATGTATGACTATAACAGTTTGAATATATAGATGTGAAATGCATGCATGCATGCAAGTCCTTAGGTTTACAAGTTTAAGATGCATTTTTTGAGAATAGTTGGTATGTGTCAACCCCTCGACACGTTTGTTTTTACTAGCTATTCTCACTGAACAAACATACTTAACTAATAAGAAATAATAATGCACCTTAAAAGACCTAACAAAAAAGTACTGGTATAACCAATTTTGTAAATTAAAAATAAAAACTAAAATAAGAAAAATAAGAAGAATTTCTAGCCACGCATTTCAAATAAGGTAGAGAATTTCAAAGAGAGATGCAACTATTTTTATAGATGCATCTGAAATGTGTTGTGGTTCTTCTTATTTTTCTCATTTTAATTTTTCTTCTTATTTTGATTCTAACTCAATTAAAATATACTAATCATGTTACTTGTATACTAGGTCGTACTTTATCTAATAAACTAGCTAGATTGTTGTATTTTGAATTCTTCATCAATTATGCTTTTATGATTTCTGATTTGGATGGTTCATGCATCTATTGTAAAAGTTTAGGAATATTCATATAGCGAAGGTTTGAGACAAAAATCATGTGCATTAGCATCTTATGTTAAAAGCAAAATGATTCAGGGGATATTTGGGGTGTACATTAATCTATAGAAATTAGTATACCTATGATTAAAGGTTGGAATTAAAAAATTTGTTGTGGCATAATTATCATAACTAGAAATGGTTAATGTAGTATTGGTTTTGCCATCCAAAAAGGGGTTGCGCCGCAACTTGTTGCTCGTTTGCCTGCCATCTTATTGTAATCCGTTAAATTGTTTTTAGTTAAATATTAATTTCTGTTTGGATGGGAAAAAAAATGTATTATTCATTTTACATTTATGTTGAAAAATCGAATTTTTCGACAATAAGTTTTCTAGCTAGTTAGCAAAATCTATTTCTTTTTGACAATTAAGAAACGAAATAAACTCATGAGATCAATTTAAAACAAATATTCACATTTAAGTTTCCGTAATCGTTGCACTCAATAATTAGAACAAAGTAAATTTATATACAACAAAAGTAGTTCACTAGTTTGGATGCTATACAACAAAAGTTGTTGTTAGTCCTAATTTATCAAATTAGCATTTGAAGAAGACATTAACCTTCTTATTAAATCGTTGGTATTACTCGTTACACGAATGATATGTCTCATGGTATGTTTCACCTTTCGGGTACATACCTTTCTAAAAATAACAATGCATGTTAATCCTAAGACATGGCAAGCATAGGTTATACATTCACATCTTTGCTCATCAAAGCAATGCTTTAAACAGACATTACTAATGGTTTTGCTTTAATAACTAAAGTCGCAAAACCTAATCAAGCTTACTTTTTATCTTTTTAGTTACCAAACACGGCTTAGTTTCATGCTTAAAGATAAATCACTAAATCGAGAGAAGAACAACATATATCATATTCGTATAAATTTAGGTCAAGTTCTTGTACAACTGGTTTCTATTTCTATAGTACCGACTTGAGTTTCATACAGACATAATTATAAATTTACATCGGATTCCTGATAGTATATAGCTTTAAAAACTTTCATAACTTTTGATAGAAATGTTTTTCCAAGACCCCAAGTGCAATAGAGTTTAAGAAGTAAAAGGTGAAATCAAGATTAAGACTAGAATTTTCTTGTATGAATATTGACAGTTAACTATTTCAAAATATATTTTACATCTTTTTTATATAATACAACAAAACCCCTAGTGAGACTTTCGTATTTCAAAAAAAATATTATTTTTTTATTAAGTAATATTTTAATTAATTATTATTTTTTAATTTATAAATTTCTAAATTCATTTTGTTGATATATACTACACAAGTAGAAGATAAATACAAAAAATGTAGATAAGATGTAAAATTTTTAAATGATTATCTTTAATAATAAAAAACTATACTTTAAAAAAATATAATTATTTATTTTAAAAACTATAATCATAAATCAAACAAAACAAAGATTAAGTTATTTATTTTTTAATAAATAAAAATATGTTATTCAAAAAATTTAAAAAAAAAAACTCGCGCGTGCGCAGGCATTATAACTAGTATTATCGAAGATAAATTTCACTAAGGCAATGAGATTACTACTAAGTTAATGGAACCTTCATTTTGTTGATATAAGCATAATATATATTTTGTATAAACTTAAGTCTGATTATAGTTTTGATAAAGGGTGTGTTTGTCAAAAATAGCATCAACAGGAGTTAGCAGTAGCAATGACTAGTAGCCGTAAGCAGTAGTAGCAGTGGGCAGTGAGCACTAGCTGTAATTTTATATAAAAACTTTGGTAACTTAGTTGAGTTATAACTATAATGTGTAAAACAGCTTCAAAATGCTCAACGCTCCTAAAGGCTACTTTATGGAGCGTTGAAAAATAGGCATTTAAAAAAAATAGATAACGTTACTTGTTGCTTGCCAAACCAACATTAAACTCACAATGATTAATGCTCACAACTCACTGCTCATAAATACAAATAAACGTTCTGCGCCAAATACAACAAAAAAACAAGACCCTTCACTCCTTCAGGCCCTCATGGTCATGATTACCACTTCAATCAACTTAAAGCTTTCTTTCTTTTCATCTATCTTTTTTACAAGTACTTTAAATCTTCAAGTTTAAGCTAGCCATCAATCAAAGAGATTTAACATCACTAATCCACATTTATTTATAAGTCAATAACATCACTTTTTTTAATTTATAAACCTAATTTTTTTGCTATGTATAAAGCTTTTACAGATATATAAAATGATTCATAACAAACGCATGTATTAAATTATAAAAAAGTTTAAGAATATTGATCTATTCATGTTACATGAATATAAAACACAAGATTACCATGGTTAAAACAAAACTTAAAGCTTTTAATAGCTTTTAAAAAATCATAAAATTATCATTGTGCATATACTTTAGGTAGCATAACACACATAAAACAATTTTAAGATTTGTAACGATGGTGCTGTTAGACAATTAGTTTCCTTATTTTTTCCAAGAAATGTAACATAAGTTAGATACGTCATTGAACTATAAACAATGTACCCTAACATCAAACTTACAAGATCATTATATTAGTCGACAATAGTTGGCATGATAAGAATATAGTTATTGTAATTGATTTAGTGGTGTCATGATAAGAATAAAATCAATATAATTGATTTAGTATTTAATGGGTGATTTCCATTTACCCATAATAGGAGATGTATTGTAACTATATGTACTCCATTTGTTAGCATGAATGAGACACACAAAATTATCCATTCAATATGGTATCAGCCTAATAATACGATCATCTCCTAAAATCTCTCCCAAAACTCGTTTTCCCTCTACATCTCCTCCCCGAACTGCCGACACCTTTTAACCCTCACCACAACCTCATACAAAAACAAAATGGCAAGGCGGAACGCATGATTAGAACCATCAATAATGTCATTCGTACGCTCTTGTTGTCTCCTCAACCTCTTACCCTCTACCGCAATCAACAACGAAATCCCCTACACAAGACTTTTCCACAAAGCACCCAACTATTCTAACTTACGTATATTTGGGTGTCTATGCTACCCTCACCTTCACTCTCCTCACAAACTTGCCCCACGAGCAACACCATGCATCTTCTTGGGCTATCCCGCCTATCATAGTGGCTTTCGATGCCTAGACCTTGAAACAAACAAAATCTTACTTTCCCGATACGTCACATTTGATGAAACCCAATTTCCTTACCGCTCAATGACACCCGACTCTCCACCTTCATCACCAAGTACTTTCTAACCCCCCAACACCAAATCCAGTACAAGATGACCTTAATACCCATCATGAGCCTATCATACCCAACAACCCACTACCCACACCTCGACAGCCCACCAACCGCAGCCCAAAATCAACCATCACTAACCCAACAGCCCCCTACGCACATAACCAACCCTGACGCCTTGACCCTACTTCGACAATCCCTCACCGAACCACCCCGTACTCATCGCATGGTTAATCATTCTCAATCAGGCATTGTCAAACTCATTGATCGTCTCTCACTTCATACTTCTCCTACCTCGCCCCTTCCTAAATCCCCCTTGCTCGCTCTTTAAAACCCTCATTGGAATAATGCTATGTATGATGAGTATACTGCGTTAATTAAAAATGGTACTTAGATTCTTGTACAAGGCCCTCTTGTGTTAATTTGGTGAGATCTATGTGGCTGTTCAAGCATAAATTTCATGCTGACGGGACTTTGAGTCATTATAAGGCTAGTTTGGTTGCCAATGGCAGCAGTCAGCAACTTGGTATTGATTGTGATGAGACCTTTAGTCCGGTTGTTAAACCGACTACCATCCGCACTGTTCTTAGTCTTGCGGTATCCCGCAAGTGGCCTATTCATCAGCTTGACGTTAAGAATACTTTTTTTTAACGGGGATTTATCTAAGACGGTATATATGCACCAACCACTAGGATTTGTAGACTCCCGATACCCTCATCATGTCTGCCTTCTGCAGAAATCTTTATATGGTCTAAAGCAGGCACCTCGTGCTTGGTTTCAGAGATTTGCAGGTTATGCTACTCGAGTTGGGTTTTACCATAGTCGTTGTGACTCTTCGTTATTTATTCTTCAACAGGGCTCTCAAGTAGCTTATTTACTTATTTATATAGATGACATTATACTTACAGCCTCCTCTACTGACCTCCTACAGCAGATCGTTGCCTCCCTGCACAGGGAGTTTGACATGACTGATCTTGGAGCACTTAATTATTTTCTGGGCATCTCTACATTCTCCTCTTTCTTTAGCCACTTTAGTCTACTGTGAAAATGTTAGTGTCATATACTTGTCTGCCAACCCTGTTCAACATCAACAGACCAAACATATTGAGATTGATATACATTTTGTCCATGACATGGTTACTGTTGGTCAGGTCCGTGTTCTCCATGTACATTTCCGTTATCAGTACGCAAATATCTTCACCAAAGGACTTCCTTCAACTTTATTTGAAGATTTTAGATCCAGTTTGAGCGTCCGGCTTCCTCCTGCTTCAACTGCGGGAAAGTATTAGTCGACAATAGTTGGTATGATAAGAATATAGTTATTGTAATTAATTTAGTGGTGTCATGATAAGAATAGCTAGAATTAATGTAATTAATTTAGTATTTAATAGGTGATTTCCATTTACCCATAATAGGAGATGTATTGTAACTATATGTACTCCATTTGTTAGCATGAATGAGACACACAAAATTATCCATTCAATACATTATTATTTACAACTTTTACCGATATCGACTAAATATATTAACTATACTGAAAAAGAGATGATGCAATAGTTGCTTATCATAAAGATATTGATGATCATAACGTTAGAAAGAGGATGACGATCAATACATTCAACAAAGTGCACACACTCACTTCATGTCGATCGATATTTCCTTTACTTTCTCCTTTTCTTTCTCATCGTGATCAAAATGTTTAGGTTTGTGTTGGTTCATTGTATCGATTTTTTGCCTTTTGTGTTTATTATATTTAGTTTCGTGGTATCAAATTATTTGGGTTACTATTGATTCATGCAAGGCACTTTCTTAAATGAACGGGCAAATTTCATGTACTTTGAAACATGCATGTACGCTAATCACAAAAATATTGTTTCATGGAAAAATCGAAGCATATGTAGCATTTCATGCTTACATAATGTGTCAAAAGCAAAAACAATTTGTCAAAATAGTACAAGAGTTCATGTTGTATTGGTTATTACTAATCGTGTGTCTTTGTATTTAGTATCTTTTAAGTTGATTTAGATATGGTTTCCAAGGTTTATTGTTCAAATATTAAAGTTTTCTTTTTGTTTTCCTTAGGCGTTTGGTCTAGATCATCAACAATATGGTTGGTTTGATTTGATTCAAAAAATGCTCTTTATTGTATTTTCTCACTTTGTTTTTTAATCTAATTTAATTATTTTGTGAAAAAGAAGAGAAAAACAAAATACATACCCCATTTGGATATTTGCTTTACTTTTTCCCATTTATGGTGTTTCTTTCATCTTTTGCTTACTTCATCCACGTTTCTTTACTTTTCAAGCATTCTTTATTTTTTGAGTTGATCAAATCAAATATTACTATCTTTCTCTTTTTAGTTTTTACACTTAATTTCTCCTTTTACACTTAAATATATATATATTTTCTGATTTATAAAAGCTGCAGTAATAAAAAAAAAGCTCATAGTAATTTCAATTTACAAATCATTTCCAAATCTATATCTACATCTCGTTGTAAGATAAGATAGAAGATAAAAGATAAACCAATATGAACCCCTTAATTATCATGCCGTTTTCGGATTTTTGGAGGCCATGGTGAAAATTGATAACGAGGTCTCAAAGTAAAGGCTAAATGAAAAGTGTATTTTTTAAAAACATATAATAAGAATTATTTACGTAAAAAATGTCGCTCTTCAATATATTATACTACTGAAAAAATGTATTTGTTTCTATTCTCGTTTATAATAATAATAATAATAATAATAATAATAATAATAATAATAATAATAATAATAATAACATCACTTATAATTTTATACAATTGAATTTAAATATAGTGCTCTAAAAATTTGGGGCTTGCATTTATGAATATATTGAATTTAATTGAAAGATGCTCTATCCGAGCTCGACGTGTATAGAAATACATGATCTATTTTTGTTTCCTTAATAAACTAACATAGGCATTATATTCAACCTAAAAACACCATCAAGAAATATATGAAAATGAAAAATAACACTAGAAATTGTACTTGTTTGGAACTTAAAGAAACTTGTTACATTAGACTTTTGTCATGTACATAGAGACTCGAACAAGTTGACGATTGTGTTAAACATAATTAAATCATCATGAAACATAAATACATTCACATTGAGTTAAAATGCAAGTTATTGAAAAACTTAAAAGAGTCCAAAATACAACCTACAATGAATTAGTTACCACTTAGCCACCAATTGTACCATCGTCTCCACCACCAGCGCCGCCACCAGCACCACCACCAAATCCTCCTCCACTTCCGTTACCAATACCTCCACCGAAGCCGCCACCACCACCAATACCTCCTCCACCAGATCCTCCTCCGAATCCACCACCACCTCCACCACCAAATCCTCCACCACTACTTCCACCAAATCCTCCACCCATGCCACCACCGAATCCTCCACCAGATCCTTTCCCAATACCTCCACCCATCCCACCGCCTGCACCTCCACCACCACCTCCCATACCTCCTCCAAAACCCCCTCCAACTCCTCCACCAGAACCAATGCCACCTCTCATTCCTCCACCACCACCACCTCCTATGCCTCCTCCAGCGCCGCCTCCTACTCCTCCACCGGTTCCTACGCCTCCTCCAGCACCGCCTCCTACTCCTCCACCGCTTCCTACGCCTCCTCCAGCACCGCCTCCTACTCCTCCACCACTTCCTACGCCTCCTCCAGCACCACCACCACTTCCTACGCCGCCTCCAGCACCACCCCCTGTTCCTCCTCCACCGCTTCCCACACCTCCTCCAACACCTCCTCCAACACCACCTCCAACTCCTCCACCGCTTCCCACACCTCCTTCAGCGCCACCTCCAACTCCTCCACCGTTTCCTATGCCTCCTCCGCCACCACTTCCTACTCCTCCACCAGAACCACCTCCAACACCACCTTCACTCCCACCTCCTTTTCCAATTCCTCCACCACCATGACCTCCTCCAACTCCGCCTCCATTCCCACCTCCTTTTCCGATTCCTTTACCACCACCAGAACCTCCACCAACTCCGCCTCCAGCTCCACCACCACCTCCCTTGCCTATTCCTCCACCAGTACCTCTTCCACCTCCGATTCCTTTTCCAATCCCACCACCTTTTCCTTTCCCAGTTCCACCACCTCCACCATTTCCTTTACCAATGCCACCACCACCACCTTTGCCAATACCACTACCATCATGACCATGGTGACTCTTCTCCTTCTTACCATGTTTCTTACCTTTACCACCATGACCTTTGTCTTTTCCAACACAATCAGGTTTATCCACTACCTTAACATCATTTCCAATCGTAAAACCCTCCCCATTCCCACTACCAAAACTAAAAGAGCCACCACTACCATCGCCTCCACTCCAACTAGCACCACCTCCAATATTCAATCCCGGTTGACCATCAAATAACCATTCTTGTTTCTTTACTTCAATCCCACCAGGACCTAATTCGGCCACCAACTTTCTCCCCTCGATATAGTCTACCACAAACAATGAAAGCAAAAAACCGACAAATATAGCGCTCCTAACAACTCGACTACCCATCATACTATCAAGCATTTGGATTTTTGTGTTGTTGCGTTTCAGAATGATGGTATCTTGGGTTTATATACACATTTTGCATGAAAACAACACTTAATATGCTATAGCTTCTCACCTGAATTTACACTTTTTTTTTAATTCTTTCGTATACTTGTAAGCATTTAATACTTATTTCTCAACCAATGCAACTAAGTTACCCATGCATCTACGTGACTAGCTTCATATTTGCATTCAAGGCCACCGTACCCACGTACTTTCTCTTCCATATGTTTTAGAAGTCACATATATGATAATAATTTGATTATCTCAACTAAATTTAAATAGCATATACATATAGTCAAATAACTGTACTTCATTTCTATTTTAAGATTGGCGTAATATATAACTTTTAATGCGTTTTTTTTTTTTTTTTTTTTTTTTTTTTTTTTTTTTTTTTATAATTAATTTATTTATATATATGTTTCAGCATTCTATATACTTCTAGGAATGAATTAGATCGTTCTCATTCAATACTTTATTTGATGAAATGTTTTGAATGATAGAAGGCTTGCAAGTTGAGGAAAAACTAGGTCAAAAGTGAACAAGCCGTGAGTGCCAGTTGTTGAAGGTGGTAAAATTGGTTGGGTGGACAGAGTGACATGAATTCAAACAAGTATTGAAGTATATTTAAAAAAACATATTGGATGAGATTAACCCCTAACTAGGTCGAAGGAAATGCTCATGCAAAAAACTAAGCTGGACCAAGTGGAGCACGCGTGAGCGACTACACCCTCTTATCTCATTCGTGGTTTTCATTCCAAATGGTGACCGGCCTCATCGAATGAGAGTTTGTGTGTGTATGTGAGTGTGGTATTTGTGATCATCAAAAACCAAGTGATGGCTAGACAGTCTTACAAAAATGATTTTGAAAGTAGTAAACACGTACTATACATTGCATAACTGTTACATAACCTAGACGACCTATTCAATATGTTACATAACCTAATAAGTAAACGAAGTCGAATTGTCATCTTTAGTTTCTTGTGTTCGTCTTATTTCCGGTTACACCTCAACTATTTTGATGAATACAAAAGAAACAAAGTCGAATTAATTATCATCTTTAGGAGGCGTTTGGTTTATAACTTTTATTATGAAGTAATGGATTGATTGTTATGATTGAATGTTTGGTATAAGACTATCACAATGAAAGTGAGCCATCTTCAATGAAAAATGATTCAACTCAAACTTGGGTGGTATGGGAGGAATGAAACAAAATGTGGACCCATCTTTTTATACTCACTCACAATTCACTTTTCCACTAACTAATTTAATAATAAAAAATTCTCACACTCAAATATTTTATTCATCATTTTGATTAAAATAATCATTTTAATAAAATATTATTATTATATTTTATTCTATTTTCTTTCAAACCTTCCCCAAATTCGAATTCAATTCCAATCCCACTTATAAACCGAAACGCACCCTTAGTTTCTTTTCAGTTTACACCAGTATTAAGCAACAGACTTCGTACAACTAGGGAATTATTTTTTCCAACTACAAACAACCAAAATAGGTGGTTAAAGTTCTCCTGTAAAGAGTTTGGGTCAAAATGTATAGTTTGCCTCACTGGCCATCATTCATTATATTGCATCAAAACCAACTTTTGTTTTCTATCTAAAATCATTCATCTCTAACTTTGTTTCAAAATTGATAATTGCCATTCTGAAAATATTGAAGAAAAACGCTGACTTTATCCGGCTTGAGAGTCGTATTAGGAAGTAGTTGTTCTTTTTTGATTTTTCATTAAGATTGGCTTCTCTTTCTTATGTAGTGTAGGTTTGTAGCACTATAAGTGTCTGGCTTTGCTTATGTAAGAGGCCGAGATGAGAGACTTCACTCTTATCCGTTCTACTTAAATGTTTTTTTTAGAGTAATATATTTTACTGGGGAATTCACCTTTACCCAAAATAAAATCGCCAAAATTTATTAGAACAAAACTTACAACGGATTATACTTCATTTCAGGTTTTGTTGTTTTAACATATGATAAAGTCGAAAATCCATGTCACATACTATCATGTAACAGCTGAAGAGCACAACCACTACAACAAATTTGTCATTTTTACACGCTTTAAAGTGTGAACTTTTTCTTAAAGATATTCACACTTAAGAGTGTGAATAATTGTTTCAAAATCTTCACACTTAAAAAGTGTGAAGAATTTCAATCTCACACTTAAAAGTGTGAAAAATTATTTTAAAATCAAAAGCATCACACTTAAAAGTGTGAAGAATTATTTTAAAATCAAAATCATCACACTAAAAAGTGTGAAGAATTGTTTTAAAACCCTCACACTTAAAAGTGTGAAAATATTTATAAACCTTCACACATAAAAGTGTGACAATATTTGCTACACTCAATTGGTTCACACACATGCTAATGTGAACTTTTTAATTCTTCACACTTTAAAGTGTGGCGCCATGCTCTAATAAGTGTGAGCATGTTACTATTTTGTTGTAGTGAACGTACCAATACCACTTCAAACTGATTTAGAGATAAAAGGCATTTCCAAGTGTTTCTACCACACTTTGACCTCTTGAAACAGTAGGCACGAACCAAAATTTACGAAAAGAATTCTCACATGCACACATGTCGTTCAAACTTTGTTTGAAGAATGCTAGTCTCACTCAAATGAATTAAGCTGAGCAAACATATCAAACTTTGTTTGAGGAATGCTAGTCTCACTCAAAATTTACAACAGAATTCACACACGTACACATGTAGTTCAAATATTGGAAGTGGAAGTAAGAAAAAGAAAATACAATTTAATTTGATTGGTACACCTCATTTGCCACATGTGTATGTGAGAATATTTTTAGCATTTTTCACTTTGTATAAATGCATAAAAACAGCCTAAATCATTTCATTGTATATTGTCATGTAATTAGTAAATGATACTATTATCATTAATTAGTATCATTTACTAGCGGTTGACGGTGTGAGAAGGAGGGGCAGACCTAAACTTAGGTGGGAGGATAGAGTTAAGCTCGACATGAAGGAGCTTCTCTTGACCGAGGACATGACCTCAGATAGGAAAGCGTGAAGAGATAGAATTAGGATCTGCGGATAGTCCCGACTAGGTGCTTTGTGGGTTTAGGTAGTTGTAGGTTTCGCCTTTAGGTGTCCCTTTGTTTCCTTGTCCCTTGCGTTTTGGTTTTGGTGCCTTGTTTTTGCTTTGTTGTTTGCCCGTGCGTCGCTTTGCCTTGCTTTAGCTTTAGGCCTCTTGCATTGCTTTGCTTTAGGTTTCAAGTGCCTCGTTTTGCTTTGCCATAGATTTAGGCCCAGTGTGTTGCTTAGCTCTGCTCTATTTTGCCCCCTTGCATGTGCTCTTTTGCGGTTTTATTTATTTTGTTTCCTGGTTTGTTTGCTGTTTTTGCCTGCTTTCGTGTGCTTTCTTTTGCTAGATTTCCATGTTTGTCTTTGTTTGTTTCGTGGTTTATTTGCTGATGTTGCCTGCTTTCGTGTGCTTTCTTTTGATAGATTTGCATGTTGCTTACTGCCTCACTGCTCCTCTTTCCTGTCCTTCCACCCGCACACCTACACTTGCCGGATGTCTCATTGGAAGCAGTCTCTCTACTCCCGGGTTTATCCTGAGGTGGGGGTAGGATCTTTCTACATTATACCTCCCCCATACCCTGCCCTGGCGGGATTGGGTTTGTTGTTGTTATTATTTACTAGCACTTGGGGTATTGTTATTAAGTAGTTAAATTTACCAGCCTATAAGACTTATATAAGTCCTCAACTGTTTGTGACGCAATGTATTGATTAGCATGAAAAAAGTCAAATGGTTTTCATTCTTAATTTCAAATTATGTACTTGTTTAGTACAGTACTCTCTTCGTCTCAATTTATTTGTCTATTTTTTACTTTTAAAGTCTTTAATTTAAAACTTTGACCTTAATTAATTTCTTTTATGTTATGTAATACTTGATGTAAAATATATGAATGGACTGGGTTTTTTAATGTATTTTCATTGGTATTATAACACCCTCAATTTCGTGATACGCAGCGGAATTCAAACTGGGTGTTACTCGACGACACAACAGTCATAATAATAGAAAACGATCTCTAATTGAGTCGTTTTAAAAGATTTATCATTAAAATTATATAAAGATCAGAGATTACAAAATAAGGTCCCAGATGGTTCCATGTTTACAAATTACAATAGATGAGTTTTCGAATGATAATAAAATTTATAGCCTTCTTGAATATCCGTGCTCCTCTGTGTCAGCCTCTAACATCATGGACCTGAAATACATGCTTAAACTGTCAACACAAAGGTTGAGTGAAATTCATAGAGTTTATTAAATGGTTGAACACAATATGTTGGTAGTGTGAGCTATAGACTCACACCAATGGTGTTGAAAACAAAACGGATATTATTACACTAAGCTTATGACACCAAAACGCTAACGGGTACCAATATCAATCGGCGGAGTTATCGCGGTAGGTACTTTGCCGTCATACCTAAATCTCAATGATGCGTGGGAATCGCAACAGGCTTTACCTCTCGAGAGATCTCGAGAAGCTTACAACCCCCACCAGGCAGTGTACCTGATCGTTGTAGTATAGTATAGTGACAAGTACCGGGGGATTGATCGTTCAGCTTAGGAATAGTGTCGCTAGGATTAGAAAGCCTAAATTACTAGTTCTAAAGGTGAGGGATGATTATTTTTGTCTTTTTATGTTTTTATGAAAGCAAGTAAAATCTCGGGTTTTGAAAGAGTGGGCGGAATTAGTTGCTATTCAACTAACCCAAAACTAAGATGCAATCAAAATAAAATACTAAAAATGAAAATAAACTAAATAAACTAAGGTTGTGAGCAGTAATTGGAGAAAATGTGTTTACTTAGATTTCCTTACTCCCTAGATATCTTTTACACGTTAATTACTTGTTATAATTGCATGGATGACGGATCGTATTCCTTAATACCATTCATGGGGTGACATACATAACTCCCCAATTCTATGAGCTCTTATCTCCTCCTACACCATGACCCAGCACAACTATAGGGATTGTAAACAGTGGCTCATGCATTAAATACAACCAATAAAGACCTAGTACGCCTCGGTTCATGTTTCTCAAGACGTTCAAGCATGTTACCATTTGGAGATCTGCCAGTTTTCTTAAGCCTAACATATAAAATCATTCATCCAAGAACAAGAATAAACAAGTAATCAACACATAATCAATATCTAGGTTTCATTAGATTTAAGCAAACACAAAGGAGATCTAGCCTAGCATAGTGGAATTGAGACAAGAACAAGATATAGACAACCAACACATAGACATATTGATTGAATTAGAAGAACACTTATCTCAATTACAATGCAAGGTATCAAGGGTTTGGAACCCTTGAAAAACCTGTAAAAGTTGCACCAAATTCGTCTTTAGGGTTTCTCCAAAACTTCTCTCTTTTTAATGAAAAAACTAGAAAACTATATATAGGAAAACTGGTCTGACGGCGTCAAGACAACCATGTGACGCCGTCACCTCGCCGCCAAATACTTCCACGGACGGCCTAGATCTACTTATGACGGCCTGTGTGACGCCGTCACCAACCACGGTATTTTATTCTTGGCACTTTGACGCCGTCAGGATGACTTTTGACGCCGTCATCAACTACGGTATTTTATTCATGATGTCTGACGCCGTCATGGTATAACTCTTGACGCCGTCACCTAGTGTTTCCAGCATGAAAAATTGATACTTTGCCGTTTTTTTCACTTTTATGCTCCAAAAACGTCCAAAATGGCTTCTTTTCCAGAATTCACTCTCCAAGTACCTAAAATCACAAAAGGAACGATTTAGGGCAATATTTGATAAAATAAAGTCGGATTCGGGCTTAAATGACCCCCTAAAAACGGATCATTTTTCGCCTCATCACTCAAATATAGTGCATTTGTTTGAACTTAGTCAATACAAATGGGATTCGTCAATCCCAATAGGCCTATTCACAATACTCGCACTCACTATTACTAGTGATTAAATGGTTCATAATAAGGGATATTGGATTGGCAAGGATGGTACTTAGTGATAATAAAACAATCAGGCAAGCATACAATTGAAAAGCATTGTGTTCGGTTGAAAAATAATAGCATGTATTTCCCCCAAAGGGTTTGTAAAACAATTAAGTAATTGAAAGTGGGGCCATGAACTCACCGTGAGTTGGATGATGTTTAATGAGAATGATGGATATGCCGTGAGAACTTCTACGAGCAACCTAAAATAATTGTTGCAACTTAGGTTTGGAATAACGTCTAAGAAAACATAAATGAGCCTATATATGTCTTGCATATTATTCATGATGTAGTACTTAGTATATAATGTAAGTCTTTGAATAAAAGTGGTTTGTGAAACATGTATAGTTTGTATATCTCTTACTACCGTTCGGGCCGACATAATTCAGAGGTCACACAGTAAACGTTCAAGGAGCTAGGACACTTTAATTCGTAAATCCAGCAACTCGTCGATCCGTTTACCCAAATGAAACCCCTTACATGAAGCTCTCTAGTATTGTAGTAATTGATAAAAATATAAGTTTTTGATCCAAAAAGTTACATGTCCGAAAAATTGAATAAACTTAGGAAATTTTATTTTAAATGAAGATTGTTATTTCAATGAGTTTCTTAAGTCTAGAATAAATATTACTTGCAAAGTCTCATGGTCATTTTGATGGAGTAGATCCAAATTGGATGATTATGTTACAACTAACTCTTTAGTTCATGTTTTCGTCTTAGAAAGTTATATGGTCTTTAGCCGTAGCTTTTCTGTGACTTTGGTCATTGTTACCATGGCCTTGAGACTCATCCTTGGCCTTAGCCATGGTTGTGGTCTTGGCTTTAGGGTCATTTAGACCTCTTGGTTTTACTTAACCATAACTATTATATAGTCATTTGAGAATTTAAAAGGGCTGTTAAGATTTTGAAGAAAATGTCATTCGTTATGGGTTTTTTGGATACGTGCTCCCGAGTTTTTGAAGAAAACATAGTTCCGGAAAACTTTCGTGTTTTAACTTTTTAATGAAACGGAGCAAAAAATCCTCTTTTTGCGTGTTTTAGTTCTGACACAAAAACATTTGGGACAATTTTGCCGCAAGTTTTAGTAACTTCTATTAGCCATAACTTTTGACTCATATACTCATTTTAGGTGGTTCAAATTGATATGTTTTCCTTGTTAAGTCCTCTACTACAATATGTATTTGTCCAATAACATGTTTATACCCTTTTGATCGAATTTCTCAATATAAGTCACTAGTTTTCTTGTTTTCTTAACATAAGTTAACATATAGTTTCCATAACTTGTTTTAATAGTTTTTATACATCATGAACATAATACAAAGACCATATATAGCATGAATGAAATATAATAAGCATGAAAATGATACTGAGCAAGAAAGTGTATTAGGGTTTCTTACAACTTTAGGCTTTCTAAGAAAGGAAAGTAATAAGTAAGGATAGGACTTTGATTGAACAAGCTTCTCTTCACTATGGAAATCCTTCTACACCCTTGTATTCTTGAAGGATTTGTGATGAGGTTTTAGGTGACTTGAGTGGATCTAAACTCAAGAGAATCACCTAAAGTTTCTAAGGATTTGAAGTAGTTTGGATTAATCAAAACCTAACTAGAGTTTATGTGTTGATATTGTACTTGATCCTTGAATAATACATGAAGTAAACTAGCAAAGTGAAGTGTGTTTGTGTAGTGTGTATGTGGCGTCTAAATGGGGAGAGGGGGGGTTATATAGGGTCTTGAGGAGGTTAGGAAGGTGCCTTAAGGAGGTTACATTTCAAGACTTTTCAAAGCTTATCAAAGAAGCTTGAACACATGTATTCATCCTAGGGCTTAAGGCATGAGATCAAGCCACACAAGGGATGACTCCCCCCCCCCCCCCTTATAGGTGGTTCACAAGGGGTAGGGTGGATGACTTGGTTGGTTTTGATATTATCCTACTTATGGAGTTAGTTTTGGTTCCGTAAATTGCTAACCGTAAATTGTTAAGCCACGAAACGTAAAACCGGGTATCGTAAAAATGTGAAACTTGAAAGAATGACTAAACTTGTCAATATAATCCATAATAAAATATAAAATGAGTGGTAATTTCCGTTGGGGTGCTCAAACCCTGCTAAAACTGGAAACGCGAGTCTAAAACGCGTAATACGTAAAACGTACGAAAGTTGCGTAAAATTGAGAAAAGTAAAATGTAACTTTTCTAATATGATAATAATGAATTAAAATAACTTATAATGTCTAGACTGGGCTCAGTCTAGTGTCGGTTGATATTTAATGTCTTTTAAACATAAAACCGTAAGCCTAAAAATCAAGGAATGATTTATAAAATCAAGGAGTGATTTTTGGTCAAAGGAGGAGGGAAAATATGTTGACTTTTTAAAAAATATGAAAGTTTCTAATCGTCTCAGAAAATGCGGTGCAGGTATAGGCTAAGGTTACGGATAAGTAAAAGTGCTTAAAACATATTTTCTTGTTTCTCACGGCACATGGTCTATTTAATAACATTTCATTTAATTATCAAAAATTCTCTAATTAATCATGGGTGTAACAAACATTTATCTGATGCGGGGAAAATTGACGCGGTTGGTTTTCGTTGTGCGTAGGGTTTTTAAACGACGTTTAACCCAAACGTGTAGTTTCTTAATAACTTTCGCAAAAATGATCTAATGAGTGTCAAACTTTTATTTTATCATGGAAATAATTTATCACATGAGAATATGAAATAAAAATAATATTTTGGAAAATGAATAGTAAAAATGAATAGTAAAATTTTTGGTAATAGAAATTAACCTGAAAATGCAAATTGTTACACGTATAATATTCATTAAGTAATCTATAACAGAAACAAAAATAATTAAGGTCAAAGTTGAAAAAGAAATACCAAAAAAGTCAAAAGTGGACAAATAAATTGGAACGGTGAGGAGAAAACAAAATGGGTAGTTAGGGTGTTATATAGCGTCAAGCTTGTTAGAAAGATCCGTGATAACGTGTGAGGAGAAAAGAAAAAGGGTAGTTAGGTGATCGCATTTATCGAATGAATTTCTAGTGATTTTGTGTGTCTTTGTGGGTTATGTTGATGTGGCGCCTAACTACACAATGACTACACTAAGGGTTTGTTTAGTTGGTGAAAAAATATCTTATTTTTCAAAAAATGAAAAAATTGAAAATCCGTTTAGTCATATTTTTTTCAACAATTTAAAAAAAAAGTGAAGTTACTATTTTTCAAATTTTAACTAGAAAAATAAAAACTCCAATCTACTTTCTCCGCTTTTTTTTCTCTAACAAAATAAAAAGATTGGATTTTCCAATCTACTATTTAAGTATCTCATTTTAACCATAATCACTATTGGTAACATGTCCACCTTCCATTCTACCCATCGTCGCCCATCATCGCAATTCAAGATAACATTTTAAAAAGGAAAAAAAAAATAACTCAATCTAATATAGTTTTCCAAATTCTCAACTATTCTCTAGAATAGATAAGTCATTCTCTTTTAAAAAAAAAAAAAAAAAAAAAAAAAAAAAAAAAAAAAAAAACTTTTACTTTCAATAAAGAATTTCTCTCTCTAAAAAAACCTCCAACTTCTCTCTCTCTCTCTAAAAAAAAAAAAAAAAAAAAAAAAAAAAAAAAAAAAAAACCATCCAACCTAACCCTAAACCCGCCGCCGTCACCCTCGTCTTTCCGGCCGGCGGTCCGGAGAGACCCTGTCCAATCCTTCTTCTTTGTAGATACTTTAGCATTTTGTTTCAATTTTGGATTAAATAAAGTGGTATTGATCGTTCTTTTTGATCGAGAGGTTCAAGATGGCGAGGTCATGTGATGGTGAGGTAGTGGTGACGGCGAGGTCGTATGGGTGTGAGATCGTGGTGATGGTGAGGTCGTGGTAGTTGTGAGGTTGTGAAGGTGGTGAGGTAGTGGTGGTTGTGAGGCTGTGAAGATGGTGAGGTATTGGTGGGTGTGAGGCTGTGATGATGGTGAGGTAGGGGTGGTTGTGAGGCTGTGGTGGGTGTGAGGCTGTGATGATGGTGAGGTAGTGGTGGTTGTGAGGTTGTGATGATGGTGAAGTAGTGGTGGTTGGAGGTCGCGGTGGTTGTGAGGTCGTGGTGTTTTGTGAGGATGTGATGATGGTGAGGTCATGGTGGTTGTGAGGCTGTGGTGTTTGTGAGGTCATGGAGATGGCGAGGTCGTGATGATAGTGAGGGCATGGTGGTTGTGAGGCTGTGATGATGGTGAGGTCATGGTGGTTGTGAGGCTGTGATAATGGTGAGGTCGTGGTGGTTGGTTATGTGGTGGTGATGTATGTCGTGGTGGTTTGTGAGGTCATGGTGTTTGTGAGCCTGTGATGATGGTGAGGTCCTGGTGGGTGTAAGGTGGTGGTGGTTGTAAAGTCGTGGTGTTTGTGAGGCCGTGGTGATTATGGGGCCGTGGTGATGGTGAGGTCATGGGGTTGTGAGGTCGTAATGGTTGCCAGGTCGTGGTGTTTGTGAGGTCATAGTGATGGTGAGGTCGTGGTGGCTACTATTTGAACTTCTGGTTCTCGAACAATTGAGGGTATTTCTCAATCAACTCTTTCTTCATCTCGCCACGCCACCACCCCGTTCGGCAGTGTGGTTCAAATTGGTTTGTTTAAGATTTCAGTGAGTTTTGTACGAGGCCATAGTCGTAGTTGTCGTGTTTGGTGTCCATTTGTTCCATACTTCTTAGTTCTTAAAGGGTGATTGCCCTTTAGTAGTTAGCGTTTTAGGGTTGAAATGGTGGAGTTTATTCTTTTGATTGTTTGGTTACTCACGATGTTTATTTTAGAGTCTGTATTGATAGGATCATGTTGGTCAAGTGTTTTATCAATGTATTTTCTATCTTTTTGTTAGTTTGTTTTAATTTTAATAAAATTATTGCCTTTAAAAAAAATAATAAAAAAAAATAAAAAAATAAATACAACTAACAAGTATCCCAAACCCGAAACTCTCTTAACTCACCAAACAAGAAGTCACATCACTTCGGTTCGGAACTCACATGCGCACTTTAGCATCACCCCTCACATTACAAAAACCCCCAATTTCAGAATCACACAAAATTAGGGCTCCATCATTTCCCCCAAATTTAATCAATCCATAAAAAAGGTTAGTCATTCTTCTTATATATTATTCTACATCTCAATTCCATATAATTTTTATATAATTTCAATAAATATAGAAAACATATATCTATCTAATAAAATGGATTACAATTCATCAATTAGAACTAGGCGCCCTATCCGCAACACCAATTACACTAATTACAACACTTACGACAACGATAACGATTTCGAACAACCCGAAAGCCCCTTAGGAGGACCTCCTATTAGTACTAACCGTTATAACTACCAACAACACCAACACGTTAATATCGATAACGACGATAGCGATAGCGTAGACGAAGAAGAGGAGGAGGAGGAGGATGAGGATGATAATAATAATAATGAGTATCAACGAAACGAATACTATAATGTCGGTGAGACGTCGTCTCGCCGACATCAAAAAAAGCATAGGTTGGATAATTTAGTAGGGGGATACGGCTACGCGCCGCGTGTGATGGATGAGTGGAGTGAGAATGCGACGTTTGTGTGTGTTGGAAGTGTGGGGCGATAGGTATATGCAGTTAGGTAGGAGGAGTTTGAGAGGGGAGGATTGGGTTGAAGTGGCGGAGAAGATATCGGAGATGTGTAAGATGGAGATTAATGAGGGGCAATGTAGGACTAGGTTTGAGACGTTGAAGCAAAAGTATAAGAAAGAGAAGGCGAAGATGGAGGGGGTGGGATGGGGATGAGGCATGGGTATTATGGGAAATGGGGGTTTTTTAAGAAGATGGATATGTTGTCGCCGAAGAGGCAGCATAATGGTTTGCCGTGTGGAGTTGATTCGGGGGAGTATGTGTTTATGAATACGAAGGTGTATTTGAATCAAAGTAATGCGTTGGATGAGATGAGGGATAGTTCGCGTGAGTCGGAGGTTGATGATGATGATGAGGAGGAGGATGAGGATGAGGATGAGCCGAATGAGGAGGATGAGGAAGGGTTTAAGCTCTTATCTCTTTCCATTTATTCTTGCATTTATTGCTTTACATCTATGCTTGCCTATATGTCTTAATTGTTGCTTATATAGTTGTGATGATTGATTGTGTTGTACATAGAAGTTAATATTGTGATTGTGTGTATTATTATATGATATAGTCAATAGATTATTATTCACACTTCTCATATTAAGTTTAACTTGATAGATAATTTGATACAAAACGTTTTAAGATTTTAAAAGAAAAACGTATTCACATAAAGATCGACCAAAGCTCCATTCACGAAACTAAGTTTTTCCAAAAGCTTACATATATAATTGATCATATTGATTATATATTGTTTTTATACTAAACTCTAATTGAAGGTTTTCAAACAAACAATTGAATATATTTGAATCAACATTTTGCAAAATCATGTTTTTATAAAACAAAAAAAAATGAAAACTATTCAACCCCCTTTCTAGTTTTCCACAATTATATTGCATCAAAACCAACTTTTGGTTTCTATCTAAAATCATTCATCTCTAACATTGTTTCAAAATTGATAATTGTAATTCTCAAAATATTGAGAAAAAACGCTGACTTTATCCGTCTTGAGAGTCGTACTAGGAAGTAGTTGTTCTTTTTTTGATTTTTCATAAGATTGACTTGTCTTTCTTATGTAGTGTGTAGGTTTGTAGCACTATAAGTGCTTAGCTTTGCCTATGTAACGGTCCGAGATGAGAGACTTCACTCTCATTCGCTGTACTTAAATGGTTTTTTTGAAGTAATATATTTCCAGAGAATTCTCCTATACCCAAAAAAAAAAAAAAAAAAAAAAAAATTCGCTAGAATTTATTAGAACAAAACTTACAATGGATTATACTTCATTACAAGTTTTGTTGTTTTAACATATGATAAAGTCGAAAATCCATGTCACATACTATCATGTAACAGCTGAAGAGCACAACGTACCAATACGACTTCAAACTGATTTAGAGATAAAAGGCATTTCCAAGTGTTTCTACCATTTTGGATCAGCGCACCATCAGCAACCGAGTCGGGCCAAACTCACTAAGGGGCACTAAATTTTTTATACACATTATATGTACTAGGCCCAACCTATTAAGGGGCACTAAAAATAAACCCTATTAATCATTTAATCCAAAAAGTCAAAAACGATTGTGAAGGGACAAAAGGGTGAAGGGCTGAAGGCGTGAAGCACTGAAGCTGTGCTTTCAATAATCCATCTCCATCTTCAAATCATAACTAAGGTTAAAACTTAGAACTCTCAACTAGTTATCAATTTTAATTTTTTTAGTTATCAATTTTGCCTAGTTATTATTTTATTTTTATTTTTTTATTTTTTTTTTTTTTGCATAATTGTATACATATACTGATATACTCAAATTGAGTAATTGATATTTGACAAATGACAAATTGTTAAATAATGTTATTTTTTTTTTTTCATACGTAGTTGCTTAAAAAAAATTATGTCTCCTAAACAAGCATTCGATAGTTTAAAACGAAAAATAAAAGCAAAACAAGTAGCACTTATAAAGTCTCAAAAAAGGGCTATGAATAAATTTCTCAAAAAACAAGATGCGGGTCCTTCTAATGTTGATGAACAAAATATTATAGGGGCACTTTTTTTTTTTTTTTTTTTTTTTTTTTTCCGCGTGTCGGGCCTAATTTATTTTTGACGCTCTCAGCACTGCCCCTGACCACACTTTGACCTCTTGAAACAGTCGGCACGAACCAAAATTTACAAAAAGAATTCTCACACGTACACATGTCGTTCAAACTTTGTTTGAGGAATGCTAGTCTCACTCAAATGAATTAAGCCGAGCAAACATATCAAACTTTGTTTGAGGAATGCTAGTCTCACTCAAAATTTACAAAAGAATTTACACACGTACAAATGTCGTTCAAATATTGGAAGTGAAAGTAAAAAAGAGAAAACACAATTTAAATTGATTGGTGCAGCTCATTTGCCACATGTGCGTGTGAGAATTTTTTTTGTAAAATTTGTGTGAGTCTAACATTTTTCACTTTGTATAAATGCATAAAAACATCCCAAATCATTTCATTGTATATTGTCATGTAATTAGTAAGTGATACTATAATTATTTATTAGTATTATTTACTAGCACTTGGAGTATTGTAAGTAGTTAAGTTTACCACCCTGTAAGACTTATATAAGTCCTCAACTGTTTGTGACGCAATGTATTGATTAGTAGGAAAAAAGTCAAATGGTTTTGATTCTTAATTTCAAATTATGTACTTGTTAAGTAACAAGTTAGAGAAGAAAAAAAATGAGTTTTTTTTTTTTTTTTTTTTTTTTTTTTAATTTTTTATTATTATTATTATTTTAAAATTAGACCGAGCGTAGTGGATCGGCTTTCAGGCATGAAGAGGGTGTTATAACGCGTCAAGCTTGTTAGAAAGATCCGTGATAACACGTGGGGAGAAAACAAAATGGGTAGTTAGGTGATCGCATTTATCAAATGAATCTCTAATGATTTGTGTGTCTTTGTGGGTTATGTTAATGTGGCGCCTAACAACACAATGACTACAAGTCTACAATAAAGGTGTGTTTAGTTGGTGAAAAAATATCTTATTTTTCAGAAAATGGAAAAATTGAAAATCCATTTAATCATATTTTTTTTCAACAATTTTTAAAAGGACAAATTATTAAAAAAAATATTATACTTTTCACTGTTTCATCTTTTGGGTAGTGAATAACTTTTGAGGGTAATTTTTTTTTTTCAAATTCATCCTCTTTAGGGTATTTTGTGAAATTTTTGCCTCTCTTAGCTAATACAATTTCTTTTCCCGAAGAGCAAAAATGTCACATATTACCTTAAAGAGGATGAATTTGAAAGAAAATTACCCTCAAAAGCAAAAAAAATTATTCGTTACCCAGAGGATGAATTTTGCCAACTATAATATTTTGTTTTTAATAATTTGCCTTTTTTAAAATAGTGAAATTATTTTTTTCCAAATTTTAACTAAAAAAATAAAAACACCAATCTACTTTCTCCGTTTTTTTTTTCTTTAAACAAAATTTAAAGACTGGATTTTGTAATCCACTATTTAAGTATCTCATTTTAACCTTAATCACTATTAGTAACATCTCTACCTTTCATCTTATATGTCGTCGCCCACTATTTTAAGAAAGAAAAAAATATATAACTCAATCTAATCTAGTTTTCCAAATTCTCAAACTATTCTCTATAATAAGAAAAGTCATTCTCTTTTCAAAATATTATTAAGAAAAAAAAAAAAAATAAAAAAAAAAAAAATAAATAAAAAATGATAACTAACAGCAGAGTATCCCAAACTCGAAACTCTCACCAAACAAAAAGTCACATCACTTCGGTTCGGAACTCACATGCGCACTTTAGCATCACCCCTCACATTACAAAAACCCCCAATTTCAGAATCACACAAAATTAGGGCTCCATCATCCCCCCAAATTTAATCAAATCCATAAAAGGTTAGTCAGTCCTTCTCAGTTTCATATAATTTTTATATAATTTGATATATAGATACTGAAAACATATATCTATCCTATATAATAATAATGGATTACAATTCATCAATTAGAACTAGGCGCCCTATCCGTAACACCAATTACACTAATTACAACGCTTACGATAACGATAACGATTTCGAACAACCCGAAAGCCCCTTAGGAGGTCCCACTATTAATACTAACCGTTATAACTACCAGCAACATCAACACGTTAATATCGATAACGACGATAGCGATAGCGTAGACGAAGAAGAAGAGGAGGAGGATGAGGATGATAATAATAATGAGTATCAAAAACAATATTATAATGTCGGTGAGACGTCGTCTCGCCGACATCAAAAAAAGCGTAGGTTGGATAATTTAGTAGGGGGATATGGATATGTGCCGCGTGTGATGGACGAGTGGAGTGAGAATGCGACGTTTGTGTTGTTGGAAGTGTGGGGCGATAGGTATATGCAGTTAGGTAGGAGGAGTTTGAGAGGGGAGGATTGGGTGGAGGTGGCGGAGAAGATTTCGGAGATGTGTAAGATGGAGATTAATGAGGGGCAGTGTAGGACTAGGTTTGAGACGTTGAAGCAAAAGTATAAGAAGGAGAAGGCGAAGATGGAGGGGAGTGGGATGGGGGGGATTGGGCATGGGTATTATGGGAAATGGGGGTTTTTTAAGAAGATGGATATGTTGTTGTCGCCGAAGAGGCAGCATAATGGTTTGCCGTGTGGAGTTGATTCGGGGGAGTATGTGTTTATGAATACGAAGGTTTATTTGAATCAGAGTAATGCGTTGGATGAGATGAGGGATAGTCCGGGTGAGTCGGAGGTTGATGATGATGACGAGGAGGAGGATGAGGATGAGGATGGGCCGAATGAGGAGGATGAGGAAGGGTTTAAGCTCTTGGCGGAGTCGGTTCAGAATTTTGGCGAGATTTATGAGAAGATTGAGGGGAGGAAACGGCAGCAGATGTTGGAGCTGGAGAAGATGCGGATGGATTTTCAACGAGAGTTGGAGCTGCAGAAGAAGGTGATTCTGGAACGGGCGCAGGCTGAGATTGCGAAAATACGGGAAGAAGATGACGAGGATGCTAATTCGGTTGAGAATCTGAGTGGATAAGGAGGTATATCTCTCTTCGTTTTATGAGTTTTGGTTAAAAGTTTATTAGTTTCTCTGTTTAATTACGGTACTATTTTAGCTAAGAATATGAGTATATTAATTGCTGGACGTTGCGTTTAGTTTCATCATACATAGGGTACTTGATGTTTTGGTATGCGTTTTGAAATGCTTATGTGATATCGATTATAAAAGTCAAATGATCTACTCTATTATAACATGGTGCAGGAAATACCAAAATAGTATATTAGTATTTGCACATGTGCTGCGGTTTTTAGGTTGTACTGATCTCCTTTGGCAAGTGATTTACAAAATTTTATTTCCTGTAGATAAAGTAGGTTTATGTTTGATAATCAGTTTTGTTGCGGCTAGTAATAAACTAAAACTATTCAAGTATGTATCATCTAACCATTACAAAATCAGATAATTATGCCTCATGGTAGTTTACCCAAACCTTAGAAACTGATTTTTACGACTTGAAATCACAATATAATGAAATAATCAGTTTTCAAACGCGCATTTAAGCACCCCTCATATGTGGATTGTAGATGCAATAAGCTTCTAAAGAGCACGATATTGGTCCATTTTTAGATGAAAACTGCAACTTTTTCTACCCACGCTAATTTAATTTTCCCCTGGCCATCCCATTTTCACGTGGTTTAAATTGTTAAGCTTTCTGTTATTTAACTTCTCAGAATTAGCAATGCTATAAACCATCAATGTTACCGTTGAAGGTGAAAAAAAGTTTTTATTTGAAGAAAAATCTTGTGATTACATTATTTCTGTGTCTACCTATCACTGATGCTTATACCTCTGTTCATTTGTTTACCTCATAGACTCATTACCTCATACACTAATACACGTTGTCATGTCATATAATATTGCCTTGCTGATTTTTGAAACGGGAGGTTGAGCGTTGCTATATTCTCTGTATCATAGCTCAGATTTTTAAAAGGAATTTTGATGTTCTGATAATCAGTTTCATACAAGCTGCAACATAACTGATTATCTAAGGCCAAAATAGGTACTTGTCTACCTGTTCTTGTAATACTTAATTCAGTAGACGTAACATGTCCCTTTTGGTCATCTTAAATAATAATTCCATAGCAAATTTGCAATTAAGTACGTCCAAGCACTTTGTCCACTGTCAATTATTGGTTTATTATCTGATTTTGATCATTCAATATTGCATAATCACTTTCGAAAGACACATTCAGACACCTTCCCTGCATGCCTTGATAACCTGATTGTAGTTGAATCCTTATTTGCAAAATAGACTCGGTGAGTTGCCTAATAACGTTTTGGTGGTGAGATTGGCAGAAAAATAACACCAATGTAATCAGTAAATGAGGTTTTTGTTGAAAGTTTAAATTGCGGCTTATAGGGTGGTGTGTTGCATCCATGGTTTATACTACTGTTATCAATTCTAAGAATCTTTTACATAAAACATGTATTTTTCTTTTTATGAATTTTTTGTTTCTAATCTTTTGTTAACAGTGGCAGAGGATCCTTAAGTATCTGTAGAAGACAACTGAAGTGTGGCAGGCTGCATTACCTCATTAAGTCTTCATCGTTCATCCTTTATTCCCACAATCTGGGAGGTTAGCATATTATCTTGTTTGTATTTTGATTCGAAGGTTTTATGTATTGAAGTAAAGTTTAATAATGTAATCTGCATTTTAATTAGACCTCGAAATATTTCTTCCTTTGATGGTATGCCTCTCTTGCTGTAGTCCAGAGTCCGTTTTTCATGTTGAGCATGAACCCTGCAAATGTTCATATACCATTCTGTGCATTGATGATTGATTTAGTCATGATCACATGATGGGCCAGGTCGAGTTGGGCTTGTACACTTTTAGAAACAGAATTGACAATAATAATGGAAATTGTTCAATATTGTGGCATAAAAAGTTGAAGACTAAGGGTGCGTTTGGTAGAGAGAAAAGAAATGAGAGAAATGTAATTTGATCAAATTCTCTTGTTTGGTAGAGAGAATTAAAAAAAGTGGAGAATTGAGGAGAAATTAGTGGAGAGTTGGAGATAATTGGGTAGTGTAATTTTGTTACTCTCAATTCCATAATTTAGGTGGAGAATTTGGAGAATTGAGTTTTTTTTTTTTTTTTTTTTTTTTTTTTTTTTTTTTTTTTTTTTACAAAATAAATAGGTTTTTTTTAAATAATTTTTTATAAAAAATAATTTAAAAAAAATATACTTTTTTAAATATATTTTTTTAGAATTGTTATTTAGAAAAAATAATTTTTTTTATAAAAAATAAATTTAAAAAATTAAAAATTTTTAATGGATTTTTAAAAAAATATGTTTTAAAAAAAAATACTTATAATTTATAATTTTTTTTAAATATATTTTTTTAGAATTGTTATTTATAAAAAAAATTATTTTTTTTAAATGAATATTTTTCTTTTTTTTTTTACATTTCTCGGGTCAAGTCTCTGTTATTACCAAAACATTAGAATTGAACAAAATTCTCTACTAATTTCTATTCTCTGAATTTATATTCTCTGCTTTATTTCTATTTTCTAAAATTCTTTCTACCAAACGTGCCCTAAGAGGTGTTTGATTTCGACTTAATTGACTTAATATGAAAAAACTGAATTAATTAAGTCACATAAAAACTGTTTGTTTGTAACTTAATATAGAAAGATGACTTAAAATATTAAGTAATAAAACTGAAGTTGTCTGCATTAAGTCATCAGTTAATTAACATGACTTAATGAAACAGGCCCTAAATTACTAACATATGGAAATCTTTATGGAGTGGGTAAATTTAACTACCCGCAATACTCCAAATGCTAGTATATAATACTAATAGCAACAGACACAAAATCACTAGAAATTTATTCGATGAATGCGACCACCTAACCACCCATTTTGTTTACTCACGCGTTATCACGGACCTTTCTAACAAGCTTGACGCGCTATAACACTCTCTTCACGCATGAAAGCTGATTCACTACGCTCGGGCTAATATTAAGAAGAAAAAAAAAAACATTTTTTTTCTCTAACTTGTTACTAAACAAGTACATAATTTGAAATTAACAATCAAAATCATTTGAGTTTTTTCTACTAATTAATACATTGCGTCACAAAAAGTTGAGGACTTAGGCCTTGTTTGGTTAAGCTTATTTAGTGGGCTTAGGCTTATTGGCTTATGACTTATATATGCTAAGCTTATAAGCTCATGTTAGTGTTTGGATTAGCTCATGGTAAATAAGCTTATAAGCTCAAAAGTGTTTGGTTTGGCTTATGTTGATTTATGTTGGTAAATGACTAAAAAGGACATGGTTACTTATAAGCTTAAAGTGTTTGGATAAGGGATTTTTTTTTTTTTTTTTTTTTTTTTTTTTTTTTTTTTTTTTTTTTTCATAAATATACATATGAAATTGAAAACTATAATTTACAATTTAAATACTTATAAAGAAGTGTCATGCATATGAATTAAATTAGATCCAACAAAGTTTAAAGTCTCAAAAAAAAGATACATATATCATGGCACAATGTAAAATTTTCATCTTCTAGATGCTACTAAGTCATCCGCAATGGCGTATCTTACTGCACTCATATAAAGATCGTTTTGGATGTCTCTACGACTCGAACTTGTGTCTTCGGTCATTTCATTAATAGAGCCATCGGTATCACGGTTTTGATTTGAGTTGTAAGTTTCCTGTTGTGCCGTGTGAAAAGCATCGTCACTACTATTTTTCATTCTAATATAATTATGAAGTGCCATAGATGCTATCACAATTTCCACTTGTGTTTCATAAGGGTAATTGATATGCATATCTTTTAATATCGCCCACCTAGCCTTCCATACACCAAAAGTTCGTTCAATAACATTTCTCAATGACAAGTGAGCGTAATTAAATATCTCTTTGTAACCTCTTGGAGCACGTATTGCGGCGGTTCGTCCACGGGTTGTAAATTTAACTACCTACAATACCCAAGTGCTAGTAAACAATCCTAATAAATAATAATAGTATCATTTACTAATTACATGATAATATATTGTGGCATAAAAAGTTGAATACTTGTATAAGACTATAAGGGCACGTTTGGTATGGTGAAACTAAGAGAAAGAAATCAGTATTATTTATTACTACTACTACTACTACTACCACTACCACTACCACTACCACTACCATGTATATAATACTAATGCTATGTTTGGCGCAGAGTTTTTTAGAGCGATCAGTGGTGAGCAATGAGCTTTTTGATTTTTATTGTTCGTTTGACAAAAAAGCGGTGAGCTTTGTAATTTTTTAGGAAAGTTCAATTTCCAATGCTTTTTTAAAAAGCTGTGAGTGGTAAGCAGTGGGTACATCATAGCTACTTTTGTTAAACATAGCCTAATAGCAACTTATGAAAGTTTTGCACACCACAGTATATAAGCAAGCTCAATTTTTGCTATTTCACCGATGCGGGACTTAAACTTGAAATAAATTTTCAAAGTACTTGCTCATGAGACGCGATATCTTTGTTGCTGTTAAACATCTTTAGCTCAATTTCAGCTTACTTTTAGGAAGAAACAGATTATTTCAAAATGAATCAAACCACCTACTTCTTTCAGTCATTTTCATTTTGTTTTCTTTCTTAAGTGACACACGAGAACACCACCTTTTTTTGTTTCACTTCATTTTATTTAGTGATACTCGAGAACACAATGTTTACTTCGTGTTTCAACTAATCAAAAGCAATTTTAGTAAATATACATGATATTTGATTGGTATAAAGTAGTAATGGTATTTGATTGGTAGAAAGATAGTGAGAGTTTTTAAACTTTATGCAATATGAAAATATGAAAATAGATATTCGGGATATAATAATGTTATATTTCTTAAGTTATACTACTAAAAATTTGGCAGAACAAACATTGATAATCGATAACATTGATCGTTTCATGTGTCTTGCCCTAAATTTAATATGTAAAAACAATGTTCACGTTAACCAACAACTCTTCTAGGAGAATATCCGTCTACTTTGGAAACGATCATTTTCTTACAAAGTCCTCGTAAGATATAATTTGGTTAATATATTCAACAAATATTATATTCTATTGCTTAAAGCAATTCGAAATGTTTTAAACACTCGAAACACCTACGACAATTTGGCTCATTTCACCCGGTTGTCGCATCTGATAGGCTATCGGTTGTGGCATCTGACATGCCATGTCTTGTAATGTAATGTGAGGGTGGGCGGCGAACTCTTTTGTGAGTAGGTGGTAATGTGTTGCGTATAGCAATTTATAGTTGACCTTCTCGACAAGATGATGAAACACCTGTAGGACATAAAAAAGTGCAAAAACATGTATGGTTTGTAACCTACAATACGAGTAGAATGATTTGAGAAATCAACTCTTATAAATATAAGTTTTAACTTTAGAGAGTGGTAAACTCATAGCATAAGCAATAGCATATCCATCAAAAGTGCTTGTGCCTCGGCCCAATTCATCAAGAATAACAAGAGAGTCTTGAGAAGCATTTTGCAAACCCGAAGCTGTTTCAGTGCACTCAATGAGAAAGGTAAAACGATAAGTTATAATTTCATCAATTTACATTGCATGATCTAATGACAATTAACACAACTGTACTCAATGGTTATTCAATCGCAGGCATAATTATATAGACTCGATTGAATGAAATATAAGTCTAGGTAAAAAATTGTCAAGTGAATAAGTGGGTGAACCATAAGTTGCTCATTCACATACTCCCTCTGTCTCAATATTATTGTCCACATTTCCATTTTGAGATATCTCAAATTAATTGTCCACCTTCCTTTTTAAGTAAAAACTATAGTAGGAGAATATTCTCTTTGAGTGGTTGAAAACAAAAATGGCCCCACTTTTATTAAACTTTGTAATTCTTGTCTCCTGACAATAATTTTGAGACGGAGGGAGTATTAAACTTCCTCCAATGGGGTGTTTGTTTTTGCATTTTAGAACTGATTATCTATGGATACACATATTAATTATCCTTTTTAAATAGCCAACATCTCCCACAACCCAAAACCATTTTAGTATAGAATTACCACAACTGACTATGTTATTCTGGTTATCCCGTTTCAAATAAGCAATCCATGTAATAAGTTTAAAAACTATTGACAGTTGGCATTCCTTTTAACCAAAACTCATAAAAACAAAGAATATCTTATAGTTATACTACTGAACATTTTCGCAGAACAAACATTGTTAATTGATAACATTGATCATTTTATGTGTCTTGACCTAAATTTAATATGTAAAAACAATGTTCAAGTTAACCAGCAACACTACTTAAGAGGAATATCTGTCTACTTTGAAAAACTACACGAATAAAGGATTATAAATTTTACCATTTTTATTCTGTAAATAATATTTAAGTATTTAAAAAATCTGTTATAAATTATCAAATTGCAAATAGTTAGTTACAAATATCTGATTATGGGTTATTAAATGGGAAAATAAATCAAAATTATAAATTGGAAAGCCTGTTCCCAAGGGGCCCAACGAAAGCAGGTCCTTTAATACTGACTAGTTACATGGCATGAGCAGGTCCCTTTTTATTGATTCAACTAATTACATTGCGTCATAAAAAGTTGAGGACTTGTATAAGTTACACACACCTCAATTAAATGGGAAAATAAATCAAAATTATGAATTGAAAAGCTTGTTCCCAAAGGGCCCAACGAATTCCTATTCCTAATTAGAATGAGCAGGTCCTTTAATATTAACTAATTACATGGCATGAGCAGATCCTTTTTTATTGATTCAACTAATTACATTGCGTCATAAAAAGTTGAGGACTTGTATAAGTTACACACACCTCAATTACATACGAGTAGGTAAATTTAACTACCCCCATGTAACAGAATATGTAGCAAATAATACTAATAGCAACTTATTGTAATTTTACACACCACAGTATATAAACAAGCACAATTTTTGCTCTTTGACCGATGTGGGACTTAGGGTATGTTTGGCAAAACTAGCTGTAAGTTGTATGATGTAAGCTGTTAGCTGTAAACTGCAAAGCTGATAACATGAGCTACAAGCTGTATCTTTTTTTTCAATAAAAGTGTTTGGTAATATAGCTGTTAAATGTAATTATAAGCTGTTAATAATAGTTATTTTATATTTTAACAGCTCCAAATTTTTTTAAAAGCTTCATGCATTAGCTTTTCATTTTGGAGCTACTTGTTTAAAATAAAAGCTTAAAGTTGATGCATCCAAACGGAGCTACTTGTTTTGTAAGAGATTATTTTTGTAAAAAAAACCTTACATCTCTATAAAAGTTGCGTACCAAACAGGCCCTTAAACTTCATATAAGTTTTCAAAAAATTTGCTTAGGAGACACAGTATCTTTGTTGCTCTAAACACTTTTAGCTTAATTTCAGCTTAATTTTAAGAAGAAACATTTTAATTCAAAATCAATCAAATCACTTTTTTTTAGTTATTTTCATTTTGTTTTCCTTATTAAGTGATACTCGAGAAAACAACCTTTTTTATTTCACTTCATTCTCTGTGCCTAAGTTACCATAGGATGATCAAAATATGAAGCTAAAAAAGCTTCAGTTCTAAGGACTACTTGCATATATAACATAATTGGTAGATTTAAATTTTAACCATTGAAGAGTATTCGCCCTCGAACTTAGCATAATAACATCTTAAATTCACTGATTTACATCAGCTTTTTGTTTGAGCATTTAAGCTCGTGCCACAAACAAAACAGTTCATCAACCACACTTCCCTCCATGGATCACTTAATACCCCCACTGTTTTTCATTAACCCCATCTCCAAACACTAATTTCATCATAAATTTCCTATCCCAAACATCAAATCATATAAAATCTCAAAACTCACAAAAAATTTGACCCTAAATCACTCAATATTTTTTACGCACACCAACTGTTTGATAAAATGTCATTCGAAACAAAACCCATTTTCTAGCTTCTAATCGTTTAGGATTTAATTTTTCTTGATCGTGGTGGACCGTAAGTACTATTTGATGGAGGAGGGTAAGGGAGAGGAGGATATTAATTCGTTCCTCAATAGGCTTAAAAACAAGCTAACAAATGTTCCTGTGACGAATGGACCTACTGGTTGGGACGATCTGAAGGTTAATGTACATGGAACCAAAGAGGTGGATAAAAGATTTGGGGAAGAACAATCCAAGGCTTCAACCAAGGCACACTCGTCGTTTGCTTCTGTTTTGCAAAAACCTCAAGCAAAAGCAACTGTTAAGATTACTGAAATGCATAATAGCGAGGTTGTTGAAGGTGCTAGGGTTGCTATACCTATGGAAGCAGTTGAGGAAGTGAGTTCACGATTCCAAAACACCCTTTATGGGTTTTTTATTGGGAAGCGGCTGGCTTTCCTCTTGTGGAAAATTATGTAAAGAATACATGGGCGAAGTTTGGATTGAAGAGAGTGATGCTTGATGATGATTTTTTTCTCTTCCAGTTCGAAACTAAGGACGGAATGGAGAAGGTTATTGAAGGAGGACCGTGGTTAATCAGACTTGTCCCTCTGTTTTTAAATGTTTGGACTCCTAATACTATACTGAAAAAAGACAAAATTAATAGTGCCCCTGTTTGGCTCAAGTTGCATCATGTCCCAATAGTGGCTTACTCTGAGGTGGGTTTGAGTCTGATCACTACCCAAATTGGTCGTCCAATCATGTTGGATACGTACACGAGCAGTATGTGTCTTAGGTCTTGGGGTCATAATGAATATGCTAGGGCATTAGTGGAGGTTTCTGCTGAGGAGGATTTGCTGGAATCACTGGTAATTGCGATCCCTCAAAATGATGGGAAAGACCATTCGTTGGCTACAATAGATATAGAGTATGAATGGACACCCCCTCGATGTGCTACGTGCAAGGTTTTTGATCACATGGATAACAAATGTCCTAAACTTCCCAAGGTTGTGGAGAATAAGGAAGTGGAAGCTGATGGTTTCAATGAAGTGAAGAAAAAGAAACATAAGCCGAAACAAAATAAACAATTGGATGGTGATAGGCTTACGAAGCCTAAACCTACTTTTTATTATCGTCGTGTTGAAAAGGGCGAGACTTCCCAACCTGTGGTGAAGACAAATAACCCTAAGGTTCTCGAGCCTAAGCAGACTTGTAAAGAGGGGGCCGACAATAATGAAACTAATGTGAGTGTTAAAAACCCATTTGGTGCTTTGTCGATGGTAGATGACACTGGTGATAATATTTGGGGTACGAATGAACATGGGAAGGAGACGAATACTATTCTAAACGAGAGTGATTCTGATATTGAGGAACATACTATGGAAGATAGTAATGGTAAATGTATTGCTGAAATTGAAATGAAGGGGGCAAGCACTCCCGTGACTGAGGTTTCCAATGATTAGCATCGCCTCATGGAATATTAGGGGGCTGAACTTCTCCCTTAAGCAAAGTGAAGTTCGGCAAGTTATTTATGATAACAAGTTGTCGGTTTGTGCCATTTTAGAGTCGCATGCTAGGGAATCTAATTTGGTAAAGTTGTGTTCTAGTGTCTTTAAGCATTGGGATTGGACCTCAAATGGTAACTTATGTGTAAAGGGTACTCGTATCATTCTTGGATGGAATAATTATGATTTTGATGTCACGGTTATCTCGCAAAGTGACCAAGTCATTCATGCTCGTATTTGGTTGAAATCTGAGAAGAAGGAGTTCTATTGCTCATTTATTTATGGGCATAATAGATACGCTCATAGACGTGCTCTTTGGGAAAATTTTTGCGTCCATAAGAAGTATGTCCACAATCGTCCATGGTGCCTCCTCGGTGATTTTAACGCTGCTCTTTTCTTGGCTGATAGTACGGCAGGGTCTTCTAGGATGGATATCACTATGCGGGAATTCAAAGAGTGTGTTGCTAAAATTGAAGTTATGGATGTTCCTAGTTCGGGGCTCCAGTTCACATGGAACCAAAAACCTAAAGGTATTGATGGCCTTTTGAAAAAAATTGATCGTATTCTGGGTAATGTGCAATTTAGTGACTCGTTTATGGGAAGTCATGTTGTCTTCCAACCATACCGAATCTCCGATCATGCCCCCGCTGTGCTAAAGATTCCTACTGTTGTCAAGAGTACTCCTAAGCCTTTTAAATTTGCTAATATATTGACACAACATGTAAGGTTTAAAGAGGTGGTGAATGAGGGTTGGTTGCTGGAAGTCTCGGGTTTTTGTATGTTTCAGCTTATCAAAAAGTTAAAGAATCTGAAGAAGCCTTTTCGTAAGCTATTATATGATCATGGTAACATACATGATAACGTTAATAGGTTGAGAACGGAGTTGGATAGAGTGCAAGCTGATTTGGATGCGGATCCCTTTAATGTTGTTCTTCGTGAGGAAGAGATGGCCTATGTCCAAGCATATAACAATGCAATCCTTATGCAAGAGCGATTCCTCAAACAAAAGGCAAAAATCCTATGGCTTAAGGAAGGTGATTCAAATTTGGCATACTTCCATAAAGCAGTTAAAGGAAGGGTAAGTAGAAGTCGAATAAATGTGGTGACTGACTCGGCTGGTAATGTTTTTGAGAATGACCAGGTGGCGAATGCTTTTGTTGCTCACTATGAAGTTTTTCTTGGCCAAGAGGGACATACTTCAGCTCTTAATTCTCAAGGTTTGTTCGAACAGATTCTTGATAATACAACGGCTGATGACATGATCAGGAATGTTAGTGACAATGAAATTAAGGAGGCTATGTTTTCTATGGGCAATGATAAATCTCCGGGCCTAGATGGATATACGGCATCGTTCTTTAAAGAGGCTTGGGATATTGTCAGAAATGATGTAATCAAAGCTGTTAAGGAATTTTTTACTAATGGCAAACTCTTGAAGGAGCTTAATCACACGATTATTGCTCTTATTCCCAAGGTTCAAACCCCATCACGGGTGAATGATTACCGGCCGATTTCTTGTTGCAATGTCTTGTTTAAGTGCATTAGTAAGGTCATTGCTAATCGCATTAAAGGTAGTTTGAAAGACCTAATTAGTTCGAATCAATCGGCCTTTGTTCCGGGTCGTAGTATTTCCGATAACATCTTACTTACTCAAGAGTTAATGCATAATTATCATTTGGATCGAGGAGTTCCTAGGTGTGCTTTTAAAGTTGACATCCAAAAGGCTTACGACACGGTTGACTGAGGTTTTCTTATGGAGGCTCTTAGAGGGTTTGGGTTTCATTAAAGGATGATTTTGCGGATCATGGAGTGTGTGACGACTACTTCTTTCTCCATTAGTATTAATGGGTCTCTCCATGGCCATTTTAAAGGTAAAAGAGGTCTTCGGCAAGGTGATCCTCTCTCTCCTTATTTGTTTACTATCGTTATGGAGGTGCTTACTCTTATGTTAAAGCGTCGGGTTCGAGAGGGCGATGGTTTTACTTTTCACCGATATTGCTCGAAAATGGAAGTGATTAACTTGTGCTTTGCTGATGATTTATTTTTGTTTGCCCATGGGGATGTCCAATCGGCTAAAATCATTATGGAATCCTTGGATGAGTTTAAACTCGTTTCTGGTTTAACGCCAAGCCTTCCGAAGAGTACCGCGTATTTTTGCAATGTCCTAAATCATGTTAAGCTTGTAATTCTTCAGGTTATGACGTTTGAAGAGGGGCATCTTCCGGTGAAATATCTTGGTGTTCCGTTAGTTCTGTCTAGACTTGTATACAAAGATTGTAAGGAGCTGATTGAAAAGGTCGAGGCTCGTATCAATGATTGAAAAAATAAGTCTTTATCGATAGCAGGCAGATTACAATTGGTGCAATCGGTTGTTGCTTCTATGCATGTATATTGGGCTTCAGTTTTTATCCTTCCTACGCGTATTCTTCTTGTTATTGAACAACTTATGAGAGGTTTTTTATGGTGTCAAGGTAGTATGCGCAAAGGAAAGGCGAAGGTTGCTTGGGATGTAGTGTGTTTGCCCAAAGATGAAGGAGGTCTTGGCGTTAGGAGATTAGACTTCTTCAACAAAGCGCTTATGTCGGTTCATATTTGGAAGCTCTTATTAAGGAAGGATTCTTTATGGGTAAAATGGATACACTTGTACAAGATAAAGGATCGTAATTTTTGGGATATTCCATGCCGTGGTAACATGACTTGGGGATGGAGGAAGGTTTTGCAGCTTCGTCCTTGTATTCGTGAATTTATATGGCACAAAATAGGAGATGGAATGAGCACTTCTCTTTGGTTTGATCAGTGGTGCTCCCTTAGTTCTCTTGCTGATTTCATTTCGTCTAGAGATATATTTCGAGCCGGTTTGAATTTGTCTACAAAAGTAGCAGATCTTATTAGTTCAGGTACATTGGAATGGCCTCATGAGTTAGGGGTTAAATACCCTAATTTTCTTCTTATTTCGTCTCCTGAGCTGAATCAAGGTGTTAAAGACAAGCTGGAATGGCGGTCTCGTTCTGGTGCTATTAAGCCCTTTGCGGTTAATTTGGTTTGGCAAGATATCCGTCCGAGAGATGTTAAGGTTGTGTGGGTTGATGCAGTTTGGTTTTCAAATTGTATTCCTAGACATGCGTTTAACCTTTGGCTAATTATCAAAAGAAAGTTGAAGACTCAAGATCGTTTAAGAAGCTGGGATATATCGAACTCGGTTGCTGCTAATTGTCCTCTTTGTGAGTCCCAACCAGACTCACATGAGCATCTATTCTTTGATTGCCCTTTCTCTACACAGGTGTGGCTTCATATGAGGGATATGGCAGATTTGTCTCACCTTCCTCCATATTTTGATGAGATTCTTGAGTATATTGTTCCTATGGCAAAGAGAAGAACGTCTAAGAGTGTTATTTCTAAACTGGTTCTTGCTGCCTCAGCATACTTCATTTGGCAAGAGAGGAATGAACGTCTCTTTAAAGGAAATAAGCGTACGTTCAGCCAAGTTAATGAATGTATCATGTCGGTCATTCGTCTCAAGCTAATGTCTTGTCGCTTCAAGAAGTCCAAGGTTGTTTTGGATCTCATGCAGCATTGGAAGCTCCCGGAGGGGTTATTATTTTAGTTTCCTATGTTTTTTGGTGTTTGTTTATGCACCGTTAGGTGGTTTTTTCCAATTGGTGTTATTTGTTATGTAATAGTTAGAGTTTAGACGGATGGCTTGTCATCTGGTCTCTTAGAAGTTCAAGCTTTTGCTTGAGGTTAATGTGGCATTTAAGCCACATTCCATTGTACCGATTGGCTTTAGGGTTTTATATAATTTACCGGGGAAATTCCCCTTTACCCAAAAAAAAAAGTTCATCAAACATGTCATCTTCATCACCACCTACAAGGTTATGATCATCAACTCTCGACATTGCTAAAACACTTTTCAGCCATTCCTCATGCAATGTTGAAAACTCAGACCGCCGTTCACTTGACTGGAAACTGACTCCTATCTTTATTTTCATAACCTCTGCAGCCTTTGTGGCGGCGTCCACCACCTTTTGGAGGATACCTGCCATTAAAGCCACTTGCATACCGTAGCTTTCAGGGCAGGCACAATTGGTTAGATGGTAGAGAAAAACTAGCTGTTGGTTGGTTGACTGTGAGGTATTGGAGATGGATTTAAAAGCGCAGGCCATGTGTAGCGAATAGCAATCTACAGTTGACCTTCTCGACAAGATGACGAAACACCTGTAGGACATAGAAAAGGTGAATAAACATATATGGTTTGTAATGTACAATACGAGTAGAATGATTTGAGAAATCATTAAGGGTGCGTTTGGTTTCCTCCTAAGGGAATCAAACTATCACTATGAAAGTGATAGTTTATGTTTGTTTAGAATGTCTGGACCCACAACTATGACTATGAAAGTCTAATATATTCCATACTCCATATACAACTCTTGAGGGGGGGAAACAACTATGACTATGAAAGTCTAATATATTCCATACTCCATATACAACTCTTGAGGGGGGAATGTATCTTTCATAGTTGAGGGACCCACCACTAGTATCAAACTCATACCCATTGTCATTCATCGCAGCATACCAAACGCACCCTAACTCTTTAGAAAAGTACTGTGATTCATAGTTGAGAGACCCACCACTACTATCAAACTCATACCCATTGTCATTCATCGCAGCATAACAAACGAACCCTAACTCTTTTAGAAAAGTATTGTGAGTCACAAAACTACTATCAAACTCATACCCATTGTCATTCATCGCAGCATAACAAACGCACCCTAACTCTTTTAGAAAAGTACTGTGAGTCACAAAAATACTATCAAACTCATACCCATTGTCATTCATCGCAGCATAACAAACGCACCCTAACTCTTTTAGAAAAGTACTGTGAGTCACAAAAAGTTTAAGACTTGTATAAGTTACAAGCACCTCGAGTACTTACGGGGAGAGTAAATTTAACTTCCCCAAAGAACTCTTGATTGCTGGTACATAATACTAACAACAACTTACGTATGCTTTGCACAGCACAATATATAAACAAGCTCAATTTTTGCTCTTTGACCGATGTGGGAATTAAACTTCATCTAAGTTTTCAAAATATTTGCTCAGGAGATGCAATATCTTTGTTGCTCTAAATATTTTTAGCTTAATTTCAGCCTAGTATTAGGGAGATACATTTTACTTCAAAATCAATCAAATGATCTTTTTTCAGCTATTTTTATTTTGTTTTCCTTGTTAAGTAATACTCGAGAACACAACCTTTTTTGTTTCACTTCATTTTCTTTACTTTTCTTTCTTAAGTGATACTCGAAAACACATTGTTTACTTTGTGTTTCAACTAATCAAAAGCGATTTAAGTAAATGTAGATGATATTTGATCGGTAGAAGGTAGTAATGATATTTGATTGGTAAAAGGGGAGTTAGTTGGAGTATTTAAACTTTATGCGATATGGAAGTAGACACTTATTTTAATACGGAGGATATAATACTGTTATATTTCTTATAGTTATACTACTAAAAAATTTCGCAGAACAAACATTGATAATCCATAACATTGATCGTTTCATATGTCTTGACCTGAATTTAATATGTAAACACAAAATGTTCAGGTTAACCAGCAACTCTTCTTAAGAAGAATATTGTCTACTTTGAAAAACATGATCATTTTCTTACAAAATCAGAAATAATTTGGTTAATATATTCAATAAAAATTAGAAGTTGAGATCATTCTACTGCATAAAGCAATTCGAAATGTTTTAAGCACTCAAAAACACCTTCAACAATTTTGGCTCATTTCACCCGGTTGTCGCATTTGATAGGGTTCCTGCGTGTTTACTTTCTTTACCCATTAAAATCGATCTAAACCAAAACAGTTTTACATAACTGGGCCTAAGTTACCATAAGACAATCAAATATGAAGCTAAACAGCTTCAGTTCTAAGGACTACTTGCATATATAACATAATTGGTAGATTTAAATTTTAACCATTCAAGAGTATTCGCCCTCTAACTTAGCATAATAACATCTTAAATTCACTAATTTACATCAGTTTTTTGTTTGAGCATTTAAGCTCATGCCACAAACAAAACAGTTCATCAAACACGTCATCTTCATCACCACCTACAAGGTTATGATCATCAACTCTCGACATTGCTAAAACACTTTTCAGCCATTCCTCATGCAATGTTGAAAACTCAGACCGCCGTTCACTTGACCGGAAACTGACTCCTATCTTTGTTTTCATAACCTCTGCAGCCTTTGTGGCAGCTTCCACCACCTTTTGGGGGATACCTGCCATTAAAGCCACTTGCATACCGTAGCTTTCAGGGCAGGCACCATTGGTTAGACGGTAGAGGAAAACTAACTGTTGGTTGGTTGACTGTGAGGTATTGGAGATGGATTTAAAAGCACAGGCCATGTGTTGTAACGTGACGTGGGGGTGGGCAGCGAACTCTTTTGTGAGTGGGCGGTAACGTGTAGCGAATAGCAATCTACAGTTGACCTTCTCAACAAGATGACGAAATACCTGTAGGACATAAAAGGTGAATAAACATGTATGGTTTGTAATGTACAGTACGAGTAGAATGATTTGAGAAATCATTAACTCTTTTAGAAATAAGTACTTACTATTTACATGGTAATACATTGCGTCACAAAAAGTTGAAGACTTGTCTAAGTTACGAGCACCTCAAGTAACGGGGTGAGTAAATTTAACTCTTTTAGAAGTAAGTACTTACTGAATTACATGGTAATACATTGTGCCACAAAAAGTTAAAGACTTGTATAAGTTACGATAATACATTGTGTCACAAAAAGTTTAAGACTTGTGTAAGTTACGAGCACCTCAAGTAATTATGGAGTGAGTAACTTTAACTACTACCTTAAGGTTGCTTTGCACACAACAGTATATACCAAGCTCAAGTTTTGCTCTTTGACCGATGTGGGACTTAAACTTCATATAAGTTTGAAAATAGTATTTGCTTAGGAGATACAATATCTTTGTTGCTCTAAACATTTTTAGCTTAATTTCAGCTATCTCGTCATACATCTTTGTTTTCGAAGCAAAGATAACTTGAAACCACTCGTTAGCTTTCTCCATAAATAACTCGATAATTGATAGTAGTTCAGCATCTGAGTCCTTAAGTTCATGTGCCTGGTAACACAGAATATGCATTAATTCATGAATTGCATTTTACTAAGGATTTTTTTTTCCGTCATTCGATTTTTTAAAAGAGAATGAATTTTTTAGTCTAGAGAATAGTTGAGAATTTTGAAAACTCGCTTAGATCACCGCCTAAAAAAAATAAGATGGTTTTCACCAACTAAACACACCCTTAGTGTAGTCATGGTTTATTAATTAGGTGTCACATCAACGTAACATCAACATAACCCAACACACAAAATCACTAAAAATTCCTCTCGATGAATGCGACCACCTAACTACCCATTTTGTTTTCTCCTCACGCGTTATCATGGATCTTTTTAACAAGCTTGACGCGCTATAACAACCTATTCACGCGTGAAGATTGGTCCACTAATAAGGCGTCCTTGTGGGTTCGTTGGATACACTCATATAAACTGAAAAAGAGGAGCTTCTGGGATGTACAACTAGTATCTAATGTGAGTTGGGGTTGGCGCAAATTGTTACAAATTCGTAATGTTATTAGGCCTCACATTTGGTTTATTATTGGTGATGGATAGGAAGCTTCATTGTGGTTTGATACATGGGACACAAATTGTCCTTTACACTCTTTTCTGTCCTACCGTGTGATTCACAATGCAAGCTTATCTATTCATGCAAAGGTAGCTGATTTAATACACGATAATGCTTGGTCTTGACTCTATAATGCAATGTGATTGTAGTTACAACAATTTTTTTTTGTAACTTTTATATTGCAAAGCGTTTGTTTTTATGATTGTATATGCTTCTAGGTTTGTTTCGTTAAGAGTTTATGACTAAATTAATATGTCCTTTCTATGAAGTATCATGTTACTCTGCTCACACGTGTTTGGAAAGAAGCAACAAAAGAGCTCGAGTAAAAGTAAATAAGAACATCAAATAGATATAACATTGAATTCAAAAGAAAGGACATAACGGAATATTCTTCTCGTTAAGTCACCAAGTACACAGAAATCACATTTGGCAAAGTTTAGTGGCAAATACACACTCATTTAATTATTTTAGTGGCAAACAAGGGTAAATCAAAAAAAGAATGGCAAAATAACTCTTTTCATATGTTTCGAATGGCAAAAAGTAAAATGGGTGTTGACCAAAATAAAACAGGATAAGGGACTAATGTGATATAAAAAAACTTGAAAAATGGACTCCAAATTACTAAAATGTCAAAGTAAGACCCCCGATGATGTTTTTTGACAACTTTAGGGACGAATGGTGTATTTTAATAATAGTATCATTTACATGACAATACATTGTGTCACAAAAAGTTGAAGATTATAAGAATAGTATCATTTACATGACAATACATTGTGTCACAAAAAGTTGAAGATTATATAAGTTACTAGCATTTGAAGTTTTTGCTGCGTAAATTTAACTACCCAGTAATACTCAAATGCTAGTAAATAATACTAATAGCAACTTATGGTAACATTGCACACCAGAGTATATAAACAAGCTCAATTTTTGCTCTTTGAAAGATGTGGGACTTAAACTTCAAATAAATTTTGAAAATATTTGCTCATGAGACGCAATATCTTTATTGCTCTAAACATCTTTAGCTCAATTTAAGTTTAATTTTAGGAAGAAACATTTTATTTCAAAATCAATCAAACCACCTATTTTTAGTGACACCCGAGAACATAACATTTTTTTTTTTTTTTTGTTTCCCTTCATTTTATTTAGCGATATTCAAGAACACAATGTTTACTTTGTGTTTCAACTAATCAAAAGCAATTTTAGTAAATATATATGATATTTGATTGGTAGAAAGATATTTAGTGGGAGTTTTATGCAATATGAAAATAAAATTTATTTTGAGACAGGAATATAATACTGTTATATTTCTTAAGTTATACTATTAAAAAATTTCGCAGAACAAACATAGATAATCGATAACATTGATGTTTTCATGTCTTGCCCTAAATTTAATATGTATAACACAAAATCTTCAGGTTAACCAGCAACTCTTCTTAAGAAGAATATTGTCTACTTTGAAAAACATGATCATTTTCTTACAAAATCAGAAATAATTTGGTTAATATATTCAATAAAAATTAGAAGTTGAGATCATTCTACTGCATAAAGCAATTCGAAATGTTTTAAACACTCAAAAACACCTTCAACAATTTTGGCTCATTTCACCCGGTTGTCGCATTTGACAGGTTCCTGCTTGTTTACTTTCTTTACCCATTAAAATCGATCTAAACCGAAACAGTTTTACATAACTGGGCCTAAGTTACCATAAGACAATCAAATATGAAGCTAAACAGCTTCAGTTCTACGGATTACTTGCATATATAACATAATTGGTAGATTTAAATTCTAACCACCGAAGAGTATTCGCCCTCTAACTTAGCATAAAAACATCTTAAATTCAGTAATTTACATCAGCTTTTTGTTTGAGCATTTAAGCTCATGCCACAAACAAAACAGTTCATCAAACACGTCATCTTCATCACCACCTGCAAGGTTATGATCATCAACTCTCGACATTGCTAAAACACTTTTCAGCCATTCCTCATGCAATGTTGAAAACTCAGACCGCCGTTCACTTGACTGGAAACTGACTCCTATCTTTGTTTTCATAACCTCTGCAGCTTTTGTGGCAGCTTCCACCACCTTTTGGGGGATACCTGCCATTAAAGCCACTTGCATACCGTAGCTTTCAGGGCAGGCACCATTGGTTAGACGGTAGAGGAAAACTAACTGTTGGTTGGTTGACTGTGAGGTACTGGACATGGATTTAAAAGCGCAGGCCATGTGTTGTAACGTGACGTGGGGGTGGGCGGCGAACTCTTTTGTGAGTGGGTGGTAATGTGTAGCGAATAGCAATCTACAGTTGACCTTCTCAACAAGATGACGAAATACCTGTAGGACGTAAAAGGTGAATAAACATGTATGGTTTGTAATGTACAATACGAGTAGAATGATTTGAGAAATCATCAACTCTTTTAAATATAAGTTTTAACTTTAGAGAGTGGTAAACTCACAGCATAAGCAATAGCATATCCATCAAAAGTGCTTGTTCCTCGGCCCAATTCATCAAGAATAACAAGAGAGTCTTGAGAAGCATTTTGCAAAACTGAAGCTGTTTCTGTGCACTCAATGAGAAAGGTACCTAAAGAGAGGGTAAACAAGACAAAGTTATTGCTTCATCGAATTTATACTTCATGATCTAAAGACATATAGCACAGATGTACTCACGGGTTATTTACGCAGGCAAAATTATGTAAACTCGATTAGATGAAATATAAGTCAAAAAAGTGTCAAATGAATAAGTGGTTGAACCATAAGTTGCTCATTCAAATATTAAACTACCTCTAAGGGGGTGTATGTTTTTGCATTTTGGCACTGATTATCTATGGATACATATTAATTAGGATGAATTTCATATGTACCCTAAGTACACCCATTGAATGCATAATGTACAATGTTTTTACAGCATATTTGGGTAAATATGAAATTTCCAAATTTAAGGAGGGGAGATATGATGAAATTGGATACAATGTTTTTAAATCTATGAATATAATGTTTTTAAAGCATGTTTGGGTAAATATTAATTATCCTTTTTAAATATCTCTCCCAACTCAAACCATTTAATTATCTAATAATTACAATTGATTATGTTATTCTGGTTATCCCGTTTCAAATAAACAATCCCCATATTCAGTTTAAAAACTATTCACAGTTGGCATTCCTTTTGGTTGATAATCACAAATATTCTATAGTTAAAGAACTTACTTTCACCAGTCATTATACGATCAGTAGCACCAAGACGTGTGAAAATGGTATCCAGGGGTGAGAGAACGCACATTTCACAAGGAACATAAGAACCCAGCTGCAACGAGACAAAACATTGATATGAAACACAATAAATCTGGCACTTTCAAGTTTCAACCCATTTATCTATAAATTGGTTGATCCAGTCATCCAGGTTATGTATAAAACCCTCTAAATTATTGTATTTGAAAAGATAGTTATTATAACTTTTGTAACTCTCTTTGACACACGTTCTCGTAAGAAATATTAAACTTACAAAAGATGTTTCAGGTCAACACGACCCATTTTGACCATTACCCACGCCCATCCCGTCCATTTTGCCACCTTTACAATAAAGCTTACCTGAGCAAGAATAACAGCTAAACAGGTAGCACGGAGAATGGTTGACTTTCCACCCATATTTGGTCCAGTCAACAGCAAAGTACGGGGATTGTAACATATTTTGAGGTAAACAGCTAAACAGGTAGCACGGAGATTGTTTATATATTCCGGTGTAAATGGTTCTTACAAGTTGACATTGATATTATTTAATAGATAGATTACTTTGAAACATGTTATATATAGATGTAACATATTTTGAGGTATTTCTAGCTACTAAATCATACAAGTTGCAACTTTTTTTTTGAACTTTGATTTGATAGATTATAAATTAGTAAAGTTAGTGTCGACTTAAAATTTAGATATATCCTAATATGTTTTTTAGGTTAAACTTGATTCATGTGTATAAATGGCGAGTACTCGTGGATAGTGACATAATTTTATAGCGGCCATTTAATTATATTCGCTATATTTTAGTTAATTGTTTCGTGTAACGTTTATTTATAAAACGTAAAATAATCAAATTTAACTGAAAAATATTGTAACATACGATAATTCAATTTAGTGACAATAAATTTGGGAACATCTATGTCCACACACGCAATTATTTGGCCAGAAATTTATAAATGATAGGTGTTCATATGATATATGATGGAAAATTGATAAAATCTTTGCAGATTATGATATGTATACACAAAACATCAATATTTATAAAATCTTTGCAGATTATGATATGTTTGGCTTATAAAGTCAGAAGGCGTTTTTGTACGGTCGATAAGTATTCTTCTTCTAGAACTTTGGCTCCTTATTTTGTTTGGTATTGCAAAAAAAAATTTGATTTAACTGAATAATTTCAACAAGTATGAGAACACCGTCATATTAGGTGCAAACTTAGTCTCATAGTCCAATTAAAATGTTGATGAGCTACTTTTTAGTTATTAGTAGATAATTGAGCACAGAACCCACATGCTGTAAATGTTAGCTTGGTAAAATTTATGTCGTGAGACATTGGCTATGTTTGGCTATAGACTTACGAGCGTTTAAAAAAGTTTGAGCTTTTAAACTAGGTCAGCTTATAAAATAAGGTTTGTTTGTCAAATATGTTTATAAAAGTTTTTTAAGCTCTAAGCGTAGATAAGCCCAATCCAACTGAAACTGCGTGCAAAGGCTTGCATTTTATCATTTGAATCTAATTTGATGTATATTTTGTAGTAATCATTAAACTAATGTGTTGCCGGAAGTTTAGAAGTTTTTGTCTATCAATGTTAGCAACATTTTGTAGTAATCATTAAACTAATGTGTTGCCGCTTTTGAAAGTAGGCAAAGTGATCCAATAGAGGTCTTATAAGTTGATGTTGTAATGTGTTGGTGATATATGTTTGTCATTTATTAAACTGACTAGTAAATTTATACCCATAACTAGGACAAGGGATATGTAGTCATTTATTAAACTGACTAGTAAAATTATACCTATGCAGTGTACCTAATTGATATGTTGGTGATTTACAAATTTTGACACTCAAGGGATTTAAGTCTGATGATGTTCGCTCACGGTCTACAGGAATTCGTTAGATGGCGGACATGATAACATTCACTCGACATCTAATAATAATAATTTGTCAAATAGAAGAGATAAGAAGAGCTTGCTATCTGGTTTTCCAAGATAACATTCACTCGACATCTAATAACAATATTTTTTTTTTTATCTATTTTTATTATGGAAAATGCTAACAGCATCCCTTAAGTTGTTGTTAACAACTAAATCTCCACAAAATTTGATGATATTAAGACATAATTAAAGACAAGCTCCATATTTTTCGCTAACATAACCAATAAAAAGAGTGTATTGTGTTTGTATTTGAGATATTTTTGGAAATTGTTAATGATTTTGAGTGATTTTATTTGAACATTGTGTAATGTATAAACATAAATTTTGGGACTTAGTTGTTAACAACAACCATAAGAGTTGTCGTTAGCAAAACCCTTTTATTATAGCTACAAAACTGTTGCGTCTATTTAGGCAATTATTTTCAAAAACTTATGTGAAGTTTATTGTCCCACATAGGATGAAGAAAGGAAAGTTATCTTGTTTATATATTTCAGTGTAAATGGTTCCTACAAGTTGACATTAATATTATTTAGTAGAGGGATTACTTGGAACATGTTGTATATAGATGTAACATGCTCCCAATTCTGCCTCTATTAAATCATACAAGTTGCAACCTTTTTTTAACTTTGATTTGATAAATTATAAATTAGCAATAACTGTCATTTAATTATAGTTGCTATATTCTGATTAATAAAAAGATCTAGCGAAACTAAAAATGAAAACAACTAAGTTTAATCGTATATGACTATATGGTATATAAGGCAAGCAACGTATAACAACTATTTAAGAGAAATTTAAAATTTAAAATCATTAGAATTAAAAAATTAAGATTAAAGAGGTATTTTGGACATAAAGCGTTATCCATTTTTAAGTTTTTTATGGGGTTTTATATATATATAATCTTTTGTATAATAAAACAAAACCTCTATTGGGAATTTTTTATTTAAAAAAAATGCATTCATACCTTATTTAGTAATAATTGTATTTAAAAAAAATTATTTTCTTATTAGGTAACATTTTATATTTATCCATAACATAAGTAGAAGATAACTACAAAAAATATAGATAAGATGCAATTAACACAAGTAGAAGATAAATACAAAAAATATAGATAAGATGCAATTAATAATAGGATTAAAATTTTTAAATAATTATTTTTAATAATAAAAAACTATAATTAAACATAATCTTTTATATAATAAAACAAAACCCCTATTGGGAATTTTCTATTTAAAAAAAATCAATTTATACCTTATTTAGTAATAATTGTATTTAAAAAAAATATTATTTTCTTATTAGGTAACATTTTATATTTATTCATAACACAAGTAGAAGATAAATACAAAAAATATAGATAAGATACAATTAATATAAATAGAAGATAAATACAAAAAATATAGATAAGATACAATTAATAATATGATTAAAACTTTTAAATAATTATCTTTAATAATAAAAAATTATAATTAAACATCATAAATCAAACAAAACAAAGATTAAATTATATGTTTTTTAATAAATAAAAATATATGATTCAAAAAAATTTTAAAAAACTCGCGCGTGCGCAGGCATTATAACTAGTTAAAAAAAATCCCTTTATGTGTGTAGTTAAGATAAATACATTTCACCTAATTAGTTGAATCTTCTTGATGTGTGGGAACTTGTAGAAATGGTTGTATTGTTTGAGTGTGAATTACTCATTTATGAAGCTAACTTGGTAATTTGAGTTGAATTTCTAGGGTTTCTTATTTATTATTTTAATTTTGGGATTTTGGGGTCATTGTTTAGATTAAAGAAAGTTGTTGGAAGGTTGGTGTTGGTCGACAATTAGGTAGCGGTGGTGTTGTAGATGGTGATGATGACAATTGATGTTGGTTGTGTGTGTTTTTTGAGATGTTGTTTGAGAAAGGTAAAGAATATATAGGTGGTAGTGACTAGAGGTGGGTGGTGGTAGACTGCGATCGGTGGTGGTAGTGGTCGTGTCTTGATTTTTCAATGGAGGTGGTGTAGTGGCTAGAGCCGGTGGTCGTTGGACATCTATAGAAGGAGAGAACTATATATATATATATATATATATATATATATATATATATATATATATATATATATATATATATATATTGTGTAGGGTTATTTTCAAAACCAAATAAATTGCGAGAACTGCGAGAACCAATCTCAGCCATTAAATATTTGATCAATGATTATAAATGGAGGTGGCAATTTCGTAATTAAATGAAAGAACAAGTATTTTTAATTAAAGAGATAAAGGGCATTGTCGTCATTTATTATTAATAACTTTCAAAACCATTCCAAAATAAACCGTCGTTATTAATATACAGTTCATCGTTTTTCTCTCCATCACAAATCTTAAAACTTTTTCACCATTTAAAAATTAAGAAACACCACCAAAGTCATTAGAAATCCATATCTATTTTAATCTCTAACAATATCAAACCCATTATTCACTCGAGATCAAATAATTCCAGTGATCGGTTTTTATGGTGAAAAAAAGAGCCGCTTGTCGCTATTAGTTTTAGTGACCGAACATCTCAAAATCATCGACGAAAACAAATGATTGAAACCACTCGATTTTGGCAGCCGGTTGTGTTGTTCGATCTATAGCAGTCGGCGATTCGAAGCCTAACCAACGGTTCTGTAATCCCGAATAATTTTAAGATTTCAGATCTAGTAACCGCTGCAATTGTTGAGATCTAGTAACAGGTTTAGTTATTTCATATGTTATCTTAGATCCGGTTTATTTGATAAGATGGACAAGAAGAAGATGAGTGTGCCGTTATTTTACTGGTACGAGAATGATAGCTTCTTTCTCATTATTGATTTATTTTGTATACATTTCATATAGTCTCGCATGTATTGGTGATATATATTTATCATAATAATTATGCATCTACTATAAAGCTAGTGGTCATTTTAATGTTTAAATTTCAACGTTATCATCTTCACCCATGTGCGTAATATTCAAAAATCGACACTTGAATGCACTTGTATACAAATATTATAAAATTGACACTTGTACCGGAAGAACTTGGATGCACTATATGTATTAGTATTTAATTATACAATATATCCAAGGGTTCATTGTTGTTCCTGACATACTTAAAAATGAATTGGTGTTCCTCGCGTTCTTGTTTGCATATGTGTTTTAAGTTAATGAAACGGTGTGCACATGTGTTTTAAAGTTCTATAAAATAAAGTTAAGAGTTATTCATTTATGTTCAAATTATGCATATGTATTTGCTACTTGTTTATGATAAAAAAAGAATAATAACATTTTTTTGTATAAGTACATATATGTACAAACTGGTTTTATGGTTGATACAATATCAATAAAAGTACGTAGTACATATGTGTTATTGAGAGTGCATATGTGTTTTCATAATTTCTGGTGAATTTAATGTCTTTTGTGCATATGTGTTAGCGAGAGTGCATATGTGTTTTTACAGTTTTTGATGAATTTGAAACCTTCTATGCGTATGTGTTTTTACAGTTTCATGAACATGTTTCTTTTGTGCATATGTGTTTTGTTAGTTGTTATGATTAAGTAATTCGTCTATTATTTGTTTGTGGTTACAGGTATGAGTATATTGAGCAATATGAAGAGTACACATACGTAATACAAAGAGATCGAGAGGGGCCAATGAGGAAAAATACATGTGCATATATGGCAACATGTATACACAAAGATAACAAGAGTCTCTTATTGCGTTAATTATTATTAGTGCACACATGTATAATAAATATGTTGTACTTTCGTTTTCTTTTACACATTTGTATAATGTTTATGTTTTTTATTTTAAGTTTTGAATATTAAATAATTGTACTCCAAACCAAATTATTTTAGAAAAACACATATGCATCTCACTTTTAGAAAACATAAATGTTGAAAAAAAAAACAAAAAATAAAAAAAACAATTCCGAAAACAAATGATTTAAGCGGTTGAACACTAGATTATACCAAAAACACATATGCACCTTACATTCACAAATCACGCATCTTGAAAAGAGAAATTATTTAAAAAAAAAAAAAATCCTAAAAATTAGGAAACAAAAAAAACGTTTTTTATTAAAAATATCAAAAAGAAAATAAAAATGTTGATTTTACAATTTTGCCCTTTTGAATTAAAAAATAAAAATAGATATCTAAAAAAATCTGATTGGTTTATATTGGTTGTCGCAGTTCTCGCAATTTATTTGGTTCTGAAAATAACCTCACCCTATATATATTATATATATATATATATATATATATATATATATATATATATATATATATATATATATATATATATATATATATATATATATATATATATATATATATATATAGGGAATGAATCCACTAAGAAGAGAAAATAAAATAAGAAGAATGAGAAATGTTTGTAGCCACATATTTTAAATAAAAAAGGAGAAATTCATGGGAGATGCATCTTATTTTGTAGGTGCATCTAAAATATGCGGTTATGGTTACTTCTCATTCTACTTTTATTTCTCATTTGATCCTTACTCTCTCTCTCTCTCTCTCTCTCTATATATATATATATATATATATATATATATATATATATATATATATATATATATATATATATATATATATATATATAGAGTATGTGATAAGAAAGAGTGTCTGACTGTGGATGTGATGACTGAGTGTTTGTGAGTGGGTGGGTGTGCCCCTCATTCATTTTGTTAATTTTTATAATAGAATACATAAAAGGACAAAAGTATCCTCCTATTTAACGGTCAAACAAAGTCAAATTTGAGGTGTTAGTGAAAATGGACTAAAGTCGTGACGGGTGTTTCATTTCAGGACAGAATCTGAGATTTTTCAAACTAATGAACTAAAAGTGTTACACTCGGTAAACCACAAGAACCAAAGTAGTTAACTTTTTTTTTTTTTTTTTTTTTTTTTTTTTTGTACCTTGGTTTCCGACCTGACTAATCTCATGGTGAGTCGGCGCATATGAACCTCTGTTGCCACTAGGGGAATAATTTCTCCCCATTGAATTCGATCTCTTGACCTCCTATTTGAATGACTAGTAGTAACATTTCGCTTATTAATGGTAAAAAAGTTATTGGAAATGCTACTGTTCTAGACGGTCTTAAGGCCCATATCAAGACGAAACATAAAAGAACATTGATTAATATGCCTAACAAGTATGCCTACTTCTTAATAAACCAATAACTTATTTTCTAACATAAAAAAACCCAAACCCAACATTTTTAACTTGAGATGATGATTAAAAAAAATAATAATAATAAAAATAAATAAATAAAAAAAAGCCCAAATTAGCCTAAAACACACGCATGCTTTACCATTTCTCGTTTTAAAAAATTTGAAAAACGTCTCACGGAATACCAAATTTTTTTAACCTGAGGTGAGGTGAGGGCGGTAACAAATTGAGAACCCCCGTGCAAAAACAATTGAAAAACTCCCGCCAAAATCCTAAACATTAAAATTAAAGTAAACACACTTTTCAGTTTTTACCATTTCCACTTTCCCCCAAAATCATCACAAAAAATGAAGCGCCAACAATCAATACTCTCATTCTTTCACAAACCACCGTCAACCGATAAACCACCATCCTATCCAAATCCGCCACGTGGCTATCCAACCGATGACGTCACCGGAACCGATACTCCGCCTGAGAAAGAGCAGCGATCGTTTTTCGCGGCCGGCGTTAACAGCGAAGCGAAGGAAAGCGGTGGTAGTTCGATGTTTAATAGTATTAAGCATAAGTTTACGAGGCCTAATAATAGTGTTGCTGAGAAGCCTAGGTATATAACATTTTCTTAAGCTAATTTGCTTGTTATTTGATTTTATATATATATATATATATATATATATATATATATATATATATATATATATATATATATATATATATATATATATAGGGGAGAGTTAAAATAAAAAGAAGTTTTTTTGTAAAAAGAATAAGAAGAGTTTTGGTCCATTAGATTTAAAATCAATGGACGAGATTACACTATACATTTAATTAAAGCTGGAAGGGCAATACCGTCTTTTAATAATAATCTTAAACACACTTTACCTAACTAACAAATTCCGATCTAATAAAATCCGATCACCACACACACTAAACCGTCTTTTATATAAAATAATCACACACACACTTCTCTCATTTAATACACACACTAAATCCGATCATCACCACACACCTAACTAACAAATTCCGATCATCTCCATCAATCATTCTCTCCCATTTCCGATCATCTCAATAAAATCCGATCATCTTCTCCATAAAATCGTCTATAAAATGGTGTCGAAAAGCATAGGTAATTAAACTAAATCTGATTTTGTTCATTTTATTCTTAAATAGCCAGATTTTAATGCATTTTTTTTGTAAAAATTACCAGCAAAAAAACGGAAATTAAGAACTGGAAGGAGAGTATCAATAACTATATCTCTTTCGGATAATGAAGAATCAAATGCTGAAAAGCGGAGGAAGATTTGCCACGATCGTCCCGCAAAAACTTCAAAATCTAAAGGTATTGATCTATTTAAGTGTATTTTTATATAAGTTGTTTGTTCATTAAAATAAAGGTTTAGAACCATTTTTGATTGGTTTGTGCACTAAAATAAGGTTTAGAATGGGTTTTGATTGTTTTGTGCACAAAAATTAGGTTTAGAAGGGGCTTTGATTGTTTTGTGCACTAAAATAAGGTTTAGAAGGCATTTTAATTGTTTTGTGCATTAAAATTAGGTTTAGAAGGCATTTTGATTGTTTTGTGCATTAAAATAAGGTTTAGAAGGGGCTTTGATTGGTTTGTGCACTAAAATAAGGTTTAGAAGGTGTTTTGATTGTTTTGTGCATTAAAATAAGGTTTAGACGGGGTTTTGATTGTTTTGTGCACTAAAATAAGGTCTAGAAGGCGTTTTGGTTGTTTTGTGCATTAAAATAAGGTTTAGAATGGGTTTTGATTGTTTTGTGCATTAAAATAAGGTTTAGAATGGGTTTTGATTGTTTTGTGCACAAAAATTAGGTTTAGAAGGGGCTTTGATTGTTTTGTGCACTAAAATAAGGTTTAGAAGGCGTTTTAATTGTTTTGTGCATTAAAATAAGGTTTAGAATGGGTTTTGATTGTTTTGTGCATTAAAATAAGGTTTAGAAGGGGCTTTGATTGGTTTGTGCACTAAAATAAGGTTTAGAAGGTGTTTTGATTGTTTTGTGCATTAAAATAAGGTTTAGACGGGGTTTTGATTGTTTTGTGCACTAAAATAAGGTCTAGAAGGCGTTTTGGTTGTTTTGTGCATTAAAATAAGGTTTAGAATGGGTTTTGATTGTTTTGTGCATTAAAATAAGGTTTAGAATGGGTTTTGATTGTTTTGTGCACTAATATAAGGTCTAGAAGGCGTTTAGATGTGTATAATGTTTATTATACATCTAGGACTAGCAATTGGCCGTTTAAATCAGAGTTAGTCAAACGTAAAATGCATTTAGAAAGTCAAAACCTTCATTTTCACTCGCACCAGACCTGCAAGTGCAGGCCTACTGCTACTTGTGACCTGTTTCAGCATAGAGGCTTTTACGCCTAATTTCTAGCTTATATAATTAATCAAAAGTCCTCTAAATAGCTTTATCTAAATCTCTAGTTGCTTGTTTTCAGTAGTACGTAGCCTTTAAACATTAGTTTTAAGGAATAAAGAGCAAATTTGACTTTTATTGAAATGACCTACTGTTATTATGCAAGTTTTACTCTAATATCAGCAAACCACTTGAATCCAAACACCCTTGAATGTGACAGATGCAACTAAATATGAAGCAGCTTATGAGAACTGAACTACCAATTCCACCAAACAATTGAGATATAGATCAAATATGCTTAAGTGAACTAGAAATACAGTTTTCAAACACAAACACTCACAAAATCACAGATCCAAGAGTAAGACAGATTATGCAACAGAAGATAAGTAAATGACCACAGATTTAATATGAAATGATAAAATAAGCTATTACTAGACTAATTATGATGCAACTACTACTGATATTCAGAAATAATCAATAAAATAAGCTGTCACTTTTCATCTTTAGATAAGCTTAAGTTAGAACTAGGTTTGATTTTTGTTATATGAGCATTTAGTAGATTAGACTTTAGTTTTTATAGCTTACATTTCATTTCCAAAATCATTTGGTGGCTCAAAATTTGGGCTGCAAACAGTTGTTCATCAACCCTGCACCATCAGTTATTGCCTTGCACCAGTTAACAGTTGACTCTAGCATTTTCATGGTCTTGTATTAGCTTAGTTAGTTACATACTTGAGTTGATTTATGGTTTTAGTTGAAGCTTAGTATACTGTTTCTACATGTCTGTGCTTATTTTTGGATTAAGAGCTTCTTTAGTTGTTTAAGTTTGTGGGCTGCAATTCAGCCTTCTAGGCCTGCTACTGCCCTTCACTCCGGTTAATTGTCCCAACAGCTCACCTAATGTCCAAATTTTTTTATTAGCTGAAATATTCATAAGTAGGTTATGGTTTAGAATGACACAACTTTCTGCATTAAAAACGGGTTAAAGGTACACGAGTTTTCATCAAAAGTTAGTAAAGTGATATACCTAGTTACTCATCACGTTATGGTTTAAAATAAGAATGTTTTGTGCATTGGAAATCAACATATTCTCTGCTAAGACTTACAATCTTTTGTTCATTAAAAACGTGATGATTAATGAATTGGTGAACTATTCAGGTTATTACAATCGAGAAGAAGAAAGTGAATCTGATGACGAAAGTGGGGACAGTGAAGATGAGAGCTTAGAAAGTAGTGAAAAAGAAAGTAGTGAAATAGAAAGCAGAGATAACGAAGAATGGATTGATGAGATGATTTATGAATGATTCGCCTCAAACGGTCAGATAATTATTGATCAGCCACTTGTGAATGGCCAACTGTAATAGTCAAACAGCCGAGGCAAATGCTTCCGTGAAATACAGTGTTTTCCCGGGTCGTAATGTCCCAACGAGGTTGTGATGGTATAAAAAACGAATATGTGATTAGTGAATGTGAACAGAGAAGGTATAAAAGTGTGTGTGTGTGTTTAGACTAGGGTTTTATAACTTAAAATAACTTAGGAAAACTATTGGAATGATTACTTAAAAACCTAGATATCCAAAACGTTTAAAACGTAAACCAATTTAAAATCAGACGCGACTGCGTACTGAGAAAAAGGTGAGTTTTAAGAAGAATAAACTACAAGGGTTAAAATTGAAAATTCTATAAACTTAAACTTAAAATAAAATTAAATTAAAAAGAAAACTATTTTTTAGATTATTATATTATTTATTATTAATTATTTAATTAAAAACTATTTAACTATTTAATTAGAAAATTATAAATACTACAAATTAAACTAAAAACTTATAAAAATATTTTCTAAACCTAAAATAGAACTTGAAGAAAGTATAAAAAATTAAAAATAAATCTTTTTGTCTTTTTGTGAGCTTTTTATTAATTAAAAACTATTTATATTATTTATACTAATTAAACTATTTTAAATTACAAATAATATTAAACTAACCTAGAAAATTATGAAAAAATTTATAAAACTATTTTATGACTTATAAAAGCTATAAAAAATATAAAAATTAGGTATTACTATATAAAAATTAATTGTGCTATTTATAACTTATTTATTAATTAATTATTAATAAAACTATTTTTAATTCTAATAAATATCAAATGACAATATAAAAATCTGAGAAAATTATTATAATTACTTTAACCTATAAGGAAATTAATAAAAATATAAAAACACAAATTACTTAATTAAAATCTAAAAATGAAAATTAAAATTAAATTAAATTAAATAGAAACTATCACTTATTTTTATGTTGTATTTTCTTGATTTTTCTTTTACAAAACTAAATTATACATAAAAATAGATAACTTTTGTAAAAACAAATAATTTACAACTTAAAAATAAGCTAGATATAAGCTAAGAACTTCAACAGTTGACCAAAGTTGACTGAAAAGGTAAATAAGCTCAAATGAGCTTATGTGGGACCCACCTTGATTAATTCTGATCCTAATAAGTTGATTGGACTTGTCAAAGCTCAAATTGGTCAAATAAGCTTAGTAGATAAGCTAATAAGCACAAATAAGCTAATCCAAAACTCAATAGCAACACAGAATGGGGACAAGGTTCAAGGGTATTTCTAGGTGGGGTCCACTGAGGTACAGGTCAAACAAAAGGTCAATAAATGTTCCCTGGTAGGAGGGGGTTGTAAGAACCTAAGTAGAGGGTGTGGGGCCCACTGTGGTGATCACAAAACACCACCAAAGTGGTGTTGGTGAGTAACTGGTCTGCTGCACAGGGGAGCTTGTTGCCCTGCAGCTGTGTTTAGGGGTGAGTGGGGCCCACTACAAAAATCCTAAAAATACAATGAAGGTGTGAAATCAAATTTGAGGTGGTGGACTTGAACTAGGAACAAATTTCAGGTCATCAAAGCAATCACTAAATTCACAACAAATACTTGAAGTTTTATAAAAATCTGAGATGATGGAAATTTTGACTTTTGATAGAACTTGTAGCTTTGACTATTTTGAGCTTTGATTTGGTCTATCTAGCTTAGATTGATGTATTAAGTGTTACTAATGGTGAATTAAGCTAGAATGACTTCCTTAAGTCAAAATGGGTAAGATTGGAAACCTAAAAACCTTGACAGTTAACTGTCAAGGTGAATCTAGGGTTGTTTTGACTTTTTTAAGAATGACACTTAATTCTTATGACTGAATAAACCTAGTTATACCTAAACTAACATGTAGGAAGCAATTTTAGACAACAAATACTACTGAGATATGGTGAATCAGTCTAAACCAAACACCCCTTAAACTTGAATCTGTTTTGAATTTTCACTACTACACACTAATTTAATCCAAACTATATCTTCCTAAATGATTATTAGTCTATTATAAACTTATTTAAACACTAAATTAACAACAAAAACAGCAGAAACTAAGAATTACAATTATTCATGAAATAACTTACAAATGGTATGTGACTGAGATTAATGAACCAAGACCAAGATCACAACCTAGTATCCCCCATAGGATTCTAAACCATAATCCACTCAGAATTAACCTGCTCCATCTTCTTCCTTCTTCTTTACAACTAATTTTTTATTTATTTTCTATTTTATTGATTTTCTATGAATTTATGAGTTTAACTAATAAACTGAATTATAAGATATCAAAAAGCTTTTGTAAACTTTGTCAGAGCTTAAATAAGCTTATGAGATCATATAACAACAACAACTAACAACATACAACAAATTGAGATTTTTGAAATTTTAAGAAACTTGCATAAACTGAAACAGCAAAGGAAACTTGAAATTAACTTAGTTTAAAGATTGAAATACATGAAATCAACTGAGTACAAGCTTGTTTAATTGAAATTACAACTGAATTCATAAACTACACTACATACGACCTAATTATCCTAAACCTAATCTAATACATCTTCACCACTGCTTCAATTCCCTTTTGTAGCTATTTTCTGAGCATGTGGGACCCACTGGGGTATTTCCCACCAATTTCCAACCCTTGATGATGTCTGATTAATCCTCACCGTTTAAATCATTTCTTGGCGCCAAAGTCTCCCCAGGGTACTGTAGATTACTTGGAGCGGGTTTTAAGGCATTAAATGGTTGTTGGAGTGTTATGGAGGTGGAGGTGTGAGGTGGAAAGGTGGGTGATGAGGTGGAAGGTGGTTTTGGTAGCAGCGGTGGTGGTGGTATGGTTTGGGAGGGAAGGCGGTATAAGGGTGGTTTTGTTTGTGGGTTTGACCGGGTTGACCAAGGGGGTGGGCTGGTTGTGTAGATGGGCCAGGGAAATGGGTAGTGGGGATGGGCTTTGGATTAGTGTTGGATTAGTTTGTTTGGTTTATATATAACTTTAGGATCCGTTTGGTTTTATTGAAATTACAAGGACCAATTTTGTAATTAGTGAAAAGTTGAGGGTCTGAAATTGTGACATTCCCATAGTTTAAATAAGGGTCTAAATTATCACATGTGAATAGTACCAGGGCATTTTTGATATTTTTAATTTTTTAAATACCCGGGGACTAAAACTGACAATTCACCAAACTTCAGGGACTGATTATGTAATTTCTCCAAACTTTTAATCCAGGGACTAATAGTGAAAATTATGAATTCCCTAGGACCCTTAATGATAATTTTCCCATTTTGAACACCCAGGGACTGAAACTGTCAAGTTTAAAACTTTGAGGGACCTGTTTTGCCAAACTGTGAAACTTCAGGGACCAATCATGTAAATTCACCAAACTTATCACCCAAGGACCATTCCTGCAAAAGATTATTAGTACAAGGACCAAAATTGATTTTCTCAAAGTTTTTACATCCCAGGGACCATTTCTGTCAATTTCCAAAGTATAGGGACTAAACTTGTAATTTTGTGAAACTTTGCACCAAAGGACTAAATATGTAACTTTATGATTAAAAAGGACCTTTGATGACTTTTTCATGTTTTTAGAATAACCAGGGACTAGTTTTGCCAATTTACGAAACTTGAGGGACTGAAACTGCCAATTATGCAAACTTTGTACGTTTTTCATCTGTTTTTGCATATTTTGTATTTGAAACATATAAAACACACCTCTAAGATATTTTAAGTATTTTGATACATATTTGAGTGTTTTTGTATGTTTTGGCAGTTCAGATTGGTATAAAATGATGAGTATTTAGACACTCATCAATCCCCCGCACTAAACTATTGCTAGTCCCTAGCAATCTATTTGAGAAAAACTTAATGGATTTGAAAAACTCTTTACCAAAAGCCATCACTTCTGGAGTAGCCAGGTGTAAGAACTGTGGCACACCTGATAACCGTGTGATTTTGAGCAAATCACCAGCTGTCAACGGATTTGATTAGTCTTTACCAAAAGCCGTTTGCTTCTGGACTAGCCAACTCTTGATGGAATAGTCAACATCTTGGTGAGCTGATTACCAATTATGGTTTTTCCACAGCCTTTACCACAAGCCATAATCTTGCGGGCTAGCCAACTCATTAGCTTTTGAGGATAATGGGGAGTTGAGGAACCATACAATTTTTGGCAAATTGCAAGCCATAAACGGGTTTGAGTTATCTTTACCAAGAACCGTTTGCTCCTGGATTAGCCAATCCTGTTGTGGGTTAGACATGGAGGATTGATACCATTTATTGCGTTCTAAGTGAGAAAAATTTTTTAAAATTTTGGCTAAAATGGGGGTTCTTGATGGAACATGTGTTTAAATTCGTTAGAATAACGAATCTCCCCCCACACTTAGAACTGAATATTGTCCTCAGTATTCAAAGTACCGGGTGTTAAACCAACACTTAGAACGTAAGAAGAAAATATTCCATAGCCTTTATTTAAGATGTATATACATACAATTTATTTTTTTAGATAAAACTTCTTAAATAGAAGCTATCACTATATGTACATTTTTTTTTTTCTTTTTTTTTTTTTTTTTTTTTTTTTTAGAGGATATATATATATACAACATGTGGGGCATCTCCCCCACACTAGGGTGTTACACACGGGTGAAAACCCATGTTTGTGCTAATGTTTTTGATTCCCGAGTCACTAGCTTGACTCGACCCCGAATTTATTTGTCCATGGGGAAGCAAGTGGAAGAGACAATCTCAATCGGACTTTCATTCAAGACGTTTGGATAAACATTTGAAGCACGTGAAAGTTCCACACCGATGAGACAAGTAACCGGCTCATAATTTATAAATGATAATGCCGGGATCAAAGATAATGTCTTCACTCCCGAAAGAGTGAAGAACAGGATAAGGAACAGGATATATGAAGAAAAGAAAGAAGGTCATGATGAAAATCATGATTAACTCCTCATCTTCAATAGGAGAATTCATTGTTTCATGAATCTCCTCGTTTAAGCTCGGATGATCAAGACATATTATGGGTATGTCTAGATCAAAATAGAAGTTATCATACTCCGGTGGAGATATGATATAAGTGAGTTCACCGGAGAACTCCTCAAAGGTGAATGATTCGTATTCGGGATTGATTTGAGTGAGTTCATTGGGGAACTCCTCAATAGTAAATGATTCATAAACGGGAAGAGAATTATAAGAATGAGAAGTGGTGATACCACTTATGTTCTCTTCCGTTTGATCAAAATGGAACGTTTGCAATTCAGGAATAGAATCATTGATCAAAATCTCACTATCCTTGACGGGGATAGGAGATGAAATAGGCTTTTCATTAAAAGCCTCGATTCTAGAAATGAGAAGATTAGCATTTAATAATGTAAGACGAAGAGCTTCGTCTTGGATTATTTCTTCATCATTCTCTTCTTCTGAGTTGACAAGCTCAGAAGGTAATTCCCCCACATAACTTATGTCTCCACAAGATAAAGAATAGTTCTCATCAGAATCAGAGAACATCTCAGTATGATTATTTGAAAAGACAAGAGGGGAAGGAATATCACACACATGATCAAGAATTCCCTGTGACTCACTTGGGATTGGGACAAGGTTCTCAACACTAGACTTTATGAATTCGTCCGATTCCTTTGCAGGAACAGTGTCAAGATGCTCGTCCCCCATGTTCAGAGAGTGAGTGGGAACCTCGGGTGTGATAACAGACTCAGGGAGTTGAGAAGGACTAGCAGTAATGGAGTCTACAAGTTCCATTATTTCTACTGCTTGTGATTCAGTTATATTCTTTTCTCCCTGTATATGCATGGAAGGAGTCTCAACTGATGAACATGATGAAGTATCATCACATTCATCATCCTCATCGAGAAAAACAGCATTTTGAAATTTGGTACGTGTTATAGCTGCTTGTTCTAAGACTAGTAATTCTTCCATGCTTCTTTCGTCTCTAGCAGCATGTTTTTCAGCAAGTAATTCCGTGATAGATTTATCACGAGAATATTGAGTGAGTGGAGACTGTGGGGGTGTGGATGTGTCAAAACCGGAAGGTTGACATTGATCATCATTATGAGGACCCCCACAATATACACAAGAAGAACTTGGTGCATTGTGAGACGACATATTAGCCAACTCCTCTCTAATGTTTTTAAGTTTTTCAAGAACCTCTAGACAAGGGTCTTGCTGGTTTTGAGGAGTTGCTTGGTTCATTTGGTACTGTGGAGGTGGGTCTTGAAACGAATAGTCGTAATTGTTACAAGGAAATGGATTCCTTGTTTGACAATCAGAGCTAAAATGTGGACCTCCACAGTACTCACAACAGTAAAACTGTTGAGTCTGGTTTGGTGTATTGTGATACGAAGCATCATTGATATTTGGATAATATGATTCTTGCTCGTATGAATGTGATGGGTAGTTTAAAAAATTTGAGGAGTTGTTGAATGAGTTTTGATTAGGATCATAAGCAAATGAATTACTCGACCCACAAAACAAACAACTCCCGTTTTGAATATCATTACCACATTGTACACATGTACACCAACGACATGGAAAACCAAAAAGAGGCTCACCACAACCGTCACAAGGAACAAAATCTGGAGGTGGGACAAATGGTGTGCTCTTAGAGCTAGGAATTTCCACCACTTCCGTTATGGTCTCGGGTTTTGGTTCTTGATAAACGTGAAGGTTAGGTAAATCGTTCTTTTCAGTTACTGCCCTAAGCTCTGTACGTTTGCTTGATAAACTTTTAACCGTAAACCGTGAAAGATCAGGTTTAGGAGCATTTGTAAGCTCAGGTTTTTGGACAACCGTGGTTTGGACGTATTTAGCACCTCCATCGTCCGAAGAAAGTACAAGGTCCTTTGTCACCTCGGTTTCATGATCTCTTTCCCTCACAGGAGAGGGAATAGGAATCGAAGGTCCATCATAATCAACATAACATCTCGACATTTTTGACAAGGCCGTAAGTTTTTCAACTTCGCTTATAAAGGCCCTTTGTTTAAAGAAATTGTCATTGAGAGATGCCATTAAAATCAATTATGGGACAAGTGAAAGAAGGTAGAATTAAAGGGTTTTGGGGATAAGAAATGATGAATCAAATAGGTAGGGGTGTAAAGGTGAATATTTTTGTGTTTTGTTTTATAAAAATATGGATAAAAGATGGTAAATATACAATGGATGTATATCCAGATTCACAAATACGCAAAATCGTTAGAATAAGCGCACAACCTCCCCGGCAGCGGCGCCAAATTTTGATTCGCCTCAAACGGTCAGATAATTATTGATCAGCCACTTGTGAATGGCCAACTGTAATAGTCAAACAGCTGAGGCAAATGCTTCCGTGAAATACAGTGTTTTCCCGGGTCGTAATGTCCCAACGAGGTTGTGATGGTATAAAAAACGAATCTGTGATTAGTGAATGTGAACAGAGAAGGTATAAAAGTGTGTGTATGTGTTTAGACTAGGGTTTTATAACTTAAAATAACTTAGGAAAACTATTGGAATGATTACTTAAAAACCTAGATATCCAAAACGTTTAAAACGTAAACCAATTTAAAATCAGACGCGACTGCGTACTGAGAAAAAGGTGAGTTTTAAGAAGAATAAACTACAAGGGTTAAAATTGAAAATTCTATAAACTTAAACTTAAAATAAAATTAAATTAAAAAGAAAACTATTTTTTAGATTATTATATTATTTATTATTAACTTTTTAATTAAAAACTATTTAACTATTTAATTAGAAAATTATAAATACTACAAATTAAACTAAAAACTTATAAAAATATTTTCTAAACCTAAAATAGAACTTGAAGAAAGTATAAAAAATTAAAAATAAATCTTTTTGTCTTTTTGTGAGCTTTTTATTAATTAAAAACTATTTATATTATTTATAGTAATTAAACTATTTTAAATTACAAATAATATTAAACTAACCTAGAAAATTATGAAAAAATTTATAAAACTATTTTATGACTTATAAAAGCTATAAAAAATATAAAAATTAGGTATTACTATATAAAAATTAATTGTGCTATTTATAACTTATTTATTAATTAATTATTAATAAAACTATTTTTAATTCTAATAAATATCAAATGACAATATAATAATCTGAGAAAATTATTATAATTACTTTAACCTATAAGGAAATTAATAAAAATATAAAAACACAAATTACTTAATTAAAATCTAAAAATGAAAATTAAAATTAAATTAAATTAAATAGAAACTATCACTTATTTTTATGTTGTATTTTCTTGATTTTTCTTTTACAAAACTAAATTATACATAAAAATAGATAACTTTTGTAAAAACAAATAATTTACAACTTAAAAATAAGCTAGATATAAGCTAAGAACTTCAACAGTTGACCAAAGTTGACTGAAAAAGTAAATAAGCTCAAATGAGCTTATGTGAGACCCACCTTGATTAATTCTGATCCTAATAAGTTGATTGGACTTGTCAAAGCTCAAATTGGTCAAATAAGCTCAGTAGATAAGCTAATAAGCACAAATAAGCTAATCCAAAACTCAATAGCAACACAGAATGGGGACAAGGTTCAAGGGTATTTCTAGGTGGGGTCCACTGAGGTACAGGTCAAACAAAAGGTCAATAAATGTTCCCTGGTAGGAGGGGGTTGTAAGAACCTAAGTAGAGGGTGTGGGGCCCACTGTGGTGATCACAAAACACCACCAAAGTGGTGTTGGTGAGTAACTGGTCTGCTGCACAAGGGAGCTTGTTGCCCTGCAGCTGTGTTTAGGGGTGAGTGGGGCCCACTACAAAAATCCTAAAAATACAATGAAGGTGTGAAATCAAATTTGAGGTGGTGGACTTGAACTAGGAACAAATTTCAGGTCATCAAAGCAATCACTAAATTCACAACAAATACTTGAAGTTTTATAAAAATCTGAGATGATGGAAATTTTGACTTTTGATAGAACTTGTAGCTTTGACTATTTTGAGCTTTGATTTGGTCTATCTAGCTTAGATTGATGTATTAAGTGTTACTAATGGTGAATTAAGCTAGAATGACTTCCTTAAGTCAAAATGGGTAAGATTGGAAACCTAAAAACCTTGACAGTTAACTGTCAAGGTGAATCTAGGGTTGTTTTGACTTTTTCAAGAATGACACTTAATTCTTATGACTGAATAAACCTAGTTATACCTAAACTAACATGTAGGAAGCAATTTTAGACAACAAATACTACTGAGATATGGTGAATCAGTCTAAACCAAACACCCCTTAAACTTGAATCTGTTTTGAATTTTCACTACTACACACTAATTTAATCCAAACTATATCTTCCTAAATGATTATTAGTCTATTATAAACTTATTTAAACACTAAATTAACAACAAAAACAGCAGAAACTAAGAATTACAATTATTCATGAAATAACTTACAAATGGTATGTGACTGAGATTAATGAACCAAGACCAAGATCACAACCTAGTATCCCCCATAGGATTCTAAACCATAATCCACTCAGAATTAACCTGCTCCATCTTCTTCCTTCTTCTTTACAACTAATTTTTTATTTATTTTCTATTTTATTGATTTTCTATGAATTTATGAGTTTAACTAATAAACTGAATTATAAGATATCAAAAAGCTTTTGTAAACTTTGTCAGAGCTTAAATAAGCTTATGAGATCATATAACAACAACAACTAACAACATACAACAAATTGAGATTTTTGAAATTTTAAGAAACTTGCATAAACTGAAACAGCAAAGGAAACTTGAAATTAACTTAGTTTAAAGATTGAAATACATGAAATCAACTGAGTACAAGCTTGTTTAATTGAAATTACAACTGAATTCATAAACTACACTACATACGACCTAATTATCCTAAACCTAATCTAATACATCTTCACCACTGCTTCAATTCCCTTTTGTAGCTATTTTCTGAGCATGTGGGACCCACTGGGGTATTTCCCACCAATTTCCAACCCTTGATGATGTCTGATTAATCCTCACCGTTTAAATCATTTCTTGGCGCCAAAGTCTCCCCAGGGTACTGTAGATTACTTGGAGCGGGTTTTAAGGCATTAAATGGTTGTTGGAGTGTTATGGAGGTGGAGGTGTGAGGTGGAAAGGTGGGTGATGAGGTGGAAGGTGGTTTTGGTAGCAGCGGTGGTGGTGGTATGGTTTGGGAGGGAAGGCGGTATAAGGGTGGTTTTGTTTGTGGGTTTGACCGGGTTGACCAAGGGGGTGGGCTGGTTGTGTAGATGGGCCAGGGAAATGGGTAGTGGGGATGGGCTTTGGATTAGTGTTGGATTAGTTTGTTTGGTTTATATATAACTTTAGGATCCGTTTGGTTTTATTGAAATTACAAGGACCAATTTTGTAATTAGTGAAAAGTTGAGGGTCTGAAATTGTGACATTCCCATAGTTTAAATAAGGGTCTAAATTATCACATGTGAATAGTACCAGGGCATTTTTGATATTTTTAATTTTTTAAATACCCGGGGACTAAAACTGACAATTCACCAAACTTCAGGGACTGATTATGTAATTTCTCCAAACTTTTAATCCAGGGACTAATAGTGAAAATTATGAATTCCCTAGGACCCTTAATGATAATTTTCCCATTTTGAACACCCAGGGACTGAAACTGTCAAGTTTAAAACTTTGAGGGACCTGTTTTGCCAAACTGTGAAACTTCAGGGACCAATCATGTAAATTCACCAAACTTATCACCCAAGGACCATTCCTGCAAAAGATTATTAGTACAAGGACCAAAATTGATTTTCTCAAAGTTTTTACATCCCAGGGACCATTTCTGTCAATTTCCAAAGTATAGGGACTAAACTTGTAATTTTGTGAAACTTTGCACCAAAGGACTAAATATGTAACTTTATGATTAAAAAGGACCTTTGATGACTTTTTCATGTTTTTAGAATAACCAGGGACTAGTTTTGCCAATTTACGAAACTTGAGGGACTGAAACTGCCAATTATGCAAACTTTGTACGTTTTTCATCTGTTTTTGCATATTTTGTATTTGAAACATATAAAACACACCTCTAAGATATTTTAAGTATTTTGATACATATTTGAGTGTTTTTGTATGTTTTGGCAGTTCAGATTGGTATAAAATGATGAGTATTTAGACACTCATCAATGAACCAAAAAAGTATGTAGATGAGAATTTGAGATTACGTATAAGGAATCCAGCAAAAGCTTTAGCAAATGTTATGAAGTTGTTGACTGATGAGCAGAAAAAAAGTTTGAAAGATATGGGGTTTAAGTCATTCCTCGGTTATAAAGTAGGCAGAGTACCAACATCATTAGCTCGATTGCTTTTGTTGAACTATAATCCAATTACATCTGTATTACATGCTGGAAATGTAAACATCAAAATTACGAGCAAAATAGTTCATGATATCTTTGGATTACCATTCGGAGGGGAAAAAATAGTGGAGCTAAACCAAGCTAAAAAGACCGATGAAGTTATAGATGAGTGGAGGGGGCAATTTTTTGGTAGCAATGACGCAATCACCCCAAGCTGCGTGGCCAAAAAAATTCTTGAAAACAAGAATGATGCAGGAAGAATCTTCAAACTTAATTTTTTGGTTTTGTTTGTTACTCTAATGATGGAGTCAACAACCACCGGAACAGTGAATCAGAAATTTCTCACGTGCTTAAAAAACGACACTGATTATAAGAAGTTTGATTGGTGTGAATATCTTCTAAGGTGTTTGAAAGAAACTAGGAAAGCATGGAAGGGTGGTTCTTTTAATGGTCCTTCAATTTTTTTAACAGTAAGTATATTATTTTATGATTAAATATTTAACGGTAATTATATGATTTTATGCATCTTATTTTCTGTATATATTGGATTGCAGGTGTTGTATGCTCAGACACTTGCTCCAATTGTTGTTAAGATACCAAGATCAGCAATAATCACAAGATGGACATTTAGGAAATTGACATTGTTACAGAAAGATATAATTGCTTCACATAAAACTCTTCAGAAAGATGAAGTTAACACCACACCTTTAAAAGATAGATTTACGAGGAAAAAGATTCGTAATGATAAATTTGGTGGAACAGTTCTTAAGCCTGCTGAGACTCTTAGGATTGAAAACAATAAGCAGGATGATGCTCAGGTAAAAGATTTTCTAAAGATAGTATATATTCACAAATTGATTTTGCACTTCACTTATTATGATTGAAATTTTTATAAACCTTGTACTTAATTTGTAGTTTAGGATGTGTATCAGTTTGCTTGGTTTTAATAGTTTGCTAGGATGTTTATCTGTTTTATGCATTAAAAATGGTTTTATATAACAATTTTTTCTGCATTAAAAATTGTTTTATATAACACTGTTTTGTGCATTAAAAATGGTTTGATATAAATCTGTTTTTTGCATTAAAAATGGTTTGATACACTTTTATTGCTTTATTGATTCAATTTGGCATAAACCTTATATTTGTGCACTAAAATATTTTTGATATAAGACTGTTTTGTGCGCTAAAATATGGTTTGAGATAACAATTGTTTGATTACAGTAATTTGGTATAAACCTTAGATTTCAAATGAAAATGATCAATAGCAGCATTTAATTTTTTTATAAACCTTGTTCTTGATTGATAATTGAGGATGTGTATATGTTTGCTTGGTTATAAGAGTTTGCTAGTATCTTTAATTTTTTTTTGTTCTGTGCCTTTTGAACAGGAGATTATCTCTGGTTTAACAAAGAAAATAATGTTGTTTGATGATTATGTGAATGGAATTGATTGTGAGCTTGAAAAAGGAATTCAACAACATCCCGACAATAAAGAAATTGAGAATATAATGTTGCTTTGGAAACAAAAGTTTGTTAAAAAAGCAAGTGAAATGAATGAAAAAGAACAAGACTGAGCTTATGAAGAAGTTGCAGTTGATTTTGTATCTTAAATACTAAAATAGTATCAGTTTGCTTAATATGTAGTTTAGGATTTGTATCAGTTTGCTTAATATGTACTTAATATGTAGTTTAGGATTTGTATCAGTTTGCTTGGTTATAATAGTTTGGTAGGATGTTTATCTGTTTTATGCATTAAGAATGGTTTTATATAACAATTTTTTGTGCATTAAAAATTGTTTGATATAACACTGTTTTGTGCGTTAAAAATGGTTTGATATAACTCTGTTTTTTGCATTAATAATGTTTTGTGCCTTTTGAACAGGAGATTATCTCTGGTTTAACAAAGAAAATTATGTTGTTTGATGAATATGTGAACGGAATTGATTGTGAGCTTGAAAAAGGAATTCAACAACATCCCGGCAATAAAGAAATTGAGAATATAATGTTGCTTTGGAAACAAAAGTTTGTTAAAAAAGAAAGTGAAATGATTGAAAAAGAACAAGACCGAGCTCGTGAAGAAGTTGCAGTTGATTGTGGGACGGAAATTGTAGTGCGTGGGACACGTAAAGAAAGAGAAGAGGGCAAAGAAACAGAAGTGTTAAAAGATAAGGAATTGCAAAAGAACAGTGAATGCACAGACTGGGAAAAACATTCCAAAATCTCAGCATTAACGCCCATCACGCTCTCTTCTTTTGATGCACAATTGGTTCCTGAAATAGAACCATTGTCAGAGTTGGTTACATATGATGGTCCAAGTTTTGATATAGGTCTCAAACCTACTCCTCAAGGTATGTCTACAATCTTTAAGTAGAAAACCAAATTGCATCCTAAAACATTAAGTTTAGAAGAACTAGTATTAAATATATGTAATAAAATATTAACATTTAATATCATATTTCCTCAAAATTGCCAATGACTGAACCTAAATTAGTTGAATTTGTAGAACCAATGCTGGAAAATGAACCTTTGACGTTTAGAAGAATAAGCATGAAGCTCAGGTTACCTAGAAAGATGGAGAAGGAGCAGGGACCAGTTAAAGATGCATCTACTGAGAAAGAAACCTCATCAGTTATTCTTAAAAACGATGCATGTAGTTTTGATATTCCAAGTTTTGATTTGGGTCTCACACCTACTCATGCAGATGTAAATATTGATGCAAAAACACAAAATGTTTCGATTCAAGGTATGTATAATATGATACTTTCTTAAAACTATTCTATTACCTCAAACATTATCAATAACTGATAAAGTATCAGCTGAAGTTGTAGATCCAATGCTGGAGAAATCAAATGAGCAAAATGAGAATTCGAAGTTACTAGCAGAAAAAGTAAATGAGCAAGAACAGACCAACACAACAAGCCCAGTTGCTGTTTTGCCAGTATCTTTTGTCAAGCCAAATGCAAGAAAAAGAAAGGATGTTGAAAAGGAAAATATGCCAAAGAACACTTGTGAAATAGAGCCAGTGAGAAGTAAACGAGTAGTAAAACTGACTCAAAGTATGAAATCTCCTTTTAAAGATAGGTTTGTGAAATTGGGAGTCAAGTGTTCACAAGATGAAGAACTATTGTTTGATTGCATCTTTTCTTCATCAAAAGAACCTTGGTAAGGATTTTTGATATTAGACTGTTTTGTGCATTAAAATGGTTTGGTATAACACTGTTTTGAGCATTAAAAATTGTTTGATAAAGACTGTTTTGTGCACTAAAATATGGTTTGAGATAACAAGGTTTTGTGCATTAAAAATGGTTTGATATACATTTAATGATTTATTGATTCACTTTGGTATTCTTCAAACTGAAAAAATGATGCAATAATAACTAATATTATTTTATTTCCATGATACAGCGATTTTGTATTTGTGACAGAAAAAGGATTTGCACTAATCAGAGGCGTAACTGAAAGCTTGTATCCAGGGATCACAATTCATGTTGAAGTTATAAACGCATGGTCACAAATTTGCAACTTTGATGAAAGGTTGAGAAACCCAATTTCGATGCGTCGGCTTTTCTGTCATACAAGAATGATGGTAAGTTCAATATTAAATTAACGGTTGGATAAAGTGTGCACTTGTTGCTTAAATTTCATATTACTCTGCTAAATATGCATAAGTTTTCATTGTTTGGATAAGCTATCTAACCCTGCTTTATTGATTGTATGTTTCAGAATGAAGAAATGTTGAACAAAAAACTCACGTTGGAATTGCTGGTAGAATTTAATGATAACATGGACAATGTTTTGAAGAGTGCAAATGTGGAAAAGCTATCTAACGTTGATCTGGTATAAAAATATATAATTTTTTTATTATTTAGGTTTTTAAATCATATATGTTTCTGTTTTAACCAAACATATAATCAAACAGGTATTCTTCCCTGTTCTGTTGGAAAAATCTCACTTTTATCTCGTTGTCTTCAATTTGAAAACTCCAAAGATCGAAGTAATAGACAACAGTAAAAATGGAAGTGAAGCTGAAATGATAGAAAGATATGGAAATAGCTTAAAAAACCTGGTATGAATTACAACAACATATTTAGACACAATATATAGATCACTATGTGCATTAATATTTTTATTGAAGTTCAATTATGTTCTTTTGCAGATACAATATTTCCTCAAGTACTTGGTGGTTATAAGTTTTCCAAAACATGAATTGATGAAAAAGGCTGGTGTTGAAAGATTATTAATGAGTTGGAGAACAGAAGAAAACAGTATAGATTGTGGTATTTTTTTGATGCGCCATATGGAGACATATATGGGATATACTTCGGCAAAGAATTGGAGATGTGGATTAAAGGATGAGGGTCCAGAACAGCAGGCTCAGATTAATGAATTGAGGAAGAAGTATCTTTCGAAAATACTCAGATCAGACGTAAACATTAACAGAAGCCTTGTGTTAAATGAATTGGATGAATATCGCAGACTACCAAGTGATGTTAAAGAGAATCTCATGAAGAACAGGTTTTTGCGTATCCAAGACCGTCTTAAAAACTTTTCTCAAATTGATCTCAAAGGTATGTCTTCTATGAATCGAATAAATTTTGATGCACAATTGTAAAAATCAAATCAGTTTTTAATCAAGTATGACATTGTATCACCCATGGTGATAAAAGAGATTCTGAATTTTTTTTGCAGAAAAAACAAATGAGCAAGAACCGACTACCACAACAATTCCAGTTGTTCTGCCATTATCTTTTGCCATGCCAAGTGCGTCAGTAATCACCCCTGCTATAGAAAGAAATCAAAATGACGTTGAGAAGGAAAACATGAGAAAGAAACAAAATGAAGAAGATCAAATCAAAAGTAAACGAATAGTAAAATCGTCAGAAAATATTGTTTCTGAAGAGGAGCTATTGTTTGATTGCATGTTTTTAGCGACAAAAAATCCATGGTTAGGATATTTATATATTATTAAAAACGTTGAGTATGACATTTTTTATGCATAATATGTATATGATCAACAGAAAAGCTAATTTTTTTTACATGATACAGTGATTTTGTATTTGAGACAAAAAACGGATTCTATGTTATGAGAGGCGAAATAGAAAGCTTGTATCCAGGGATCACACTTCGTACTGGAGTTATCAACGGATGGTCACATGTTTGCAACTATGAGGAAATATTGAGAAGATCTGATCCGATGCGTAGACTTTTCTGTCAAGCAGAAATGATAGTAAGTTCAGTATTAAATTATTCATATTATATACATCTTGTAGTAAAAGGTCTAGGAAATTAGGAATTAATGTTTTGAAATAAAAATGTTTTGGGCATCAGTTTCCGTGGTTTGAAATAACACTGTTTTGTGCATGAAAAGTCTCTTATCCATGTTTTGAAATAACACTGGTGCATAAATTTCATATTACTCGGCTAAATTTGCAGTAAAAAGTCTAGGAAATTAGGAATTAATGTTTTGAAATAAAAATGTTTTGGGCATCAGTTTCCGTGGTTTGAAATAACACTGTTTTGTGCATGAAAAGTCTCTTATCCATGTTTTGAAATAACACTGGTGCATAAATTTCATATTACTCGGCTGAATTTGCATAAGTTTTTGTTGTTTGAAATAGTATGTTTAATATACATTTACTGCTTTTTCAGAGTAAAAGAATGTTGGATGAAACAAACATAGAGAAAGCTCAAACAGAATTTAATGGAAATATGGAGATTGTGATGAAGAATGCAAATGTGGATAAGATATCTGACATTGATATGGTACAAAAATACATATAATTTTTATATCTAACATTAATATCATTAATGATTTTGTTGTAACCAAAAGTATAATTATACAGGTATTCTTCCCTATTCTCTTAGAAAAATCGCACTACTATCTCATTGTGTTCAATTTGAAAACTCCAAAGATGGAATTATTAGACAACATTAAAAGTGGAAGTGACGTTGCTTTGGAGGAAAGATATGGAGAAAGCTTCAAGATGACGATATGAATCGCAAAACATAGTTACACACTGTATATGCTAAAAATGAATCACTATGTGCATTAAAATATTTTTTGAACTTCAATTATTTTCTTTGCAGAGACGACTTTTCCTCGGATACTTGGCGTTTGTAAAACATCAAAAACTTAACTCGTTAAAGAACGTAATCTGTAAAAGATTAGAAATGAGTTGGAGAACTGAAGATAACTGTATAGATAGCGGTGTCTTTTTGATGCGCCATATGGAGACATATATGGGATCTGGGTTGAAGAATTGGAAATGTGGATTCAAGAATGAGGTTTCAGATCAGCAGAAGCAGATTTATGAGTTGAGGAAGAACTACACTTCAAAAATTCTCAAATCAGATATAAACATGAATAAAAAAACCGTGTTGTATGAAGTTGAGGAATATCGCTACAAGCCAAATGACGCTAATAAAGAAAAGCTCTTGAAGAACAGGTTTATGCGTATCGAAAAACGTGTTAAGACGATGCATTAGTTTTACTGTGTTTTGTTTAGAAATCAAATGCATATCCAAGACAAGTGTTAAAATGATGAAATTGATCTCTATGGAATTTTTTGAACTATATTAGGTTTGCGATTGTATTTGGAAAATGGGATCCCTTATGGTATTAAATGCAGTTTTATATATCTTTCATCTGATTTTATATTTTTTATTATTATTATTTTTTTAATATATAGTTTTGATTGCTTAATAAGTTTGTTTCTTTGATTGGCCTGATGTGTTTAACATAAAGATGTTTTGTGAATGAAAATTAAGGTAAATGTGCATCAGTTTTCATATGATGTTAAAAGTGACTTGTTACTATATATAAGTGTTTTATTTAAAATAAAACAAAACTCCTTATAGTTTTGCATTGGTTAATATATTTGAATCTCTTGGTCAGATTTGATTAAAATAAAACTGTTTTGTGAATGAAAATTAAGCTAAAAGTGCATCAATATTAATATGATGTACAACAGTGCCAAACGCCCATAAACATCAGCAAATAGAGCAGACCCACTCAATTACATAAAATAAGTCAAAAGGAACAGCAAATAGAGCAGACTCACCATTTATACACAATTTTACAAAACAAAACTAAATATGAATGAAAATTAAGGTAAATGTGCATTAAAATTCCAAAGATAGTAAAATGGTTTTTGATACATGATTTTCTATTGTAAAAATTGTATTTAGATATGAAAATTCAAAATAAAATCTGTAATTTCAAACTATGACAAGTAAAATAGTATTGTGTAACTAAACTAAGCATCAGGCATGTTCCTTTTTTTTGTTGAAATTTTGGACAGTTACGAGAATCATGGTCTGCGTTTTTTTCCCCACATTTCTTACATTGTCTCCCTTTCTTTGCACCATCAGTCATTGCACGCTCTTTAGGAGGAATTATCCTAGCATTAGATCGATCTCCTTTTCTCTTACCTTGAAGTGGATTCCGAACACGAAGTTTTGAAGGTTTTGAAACACCTAATGCAGAAGATATGACTTCATGATCGGTAATTGGGCGTTGATTTGGCAACTCAGCATCAATTTTTGTCTTTAGATCCTTAAGACGGTCTCTGAAAATTGCTAGCTCTTTAATGCTTGAAGCCAGTTTGTCCACGCAATATTCTACAGAACAAATAATTTCCTTGACAATTTCATCTCTAACACTTCCATCACTCAACTTGTTTCTTGGATCAAATACAGCTCGTTTGACAGGTGTAACAGCATCTCTTGTCCAACGTTTCAACACATACTTCTGTGAAAATTCATCAACACCACAAATCCTGAGTACATAAAAACTATGTCGACATAACAACCCATATCTCTCAAACCGCTTACAACTACACGACAACGTAACATCAGAAGGAGTGAAAAGAACCTACAATTGAGAAAAAAGGAAACATAATTAGATGATAACAGTAACAACTAAAATATATATAGTAAAATATAACACTAGTTAGTGCATCAAAATTTTACTAAAAAAAAAAAAAAAAAAAAAAAAAAAAAAAAAAAAAAAAAAAAAAAAAACTTTGAAAAAATTACACAAATATCACAAATTTGTGCATCAAAATTCCACTCACAATAAATGTTTGATCAAATCACACTTATAATGCGAATTTATTAACTGTAACAAATTTAAAACTAATTTGTGCATCAAATTACTATAAAATATAAATATTTAATTATATAAAAATGAATACTATATGTCAAATGTGTTTGAATATGTAAATAAGCAATTATATGTTAAGTGAATTGAATCTAACTAGAATAGTACCTCAAATAAACCGTGAGAAGAAACAACTGGTCCTATCTCCTTAATGAAGAATTTCTGCGAACCATCAACAGCCATCACATTCATTGACATGCAATCAGTGATTGATGCACAAATCTCATCTTGAATATCATAGAAAATTGCCCGAGTGTAGATTTCACGTGCCTGCTTTTCAAGAACAAAGTCTGTAAATAGATCAGGTGTAGTATATCGAGTTTTGTGTTGGTTTGTTCGATAAGTATATCTCTGAACATCCATTGCAGTCTCGAAGTGGCTGACAAATTCAACAAGAGTCAGTGTGGTACTAGTCAACTGGCCAAAAAAGTGATTCTCGCTCTCAGACCAAGACGTCGTGCGCATTAAACCGGACAATGGCTCATCCCTGTAATATGCTGGTATCCAATTAAACCTTAGTGCAAACATGTCTCTCAACCAGTTATTGGATTGAAGCTCAAAATCATTAATTATTGAATGCCATTCTCGTTCAAACTCAGATGGCTCAATGGTATCGGTCCATACAATATTACATATACGCCTTTTGAACGTCTCATCTTTACAAAGCTCTGGTCCTACCTGTTACATCGTTCAGACGTGTAAATAAGTGAAAATAAAATTTATTTTTATGAGGCAACTACTAAAATTTGCGCCTGCATATCAAGAAACAAACAGCCTACAAACCAATTTTAATAGACACAACAGTCTAATATCAAACAATTTTTAATGCAAAAAACAGTGTTATATCAAACAATTCTGCATATCAAGCAACAACAGCCTACAAACCAATTTTAATGGACAAAACAGTCTAATATCAAACAATTTTTCATGCCCAAAACAGACTTATATCAAACAATATATTCATGCAAAAAACAAGTGAACAAACCTTAGTAGATAGTTTTTCCATTATATGCCACATACACAAACGATGTCTTGAATTGCTTAACTCCTGCTCAATAGCTATCTTCATTGCGGGATCCTGATCTGTAACCACAACCTTAGGTTCACTACCGAAAGCCTTCTTAAAAGCCCTTAATAACCATGCATACGATTCCGATGTTTCTTTTGACAGCAAGGCGGCAGCAAAAGTTACACTACGATGATGATTATCTATTCCAGTAAATGGAACAAACACCATCTTATACCTACAAAAACCATATTGCACATAAATTAAGTTGCTTTACTGTTTTATATGTGCTCAAATATTTACTCAGTATAAAAACTAACTTGTTAGAGCGAAATGTTGCATCAAATGAGATGACGTCACCAAAACAAAGGTAATTATTCTTTGCAACCTCATCCGCCCAAAACAAACCCGCAAGAGCACCCTCCTCATTGGTGAAATAATCGCATGAAAACCCAGGTATATACTCCTGCTTATTCATCAACAGTTCAACAACCATTTCAGCATCAAACTCACCTATGAACAAATTGATACCCCGTTTAAAATTCTTACAGTCAACTGATGTTGCACCGATTTCATCAAACCCGCCAAACAACTCTTTCATCATCTTGAAAGCTTTCATTGGACCTATATTGTTATTTGAAACTCGGAATAAAAGTTGCTTTTTGGAGAATGTCAATTTCCTTGAAGACTTTAAAAGTGGGATATCATCCTCATCAACAAACGGGTGATTATGCTCTTCATAAAACTCATAAACTACATAGTTATTCTCATTTGTGATCTCAAAAATGCACTTTGCTAAACATCCACACCTACATGAAGGCCTTTTTCGTTTTTGCTTAGGCTTCTTAATTTCTTGATTATCAATCTTATCAACCAACGTGTCCATAGGTGCAATCGGCTTAAATCCTTCTCTACTACAAACCATATATTTCTGCTTCAATTTACCATCTTTTGTATTATACTGAGTAGCTTTTCGAACCTCAAAACCACTAAGCTTCGCATATGTTTTGTAGAATTCTATACCATCCTCTAATGTCTTAAACACTTTACCCTTTACTGGTTTAACGTCATCTGAAACATCGGGTTTGTAAAACTTTTTACCATCTTCTGCTACACGAACAATACCCAATGTTTTTCTCATCCGTAGGTTATCCACAACTATAGGATCACAAGCATCAACTATGAAAAGAAAAAAGGAAACTTAATTAGATGATAACAATAACAACTAAAATATAACACTAGTTTAAAAAAATTACGCGAATAACACACTTTTGTGCATCAAAATTCCACACAGAATAAATGTTTGATCAAATCACACTATAAAATACATTTAAATAAAAAAACACTAATAGAAAAAAATTTGTGTCAGAAATACACTAATTTATGCATGAAATTCTAGTACAAATACAAAAATTCATAAAAATAAACTAATAACACTAATTTATATACCAAATTAAACTAAAAGCAATAATTTTTGCATCAGACACTGAAAAATTCACAAAAAAAATCAGAAATACACTAATTTATGCATGAAATTCTAGTACAAATACAAAAATTCAAAAAACTAAACTAATAACACTAATTTATATATCAAATTAAACTAAAAGCAATAATTTTTTGATCAGACACTGAAAAATTCACAAAAAAAATCAGAAATACACTAATTTATGCATGAAATTCTAGTACAAATACAAAAATTCAAAAAACTAAACTAATAACACTAATTTATATATCAAATTAAACTAAAAGCAATAATTTTTGCATCAGACACTGAAAAATTCACAAAAAAAATCAGAAATACACTAATTTATGCATGAAATTCACAAAAAAAAAAAATCTAAAATTGCAAAAACTTACAAAAACGTAAATAAATAAATAAATTATACCTTGATTAACACTATGAATAGCTTCCATTCTGGAAAATTGAGATTATGAATCGGAAAAACCCTAATTTGATTGAAGATTGAATAACGGATTGAAAAACCCCCAATTGTAATTATGAATCGCTTCCATTCTTGAATAATTCGAATAAACCCTAATTTGATTGAAGATTGAATAACAGATTGACAAAACCCTAAATTTATAGGTTTTTATAAGAGAACGGATTGAAAGAATGGATGGAACAAGCATCTAAATTTGAAGAAGAAAAAAAAATGAGATTTGTATGGATTATTTACAGTATTTACAGATTGTGAATTTGCAGAAGAAAGAAAAAAAATGGAAGTGTTAGTTTAGGTGTGGAGGGAAGAAGAAAGAATGAGGGAAGAAGAAAGAATGAAATTAATTAAATAGGTTGTTACAATAATAGAACTGTAAATTACTTTTAAGCCCTTAGTAGTTAGTTAGGATCAAAATTAATCTCATCCATTGATTTTAAATCAATGGACTAAAACTCTTCTTATTCTTTTTACAAAAAAACCTCTTTTTATTTGATCTCATCCCTATATATATATATATATATATATATATATATATATATATATATATATATATATATATATATATATATATATATATATATATATATATATTTTGAGCTCTAGTTAGACAGTTACTTGTACGCGTTGCGCAATGTTTGTTAGGTGTAGCTGTTTGTTTATAGAAGTGTTTGGCAATGTATCTTGTAACTGTAATTACAAAGTGTAAAGTGACCGTAAAACAAAATGTTAGCGTTTCGGATATGTTTGGCAAAACTAGCGGCAAGTAGGTAGGTAGGTGCAAGCTGTTAGTGTACGTAGCTTGATTGTTGTATTGTCAATTGTTTGGTAACATAGCTATACAAGTGTAAATGCTTATTGTTGATTGATGTGAGTAACGTTTTGAGTTAATGAGTAAACGAGCTTTTGTAGGTACATGAAGTGAGCACATCAGTATCGTGTTAGTTTCATATTGTTATCTTTTGGTAATGGATACTAATTGGAAACAACTATTTGATGTTTTTGAGTATTAAGCCGTGTGACAGATATTTTTATACTTTGTCGTGTTAGCTCTATATTGTTATCTACTGGTAATAGATAGTTAGATACTTCCCTTGTGGAAATCATTGATTTATGGAGGCTTGTGTGGTTTAAAGTTTAAACTTTATGATGTTTGGTAATGGTAATAAATCAATTTTTATGATTTATTTCCAGTTTAAGGTGTAGTTTGATAGTTAGGTGAATGCATAGCATTTGCGTATCAGTTGTGTTTGCGTATTGATGTTCCAAGCTGCTTATTGTTGATTGATCTAAGTAATGTGTTGAGTTAATGAGTAAACGAGCTTTCGTATGTACATGAAGTGAGCATATTAATATCGTGTTAGTTTCATATTGGTCATAGATACTCCCTGGAAACAGTCATTTGATGTTTTTGAGTATTAAGCATAACTTTAAGAAACGTGACAGCATTGTTAAGAAGCCGTGTGATAGATATTATTATACTGTGTTTGATTTAAGCTAATTGGCTTTATATCAAATTGTTTTATCCTGTAGTTGGGTTTAATTACTTGTTTAGTTGTTTATGATATGCTAGCAATTTAAGGTGAACATCTTATGTATAAACAGTTCTTATTTATTATAGTTAATTGTTGAGAACTTGAGATGCCTAGTTATGGGTATAATTTTACTAGTCAGTTTATTGTGGACCATTGAGTTAATTTGGAGTATAAGGTCAGAATCAGCGTTTTTGAGTATAAACATTTAGCGAGTTATTATGCTGATTTTTCTATTGGTGGTTAAATTGTTACAAAGATAGTCTACATATGCTAGGAAATCCAGCTTTATTCGTTTTCGTCAAAAATTTAGAAGTACTTGTGCTTTTTCCAGATTGCGTCTTGTTTACGTAATAAAAGAGTGTTCTTAGTTATTGAAGCCTGAAAGTGCATGAATTGAGTAAATTGGTATCTTGTTAACTGTTTGTTGTTTAGATACTGGTAATATGTATTCCATGGAGCTTAAGTTAAATTAATCAAGAGACTAGTCTGGTTTGAGATTTCAGATTTCTTTCCAATTTAAGGCGTATTTTAATACTTAGCTACATACATAAGCATTTGTGTGCAATTTTTATTCGCGGGTTTAAGTCAAGTCCAATCCTTTTATCCTATCCACAACAATACGGTGTACTTGTTTTTGTTTGTGGCCAAAACCATCTAGCTAGTTAATCTCAAGCTTGTTACTATTTGCTAGAAACACTAGTTTTCTTTTTGTTTGTCGGAAGTTTAGAAGTTTTTGTCTATCAATGTAAGCAACATTTTGTAGTAATCATTAAACTAAGGTGTTGCAGCTTTTTGAAGTAGGCAAAGTGATCCAATAGAGGTCTTATAAGTTCATGTTGTAATCTATTGGTGAAATATTTTTGTCATTTATTAGTTCATGATTTACAAATTTTGACACTCAAGGGATTTAAGTCTGATGATGTTTGCTCATGGTCTGCAGGAATTCGTTAGATGGTGGACATGATAACATTCACTCGACTTCTAATAATAATAATTTGTCAAATGGAAGAGATAAGGAGAGCTTGCTATCTGGTTTTCCAAGAATGAAAGATGTGATTGATTTAGACGAAACTGCTGGTGAAGGGGACGAAAGACATCCTTTGCTTGTAGACAGTGACAGTGAAGGTGATATAACAGGGCCAGAAACTCCAGGTGCACGCCCATTGGTTCCACGTTTGAACCGAGTTCAAGAGGATGGGTTTAACTTTGGGTCTGCTACGACTCATTCTTCTATAGACAATAGTAAAAGAGCAAAGTTTTCTCATGATTTTTCGGCTGAAGGTAAGAAGATGGAGCTGCCTCTGAAATTAGCAAAAGAGTGATGTTTTCTCTTGATTCAGTAGCTGAAAATAAGAAACCAGAACTGTCATTTGACAATAGTAAACGAGAAGTTTTCTTATGATTTACTGGCTGAAAATAAGAAACCGGAACTGGCATTTGAAAATATCAAAAGATCAAAGTTTTTTCATACTTTATCAGCTGAAATTAAGAAACGGGAACTTGATCATTTGAAATTGATAACTTGTTATTTTATGTCGTCATCACTTGAATTTGGTTACTTGTAGGTTCCAAAGGCTCCAGAGTCAAAGGCAAGAAGGAGGTGCGTGGAACAACCATGAACAAAGATCTTAAGAAGGCCGTGGCACTGAATGGTCCACAGATGATTGATTTCGATATCGACGACCAGGGGACCTATATTCATGTTGGCCCTCATGCGTCATGGTTCTCAAACTATGTCGGGGAGTTAGTACGGGAATTTCCCTACTATCACCGATCGTGGAGAGATATTCCCGCAGCAGACAAGGCACACGTACATGACAGACTAAGTGTCAGTTTTTTGTTTTTTAAATTATTTAAATGTTTTTATTTATTTAAATCTGTTTGTTTATTAAAATATGTATATTTATTTTAATTATATTTTTAATTGCAGAAACATTTTGACATCGCCAGCCACCTTGCCGGACCACACGGAAAGGATATCCGGGATGGCATCGAAGATTATTTCAGCAGGCGATACAGTGGCAATAAGCACGACCACAAAGCCAAATATTTTACAAAAAAAGGTGGGGTTGCAAAAGCAGAGGAGATAAGATCCCAACGTCCGGAGAATGTGACGCCAGAGGACTGGAATAGACAGGTTAACTTCTGGATTGACACTTTATAATTTTATATATATATATAAAGTTCATTTTATATTTATATTTAATTCATTTTTTATAAAAAGCAGGTGGATTTCTGGATTGACCCAAAGAGGGTGCACGTAGCAGAGGTCAATAGCAGAAACAGGATGGCTAATACAATTTCTTGCTTACAGGGATCCTGTTCTCTAGCTGCAACCCGTCATAATCTCGTAAGACCCTTTATAATTTTATATTTATATATATATTTCATTTTGTATATGGTGTGGGTAAGTCGTTATTAATTTGTTTAACTATATATATATTTACAGTTCACGAGCAGCCCTGAGGGAGTATATCCGGACCTCATCCAGACCTACTATGATAGCCATACAAAAGACGGCGTCTGGAAGGAACCTGAAGCTGAGGCTAGATACGTAAGTATAATTTTTTTCCAAACATATGCACTTAAATGAAGCATAATGATGTGCCACGGCTTATAGATTAATTTTCTTGTACACAGAATGAAATGATTAGATTACGCGAAGCAAGTACCTCTTAGGGGATTGCAATGACTGATAGAGAAATACTTGCTCAAGTCCTCAAGGGTAAACAACGTGGGCATATACCTGGCATTGGTAGAAAGGTAGCTGGTGTTGGCAAGTCCTCGATCTTCGGCTCACAATCTCGTCAACAATCCTACTCGTCAACTGAAATTGATGAGAAAATGAAGAAACAGGCGGAGGAAACCAAGGAGGCTAAAGAAGCGGCTAAGAAACTCGAAAAGGAACTAGCGACCACACAACAACAAGTTAGTCAAATGATGGCATTCTTGAGCAGTCACCCAGGTTTCACCGATCAGTTTGCACGAGCATTTTCTTCGCCGAGCACGAATGATGGAAACGATGATGGTGAAGGTAATGGGGATGGGGATGAAGAGTAGATTGCGGTTTATGGTTTATATGTGTCTTTTGCGGATTATGTTGTGGTTGCGAATTGTGTTAGGGATTATGGTTATATGGATAGTTGTAGGGATGTTTATGGTTTGCGGATATTTTAGGGTTATTTAATCTGCTTGCTATCATATTTTGTATCATGTGATTGTAATTTATTATGTAAGTTGATAGTTGGCTAATTGCATAACTGTTGTTATTCATTGATGTTAGATATAATCAGTTTATTGTGGACTACTGAGTACTCGTGTTTTCTCCAAACTGCTTCTTGTTTAGGTTATATGAGTTAATGTGTTCAGAGTTATTGAAGGTGCATCAATTGAGCGAATTGGTGTCTTGTCAGTCGTATGTTATTTAGATATTGGTAATACGTATTCCATGGAGCTTAAGGTAATCAAGAGACTTGTCTGGTTTGAGATTCCAGATTTCTTTCCAATTTAAGGCATATTCTAATAGTTAGCTGCATACATAAGCATTTGTATGCAATTTTTATTCGCGGGTTGAAGTCAAGTACAATCCTTTTATCATATCCACAACAATGCAGTGTACTTGTTTTTGTTTGTGGCCAAAACCATATATAGCTAGTTAATCTCAAGCTTGTTACTTTCTATAAACATAGCTTTCTTTTTGTTTGCCGGAAGTTTAGAAGTTTTTGTCGATCAATGTAAGCAACACTTTGTAGTAATCATTAAACTAATGTGTTGCAGCTTTTGGAAGTAGGCAAAGAAGCTGCTAAGAAACAGGCGGAGGAAACCAAGGCGGCTAAAGAAGCTGCTAAGAAACTCGAAAAGGAACTAGCGACCACACAACAGCAAGTTACTCAAATGATGGCATTCTTGAGAAGTCAGCCGAGCTTCACTGATCAGTTAGCGCAAGCGTTTTCTTCATCGAGCACGAATGATGGAAATGATGATGGTGAAGGTAATGGGGATGGGGATGGAGAGTAGGTTGTGGTTTATGGTTTATATATGTGTTTTGTGAAGTATGTTGTGTTTATGGTTTATGGTCCCTTTCTAAGTTATAATACGTTGTTGGTATTTTTTTGGTGAAAGGGAAAATATATTGATCACCATAATGGGAACAAATACAAAATCAGATTGCAATGGACAACTCGAAGTGACTGATACTAATATTATGTATTTTTTTTAATTATTAATGAAATATTATGTTTTTATTAAATTGTTTAATATAATTTATGAATATAAAAAATAAAAAAATAAAATTAGGTGAGGTATGGGATGTTGTCACCAAAAAAGTATGGTGAGGTATGGTTGAGGTATGAGATAAGGTGGAATGATATTATTTGTGGATGGTGAGGTATGATTGAAGTATGGGATCATGACTACCAACACCATGAGGGGTGATGCTAAAGTGCGCGTGTGAGTTCCGGAAGTGATGTGAGGCTGCTTTTTGACTTTTTGTTTAGTTCGGTGAGTTTGACTGTTTGAGTTTAGAGTTTGGAGTTTGGGATACTACCGAGTAACGACTCGGTTTATATAGCTGGCTTATTGCGTATTTGATTTTGAGATTATGTTTTATAAGTTTATTTTTTGTGTTTTATTTTGAAACTTTTTGTGTATAAATGATACTGAAATAATATTCTATTTCTTTGTGTATAAATGATACTGAAATAATATTCTACTACTGAAAATTTTTGCAGAACAAACATTGATAGTTTTATGTGACCTAAATTTAATATGTAAAATCAATGTTCAAGTTAACCGGCAACACTTCTTAATAGGAATGTCCGTCTACTTTGAAAAACTACACGAATAAGGATTATAAATTTTACCATTTTTATCCCGTAAATAATATTTAAGTATTTGAAAATTTTGTTTTAAATTAGCAAGTTGCAAATAGTTAGTTACAGAGATTTGATTATAGGTTATTAAATGGGAAAATAAATCAAAATTATAAATTGGAAAGCCTGTTCCTAAGGGGCGCAACGAATTCCTAATTGGAATGAGCAGGTCCTTTTTGATTGATTCTTTTATCACATTGGTTGATTTTACATCGTTGACAACTCTTCTTAAGAAGAATATCCGTCTACTTTGAAAAATTAGTATTATTAACTAATTACATGGCATGAGCAGTTCCTTTTTTATTGATTCTTTTATCACATTTGTTGATTTTACATTCATAAGAGGAATATCTGTCTACTTTGAAAAACTAGTACTCCATCCGTCTCAAAATTATTGTCCCCTATTGACTTTTTCGGTCTTTCTTTCTCAACTTTGACTATAAATAATTTTGTTTGTGTTATACAATTTTTGATAAAAATTATACCAAATGAAAATATATTTAAAACTCAATTCGTTCATATATTTTGTATCAAGTATTATATAATATAAATAAAAATACTTAAGGTCAAAGTTGAAAAGTAAAGACCGAAAAAGTCAATAGGGAACAATAATTTTAAGACGGAGGTAGTATTATTAACTAATACTCTTCTTAATGTCTACTTTGAAAAACTAGTATTATTAACTAATTACATGGCAATGCATTGCGTCATAAAAAGTTGAGTACTTATATAAGTTACACTAATACTCTTCTTAATGCCTACTTTGAAAAACTAGTATTATTAACTAATTACATACATTGCGTCATAAAAAGTTGAAGACTTTTATAAGTTACACATACCTCAATTGAGTAGGTAAATTTAACTACCCCATGTAACCGAACGTGTAGTAAATAATACTAATAGCAACATGTACCTTTACACACCACAGTATATAAACAAGCACAATTTTTGCTCTTTGACCGATGTGGGACTTAAACTTCATATAAGTTTTCAAAATATTTGCTCAGGAGACACAATATCTTTGTTGCTCTAAACACTTTTAGTTTAATTTCAGCTTAATTTTAAAAAGAAACATTTTAATTCAAAATCAATCAAATCACTTTTCTTTTAGTTATTTTCATTTTGTTTTCCTTATTAAGTGATACTCAAGAAAACAACCTTTTTTTGTTTCACTTCATTTTCTGGGCCTAAGTTACCATAGGACGATCAAAATATGAAGCTAAAAAAGCTTCAGTTCTAAGGACTACTTGCATATCTAACATAATTGGTAGATTTAAATTTTAACAATTGAAGAGTATTCGCCCTCGAACTTAGCATAATAACATCTTAAATTCAGTAATTTACATCAGCTTTTTGTTTGAGCATTTAAGCTCATGCCACAAACAAAACAGTTCATCAAACACGTCATCTTCATCACCACCTACAAGGTTATGATCATCAACTCTCGACATTGCTAAAACACTTTTCAGCCATTCCTCATGCAATGTTGAAAACTCAGACCGCCGTTCACTTGACCGGAAACTGACTCCTATCTTTGTTTTCATAACCTCTGCAGCCTTTGTGGCGGCATCCACCACCTTTTGGGGGATACCTGCCATTAAAGCCACTTGCATACCGTAGCTTTCAGGGCAGGCACCATTGGTTAGACGGTAGAGGAAAACTAACTGTTGGTTGGTTGACTGTGAGGTACTAGACATGGATTTAAAAGCGCAGGCCATGTGTTGTAACGTGACGTGGGGGTGGGCGGCGAACTCTTTTGTGAGTGGGTGGTAATGTGTAGCGAATAGCAATCTACAGTTGACCTTCTCAACAAGATGACGAAATACCTGTAGGACATAAAAGGTGAATAAACATGTATGGTTTGTAATGTACAATATGAGTAGAATGATTTGAGAAATCAACTCTTTTAAATATAAGTTTTAACTTTAGAGAGTGGTATACTCAGAGCATAAGCAATAGCATATCCATCAAAAGTGCTTGTTCCTCGGCCCAATTCATCAAGAATAACAAGAGAGTCTTGAGAAGCATTTTGCAAAACTGAAGCTGTTTCTGTGCACTCAATGAGAAAGGTACCTTGAGAGGGTAAACAAGACAAAGTTATTGCTTCATCGAATTTATACTTCATGATCTAAAGACATATAGCACAGATGTACTCACGGGGTTATTTAAACGCAGGCAAAATTATGTAAACTAGATTAGATGAAATATAAGTCAAAAAACTATTCAGTTTAAAAACTATTCACAGTTGGCATTCCTTTTGGTTGATAATTACAAATATTCTATAGTTAAAGAACTTACTTTCACCAGTCATTATACGATCAGTAGCACCAAGACGTGTGAAAATGGTATCCACGGGTGAGAGAACGCACATTTCACAAGGAACATAAGAACCCAGCTGAAACGAGACAAAACATTGATATGAAACACAATAAATCTGGCACTTTCAAGTTTCAACCCATTTATCTATAAATTGGTTGATCCAGGTTTATGTATAAAACTTTCTAAATGATTGTATTCAGAAAGATACTTATTATAACTTTTGTAACTCTCTTTGACATACGTTATCGTAAGAAATATTAAACTTACAAAAGATGTTTCGGGTCAACACAACCCGTTTTGACCATTACCCACGCCCATCCCGTCCATTTTGCCACCTTTACAATAAAGCTTACCTGAGCAAGAATAACAGCTAAACAGGTAGCACGGAGAATGGTTGACTTTCCACCCATATTTGGTCCAGTCAATAGCAAAGTACGGGGATTGTATCCAAATTCATTGTCTCCAAGACACAAGTCATTAGAAACAGGTGTTCCTCCACTCTCTCCAAGGGCATATGGATGACATAATCCTTTCATGTGAAGTGAGGGTCCCTTAGATCCTTGACTAAAATCCGATGTTGACCGAGGAATTATAACAGGTCTCGACATCGCCATGCAAGAAAAGTTTGCAGTGGTAGCAAAAGATGTAAGCACGTCTATACAGTTTAAAGCAAAGATAACTTGAAACCACTCGTTAGCTTTCTCCATAAATAACTCGATAAGAATTGATAGTAGTTCAGCATCTGAATCCTTAAGTTCATGTGCCTGGTAACACAGAATATGCATTAATTCATGATTCGCATTTTAGTTAGGAAAAATTTTCTTTTTTTTTCGTCTTTCGATTTTTGAAAAGAGAATTACTTTTTTAGTCTAGAGAATAGTTGAGAATTTTGAAAACTCGTTTAGATGGAATTACTTTTTTTTCTTTTTTAAAAGGATACCTCGAATTGCGATTGTGGGCGGCGACGGGTAGGATGAAAGGTGGAGATGCTACCAATAATAATTAAGGTTAGAATGAGATATTTGAATGGTAGATTTGAAAATCTATTCTTTTTTTATTAGAGAAAAAAAAATGGAGAAAGATCATTTTCATTTTCCTAGTTAAACTAGTAATTTCACTTTTTTAAAAAATTGTTGAAAATAATGTGACTAAACGAATTTTAAATTTTTACATTTTTTGAAAAAGTAAGATGTTTTTCACCAACTAAACACACCCTTAATGTATTCATGGTTTAGTTAGGTGTCACATCAACATAACCCAACACACAAAATCACAAGAAATTCCTCTCGATGAATGCGACCACCTAACTACCCATTTTGTTTTCTCCTCACGTGTTATCATGGATCTTTCTAACAAGCTTGACGCGCTATAACAACATCTTCAAGCATGAAGACTGGTCCACTACGCTCGGTCTAATATTAAAAAAAAAGAAAGAAAAAAGAAAAAAAAAATCTCTCTCTCTAATTTGTTACTAAACAAGTACATAATTTGAAATTAAGAATCAAAATCATTTGACTTTTTTCTAATAATTAATACATTGCGTCACAAAAAACAGAGGACTTGTATAAGTCTTACGGGGTGGCAAATTTATCCACCTACAATACTCAAGTGCTAGTAAATAATACTAATAAAGAGTAATAGTATCATTTACTAATTACATGACAATACATTATGTCACAACAAGTTAGACTTGGATAAGTTACTAGCATCCTGAATGCCTACGGAGTGAGTAAATTTAACTACCACGCAATACTCCGAATGCTAGGAAATAATACAAATAAATAATAATATCATTTACTAATTACATGACAATACATTATCTCACAAAAAGTTGAAGATTTGGATAAGTTACTAGCATCCTGAATGCCTACGGAGTGAGTAAATTTAACTACCCGCAATACTCTAAATGCTAGGAAATAATAGTAATAAATAATAATATCATTTACTAATTACATGACAATATGTTGTGTTACTAAAAGTTGAAAACTTGGATAAGTTACTAGCATCCTAAATTACTACGGAGTGATTAAATGCAACTACCCGCAATACTCCAAATACTAATAAATAATACTAATATCATTTAATAATTATATGACAATAAAGTTACTAGCATCCTAAATTACTATGGAGTGAGTAAATGTAACTACCCCGCAATAATACTAATATCATTTACTAATTACTACTATATGACAATAATTTGTGTTACAAAAACCTACCTCGCATACTCCAAATGCTAGTAAAAAATACTAATAGCAACTTGTGGTAGCTTTGCACACCACACTATATAAACAACCTCAATTTTTGCTCTTTGAATGATGTGGGACTTAAACTTCAAATAAGTTTTTATTGTAAAATATTACTTATGGGCTTTTGGGCTTATGTTTATTCATCTAATCTTTAGTAACAAGTTATGTTTAGACTATTAACCTTATAAATAGATCCTACTTGTAACCTATTGGAATGATGATTGAATAAGAATTCTCTCTTCTCCTTACATTTCTCTTTCTTGTTCATGATTATTCATAACACGTTATCAGCACGCTCTACAAATTAATAATCTATTTTGAAATCTTAGAGGTACGTGTCAAGTTCTTTAGTATGCTAAAAATGTTTACTGCATGTGTTACGTTGTTTTTTTTTTTAATAATATATTATTTATATCGCACCGCCACCGCTAGATATATCGATACCTACACGTTTTGTTAGTAATCTATGCTTATGTTTACTACATCATCTATACATGTAAATCAATACCCACCAGTTTTATGTAAATTTTCTTTATTCCTATAACTATTACGAGATATCTATCGACCACATTTGCTTACTTAATGATCTTTATTAGCCAGTGAATGTGTGTGTTTACTTACGCAACGTAAACGAGCTTCAACTATTCTTTTCGCAATACTTGTTTAATTGTTTTACTCGTAATTATATCATCTACGTTTGTACTTTTGTTTTATATGACTTCATATTAGATAAGTAAGATCTCATAAATCTCGAACCCTAATATATTCAATCGTTGATGCAAATTAAAGTCACATGTTACTTGCTGTTTGCTATTCTTCAATTTCTGTATAACTTTATTTGATTTGTGTAAGTAATATAGTATCACATCTAAACATAAAGATTGTTACTTTATTATTGTACAAGACAATTTGTCATCACCACCTATACAATAAAGATACATATATACGGAGAGTGGAGCGTTCAAATGAGAAATCAAATTTATGTGAGAACGCGAGAAGTGATCCTAACCCTCCATTTAATCCCTCCTTTTTTTAATCTAATGGCCACGATCAATCACTAAACATATAATTTTTACACTAAAGATTTGATGGCTAGTATAAAAGATAAAAACACACACACATCTCACTTTTAAAAGTGTGAAACACAGAAACTCTCTCAACATTCATCGACACCGACTTCCACAATCATCGCCTATCACCACCGTCCACCTCAATCATTGCCGATCACACCGTCCACCGCCGATAAGCACCGTCCAACTCAATCATCATAACCACCGTCCACCTCAATCATCGCCTATCACCACCGTCCTTCACCGATAACCATCGTCCACCGCCATTATCATCACCATCCACCGCCGATAATCATCATCTTCACTTATCACGATCATCATCATTAAAAAAATAAATACTATCGAGGTATTGAGTAAGTCTGAATTAAGCTTTTGATTCAGTGATTATAGATAAATTATTTCTTGTGTTTTGTGTGTTTGATTTTATTTATTAGTTATGTTCATGAATAACTGTTTAATTTAAGTATATTAAAAGTATCTGCACTTGTGAAAGAATATTGAGATTGGTGATTTTTTTGATTATTTAAGTATATTAAAAGTATCTGCACTTGTGAAGAATATTGAGATTGGCGATTTTTTTGATTATTTAAGTATATTAAAAGTATCTGCACTTGTGAAGAATATTGAGATTTGCATTTTTTTTATTATTTAAGTGTATTAAAAGTATATGTACTTGTGAAGAATATTGAGATTGGTGATTTTTTTGATTATTTAAGTATATTAAAAGTATCTGCACTTGTGAAGAATATTGAGATTAGCGATTTTTTTGATTATTAAACTGAACTTTTGGATTGAAATAACCATTAAATTGCTCAGCCTGCTAGAACATCTAAGCCTGTAAATGGTATCACCAAAAAAATATTGAACTGCAACTAGAAGTGGTAAAACACCCATAGGGTGTTTGTTTTTGCTATTGCAGCCCACCCCATCACAGGTGTTCATTTTTTGCTCAGATCACGACACAAACAACCCAAGGCTGTTGGTTGTTGTTGTTTTGTTGTTTGCAGCCCAAACAGGGCGTTTGGTTCTGCTTGTTCTTGATCCACCACAGCCCCTGAAGGGCGCGCTTGGTCTTGTTGTCGTGACCCACACCGAAGCCACCAAGGGTGTGTTTCGTTTTGCTGATAACAGCCAGCAACTGGTGTGTTTGGTTCAACCTATTTGATTGGTTTGAATGATTTAAATAAGTACTTGTTTGTCCTTGGTTGTTTTGAGTTGCTCTTCGACTTATCTGATTCGTGGGTGTTTGTTTGTCTCGGGTTCAAGAGAGAAACCACCACAAGGGTGGTGTTGTTTTCGGTTCAACCACAACACCCAAGAGGGTATTTGATTTAGTTTCGGCTCAACAGGAAACCAAGTACTCACTTGTGTGCTAAGTAGCTTTAAGTCTCTATGATTAGATGTGGGGTGGTATTTACTTGTGTGCTAAGTAGCTTTAAGGTTAAAATTAAGGTTCTTAAGAAATTACATACTACTTGCATAAATAGGGCAATAAATATATGCCTTGTTTCCCATATGTAGAAATAAAAATAGTTTTAAGTAAAACGAAGGAGAGAAAGTTTGGATAAATGGCATGTCTTGAAGGAGAGAAAGTTTAAAAGACAGTTCACATGTATCCAAATTGCAATAACTGAATGATCCGAGTTACCCCCTACGTCAACATAAATGCGCGTATGTCTTCTTTATTAAACAAGCTACTATTGTTAGAGAATATGATCTACACATTTTACATACATCTTTCTGTAGACTTGTCACATGGCATTTGACATTTCTTTAATGCTATGCTGGATTGCCCACTTTTTACATATTCGCAAGTTATTACTCTTATAACAGGAAATTAGGAATTGGACCCTCTTAGAAAACATCCAAAAGTTAAAAACCATCCAAAATTAATATACACCATTAATATCATCATCAAGCATAAGATCATTTCTTTTCTTACCTTGTCCGGAAGAGCGAATAGGATTTTTAGGTGATAGAATGTGCACTATTTCACATCTTTATTCTAACAGAAGTTGTAATGGTCGTAAATATGCTCTTTAAAAGGTTATTGTTAGTCTTTACATTTTTTATTGATAATGTGAGTTTTAACAGATGCCAAATATGTCTAATTCTTTTATGCAGATTATAAGAGTCTGTAAATCACAATAACAAAACCATCATCCTCTCCGTTACTGTTCAAATCACACACTATTATTCTGTGTTGAAGAATTTGCATGAGCTAAGTTTGGTTCTGACTTCTGATATCTGAGTTGCACAGAACATAATGGCAAATCTTGAAGATTCTTTTCTTGCGGACTTGAGGATCTCTCAGATAATGATAATGAGAACTTGGACGAGGACAATGATGATGCAGAGCACATAGAAGAAGATGTTAATGGAGACTTGGCTGATATAGAATTATGATGATCTGGATAGTGTTTCAAAGTTACAGAAATCAAAACAATATTCAGATATTATGAAGAAAGTTGAGGATGCTCTAGAGAAAGGATCTGATATGTCAAATCTAGGCATTATTTTGGAAGATGATCCCGAGTACCAACTCATCGTGGAATGTAACACATTGTCAGTTGACATAGACAATAAATTGTGAATATCCACAATTTCATTCGTGTTAAATATCGTCTCAAGTTTCCAGAGCTCGAGTCTCTTGTTCACCACCCAATCGATTATGCACGTGCGGCAAAGAAGATAGGGAATGAAGTCGACTTAACCGTCTTGGATCTTGAAGGGCTGTTGCCAGCTGCTATCATCATGGTTATTTCTGTTACAGCATCAACCAAAAGTGGCAAACCGCTTCCCGAGGATGTCCTTCAGAAGCCAAGGGCCGTCAAGAAAGTGGCTGTGATTGGTGGAGGTCTAATGGGCTCAGGAATAGCCACAGGTCTTATCCTTGGCAACATAAACGTTGTTGTTAAGGAAGTCAACTCTGAGTATCTTCATAAAGGAATAAAGACGATAGAAGGTATTAATCAGTACTTCTATTTATTGAGCGAATATTGTAGTTGCTTTACAATTAGGGGGTGGTAATTTCTATCTTTTTACTGAAACGGGTCGATTCAGGTTGTGATTTTCTATGACGGGTCAAATGGGTATATTTTAATCGCAACTTAAATGAAAGTGGGTTAAAAAGGTCAAAAAGGTTGAATGTAGCCAAAACTCTATTTTTTATGCATAAAACGCCGTTAATCACTTTATTAAAAAAATTAAGATTATTAATGTAGTTTTAGAATCATATTTGACACACTGGATATTTATATTTTAATGAAAGTAATCATGGACGAAAATTGTTTCTGGTATGTACCAAAATTACATGTTTTGACGCGAACCCATGTTGATCCGTCACATGATCAGTCCATTTTGTCACTTCTAATGCAACTATTCATGTTACAGAATAAATTTCTGTAGTTATGACACCCTCACTGTGACACTTTGTTTGATAGGTAATATTTGAGGTTTGGTCGCGAGGAAAAGATTGGGACAGACCCAAGCTGAAAAAGCCTTGTCGATGGTAAAAGGCGTATTAGACTACTCAGAATTCACAGATGTGGATATGGTCACAGAGGTTTGTTCTTATTAAATAATCATCTATTAAACAGTGGATATGTTGTTTGCATATACATCTGACCTAAGATAACAATGGCTGTGTGTGGTTTCTATTAAATATATTCATCCAACACTTTTTTCTTTTCTGGTCATTTTGATAAGCTCCCGTCATACATACATAAAATAATGCTCGTTACGCTTCTTGTCTACATGATTATCATTGACGTGATAGGAACTAGGGATAAGCTCCTGTTACTAATATAAAAACGTGATATGGGGGCTGTTGGACGTCCAGCTAGTTTCAACTTGCATATTTTCTTCTAATGACTGGTACAGTCCTATATATATTATGATAGGAACAAATCACAAGCTTATTTTATAGCAGTTGCCCATTTAATTTCCTAAATATTTACACTAGACAGATTATGCATCTCCTTACACCCTGCTTAATTTATTAAATTATAGACAATGCCCAAACAGCAGCATTGAGGCATTTGATCAGTATGACCTAAATTGTTATCTATGACAAGAAAAGAATTGAGGGAATGAAGTATTTGTTAAGTTAAATAAGTTTTGTTGGTATGGTTTCGGATTTTCATATGCTTTCTAATTGTGTATTCTTGCCTGTTTGTAGATCACTGGAAGTGCAGATGCTGCTATAGGCTTGCTAATATCTGGTATTCAGCAAGTGCCGCATTCTAGATTACTTTTAGAGGTATCGTTTGTCTTATACAAGCACACTGGAACCTCTAAACCCAATATAAGCTAAAACATTACACCCCCTTATCAAAGTTGATTGCTTATAGGTAACTTTTATAAGATGCTAATGAAATGAATGTTTCTACTTTTATAATGGTTTCTGATATGAGTTAGTTTGATTAAGTGTGTATTTTAATGGAAAATGCATGGTGCTAATCCCCCACTAAGTCATATTCATAGTCATACATGTACATAACATACTACATACCTGCAACAAATATAGAATGACAGTAGAGCACGCTTCCAGTTTCTTCTGACCCAATACATCAACTTTAGACGATCTTTAGGAGCAAACTATATTAGCAGCTGAAATGAGCCGAGACCTTAATTGATTTTTTCAAGAAGTAATTCTGTAGATAATAAACCAACTGTTTTCTTCTCAAATTACACAGTATTCTACTCCCGAAAAATCAATTGATTTCATTGATTAGATTGTTGTGTTCACAATATATGGTTAAAAAATCTAGTCTGTGGCTTATTCATCACAGCTGTTCGCAAAGAAAAGATTTGACTAGCAATAGCATGTAACGGTTCAATTTCCTTATGGTCATAACTGACTATATTGTCTTACATGACATTAATTATTAATATACACTGGTTCAATTAAGGTAAAATATATTGTAAAAAATGAAATCAACTCATTTTGTTTGTGTTAAAAGAGATGCATAAGAATTATGGTAAATTAATATACACTGGTTCATTTTGTTGGAGTCTAGCATGTAACGGTTCAGTTTCCTCATCTCAAATGCCCCTGTGCACCGCATGTTAAATGATGGTAAACAAAGAGATGCATCTTCATCTCATTTGAAAAAACCATATAGGCTACAAGCAAAGTCTTACTCTTTGTTCTTCCCTCTCTTCGCCACTCGGATTATTCTCCCTCTGAGCTATACACCGTTTATATGGTACAAATCCTTTTACACACTTCTCTTTCTTCTCCTTATTTCTTCTCTTTCTTGAAACATGAGCATACGCTTGTTTTATTTAGCAGATTGTGACTTGAACCATTGAAGAAGATGTTGAATACCGCTGTATGTTTTTTTTTAGAAAGGTAAATACAGCTGTATGTTAACCTGCTATGGAGACTAATTATTTTTGTTCTTAATGACAGATATGCAGTCACCCTTCCAGCTTGTACATAAGAAAATATCAGTTGCATCTCTTGTACTTTGTTTGCATAAAAACCAGTTACATGTTAAAGGTTACTTAATAAAAAGCTTCTAGAAGGAGGGTATGGTTATGGAGAAGTTGTTAGGGTGGAAAGGTGGCGAGTGGTGTAGGCCTATGGCGAGAGATGCGAGTGATGCCTTGGTTGTGAGGTGGATCATGCTGTTATGGCGTTTGGGGAGAATCGTGGTAGCTGTGTAGTTAATATCGGCGATATATCGGCGATATATCGTCGATATCTCGTATATCGCCACTTAAAAAAATATCGGATCAAAATATCGGTCAAAATATCGGATCCGATAATATCGCGATATTTTGGCGATATTTTGGCGATATTTTGGTATCGCGAGATATTGAAATCGGCGATATTGTACTTTTCTGGATATTTTGACGTTGACTTTGACTTTTCTGGGTCGGATCTTGAGTTCACTAAAATCCGACCATGATTCTTCCCCTTCGATGTTCTTGTTGGTGTTGTGTTCTTGTTGGTGATGTTCTTGTTGGTGTTGTGTTCTTGTTGGTGATGTTCTTGTTGGTGGATCTGGAAAAATAGAGCTGCGTATGTGTTTTTTAATAACACATGATTCTTCCCCTTCGATGGTGATGTTCTTGTTGGTGTTGTGTTCTTGTTGGTGATGTTCTTGTTGGTGGATCTGGAAAAATAGAGCTGCGTATGTGTTTTTTAATAACCCTAGAATGTGTTATATAGTCTCAGAAAATACACGTTCAGTCCTCATACTTTAGTTATCCTTGCATATCTATCTTAAGAGAGCAATAAGAAGTAAACCAATCTTTAGTTTGTCCAGCTTCAGTCCTCATACTTTAGTTTATTATATATATATATATATATATATATATATATATATATATATATATATATATATATATATATATATATATATATATATATATATATATATGTATGTATGTATATATATTTAATATTCTAGAAATATAAAAACCGATATCTCACCGATATCTCACCGCGATAAACGATATCTCGTGTATCGGACCTTGAACGATACAAGATTTTGGACCGAGATAACAACATAGCGTGGTAGTAAATACGCTCCTATTCAGGTATGAAGCTTTGGATGTTTATCTATTGTTAAATGAAATGTACTTGCATCTTGTTACGGACGGGTTAAATTATTAGTCTCTGTCTTATATAAGTAAGATTTAGCTTGTTTACGATGTCAAATGCATTAATGTTGCAGTTAGAAACTAGCAGAGTTGTGATATAATCCAGATGTGGCTAAAAATAGAAAAATGTGGCCATGGATTTCTGAAGGAATCTTTGTAAATTTTGAATTCAAAATTAGTTTGACTCCAAACACACAAAAGAAGTGTATCTGTATTACACAAACTTGTGTTTTAGATATATCATTCTGCGAGGGAGTGAATCTAATAATGACTATGACCTTGTACATATTTAAGTTGTGATCAATGTGTAGATAAGAGTCAAAATAGAATGTGACTGACAGTGGAAATGTAAGAGTGTACAACATGGATAACACTATAAACTGGTAATTTCATGTGGACCATCACTTATCTGTAGACTTACACAATGTTTGGTAAAACTCAAATGATATCAGTCAGAGGTCTGTGCTAGTGTAGTTTAATTTATAGATTTTGTTTCATGTGGGTTCGTTTCTTAAGGACCTTCGACTTAATAGCAGACTTGCAAGCCCAATATTGCTTTTAGCATATTTTCTATCGAATAAACATGGTATGCTAGCTATTTGATCCAACTTGTCCTTGGATGCATGCAAAGATCCCCCTCCACGTGGATGAGACAAACTTTATCTCCTCTATCGGTGGTTGTAACCCCTTAGAAGTTGATGGCACATATTAGAATCAAACTGGAGACCTCTGGGTGTTAGATCGTTCATATTCTGTCAACTTATTGGGAAAAAGATAGTTATGTCCAAATTCTGGATTTGCATGTGTCTGTGACTTAATTATGTTATATATGAAACTAATGAAATTTCTGCATTGCTCTGTAATAAAACATACTACTATGGCTGATCCTCAAGTACTATACTTTGTAAATTTGTGCTACTCATTGGCGAAGTTAATTTGTTGTGTTAACTCTAATATGTCTTGGACTCCTAGTTATGCTCGACTGTGGTATGAGTTCAAGGTATTTGAAAAACCTTGTAACCATCTTAAAAGCATCATGCATACTTAGGGAACTTGTTGTGTTTGCTGTATTACAGTGTGGCTCGTCACTCATCAGTGGCTGAATTTAGGTAACTTTAGTGGATCACTAAGATTTGTCAAAGCGGAATTGAACTAATATTTTGTCAGTCTAACATCTAAAACTATGATATACATAAACCAAAGCTTTTGGGCTTAGATTAGTTTACTAACTTAATCAGTTTCTTATTTAGTGTGGTGGAATGATAGCCTATGCACAGAAAATGCTTTATATATACAGTGAAATTTCATTTTTCGTAATGATAACTATTACATGGATGAAGCTCACACTTACAACTATTACTATGAAGCTAATCATTTAATGTTTGAATAATCGTCCTTGATAAAATATATTAGTTTTATTCCTGTATATGCAATACTTAATTATATATATGCCATGTGTTATTAAGGTAAAGACCTTAAAAGAATCTTTGCCTGCTGTTTCTGCAGAACGGTGTGAGAGGTCTGATGGCTCGATATCAGTGGCGGATCTAGAATTTTAAAATAGGGTGTGCACCATAAGCTAAAATGCCAAAATGACTCGGTCGCGTAATGGGTCATATTAGATTTGGGTCGGGTCGGCTCGGTTAAAATGTAGCCTTGTTATCTTATGTCTATTGAAACTTGTTAATCTCGAACCCTTTGAATGCGTAGCTTAACATAACTATATGACATGAGAATGCTTCTCGCATACAATATGTAAATCATTATTTATATGTAACTATATGACGTGAAAATGCTTCTCAATAATATTAAATCAATGTTAACTTGCTTTCAAAAAAACATTTGTCCCTGTACATATATAGACATAGTTTTACATATGATATCTTCTAAACGCTAACTATATAATTCTTTGATTGAAACTAAAATTTATAAACTGGTGGCTAAAAAAAGTGAAGTGCCCAGTTACGGTTATCAAAGTCTTTGTTGGGAAGTTAAAAGTTATTAAAAAAATATTAGTAGTAATATATTTGTAAAAGTCACTTCTTCTTCAACTTTATAGAAGAAAAATAAACAGAGGATCTAAAAAATAACAGGGCATGGTCGATCTATCTACAAGAATGATGTAAAGATTGTTTTCTTTCTCTCTTTTGATCATCAGTTTCAACATAGCATCTTCAGGGTATGCACCTTAATTTTTTGCTCAATTTCTGGGGTGTGCACTCTATGGAAAAGATCACCATGAAAGCCAAAAATCAAATTTTCTTACACTATTACCATGTTTCACAGGGTATGCACGTGCATACCCTATGATAAGTGTAGATCCGCCCTTACTCGATATGTATTACTTTGAGAATGATATTTGGTTATGTAACTCCTTTCATGGAAAATGCTTCAACTACACAGCATTTGTAAGTCTTCTTTGGATTGTACAATTACAGTTCTATGCCAATTCTGTTCATTAATCCCATTTCAGATTCTGATAGCCGCATATATGATCTGTAATTTTTCCAACATTATTTAGTTACAAAAGTACATTAAGGGGAAACCTAATATGTAATGTCATTCCATGATATATGTTGAACTCTTACTGCTTGAGGTTTCAGGAGTGGTTATGGATAAAAGCTTATATCTTGAAAATAAATTACTAACAAACAATCTTTAGGTCTCCCTTTTTAATCTAAGTAGTAACCCTGCTCTCCTCCATGAGTCGTTGACATCTAAAAAATATACAATGGTGAATTATGAATATGCTCAACACATGGTTGGGTGATTGAACTACTTTCTCTTGTTGATTGGGACTCTTAGCATTGACTTTATTTACGTGGGTTAAATTTTTTATCTTAATGTCTCAATTAGGTAAGTAGAAACTTTGGTCGTAAAGGAAACGGTTCTATATTAGCCATAAAGTGTATTTGTAATGCATAGATCAACCTTTTATATAGTAACCTTTTAATGCACTAATAGTCTATTTAATATAAGAAAAGATGGGCAAAAATATCGTCCGGTTAACTAGCCCACACATTTTGCTGGAACAATGTTATTGTTGGGGGTTGTGTGACTATTAATCTTTTCGTGGATCCTTTACTTGGATGGACATGGGAATCTATAATCTTATTTGAATGGCATTGGTTATAAAGGCATAATCACTGTTATATACGATATATATGTCGTAATGCTCTTGCTTTCTCCCCCAAAAATATTATCAACCAATATGGATAGTCTTCATTTTGTCTCAAAAACTTTTTTTTGAGTTAAAGTGGATCATGTTTGCCATGTGTTAACAGGTTGCAAGGGAGCATAATCCAATTGCTGCTGATCTCAATAATAAAACATTGCCAGCAGATAATGGAAAACTTGATTGAAGTTCAATTCTGTGTGCAGTCATGGTTTATCAAATCGTGATTGAAACTTCGTAAAGCATGCACTTTAAGGTTCGTTGAAAGTGTGTAATGTAACTTTAGTGTAGATCATGCCAAATTCTGTTTTATTATGGTTCACCAATATTTACTTAACTTTGGTACTTTGATGTTTTCATGTTATGTATATGCGGATAGCTGTGTCATTGTATCTTATTCTCATCCACACAATCTCATTGCAACCTCAGTTGATGTATACTATACACTTACTTATTAAAGAATTGTATTCGCCCTAAATTTCTGACTAGTACTTGTTAACCTTCACATGTGAAAAAAGTTAACGAGTCATCTTGAAATTCACATTTCGTTGAATGGCAAGTGGTCGATCTTTGTCTTGCAAATTCAGCATTGGATACAAATGAACATGTGAAATCTCATTTCATGGAAACCTTTAGCTAAGTAACTATTGTATCTAATAAGCTAAACCTATAATCTCTTAGGTTGATTATCTTTTCCTTTTTTTCTAAAGACCTGTTGCATAAAGAACATGGATCTTAAATGCTTGAACTTGGTCATATGTGTCTTGTACCTTTTTAAAATGCGTGAATCACTTGGTCACATGTCAAAATATATATCTCGTAGCTTGGATTTTCCATGCATTATAATGTAGTATTAAGAAATTTTTTACATGTGAAAAAGTTTTAAAAAAAATTCTAAAATTTTTCACATGTGACGAATTTTTTTTCACATGTGAAGAAAAAAAAAAGAAAATTTTAAATTTGAAAAAAAAAATTCAGAAAAAATCCTTTTCGAAAATTTTAAATTTTCACAAGTGAATTTTTTTTTTCACATGAAATTGAAAATTATCACATGTGAAAATTTGTGAAATTCTTTTGCATTATAATATAGTATTAAGAAAATTTTCACATGTGAAAAAATTTTAAAAAAAAATCTAAAATTTTTCACATGTGACGAATTTTTTTTCACATGTGAAGAAAAAAAATTCTAAAATTTTAAATTTGTAAAAAAAAATTCAGAAAAAATCTTTTTCGAAAATTTTAAATTTTTACAAGTAAAAATTTATTTTCACATGAAATTGAAAATTATTACATGTGAAAATTTGAGAAATTCTTTTGCATTATAATATAGTATTAAGAAATTTTAGACATGTGAAAAAATTTTAAAAAAAAATCTAAAATTTTTCACATGTGAAGAAAAAAAATCGAAAATTTTAAATTTGAAAAAAAAAAATTCAGAAAAAATCTTTTTCGGAAATTTTAAATTTTCACAAGTGAATTTTTTTTTCACCTGAAATTGAAAATTATCACATGTGAAAATTTGTGAAATTCTTTTGCATTATAATATAATATTAAGAAAATTTTCACATGTGAAATTTTTTTTTAAAAAAAAAATTTAAAATTTTTCACATGTGACAAAATTTTTTTCACATGTGAAGAAAAAAAAATCGAAAATTTTAAATTTTCACAAGTGAATTTTTTTTTTCACATGTGAAAATTTGTGAAATGCTTTTGCATTATAATATAATATTAAGAAAATTTTCACATGTGAAAAAATTTAAAAAAAAAATCTAAAATTTTTCACATGTGACGATTTTTTTTTCACATGTGAAGAAAAAAAATCGAAAATTTTAAATTTGGAAAAAAAAAATTCAGAAAAAATCTTTTTCGAAAATTTTAAATTTTCACAAGTGATATTTTTTTTCACATGAAATTGAAATTTTCACTTGTGAAAATTTGTGAAATTCTTTCTCACATGTGAAAATTGATGTGAAGATTTTTTTAATGTGACGAAAAAAAATTCAAAAAAAATGTTTTTGGAAAAAAGTTTCAGAAATTTTTTTCACTTGTGATTTTTTTTTTCACATGTGCGAAATTTTGAATTTTTTTTTGAAATTTGTTGAAATTTTTTTTGAAATTTTTTTAAAAAATTTCAGAAAAATTGGTTAACTAATATTAGCAATTAGATCAAAACTAAAGAAGGATGATATCTCTTATTTTTTTCACACGCGAAGAAAATTGATATGATTAGTGAATAAATTGTATTCACATGCGAATTGAAGAGAAAAAAAATATATGCTCATCTATAAATGTACGCGTATTTATTAGTGAAAAAAGTTTATTCACATGCGAAGAAAATTTTATATGCTCATTTATAAATGTACCATTTCCAAAACAGACGATAATGCGAAAACGGGAATATATGTGAATTAAACTTGATGTATTTTGGTTGTAACATATACAATAGTCTTTACTACTATAATAGTTATATATTTATTGGGCATTTTCTTAAGAAAAAGAACAACAGCTAGAATGAAGGCAACAGTCAGGTATTAATGTTCATTTGATGATATTCTACAATATTTATACAACTGTATAATTGTAAACCCTTAATCATGTCACAAGATACAAATGGAAAGCGTTCATCAGTCGAAACCCAAAAAAAATCAAAATACATGGACTTTAATGAACAACGAATCATACTTGAAGTTTTTCCTCCCAAAAAGGAATAATGTAAATTCTTGCTCCGATAAAGAGGTTTATTTGGTCCTCTTTTTAGCTTCGCTGTAAAGAATCACTCCAAGGACTGTAAGCAAGTATCCTAGCATCCCTGTTACCGACACCGAATTCTTAAAAATCATAATGGACACCACGACAACAACCGCTCCTTTAGCATTTCCAAGGACCTGGTATGTAAACAGAAAGAAGTAAAACGCTTAAGTCCTTAACCACTAGCAATGGTATTACTTTGAGTACATGACATTTTCGCCAGAGAGGAGAATACTTTTCAAAAGGTCAGCAATTTAATAATTTCATGTTGCCATACACAAAAACATGACTACACATGCAGTTGAAACTTCATACACACTTAGCCATTTTTCAGTACATCATGTGAGATAATTTTGATAAGTTCTGGGACATAATTCAATGAAGCCAAATAGCTAAAACCTTAAGTACATCATCCATAAAAAATCTACAAGTAACTATTACAGTAGCAAAGACTACTGTAAGGGGTGTTTAGGATTGCTTATGGGGTGTTTGTGTTACGCTTAGCCATGGCATTATTGGAAATATATATACAGACGTCCTCACTTATATTGGTTGTTGCTGCCTACTGCGTGGATTCATAGGGAGAAGCAGTACATTACAACCAATAGACTCTTTCTTTGGCACTGCAGTATATATACGTCTTCCAAAAAGCATGAGAAGTTGGTCTTTTTTACATCATTACACTTTACACAACACTGTCCCTGCTCCTTTATTTTACAGACTTAATGGTCAAGCACTCAAGCTGGCTCTGAGTTTATGGAAGTCCTCCAGTCATGCTAATTGATTGTTTCTATTTATGAGAAAACAATTTTTATATAATGGGTTTTATTTTTTTTTTATGCATAAACATTTTATCATCCAACTAATGATTGTGACTTTGTAAGTATGACGATACAAATAATATACAAAAGTAATACGGAGTAGTTTGTTTTTGAACTATAATAACTGTAATTAGCCAACTAATGACTATTTCAATACTTGCCATTTTGTTGACAACTGTTAACTTTCTTTTCTTTTAATTTTTGGAAATAACTCATAAGCCAAAAAGTTTAAATTTTGCCATTTACTAAACAGAAGTTGTTCTGGGTCAATATATTCTTTCAACGCTGAGAATAGGCCTAATATATGGAACATGTGATAAGAGATATGGCAAAACGAAACAAAATTAGCTAATTAATAGAAGTCATTAAGAGAATGCAAAACTCAGGACCAAGGACCAGACCGTTAAACCAAACCAGAATCATGTAGTACCAAGATTTAAAAACCTTAAATGAAAATAATCCATTATCATTTAAAACATAGCATTCACAATGTATGGTATGGGGGTGTTTGGGATAACCGACTTTCAATAACATCAATTTCAATAACAAAGGGTTCACTTGATCATAACTAGTCATAAGGGGTATCAATTCTAGTAATATGGCTGATGTTTGTGTGTCATGGTCTGGTCAGTTCTAGCATGACTAGAACTTAATCTAGGCGAATAACATCATGTTTGAGTATTTTGACTCAACTCACCCATGGCTTTCTTCATAGGACTTTAAACCACATCTAGATTTATATATGGTTGATGGTTAAAAATATATGCCCCTCCGCATACAAATCTAACACAGTAGATAAACACACATTTGACCAACCGGCTACGTTAGCCCAACTTATGTAATATATAGAAATCAATCAATCGCTATAATAATCTAATGTTACTAAGTAACACATTTGACCCGAGATAATAGTGTGCCCCTGTTTCACACTCCAAAGTGTTTTCTGAATTAAATGGTTGCATCAACAAGGCACAAAGCTTAGGACCTCACACTTTGTACCATACAACTGAATATATAAACATATCAACGAACTAGGATTTTTGCCGCCTTCATCTATTCTACAAAAAAGTTCATATATGTCGCATCACATAGTTAATGACCAGATTCCTATTTAGTTATTCAGATAATCCAGAGGTTATTGCTATGCAAATTATTTCTTGTAAAAAAAAAAAAAAAAAAAAAAAAAAAAGCACATAAATTGTAAGTGAATTACTTACCACAGTTAAACCACACTCATTCTCATTTGACTTTCGAACACTTTATGATCATTTTAGTTGTCCTTTCTGACCTCAGTGAAATCCATTCGACCTTCTTAGTTGATGCACTTCTGTAGATCCTCTTATATGCAAGTCAAAATGATAAATCAATGTTCTGTTATTCTTTAGAAAGAAACATATGGAAAAGAGAAATCAACACATAAGGTTTAACTAATTATATACAAAAGTTACTTACCCAAACATTCCCATGATACGAGATTTCACACCTGGATTTGTATCCATTTATAACTTTGCAAGACCAAATTTGTCACCTGTCAAATAGAAAAATGCACACTTTAAACAAGTTACCAACTTTGATAGGCTCTTGCAAGAATGCAAAGACAACATAGTTGGTGAAAAAGATTACACTTTATCTTAAACTAAGATTACCTAGCAACAACAATGAAACTAACATAATCTAAACACATATACATATTCACATGACTAAACTTGAAGCCATGATCCAAAATTTCACATACATTGATTGATTTATCAATAGAATATTACAAAATCTCCTAACTACCAAAAAGTCAATTAAATATCAGATCCAATAGTTAACCATATTATTGGTCCGTAACTATAACCGACTTCAGAAGCCATTTCTAGTTCAAGAAATCAATCAATGTCACACACCAGAACTAGCATTCCCATAATTCACTTATAAAACACAGTGAAATAACCTGACACGTAAACCTATAGCTCCAAAGACCACCCTACAAGACCCTTTGGTTTAACTTCAACAACATCTTGACCATGTTTGACAACAACCGATACATTTTCAAGCACTTTTTCAAGATGTTCCAACATGTTCTTAGCCTGCTCCTGCCCAAATTCCCCTGCATTCTTATAATGCCAAACCATCGCATTCTCTTTCATTTCAATATAAGAGCCATCAAAACCAGCTTCTCCATAAAAGTTCATTATCTACTCAGCGTTCTCCATCCACCCGACACAATCATCCCAACCACATGTTTTCACACACAATGTAGCCACAGGTTTATTTCAACTGTTGCTAAATCTCATATATTTTCATACGCGAAGATCCGATTATTAAACTTTTCACGCGCGAAGATACTATTACTTAAACTTTCACGAGTGAAGAAAAATACCTCCTATATTTTCACATGCGAAGATACTATTAATAAACTTTTCATACGCGAAGAAACCTATATTTTCATGAGCGAAGATGCTCTTACTAAAACTTTTCACGTGCGAAGATACTATTACTAAAATTTTCACGTGCGAAGAAAAATATCTCCTATATTTTCACGCGTGAAGATGCTCTTACTAAACTTTTCACGCACGATGATACTCTTAATAAACTTAATATTCTACTTTACGCAAACTAATTAAGTCGCCTATAACAATCAAGACCTAATTCATAATCTATTCATTCATATCAATTCACAATTCAACAATTAAATTTTATCAGAAAAATAAAAAATAAATAACAGTTACTTGAAATTTATGTGTAATTTGATTTGAAAAGATTGTCTTGTTCACTTATCTTAGCTTCAATTATGTTGCTTATGCTGTTAATTGATGTTGAATGGCAGTGGTTCGAATGGTTGTCATGGCGATGGTTTGAACGGTGGTTATGGTGATGGTTGAACGGTGGTAATGTCGGTGGTTATGGTTGTGGTAATGTCGGTGGTTGTGGCTGTGGTAATGCGGTGGTTATGGCTGTGGTAATGGTGGTTGTTATGGCTGGGGTAATGGCGGTGGTTATAGTGGTGGTTGTGGCGGTGGTTATGAAGATAGTTGGATTGGGAGATAATATGTTGTTTTTCACATCCAACTGTGAGGAATGTGTGTGTGTGTGTTTTTTTATATGAGGTGTGGGATTTTAATTCCAAAAATACCCTTGTCTAGTATATGGTTAGTACAAATTGTAAATTAATCTTAGCCATTAGATCTAGAAAAGGAGGGGATTAGATGGACGGCTAGGATCTCTTCTCGCGTTCTCACAAAAATTAGATTTCTCACATGAATGGCCCCCTATACGGAGATGCATAAAAAAATAAAATAAAATAAAAAATGCATGCTTGATTATTTGGATAATTTAATTACGATGATTATAATCGGTTATACAAGCTTACTTCGATTAAGAGTTGTGTAATATCTTATTTTTTTAAACTCTATTGTGATTTACAAGAACAACAAATGTTCTATTGTAATTACATAACGAGAATTATGTTATATTCTATTGTTACTTTTTCAAACTCTCATGTAATTTACGAAAACAATAGATGTTTTATCGTGACTACAAAGAGAGAATCATAACAACATAGCTATCATGTTATGGTTGAAAAAAATTTATTAGAACCTCAAGTTCTAATATGATTCTTTCATGAATCGATATCATAACCTCATGTTATGATTATATTTATTCATAATAAAACCTCGAGTTTTATTACAATGAATAATAACAAAAAAAGAGTATGAACCTCAAGTTCTACTACGATGAACATAATCAAAATCACATAACCTCACGTTATGTGAGAGATAATACATTAGAACCTCAAGTTCTAATATGGTTTGATCAATTGGATCAATAACATAACCTCATGTTATGTAAAAAAAAAAAAAAAAAAAAAAAAAAAAAAAAAAAAAAAAAAAAAAATTCAAGTTCTAATATGATTCAATCAATAGAATCAATATCATAGCTTCATGTTATGTAAAAAAAATAAATATATATATATATATATATATATATATATATATATATATATATATATATATATATATATATATATATATATATATATAACCACAAGTTTTATTAATGATTCCCTCAAGTGAATCAAACAACGTAATTATTTTCGTAGAATTTTTACATTCTATTGTTATTTGTCTTATGATTACTTAATTGTAGATGTTTATGTTATTGTATAATTTTTTTGTTTCCTCCGTATCTAAATAGTTCTATAACATTGTCAAACATATTGAGTATAAATATTGTTTTTAAAGGAATCTTTCGTTTTAATTTAAATCTCAAAAAGGTAAATCTCAAAAATTTTGGCACATAAACTTATGATGCTCATGTTTATGAGGTGTTATGACGTTGAAAATACGTGTTGCATTTTTTTTTTCCTTTGACCATGGTTTTATCCCCATTGGGTTTTTCTGGTAAGGTTTTTGACGAGGCAATATTCCTAAGCGTATATAGGAATTATGTACTCTTTTCCCTTCACTAGATTTTTGTCCCATTGGGTTTTATCTAGTAAGGTTTTAGCAAGGCATAATCTTCAAATGTACATCAAAGGGGAAGTGTTATAAATAATTATGGAATTGATGTCCATATCCTTTTAATTGCTACATCATCAAACCATCTAAGAAGAATGCATTTGGTTAAGATCGATGATTCAATACATCCAAGAAGAATGTGGTCTCAAGTCTATCAAAGGAAATCCAACCTTATTATATGAAGACAATGCAGCGTGTATAGCTCAAATAAAGGAATGGTATATCAAAGGAGACAAAACAAAGCACATTTCTCCAAAGTTTTTCTTCACATATGATCTACAAAAGGATGGAGTTATTGATGTTTGTCAAATTCGATCAACTAACAATTTGGCATATTTATTCACAAAATCTTTGGCAACAAAAGTTTTTGAGCAACTGGTTTGGAAGATCGTCTTCGACGCTTGAAAGATATACATTAATTTGAGGAGGAGGAGCATATTATGCGCACTGCACTCTTTTTCCCTTCATCAAGTTTTTATCCCACTGGGTTTTTCTTGATAAGGTTTTTAATGAGACAACATATGGCGTATAATAAACTTCACTCCATTTCATCTTGGGTTTTTCTTGATAAGGTTTTTCTTGATAAGTTTTTATCTTGTGTTCCCAAGTTGGAAAGAAAAGATAATGAAGTAACAAAAAAAGAGCTTTAAAATCAACTTCACTCCATTTCATCCCAATTTGGGAAGTAAATTAGGAGAGTAATTTTGATATAATTTACTACCCTTTACTTTTCTCTCCCCTCCAAAAAAATCTCTAGAACACAAACTTTTTTTAGGTGGGTAAATTTAACTACCCTGCAGCACGTGACAGTCAAGTAAATTATACTAATAGCAACTTATGAAAACCTTGCACACCACAGTATATAAACAAGTACAATTTTTGCTCTTTGACCGATGTGGGGCTTAAATTACATATAAGTTAATCAGTTTCTTACAAAGTCCTCGTAAGAAATAATTTGGTTAATATATTCAATAAAAATTATAAGTTGAGCTCATTCTATTGCATAAAGCAATTCCAAATGTTTTTAACACCCGAAAACACATTCGACAATTTGGCTCATTACACCCGGTTGTCATTGGTTACCATATACGGTATCAAAATATGAAGCTAAAATCGATCTAAACCAAAATAGTTTTACACCACTGGGACTAAGTAACAGAAGACAATCAAAATATGAAGCTAAAAAGATTCAGTTCTAAGGACTACTTGCATTTATAACAAACCATTGAAGGGTATTCGCCCTCTAACTTAGCATAGTAACATCTCACTCAAATTCACTAACTTACATCAGCTTTTTGTTTGAGCATTTAAGCTCATGCCACAAACAAAACAGTTCATCAAACACATCATCTTCATCACCACCTACAAGCTTATGATCATCAACTCTCGACATTGCTAAAACACTTTCAGCCATTCCTCGTTTAATGTCGAAAACTCAGACCGCCGTTCACTTGACCGAAAACTGACTCCTATCTTTGTTTTCACAGCCTCTGCAGCCTTTGTGGTGGCTTCCACCACCTTTTTGGGGATACCTGACATTAAAGCCACTTGCATACTGTAGCTTTCAGGGTAGGCACCATTAGTTAGACAGTAGAGAAAAACGAACTGTTGGTTGGTTGACTGTGAGGTACTGAACATGGATTTGAAAGCACAGGCCATGTGTCGTAAACTGTAATGTAACGTGAGGCTGGGCAGCGAACTCTTTTGTGAGTGGGTGGTAATGTTTTGCGAATAACAATCTACAGTTGACCTTCTCGACATGATGACGAAACACCTGTAGGACATAGAAAAGGTGAATAAACATATATGGTTTGTAATGTACAATACGAGTAGAATGAGTTGAGACATCATTAACTCTTTTAGAAGTAAGTACTTACTATCGAGCAATGATACATCCACATAAAAGTATCCACAAAAACAATCCACTCGCTGAGGTGTCAGCGGGTGATTGGTTTTTTGTGGGATGTCCGCTGACACCTCAGCGAGTGGATTGTTTTTGTGGATACTTTTATGTGAGTCTAGCAAATTTCCTTACTATTTACATGGTAATGCATTGCGTCACAAAAAGTTGAAGACTTGTCTAAGTTACGAGCACCTCAAGTAACGGGGTGAGTAAATTTAACTCTTTTAGAAGTAAGTACTTACTGAATTACATGGTAATACATTGTGCCACAAAAAGTTAAAGACTTGTATAAGTTACGATAGACTTGTATAAGTTACCATAATACATTGTGTCACAAAAAGTTTAAGACTTGTGTAAGTTACGAGCACCTCAAGTAATTATGGAGTGAGTAACTTTAACTACTACCTTAAGGTTGCTTTGCACACCACAGTATATAGCAAGCTCAATTTTTGCTCTTTGACCGATGTGGGACTTAAACTTCATATCTTTTATATAATAAAACAAAACCCTTATTGGGAATTTTCCATTTTAAAAAAATGCATTCATACCTTATTTAGTAATAATTGTATTTTAAAAAAAGATTTTTTTCTTATTAGGTAACATTTTATATTTATTGATAACACAAGTAGAAGATAAATAGATAAGATGCAATTAACACAAGTAGAGATAAATACAAAAAATATAGATAAGATGTAATTAATAATAAGATTAAAATTTTAAATAATTATCTTTAATAATAAAAAACTATAATTAAACATTATAAATCAAATAAAACAAAGATTAAATTATTTGGTTTTTAATAAATAAAAATATATGATTCAAAAAATTTTAAAAAACCCGCGCGTGCGCGGGTATTAAAACTAGTAAGTTTGAAAATAGTATTTGCTTAGGAGATACAATATCTTTGTTGCTCTAAACATTTTTAGCTTAATTTCAGCTATCTCGTCATACATCTTTGTTTTCGAAGCAAAGATAACTTGAAACCACTTGTTAGCGTTCTCCATAAATAACTCGATAAGAATTGATAGTAGTTCAGCATCTGAGTTCTTAAGTTCATGTGCCTGGTAACACAGAATATGCATTAATTCATGAATTGCATTTTACTAAGGATTTTTTTTTTTTTTTCCGTCATTCGATTTTTTAAAAGAGAATGAATTTTTTAGTCTAGAGAATAGTTGAGAATTTTGAAAACTCGCTTAGATCACCGCCTTAAAAAAATAAGATGGTTTTGACCAACTAAACACACCCTTAGTGTAGTCATGGTTTATTAATTAGGTGTCACATCAACGTAACATCAACATAACCCAACACACAAAATCACTAGAAATTCCTCTCGATGAATGCGACCACCTAACTACCCATTTTGTTTTCTCCTCACGCGTTATCATGGATCTTTTTAACAAGCTTGACGCGCTATAACAACCTATTCACTCATGAAGATTGGTCCACTAATAAGGCGTCCTTGTGGGTTCGTTGGATACACTCATATAAACTGAAAAAGAGGAGCTTCTGGGATGTACAACTAGTATCTAATGTGAGTTGGGGTCGGCGCAAATTGTTACAAATTCGTAATGTTATTAGGCCTCACATTTGGTTTATTATTGGTGATGGAAAGGAAGCTTCATTGTGGTTTGATACATGGGACACAAATTGTCCTTTACACTCTTTTGTGTCCTACCGTGTGATTCACAATGCAAGCTTATCTATTCATGCAAAGGTAGCTGATTTAATACACGATAATGCTTGGTCTTGGCCCGAATTATGGAAAAACCAAGTACCCCATTTTAGCTAATATTAATGTGCCTACCTTGAGTGATCATCCAGATGTGTTAAGATGGAAGGATGTTGATGGAAATTTAAGTCCTTTTTGGGTCAGCTTAGCCTGGAACACAATTCGGGAACGTCGCAACGATGTCCAATGGTCCTATATTGTTTGGTCTAGATACAGTTGCCCACGTCATGCTGCTCACTTGTGGCTTGTTATGAGGCGTAGACTGAAAACCCAAGATCGCCTTAGACCTTGGGACGTTGGAGAGGATGTCGATCTTAGCTGTCTTCGTTGTCCGCTTTGTAAGGTTGAACAGGATACCATTGACCATTTATTTTTTGCATGCAACTTCTCTTCCCAGGTGTGGATCCAAGTTGTACAAAAGGCTAATGTTCAGATTGGTTCACATATTTGGAGTGATATTATGAGGTGGTTATTATCCATGGCTAGGAAGAACAATGTTGTATGCATTGTAGGGCGGTTGATTGTTGCTGCTTCATCGTATTATGTTTGGCAAGAACGAAATAATAGGTTACATGGCGCTAAGAGTGTGGAGCAGCTTGTGAATTTAATTCTTGACACAGTTAGACTTAAACTTGCTTCGATCAAGTTCAAGAGGAATGCTAGAGTGGCTAAGCTCAAGACTATATGGAATCTACCGGCTGATTGATTTCGTAGATGGTGATGGCGCCTAATTAGAAACTACGGTTATTTTGATATCTTTTGTTATTGTTTCTAACTAGTAGGTTGTCGTGTTTTTTGAGCATGTTCAAAGCACGTAGTTTTTTGGAGTGGCTTACGACCACTTCCCTCTTGTACTTAAAATCATTTTATTAATATATTCATCGGGTATAATCCCTTTACCAAAAAAAAAAAAAAAAAAAAAAAAAAAAAAAAAAAAAAAAAAAAATTGGTCCACTACACTTGGTCTAATATTAAAAAGCATTTTTTTTTTCTAACTTGTTTCAAACAAGTACATAATTTGAAATTCAGAATCAAAATCATTTGACTTTTTTTCTACTAATCAATACCTTGCATCACAAAAAACTGAGGACTTGTATAAGTCTTACGGGGTGATACATTTATCTACCTACAATACTCCAAGTGCTAGTAAATAATACTAATAAAGAATAATAGTATCATTTACCAATTACATGACAAATACATTATGTCAAAAAAAGTTGAAGACTTGGATAAGTTACTAGCATCCTGAATGCCTACGGAGTGAGTAAATTTAACTACCCGCAATACTCCAAATACTAGGAAATAATACAAATAAATAAATAATAAATAATAATAATAATAATAATAATAATAATAATATTTACTAATTACTTGACAATATTGTGTCACAAAAAGTTGAAAACTTGGATAAGTTGTGTCACAATTTTGGCTCATTCTATTACTAATTACATGGCAATATATTGTGTCACAAATAGTTGAGAACTTGGATAAGTTACCAGCACCTCAAGTACTTACATGGTGGGCAAATTATTTCTACCATTGAGTACTTCAAGGGCTAGTAAATAATACTAATATCAACTTATGAAAACCTTGCACACCACAGTATATAAACAAGCACAATATTTGCTCTTTGACCGATGTGGGGATTAAATTTCATATAAGTTAATCAGTTTCTTACAAAGTCCTCGTAAGAAATAATTTGGTTAATATATTCAATAAATATTAGAAGTTGAGCTCATTCTATTGCATAAAGCAATTCGAAATGTTTAAAACACTCGAAAACACATTCGACAATTTTGGCTCATTTCACCCGGTTGTCACCTTTGTTACCATATAGTATCAAAATATGAAGCTAAAATCAATCTAAACCGAAATAGTTTTAAATAACTGGGACTAAGTTAACATAAGACAATCAAAATATGACGCTAAAAAGCTTCAGTTCTAAGGACTACTTGCATTTATAACAAAATTGGTAGATTTTAAATTTTAACCATTGAAGGGTATTCGCCCTCTAAACTTAGCATAGTAACATCTCAAATTCACTAACTTACATCAGCTTTTTGTTTGAGCATTTAAGCTCATGCCACAAACAAAACAGTTCATCAAACACGTCATCTTCATCACCACCTACAAGGTTATGATCATCAACTCTCGACATTGCTAAAACACTTTTCAGCCATTCCTCATGCAATGTTGAAAACTCAGACCGCTGTTCACTTGACCGGAAACTGACTCCTATCTTTGTTTTCATAACGTCTGCAGCCTTTGTGGCGGCGTCCACCACCTTTTGGGGGATACCTGCCATTAAAGCCACTTGCATACCGTAGCTTTCAGGACAGGCACCATTGGTTAGACGGTAGAGGAAAACTAACTGTTGATTGGTTGACTGTGAGGTACTGGACATGGATTTAAAAGCGCAGGCCATGTGTTGTAACGTGACGTGGGGGTGGGCGGCGAACTCTTTTGTGAGTGGGTGGTAATGTGTAGCGAATAGCAATCTACAGTTGACCTTCTCAACAAGATGACGAAATACCTGTAGGACGTAAAAGGTGAATAAACATGTATGGTTTGTAATGTACAATACGAGTAGAATGATTTGAGAAATCATCAACTCTTTTAAATATAAGTTTTAACTTTAGAGAGTGGTAAACTCACAGCATAAGCAATAGCATATCCATCAAAAGTGCTTGTTCCTCGGCCCAATTCATCAAGAATAACAAGAGAATCTTGAGAAGCATTTTGCAAAACTGAAGCTGTTTCTGTGCACTCAATGAGAAAGGTACCTTGAAAGGGTAAACAAGACAAAGTTATTGCTTCATCGAATTTATACTTCATGATCTAAAGACATATAGCACAGATGTACTCACGGGTTATTTAATCGCAGGCAAAATTATGTAAACTCGATTAGATGAAATATAAGTCAAAAAAGTGTCAAATGAATAAGTGGTTGAACCATAAGTTGCTCATTCAAATATTAAACTACCTCTAAGGGGGTGTTTGTTTTTGCATTTTGGCACTGATTATCTATGGATACATATTAATTAGGATGAATTTCATATGTACCCTAAGTACACCCATTGAATGCATAATGTACAATGTTTTTACAGCATATTTGGGTAAATATGAAATTTCCAAATTTAAGGAGGGGAGATATGAAATTGGATACAATGTTTTTAAATCTATGAATATAATGTTTTTAAAGCATGTTTGGGTAAATATTAATTATCCTTTTTAAATATCTCTCCCAACTCAAACCATTTTATTATTGAATTACTACAACTGATTATATTATTCTGGTTATCCCGTTTCAAATAAACAATCCCCATATTCAGTTTAAAAACTATTCACAGTTGGCATTCCTTTTGGTTGATAATTACAAATATTCTATAGTTAAAGAACTTACTTTCACCAGTCATTATACGATCAGTAGCACCAAGACGTGTGAAAATGGTATCCACGGGTGAGAGAACGCACATTTCACAAGGAACATAAGAACCCAGCTGCAACGAGACAAAACATTGATATGAAACACAATAAATCTGGCACTTTCAAGTTTCAACCCATTTATCTATAAATTGGTTGATCCAGTCATCCAGGTTATGTATAAAACCTTCTAAATAATTGTATTCGGAAAGATAGTTATTATAACTTTTGTAACTCTCTTCGACACACGTTATCGTAAGAAATATTAAACTTACAAAAGGTGTTTCAGGTCAACATGACCCGTTTTGACCATTACCCACGCCCATCCCATCCATTTTGACACCTTTACAATAAAGCTTACCTGAGCAAGAATAACAGCTAAACAGGTAGCACGGAGAATGGTTGACTTTCCACCCATATTTGGTCCAGTCAATAGCAAAGTACGGGGATTGTATCCAAATTCATTGTCTCCAAGACACAAGTCATTAGGAACAGGTGTTCCTCCACTCTCTCCAAGGGCATATGGATGACATAATCCTTTCATGTGAAGTGAGGGTCCCTTAGATCCTTGACTAAAATCCGATGATGACCGAGGAATTATAACAGGTCTCGACATCGCCATGCAAGAAAAGTTTGCAGTGGTAGCAAAAGATGTAAGCACGTCTATACAGTTCAAAGCAAAGATAACTTGAAACCACTTGTTAGCTTTCTCCATAAATAACTCGATAAGAATTGATAGTAGTTCAGCATCTGAATCCTTAAGTTCATGTGCCTGGTAACACAGAATATGCATTAATTCAGAATTTCAGGTAAATTTCTAATAGGTCAAATGGGCAAAAGAAATCTCAAGAAAAAGATGAGAATACCTGATAATTTGGGAAATCACTGTCAACAGCTGCCTCAAATTGGGTAAGGAATTTATCGAGGCCATCACTCCCACTTAGCATTGGAAGAGTGAATAGTTTTGATAACAAGGAGAAGACATTATCTTCCTTCTGCAAGACCATCAATAAATGCATTCCAACTCGTAGACCTTTAACAAGAAATCCAAATGCTTTCACCTGGTCAAATGGGCAAAAGTGAATTTAGACTATTATTTGTCTCTAACATGTCAAAGTACAAAAATGGATTACAAGAAAACAGGTTGAAACTTAAAAAGCAATTCATGGTGTATTCTTAATGCTTAAAGCTCCTTAAATTCTAGACATTAGGCTAAATTAAAGCAATATTGTTACTGTAATCATGTCTGACACACTATCTAGATACAAAAAAATTGGACAAAAAAGGTAGTGGGTCAACCCAAAGTGACCCATTTTGACATGAATTACTCTATTCAAAACCAGTGATGTAAGAGAGTCATGGACAGCTCTCAAGAAAAATGTAAGTACAAAAAGAAGTTTTTCATTCGTTTTAAAAATGAAAAGTACTAACTTACTCGTTGCTTCAATATTTTGCTGCCAATCAAGGGCAATAAGAGTAAGGCAGTTGAGTTACAGGTGGCCTTGATTTGTCCGAGAAACCTCTCTAAGTCAGGGAGTTTCTTGAGATGTTTAGCAATTAGCTGCATTATCTCTACATGTCCCATCAGTTCCTCAACCACATTAAGCCTCTGATTGATTTCCTCAATATCTTTCAGTGGGTGACATAGCCATTTCCTTAAGAGCCGCTTACCAGATAATGTTATGCAGTTATCGAGATATTTGTACAGCGTTCCTGGAATATGACATTAGTTGGAATGAATTAAACAAGAGCTGATTCTACCAAACAAGATTTTTGACCTACAACTAGGACAAATTGTTATAGTAGGATTATTCAAGGTGGTAAAAATGTGTGTGCGTGTGGGTGTGGGTAGGGAATGGGGCAGATTACAACAACAAACCCAATCCCGCCAGGGCAGGGTATGGGTAGGAATGGGGCAGATTGAATGTGTAAATTGGAACAGCTTAGACCGGCCCACAAACACAGCTTTACAATTTTTTTAAACAGCCTTACTTAAGTTAAAGTGATTAAGGAGATTTGTATGTGTTTGAACAGTAAATATTGCTCTCAACCCGTTTGTCCCATTAGAGATAAAACATAACCAAATCGACCCATCTGTAAGTAGATAGATTGAAATTTCTACCAAAATTTATTAGAGTATCCACTTGCCTGATGTTCCACCATCTTCGCTATTACTGAATATTTCAAGATTGGCCATTGTCTGCCCATCCATCCTAAGGCACCCTCTGTAGACTTCATATGGTAGTATACTTCCATTTCGTAATGCATCATCTAACTGCTCAAAGTTGAATTTATGAATCACTGTGTCAGTATAGCGTCTAGTACAGCACGCATAAAGACACATATCTTAGCAAAGATCTTAACACTTAATATTAGGTCAAAAGAGAAGATCTTTTGTATGAGTTGAGAAAAACCGGTTTGGCCTGAAACTATATTTTACCTGCGTTTATTAAGAAAAAGTTAAACGTTATATTTTATTACAAAATAACTTAACTTTTTGCCCACTTGACCCGTTAGAGATAAAGCATAACCCAATTCAACCCATTCATAAGAGAATGAGTTAACATTGCCACCCTTGAAACATCTCACCTTTAGCCTGGATAAATGATTGGCAAGTCCACCAAGAGCACAAACAGCAATCTCCTGGTGCACCACCCCATCAAGGGCACGATCCCACACATTTGATGAGCCTTTAAAGTACCCTTTCGTTTTAATGAAGCTACAAACTTCAGAAGAATCAACAAAATCAGTGGCAGGCTGTGTTGGAGTCATTTGTGTGGCAACAGAACCTGCAAGACGAATTGTGAGCATGTTAAAAAAATTATTATTTCTTGTCAAACTATTAGATCACTAAATTCTAATCTTGGGTTACTTTCATCTCATTGAAGTGTTTCCCCGTTAAGCTAAAAAACTTTAATTGGCCGTGTTGGTCTGGTAGAGATAGAACATAGCCCGTATTAACTTAAATCATAAGTAAATGGATAAAATTGCCACCTCTACTTAAACCTAGCTTCCTTGCTCATTAAAAAGCCAAAATCAATTGTGACCTCAGCATGAGAAACCATTTGAAAGTTGCAACAATATTTCAAACAAAGAAATTAATTTGCATATATATACCAATTAAAGACAATCAGATCATCCTTACCAATCAATGAATACTTGTTAAGAGCTTTCTGAGCCTCTTTAGACAATCCTGCACCGCACATTATATTATAAGCATGGGACCAACTTTGATAGAAACTTTATCGCCGCTTCATACATAATCAAGTAAATATAGAAAAACAAATGGAAACTAACCTTGACTATCAAATATAACTTCTGCAGGTGACACCTGACAGCGACCAGTGAAAAAAGATGTTTGTAAATGTGATAGACTTGTACTTATCATGTTTCAAAGGCATTTATGTAAACAAAATTGTACACTGAAAGTACATGAACATGTTCTTTTCTAGTAAAACTTTAATTGCCTCGTTACAATTACTTGACTATAGTGGCAAAGGCCAAACGGCATACCTGCATCAACAAAGCCCCTAAAGCTGCACAGGAGGCATCATCAGTGACGGATCCTACCCAGAACTGTAAGGCGGCACAATCAACAAAGGCGAATCCATATGCAGTAGTACCATCATCAAGACAACGCATACCCTGTACAGGAAGGTAAAACCAATGTGAAATGGCTATCAGTATACATATCTGAACCTTCTGTCACGGTATTGCAGTACAAAGAAATATGTTTCTTGTGTGAAATAAATTGCTACGAGATAATGAACATATCAGTAGATAGTAGAGGACGTAAATAATGTAGAAAATAAATCATGATTGTCATTTGATAGGACAGTCAGTTCAAAAATAGTGGCACTGTTTAGTATATCATGACAAAAATCACACCCACGATCTGTGGTATGTAAATTTGTAACTATAGCATCTTGTTCAGTCGCACACCATGACAACATACATAATTGCTTTCAAGCATCTGCAGCCTTTAACAGCATCTAAAAAAAGATGACGTGAAGGAATGCTAACATCCATAGTCCTAGGATAGCTTCAATTCATTGTATATAACTTTTGATTATTTCATGTTTTTAGCTAGGGAGAAAAAATCGTTCCATTATACTGTAGGACAACACCTACCTGGAGCTTATTTCAATATTTCCTCAGTTTTCATACCCCAATGTTAGCCAGTAATACCAATTCATTCCTATTTTAGCTTGACAAAGTACTTTAAGTGAACAAGTTATATTTACCCACATCCCTTATAAATATAATGCATATATCAACACTGGCGAATTGAGATGATATACCTCCTTTAGAGCAAGAAGATGAACAGCTTGAGGCCCGATATTACCATGAATCAAGGTTGATGGAGTAAGCACATTTACTAATTTCCTTTGAATTACCTGCACGAATATAGAAACAGAATATTAAATACTTACTGACACATTATCTACAAATTAGCAAATATGCCAACAGTTTATTGTAGTATTTTTGTAAAATCAAGCAAAATTGAGATTAAGTTGATGAGAAAACTCGATAGAGTGTTGCAGCAGATAGTTTGAGATCTATGAGTGCAAGCGAGAGGGCATCCGAATCATTTTAAAATGGTTTGTTGAATGCAGAATGAACTTGCTTTAGCAGAAGCTTACAGATCTTAGTAACTTACAGCAGTGCCACCTCTCGACTTTGCTTGTTCTGATGTTTCCAGCTGTTCTACTCGCCCAACTTTATACCTGAGATATTTATATAAAAATGGTGAATAATAATATAATGGTAATGCATTAGTGTATGTGATAAATGAAGGATTTGGCAAAAATAGAGCACAATCATAGCCTTGACCAATTCAAAACTTGTGTGGCCTACATATCTATGACAGCAAACAGAGTGTGAATATAAGTAACTTACCCACGAGCCAGCAGCTTTTCAACAGCATCATCAATTCCACTCTCAGAAATACCAACCTGAGCCACAAGGCAACATAAAAGATGCATTTACTGAAACAGCATCAAAAGAAAGCAAAATATTCTACCTTACTGACTAGATATCTATTGAATTTATAAACACACTGGGAGAAAATGGTTCAAGTTGTAGTGCTTTTAAAACTACCTGTCGGCATTTCCCAACACCACTCATCGTCATTTTCCAATCAAGCTCTTTATGTCCAATTTCAGCATCTACTTCATATAGCTCATAAAATTTGCCCTACAACACCATGAATTTTAACTCAGACAAATCAGACATGAGTAAAGAAGTATCTGAGGTCAAAAGTGAGTGTCTAGACTCCTTCGATGAGCAAATGAGACACAATCGTTGTGTTTACATCGTACCAAGAATAGAAACTAAGCATACATTAGTAAACTTCTACTACTAATTTCATTAGTGCAGACTAGGTAACCCGTTAATCAATAGAAAAACATCGAATCAGACACATAGCTAGAGCCCAAAATTAGGAATAACTTAAGTTACAAATAATGCATCTATAGTATTACTTGGGATGCTCTTCAAAGTTAATAATGACCATTTTAAAGTATGTTCATATAAAAAAACGTACCACTTTAAAGAATATAAGAACATCCATATATTCACTCTTGACACTCCAGTACTGTTTCTGAGATGCTGACATTTTTCTCAAAACATCAGGCGGTATATAAAGTGTTCTTTTATCATAAAGAGGATTGCCTGGCCTTCTTCCATTAGCATCTTTAATTTTCGAGGGATGAAGCCAATCAAACTTACTAGCCATGTCAGATGCCAGTTCTTCTTTCTTAATTTCAGAGGGTAAATCATGAAAATACTTCGATCTTTTGCTATTGTCAGATGCCAGCTCCGGTTTCTTAATTTCAGCCGATAAATTATGAAGAAACTTCGATCTTGTGATGTTGTCAGATGCCAGTTCTGGTTTATTAATTTCAGCCGGTAAATCATAAGAAAACTTCCCTCTTTTGCTATTGTCAGATGAAAGTTCCGGTTTCTTCTTTTCAGTTGGTGAATCAAGAGAAAACGTCACTCTTTTGCTAATTTCAGATGCCATTCCATCTTTCTTACCTTCAGCCGATAAATCATGAGAAAACCTTACTCTTTTAGTATTGTCTATAGAAGAATGAGTCGTAGCTGACCCAAAGTTGAAACCATCCTCTTGAACTCGCTTCAAACGTGGAACCAATGGTCGTGTACCTGGAGTTTCTGGCCCTGTTATATCACCTTCACTATCTACAAGAAAAGGATGTCTTTTGTCACCTTCACCAGCAGTTTCGTCTAAATCAATCACATTTTTCATTCTTGGAAAACCAGATAGCGAGCTCTCCATATCTCTTCCGTTTGACAAACTATTATTATTAGATGTCGAGTGAATATTATCATGTCCGCCATCTAATGTATTCCTGCAGACCATGAGCAAACATCATCAGACTCGATTAATATGAGTGCCAAAATCTATAAATCATGAATTTAATAAAATACATATATTGTCGATAGATAACAACATTAACTTATATAAGACATCAATTTGATAACTTCACCTATTTTCAGAAGCTACAACACTTTAGTTTACTATGGCCACAAAACGTTACTAACATTGATCAACAAAACGCAGTTTAGCAGAGATTACTTAACTTCCGACAAACAAAAGGCAAGGTCATTTATCTTACATGTCGAAACAAGCTTGAAATTAACTAGCTAGATGGTTAAGGACACAAATAGAAACATGCACGTGGTATTGTTGTTGACAGGATAAAAGAATTGTACTTAACCTCAACCCTCGAATAAAAATTATGCACAAATGCTTATGTATTCAGCTAACTGTTAAGCTACATCTTAAATTGGAAACAATCTGAAATAACCACGCATCTTTTGATTAACTAACTTTAAGCTCCATGGAAAATGTGTTAACTATATCTAAACAACATCAAACCAAGAATACATCACTTTCCTTACAACATACACCTCCAACAACTTAAAAAACACATTTATTCATAGACCGAACTATTACCTCAGCAAGAAGCAATTTGGAGCAAATATTAGTACTTCTAAACTTTCGACAAATACAATAGAAACTCATTTTGCTAGCATATCTACGCAGCATTGCAGCAAACTAGCTATCACTCAACAGCTTAGATTACTTACCTATCATAGCATTACTAAATTAACTAAGCCTAAAAATAAATAAATAAATAAATGAACATAACAAAATTAGCTTCTCCTATCACACAGCTTCTGCACAACGCAGTTAGGTTTCACAAACAACCACTTCCGTTAGCTGATTATATGCGGCGCTAATGAATAATAAGAATTTATGCAATTATCTAACTATCAAATTACACGCTAAAATATCACAAGCAAATTATTAAACCTAAACTAGTTGTTAGTAGCAGTTACTTGATTTATGAAAGTGTTTGGTAATGGTAACATAGCTTTGTATATATAATTATAAACTGTAAAATAGCGTAAAAGCTACACGCTAACACTAAACGATTCTTTTATCAGCGTTCGTTTAAACAAAATCCAAAAGCTAAACCCTCGTTGCCGAACAAGCATTATATTCTAAATGCTCCTAAACACTCCATGAAGCTCATCGCCAAACAAAGACTAGACATATCAAATTTTCGGCGACACGGAAGCACAATCACATCAATCAACTCAACAAACTAATACAAATTGCCGCAGTGTTTGGCGACGAGCTTTTAGGAGCATTTTAGCATATAACGTTTGTTCAGCAACGAGCGTCTATCTTTTAAATTTTGCATAAACACTCCTATTCAAAACACTAATAAAATAAGCATTCATTCAGATTTTACTTTACTATCATTTCACACATTATATTTACAGATACGTGGGGTGTTTGGATCAGCTTATTTAGCCGGCTTATGGGCTTATTTGACTTTGGAAAAGCTGATAAGCTCACTTATTGAAGCTTATGACCTTATCAACTTCACCTTATTGGCTTAAGCCAATAAGCTAAAGTTAATAAACTCTAAAAAGTGAGTTTATCGGCTTTTCCAAAATCAAATAAGCCCATAAGCCGGCCAAATAAGCTAATCCAAACGCCCTAACAGATACAACTATCTTACCAAACGCATTAATAAAACAAACAGCTACTACTATTTTTTTTTTTTTGAACGGCAAATTTATACTACGCCACTTATTTCACATGTCTCCAATGAGACTTGAACCCACAACCTCTAAAATATACTAGTAATTACAATTACAGCTACCAAACGCTTTAATAAAACAAACAGCTAACACATAATCACACTCTATAATTACAGCTACGCGCCTACGCCTATGTTACCTACGCCTATTTTACACTTTATAATTACAGATATAGATACAACTATCTTACCAAACGCTTTAATAAAACAAACATCTACTACTAAAATATTACTACAATTACAGCTACGCGCCTACACCTATGTTACAGCTACGCGCCTACGCACAGGTAACATATAATCACACTCTATAATTACAGATACGCGCCTACGGCTATGTTACCAAAGGCTTTTATAAAACAAATAGCAATATGTACCTACTATCAATACAACAAATAAATAAATTAATTAATAAATAAATCCTATATACCTATAAATAGGCTTCTGAAGAAGAGTATTATTAGGTCTCATAAACTTATGCTTAATACTATTAAACGTCGAAACACCGCTTTCCTTCGCTTTGCTGTTAACGCCGGCCGCGAAAAACGATCGCTGCTCTTTCTCAGGTGGAGTATCGGTTCCAGTGACGTCATCGGTTGGATTGGATGGAGGTTTATCGGTTGACGGTGGTTTGTGAAGGAATGAGAGGATTGATTGTTGGCGCTTCATTTTTTGAGATGAGATGATGATTTGATTTTGGGGAAATGGTGAAGTGTGTGTGTGTGTGTTTTTAGGTTGGGGTTTTGGCGGGATTTTTTTTTACTTTTATTTTTTTAGCACCGCCTCAACTTTATATTGGTTGGTAGTAGATGTGACAATAAGGGTGTGTTTGGGATGGATTATTTAAAATTAGGGTGAGCAAACGGACCGGATGAACCGGACCGACCACATTCGGTCCGGTTTCGGTCTAAGGTTTTTTATAATTTCGGTTTTGGTCCGGTCTGGCTTAAAAACCAGACATTTAGCCTATTTGGACCGAGACCGGATCAGACCGACCACATTCGGTCCGATCTCGAATTCGGTCCGGTCCGATTTTTCTCGGTCCGGTTCGAGTTTCACCCTATGAGCAGCCTTATTTAAAATTGAGCACATAATCTTATTTTGAAATATAGTGTTTGGAATTGATTTTGTTGTTTGAAATTGGGGCAAATGTTTTATAAAGGTATCTTAGTTATAATTATTTTTTTTTTTGGTATTGAGCAAAATTTTTCCTCGTACGGATATTTATCTTTCATATTCGGCTTCTTTGAGTTATTTTGTGACATTTTTGCCCTTCAAATTATTAGAACTCCTATTAACTGAGTGGGGCAAGAAGCCAAGAATGTCACAAAATAACTTAAGAATGCCGAATTTGAAAGATTAGTACCTGTATAAGGGAAAAAAAAATTGGTTTGATACCTAAAAAATAATTGTGACAAGTAAACTTATAAAATATTTGTCCTTTGAAATTGTAGTAATCAAATACAGTAATTAGTTATTTTAGTGTTTGACAAATCAAATTAACTATTATGTTAATTAATGAAATGACCAAAATAGATATTTCTTTTATTATTGAAACTTTGAAGTTTAACATATAATAATTGTCTTATGACATGGTGAATAATAATACTCACTGGTTTTGTCTTCTGAGACATTTGTTTCAGGCACTACTTGGGGCTACCCGGATTGATAGACAAATGCACTTTATTTAAGGTAAACTAGGAGAAACTGGCAAACTCCTACCAAGGGCACCTATATCAGTTAATGATATCACGTGTTAAGGTTGAGTTCATGAGACTTATGACAATTGCATACGAAACTATACAACTAAACTGCTTTAGAAATACTTGGAATGTGTTCAACGGGACAAAACTTATACAACATGTTGGTCTGCTGTTTTATAAGTCAACCATCTTCATAATATCACTCTTTTGGGCGATGCGGGACAAAAGAAAATCTGACTTGTATATCACCCGAAACAACAAAATCATCTCAAACTCAGCTAAAAGTCCACCCTTTAACAACTCAAGTTATTTTCATGATGATCACCTTATTTAAATATTTGGCTTGTTCTTCATATGACAAGATGCATACGTCACGATTCATGGTGTTGGTGTAGTGCTGTTTGTATGTGTGTAGGAGAGGCTGTGAAGCCATTTTGAAACAAAAGCTTGAAGGTGGAACGAGTTTTAATTTTGTAACTGCCCACATGGATGAATATGCAAACTTCGTTGGTAGCGTTTCTGGTAGCGTTTCTTTCAACTGGGGGAATACCTTCCTTTCGTGAATGCTTCTTTTTTACCATGTTGAGTGAACTTAAGCCTAGTAATTGAATGAAGTTATTCCTATTATTATTACTAGTTTTACATCTTTATTTACTTTATAGTCTTTGTTTTACTGTTTTCCATTAATTTTATTATTTGTATTTCTGTGAAAACTCATGTTAATTTAGTGGCAATTTATCTTGCAGACGAGTTCCACAATGCTAACCGATTATCACACAGTGTTCAAAACATTAGTTAGCTTGTTAGTATCGTATATAAATAGTTAATTACCAGAACACCAAAATAGTGATAACAAAAATATATATATTTTGTTGTTTAGACACTATAAACGGCTCGGCTACCTAGTGTTTTAGTCGTTAGAAAACGCATATGGATCATAAATCTTCCACTTCTTCAACGTTGAAAATCCCGTTAGAGGAGCCATAGACTCAGATGCAGTGTTTCTATTTGTCTCGAACGGATTTAGTCATTGCAAAGACTATTGTAGCTGTGCATTTCCTTAAACCAACTTACGAGGGGAAGTACCACTAATCATTTATATGCGTTGTTTTCATCGCCTCATTCGAATCTTTGGCTTGTACTTCATACGACCAGGTATATATGTCACGATTCATGGCTGCACTTCTTAGTATTTATAAAGAAGAGAAATGTGACCGGTGGTCGAGTTTATTGGAATGTGTTGAGAGTATGTGTATATGAGTGAGCATACCAATGGTGTTTGGCTGGATGTTACCGATGTAGAAATCGGAAGGAATACTGAAAATTATATTAATCTGATTCAATAAATTATGAAGATAATTCGTTGAAAAAGGAGGGTCATCGATAATTATGAACACATATAATATTACAAGATTCTCACCGTATCAAAATCAACTTCTTTGAGGATCTCACATATTGCCTTTCTGAGGTCATCTCGTCACTTGGCTTCTGTTCTTCAGAGTTACGGTCTTTTTCCCTTTGTTGTCATCAGGATTAAGCAAAACAACCCATATTTTAACTATCTGCCAATTGCAAACTTACAAGGTTTGTGGAGTTTAAGATTATTGTTTACATATTTGTATGATTGCTTTTTAAGTTAACCGATTTTATCATTGTAACACCGGAGTGAATATTGGACACGCGGATGTGCCTTATGTGAGGAACATGGTGCTAAGTTACTCAAAGAGTGGATACTAGACACAATGGCACCATATAAAATTGGACCAGCTTGACTTCGAAAATAAAAGTCTCTAAAAGACATAATCAAGCCTGCCAATTCCAACCATAATCATAATCATAACCATAAAATACATAAGGGGATATGTTGGCTACAATTATTGTAGCCAATTAGCTACAATCCTTCATTAAAATTACATTATAAAAGATTCAGGACCCAAAAAAATAAACAAGGAACCCACAAATGGACTCAGGGACCCACAGAATATAGCACAAAAATGTAAGGAGTTAGCTACAGTTAATTGTAGCTAATATTTTCCCAATACATAAATACAAAGGGCAACATGCTCTGCCATAATTAATTAAGCTCCAAAATGGCAGCTTCTTCAGATTTCCCAAACAATAACTCAATAATCAAGAAAAAGGTAAAACTAACTATCAGATTTTACATATAGGAGTGATCCCCAAAAGATCAAAGCATTTCCTCATAACCACTTCAGTTGCCTCACACAACAATAATTTGCTCGTCTCCTCACTAGACCCAGCAACCTGCCAGAATTTTCAAAGTTGCATTAAATCCCTGACAAAAATCATCAGAATTTGCCTTTCTATAAATCGAATAAACTTTAAGAAACTTAACTTTGGTTCAGAATTAACGGGGATTAAATTCAATGTTGTAAGTAAATTTGATTACCAGACGAGAAACGCTGTGTCGATTGATGATAGAAACCTTTTTTTTTTTTTTTTTTCTTTATATTTATAATTTATATATACTTCCTCCGTCCTAATTTTATTGTCCAATGTTTCCTTTTTGTATATCTCAATTTAATTGTCCACTACTAAAAATAGATAGAGAAATTTAACCAAGTTTACTCTATTATCCTTGTTTAAAATTATTATTACATACCTTAAAGAAGAATTTAATTAATTACCTAACGGCAAAATTGTCATTCTGTCAAAAAGTAAAAAAGAGAAAGTTGTAATAAATGTACTTTTCTTAAACTGTATGTTTTTTGTCGGGGGACAATAATTTTGGGACGGAGGGAGTATGTATATAGAGTAAATCAGTAAATTACACCGTTGGTCCCTGTACTTGGCTCAGATTTCATACGACATCCAAAAACGCTGATTTTTTCCTTTTTGATCCAAAATCAAGTTTTGTTACGCCGCTGGTGGTGGTTGTTTATTCGAAGATGAGATGGGGTTGATATTATTGTGTTTGAGTTTTTATTTAGCACACTTCTTTTTCCACAAACGAAGGTTATGGTAACCATCTGGTTATTTGTAATCTTGGTTATATGAGATCCTACGGATTTATGTGTTTTTTTTAAGTGCGTTGTTTGTGGTAATCGGGGTTATATATATGGCAGGCTCGGGAGTAGGTTAGATGTGTAAATGGCGTGTTACAAGTATTGGATGTTACAAGTCCTTATTTAATTTGTGGTAATTGGGTGTAAATGGCGTGTTACAAGTATTGGATGTTACAAGTCAATATTGATTTAATATAAAAACTAATACAATATGTAGTAGTGTTTAATGTGCACATAAAGTGTATTTAATTTCCAAGCCATAAAATCAGTTGGACATAAAGACCTTTAAATTTTCACTTATAACATATGTATTTGTATTGAGTGCAATATTAGTACAAATATTTCAGCTACAAGTATTGACTTAATTAAGACTTCCCTTTTATAAAAATGGTTTTGGTCTTATTTTTTAAAACTTCTAAATTTAGATATCCTAAATACATTATAAAGTAGTAAAAATTACGTTACATACTTAAAGCGTCATTATCTCAATTCACTTATTGACCAATCTCTAATACCACTTACCATTTCTATTCACATTCCATTACCGCTATTCTAGCATGCATTTACATAATCGCAATACAATCACCGGTTTTAACCAAAGTGCACGGCAAACCATTCACTTAAACAATTCAAGACCTCCATGGACTTATTTCACGTACACATTAACACATAAAACACATTCATTATACTTACCAACCTAAGTTCACATAGCGCATCACACTTTCCTTCTTCTAGCTTAAACAATTACCTTCCGCATTTCTTACACCTACGTTCAACGCTTATACGAATGGTTTAAGTCTAGGCAACCTATAGTGGAAACCTAATTCACTTAAACCGAAGCTCTGATACCAAGTTGTTACACCCCGTGCCCGCTTAGACCAAAAATTAAAACTTTTTTTTAGCGAAATCGACTTGACTTAACGTACATGCCATTGCTCCTTTGACCATTGACTAAATTCCATTAATACTTAGACCTTCAAACCGATTTAAAGATACAAAAATTAGAAACACAACAAAAGTCTGACAAGACTCTCCATCCGATCGGTCAGGCCCCGCAACCGATCGGCTAGGGCTGTTTTGATCATCCAGCCGATCGGCTGGACTCCATGCCGATCAGCTGGGGCTCACTGATCAGCCCAACACTCATCAAATTCGCCGTTTGGAAATCATAGCTCTCGAACCCGTTAGACCATGAAACTTTCCAGATTTACTCATTATACCATTGGGCTCATTTCTATGGAAAAACATTTACCGTTTGACCCTCAGAATATTACTTTACAAAATGACGAATTTTTCGTACAAAACCCGTTTCGACCCATTTTCACTACAAATCACTTTTACCACTTCCATTGTACACCAAACTTAGCCAACATTGTTAATATAACATATTAAACCCATTCCATTACCATACGACCCGTTTACAACCCAAAATGAGTATATGTACACTTATGCCAAACACCCCTTTAACTTTGACTATAAACACATCAAACATACTTTGAGACACCGTTTAACCACCAAATCGTTATGACACCATTGACATACATATTGACACTTGACTCCACATTACAACCATTTAAAAGACTTCCGGGGCACAACCTTGACTTGAGCTCGGTATTCTACCTAGCTCTACTTTCTTACCCAAACCTTTTAACATTACGTATTATACCTAGCCCCACTTTTTTACCTAAACCGTAAGCACAATGCTTAGTAAGTAAAACGTGTATAACTTAACATTATAATTCATTCACACATTACACATTATACAACCATTAATGCAAAGCAACATTAGACATAATCACATACCTTAACCACTTAAAGCCTTAACCTTCCTTATTCCTCATTCCATTCTTGACTAGCCCCTAACTAACCTTATACTCATTTCCACATAAACACCATTATACAAGCTAATCATAACCCTTAACACATTAAGCCACATAACACATAATGCATAAAAATCAATATAACTTTACATCATAATCGGTTTACTTACCTTGAATCCAAGCTAAGCCTAATAAGAGCTTCATTATCTTCCTTCATCCTCCATAATCATCCTTTACCTTGGGAAATCATTGCTATGGCTTAATCATTAACAAGGAACTCATCTCCTTTATCACTTCATCATCCAAGCTCCATTCCCCCTCCCTTTCTTCCTTATAAAACCGGACCAACAAACACACCTAGAATGATAAGGAAATCTCTAAAATTTCCTAGATATACTAGTTAGATTGCATCTTTGGTCCCTTGGCACAATTAGTCCCTTAAGTCCCATTCATTATATTTTAGCCACAACCAACTTATAACACATCTACCACAATGGCAACTTAGGTCCTTGAAGTCCATTCCCTTTTCTATGTATGCCACATAATATTTTCCATAATCTTATAACACAATCTTTGACCATAAGGTTGACCATCGAGTTTGACTTCCACGTAACTTTGTTGACTAACCAATCACAATAAACCTTAGTCAATTTCATCTAGGGTGGGGCATATTTGTATCCGGGAAACGGGTGTTACAGAAATAAAGTTTTTCCATGATTTATAGGCTGAAGGTAAGAATGATGGAGTGGCATCTGAAATAAGCAAAAGCGTGACATTTTCTCTTGATTCACCGGCCGAAAATAAGAAACCGGAACTGTCATCTAACAATAGCAAAAGAGTGAAGTTTTCTTATGATTTACTGGCTGAAAATAAGAAACCGGAATATCAAAAGATCGAAGTTTCTTCCTAATTTATCGGCTGAAATTAAGAAACCGGAACTTGATCATTTGAAATTGATAACTTATTATTTTATGTTGGCAATGTCATCACTTGAATTTTATTACTTGTAGGCTCCAAAGGCAAAGGCAGGAAGGAGGTACGTGGAATAACCATGAACGTAGATCTTAAGAAGGCCATGGCACTGAATGGTTCATATAAGATCGATTTTGAGATCAATGACCATGCAGGGGACCTATTGAGATTGATGACGAGTCCTAGCCAAAAGCCCCAAAAAGTCCTCTCCGATAGTACTGAATGTTGTAGTTGATTGGTGAACAAGCATTATATTCTAAAATGCTCCTAAAAGCTCGTCGCCAAACATTGCTATAATTTGTTGAGTTGATTGATGCTTGTTTGGCAATGAGCATTTAGCTTTTGGAATTCTGTTTAAACGACGCTGATAAAAGAATTGTTTAGTGTTAGCGTGTAGCTTTTACACTTTATAATTACATATACAAAGCTATGTTACCATTACAAAACACTTTCATAAAACAAATAATTGCTACTAACAACTAGTTTATGTTTAGTTAAATTGCTTGTGATATTTTAGCGTGTAAATTGATAGCTAATTGCATAAACTCTTATTGTTCATTAACGCCGCATATAATCAGCTAGTTATTGGTTAAGCTCACCTAACTGTGTTGTGCATAAGCCTTGTGATAGGAGGAGCTAATTCTGTCATGTTCATTTTTTATTTGTAGGCTTTGTTAATATAGTAATGTTATAATTATACATAATATTACACTTATGTCTTTCCACAAGATCAGAAATTAGAGGGATGTGACTTGCACACTTTTTATTTTGAATGAAACACTCAATGTACAAATATACGAAGCACAATGTAAATATCGTACAACTATGTTATGCATAAATAGAGAGTCTCAATCAAAACCTTTAGTGTGCAAATCAGTTCACTTAATTAAATGACTAGTATAAAGATAAATAAGGGCAATCAAGTAAATTTATATAAAAACATACTCTACTTACTTCCTCCCAGTGGTTTTGAAACCAGGGTCAACCCGGCCGGGTTAACTGGTTAGACCCGCCGGGTTTTGAGTGACTCGGGTCAACCCGGTTCTTGAAACCCGGTCGGGTTTCGTTTTTTCAATTTTTTTTTAATAAAAACCCTGGTTGACCCGGCGGCCGAACCGGTTGACCAGGTCGAAAAAATAAAAAATACGAGTAATAAATTGAAAACCTAGTTGACCCGGTGGTCGAACTGGTTGACCCGGTGCCGGTGACTCGACGGGGTCAATTTCGAACCCGGTTTTCAAAACATTGCTTCCCCCTAATTTTGTGGTGAAAGAATACCCCACATTTCCCTCTTTCTTCACTTCCTCATTCCTTTCCCAATAAATGTCATGTTCTTAAGTTTTTGAAAGGAGTGAAGGCAAAGTAAAGTAAAATGAAGGAAGTAAAGTGTCTTTTGTTTTTCTTAATAACACTCTTACCTCATATTTGGGGTGAAACATGAGTAAAGATAATAAGACAAAAAATTAAAGAAAATTAATGACAAAAAATCATTTTTTTATTAAGTGCAACTTGTTTTAAAGGCTATAATAGTAAATTAACAAATATCAAGAATATAATAAGCTACAATTATTTTTCACTTTCTTTCATTAGAAACTCAGGGCCCGCTTGGTTCAAAGTGTGGAAAGGAAAAGGGAAAGAGAATGCAAATGAATGAGTGAGGTGGATAATCAATCCCTTACCCCCTCCAATTTACTCTATAATAGTTGATTACCAACTACGAGGTAATCAATCCCTTTGCACTCACTAACCAAGTACAAAATAAAGAGTGAGGTAAGCCCTTTTGAATACTTTGCCCATTCCCCATCTCCCTTAACCCAACCCCCCCCCCCCCCCCCCCCCCACCCACCAAGCACCCCCTCAAAATATATCAACTTTGTTTCCTCTTCTCTACCCTTTTTTACATTTACTTTCTTTACTTTACATTCATCTTTGAAAAAAACTCGAGAACCTAGAAAAAACTTGAAAAAATAGTGAATGTGTTTCAATGTCCAAATGCCCTTTATTGTCACATCTACAAATATTTCTAAGACTAAGAGGAGTAGAGGTGACTTTGGTCGTGAATGACCAAGTCACGCTCGTGACTTCCAAAACGAAAGTTCAAGTCACACGTGAGAGGGGAAAAAATGTTTGTATGGTGAGTCAGTCACCAAGCAAGAAACGCATAAATGTGGGGCCTAAAATGAGACTTTTATAATTAAATATTTAGTTTATAAGTGTGTGTAAAAAGTATTTAGTGAGGTATATTTTTTACAAAGATGTGGGCCAAGTTGAGGCGGTAACAATTTGGGAATCCGTGATAAAAAATAAAAATAAAAAAAAATCCCGCCAAAACCCCAACCTAAAAACACACACACACACACTTCACCATTTCACCAAAATCAAATCTTCATCTCATCTCAAAAAATGAAACGCCAACAATCAATCCTCTCATTCCTTCATCACAAACCGTCAACCGATAAACCACCATCCAATCCAAATCCGCCACGTGGCAATCCAACCGATGACGTCACCGGAACCGATACTCCACCTGAGAAAGAGCAGCGATCGTTTTTCGCGGGCGAAGGGAAGGAAAGCGGTGTTTCGACGTTTAATAGTATTAAGCATAAGTTTATGAGACCTAATAATACTGTTCTTCAGATGCCTACTCATAGGTATATAGGATTTATTAATTAATTAATTTATTTATTTGTTGTAATGTTAATAGGTACATATTGCTATTTGTTTTATAAAAGCCTTTGGTAACGTAGGTGTAGTTGTAATTATAGAGTGTGATTATATGTTAGCTGTGCGTAGGCGCGTAGCTGAAATTGTAAATACTATTTTAGTAGTAGGTGTTTGTTTTATTAAAGCGTTTGGTAAGATAGTTGTATCTGTATCTGTAATTATAAAGTGTAAAATAGGCGTAGGCGCGTAGCTGTAATTATAGAGTGTGATTATACGTTAGCTGTTTGTTTTATAAAAGCGTTTGATAGTTGTAATTGTAATTATATTTTAGTAGTAGCTATTTGTTGTATCTGTTAGGGCGTTTGGATCAGCTTATTTGGCCGGCTTATGGGCTTATTTGATTTTGGAAAAGCTGATAAGCTCACTTTTTAGAGCTTATTAACTTTAGCTTATTGGCTTAAGCCAATAAGGTGAAGTTGATAAGGTCATAAGCTTCAATAAGTGAGCTTATCAGCTTTTCCAAAGTCAAATAAACCCATAAGCCGGCTAAATAAGCTGATCCAAACACTCCACGTATCTGTAATTATAAAGTGTGAAATGATAGTAAAGTAAAATCTGAATGCTTATTTTATTAGTGTTTTGAATAGGAGTGTTTATGCAAAATTTAAAACATAAACGCTCATCGCCAAACACTGCCGTAATTTGTTGTGTTGATTGATGCTTGTTTGGCAACGAGCGTTTATCTTTTGGAATTTTGTTTAAACGATGCTGATAAAAGAATCGTTTGGTGTTAGCATGTAGCTTTTACGCTATTTTGCACTTTGTAATTACATATACAAAGCTATGTTACTAAACACTTTCATAAAACAAGTAACTGCTACTAACGACTAGTTTAGGTTTAGTTAATTTGCTTCTGATATTTTTCTGTGTAGATTAATGGTTAGCTAATTGCATAAACTCTTATTATTCATTAATGCTGCATATAATCAGCTAACGGAAGTGGTTGTTTGTGAAACCTAACTGTGTTGTGCGGAAACTGTGTGATAGGAGAAGCTACTTTTGTTATGTTCATTTATTTATTTATTTTTAGGCTTAGTTAATTTAGTAATGCTATGATAGGTAAGTAATCTAAGCTGTAGAGTGATAGCTAGTTTGCTGCAATGCTGCGTAGATATGCTAGCAAAATGAGTTTCTATTGTATTTGTCGAAAGTTTAGAAGTACTAATATTTGCTCCAAATTGCTTCTTGCTGAGGTAATAGTTCCGTCTATGAGTTCATGTGTTTTTTAAGTTGTTGAAGGTAAGCATTTGCGCATAGTTTTATTCGAGGGTTGAAGTTGTGTTATCCTGTTAACAACAATACCACGTGCATGTTTCTATTTGTGTCCTAAACCATATAGCTAGTTAATTTCAAGCTTGTTTCGACATGTTAGAAAAACTACCTTGCCTTTTGTTTGTCGGAAGTTAAGTAATCTCTGCTAAACTGCGTTTTGTTGATCAATGTTAGTAACGTTTTGTGGCCATACTAAACTAAAGTGTTGTAGCTTCTGAAAATAGGCGAAGTTATCAAATTGATGTCTTATATTATCTATCGACAATATATGTATTTTATTAAATTCATGATTTATAGATTTTGGCACTCATATTAATCGAGTCTGATGATTTTTGCTCATGGTCTGCAGGAATTCATTAGATGGCGGACATGATAATGTTCACTCGACATCTAATAATAATAGTTTGTCAAATGGAAGAGATATGGAGAGCTCGCTATCTGGTTTTCCAAGAATGAAAAATGTGATTGATTTAGACGAAACTGCTGGTGAAGGTGACAAAAGACATCCTTTTCTTGTAGATAGTGAAGGTGATATAACAGGGCCAGAAACTCCAGGTACACGACCATTGGTTCCACGTTTGAAGCGAGTTCAAGAGGATGGTTTCAACTTTGGGTCAGCTACGACTCATTCTTCTATAGACAATACTAAAAGAGTAAGGTTTTCTCATGATTTATCGGATGAAGGTAAGAAAGATGGAATGGCATCTGAAATTAGCAAAAGAGTGACGTTTTCTCTTGATTCACCAACTGAAAAGAAGAAACCGGAACTGTCATGTGACAATAGCAAAAGAGGGAAGTTTTCTTATGATTTACCGGCTGAAATTAAGAAACCAGAACTGGCATCTGACAACATCAAAAGATCGAAGTTTTTTCATAATTTATCGGCTGAAATTAAGAAACCGGAGCTGGCATCTGACAATAGCAAAAGATCGAAGTATTTTCATGATTTACCCTCTGAAATTAAGAAAGAAGAACTGGCATCTGACATGGGTAGTAAGTTTGATTGGCTTCATCCCTCGAAAATTAAAGATGCTAATGGAAGAAGGCCAGGCAATCCTCTTTATGATAAAAGAACACTTTATATACCGCCTGATGTTTTGAGAAAAATGTCAGCATCTCAGAAACAGTACTGGAGTATCAAGAGTGAATATATGGATGTTCTTATATTCTTTAAAGTGGTACGTTTTTTTTTATATGAACATACTTTAAAATGGTCATTATTAACTTTGAAGAGCATCCCAAGTAATACTATAGATGCGTTATTTGTAACTTAAGTTATTCCTAATTTTGGGATCTAGCTATGTGTCTGATACAATGTTTTTCTATTGATTTAACGGGTTACCTAGTCTGCTCTAATGAAATTAGTAGTAGAGATTTACTAATGTATGCTTAGTTTCTATTCTTGGTACGATGTAAACACAACGATTGTGTCTCATTTGCTCATCGAAGGAGTCTAGACACTCAATTTTGACCTCAGATACTTCTTTACTCATGTCTGATTTGTCTGAGTTAAAATTCTTGGTGTTGTAGGGCAAATTTTATGAACTATATGAAGTAGATGCTGAAATTGGACATAAAGAGCTTGATTGGAAAATGACGATGAGTGGTGTTGGGAAATGCCGACAGGTAGTTTAAAAAGCACTACAACTTGAACCATTTTCTCCCAGTGTGTTTATAAATTCAATAGGTATCTAGTCAGTAAGGTAGAATATTTTGCTTTCTTTTGAAGCTGTTTCAGTAAATGCATCTTTTATGTTGCCTTGTGGCTCAGGTTGGTATTTCTGAGAGTGGAATTGATGATGCTGTTGAAAAGCTGCTGGCTCGTGGGTAAGTTACTTATATTCACACTCTGTTTGCTGTCATAGATATGTAGGCCACACAAGTTTTGATTGTGCTCTATTTTTTGTCAAATCCTTCATTTATCACATACACTAATGCATTACCATTATATTATTATTCACCATTTTTATATAAATATCTCAGATATAAAGTTGGGCGAGTAGAACAGCTGGAAACATCAGAACAAGCAAAGTCGAGAGGTGGCACTGCTGTAAGTTACTAAGATCTGTAAGCTTCTGCTAAAGCAAGTTCATTCTGGATTCAACAAACCATTTTAAAATGATTCGGATGCCCTTTCGCTTGCACTCATAGATCTCAAACCATCTGCTGCAACACTCCATTGAGTTTTCTCATCAACTTAATCTCAATTTTGCTAGATTTTACAAAAATTCTACAATAAACTGTTGGCATATTTGCTAATTTGTAGATAATGTGTCAGTAAGTATTTAATATTCTGTTTCTAAATTCGTGCAGGTAATTCAAAGGAAATTAGTAAATGTGCTTACTCCATCAACCTTGATTCATGGTAATATCGGGCCTCAAGCTGTTCATCTTCTTGCTCTAAAGGAGGTATATCATCTCAATTCGCCAGTGTTGATATACGCATTATATTTATAAGGGATGTGGGTAAATATAACTTGTTCACTTAAAGTACTATGTCAAGCTAAAATATGAATGAATTGGTATTACTGGCTAACATTGGCGTATGAAAACTGAGGAAATATTGAAATAAGCTCCAGGTAGGTGTTGTCCTAGAGTATAATGGAACGATTTTTTTTTTTTTCTCTGGCTAACAACATGAAATAATCAAAAGTTATATACAATGAATTGAACCTATCCTAGGACTATGGATGTTAGCATTCCTTCATGTCATCTTTTTTTAGATGCTGTTAAAGGCTGCAGATGCTTGAAAGCAATTATGTATGGTGTCATGGTGTGCGACTGAACAAGATGCTATAGTTACAAATTTCCATTCCGCAGATCGTGGGTGTGATTTTTGTCAAGATATACTAAACAGTGCCACTATTTTTGAACCGACTGTCCTGTCAAATGACAATCATGATTTATTTTCTACATTATTTACGTCCTCTACTATCTACTGATATGTTCAAATTTATCTCGTAGCAACTTATTTCACACAAGAAACATATTTCTTTGTACTGTGACAGAAGGTTCAGAGATGTATACTGATAGCCATTTCTCATTGGTTTTACCTTCCTGTACAGGGTATGCGTGGTCTTGATGATGGTACTACTGCATATGGATTCGCCTTTGTTGATTGTGCCGCCTTACAGTTCTGGGTAGGATCCGTCACTGATGATGCCTCCTGTGCAGCTTTAGGGGCTTTGTTGATGCAGGTATGCCGTTTGGCCTTTGCCACTATAGTCAAGTAATTGTAACGAGGCAATTAAAGTTTTACTAGAAAAGAACATGTTCATGTACTTTCAGTGTACAATTTTGTTTACATAAATGCCTTTGAAACATGATAAGTACAAGTCTATCACATTTACAAACATCTTTTTTCACTGGTCGCTGTCAGGTGTCACCTGCAGAAGTTATATTTGATAGTCAAGGTTAGTTTCCATTTGTTTTTCTATATTTACTTGATTATGTATGAAGCGGCGATAAGGTTTCTATCAAAGTTGGTCCCATGCTTATAATATAATGTGCGGTGTAGGATTGTCTAAAGAGGCTCAGAAAGCTCTTAACAAGTATTCACTGATTGGTAAGGATGATCTGATTGTCTTTAATTGGTATATATATGCAAAGTAATTTCTTTGTTTGAAATATTGTTGCAACTTTCAAATGGTTTCTCATGCTGAGGTCACAATTGATTTTGGCTTTTTAATGAGCAAGGAAGCTAGGTTTAAGTAGAGGTGGCAATTTTATCCATTTACTTATGATATAAGTTAATACGGGATATGTTCTATCTCTACCAGACCAACACGGCCAATTAATTTTTTTTAGCTTAACGGGGAAACACGTCAATGAGACGAAAGTAACCCAAGATTAGAATTTAGTGATCTAATAGTTTGACAAAAAAAAATAATTTTTTTTAACATGGTCACAATTCGTCTTGCAGGTTCTGTTGCCACACAAATGACTCCAACACAGCCTGCCACTGATTTTGTTGATTCTTCTGAAGTTTGTAGCTTCATTAAAATGAAAGGGTACTTTAAAGGCTCATCAAATGTGTGGGATCGTGCACTTGATGGGGTGGTGCACCAGGAGATTGCTGTTTGTGCTCTTGGTGGACTTGCCAATCATTTATCCAGGCTAAAGGTGAGATGTTTCAAGGGTGGCAATGTTAACTCATTCTCTTATGAATGGGTTGAATTGGGTTATGCTTTATCTCTAACGGGTCAAGTGGGCAAAAAGTTAAGTTATTTTGTAATAAAATATAACGCCCAAGTTTTTCTTAATAAACGCAGGTAAAATATAGTTTCAGGCCAAACCGGTTTGTCTCAACTCATACAAAAGATCTCTTTTGACCAAATATTAAGTGTTAAGATCTTTGCTAAGATATGTGTCTTTATGCGTGCTGTACTAGACTCTATACTGACACAGTGATTCATAAATTCAACTTTGAGCAGTTAGATGATGCATTACGAAATGGAAGTATACTACCATATGAAGTCTACAGAGGATGCCTTAGGATGGATGGGCAGACAATGGCCAATCTTGAAATATTCAGTAATAGCGAAGATGGTGGAACATCAGGCAAGTGGATACTCTAATAAATTTTGGTAGAAATTTCAATCTACCTACTTACAGATGGGTCGATTTGGTTATGTTTTATCTCTAATGGGACAAACGGGTTGAGAGCAATATTACTGTTCAAACACATAAAAATCTCCTTAATCACTTTAACTTAAGTAAGGCTGTTTAAAAAAATTGTAAAGCTGTGTTTGTGGGCCGGTCTAAGCTATTCCAATTTGCACATTCAATCTGCCCCATTCCTACCCATACCCTGCCCCGGCGGGATTGGGTTTGTTGTTGTTGTTGTAATCTGCCCCATTCCCCACCCACACCCACACGCACACACAATTTTTACCACCTTGAATAATCCTACTATAACAATTTGTCCTAGTTGTAGGTCAAAAATCTTGTTTGGTAGAATCAGCTCTTGTTTAATTCATTCCAACTAATGTCATATTCCAGGAACGCTGTACAAATATCTCGATAACTGCATAACATTATCTGGTAAGCGGCTCTTAAGGAAATGGCTATGTCACCCACTGAAAGATATTGAGGAAATCAATCAGAGGCTTAATGTGGTTGAGGAACTGATGGGACATGTAGAGATAATGCAGCTAATTGCTAAACATCTTAAGAAACTCCCTGACTTAGAGAGGTTTCTCGGACAAATCAAGGCCACCTGTAACTCAACTGCCTTACTCTTATTGCCCTTGATTGGCAGCAAAATATTGAAGCAACGAGTAAGTTAGTATTTTTCATTTTTAAAACGAATGAAAAACTTCTTTTTGTACCACATGTTAAGAGACAAATAATAGCCTAAATTCACTTTTTTATAAGTAAATGGGTTGAAATGAGTATCTCGGTATCTGTAATGCATTATAATTACTCTAGTATTGCTAAGCTCGTAAGCATTATAAAAAATATATATCTATCAAATAACATCAAAACATGACAGTTTTCCTGGTTCTGCTCTTTTTTTGTTGATCAGAATGACAATCTGGTTATAATGGTGCAGGTGAAAGCATTTGGATTTCTTGTTAAAGGTCTACGAGTTGGAATGCATTTATTGATGGTCTTGCAGAAGGAAGATAATGTCTTCTCCTTGTTATCAAAACTATTCACTCTTCCAATGCTAAGTGGGAGTGATGGCCTCGATAAATTCCTTACCCAATTTGAGGCAGCTGTTGACAGTGATTTCCCAAATTATCAGGTATTCTCATCTTTTTCTTAGAGATCTCTTTTGCCCATTTGACCTATTAGAAATTTACCTGAAATTCTGAATTAATGCATATTCTGTGTTACCAGGCACATGAACTTAAGGATTCAGATGCTGAACTACTATCAATTCTTATCGAGTTATTTATGGAGAAAGCTAACGAGTGGTTTCAAGTTATCTTTGCTTTGAACTGTATAGACGTGCTTACATCTTTTGCTACCACTGCAAACTTTTCTTGCATGGCGATGTCGAGACCTGTTATAATTCCTCGGTCAACATCGGATTTTAGTCAAGGATCTAAGGGACCCTCACTTCACATGAAAGGATTATGTCATCCATATGCCCTTGGAGAGAGTGGAGGAACACCTGTTCCTAATGACTTATGTCTTGGAGACAATGAATTTGGATACAATCCCCGTACTTTGCTGTTGACTGGACCAAATATGGGTGGAAAGTCAACCATTCTCCGTGCTACCTGTTTAGCTGTTATTCTTGCTCAGGTAAGCTTTATTGTAAAGGTGGCAAAATGGACGGGATGGGTGTGGGTAATGGTCAAAACGGGTTGTGTTGACCCGAAACATCTTTTGTAGGTTTAATATTTCTTACGATAACGTGTGTCAATGAGAGTTACAAAAGTTATAATAACTATCTTTCTGAATACAATAATTTAGAAAGTTTTATACATAACCTGGATCAACCAATTTATAGATAAATGGGTTGAAACTTGAAAGTGCCAGATTTATTGTGTTTCATATCAATGTTTTGTCTCGTTGCAGCTGGGTTCTTATGTTCCTTGTGAAATGTGCGTTCTCTCACCCGTGGATACCATTTTCACACGTCTTGGTGCTACTGATCGTATAATGACTGGTGAAAGTAAGTTCTTTAAATATAGAATATTTGTGATTATCAACCAAAAGGAATGCCAACTGTGAATAGTTTTTAAACTGAATATGGGGATTGTTTATATGAAACGGGATAACCAGAATAACATAATCAGTTGTAGTAATTCAATAATAAAATGGTTTGAGTTGGGAGAGATATTTAAAACGGATAATTAATATTTACCCAAACATGCTTTAAAAACATTATATTCATAGATTTAAAAACATTGTATCCAATTTCATATCTCCCCTCCTTAAATTTGGAAATTTCATATTTACCCGAATATGCTTTAAAAACATTGTAGATTATGCATTCAATGGGTGTACTTAGGGTACATATGAAATTAATCATGAAAGTAGGGGGAGATATGAAATTCATCCTAATTAATATGTATCCGTAGATAATCAGTGCCAAAATGCAAAACCAAACACCCCCTTAGAGGTACCACTTATTCATTTGACACTTTTTTGACTTATATTTCATCTAATCGAGTTTACATAATTTTGCCTGCGTAAATAACCCGTGAGTACATCTGTGCTATATGTCTTTAGATCATGAAGTATAAATTCGATGAAGCAATAACTCTGTCTTGTTTACCCTCTCAAGGTACCTTTCTCATTGAGTGCACAGAAACAGCTTCAGTTTTGCAAAATGCTTCTCAAGACTCTCTTGTTATTCTTGATGAATTGGGCCGAGGAACAAGCACTTTTGATGGATATGCTATTGCTTATGCTGTGAGTTTACCACTCTCTAAAGTTAAAACTTATATTTAAAAGAGTTGATGATTTCTCAAATCATTCTACTCGTATTGTACATTACAAACCATACATGTTTATTCACCTTTTATGTCCTACAGGTATTTCGTCATCTTGTTGAGAAGGTCAACTGTAGATTGCTATTCGCTACACATTACCACCCACTCACAAAAGAGTTCGCCGCCCACCCCCACGTCACGTTACAACACATGGCCTGCGCTTTTAAATCCATGTCCAGTACCTCACAGTCAACCAACCAACAGTTAGTTTTCCTCTACCGTCTAACCAATGGTGCCTGTCCTGAAAGCTACGGTATGCAAGTGGCTTTAATGGCAGGTATCCCCCAAAAGGTTGTGGATGCCGCCACAAAGGCTGCAGAGGTTATGAAAACAAAGATAGGAGTCAGTTTCCGGTCAAGTGAACGGCGGTCTGAGTTTTCAACATTGCATGAGGAATGGCTGAAAAGTGTTTTAGCAATGTCGAGAGTTGATCATAACCTTGTAGGTGGTGATGAAGACGACGTGTTTGATGAACTGTTTTGTTTGTGGCATGAGCTTAAATGCTCAAACAAAAAGCTGATGTAAATTACTGAATTTAAGATGTTATTATGCTAAGTTTGAGGGCGAATACTCTTCAATGGTTAAAATTTAAATCTACCAATTATGTTAGATATGCAAGTAGTCCTTAGAACTGAAGCTTTTTTAGCTTCATATTTTGATCGTCCTATGGTAACTTAGGCCCAGAAAATGAAGTGAAACAAAAAAGGTTGTTTTCTCGAGTATCACTTATTAAGGAAAACAAAATGAAAATGACTAAAAAAAAGTGATTTGATTGATTTTGAATTAAAATGCTTCTTTCTTAAAATTAAGCTGAAATTGAGCTAAAAGTGTTTAGAGCAACAAAGATATTGCGTCTCTTGAGCAAATATTTTGAAAACTTATATGAAGTTTCGGTCAAAGAGCAAAAATTGTGCTTGTTTATATACTGTGGTGTGTAAAGTTACAAGTTGCTATTAGTATTATTTACTACACGTTCGGTTACATGGGGTAGTTAAATTTACCTACTCGTATGTAATTGAGGTGTGTAACTTATAAAAGTCCTCAACTTTTTATGACGCAATTTATGTAATTAGTTAATAATACTAGTTTTTCAAAGTAGACATTAAGAAGAGTATTATACAAGTCCTCGACTTTTTATGCCGCAATGTATTGTCATGTAATTAGTTAATAATACTAGTTTTTCAAAGTAGACATTAAGAAGAGTATTAGTTAATAATACTAGTTTTTCAAAGTAGACGGATAGTCCTCTTAAGAATGTAAAATCAACAAATATGATAAAAGAATCAATAAAAAGGGACCTGCTCATGCCATGTAATTAGTTAAACTAGTTTTTCAAAGTAGACGGATATTCTTCTTAAGAAGAGTTGTCAACGATGTAAAATCAACCAATGTGATAAAAGAATCAATCAAAAAGACCTGCTCATTCCAATTAGGAATTCGTTGGGCCCCTTAGGAACAGGCTTTTCAATTTATAATTTTGATTTATTTTCCCATTTAATAACCTATAATCAGATCTTTGTAACTAACTATTTGCAACTTGATAATTTAAAACAAAATTTTCAAATACTTAAATATTATTTACGGGATAAAAATGGTAAAATTTATAATCCTATTCGTGTAGTTTTTCAAAGTAGACGGATATTCCTATTAAGAAGTGTTGTCGGTTAACTTGAACATTGTTTTTACATATTAAATTTAGGTCAAGACACATAAAACTATCGATGTTTGTTCTGCGAAAATTTTCAGTAGTATAACTATAAGAAATAGAATATTGATTTATTATTTATACACAAAAAGTTTCCAAATAAAACACAAAAAATAAACTTATAAAACATAATCTCAAAATCAAATACGCAATAAGCCATCTATATAAACCGAGTCGTTACTCGGTAGTATCCCAAACTCCAAACTCTAAACTCAAACAGTCAAACTCACCGAACTAATCAAAAAGTCAAAAAGCAGCCTCACATCACTTCCGGAACTCACACGCACTTTAGCATCACCTCTCATGGTGGTGGCAGTCAGCCAGTCATGATCCCATACTTCAATCATACATCACCATACTTTTTTAGTGGCAACCATGATCCCATACCTCACCTAATTTTATTTTTTTATTTTTTATATTCATAAATTATATTAAACAATTTAATAAAAACATAATATTTCATTAATAATTTAAAAAAAATAGATAATATTAGTATCAGTCACTTCGAGTTGTCCATTGCAATCTGATTTTGTATTTGTTCCCATTATGGTGATCAATATATTTTCCCTTTCACCAAAAAAATACCAACAACGTATTACTAGTATAACTTAGAAAGGGGCCAAATGGTTCAAAAGTCGCTGAATGGTTAAAAAACAAAAGTCTCTAAAAATATCCGCAAATCATAAACATCTCTACAACTATCCATTACCTTCACCATCATCATTTCCATCATTCGTGCTCGATGAAGAAAACGCTTGCGCTAACTGATCAGTGAAACTCGGCTGACTTCTCAAGAATGCCATCATTTGAGTAACTTGCTGTTGTGTGGTCGCTAGTTCCTTTTCGAGTTTCTTAGCAGCTTCTTTAGCCTCCTTGGTTTCCTCCGCCTGTTTCTTAGCAGCTTCTTTGTCTACTTCCAAAAGCTGCAACACATTAGTTTAATGATTACAAACAAAAACAAGTACACTGAATTCTTGTGGATATGATAAAAGGATTGTACTTGACTTCAACCCGCGAATAAAAATTGCATACAAATGCTTATGTATGCAGCTAACTATTAGAATATGCCTTAAATTGGAAAGAAATCTGAAATCTCAAACCAGACAAGTCTCTTGATTAACTAACCTTAAGCTCCATGGAATACGTATTACCAATGTCTAAATAACATACGACTGACAAGACACCAATTTGCTTAATTGATGCACCTTCAATAACTCAGAACACATTAACTCATATAACATCAATGAATAACAACAGTTACGCATTTAGCCAACTATCAACTTACATAATAAATTACAATCACATGATACAAAATATGATAGCAAGCAGATTAAATAACCCTAAAAATATCCGCAAACCATAACATTCCTACAACTATCCATATAACCATAATCCCTAACACAATCCGCAACCACAACATAATCCACCCAAATATCTGCAAACACAACATAATCTGCAAAACACACATATAAACCATAAACCGCAACCTACTCTTCATCCACATCCCCATTACCTTCACCATCATCGTTTCCATCATTCGTGCTTGACGAAGAAAACGCTCGTGCAAACTGATCGGCGAAACCTGGATGACTGCTCAAGAATGCCATCATTTGACTAACTTGTTGTTGTGTGGTCGCAAGTTCCTTTTCGAGCTTCTTTAGCCGCCTTGGTTTCCTCCGCCTGTTTCTTCATTTTCTCATCAATTTCAGCTGACGAGTAGGATTGTTGACAAGATTGTGAGCCGAAGATCGAGGACTTGCCAACACCGGCTACCTTTCTACCAACGCCAGGTATATGCCCACGTTGTTTACCCTTGAGGACTTGAGCGAGTATTTCTCTGTCGGTCATTGCAATCCCCGAAGAGGTACTTGCTTCCTGTAATCTAATCATTTCATTCTGTGTAGTTCAAAAAAACAAGAAAATTAATCTATAAGCCGTGGCACATCATTATGTTTCATTTAAGTGCGTATGTTTGGAAATAAATTATACTTACGTATCTAGCCTCGGCTTCAGGTTCCTTCCAGACGCCGTCTTTTGTATGGCTATCATAGTAGGTCTGGATGAGGTCCGGATATACTCCCTCAGGGCTGCTCGTGAACTGTAAATATATATATAGTTAAACAAATTAATAACGACTTACCCACACCATATACAAAATGAAATATATATATATAAATATAAAATTATAAAGGGTCTTACGAGATTATGACGGGTTGCAGCTATAGAACAGGATCCCTGTAAGCTCGAAATTGTATTAGCCATCCTGTTTCTGCTATTGACCTCTGCTATGTGCACCCTCTTTGGGTCAATCCAGAAATCCACCTGCTTATTATAAAAAAAATGAATTATATATATTTACAAAATGAACTTTATATATATATATATATATATATATATATATATATATATATATATAATTATGAAGTGTCAATCCAGAAGTTAACCTGTCTATTCCAGTCCTCTGGCGTCACATTCTCCGGACATTGGTTTCTTATCTCCTCTGCTTTTGCAACCCCACCTTTTTTTGTAAAATATTTGACTTTGTGGTGGTACTTATTGCCACTGTATCGCCTGTTGAAATAATCTTCGATGCCATCCCGGATATCCTTTCCGTGTGGTCCGGCAAGGTGGCTGGCGATGTCAAAATGTTTCTGCAATTAAAAATATAATTAAAATAAATATACATAGTTTAATAAACAAACAGATTTAAATAAATAAAAACATTTAAATAATTTAAAAAATAAAAAACTGACACTTAGTCTGTCATGTACGTGTGCCTTGTCTGCTGCGGGAATGTCTCTCCACGATCGGTGATAGTAGGGAAATTCCCGAACTAACTCCCCGACATAGTTTGAGAACCATGACGCATGAGGGCCAACATGAATATAGGTTCCCTGGTCGTCGATATCGAAATCAATCTTCTGTGGACCATTCAGTGCCACGGCCTTCTTAAGATCTATGTTCATGGTTATTCCATGCACCTCCTTCTTGCCTTTGCCTCTGGAGCCTTTGGAACCTAAAAGTAACCAAATTCAAGTGATGACGACATAAAATAACAAGTTATCAGTTTCAAATGATCAAGTTCCCGTTTCTTAATGAAAAAACTTTGATCTTTTGATATTTTCAAATGCCAGTTCCGGTTTCTTATTTTTAGCCAGTAAATCATAAGAAAACTTCTCTTTTTCTATTGTCAAATGACAGTTCTGGTTTCTTATTTTCAGCTGCTGAATCAAGAGAAAACGTCACTCTTTTGCTAATTTCAGAGGCCAGTCCGTCTTTCTTACCTTCAGCCGAAAAATCATGAGAAAATTTTACTCTTTTACTATTGTCTATAGAAGAATGAGTCGTAGCAGACCCAAAGTTAAAACCATCCTCTTGAACTCGCTTCAAACGTGGAACCAATGGCCGTGCACCTGGAGTTTCTGGCCCTGTAATATCACCTTCACTGTCTACGAGCAAAGGATGTCTTTTGTCCCCTTCACCAGCAGTTTCGTCTAAATCAATCACATCAGTTTCGTCTAAATCAATCACATCTTTCATTCTTGGAAAACCAGATAGCAAGCTCTCCTTATCTCTTCCATTTGAAAAATTATTATTATTAGAAGTCGAGTGAATGTTATCATGTCTACCATCTAACGAATTCCTGCAGACCATGAGCAAACATCATCAGACTTAAATCCCTCAAGTGTCAAAATTTGTAAATCATGAACTAATAAATGACAAACATATTTTCACCAATAGATTACAACATTAACTTATAAGACCTCTATTGGATCACTTTGCCTACTTCCAAAAGCTGCAACACCGTAGTTTAATGATTACTACAAAATGTTGCTTACATTGATCGACAAAAACTTCTAAACTTCCGACAAACAAAAAGAAAGCTAGTATTTCTAGCAAATAGTAACAAGCTTGAGATTAACTAGCTAGATGGTTTTGGCCACAAACAAAAACAAGTACACGGTATTGCTGTGGATAGGATAAAAGGATTGTACTTGACTTCAACCCGCGAATAAAAATTGCACACAAATGCTAATGTATGCAGCTAACTATTAGAATACGCCTTAAATTGGAAAGAAATCTGAAATCTCAAACCAGACAAGTCTCTTGATTAATTTAACTTAAGCTCCGTGGAATACTTATTACCAGTATCTAAAAAACAAACAGTTAACAAGATACCAATTTGCTCAATTCATGCACCTTCAATAACTAGGAACACTCTTTTATTACCTAGACAAGACGCAATCTGGAAAAAGCACAAGTATTTCTAAATTTTTGACGGAAACGAATAAAGCTGGATTTCCTAGCATATGTAGACTATCTTTGTAACAATTTAACCACCAATAGAAAAATCAACATAATAACTCGCTAAATGTTTATACTCAAAAACGCGGATGCTGACCTTATACTCCAAATTAACTCAATGGTCCACAATAAACTGACTAGTAAAATTATACCCAAAACTAGGCATCTCGACAATTAACTATAATAAATAAGAACAGTTTATACATAAGATGTTCACCTTAAATTGCTAGCATATCATAAACAAGTAATTAAACCCAACTACATGATAAAACAATTTGATATAAAGCCAATTAGCTTAAATCAAACACGGTATAATAATATCTATCACACGGCTTCTTAACAATGCTGTCACGTTTCATAAAGTTATGCTTAATACTCAAAAACATCAAATGACTGTTTCCAGGGAGTATCTATGACCAATATGAAACTAACATGATATTAATGTGCTTACTTCATGTACCTAGAAAAGCTGGTTTACTCATTAACTCAAAACGTTACTTAGATCAATCAACAATAAGCAGCTTGGAACATCAATACGCAAACACAACTGATACGCAAATGCTATGCATTCACCTAACTATCAAACTACACCTTAAACTGGAAATAAATCATAAAAATTGATTTATTACCATTACCAAACATCATAAAGTTTAAACTTAAAACCACACAAGCCTCCATAAATCAATAATTTCCTCAAGGGAAGTATCTAACTATCTATTACCAGTAGATAAAAATATAGAACTAACACGACAAAGTATAAAAATATCTATCACACGGCTTAATACTCAAAAACATCAAATAGCTGTTTCCAGGTAGTATCAATTACCAATAGGTAACAATATGAAACTAACACGATACTGATGTGCTCACTTCATGTACCTACAAAAGCTCGTTTACTCATTAACTCAAAACGTTACATCAATCAACAATAAGCATTTACACTTGTATAGCTATGTTACCAAACAATTGACAATACAACAATCAAGCTACGTACACTAACAGCTTGCACCTACCTACCTACTTGCCGCTAGTTTTGCCAAACATATCCAAAACGCTAACATTTGTTTTACGGTCACTTTACACTTTGTAATTACAGTTACAAGCTACATTGCCAAACACTTTTATAAACGCGTACAAGTAACTGTCTAACTAGAGCTCAAAATTAAAAAATAAAAGGAAAAGAAAAATCAAATAACAAGCAAATTAGCTTAAGAAAATCTTATATACCTATCAGTAGGCTTCTGAAGAACAGTATTATTAGGTCTCGTAAACTTATGCTTAATACTATTAAACATCGAAACACTGCTTTCCTTCGCTTCGGCCGCGAAAAACGATCTCTGCTCTTTCTCAGGTGGAGTATCAGTTCCAGTGACACCATCGGGAGTTGGATAGCCACGTGGCGAGTTTGGATCGGATGGTGGTTTATCGGTTGACGGTGGTTTGTGAAAGAATGAGAGTATTGATTGTTGGCGCTTCATTTTTTGTGAGATGGTTATTTTGGGGGAAAACCTCAAGTTTATACAATTCTTCCGAACTCAAATGGTAGGCCCAATAATTTTATGAGCATCAAAATTGAGCCGAAAGCATAGTATTAACTCTAAGACGGACAATTCATATGTAGTATGCTATATAAGCTTAGAAGACTTTCCCTCATTTACCTATGTGGGACAAAATGTTCCAATGGTTTCAAAATTATTTGAAGTATCTTCTGCAACATTTTCTGTTGTGTATTAGTTGTTCCTTATTAACGTTATTCTCATCCATTAATTTCTTAACTTTTGATCCTTCTTGCCAATTACCAGATGTTGCGTATACATTCGATAACAATACATAACCAGCTTAATCTTGCGGCATTAGTCACCTAAGTTCGTCATCTGCGATTATAACTTTGCTAACCAATTAGTTGTTCCTTTTTTTACAAAATTACCATCGAATTATGATCCCGTTTAGCGTATGTATATCATCAAATACCCTTATTACGTTAAACTAAGGACTTATAGATGACTCGGTGCATGAGGGTTTGCAAGGGTGTCTAGTGTACAATAGTTGAGTGAGTCGGTTGTTCTTTATAATGTAAGGTGGTCTAAGACTTTGCAATGAGATGTGTTATCATTTGTTATTTGAAGATTAGTTAAATCTGAGTCTTTTTTTTTTAACATAAACAGGGTTTGATATTTCAGTGAGCTCCTTTTTTAGATGTTTAAGGTTTGCATTTAGACCAATGGGGGTTACTTTCTAGTTATTGTAATTTATTCATTACTCCAAACTCGAGAATTGGTTTTTAACTTTGGGATTTTGTACACTCAATTTTGGGGTTATGTGATAATTCAAACTGTATCACGTTTTCTGGTTTTGGTGGGGAAGTGACAACATGATGGCGATAGGATTGATTTGGATGGACGAAAGATGATCTTTCATTTGAAAGATACACGAATGTTAAAACATACACAACAGAATTGGCCTATAGTAAAAAAAAAAAAAAAAAAAAAAAAAAAAAAAAAAATCGCAAAAAGTATAAAAACATCAACAAAAGTTAGAATAATATGTCACTACATTTTTTTGGGTGTTTTTCCTACACTTTTTAAAGTGTGGTTTAACGTGAAGTAGGTAAAAATCTAATTAGAATGGGAAAAAAGGGATGCCCTATATTAACGGGGTCTACCCCCCTAGACTGCATGTGGGCAGTCCTTGTCCCCTAATTTTTGTCCCCCTTTATTTCAGTACAACACAGTTTTTTGTCAGTTTCTGTTCCGTATTTATGACAGTTTTAAGTGTTTGATTTATTAAACTTTATATTTTCTATTCTGCACTTTGAGGTTTATAGCTTTTTGATAGAAACAAAATTATAAAAATAAAAAAATAAAAAAAATTAAAAAAATGAGGGGGGGGGGGGGTTAATATAAAAAAACCATCCCCGTCCTTATAACCCATCCTAAAAAAAATGTAAGGGTACTTTTTTTCCCTTTGATGATACGTATTTTCACAAAAGTGTCATAAATCTTAAAATTTTGACTTTTTCACACACTTTTTTGAAAATGTCACTAAAAAGTTAAGTTCAATGACAATTTTTTTTTTTTTTTTAAATTATAAGTCAATTTTTCTGTAATGATACTTTTATCTACCGCAGTTGTTATGAGTATCAAAAGTAAAAAGTTACTATCAACTTCATAATAGATTGTCAAAAGGTAGTCTATATATAAATTAAACCCTACACATAATCCCGACTTTTTTAAGGTGTCAATTGCGTCTTGATCACTTCAAGGCACACACACACAAGAAGAAGAAGAAAAAAAAAAAAAAAAAAAAAAAAAAAAAAAAAAAAAAACTCTAGTACTTAAGAGAATACAAACTTTAAAAACACAAAGCATTAAAAAAATTATATTCTTGATTATTCATTGTCTTTGCACCCATCGATGTGGGATAGTATCATTTTTTTTTTCTTCTTCATAGTTCTTGCAAAATGTTTCTTGAATATTTTCCTGTTTAGTAACTCGTTTTGTATTTCTGGCAAATATGCATGTTAAACATTTTGTTGAATCTCTACTTACTTCTATAACAACGTTGTATTACTTATCATATTAAACTACAAATTTTGTTCAAGCTAGGCTACACATATTAGAGGCAACCTCTTCTTTTTGCAGAGCTTCGTCTACATATGACAAATTTATTGTGGGTTAATACTGGTATTTTCATTTATTTATTTATTTATTATTATTATTATTTTTATTTTTTTTTACTTTATTTTTTTTTACCATTGGAACATTAGTCCAATAGGTGGAGCTCTCGTGCTTGAGTCAATAGACCCGGGTTCGAGTCCCATCTTTGGCATTTGCTTAAGATAGATATCCGCCTCCGCAAAACATATGGGCACACTCGAGAGACTTTGTGGAATAAGAGATCGGAGGTCGAGTCTCGGCTCGTCTCACTACATGTGGTGCTCCTCTCGGCCAGTCTGCACCTATTTGTGGAATATTGATAATTTTTATAAAAGAAAAGTAACAAGTCTTTTTTACAAAAAGCTCATATAATGTTTCCAAACTCATACCCAATACCCAATAAATTCGTTATATTTAGCGATATATGTCGTGTTTGAAAGCATAGTATTAACTTGAGGACAAAAGATCCATATTTACTGCGGTATATATTCTTAATAGTTTTTCCCTCGTTTTTCTATGTGGGACAAAATACTCAAATCGTTTTAGTAATAATGGTCCTTGGCTAGTTCCTGATGACAACGCTACTGAAATTTGACGAACTCGGGATGTATATATAGATGGCTATATGGAGAGTTTGCAGAGGTGTTTAGTGCATAAAAACTGAGTCAAGTTGTAATGTATCTTTAGACCCCAATTTTCTATAATCTTTCTACCGCAACAGGTAAAAGGCTTCGCAATAAAGTTGAGTATACTAAAAAAATTTTCTGTGCTATACATATTAGAGGGCAACCTCTTAAATTTGCATACATGCAGCCGATCTTTCAATTAATATTTGAGGTTTGTAGTCAAATAAAATTGTCTTTGCAAATCTTGATCTACTACAACAACAACAACATACCCAATTCCGTCGGGGTGGGATATAAGGGAGTCAGCTAGTTGACAGAACTTACCTCAACCCCAAGATAAACCTGAAAGTAGGAAGACCGTTTCCAAGAGCACCTCCGACAAGTGCAAGAATTATTAGTGTCCATGTGAGTATGTGACGATGCTAGAATTATTTGTCTTAATCTCCGTAAAAGAAAATTAAAGCTTGGAGTTTTTGTAAAAAAACTTGAGAGATAAACCCAAAAGTAGGAAGACCATTTCCAAGAGCACCTCCGGCAAGTGCAAGAATTATTAGTCTTAATCTTTGTAAAAGAAAAGTAAAGCTTGAAATTTTTGTAAAAAACTTGAGAGTTCATATAATTTTTTTGAACCCTTGATGATGATAGGTGTGTGTAATAAAACACACCCACACCTATCATCTACAAAAGCCCCAAAGCATAATATTAACTTCAAGTCACACACTCTCAATGCACTATGGTATATAAGCTTAGAAAATTTTCTCTCATTTACCTATGCGGGACAAAAGGTTCAAATGGTTTCATCATAAAATAGTACCTGTTTCACTTATCAAATACGCTGATACTCCTATCATATACGTACAACAAATCATCATTCCGAACATTAAGTAACTAGTCCTACTATACTTTAGATAAAAAAAATTTGGTTGATAAAGGATATCGTAAATACAAACACATATTCTACTATGTTAGATTAGTGACTCATTTGGAAAGCCAGCTTGCGACATCATCACCTTAAAGCCTATTGTGCCACAATAGGCTATGTGGAAACCTTTTTCCAGACCTCTTTTATAGGTTTAATAGTTAAGTAGTTTGAAAACGAAATGCCTAGCGCGAGTTTAATCCCCGTTAAGCATGTAATGTATTGTTTCCAAGGATTCCCTTAGCACTTTCGAGGTTCTCAGAAGTGTATTTAAACTTTATGCAACCATAGAAAAATAAGTTACAAATAGTCAGTATGCAACTTTAGTTGGAGTTGATATTTGTTGTCTATATGGTATTGCAATTAGAGACAAAAGAATAATAAAATGACAAAGCATAGAAAACGATACCTTACGTTTAATTATTGAGACTCAAAAACATGAACAAGGAAAATGTTGAGGCATGTAATGCTCACACTTTTCTTAAGACAGATTCGTCCTCTCCACGGTGCTTGAGAATCGTGAACGTCTATCTCCCAGAATGCAACAAAACGGATAACTCCGTTAGCACAGAAGGGTTATCAAGGCGAACAAAAACCGTGCCTTCCCTCTATTACAAAATGGATACACAAGAAATAATGAATAGTAACTCAAATGGAGAGGAGTGATGAGTTGTGTATTTTTCGATGTATTTTGATAAATGAGAAAAGCTCTCATTTATAGGTAAAAGGAGATGTGGAAAATAAACGGTCACAATTAAATTTACTAATGGCTCATGAACACACACTTAATTCGGTCATTACAATTGACCAAACGTTAACATTGTTCTTAAATCCCATAAGTATACATGATGACCATCAATTGTCATTCAATTTTAAAAATTTGACCACAATTTTTCGAACAATATTCACATTTACAAAGTCGATGAATATCACGTGGTGTCCATGATGTTCCTTCTAATCAGTTGCTTAAGCAAACAAAGAATAAAAATATGAATCATTGTCTTTTCATAACAATGTCATACCGTCAGAAAATGCATGAAAAGTTAAGACTACGACGCTAAGTTACAACGAATATAGATAGAAGCATTCCATGCTGAAGTGGCATAGTCATACACTGCACTAGTGTTTGCTCGTCATCTATGTGGGACAAAACAAAAACACATATTCCATCTTCTAAGTTTTTGTTGCAAACGCTTCAATTCTCATTCATATTAGCTTCATTTTGAACATATATTCGCTCATTAAAAGCTAAGATTTGAAGTAATTAAAGGATGTGAAGTATCCTATGCAACATGTTATGCTTTTCATTGTGATCCAACTGTAAGCGGCTTCTTTGTTGACGTTCCTCTCATCCATTAACTTCCTATAACTTTTGATATTTCTTGCCAATTACAAAGATGTTGAAAGTAGAGTTTATTTGATGTTTGAACAATGATGATACGAATGCTGGTCTACTATACAGGCTTGGCCCAATATATATAATGCTATGTAAAATATTTTAACATAAAAAAAAAAAAAAAAAAAAAAAAGCCTTAAATAATGATTGTACGCTTTGTAAAAATGGTAACAAAACTACTAACACAACCGATTAATCACCCAACCAACCACCCCTTGGTGATCTTTTCTTTTATTATAACTATAAACACTGAAGACTTGTCCCCAAACGGATGCAAGCCAATACAATACAAGAAAGAAATATAAGATTGTCCTCCTAATGAGTGCAATCTTGATACAATGAACTCACACACTATCACCAAACTAAACCAAACCTAAACAACCTGTAGATCAAGATGATCTACAAAACTATCAATGAAAGAAACCCAGAAACTATAACAATACAACTTTGAGAGAGACGTTTGACTGCGTGTTTTGATTGTGAGAGATAAAGCTCGATTATGAAACCCTAGCTCCGGATAAGAGCTTATATACACACATATTACACTTAGCACCCTACACAAACACAAACAATACAAACACAACTCAAAGTAATATTAGTTATAAAAATGTTACCAAACAACCCCTGAAGTTTCATAAGTTTGAAAGAGTATTCATTTCAACACCCCCCCCCCCCCCCCCCCCTCAAACTGATGAAGTAAACAGATTTACCATACCAAGTTTTTTAACTAAAAAACTATGTTGCACAGAGCCAAGAGCTTTAGTCAAAATATCAGCAGTCTGTTCTTTTGACTCAATATTCATAGTTTTAATAAGCCCAGATGCAACTTTTTCTTTAACCAAATGCATATCTATATCAAAATGTTTGGTTTTTTCATGCATAACAGGATTAGCTGCAATTTGAATAGCAGACCTATTATCACAAAACAATTCAACGGGTATTAATCCAGTTTCACCCAAATCAGTTAAAACTTTCAAAATCCACGTGATTTCACAAGTAGCAGAAGCCATGCATCTGTACTCAGCCTCAGCAGATGACTTGGACAGAGTAGCTGGTTTTTTACTCTTCCAAGACACCAAATTATTATTAACAAACACACAATATCCAGAAACAGACTTTCTAGTAATAGGACATTTAGCCCAATCAGAATCAGAGAAAGCAGTCACTTTAAACCCATTCTGAACCTTGTTAAACCCAATACCATAACCAGGAGCAAGTTTCAAATATCTAAGAACTCTTAAACCAATATCATAATGAGATTGCAAAGGAGCATGCATATGTTGGCTAAGACAATGAACAACATAAGAAATATCTGGTCTAGTCAAAGTAAGGTAAATCAATTTACCAACTAACTTCTGATAAGCAACAATATTTTTAAGATACTTATCATTATCAGTTTCTTTATGAGCTAGAACAATATTCTCAGGTAATGGTGTAGAAACAGGCCTACATGCAAGTAAACCAAACTCATGTAATAGCTCAATGCAATACTTCCTTTGATTTAAACAAAGACCAGTTTTAGTTTTTAAGACTTCAATTCCAAGAAAGTATTTTAACTCTCCTAAATCTTTAATCTTAAACTTATTCTTCAAAAAAACTTTAAACTGATCAAGTTCCTTTTCACAATTACCAGTGATAACAAGATCATCAACATAAACAAGTAAAAACAACACAGTATCATTCCTTTTTTTAATGAACAAAGAATGATCATTCTTAGATTGCTCAAACCCAGCTTCAAACAAGGCTTCAGACAATTTTTGGTTCCATTGTCTAGGAGCCTGTTTAAGACCATAAAGAGATTTTTTCAACTTACAAACTCTGTTATCACCTTCTTCAAGGTAACCTGGAGGAGGAATCATATACACTTCCTCCTTAAGGTCCCCATACAAGAAGGCATTATTAACATCCATTTGAAAAAATTTCCAATCCTTTTGAACTATAAGACTTATCAAGCATCTTACAGTCCCCATTTTGACAACAGGACTAAAGGTTTCCTCATAATCTATTCCTTCTTTTTGACTATAACCTTTTGCCACAACTCTAGCTTTATACCTTTCTATTTCACCAGTTGACTTATACTTAATTTTCCAGACCCATTTACTACCAATAGCATTTCTACCAATAGGTAACTCAACAACCTCCCAAGTATCATTTTCAAGTAAAGCATACATTTCTTCATTCATAGCACCTTTCCAATAAACACTTTTACTAGCTTCCTTATAGGAAGAAGGTTTAGCAGTTTTATTTAAATTTGACACAAAACAGCAATTTTCAGCACTTAACAAACAATGATTAGCATACTTATTAAGACCATATCTAACCTTAGAATCAAGCACATAGTCATTTAACTTAGCAGGCAACTTAGAAGGTCTACTAGACCTTCTATGACTTCCTTCTCCAACCTCATTTTCAGAAACATTTTGAAAAATAGGAACCTCTAAATCTGGATCAGAATTTCCCTCAGAATAATAACTATCATCTAAAGGAGTTGCAGAAGTGACATCATGTCGAGGTGGCTGATTACTATTACTAGGTATTGGATATTGTATCTGTTCAAGATTATCTAGATCCAAAGAATCAGCCTCATATGGTTGATGTATTCTACCTTCTCTACCAACAGATGTATTTCCTTCATTAAGATCATCATTGGGAGAGGGACCAGGAGTTTCAGGTGAAGTTTTAGACTCACTATCAATAGACTCAAAAAAGTTTAATGTTGTTACTTCTTTTTCAGACTCAGTTTCAGACTCAGAAGGTAAATTTTGACTCGTTTTAAAAGGAAAAACTGTTTCATAAAACTTAACATCTCTAGAATATAGAATAGACCTGTTTTCAAGACTTAACAACTTATATGCCTTTTTTCCACTGGCATACCCAATCAAGACACACTTTTCAGACTTAGAAGAAAACTTATCAGACCCTTTTAAAATGACTGCAAAACACAAACACCCAAAACTCCTTAAGTGGGACAAATTTGGTTCTTTATTATAGACCAATGAAAAATGTGACTTACCATTTAAAACAGAGGAAGGAAGCCTGTTAATCAAATAAGTAGCAGTTAACACACATTCAGACCAAAAAACAAGAGGTATCCCTCCCTGAAACATAAGACTTCTAGCAACATTCAAAAGATGTCTATGTTTTCTTTCTGCTATACCATTCTGCTGTGGTGTATATGCACAAGTTGTTTGATGTATGATTCCCATAGCATTAATAAAATCAGACATCTTATTATTTACAAATTCAGTACCATTGTCAGACCTTATGATCTTAATTTTTTTCTCAAACTGAGTTAAAACAAGATTGTAAAACTTAACAAACATTCCAAAAACTTCATCTTTGGTTTTTAACATATACACCCACACAGATTTGCTATAGTCATCAACAATGGTCAAAAAATACCTAAAACCCTCCCTGCTAATCACTTTATAAGACCCCCACACATCAAGATGTATAAGTTGCCCAAAAACAGTGGATTTATTTTCACTTAAGGGAAAAGAGTCTATAGTTTGTTTAGCCTTATGGCAAACTTCACAAGGTCCTTCATGATTAACATTAGTCAGATTTAAAGAACCCTTTAATAATTTCAAAACCTGATTAGCAGGATGACCCAATCTGTTATGCCAGACCTCTTTAGACACATGATATACACAAAACTCACTCTGATTAGTCATAGCAAGACAAGAAGACTCCTTATCAAATATGTACAACCCACCAAACTCACTACCAGTCCACAGAACACTCTGCTTTTTCAAATCCTGAATATAACATGTAGTTTCATCAAAACCAACAGTAAGTTTACTATCCTTAATCATTTTATGAACATATAATAGACTCACAGAATACTCAGGAACAACAAGCACATCAAACAAAACCACATTATTATTCAATCTTAAGTTTCCAACATGTGTTATTTTAGCCAAAGTACCATTAGGGTGTCCAACTGTAAGTTTTAAATCAGATATATCAACAACACCAAACATCTTTTCTGTACTATTGGTCATATGTTGATTAGCACCTGAGTCAATTATCCATCCTAGATGATAACTGACTCCATTTAATTTGACTTTAGCACAAAAGAACTTGTAAAAATGTTGATTAAAGAAAACATTACAGTTAAAGAAAGAACATGAGGCACTACCTGCCATGGTAGCATTAGCAGAAGTACAAGTCTTATCATTCAAAAGATTCATCAACTTCATAACATGTTCATTAGTGAAAGAAACAGTGCCACTATTCTTCCCATCACCATTAATCCCAATAACACTTTTAGCCTCAACATTATTATTCTTGTTATTCTTAAAACCAGATACAGGCTTCAAGTTAGGATTCTTTTTAAAACCAGAAGGATAACCAACAATTTCAAAACACCTCTCAATAGTATGTCCTTTTAACCCACAATGTTTGCATAACAAACTATCATAATTTCCTCTATTATTAGAATTATTACCAGACCAGTTGTTAGAATTTCTTCTATTATTACTATTATTCACATTTGGTCTGGACACAAAAGCAGAAACCTGAGGCTTTTCAGACTTCACAGAAGTGGTAGGAATCCCTCTATGGGATTCTTCCCTAGAAATGATGACAAAAGCATCCTTAACCTTAGGAAGAACCTCCGTAGTCAGAATGCTACTCCTAATAGGCTGATAAATGTCATCAAGGCCCATCAAGAATTGCATCAGTTTCAACAATTTTCCATGATCATTTAATTCAATTCTAGCCTCACAAACACAATCAGACACCTTAGTAAGAATATCAAACTCTCTCCACAGAGAACTCAACTTATGATAATATTCAGAAACAGGTAATCCACCTTGTTTAAATGTATTAATCTTTTGTAACAGATTGAAAACAACAGACCCATAAATTCTATCATATGTATCCTTTAATTCTTTCCAAACACTAGCAGCGTTATCAGAAAACACATGACCAAGATATACATCTTGGGATAAAGAACTAAGAATCCAATTAAGAACAACAGCATTACACCTGTCCCACTGGGCTTCCAGTAAAAGACTAGCAGCATAACTAGTTCTAACACAACTACCATCAAGAAAACCCATCTTGTTTTTAATCTGCATATCAAGTTTAATAGCACTAGACCACACCCTATAATTCTCAACACCAGACAGTTTAATACTCACAATAGAAGCACAGTTAGAATCATTAGGATGTAGATGCAGAGGATTACTCTGATCCAAACTACTAATCATAATAGCCATAATGAAACACTAATCAAACAAAAGACAAACAAAACCAAATAAGCAGAAAACAAACAGTTACAACTAACAGATAAAACACAGACTAATAAACCAAGAAACCACCAAACCACAACTTCCAAGACTGCCCAAATCCTATCCTCCTTCGACCTAGACACAATAAACCAAACAATAAAACTAATGCTACACAACTCACACCCAAGAGTAACCAAATGCCCAGCAGAGCAGACTGGGACAGACCAGAGCAGGCTTCCGTACCAATCAATGTTGGCAGGTCAAGATGTTTGTCTGTCCCTTTGCACCCACTCTTACTAAAACACAGGTCTCTTAAAGAAAAAGAACACTTACAGTGATTATAGCAAAACTAGCAGCGGAATAACAAGCAATTAACTCTAGATTCACTTAGTCTAGAGTAATTGCCACCAAGAACCAACCCAATCGAACCACAGATCCTCCAGAAACAGAAACCCCCAATAATCCAATTAGGGTTTCAACAAGAAACCACCACAATTGCAATAAATTGCAATCAATTACTACCAAACTGATCAAGAACCAAAACCCCCAAAATCTAGGGTTTCAAGAAAAAACCCTAAACCTTCAATTGATACTATCAACTTACAATAAAACCCAGATCTAGCAAGACTCAACACCAAGACCGTTGAATTCACTAAACCCTACCCAAGAATCAATCAATCAAAGCCTAAAGCTCTGATACCATGTAAAAATGGTAACAAAACTACTAACACAACCGATTAATCACTCAACCAACCACCCCTTGGTGATCTTTTCTTTTATTATAACTATAAACACTGAAGACTTGTCCCCAAACGGATGCAAGCCAATACAATACAAGAAAGAAATATAAGATTGTCCTCCTAATGAGTGCAATCTTGATACAATGAACTCACGCACTATCACCAAACTAAACCAAACCTAAACAACCTATAGATCAAGATGATCTACAAAACTATCAATGAAAGAAACCCAGAAACTATAACAATACAACTTTGAGAGAGACGTTTAACTGCGTGTTTTGATTGTGAGAGATAAAGCTCGATTATGAAACCTAGCTCCGGATAAGAGCTTATATACACATATATTACACTTAGCACCCTGCACAAACACAAACAATACAAACACAACTCAAAGTAATATTAGTTATAAAAATGTTACCAAAGAACCCTTGAAGTTTCATAAGTTTGAAAGAGTATTCATTTCAACACGCTTAGATAAAAAAGATTCAACCTTTTTACGATTGTTGTTAAGAAAAAAAGGTTAAAAGCAAAACGTGAAAGTCGAGCAGACAAAATGACCTAGCTAGATGAAAGCTTTGCACTTATTCATAAGTCATGGGATGCGACCAATTTATGACTCATGCTAGACCGACCTTCTTGATTATTCGTTGACCAGGTTTGGTCAAAAACATTTTCCTTTTTTAATTTTCCTTTCTTGTTAATTAATCTTTTTGATTACTTCTAAAACATTTGCAAAATGTTTACTAATTCTATATCAACGCTTTTTAATATATTTATTTTTTACTCAGAATATATGTTTCTTCCTCCAACCTCAAGATTATCATAATGTTCCTCATGACTTTTAACGTTTTTTTTACATGGGTTCTGACTCGACATTGCGAGCCGACTAATCCCAGAGCAACTACCCTTTTGGATTGCCCGGAGTCATCGTAGGTGAACCTCTGTGGCCACATTGGGATTAATTTTCTCCCTAAAGTTTGCACCTGGGACCTCCAGGGACTTTAACCACATAGGAGACCAAATTAAAAAGAAAAAAAGAAAAAAAAGACTTTTAACGTTTTTAAGATGTTATGTTGACCCAATAACCCGATAACCAAATCAGAAATTAGTTGGAGCCCTAACTTGACCCTATTATGTGATAGCTTTTTCAAATACTATTGGAGGTTAAACGTTTGATCATTGATTCATATAATGTTATATAATTTATCTTAATTTTCATCTAAACATATGACTAAATACTCTCTCTTTAGGAGTGAGGAGGCTAAGTTTATTGTTTTTGTTATCGTGGATTATTATTCTTATTCTTAATCCTTATAAAAGATTAAAAGATAAATAAAATTAGAAAGTCTTTGTTACAAAAAATTGGTTTGATATCTTAAAGATTTAAATAAAAGGGATATCGTCATTGCTTCTTACGTCTTACTAATAGAGTGACAAAAGTTACAATGAACTCAATGCTTGTACCCTGCAAGTATTTTATGACTATGTCAACAATTTATCACTAGTGTTCAATTTTAGAGCTTTTTCCGTATATAGATCTTCCCATTGAATGAGTAACTCGTTTTGTATTTCTGGAAATATGCATGTTAATTAAACATTAGGTGAATCTCTAATTATTAATGTACAATGTTGTATAGCTTATCATAATTATCATGTAAACATGTAAGTTGAGTAAACTACAAATTTTGTTCTAGGCTATATATATTAGAGGCAACCTCTTATTTTTGCAGAGTTTCATCTACATATGACAAAATGCTCACCACTTAGAAGTGAGGATTAATATTCGTGATTTTTATAAAAGAAAATTAAAGCTTTAAGTAAAATTAAAGCTTTAAGTCTATTTTACAAAAACTCTAAAGCTCATATTAGTTTTCCAAACTCACAAATAGAACCCAACGAGTGGGGTAACCCGCGCGTTGCCGCGGGAGCGCTTTGTCGATAGTGTTGTCCAAAAATCGTTGCCACCACTTATCACCTATGAGTATGGGAAGTCTACAGGAAAGTGGAAGCTCTAGTGACTTTGCCGTAACATAAAGCCTCAAACAATGTGTAAGTAAACCTGTGATTTGATATATTTACATGTAGCAGGTAAAATGAGTAGAAATGTAGTGTATCAGGTAAACAAAAAACAATACTAAGCACTCCAAAGTTACAAACAATGTGTTGTATTTTTACAATACCTCAAAGTCATCTTCACTTTCGGGTACAATGTTTTTTATACTGGTTAGCTCTTTTTCAACCACCCTCATTCGCTTTTCTTTAAGTGCAAGGGCTTCTCTTACAACATGAAGTTCATCACTTAATTTAACCTACATTGAATTTATAAATGGTTCAATATAGTTCCATATACCTTTCTAGTGGACACAAAAAGCATATTTAAGGTGTTGTTTCATTCTTTTTCAACAGTTATTAAAAAAGTTGGGTGCCAATTTTTTTAATCAGTTTCCAGTTTAAGTATACAAATTCTGAACTTATACGCAGTATTAGATTAATGAACTTTAACTACTGGGGGTAAATGTATTTCTGCACATGATTTAATTGTATTTTTTGTGGGTAAAAGTTCAAATCAAAAAAAGAATCATACCATGAATGGCTTCAAAACAGCAAAATAACTATGTAGGACAATGTCGTTTTCCCCAACGATATTGTTTAAGATCTTAATTCGGACCTCTAAGATCAAGCGAGTGAGCCCCGGAGTACAGCTGCTCCCCAGTTGGCACAACCTGCACCTTCACGCTTAAACTAATTTCTGCACAAAAATAATTAAAATGATATTGAGTTTAGTTGAATGCCAACTTCAAAGTTAGTGCTTGTTCCATATCAATTTAGGTAGTCAATAAAATACACATAGCAATAGTCCTAAGAATACACATAGCAAATATATCATGTATATATAATTTGGTAGGCCAGTGGCATGTGCAAGGAGCTTTTGGAATAGGCTAATATATATACAAAAGCTGAAGAAAAAGCTTAGGATTTAGCACATTACCCCGAGAATTCCAAATGCAACAGGATGAATAGGAGATGAAATGGTCATCAAAAACCATGGTAACTGTTTTCGGCACTCCTGCATATCAGAGTTCCTCAATACTTATTCAAGCAGCGATTTTTAAACAATGTGAATAAATCACAACAGAAGCACCTACTTCATTGTACTTCTTGCCCATTAAAGGCGTATGAGATAGCACTCAAAACCAATGTGCAACACTTTATGTCACGTTAGTAACTTAGTAAAACTTTAAAGTTGTCACACGAATGTTTGAATATTTTTGGTTTTCTTATTACTAAAGAGTCATATATAGTTGTTGGCCAAAACACCTAATATCTATTTGATCATGTGAAAAGTAACGCATATGGTCAATGAAATGGGTTTGGTAAATGTGATGAAATGGGTATGTTTTACTATGGGTCAAAGATGGAATTTTCTGATACGGGTTAAAGGGGCAATTTTTCGGTATGAGTTATGTACAGGCTATGCTAGATTGTGTGGACCCGCGGCCTCTTTTTGGTCATTTAAATAAAGAAGTTACTCCGTATGTGTTGATTATACATTTTTAATTACAGAAACAATTGAATTAATATATGAATCTTTGAATTAAAAGATTTAGGAGGTTCGAATTCATTTATAACAAACTTGTGTGCAACTTTGAGCCTGTTTGGCCAAACCTGTTCCCCTTAATCGTAACTTTTTCTTTGACCAGTTTGAGAAAAAAAACACAATCCTAGAACTGTATCTGTGCAAGATATTATTGACATACTTGTAGGGTATATATGTAAGTTTATTCCAGGCGCCTTTTGCCGTATTCTAGACCTACTGCTGTTATTCCAAACCGTTGCTACAACTATTAACCTGAGATTAAAATTTAGTAGCTTAGCTGTTAAAGTTACTTATATACCTAGTTAGCTAATACATAGTTGTTAAGAACTACCACACCAACAGTTGGTTGATTTTTATGGACTACAATGTTGTGTTAAACGTTGCTAACCACCACCCTAGAACTTAACTAAAAATAATATGCTATAACAAATTACGCTACACAACTTCATATAAAGAAACAAACTAAGAAGTTTTAGCAATTGCAGAAACCAATTTTTGATGCCCTTCACCTCCCTAAAAAAATAATTTTGAAAAATCACATACCTGAACGTATCCAAAAATCAATAGGTATTTCCAATAATGGATGATTGTGTACTGATAAGATAATAGCCTCCGTACCCGGGAACATGAAGAATGGTATACTAATTAGCATATAATAAGATAACACTTACATGTGTCCTCTGCCACAACTTCATTAACCATGACACAAAAGCGTTAATGAATCATGGCAAGAAAGATGTTCATTTTTCCTGTACAATGACGTCTCGGAACTCAAAACTATAGGTGGCCATTCCGACACATTCCTTAAATGGGTCAATTTCAGTTTTTTTATTCTTAAATAGGTCCATGTAATAAGTTTAGCAAGAAAAGAATGGGGTCATAGAGGACTAACTGATCAAATAGAGTGAAAATATGAGCACCAAGGCGAGAACATCATAAGAAGATTAAATCCAAATCTGTTTTGTCACTTACCAAAGCGAACAATTGCATTACTCTCAAAGACAGAGCTTTCTAGAGTCTTGAGAACAGGAATCTGCATCAATGATAAATCACATGTTCAAAACCATTACCAAAAGTGTTAAAAATTGTAAAAGCAATAAACTGTAAGAAAATGTGTCGCATAATGTACTTCATTGTTTCCAATCTCTACATCATAAGAAGATTAAATCCAAATGTGTTTTACGTAATACAACATAAAGCAAGTTAAAACATGAACACGGTATTTGATACTCTAAAAACTAAACCGTCAATACCTGGTTGACCCATAATTCTGACTGTCCCGTTTTCACCCCCATATATTCCGAAGGACCCTGCAAACCGAATCATATAACCATATTAGATTAAAAAAAATTAAAATAAATAAATAAACGACCGCAAACACGTAGATCAAGCGTCAAAAAAGTTCTATTTATGACGCCATTGGTTGTCCCTTTTTGTATTCTGCAATTTGATGTAAACATTAATGCTTTTTCTATTGGATTCTTGACTCACAAAGTGGTTTACCAAACATGTAATAAACTATATCCACAGTGTTTTGAGGATCATTATTAAAACTTCTTATCTATTTATCCACCTTTAAACAACTGATTATCCATATATCTACCTTCAAAGCAACTGCAATACTCATAAACAATCCTAAATCCTTAAGAGTACGCATCCACTATATGAAAACTCAATAACCACAATAACCTTTGGCAAAAAAAAAAAAAAAAAAAAAAAAAAAAAGAAAGAAAAAAAAAAAAAAAAAAAAAAAAACTGAATCATAACTGATAAGCAATCCCAAATACCACTGAAGACCATATTATATATTAGCGAAAAATGAGAACTCACCAATATTGACACCGAAATCTTCATTCACCAATTCCAAGAATTAAGCTGCATCCATAACCAAAAACCACCAAATCACTCAGAAGGAAAATCACCAAAAAATTTACTTCTAGCAAAGCAGTAAAAATAAATAAATAAATAAGAATAAAAAAAATTACTTAAAGAAGGGTATTTGTGATCAGCTCCCCTAACATCTTCTATAAACAAAGAGCTAGCATAAATCCTTTTTTATAAGAATTTAGTCGAATAACTCATCAATAATTCAATAAAAAAATCACTCCATCAAATAAAATTAATAAAAAGTGTTTGTGGGTTGGGTTTTGTAGAGAAGAAATCACATTTTAGGTGGTGAATGGGAGAAGATGAAGATGAAGCGATCATCTATATGTATGTGTGTCTTTGTGGGTGAAAATTCCAGAAAGTGGGAGAGCCAATAAATTAAAGTGAGATAATGGGATATTTTAATTTTGTGTGCGTTACTATTCATAACCACAGTGAAGTACCATCATCTGAAGCACATGTTACTGTTTGAAACACTGTTTAGTACAACTTTTTGAAGCCCTCAAATTCTGCCTTTTAGTATATAGTATAATAAATTTGTTATATTTACGGGATCCAATGTATGAATATGAATGCATGATATTTACTTCAAGACATACAAATCCATACTTACTATGGTATATATGCTTACAAGTTTTTCTCTCATATTTCTATGTGGGACATAATATTCAAATAGTATCCATTTCACCAAGAATAAGATCATACTTGAATCATCTAGAACAAAACATCGTCCTTAACATTAATCTTAGAAGTTGTTCTTGTTTAGAGATGTTTTAAGTAACTTTTCATTAAAGCGAGGATATAAAAGTTAACCTTCAATTGCTAACAATAATTTAACATAAATAAAAAGAATAAACCTTTAAAAACCATACTATGCTTAGACGACTGACTTTCTTGATTATTCATTAATCCTCTTGATTACCTTTAAAACATTAGCAACATGTCTCTTGAATCTATATCTACGTTTTCAATTATATTGATTTGTAGTTATATATTTATTTAGAGGTGTAAGTGAGCTGAACTACTCTAAGCTACTCAAGATCGGCTTGGTCAAAGATTAAAAAGAGCTAAGCTTTAACGAGATCGAGCCCAAGCTTCTGATATCGAGCTCGGTTACGCTCGTGAGCCTAAAGGAGCTTCGCATTTATAAAATATTGATAAATAGTAAAATTAGATATCATATAACTTTTAATATAAAATGCAATTTAGATACAATTGTTAGATAATAAAGGCTAATACGCTCGGCCTGTTGGTTTAGGCCCGTCTTGCACTTAAGGTTAGGTTTGTTTATTTTTTGATGTGAGCTAAGAGCTGGAAATGAGTTGTTAGTTAAAACGATTATTGACACGTGAGGTGCACATGCCTAGCCTAGTTGATCATGTGAGTTACACATGTGTATCTCCACAACTGTGAGCTAACAGTTTTTGAGGGTGAAATTTGATTATAATCTTCTTGATTACCTTCTTGATTTTTGGTTGACCCGGTCCGGGTAAATACCTTCTTATTGACCTCTTGATCTTTTTATGTCTTTGCTTAACCCATTGAAGTTGGATAGTATCAATTTTTTTTCCTCATCTCATTTTTCTTTCTTATTAATCTTCTTGATTACCTTGAAAACATTAGCAATATGTTTCTAAAATCTATATCTACATTTTCAATTAAATTGATTTATTCTAATATTTAGTTAGAGGTGTAAACGAGATGCTCTGAGCTACTAAGATCAACTCATTAAAAGATTAAAACGAGCCGGGCTTTAACGAGCTCGACCCTAAGCTTCTGATAGTGAGCTCGGTCACACTCATGAGCCTAAAGAAGCTTTACATATATAAAATATTGATGAATAGTAAAATTAGATATCATATAACTTTTTATATAAAACACAATTTATATACATAATAACATATGTATGAATAGTATAAATCATATATCATATAAAATTTGAGATAAAAGGCAATTTAGTTACAATATGAAACCAGATAATTTAGAAAGCCAATTATACAAAACTAAGCGTGTACGAACTCGATCTACCCTGTTTAACCATCAAAAAGCTACATTGATTTTGAGAGATTAAAAAAAAAAAAAAAAAAAAAAAAAATGTCCAAGCTGAACCGAAAAGAGAATAATATGTTCTATAAGATATTAACGATATAGTTATAATTTATAAGTAATTATATTGTCCTAGTTCCATATGCAGATTTGAAAAACCTCCATGCTTAGTGCATGTAATCAATAAGATAAACGTATTTTGACACAAAATGGAGTCACACATCCACTTTTTTAGCTCAAATAAAGTGAAGCAGTTGTTTGCATTTGCTTGTTCTAACGTGACAAAAACTAGTTGAATGCATCTCTGTACAAGAAAATCAATGGAATGAATAAAAAGAAATCAAGAGATTGCATGGTTTTGACCAAATAATTGGATCAAACCTTATTGATCGACTTTGCTCGATAAATAGTCACACTGATGCGCCAAAATTCGGGGCCATGTAAGTTCATGAGCTTTTAATTTGAATGTAAGTTTCTTCCTCCAACCTCTAGATTATAATCATTACTTTTAACATTTATAAGTCGTTATGTCAGCTGAGAATATTGTCAAATACTTTGTTCGCACTTGCTAGAACAAACCGTACTTAAAATTAAAGATATTAAATATAGTTCGTAACGTTAAGCATATAAGCACCAGTGGTCTAGTGGCAGAATAGTACCCTGCCACTCAATTCAGCCGATAATTAGAAAACAGCTAAAGTCAAATTAGAAATTTAGATTCCCATATTTAGAAAGTTAATAAATTACAACCCCACTACTTCACAAACACAACACAAAATCATCATCAGCAATCACCGGTAACATATTCCATAAACTCTGGATCCGATTCAATACCCGCCATCGTCTCTGGTGACAACACGACCTCCAAGTCGACACTCCCACCACCTTCGCGCCCTGGAAACGCTGATATCTTCCCATCGAACTTATTCGCTCGCCCACTTCTAATCGCTATCGGCTTCCCCCACCCAAAATCATTATCAAACATGGGAAACCTCGGCGAACTCCCCATTGTCAACATTGCTCCATCAAAATTCCCTAAAGGAAAACACCGTGGGTCGTTTTCCCAATTTTTAACAAAACGACCCACCATAGTGTCATCATGAGACAACACATTTTTATTTAATTGTTCGGCACACCATTTTAGATCATGCGACAATACGTCACCTGAAGTGGCGTAATTTGGAATGTTTTGAATGGCGTTGCCAAAATAATGTTTGTCTAATTTTGGACTCAGTCTGTGCCGGCAATTCACTGCCATTCGAAAAGTTGTCATTTTCGAGTCAGGGAATTTCCGTGCACGTGTCACTGCGCGCCATAACAGCGCGGAGAGTGACTGAAAAGAAGAAATTTCAGACACGGATATCTGATTATTCTCATCATTCATTTCCTTTCCAATCAACTCACCACATTAATTTCGCCATCACCATACAAGCTTTTCTTCCTATTATTCGTCCGATTCTTCAACTTCAAAATCGACTCTCTACTAAACCGAAACACCCGCTCACTCAACGGGGCGTACTCATCAAAACTCACCTTCAAACCATCTTCAGGAACTTTCAAAACCGCCTCCGAAATCAACACAGAATCACGAACAAAACACGCCTCCACCTGGGACGACACAATCCCTTCACCTCTACATATCTCAGAATACATATTAATAAAATTCCACAAAGAAGTCCCATCTACAACAGCATGATTAACAGAAAAACCAATAAACACACCATCACTCAGCTCAGTCACCTGCACGCCCAAAAGCGCGTTTTTATGGCCAGCATAGCTAACCATTCTGTCAAAAGCAAAAAAACTTTTATCACAATCTGGCACATGGGTAGGAGCCAACACATCCCATACTGATAAATTATAAGTACTATTTGCTTGCACAAATTCGACACCAGCGTCGTTACATGTTATATACACATAGCCCTTATCATCGGTTACTAACCGCCCTCCTAGCGGGGGGAAATGTACTAGTGTTTTTGCAAGTGCGGATTTTAGCATAGACACGAGGTCAAGGATTATGTCCATAAGTACCATTCAACATTTAAACACATCTATATTTAAAATCACTGAAAAAAAATACTAATTATGCATATAGGTACCATTCGGCATTTTATTATGTCCATAGTTAATATTCCCTCCGTTCCAAACTAATTGTCCAGTTTGAATTTTCAAAGTCAAACTGGTTCAACTTTGACCATAAATATTTTCTTTTTGTTATATAATACTTGATGAAAAATTATACCATTGAAAAGTATACTTAAAATTCAATCCATTTATATATTTTGAATAAAATATTATATAACACCCACAAAAATATTTAAGGTCAAATTTGAAAAAGAAATACTAAAAAGGTAAATAGTGGAAAATAAATTAGGACCGAGGGAGTATATCAATGGTCTTAGTTATAAACTCCACCAATGTGTGCTCACTCACCTATGTGGGATAAAACCAAAACTCATTTCCATCTTTAAGCTTTTGTTTCAAATGCCTAAATTCCCATTCTTCTTAGTTCAACGTTAGACATATATTAGCTTAATTATTAAAGGATCAACTTTTAAGTTATTAAAGTTGAATCGACTCATGGTCATCTATGAATTAGTAAAGCTTCTTAAAGCATAAAGTTGTCACATAGAAACTAAAATTAGTGGATTTTTATGATCACCATGAACACAACCCTACTAGATTCAAATACACATAAACAAGGTGACTTATTGGCTTACATCCACACCAGTCACCACATAGATTGACTGACTTAATCATTTCTATTTGAAATGACACTTTTGAGCTTATTACATTGTTTCACATGTTGGATACATTGTAATCCAGCTTACGAGTTTTCTGAGATATTATATTAAGACTATTAGAGTGAGGATTACAGTTTCGAGTGTTGTCCAATAACCATAACTTTCTTCCATGTAGAGCTTATATGTATTCAGCGATATTGGGTCAAAACGAGTAACAAGTTGGGTTGACCTGTGGACACTTTTTGTCCAGGTTTTCGAACTTTATATAAATAGTTAATGCTTTCGCTGCTCGCATCTCACTAAGCATAGGGCGTGAAGGCAAGTCTCTTTGTGAACTGTGTGTATTCAGCCCGATGAAAACACCATTACCTCCTACATCACCATATGACCCTCCACCAGAAGATGAAGAAGGGGAATATGATGAGAATAAATAAGAGGGCGAGGATCTTGACAAGGAGCAACCGGAGAGCCATTGTTTCCCGTTCCAATAATGTCCCTTGGCTAGGTCCAGATAACCCTGCTGAATTTTGATGATACCGAGGATGTGTAGATGACTAGATGGAGAGTTTGCAACTGCAAGAGTGTTTAGTGTATAAAAACTGAGTCAAGTATAAGGCTTCGCAATGTGTAAACTACAAATTTTGTTCTGTGCTATACATATTAGAGGGTAACCTCTTAAATTTGCATACTTGCAGTCCGTCTTTTAATTGATATTTGAGGTTTGTAGTCAAATAAAATTGTCTTAGTCCGTCTTTTAATTGATATTTGAGGTTTGTAGTCAAATAAAATTGTCTTTGCAAATCTTGATCTACATATGACAAAATACTCTCCATATGAGGATGCTAGCATTATTAGTCTTAATCTTTGTAAAAGAAAAGTAAAGCTTGGAGTCTTTGTTCAAAAACTTAAGAGTTCATATAATTTTTTGGGTGGATGGCGAAACAGGTGTACGAGATACACCTCTGCTTAACCAAAGGCCCAAAGCATACTATCAACTTTAAGACATACACTCACAATGCACTATGGTATATAACCTTAGAAAAATTTATCTCATTTACCTATGTGGGACAAAAGGTTCAAATGGTTTCATCATGAAATAGTAATTAGTCAAATAGGCTGATACACCAGATAAAAAAAATGGTCAATAAAAGATAACGCAAATACAAACACATATATGTTAAATTAGTAACACATTTGGCAACCCAGCTTGCGACATCGTCATCTTAAAGCCTATTGTGTGACAATAAGCTATGTGGGAAACCTTGTTCTTGACCTCTTTTATAGGTTTAACGGTTAAGTAGTTTGCAAACCAAATGTCTGACGCCAGTTCAATCCCCGTTAAGCATAATTTTTACATGGATTCCCATAACACTTTTGGGGTTCTCAGAAGTGTATGTAAAGTTTATGCAGCTTTAGTTGGAGACTTGGAGTTGACATTCACATTTTCAAAGTCTAAATTATGTATTGATAATTAATGTTATGTAGTTTCGGTGACTTTTTCCTCTGGTTAAAAATATAATATCATGTTACCATGGAAACATTTAGGTGATAAGAAGATTATTAAAATATATATGTAAAAACATAACTATTCGGCTAGGTGTTCATGAGATTGTAAATAAATTTAAAAGCCTTGATGTTGCCTAGTGACTTTAAAATGTAATCACGGTGACATCTCTCAAAGAGGCAGCCCAACTTAGCCAAGAAACAGGGTTTTTTTTTTTTTTTTTTTTTTTTTTTTTTTTTTTTTTTTTTTTTTTTTTTTTAAATAACATTATATGTCTTTAGCTATTGTGAAGCGATATCAAACTTTTCAAAAAATACGCATGACAGCCATCATTTATTTTCAACTTTTTTATATATAACATTAATTATTTTAGTATAGGATCGTAACTCGTTCAGTTAACACAGAATGTGGAAATTTAACTAACGAATTAGGCAAACAAAACAAACACAAAAAATTTCAATCCGTGTGATAACGTTATTTTCATACATCCAACCAATGAAAACATAGTACAAGTAAGGATCAACATGGAATTCTTTTTAAGGCAACCACATGTCGTGCGTACTATAAATACCTCATAGCGCAGAATATAATTTCACACTTTCAAAACCGTACCCTAAAAGATTTACTATTTCTTCAATCTTGCTGTCGCATTCAATGTACGTGTTTTACTAGCTTTAACTTTTATAAGTTCTTTTTCAGCATCTGAATTGCAATGGCTCGTACAAAGCAAACTGCCCGCAAATCTACTGGTGGAAAAGCTCCGAGGAAGCAGTTGTCTGCCAATTTTACAGTATGTGATCTTGTTTTGATTACCATAAAGGCATGAAGTATAGTACTATTATTCTACATATTTTTTTTTGGTGATTAATGTTGCTAATTGTTTTCGAAACTGTTAGAAGGCTGTTCGAAAATCTGTTCCTACAACGGGAGGTGTGAAAAAGCCTCATCGCTATAGTCCGGGAACCGTTGCTCTCCGGTGAGTGTCTGAGTTATTTATGTCTAAACCCTAATCTATAAATATTAACAACAGAATATGTAAACTCTTGGGTTTCGTATATTATGTTTCCTTTTTCCAATCATATTTATTGATTAATGATGTTGATGAATACAGTGATATCCGAAAGTATCAGAAGAGCCCAGATCTTTTGAACCGCAAATTGCCATTCCAAAGGCTTGTTTGTGAAATCGCACAAGATTTTAAGGTGATTAATACATATATCTATTTCTTATTAATACATTTTTGTTGAGTATATACATAACTGATAACTCTGTTTATGCTAATAATTGTATTGATAATATTTGGTTATAGATTGATTTACGGTTCTAGAGCCACGCCGTGTTAGCTCTTCAGGAAACAGCAGAAGCATATCTTGTGGGTCTGTTTGAGGATACCAATTTGTGTGCGATTCATTCCAAGAGGGTTACCATCATGCCCAAGGATGTTCAGCTGGCTCGTCGTATTCGTGGCGAGCGCGCTTAAAATCAGACCACTAGCTTAATTAATTAATATCTGTTTCGTATGAACTTTGCACGTTACCTTCGCATATCAGACCACTAGCTTGTTTGTTTGTTTTTTTATTTATTTATCTTTTTATTTTTTTATTTTTTTAATACTAGTAATTGTTGGACATTGTTGGTGGATAGAAAATTTTGGGATTTGATATGATTAAATGTGATATTTGTTGGGGTTTTCTTGATATTTTCGTATGAATCCTTAAAAAGAGAATTGAGTCACATAATGACATCACTATATATAGTGAGTTGTATTTTTGGCAGAGAAGATTTCATACAAACTAATTTAGTGCTGATCACGGTCCGAAAACCGTACCAAACCGACCAAGACCGGACCAGACGGAAAATAGATTTTGTTCAAAACACTGAGGACCAGAACGAAATGTCCGGTCCATGTTCGGGTCGGTCCAGTCGGGTTCGGTTTGTCGGTCCGGTCCAACAAAGCGTAATGGCCGGTTTGTGTAAGATCGAACCGAACGGACCGATGATGTTATATGAAGAAAAGAGTGGACTGAGGACCGGACTAAAATATGTTTGGCCCGGTTCGGTCTGGTCCGGTTCATGGTCTATTATGCTCAAAGGGACGATGAGGGGAGGCCATTTTGTTGCATACGTGAGAGGGCCTACTGCAAAGGGTGACAATGATTGTGTATAGAACCACGCCATTGATGCTCATGTCAAACAAGTTTCGTTCGAGAAAGTTCTCAGATACGAGGCCTACATCTTGTTCTATGAAGAAATGTAAGACCACACACATTTTTTCATTTAGTTATCTTTGAACTTTTAATACCTTGAATTGGAAATTTTTCGGAATATAGGGGATCCTATTGAGAATATTCCCAAAGAGAGTTGATAGAACTTCTTGAACATATATACACAATAGCGACCACAAAATATGGTTTGCGGTTATCCGGCCTACTTTCTATTTTCTGGTGAAAAATCAATGGAGTTCTTCAAAATTTTACATTGCGTCGTTTTCTGAATTTTAAGAGTCAAGAAGCTAAAATTTCATTCTTTAAGCTTCATTTGGATCCATGTTGGCATGCATGTTTGAAAATCGTCAATCTGCAGTACATTTGATTAACATACAGACTTTAGATCTACTGATAAAAGGCCACTCACAAATGATTATTCACAGTAACAATATAACTGGAACACACGGTTAACTTTGCGTCTGTACCAAGTCAGACCAGGTTCCAGAATCTCGTCTGTATATTAAGAAATTTGACCAAAACTGAGCGAGATGTGGAAGTAAGTTTGCCAAAATGTGGTACTCAAGTATGTTAATTGCTATAACCACATTTCATTCCTTAATATAATAATGTTTCTCATTCTCTTACCATGCACTAGGCCACGTTCTAGATGATTGACATAGGTAAAAATGGCTGATGTGACCTAGCTTCATCACCATATGACCATCCACCAGAAGATGACGAGAATAAAGAAGAGGACGAGGATTATAACAAGGAGCAACCGGAGAGCCGTTGGTTCCCTTTCCCATAAAATTGTCATCTTTTTTATAGGTGAACTATTACCAATAATCCAACATCTATACAGTCGTAACCAAACTGCATTGACAGACCTATGCATTGTTTACATACCTTAACAACAAAACCATATAAAAAAGCTATACTAAACTTTTAATAGCATTTTAAACAATAATACATCATAGAAATCAACTAATCTTTTCATCCCTACATTCCACTGCATCTCAACAATCTTCATAGCTCTTGATTCTTGACATTCCAATACATCGTAAAATTGTCTCTTAAATTTGAGTAAAAGAAAAGTAAAGCTTGGAATCTTTGTACAAACACTTAAGAGTTCAATAATTTTCCGAGACTCATGTTGATACAGTTGTGTGTGATACACATGTAAGCTTCAGAAGTCACAAAGCATACTATTAACTTTAAGACATTCACTCTCAATGCACTATGGTATATAACCTTAGAAAATTTTATCTCATTTACATATGTGGGATAAAAAGTTCAAATGGTTTCATCATAAAATAGTAAGTATCTATTTAGCTAATCAAATAGGTTGATACTCCTATCATCTACTTACAATAAAACATCATTCAAAACATTAAGTAACTAGTCCTTCTATACTCCAGATAAAAAATAATTGGTTAATAAAGGATATCGTAAATGCAAACACAATTCTACTATGTTAAATTAGTGACCCATTTGTGCGACAATAGGCTATGTTGGAAACCTTGTTCTAGACCTCTTTTATAGGATTAGTCTTAATCTTTGTAAAAGAAAAGTAAAGCTTGGAGTCTTTGCACAAAAACTTAAGAGGTTGATATAAGTTTTTGAGGAATCTGTAAACATCATGTATATGTTATACACATGTCATCATCAGAAGCCCCAAAGCATTACTATTAACTCTAAGACATACGCTTCCATTGCACTATGATATATAACTTTAGAAAATTTTGTCTCATTTACCTATGTGGGACAAAAGGATTAAATAGTTTCATCATAAAATAGTAAGTATTTATTTCACTAATCAAATAAGCTAATACTCCTATCATCTACAATAAAAATATCATTCAAAATATTAAGTAACTAGTCCAACTATACTCCATATATAAATAAATAAATAAATAAATAAAGGATATCACAAATACAAACATAATTCTACTATGTTAAATTAGTGACACATTTGGCAACTTAGCTTGCGACATCGTCATGTTAAAAGTAAAACCAATTGAGCGGCAATAGGCTACGTGGGAAACCTTTTTCTAGACCTCTTTTATAGGTTTAATGGTAAAGGAGTTTGCAAACCAAATGGCTGGTGAGAGTTCAATCCCTGTTAAGCATGTAATGTATTTTTTCCATGGATTCCCATAGCACTTTCGTGGTTCTCAGAAGTGTAGTCTGTATGTAGCTTTTTTTTTTTTTTTTTTTTTTTTTTTTTTTTTTTAAGAAAGGCAACTTTTATAAATGAAACAAAAGAGAAGTACAAGTACAAAAACACGGCAACCCAACCCCTTAACAAGACAATTAAGATGGAAGAGTCCCAAGAACAAAATACAACCAAGTGAAAGTATATCCTACTAGATAGATGACAACAATTAAATGATAAAAAGGCCAAGTTACATGACCCACAAACATGAATCATTCGACTAAACAAATTGGTGCCCCAATACTAACCCATGACCCACCATATACTTGCAAACAAATGATAGGAAGGAACATGCCAAGTACCAGGAAAACCACTCACAACTTAAATATTTGAGGAAGTATAAAACCAACTGAAGCCCCATGATGTCTCAGAATTCCAGCCATTGCACACTTGACGACTCGAATATAACTGGCCAATGAATAGTCTTCACAGAACCATCCTTCACATAACATATTCATAAGACACAGCGTATAACATATCTTGCAGCAGACCCATTATAGAAAATATTGTATCAGACCCATAAGAACCCACTAACAGCAGACTTTAAATTTTTTTTTCCAAACTTACTGTATCTGAATGTTTATTGGATCCCATAACCAATGTTGCCAATCTACCACTTTATATCTTGTGGCTTTAGTGGCATAAGTTTGCCATATGCAAATGTTCCAAATTCTAAATTTTTATGAACACGACCAACAGCCAAAAGTGAGCGCCATATCGTTGCACAAGTAGGAAATGGCATGTTGTTTGATTTAATCAATTAAAGCTTTTTCACTAATCCTGATCGAATATACAAATCAACCATACATGAGTAAATACTACTCAACTTGTGAGTGAGGATACTAGTTTTATTGTTTTTGCCATCGTGGATTTTGGTTCTTAAAGAAAAGTAGCTTGATTAACAACTCATCACTAATTTTCATTTGTATAACTTTCTATTGTATCAATCTTCCTGTTTGTTATCGCGGAGTAGTATTCGTAAACATATAGAAGAAAAGTAAAGTTTGAAGTATTTGTTACAAACTCATATACTTAACCCGCTAAATCCAACAGATTGTTACATATGCACTATGCTATATAAGCTTAGATGACTTTCCCTTATTTACCTAGGGTGGGACAAAATGTTCCACCGGCTTTGTTGTTAATGTTCTTCTTTTTCTTAACTTTTGATCTTTCTTTGCCAATTACCAAATGTGGCGTATACATTCAATAACAACACATAACCAGCTTAATCTTGTGGCTTTGGTGGCATAAGTTTGTCACCTGCTGTTTTTCTAAATCTTGCCGGTTGTTTCTTATTAGAAATGTTTTAACTTTTAACTTTCATTGAATCCAGGTAACTAAATAACAACACTTAATCCCGTGTAAGATGTCAGTCGTGAGTGTCTTGACGACTTCAAGTTGTTCTTACCACTACAACATTGGCTGCTTTTAGCGGGGACATTTCCTCGCTTTCAGCGGGGACTTCTCCCCGCCCAACACTTTCGGCAGGGACATGTCCCCGCCGAAAGTGCCTCGGCTAAAGCCCTTCGCTGTAAACTTTCGGCGGGGACTTCTTACCACTACAATATGTATTAGGTGTATGTTATAATATATATTAAAAAGTTTTTGGAAGAAAGTTGCAGCTTGGTGGGAAATTTGGCGCCTAAACGTACTTTTAGCGGGGACATGTCCCCGCCAAAAGTTAAGCATTTCCCCGCCAAAAGTAATGGCGGGAATAATACCCGGGACAATAAAAAGCGCAACTATTTTGGTCAAAGATTATGAAATACTTTCGGCGGGGACAGTCTCCGCTAAAAGGTGGAGTTGAAATTGTGAATATTTTGGTCAAAGTTGTGATCTACAAAAATACTTTCGGTGGGGACAGGCCCCGCTGAAAGTTTGCGTTGAAAATGCAATGGGCGGTCAGCGAGAATTTGTGCCAGCTCAGCACAATTTTTGTCGTTTAGTGACTTTCGGTGGGGACAAGGACGTCGCCGCCGAAAACCTCGTCGCCCGTCCTCCTGTTTGTTGTAGTGTACTCATACCATCGATAGTATCAAATTTTTTCCTTATTTCATTTTTCTCTTTAAACATTAGCAAAATGTTTATTGATTCCATATCTACGTTTTGAATTATAGATTTTTAGTTATATTTTGTTAGGGGTGTAAACGAGGTTAACTACTCGTGACCTACTCAAGATCAGTTCAGTAAAAGCTTGAAACAAGCCGAGCCTTAACGACCTCGAGCTTAATGTAAAGCTCGTTAAATAATCAAGCTCGATTAAGCTCGCGAGCCTAAAGTAAAGTAAAGTTTGAAGTGTTTGTTAAAAAAACTTAAGAGCTCATATAATCTTTCCATACTTAAATACAACACCCACCAAATTTGTAGGTATTGCAAGAAAATAAGAAAGCATAGTATTAACTTTAAGACGTGTACCTCTTATGCAACACGGTATACAACCTTAGAAGATTTTCTCTCATTTACCAATATGGGACAAAACCAAAACTCATGTCCATCTTTTAAGTTGTTGTTCCATGTCGAACACAGGTTTAATAAGAGGATGTATTTTGTCGTTAATAGTTTAATAAGAAGAAGAGGATCCTGATGAAGAACAACCCCAGAGACGAAGTTAGTTCCCCTTCTATATATGAATGACCATTGGTTAGTCTTTTGTAATTTTACTGATACACGAACTATAAAACAAGCATTACCTGCCTCAACTATTATATAAACGAGGCAACATGGCCCGTGCGATGCACGGGCTTTGTTCACCTAAAAGAATCATCGGTTCTGCAAAGGTTACATTTATTTAAGGGATGTGATTTGTACACCATTTTTATTTGCCATCCACCACTAAATTATGCATAGCAATGTTGTACTGTGTGCATTACTGGTGTGATTTAGTGGTGTAAAGCCAAAAAAATGATGCATAAATCATCTCCCTTTATTTAATTATTATTCTCCTTTTGATCGAGAATACTCGACTGAATAAATGAAGTTCATTTTACTAACCTTTTGTAAATAAAATTGTTTAAATAAATATGTATCAAGTATATGAGTGAGTTTCATTATCATAACGTAAAACATGTTATTTGGAACACATATTATAAACTTGTCCACATTTCTTATAGACTCTTAATTATTAAAATGTTATTTGCTGCATTTACGCTTTATGTATTAACTTTTTACCAAATTATATATGAATGTCCGTGTTATTTTGTAGACCGAAAGTAAGATGTTACAATACTGCAATGAATTAAAGTGTAATCAAAGAATAAATAATATTGCAAAGAGTTTGATGAATACAATTGAGTAATGCATGTCCTCCTTATACATTAATACATTATCCCCTAATTAATATATTTTCTAATCAGGTAGGCTATATGTCATGTAACACAGTGGTTTTAAAAATTTCACATACTTTCATATGAGGATCTATCTCAGCAAAAGCATGATGCATCCTCCAATATATTTATGATTTGCTTGCATCCAACTTGATACCTTCTTTAGCACACTTTACCATCTTCTTCCGGATCAATTGTCTCTTGAGAATTGCAAGACTCCTGGTGTGCATGAATGATTGTGGGAGGACACCGTTCGATGGAGGGACTACAACCAGACCACAAATCAAAGTCTAGTTTCAAACATTGAATTCCAAATAACTACATGAAATTTTGACACATAAATTAATTAATAAAAAGGATGATTCGGATTATGCTTTATCTTTAAGGATCAAATTGCCCAATGTGTATTTTTAAGGCATTACCCTCTTATATCATTTACCTTATAAAGGGTATACTGAGAGAATCAAATATGTAACACAAGAATAGTTACTTACGCATTTTAAAAGGCAATTTCCATCCAGTTTTTTATAACTCACTATCAGCCAACATGGATGTTTGAGACGCCGTCTATAAACGATAACTGAACCTCAAGAATTAAAACTACAACGTACAACACAAAACCACTAATTATGTTTTGTCATTTTCTACCAAGTTCTTGCCTTTTGTTCTTGTTTCAATGCTAACAGAATATATTTAGTATATTCAGTAACTAAATAATAAACAAAAACCAAAAGTTAAACTAATTAACCCCCAAAAAACTTTAACTCCTATGCAAATTCTCATAATTTACCATATTAATATTAATATTACTGACAACGGCTAAAACTATAGAAACAACAACCGTACAACGTTGGACCATACAATATTTCACGCTTATGGGATGTTTGAATTACGGATGTTTGAATCGACTCATTTTACCCGCTTAATCTCTTATTTGAATTTGTATAAGCTTATAAGCTCACCTTTTTCAGTTATGAAAAAGCTTATCAAATTTATCCTATGTGCGATTCAAGTATAAAAGCTCAACTTGATAACTTCATAAACCGAAAAAAAAGTGAGGTCATAAGCTTTTCCAAATACAAATAAGCTTGTAAGCCGGTAAAATAAGCTGATCCAAACACCCCCTTAATCATCTGGTATTTCGGTTCCATAAATCCAGCACTCAAATCAATAAAAACCAACCTGGCTAGGTATGATACTGCTGAGAATTGCTCCACTGCTCCTTTTTTCACCATTCCTATGAATGTTGGCGTGCAAAACGGTTTGTGGCAAATTTTGAGTGATGACTTTTAGTTAAAATACACGACCTTTATTGTAATAGGCTACTGATGGTAGTGGTTTTGACCTTAGAAATTCCCCATTATGTTATTGATTAATTTTTTAAGCATTTGACTAATAGTCACTTTTATAACACAACAACATCAATAACTCACATTCAATTGCCACATGACTACTGCAATACCCTTTTCGGATGCAAGCAACATGATCAAATGACCATTTCAAGTATGATCAGATTACAGGTTGTTCCAAGAAATTAGCAGAAGAGAAAAAAAGATGCTAACTTGTACCATAACGTCGAAGATCCCGGTACCACCAAAGGCTCTCCTTACTAACCTTGAGTTCATCTAGGCGTTTATCTAAGTAATCAAGACGTTCTTCCCTTTGACTTCCACCAATAGGCGCACCAACCTAACATATAAAGCAACTTTTGTGAAACTGATGTTTGATATTGGACGTTTCGACACACCCTTAAGAGGTACCCTTTTCAACCCATACCTAACCCGTCCATTTTGCCATACCATATTCATGGGAAGTATTACCCGTGGAACCAGCATATCCATTGTTGCAACAGTTTTGCCATCATCATTTAGACGCATGTAAAACGCTTTGATATTCTGGACGTTTCGAAAAAGAGCGGCTTAACTTGAGACAACTATTTTCAGTATTGCTATAAAAAATAAGGAAAAGATCTTGCCTTTGGATAGTCGTTATAATAATTGGACATCCATTGAAAGCCTCCTCTGTTATGTAACACTCGTGCTCACTTTGCAAATCACATTCCCATTTCACCTATTATAACCAAACATAACCCTTGTTACACCAATAAAAAAGTTTGGTACTGTAATGCCAGATTGCTACTGCACCTGTGACAGTAAACATGCAGTCCGCAAAACGATGTACAAAATTTATTGTTGCAACTGTGATTAAAACATTTTATCAAACACATGATATGCAACATCAACAAATTAGCAAATTTTTCAATTCCATTAAAACAATACATCTAAAAACCAATACATAACTATCTTAATCCTAACAAATCTAAACTTTTTTTATAAAAAAATAAAAATTAATAAAAGAAATAAAAAGGATTACTTTTTGGAAGATCAATATCATCATCATCAATCTTTTCAACTTTTGGTTCTACAGTTCCTACATTGGAATTGAGCTGCAAGAACTGAATACTAATAAACGACACAATGGGTTTAGCCCAACTCCAAGGACTGATGAAAAACAACAATTAATTTCACTTTTCACATTGACGTAAAGTCAAGTTTACCACGTAAAACCTCTTCAAATATATCATTATCATTTTCTGTGATGAAAAAATATTATAATATTAATGACCCAAAGGAAAAGAGAGTAATATCCGAGTTATCATAACTTTTTAGACTTACCTCCCCAAAATGGAGGTACCCCACAAAGAAGAATGTATAAGATCACACCGGCATTCCATATATCAGCTTATGGACCATAGTTTTTTAACAAAACTTCAGGCGCAATATAGTAAGGACTTCCAACTACATCTTCAAAATTTTCCCCTGAAATTTAGACTAAAATGTATCAACTTAAATTTTAATAATGAACTATACATTGATTACGGAGCTTCCTAAGAAAAAGGCTGCCATCAAGTGTCCCAACTGATACCAAAAGGTCAAAGATATATAATGTTACCACAATGCAATTGAAAAGATGTGAAGAAAACTAAGTTACAATAATAAGTTCGTTTATGGGATTAAACTTAAAACATGTATCCCCAGAACAAACATCTATGTATAAGAAAGGATCCTTGGGGAGATGCAATACATTTGAACACACTTTATAATCATACCTTTATTTTATACGCCATTGATTACATCAGCCGTTAAATCTTACGCAGCTGCAAAAACAACCAATTTTCTCACCCATCTTATTGCATCATATCAGCCACACCTCAAATCACCCTGCATCAAATCACAACGACCCTTTCATTACTCTTGCTCAAATTCTAATTACAAAAACCAAGGAATATAACGTCACAAATTAAAATTAATTAAAAAGGAAAACAAAACTCAAAATTTACTTTTTTTATACCTATAGTTCTTGAATCAGCGAGCTTCCTCAGTAGATATGGCAATTGAAACAGATAACCGAGATGAAAAGTCAGTCTGATTATTATCATCATCATCATCAAAATTGAATTTCAAAGGGGTGCCCAATCGAGAATCACTTTCAGTTTATTCAACAATAGAATGAGGTGAGTCATGGTCACCGGTCAATAGAATGAGGTTCAACTTATCATCAGGTTGAAGGAAAAGGCAATCCATTATCAGATCCCGACTCTTCATCACCTAAGTCCATAGTTAATTCCTGAAGATCATCATCTAAATCGGGTCTCAACTACTTAGATTTATTCACTTTTTCAACATCCAGGTCGTTTTCAAGAGGTGTGTATTTTATTGTGTGCTTGTGGTTTGCCGGGTTTTTATAACGAAATCATTATAATTAATTAACCACAATTAACTAATTATTTTAAAAGTTAATTATACCTTTAACTTCGTCACCAGATTCAGGTGTATCACACCCATGACCTTCTTTCAACAATTTGATGGTAACGGACTAACGGCTGTAGTGGTGATGGCACCAACAGATCTACAAAAAAAATAGTAAAATGTTATAACAGAAAAAATATATGGATTTATAAATGAGAATCTTCAAAACATGGAGAAAAAGATATAAGAAACAATCTCAAAAACTACCGGTGATGATGGTGGGATGTGATCAGGGTGGTGAGAAGCGAGTGCTTCTGTTTCGCGACTGTGTGTGTGTTTGTGAGGGTGAAATGTATGTGTGGTGGGGAATACGGAATGAATTTTTTTTGGTAAATGGATGATGCTTTTGTATACTTGAAACTGAAAGCAACAGTTCATATTCACCTTCTGCTGCAAATAAATGTGACTCCAACTTTAAAAGTTCTTAAAAGCTTTTCAAAATAAGCTCAACATTAATAAACTCTTTTAGCTTAATCATCATAATTGAGTTGGCTTGTGGCATTAACGCTCACATTCAATATGGGAACTCAATCTTTATATATAATAGATATCAAAGGTAAAAGGGTTAATATTGATTTCCTAATAGATGGTAAAAAGGTTGCTAAACAACTACACATGATCTTGATTTGTAAGAGTGACCCAGCTAGAAGAAAGCTTTGTACTGGTTCATATTCGTTGACCCCCTCCACTCCCCATTTGTCTTTGCTCGAGCCATCGATGTGGGATAACATCTTTCTTATTAAAACATTATCAAAATTGTTTCTTGATTCTATATAGGGAGGGCAACGGGTCGGGTTTGGGTCGGGTTTTAGTGAACCCGTACCCGTACCCGTTTATAATATCCATACCCAAACCCGCCCCAAAACCCGTCGGGTACCCGATTAATATTATCCATCGGTTTTCGGGTTTTTTCGCGGGTTTCGGTTATCCCCAATTGAATAATATATAATTGAATAATATATAGACAAAATGACGGTATTAACATTAAGTGACACTAAAATCAACCGAAAAACAAAGGAAAACACCCTAATATAATATTTTTTTTTTAAGTTAAAGAAAATGAATATAGTATCAAACGATTTAATCATTTTGAATAATTCATGTACAAAATAAAATATGTTATGTAATAGAGATACGTATATAAAAAAATACAATGGAAGAAATTATATATAATACATATATATTCTAGTTAATTATAATATCGATAAAGCGGGTATAGATTCGGGTAAACGGATACGGGTACGGGTAATCGGGCGGGTATTATCAGAACCCGTACCCGGCTAAAAAATTATATCAATACCCAAACCCGCATCCAAACCCGCCAACCCGCCCCCGAACCCGACCCAACCGGTTCGGGTTTCGGGTGCTTTTGCCATCCCTAATTCTATATCTACGTTTTTTTATTTTATTACGGTAAAGTGTATTCTTCTAACACGTTAGGAAAACGTTTCTTGATTCTATATTTGGTTCAGGCTCAAGATAAATGTAGCTAGGACATTACCTAGTCAAATGGAAAAAACTATAAAGGTGCTAAGAACTAAAAATGGTAGTCTAGAATTAAATCATGAAGTCTAAAACATATGGTGTACTAGCGTTAGGAGTGAGTACGCTAGTTTTATTGTCTTTTCATTGTGGATTAATACAAAAACTTTGAAGCTCATATAATTTTCCCAAACTCAAACACAATACCCAATAAACTTTAGGGAAAAAGTGCTTAAGCTTGAAGTACTCATATTTACAATCCCTATTTACTATGGTATAAAAGCTTAGAAGGTTTCGTTCACATGTGTGGGACAAAAAGTCCAAATAATTTCATCAAAATATAATAAGTATCTATTTCACTAATCTAATAGGATTATACTATTTATACTCATTTCATCAACAACAAGACATCGTTTCGAACATTTAGTAACTAGTCCAACTTTACACCGGATAAAACATTGGTTGATATAGATTATAGGACTATACAAACATGTATTTTTATGAACATGGTACTGATACGGAACATCCCGAATGCCGCCGGTACCCCTTCCGTGGTAGATGACCTTTGGTTAGAAAGTGATAATGATAACTGACTTTCGATGACACCGACGACTTTTAAATGACTCGATGTGTGAGAGTTTGCAAGAGCGTTTAGTGTACAGTCGGTCATTGAGTGAGTCAGTTGTTATTATGTATATCTAGACCATACTTTTCTATATTCTTCAATGCAATGTAAACTAGTGTAGGACTTTGCAAGAGAATGTTTGATCTTTTATTACTAGAAGATTAGTTGAAATGCGAGTCTTTTGAATATAAACTCTCCTTCATTACTCCAAACTCGAGAATTAATTGTGACTTTGGGGTTTTGCACACACCATGTTGCACTCAATAATTATGGGTTATCAAGTTTTTTGGATTTTTTTGGGTAAAGGGTTTTTACCCTGGTAAATGATATATTAAACAGAAAAAGTTCAGGTGAAATGGCAAAGCACCAAAACGACTATACAAACATACGCACCCTTTGTGCTTCAAACCAAATCAAAAGAGTGACATGCCACTCTAAAGAAAAAAAACTAGACGTTACAAAAGAAGAAATCACGACAAAAAAAACTAACGCCTAGCCTAAACAAAAACCTAACATTCTACATAATAAGAGAACGAGGTAAGTCCCATTCGGCCATAACCTTATCCACACGACTTGACTTCTTAAAACAGAATGATAGAAGCTTTAATCGGACAGTAGCTAAAATCAAGTCAACCACTTGCTCCTTTGATCTTTTCTTTTGCTTAAAGAGACGAGAGTTCCTCTCTTGCCAAACATAATAAACTGAAGCAGCCAAAACAAGTCTTGCAACAATACTATTAGTAGAACGTTTATTAGCAAAAGGAAGAATACCATTTACTATCGAACTCCATACATTCGAGACCAGATGAAGACCAGCCTTTGTCTTCACACTCGACCATACTTGAGAAGAGAACATACACTTGAAGAAAAGATGTTCATGCGAGTCTTGTTGTAGATCACACAATGGGCACAACAAAGCTAAGTTATTAGAACCATGCACATCCCACTGTCGAAGCACATCTTGGGTCTTAAGCTTTCGTTTAAAGACAAGCCAAAGGATGAACGCATGTCTAGGAATACAATTAGCAAACCATACCACACTAGCCCACACAACTTCAGCCTCTCTAGGACGAATATCGTTCCAAGCAACTCCAACCGAAAATTCATTGAAAATTCCATTTCTATCCCGCCACCATAGCTTATCAGGAGTGTGAACATCAATGGAAGGAACAATAGCATTAGGAAACTTACTGTTCCACTGATCAGGCCAAACCCACTCGCCATTTGCAATAATGTCCACCAATCTCGAATTCATATGAAAACCACCCCTATTTACTTGTCTAGCTGAAAGGCTAGATATTAAAGGGCTATGCAAACACCAATTATCAAACCAAGCCGAGATAGAAATACCATTACCAACTTTATACCAAAAGAATTGTCTGATCATGGGACGAACAAGAAGGATTTTACGCCAACTCCATGTCATACTTCCTCGAAAAGGAACATCCCAAAAATTTCATCCTCTTAATTTATGAGTATGAATCCATTTCACCCATAACGACTCCTTCAAGACAAGAATACTCCAAACATGGGACGTAATCAACGCCACATTGAAACTCTCGAGCCGACGAATACCAAGACCGCCTTCTTCTTTTCGGAGACATACGGATTCCCATGAAACTTTGGCCTTTCCGTGATGCATAACACCATTGCACCAAAGGAACCCTCTCATAAGATGCTCAATATCCAAAATAACACGAGAAGGCAAAATAAACACCGAGGACCAATAAACTTGCATAGAAGAGATAACAGATTGCACAAGTTGAAGCCTACCCGCAAAGGAAAGATATTTGTTCTTCCAATCGTTAACCCTTCTTTGAACCTTCTCCACTAGTTCCTTGCAATCTCTATAAACAAGACGCGTGGAAACTAAAGGAACTCCAAGATATCTAACCGGCAAAGTACCTTCCTCAAAAGGAAGAACATTAAGAATACCAAGCTTAACTTGATTAAGAACGTTGCAAAATTAAGCCGTGCTCTTTGGAAGACTAGGAACCAACCCTGAAACACTTTTAAATTCATCAAGCGCCTACATAATAACACTAGCAGAATTAACGTCCCCATGCGAAAAAAGAAAAAGATCGTCCGTAAAACATAAATTAATAATGTCAAGCTTAGCACAATGATGATGATACGTGAATGAATCAGAATCATGAACTTTACGCTTCAAAATACAAGTAAGAATCTCCATGACAAGAGTAAATAAGTATGGGGATAAAGGATCACCTTGTCGAAGACCTCGTTTCCCTTTGAAAAAGGCATGTAACGTCCCATTTATACATAAAGAGAAAGACGTACTCGTAACACATTGCATAATCCATAACACCATCCGAGGGTGAAAACCAAAACCAACGAGAATTTCCTTAAGAAAACCCCAGTCAACCGTATCGTAAGCTTTCTGGATGTCAACCTTAAACGCACATCTTGGAGGACCTCGATCTAAGTGATAATTATGCATGAGTTCTTGGGTTAGAAGAATATTATCAGAAATACTCCTTCCAGGAACAAATGCAGATTGATTAACACTAACCAACCCCGTAAGACTATCTTTTATACGATTAGAGATAATCTTACTAATGCACTTAAAAATCACATTACAAAGAGAAATAGGCCGATAATCATTAATGCGAGAAGGAGAAGCAACTTTAGGGATAAGGGCAATAACCGTATGATTAACTTCTTTAAGTAGTTTGCCACTTACAAAGAACTCCCTAACCGCCTTAATAACATCACACCCCACAATGTCCCACGCACTTTTAAAAAAAGCAGCCGTATACCCATCTGGACCCGGGGATTGTCATCTCCCATAGAAAACACAACCTCCTTAATCTCAGCATCAGAAACATCACGAACCATTGATGCGTGGGAATCGCAACAGGCTTTACCTCTCGAGGGATCTCGAGAAGCTTACAACCCCCACCAGGCAGTGTACCTGATCGTTGTAGTATAGTATAGTGACAAGTACCGGGGGATTGATCGTTCAGCTTAGGAATAGTGTCGCTAGGATTAGAAAACCTAATTAATAGTTCTAAAGGTGAGGGATGATTATTTTTGTATTTTTATATTTTTATGAAAGCAAGTAAAATCTCGGGTTTTGGAAGAGTGGGCGGAATTAGTTGCTATTCAACTAACCCAAAACAAATATATATTCAAAATAAAATACTGAAAATAAAATTAAACTAAATTATACTAAGGTTGTGAGCAGTAATTGGAGAAATTGTGTTTACTTAGACTTCACTACTCCCTAGATATCTTTTACACGTTAATTACTTGTTATACTTGTATGGATGACGGATTGTATTCCTTAATACCATTCGTGGGGTGGCATACATAACTCCCCAACTCTATGAGCTCTTATCTCCTCCTACACCATGACCCAGCACAACTATAGGGATTGTAAACAGTGGCTCATGCATTAAATACAACCAATAAAGACCTAGTACGCCTCGGTTCATGTTTCTTAAGACGTTCAAGCATGTTACCATTTGGAGATCTGCCAGTTTTCTTAAGCCTAACATATAAAATCATTCATCCAAGACAAGAATAGACAAGTAATCAACACATAATCAACATCTAGGTTTCATTAGATCTAAGCAAACACAAAAGAGATCTAGCCTAGCATAATGGAATTGAGACAAGAACAAGATATAAACAACCAACACATAGACATATTGATTGAATTAGAAGAACACTTATCTCAATTACAATGCAAGGTATCAAGGGTTTGGAACCCTTGAAAAACCTGTAAAAGATACACCAAATTCGTCTTTAGGGTTTCACCAAAACTTCTCTCTTTTTAATGAAAAAAACTAGAAAACTATATATAGGAAAACTGGGCTGATGGCGTCAAGACAAGCATGTGACGCCGTCATCTCGCCGCCAAATACTTCCTCGGACGGCCTTGATCTACTTATGACGGCCTATGTGACGCCGTCACCAACCACGGTATTTTATTCTTGGTACTTTGACGCCGTCAGGATGACTTTTGACGCCGTCATCAACTACGGTGTTTTATTCTTGATGTCTGACGCCGTCAGGGTATAACTCTTGACGCCGTCACCTAGTGTCTTCAGCATGGAAAATTGATACTTTGCCGTTTTCTTCACTTTTATGCTCCAAAAACGTCCAAAATGGCTTCTTTTCCAGAATTCACTCTCCAAGTACCTAAAATCACAAAAGGAACGATTTAGGGCAATATTTGATCAAATAAAGTCGGATTCGGGCTTAAATGACCCCCTAAAAACGGATCATTTTTCGCCTCATCAACCATATAATCAGCGGTCACAGTATCTAATCTGCTCAAGAACAGATTATTGGAATCCAAAGGGGTAACAAGACCAGCTTGGCCTAAAAATGCATATAATGTGAGACAAAAGCTGTATGCACCCCGTCTCCATCAGCCGTAACTCCATTCGAATCCACTACCATATCAATCCGACTTCTAGCGACACCACTCTTTACAACTTTATGAAAATATGCTGAGTTCGAATCACCAACACGAAGCCAAGTAACCTTGGCTTTTTGCTTAAGAAATCTTTCCTCTTCAAGAAGCGCTTGATTAAAAGAATTTAGATATAAAGCCTCCTCATCACGAAGCATAGAGTTAAAAGGATCTTTATCAAGAGCTTTTTGGACCTCGTCAAGCTCAAACCGAAGCCGTTTTACTCGATCATGTAAATTACCTTTATCATGCAAAAGCTTCCTTAACGGCTTCTTCAAAAGCTTCAAGTTTTGCACAACACGAAACATATGATAGCCATCAATGTCAGTATTCCACAAATTAGCCACGCCATCCTTAAATTTATCATTATGGATAAGTAAGTTCGAAAACTTAAATGGCTTCGGCTTAAATTTCGACACCATAGGAATCCTTAAGATAGCCGGGGAGTGATCAGAAATACGATATGGCTGAAAAAGAGCACATGCACCAATAAAGGAATCATAGAAATCCAAATTAGCCATAACACGATCAATCTTCTTAAGCACTCCATGATCACCTTTCGGCTTTTGATTCCATGTGAAATGCAACCCCGTTTTGTTAACATCCGACACCTCAATATTTTCAACACACTCTTTGAACTCTCACATAGAAATATCAATTAAAGATGAACCCACAACTTTGTCTTCTAAATTAAGGGCCGCATTAAAATCACCCATTAGACACGAAGGCTGCCCATTAACAACAACCTTATGGGCTTATAAATCATGCCAAAGATCTCGCTTGTGAGTATAATGATTATGAGCATATACAAACGAACACATAAGAACCTTTTTATCAGCTCTAAACACGACCTGGGTATGCAAAACTTGAGCTGTCTGAGCAACAACCATAACATCAACATCATCAGGATTCCAACCCAAGATTATGCGAGAACCCTTTATACATAAATTACCATTTGAAGTCCAGTTCCAATTCCAAAAAACACGGGCACAAAGCTTGTCTAACCGAGAACTAGAAACCTGAGACTCTAAGATAGCACACATAGACAAACGATTCTTTGAAATAACCTGACGAACCTCATTTTGTTTAGGGGATTGGTTCATTCCCCTTATATTCCACGCGGCTATGCTATACATTGGAAACATCCATGACGGGAGTGCTTGCCCCCTTCGGATCAGTTTGGTTCGAAATGTGCATATATTGAGCCGTCTCATCAAAGACATTTTCCACATCATCACTATCACTATCATGACCTCCACTTTCATTAACACCGGGCTCATTGTACCCTGGCATAGGATCATTCATATCCTGATCAGAAACGTTATCAGTATTACATAAAGCATCAAACTTATTCTTTAACTGGACAGGATTCACTTCTTGAGACACCGAATCCTTAGTAGAATTCGTTTGATAATACTTCATTTGCAATAATGGCGAATTTGCAATAAGAACAACTTTGGTGGTCGAAATATGATAATACTTCATTTGAAAGATACACGAACAATAAAACAAACTTTATCTTGCTCGATTCTTATAAATATCAAAAGTAAATTCAGTATCAACTTAAAAGGTAAATAGAAAACTACACATAATCTGAATTAGTGTCTTGACGACTTGAAGGTACACAACAAAAACTAAAAAACCAGTCTAGTCCTTTAAATACAATTTTAAAATTGTTCTTGTTTAGAGATGTTTCAACTATTCATAGAAGAGAGGATTAGTCTTACAATTTAGCTTTAAAAATAATAATAATAATAATAACAATAATAATAATAATAATAATAATAAATAAATAAATAAAAAGTTAAACCGTTTTTACAGTTGCTGTTAAAAAAAGGTTAAAACCAAAACATGAAAGTCAAGATGACAAAATGGCCCGGTTATTATAATACCATCGATGTGGGATATCATCAATTTTCTTTCTTATTACTCTTCTTGATTACTTCTAAAACATTAGCAAAATGTTTTAAACCGTAATTGTTTTTCAGATAAATAATGATTTACAATTGAGAACCAAACTTTGTCATTCCCACATTCGTCATGTGAAATGATTGGTCAATGAGGTTTGAACTCGGGTATCTTTTGAGACCTTCAGGTCACCTTACCACTAGGCCTCCTTCGAGATGATTAACAGAGGTAAAAAAAGTGCTGATGTGAAAACCCTTTACCCCCCCAAAAAAAAGTGTTGATGTGACATAGCTTCTCTAAAACAACTTAATAAGCTGATAGGTTACTTGTTTCAATAAGCGAATCCAAACAACCCCCTTAAACAACTTATGTTTATACGAAGAAGCATATAATCAGTCAATGTCAGTCTAAGGGTGAAGTGGAGAACTTGTAATTAAGAATCCATGAAGAACAATCAGATTGAGGTAAGCGATCTTAAGGTACTTACCAAAACAACTTAATTCGCCCTCGACTAAGTTGTTCTAGTAAGCAATCCCAAACACACGTATGTGTTTGAAACAGGATCACTCTCATATAAGTAATCTTGAGCACTTATCACTTAGTTGAAGGCTATATGAAATAAGACTTCTTAAGTATTCTTAAAACTATAGATAAATCATAAAATTGGTTGTAGCGACTCAATGGTAAGTTGCTAAACCAAGAATAAATCACATATCTCCTGGCATTCAAACTATATATTCTCTGCGTCCTTGTCACTTTATGCACTTCCTTACTTCATACTATGCTACCGGTAAAGGGCAGACTCAATTTGTCGATGATTTTTAGGGTGCTTAGGGAAGAAAGAGTAGGCATCTTGTAGCTAATATAAAAACTGTAGTGCATGAACGAGGTGTCCCAACACTGAGGCATGTCAAAGTGTTGTAAAGTTTTTATTCTTAAATGATGAGATGTGCAAAATACATAGCTGGTCAATTGACTCAATCCTGAATGGGTAAATCCTGAGTTAAAGTTGTGTTTTTGTGTGTTGTTTGTATCGTTTTTTTATTGTGCTCTCTATCATGGTCCAATTTCTAACAGACTTCAAGAATGCATGTTCTGGTCAGATAAATTGACTTTTATGGTCTAAGAACGTTTTATGTGATTAGTATTGCCAGTAAATGAATCTGTTTGGGTGTGCAATACATGGTTGGCAATTGATTTATTAACCAACTCTTTTCGAGTACAATTTGTCATACTTGATTTGCCCCTTGGATAACGAATATGAATTCAGTTGTAATCCAGCTACGAGTTTTCTAAGATGTTATATTAAGACTAATAGAGTGAGGATTACAGTTTCCATGTAGAGGTTGTATATGTATTCAACGATATTGGGTCAATACGAGAAACAAGTTGGGTTGACCCGTGAACACTTTTTGTCTAGGTTTTTTAACTTTATATAAATAGTTAATGCTTCTGCTTCTAATTTTCGCATCTTACTAAGCGTTAGGCATGAAGGCAAGTCTCATTAGGGAATTGTGGGTAAGTATTTGCTGTTTAAGAGATATGATTAGCAATGCTACATTATTTGTTTGAGTAAATTAATTAAGAAGATTATATGCATAAAAACTACACTTTTTCGCTTTTAGTATAGCTGCTAAATAAGCAAACAACTGTGGATATGATACAAGCAAACAACTGTGTTTTGAGGATTTTTGTTTCATACAAATTTTGCTCTTTGTAGTAAAATAAAATAGTCTTGGCATTACATACGACTAAATCCTTTTCATGTGAGGATGCTAGAATTATTAAGTAAGGTAAAGCTTGGAGTTTTTGTACAAAAACTTAAGAGTTCATATGATTTTTTGGGACTGTGAGAAAGAGCATGTATATGTTACATACATGTAATCTTCAGCAGCCACAAAGCATTACTATTAACTCTAAGACATACGCTTCCAATTCACTATGGTATATAACCTTAGAAAATTTTATCTCATTTACCTCTGTGGGACAAAATGGCCTTGCTAGACAAAAAAGATTCAATCTTTTTACGATTGTTGTTAAAAAGAGGTTAAAAGCAAAACCTGAAAGTCGAGCTGACAAAATGGCCTAGCTAGATGAAAGCTTTCCACTGATTCATAAGTCAGGGGATGCGCCCAACTTATTAGACCCTGGACCTTCTTGATTATTCGTTTGACCCGGTTTGGTCAAACACATTTTCCTTTTTTAATTTTCCTTTCTTATTAATTAATCATTTTTATTACTTCTAAAACATTTGCAAAATGTTTACTAATTCTATATCAACGCTTTTTAATATTTTTACTTTTGAATCAAACATCGTTGACTTTGCTCGATTGATAGTCCAACTGATGTGCTAGAAATCAATTTGGGGCCATATACTTACTAGCTCACGAGCTTTTAATCAGAATATATATGTTTCTTCCTCCAACCTCTAGATTATCATCATATTGATCATCACTTTTAACGTTTCTAAGATGTTATGTTCACCCAATAACCCGATAACCCAATAACAAACTAGTTGGAACCCTAACCTGACCCTATTATGTGATAGCTTTATCCAATAATATTGGAGGTTAAACGTTTGATCATTGATTCATATAATTTATCATAATTTTCATCTAAAAATATGACTAAATACTCTCTCTTTAGAAGTGAGGAGGCTAAGTTTATTGTTTTTGTTGTCGTGGATTATTATTCTTATTCGTAATCCTTATAAAATATAAATAAAATTAGAAAGTATTTGTTACAAAAACTTGGTTTGATATCATAAAGATTTGAATAAAAGGGATATCGTCATTGCTTTTTACATCTTGCTAATAAAGTGACAAAAGTAACAGTGAACTCAATGCTTGTACCAACTATTTTATGACTCGGTCAACAATTTATCACTAGTGTTCAATTTTAGAGCTTTTTATGTATATAGATCTTCCCATTGGATGTTAAACATTAGGTGAATCTCTAATTATTAATGTACAATGTTGTATAACTCATCATAATTATCATGTAAACATGTAAGTTGAGTAAACTACAAATTTTGTTCTAGGCTATATATATTAGAGGCAACCTCTTATTTTCGCAGAGTTTCGTCTACATATGACAAAATGCTCACCACTTAGAAGTGAGTATTAATATTCGTGATTTTTATAAAAGAACAGTAAAGCTTTAAATTCTATTTTATAAAAACATTAAAGCTCATATTAGTTTTCCAAACTCATAAATAGAACCCAATAAACTTGTTAGATTTACGGGATCCAGTGATGAGCTTGAAAGCATGATATTTACTTCAAGACATACAATACATATTTACTATGGTATATATGCTTAGAAGTTTTTCTCTCAGTTTTCTATGTGGGACACAAGATTCAACTGGTTTCTACAAAAATAATAGTAAGTATCTATTTCACCAAGAATAAGATCATACTCGTATCATCTAACAAAACGTTCGTATTCATATATCATATAAAATTTGAGATAAAAGGCAATATATTTAGATACAATATTAAACCAAATAAACTTGAAACAAGCTGAGCTCGAGCTTGAATTTCCCTGATGCTAAACGAGTTGAGCTCGAGCCTTGCTGAGTAAGTATTTTTAGATAGATCATGATCAGCAATTGAGATGTTAAATTTGGCATTCTCACATAATGTTATTATTATAATGTTTCTCATTATTGTATCTTAGCTTTAAAGTTTTAGTTGATCAATGTAGGATTCAAATGATAAAAATGGTTTCCTATAATCACAATTCATACCTCATGAAATATGATCTGATAAATTCTAATTCACAAAGAATCAGCAAGATTAACATACAATCTATATTTACTATGGTATATATGCTTACAAAGATTTTCTCTTACTTTTCTATGTGGGACATAAGATTCAAATGGTTTCTACAAAAAAATAGTATCTATTTCACCAAGAATAAGATCATACTCGTATCATCTACAACAAAACGTTCGTTCTTAACATTAATCTTATTAGTTGTTCTTGTTTAGAGATGTTTTAAGTAACTTTTCATTAAAGCGAGGATAAAAAAGTTAACCTTTAATTGTTAATAATAATTTAACATCAATAAAAAATAATAAACCTATGAAAAACGAGACAACCTTCTCATTGACGTGGGATAGTATCAAATTCTTTCCTTCTTTCATTTTTCTTTCTTATTAATCTTCTTGATTACCTTTAAAACATTAGCAACATGTTACTTGAATCTATATCTACGTTTTCAATTATATTGATTTATTCTAATATTTAGTTAGAGGTGTAAACGAGATGCTCTGAGCTACTAAGATCAACTCAGTAAATGATTAAAACGAGCCGAGCTTTAACGAGCTCGAGCCCATGCTTTTGATACTGAGCTCGGTCACACTCACGAACCTAAAGAAGCTTTACATATATAAAATATTATATACCTTTTTATATAAAACACAATTTATGTACACAATAACATATTTATGAATAGTATAATCATGGGTAAATTGCAAAAATAGTCCTTAACGTTTCACGAAATTGCAAAAATGGGACAGAGACAAAAAGTAGCGCAAAAAAGACACCAACGTTCCACATTTTCACAAAATCGCCACTGAGAGGCTTTTTCCGTTAGTTTTATCGTTAAGTGTCATGTCACCGAGGGTATTATCGTCATTTCACTGCTTTAAGGTCCACGTGGCATATCACTATTGACATTGCACTTAACGATGAAACTAACGGAAAAGGCCTCTCAGTGGCGATTTTGCAAAAATGTGGAACGTTGGTGTCTTTTTTGCGCCACTTTTTGTCTCGGTCCCGTTTTTGCAATTTCGTGAAACGTTAAGGACCATTTTTGCAATTTACCCTATAATCATATTCATATATCATATAAAATTTGAGATAAAAGGCAATATATTTAGATACAATATTAAACCAAATAAACTTGAAACAAAATGAGCTCGAGCTCGAATTTCCCTCGAGTTGAGCTCGAGCCTTGCTGAGTAAGTATTTTTAGATAGATCATGATCAGCGATTGAGATGTTGAATTTGGCATTCTCACATAATGTTATTATTATAATGTTTCTCATTATTGTATCTTAACTTTATAGTTTTAGTTGATCAATGTAGGATTCAAATGATAAAAATGGTTTCCTATAATCATAATTCATACCTCATGAAATATGATCTGATAAATTCTAATTCACAAAGAATCAGCAAGATTAACAACAAGAACTTACAAGCTAATTATACAAAACTAAGCGTGTACGAACTCTACCGTATTTAACCATCAAAAAGCTACATTGATTTAGAGAGATTAACATAAACAAAAGCCAACTGAATGCATAAACTATTACCCTTATGAAAAGTATCACTAACAATAATGCCCAAGCTGAACCGAAAAGAGTACAATATGTTCTATAAAATACTAACGATATAGTTATAAGTAATTATATTGTCTTAGTTTCATACGCAGATTTGAAAAACCTCCATGCTTACTGCATGTAATCAATAAGATACACGTATTTTGCCACAAAATAGAGTCACACATCCACTTGCTTAGCTCAAATAATTGAAGCAGTTGTTTGCATTTGCTTGTTCTAACGTGACAAAAACTAGTTGATGTGCCAAATATCAATTCGGTTTTGACCAAATAATTGGATCAAACCTTATTGACTTTGATCGATAAGTAGTCACACTGATGTGCCAAATATCAATTCGGGGCCATTTAAGTTCATGAGCTTTTAATCTGAATGCACGTTTCTTCCTCCAACCTCTAGATTATAATCATCACTTTTAACGTTTATAAGTCATTATGTTAGCTGGAGAATGATGTCAAATACTTTGTTCCCTCTTGTTTGAACAACCGTACCGACAATAAATATATTAAATATAGATTGTAACAATGACAATATAAGCACCAGTGGTCTAGTGGTAGAATAGTACCCTGCCACAGTACAGATACCGGTTCGATTCCCAGCTGGTGCACCTTACAGATGATCTTGTGGGTCTCTAGCTTTAGTTCACAGACTCATTAGATTACTATAAGTTTTGGATTTTTTTTCTTCGTATATACTTAAATGCCGTCAGTGTTCGATAACTTATGAGAATGAATTTGTTGGTTTTTACTCGAGATTATTTTACCTCGTTTTATTTACTTTTGTTGGATTTAATTCTTAAACAATTCGGGGGATATCAAAACGAAAACTATCTTTCTATACTTTACAAATATGTCAACGATTCTTTAAGTTTATCGAACACCAAAGTTTTGACTTATCACAAACAAAATACGTCTAAAAGTTAGTTGACGCATCTGTCTAAGGAACGGTGGCATATGCTCAACATGAACAATATATTGTGCGGCTTAGATTATTTTAAAGCATTGAGCGTGGCACACAAATCTGAAATAAAGAAATAAGTTATTCTAGTGAGCATTCCTAAACACCAATATCAGCAATATGTATTTGAAACAGGACCACTTTCATGTTGGTCCCAAATGTGTGTTCGTATGTGTGTGAGTCGAAATGAATGATTTGCAAACGATAATAAACAAGATAACTTTTTATTTCGTCTAACCAATGTAATGTTACATAATCATAAGTATATATACTAATCCAATCGGTGTAAATGAACCGATGTGTCTATTCGAATAGTTGTCTTCCAACCATTGCTTTTGTTCGAATGGGTTCCTGCCAAGCGACACAACCCTTCACCATATTACAGATTTTTAACTATAATAACTAACTAGCGGTTGTTAAGTTTCTAATGAACACGTTTGGTCCTTCACATTTTCTGTAAAAGCAATATCGAGATTATCTTGGTCCACATTCTCCTCCTTAATCTTGATCATTGCTTTATCCAAGGTCTTGAACTCCTAGCATTTGTCGCATAGTCACAAACTTGATTCTTGGTAATGCTTTCGTTAAAATGTCTACTCTTTGTAGTTCTCCACTAACGTGTTCCACATTAATATGACCATTCTCTACACATTCCCGAATGAAATGATAGCGAATGTCTATATGCTTACTCCTTCCATGAAATACTGGGTTCTTTACGAGTGCTATTGTTGATACGTTGTCAACTCTAAGCGTTATCTTTCTTTCTTCCAATCCAGTCAATTCACTAAGTAAATGTTTTAACCATAAGGCTTGACATGCTGCTGCAGTAGCCGCCATGAATTCTGATTCACATGACGAGAGCGCCACTGTTGGTTGCTTCTGAGTACACCAGGTAATAGGTGACTCTCCATAGTAAAATACTATTCCAGTAGTTCCTCTTCCTTGATCGGTATTGATTCCATAACTACTATCACTGTAACTTGTTATCTTGCAGCCGCCTTCCTTCTTGTATATTATTCCATGTTCCTTTGTACCTTGGATATATCGGATTACTTGTTTCACTGCCTTCAGGTGATGGTCCTTTGGTTCTTGCATAAATCTGCCGAGTAGTCCGACTGAGTAACTAAGATCCGGTCTTGTATGTAATAAGTATCTGAGGCTTCCAATTAAGCTTCGGTAATAAGTTGCGTCAACTGGGTTTCCATCTTCCGCCTTGACTAACTTAGTGCCGGGATCCAATGGTATCTTTGTATCATTTCTATCCGTCATACTTGTTTCTTTTAGGATCTTGTTAATATATCATGTTTACTTGATTGTAATATCTCCTCGTGTCTGTGTAACTTCTATCCCAAGGTAATATGCTAGCAATCCTAAATCGCTCATTTCAAATTTATCTTCCATCTGGGATTTGAACAATTCTATTTCCTTCTTTGGAGTGCCCGTGATTATCAAATCATCTACATATACTCCAACTATAAGTGTAGAATTCTTGCTTCTCTTCGTATAAATTGCTTGTTCGAGATTACATTTCTTAAAGTCAAGTGACTTCAAGGTTTGATCAAGCTTCACATTCCAAGCTCTTGGTGCTTGTCTTAAGCCATACAAAGCTTTGGTTAACTTGTATACTTTTCCTAGGTTTCCTTGTTGAATAAAACCTTCAGGTTGTGTAACATAGACTTCTTCCTTCAATTCTCCATGTAAAAATGCTGATTTTACATCTAAGTGTTGTACTTGCCATCCATGATATGCTGTTAGTGCTAATATTAACCGAACTGTCTCTATCCTTGCAACTGGTGCAAACACTTTATCGAAGTCTATTCCATGTTCTTGTACATAAGCTTTTGCTACTAATCTTGCTTTATATTTGATGATCTTTCCTTGTGCATCTCTCTTGGTTTTATAAACCCATTTGATTCCTATTGCCTTCTGATTTTCTGGCAATGTTGTTAGAGTCCATGTGTGATTCTTATTAATTGAATCCAGTTCAGCTTTCATGGCCTCAATCCATCTTTCATCTGTTGATGCTTCCTTATATTTAGGGGTTCATCTTCTATGAATAGTAGACTTTCAGTCTCAACGACACGTGATGTCCTATATATATCTTTTATCTCTTTGAAACCTCGTACTGGTGTATCATCAAATCTTTGTTCTGAGCTTCCTAATGAGCTAAAAGTAGTTTCCTCTTCATCTTCTGAGTTGGGTTCGTAAGTATATGTTGGTGGTGTAATTGGTGACTCTGGATCTTGTATTTGATCCGGTATTGGTTCTTGTGTTGGATACACGTTATCATTCTGTTCTATGTTGACTGGTGTAGGATTTCCATTGTCAACTTATTCTACCACAAAACTAGCCCAAAATGTGTCTTGTGTACTTGTATCCTCTCCACTCTTATCCCAATTCCACGGTTTTGTTTCCATAAACTTTACGTCCGTACTAACATGTCTTTTCTTTCCTGCTGGATCATATAGCCTACAAGCTTTTGATCCTTCCTCTACTCCTAAGTAAACCATCGGTATGCTTCTATCATCCAACTTCTTCAAGTGAGGTATCGTTATCTAATTAGCATAAGTTGTGCATCCGAATATTCTAAGGTTTTCCAGGTTTGGTTTTCTGTTGTAGAGTGCTTCATTACAGTGTTTTATCTTCCAGTGCTCGTGTAGGTACCCTATTTAGTATATAAATGGCATGTTTGACTGCTTCCGCCCAAAAAGTTAAGGGTAACTTCATCGCTTACATCATACTCCTAGTAGTTGATAACACCGTCATATTCTTTCTTTCAACTACTCCATTCTGTTGCCGTGAGTATGATAGAGCCGTTGGTTCCCTTTCCAATAATGACCCTTGGCTAGGTCCAGATAACCCTGCTGGATTTTGATGATACCGAGGATGTGTAGATGACTAGATGGAGAGTTTGCAACTCTAAGGGTGTTTAGTGTATAAAAACTGAGCAAGTGGTAACAAGTATAAGGCTTCAAAAAAAAATTGAGTAAACTACAAATTTTGTTGGTGCTATACATATTAGACGGTAACCTCTTAATTGATATTTGAGGTTTGTAGTCAAATAAAATTGTCTTTGCAAATCTTGATCTACATAGACTAAAAATACTTTCCATGTGAGGATGCTAGAATTATTAAGTCTCAATCTTTGTAAAAGTAAAGCTTGGAGTTTTTGTACAAAAACTTAAGAGTTCATATAAGAAGAGTGTGTGTGTTTCACACCCATCATCTTCAAAAGCCCCAAAGAATACTATTAATTTTAAGACATCCACTCTCAATGCACTATGGTATATAATCTTACAAAATATTCTCTCAATTACCTATGTGGGACAAATGGTTCAAATGTTATCATCATAAAATAGTAAGTATCTATTTTAGATAGGCTGATACTTCTATCACCTACAATAAAACATCGTTCCGAACATTAAGTAACTAGTCCAACTATACTTCCAGATTAAAAAAAAAAAAAAAAAAAAAAAAAAAAAAAAAATGTTGAAAAAGGATATCGCAAATACAACACATATTCTACTATGTTATATTAGTGAAACTTTTGGCAACCCAGCTTGCGACATCGTCATCTTAAAGCCTATTGTGCGGAAATTAGGCTATGTGGGAAACATTGTTCTAGACCTCTTTTATATGTTTAATGCATAGGTAGTTTGCAAACCAAATGCCTGGCGCGAGTTCAATCCACGTTAAGCATGTAATGTATTTTTTCCACGGATTCCCATGGCACTTTCGTGGTTCTCAGAAGTGTATTTAAACTTTATGCAGCCATGGAAAAATAAGTTACAAGTAGTCTATATGAAGCTTTAGTTGGAGTTGATATTTGCATTTTCAAAGTTGATGAATCATTGTCTTTTCAAAACAATATACTTATTTAGGTTTTCTATTGACGACTAGAATAGTTATACCGTCAGAAAATGCATAAAATGTCGAGTCGACTCAGGTACCGCACACAGATAATAACAGATGGTTATCAACTTAGACCATTGACTTTCTTGGTTATTAGTTGACCCGGTCCAGGTTAAAAAAAACCCTCTCCTTAGCCTTTTTAGTTTGTGTCTTTGCATAACCCATCGATGTGGGATGCATCAAGTTCCTCATTCGAGTTTCTTCTTGTTAATCTTCTTACTTCTAAAACATTAGTAAAAATGTTTCTTGATTCTATATGTTTTGTGAGCTCGGTAATAGTTCGAATTGAGTCAAAACTCAACGAGCTGGAGCTTAACATAAAACTCGTTAAAGAATTAGGATGGAGCCTGAGTATCATATACCGAGTTCGTTTAGGTTCGTGAGCCTAAAAAAGCTTTACATATATAACATATTGATGAATCGTAGCATTAGATATCATATAACTTTTGATATAAAAGGCAATATAGACACAAAATATATAAATCATATATCATACTCGTATAACTTTTGAGATAAATAAGCAATTTCGATACAATATAACATCAAATAAACTTGAAACGAGCGGAGCTTGAGCTTTCCTAATGCTAAATGAGCCTAGCTCGAGTTTTGTCAAGTCCAGGCAAGGCAAGGCTCGGCTCGTTTACAACGCTGTATGCTCGCTTAACCTCGATTGGGAGATTAACATAAACAAAAACCAACTGAATTCATAAACTATCAAGCAAAATAAAATTGAACCATATCATGAAGCTAAGAAGTATCACCAACAACTTTGCCCAAGCTGAACCGAAATAGATACGAAGTAACAGGGTAGATGTTCGTGGTTTCCATATGCAGATTTGAATACCTTCATGTTTAAGTTGACCAATAAAGAATTTTGTGCATGTGCTTGAAAAATGACACATCTTTCATCAGTATAACAAAGCAATGTTACATCGAACAAGACAACTAATTAGTATAAGACTTCGCTATAGAATGATACGAAATAACAAAATAACCTCAGTTTTATATACTCTTTCTGATGTAAATTCGTATAACTAAGACTTCGCAATAGAATGATACATCTTTTGTTATATGAAATTGTTAGTAGAAATGGGAGTCTTTAAACATTAACTTGGTTTGATATCATAAAGATTTGACTAAAGCGACTACATTGGTTGTGTTTGGCAAATGGCTTATAGGGGCTTCTTAACCAAGCATTGAGAAAATGAGCTTTCTTAAAAAATAGTAAAACTCACCGCTCTTTAGCAAAATGAACACTAAAATCAAAAAATTCATTGCTCACCGCTCATCACCCCAGAAAGCTCCCAAAAGCTCTGCGCCAAACATAGCCATAAGTTCCATATTTACTACCATATATATTCTGAATAGTTTTTCTCTCATTTTTCTATGTGAGAGACAAAAGATTCAAATGGTTTTAGCAATAATGGTTCTTGGCTAATTCCTGATAACAACGCACTGAACTTTGACGATGCTCAGGATGTATAGATGGCTATATGGAGAGTTTGCAAGGGTGTTTAGTGTATAAAAAGGAGACAAGTTTTAATGTATCTTCAGACATCAATTTTCTATAATCTTTCTACCGCAACAGGTATAACGCTTCGCTATAAAGTTGAGTAAACTACAAATTATGTCATGTGCTATACATATTAGAGGGCAACCTCTTAAATTTGCATACTTTTGGTTGATCTTTCAATTGATATTTGAGATTTGTAATCAAATAAAACTGTCTTTGCAAATCCTGATCTACATATGACTAAATACTCTCCATGTGAGAGGATGCTAGAATTATTAGTCTTAATCTTCGTAAAAGAAAAGTAAAGCTTAGAAACTTTGTACAAAAACTTAAGAGTTCATATCATTTTTTGGAACATTTGTTGATTGCAGGTGTGTGTTGTTCACCAGCCATCTTCAAAAGCCCCAAAGTATACTATTAACTTCAAGACAAACACGCTTAATGCACTATGGTATATAGTCTTAGAAAATTTTCTCCCATTTACCTATGTGGGACAAAAGGTTTAAATTGTTTCATCATAAAATAGTATCTATTTTACTAATCAAATAGGCTAATAAAAACATCATTCTGAACATTAAGTAACTAGCCCAACTGTACTCCTGATAATAATAATAATAATAATAATAATAATAATAATAATAATAATAATAATAATAATAATAATAATAATAATAGTTGGTTGATAAAGGATAACACAAATTATGTTATGTGTTATACTTATTAGAGGGCAATCTTAAATTTGCATACTTTCGGTCGATCTTTCAGTTGATATTTGAGGTTTGAAGTCAAATAAAACTGTCTTTGCAAATCTTGGTCTACATATGACTAAATACTCTCCATGTGAGGATGCTAGAATTATTAGTCTTAATCTTTGTAAAAGAAAACTAAAGCTTCGAGTCTCTGCACAAAAGCTTAAGTGTTGTGACTACAGTTGATGTGTGTACACACACTCTATTCACGAAAGACCCGAAGCATACTATTAACTTTAAGACATTCACTCTCAATGTGCTATGGTATTTAATCTTAGAATATACTCTCATTTAGCTATGTGGGACAAAAGATTCAAATGGCTTCATCATAAAATAGTTAGTATCTATTTCACAAATCAAATAGGCCGATACTCCTATCATGTAATACCCGGCATTTATTATTATTATTATTATTATTATTATTATTATTATTATTATTATTATTATTATTATTATTATTATTATTATTATTATTATTATTATTTTTGTTGATACAACAAATATGACTCGACAATTATTAAGACTATAAATACAACATTGATTAAAACATAATGTTTACATGTAAATAGAATTAATACGGATGTCTTAAAATAAAAATAATAATAAAAAAAAGAGAGAGAACACGTTTCTATTAGAGGTGGCAAAATGGGCGGCTTGGGTAGGTACGGGCCACTGTCCAAAGGAGCTCGGGCCTGAACGGACACGTGCTCAAACGAGCACGGCCGCACGGGACAAACGAACTCATACTATACTTGCCCATTTCATTAAAAAAATAATAACAAAAAAATAAAAAAATAAAAAAAAATAAAAATTGCATAAATCTCACCAAGAGTCGTAAACGAGATAGGAATTAAGGTACGAGATGCTACAAAATCTAGAGCCGACGTCAACCCTTGTTTCAGTTTCTTAATATTTGTTCATGTTCGAATGGAGGACTTGTTGGTGATCCATAGCACACATCTCTCAAGTTTGTTTTCATTTTTGTGGTGACATTTGGTTCACATTTGATCAGAGTTTTGGTTATGTTTGCTCCGGTTTAAAAGTTCGCGTGTTGGTTGATAGTGCATGTATGTTTGAATCGATGGACGGATCACAGTTTACATTTTGTTAATTAAGTTCAAGTTTCCGGTTCGTGGTTTGGGCCCGAGTTTATAACCATTAAATCTAAATGTTTGTTTTCGAGTTTTGGTCTCGGTTCTTGTTTGGCTTAGAGGTATATTCTTTTGATTTTCATTAACGTTTTATTTGTTAATCTTAACATCAACTCTACTACTAAACATAGTATGAAATTATTTATGGCTCGAATTCTTCCGCTTAATCAAATATAAACATCTACCATCAGCAAACTTATTTCTTATGTTCATATAACTATGTTGAACAGTTAGTAGCTAAATCAATAACACAATCGATATAAAATAATCACCTTTATGAACTGAATTGTCGTGTCTTATAAGGGTGTGATTTCGTGGGATAAATCTTTCAGGATGTACCAGTTTAGAAATCATATGCCAACAAATTTGTGCTAATTTCTTAAACCGAACTAACCAGAAAAGAATCGAGTCGCAATAATGCATATAAAGTGGTGTGGTTATGAAACAGAGGAAGGAAATGATGTTATATTTTTTTTTTTCGATTAATCATACTTATTTTAAGGTTAACAGCGACACTATGCATGTAAATTAAAGTGACACCGTGCGTGTAAATTAAATGTGAAACATGTAACGTTGCCATACCAGTTGTAAGTAAACTAAGTAAAAGAAATTTTTCTTCCAAACAGATACCCATAATTTATATCTCAAATGTAGTCATGGTATAATTCTTAAGGTGACATCTCCCATAAACTGTACTAAAAGTAGAGATATCAAATATAGTAACATTTTGCATGTAGGCACCAGTGGTCTAGTGTAGAATAGTACCCTGCCACGGTACAGACCCGGGTTCGATTCTTGGCTTGTGCACTTTAAAGTAGTGAACGTCTTTCTTCATGGATTAAGTAGATTACATTAAGATTTTTTTATTTTTTATTTTATTTATTTATTTTTTTATTTTTGTTAAATCAAAACTAAAATACGCACCTAAAGAAAAGAAGAAGCTAACGAATTTCAGTTGTGCATCTATACTGATAACCGAAGGGGAGTCAAAACTTACCAAGACATTTGATATGGGCCATGGCCCAATGGACATTTGATATAATCATCATAGGGAGAATTGCATATTTCCCCATTTAAACTTCTTTAATTGCATATTTACCCAGTTAAACTTTAAAATAACAAATATACCCATCTTTAAAAATTAAACTCTCATATATACCCATTTCATCTATTTTACTTAAAAAAAATAGCATATGACATTTATACCCTTTCAACTCAACCATGATCTTTCCCGATTAATTCTTTTCATCCAAATAAAGTAAGTGTCTTTAATTGATTTATTCTTCTTCTAGTTGTTGTAAGATCAATTGTGAAAGTGACAACACATAATTTTTTTTCCCACTCTGTTTGTGTTTATGAATGTAGAATTGATGATCACAAAAATAATTGAATCATGTGGTCATAGTTTGAGGGGATATATATGTTTATAGAAAAAGGTCCACACTACTACATTACTCATTTAGGAAACCTAGTATTTCTTGGGAGACTAGATGGCTATGTGAATTTGGTGATGTATAAACTAGAAAGTTGGTGATTTTTGTTTTAACTTTGACTTTTGATCGAAGGTTTTGATTTGCTTGAAATCTAAATGTTGATTTCGTTGAAATATAAGAGATTGTGATTTGGGTTGTAAGGGTACAAATGTCACATGCAAAATTGTTTTAGTAAAATAGATGAAATGGGTATATATGAGAGTTTAATTTTTAAAAATGGGTATATTTGTTATAGTGATGTTCGTAAGGTTCAACGGCCTTCCGAGTGGTGTCCTCCTGACGATGGGTCATTAAAGTTTAATGTGGATGGTTCGGCAATAGGTAAACCAGGTTTAGCGGGCATTGGTGGGTTATTACGCAATAGTCACGGTGTTGTAATTGCTTTGTTCTCTATGTCAATTGGTGTTATGGACTCTAATGTTGCTGAAATTTTGGCCATAAAAGAAGCGTGCAAGATGATACATAAGAAGGACGAGTTCAAATCGGTTAAAATCGTTATCGAAAGTGATTCTTTGAATGCGGTTTCGTGGGTTCTTGATCCAAGTAAGAGACCTTGGAAGCTATTGTATCATTTCCGGGAGATAGATGACTTTTTATCAAGTTGTTCAGGTCGATCGATAGCTCACATATATCGAGAACGCAATTTTGATGCTGATAAATTGGCTAAGGAGGGTGTTTATCGTACTTCACCTCTAGTTATATGGAAGGATTATTGATTCATCTCGAGAATTGCTGGTTTGTTTGCATTTGTCTAGTTCGGTTTGGGGATGTTGTTTTTGAGGTCTCTTCTTATGTTTCAGGTCTTCATTGTAATGGTTTTACTTCTGTTTGTTATGGCTGTTAGCCTTGTTTCTTTTAATAAATCCATCTTTAAAAAAAAAAAAAAATGGGTATATTTGTTATTTTAAAGTTTAACTGGGTAAATATGCAATTAAAGAAGTTTAAATGGGGAAATATGCAATTCTCCCATCATATAAAAGTACTCCAAAAATAAGTTTCAGTTTATAACTTCGTTTATGCATTTACTATTTGGGGATATGATGCGTACTTTATAAAGTAGGCAAGTTACATACTTTCATTTATAAAAAAGGGTAGGACAGGGACTTGAACTGTATCAGGGGCTTACTGCATGGACATAACTGTACATTTTGTAAACCTTTCTCAAAGAGAATGTAGGCAATTGCCTACATTTAAAAGTAAGCATCATTTCCCCTTACTATTTTATATAACATTTGTCCTCCACACGTCTATGTTAGTAGCCAGAAAAATGTATTTTTTGGTCATTTTACATTCAAAGTAATAACTGATTTGCTAAACACACACACACAAAATAAATAAAAAATAAAAAATGAGGATTTTTTGATTCTTGCGATATCAAATCGCATAGTCAAATCCAAACACCAAATTTCAAAATCATGTTTTGTTATAGCTAGTTATCTGATTATATGTTTTCAAAACGCATAATCTATTTTGAATAAGTAATCCAAACACCCCTTTAAATAGCATCCCTCATGTTGGTCCTGTTATTTGAGTAACATGAATGTGTTTAAGAAGTACTAAAAAAGATAAAAAAATAAAAAAATAGATAATAATTTGTTGGTCACGAGATTTGAGTAAAACGATAGTTTCTTTAAGAGGTTAACAACAACTTTTACATAGGGATGTAGCGTGTGTTTATAATCGTTTAAATTTCTTTTCTAAAGTAGTACTAAAAATTTTCAAAAATATTTTGAAAAAACAAACGATCTTGAGTCAAAAACCCAAAGTTGTCAAGAGAAACTTGAATCATGTGAGAAGTTGTTAAGAAAAACACATAGTGAAACCAGGAAAAATTAAAATGAGAAGAATAAAAAGGATTTATAGCCACACATTTCAAATAAGAGAGAAAATTTTAAAAGTATATGCATCTATTTATATATGTGCATCTCAAATTCTCATTTTAGTTTTTCTTTTTATTTGATCCTAATTGTTTTCACATAACCCATTTGACAACTAACACCAACACTTATATCCAATCTGTGTTTTTCACATTTTTTAATATGTCTGGTGTGAGCCTTTATTGAACAAACCGAATTACGATTATTTATCAATATGTCGATAGGTATAGAATTTAATTCTTGTTTGTTATTTGTTGGGGTAAGTTTTGTTTATTCGTTTGTGCTTTTGCATGTGAACCGACTATCTTGTCGTATATGCATGGTTTTCTAGTTAATTCTTCATCTGATTGGGGATTGAATCGTATTGTAAACTCGTACTAATTATCATCCTTTACTGTTTTCGAACATTCTTATCTGGTTAGTACGATCTATATGACGGGTTAGGTTTTGGTGCTTCATAAAATCAAAAGTGGAAAGTTAATACAACTTGCAAAACATATAAATTCTTGCAAGTTGTTTCTTTAAAAAAAATGTACTGGACTTCGATTGAAGCGAGAACTAAAAATTGCTTACACACTTTAAAAATGAACAGAAAATAAAACTTTTAAAATAATGGTATCGCTTACGCTTAATACCTTTAAAAAAATGGTACCGGTTCCGGTAAATTGCTTCTCATTAGTCTCTTGATTGTTTTTGTCTTTGCTCATACCATCGATATTCCTTCTTTCATTTTTCTCTTATTAATCTTCTTGATTACTTCTAAATTAAGCATTAGCAAAATGTTCATTGATTCTATATCCACGTTTCACAACAAGAAAAGAGAACACTGGCTACGAATTTTAGGGAGGACAAGAATGTCCTCGCCAATAACACCACTACACGACAAATTTTCCACCAAAAAAATTTGACCATGGCTAGCCTTTTAATGTTCACACTCTTTGGCGAGGACATGTCCTCTCCAAAGACTTTCCTTATACTTTGACCGTGCCACGCTGGATAATCACGTTTTCACTAGGCGCGGAATTTTCCCGGGCAATAGAATGGCGAGGACATGTCCTCGCGAGTTAGTTGACCTCACATTTGACCTGGATTAGAACCGTAATCACTGGATTAACACTTTTTTGCTTTGCGTCATTAGGGAGGACATGTCCTCGCCAAAGACAAAAGTCAAAGTAAAATCCAAATTTTGACTTTTTGGTTTAACATTTTTGGCTCTCAAATTTCCCGCTAATCTTTTGGCTCCTAAATTCCCACTATTTGTTTTTACTATAACATGTTAAACGGATGAGTCGAGGTATTATGGATATATATAACATGTTAAACGGATGAGTCGAGATGTTATGGATATACATAACATGTTAAATGGATGAGTTTAGGTAATATAGATATACATAACATGTTAAACGGATAAGTCGAGTTGTTATGGATATGCATAACATGTTAAACGGATGAGTCGAGTTGCAATAGATATGCATAACATGTCAAACGGATGAGTCGACTTGCTATAGATATGCATAACATGTTAAACGGATGAGTCGAGTTGCTATGGATATGCATAACATATTAAGCGGGAGAGTCGAGTTGCTATCGATATGCATAACATGTTAAACGGATGAGTCAAGTTGCTATTGATATGCATAACATGTTAAATAGATGAGTCAAGTTGCTATAGATATGCATAACATGTTAAACGGATGATCGAGTTGCTATGGATATACGTAACATGTTAAATGGATGAGTCGAGGTATACATAACATGTTAAACGGATGAGTCTAGGTGTTATAGATATACATAACATGTTAAACGGATGAGTCGAGTTGTAATGGATATGCATAACATGTTAAATTAATGAGTCGAGTTGCTGTAGATATGCATAACATGTTAAACGGATGAGTCGAGTTCCTATAGATATGCATAACATGTTAAACGGATGAGTCGAGTTGCTATAGATATGCATAACACGTTATACGGATGAGTCGAGTTGCTATGGATATGCATAACATGTTATACGGATGAGTCAAGCTGCTAGGGATACGCATAACATGTTAAACGGGAATGTCGAGTTGTTATGGATATACATAACATGTTAAACGGATGAGTCGAGTTGCTATGGATATACATAACATGTTAAACGGATGAGTCAAATTGCTATAGATATGCATAACATGTTAAACGGATGAGTCGAGTTGCTATGGATATGCATAACATGTTAAACGGATGAGTCGAGTTGCTATGGATATACGTAACATGTTAAACGGATGAGTCGAGGTATACATAACATGTTAAACGGATGAGTCTAGGTGTTATAGATATATATAACATGTTAAACGGATGAGTCGAGTTGTTATGTATATGCATAACATGTTAAACGGATGAGTCGAGTTGCTATAGATAGGAATAACATGTTAAACGGATGAGTCGAGTATGGATATGCATAACATGTTAAACGGGAGAGTCGAGTTGCTATGGATATGCATAACATGTTAAACGGACGAGTCGAGTTGATATGGATATACATAACATGTTAAACGGATGAGTCGAGTTGCTATAGATATGCATAACATGTTAAACGGATGAGTCGAGTTGCTATAGATATGCATAACATTTTAAACGGATGAGTCGAGTTGCTATAGATATGCATAACATGTTAAACGGATGAGTCGAGTATGGATATGCATAACATGTTAAACGGGAGAGTCGAATTGCTATGGATATGTATAACATGTTAAACGGATGAGTCGAGTTGATATAGATATACATAACATGTTAAACGGATGAGTCGAGTTGCAATGGATATGCATAACATGTTAAACGGATGAGTCGAGTTGCTATGGGGATGAGTCGAGGTATACATAACATGTTAAACGGATGAGTCGAGGTGTTATGGATATACGTAACATGTTAAACAGATTAGTCGAGGTGTTATGGATATACATAAATGTTAAACAAGGTTACGAGTTAACCTTGTTATGAGTAATTAACAAGGTTACGAGTTAACCTGGTTCTGAGTTAACCTGGTTATGAGTCAACCAGGCTGACAAGAGTTTATTATTAGGATTAATGATCCACTGCGTGACAAATGAGCTCGGCTTCCATCATTGGGATTAATGATCCACTTGTGATACAATCTTCACCACTCTCGGTTAATAATCCTTATGATAAACATATATGATGCATAACAAAATTGTTAAGCTAGCCTAACAATCATCACATTACAATCATTAACATCAAATCTAGCAATCATCACCTTACAATCACCTTACAATCATTGATCGTTCTCGATTCTCCCAATTTCCTAAGCATTCTTCGCAAGCTTTTCAGAGTTATACATCCCTCCTTTTCTTCGTACATCTTAAAGGAGGAGATAGTGGTGGATTTCAGGTTTAGCGAAAAAAATTAGTTTAACGAATAATTTATATTCAAATTATTATTTTTACATAAATAATTTTTATTATTAAAGAGTTTAACATTGTTCTGGTCCTAGCGTTTAGCTCGCAGCCCGAGTCACGTTTAGCGAAAAAAAATTTAGTTTAACAAAAGCTTTTAGTTTAGTGAATAATTTTTGTTCAAATCATTTTTTACATAAATAATTTTATTTCAATAATTTTTATATTAAAAATCAATTTTATTATTAAAATGTTTAATATTGTTCGGGCCCAAATCATGTTTAGCAAAATTTTTTTAGTTTCATTAACGTTTTTAGTTTAGCAAATATTTCTATTCATTTTTTTAATGTTAATTATTACTAGCAATTAATATTAAGCTTAAAAAAAAAAGGGGGGGGGGGGGGGGGGGGGGTCCTCGCTAACATTGTTTTAGTCTTCGCCATTCACATTTTCACTATCCCTCCAAAATTTTCACCTAGTCCCGCCACAGTGCACAAAAATTTTCGCCTTCCAAAAAGTTAAAAAAAAAACAGATCTTCTTTTTTGCTATCTCCAACAACACTTGGTAAAAAAACAAAACACCCACAACATTCACAGATCTGCATAACCACAACGCACCACCACCGATTTGGTATCTAAAATCACCACACAACCATCAATACCTTTAATTCTTCTTTTCTCTTTTCCTTCCCATCACACTTGCGGTAACATTTTTTTTTTTGTACTCTTATTTTTTTAATTCTTTTGTTTTTGATATATGTTGATTTTTGGTTTATAATTTAGGTTATGTTAATTAGTTTATGGCAGGATTTTCAGTTTTTGATTTTGATTTTGGATTTTTTTTTTTTTTTAGAGATGGAATCGAGACATATATATTTTGATAATGGGTTTTTGATTTGTTTATGTTAATTAGTTTAGGGTAATTAGGTTATGTTAATTGGCTTATGGGGTTTTTGATTTTCGTTATTTATTTTTTATTTTTTCAGGCAAGCCGAGAAGCGACTGAGCTAGAACGAGCCGAGAGCTGAGAACGAGCGGCGTAGAACACAGCCGAAGTTACTTATGTCTTTTGGTATTTTTTTTATTTTTGCAGTCTTTTCATATGTGAAATGTGAATATAGAGGTTAAAAGTAGGCGTAACTGTTTGATAGACATCGCTTTGACTGATGTACATTTAAATCTCAAATGAGCTAAACCCAACCATTAAAATCAGATGTTTTTTAAATAGATTAAAACAAGTTACTAGCAAAGTGGAACCATATGTTTTAGACTGTTTTGTTTGGGAACCATCAGGGGTGTTTGTTTTGCGTATTAACAGCCACTGTAAGTGCTGTTTGGATTGCTTATTTTCTGCTATAATGGGGGTGTTTGTCTCGGCATGTGTTTTTATTTATTTAAATCTGTATATGTATTTTCTGTTTCAAAAAAAGATATGTATATGTATTTTAATTATATTTAATTGCAGTTTCACTTTGATGTTGACCGCCACCTCAATGGTCCTTGCGGAGAGGATATCCACAAGGGGATAGAAGATTATTTCTCCAAACGGTACTCTGACAACAAACACAATCATAAGCTTGAGCATTGGGTCGGCAATGGTGGGGCTGCAAAAGCGGATGCCATAAGAGCTAATCGTCCCGAGAATGTGACCCAGGAAAGCTGGAACAGGCAGTTTGACTTTTGGATCGACCCCAAGAGGGCACATAGGGCTGCTGTGAATGCAAGGAACAGGAGGGCGAACAAGATCTCGACCTATCAGGGATCCCGTTCTTTAGCTGCCACTCGTCATGAATATGTAAGACACTTTATAATTGTATATTATATAGATAGTTCATTTTATATATGATGTTAGATGAGTCACTATTAATTTGTTTCATTTTTATATTTTTATATGTACACAGTTTGAAAATAATAATCAGGAGTATCCGGGGCTCATCCAGAGCTACTATGATATGCATACAGTTGAAGACATTTGGCAACAGCCTGAAGCAAAACAGCTATATGTAAGTATAATTTTTTTCTAAACACACGCACTTGAATGAAACATAACGTATCTCGACTCTTAGATTAATTTTCTTATTTTCTGTAAGTACGCAGGAGGAAATGTTAAGGCTGAAAGCTCTTGGAACCATGACTGAGGAGATCTTGGCGAAAGTCATTGGTGGAAAACAACGTGGCCACATAGCGGGATGGGGAAGAAGAGTTGCTGGGGTTGGCCATCGGGATGTGTTTAGCTCAGGTACTTTATTAAAATGGTTCTTTCTCCATTATGTTCGCGTAGAAGGGTATTATAGGTAGTTTGCATATCCAATTTTTTTGCTTAAACCTTATAGGCTGTAGAAGAGTCAACAGTGCATATGCACTTAATCAGATATACCCATATTCAAGGATGCCAAAACATCTATTCACAAAGTGATGATCTGATAATTTTACTCGGTCATGATAGCTTAATATAACTAAACGAGTGTTTGGCATTGTAGTTTGAAAGTGATGATGGTTTAGTGTTCGCAACAATTCTGATTTTGATAATCTCAGTAGTTAGGGGTAAGTTTACATGCAAATCCTTAAATGATTAGTACTAGTAGAAAAATAATTAACGTGGCAAAATGCACGGGTTGGATGTGTTGGTAATGGGTCAAAATGTGTTCTTATGGTTGAAGTGAACTGGGTCGTTTGGGTTAATCCTGGAAAAAAAGGTATTATATAAGTTTATTATAGGGGTGTTTGTATAAGCTTATTTGTGGGCTTACGAGCTTATTTGACATCAGCTTTAATTTGTATTCATAAGCCCAGATTTTCTAGCTTTATTTTGAGACTTAAATGATTATATAAGTTTATCATATCATGAGTAATAAGCTAATAAGTCTCAAAATAAGCCAAAAAATGTGAGCTTATTAAATATAAGTTTATATATATATATATATATATATATATATATATATATATATATATATATATATATATATTCAAAATTGGTTGTTCATTTCAACATTGCTTCTACAGAAAATGAAGGTACTCCATTCTACTCTCAGCGAGAGATAAATGAGATGATGAAGAAGCATCGACAGGAGCTTGATGCACAGAAATTGGCAAACCAGAAGCAATAAGAAAATTTTGATAAAATGGTCGCCTTCCTGTCTCAGTCACAAGGTATGTTGGAACTCACAAGGTATGTTGGAACTGGCTAACATGTTTCCGGGATCCACAACAGAAGTTGGTTCCACAAGTGGGACCGCCCCATCGAACAATGATACCTTATCGAGCGGGAATCCTGGGGATGATGGGGAAGATGAGAATGATGGGAATGGGGATCTTTGGGCATTTCAGTAGTTCTAATTGTTTTATGAACTTTGGTACTTGTGTTTTTACTTATGTTTGAGCTTTGGCTACTTATGGTTATGTATGGATTTGTGTTATGCACATTTTGTACCATTTTGTTGAATGTTTATGTAGATATGTATTAACTAGGATCTATGAACTTTCATAGCCGAATATGTAACTTTTAACGGATCTATTAATGTGTATGAACTTTGGTTGAATGTTGTTGCGTCTTTGTTTGGTTGTATTGCACATTTTGGACAGTGGCTGCTGTAGTATACAGGTAGATTTTTTCCGGAAAATTTCTGGAAAAAATCTGGAAAACCTGCATTTACAGCAGGGTGGTGCCAAAATTGTTGCAGTCTCATTGGCGAGGACATGTCCTCTCCAATGGTCCTCGCAAACAGCAAGCTGCCACGTGTCCAGGGCTATTAGGCAATGATTAATTAACTAATTAATCCGTCTTATTGGCGAGGACATGTCCTCTCCAAAGTCGTCGCAAAAGGGTTGCCAACGTGGAACTTCCATCCTTGACCAAAGGAAAAGTGGGGCCCAATGTGTCCTCGCAAAATAGTTGAATTTGACCTCGCCAAAGACATTAGCGACGTGGTATTGGCGAGGACAAGCTAGCGAGAAGATGACCTCGTAAATGAGTAAATGGCGAGGACATGTCCTCGCTAAAGAGGAGAAAAAGTCCTCTCCAATAAGGTCGAAAGTTGTTGTGTTTTAAATATACTGATTTGTGGCTATATTTAGTTAGGGGTGTAAATGAGCGTTAAATTGATTGTGAGCTACTCATTATCGACCGGGTAAAAGGTCGAGACGAATCAGCCTTAATGAGCTCGAGCTTATCATCAAGCTCGTTACATAATCGAGCTCGAGCCCAAGCTCGAGATATCGAGCTTGATTAGGCTGGTGATCCTAAATGAGCTTTACAAATATAATGAAAGATGTATACCACGAACAACATAACTACGTAATAAAAGATATATACAAGTTTATATAAGTAATTGTAGGCCTTCAACCACAGTGTAAATTCTATTTTGATGAAATAAATTTGAGATTTCCGTGAAAAAAAAATATATAAATAAATAAAAAATTGTAGGCTCTCTAAATGTGTTCCTATTTTTCCACGAAGTGAAGTCAACACGTCAACTTTTTAAACTCAAATAAAGTGAAGCAGTTGTTTGCATTTGCTTGTTATGTTTATTCTAGATCTAACGCGACAAAAACTAGTTGGATGCCTCTTTGTACAAGAAAATCAATGGAAGGAGACGAAAAGCAATAAAAATAAAGAGTGATTGCTTGATTTGTGATGCTTGATTTGCCCCTTGGATAATGAATGTAAATTCAGTTGTAATCCAGCTTAAGAGTTTTCAAAGATGTTATTTAAAGACTATTTGAGTGAGGATTGCAGTTTCGACTGTTGTCCAATTACCATAACATTTTTCCATGTAGAGGTTCTATATATTCAACAATATTGGGTCAAAACGAGTAACAAGTTGGGTTGACCCATGAACACTTATTGTCCAGGTTTTTGAACTTTATATAAATAGTTAATGCTTCTGCTTCTCGCATCTCACTAAGCATAGGGCGTGAATGCAAGTCAAATCAAGGAACTGTGTGCAAGTATTTGTTGTTTATTAGAAATGATGGCCAATGCAACATTATTTGTTTGAAAAAATTAATTAAGAAGTTTGTTCACTTTTAGTATAGCTGCTAAATCTGCAAACGGCTATGGATATAAGTAAACAACTGTGTTTTGAGGATTTTTGTTTCATACAGTATAGTAAATATCAAGTATAAGGCAATCAATCGATCCTGGATATGATTTTTGCAGTTGGCCTTACTTTCTTTTCTTTCTCAAAGTCAAACAGTTGACCATGCCAGTTTGCGGTATGTTACAGGAATAGGAGAAACTGAAACCATGTCAAGGACCCAATATTACTCTCAATCCAGACCGATGAAAACACCAGAAGATGAAGGGGATGATGACGAGAATAAAGAATAGGAAGAGGATCCTGATAATGCTGCTGAATTTTGATGATACGAAGGATGTATAGATTGCTAGATGGAGAGTTTCCAAGGGTGTTTAGTGTATAAAACTCGAGTCAAGTTGTAATGTATCTATAGAACTCGATTTTCTATAATCTTTCTGCCGAAACAAGTATAAGGCTTCGCAATAAAGTTGAGTAAACTGCAAATTTTGTTCTATGCTATACATATTAGAGGGCAACCTCTTAAATTTGCATACTCACGGTGATCTTTCAATTGATATTTGAGGTTTGTAGTAAAATAAAACCCTCTTTGCAAATCTTGATCTACTTATGACTAAATGCTCTCCATGTGAGGATGCTAGAATTCTTAGTTTCATCTTTGCAAAAGAAAAATAAAGCTTGGAGTTTTTGTGCAAAAACTTAAGAGTTTATATAATTTCTTGGCAGTTTTGGAGATTATGTGTGTTTCGCACCCACCATCTTCAAAAGCTCCCAAAGAATACTATTAACTTTAAGACATCCACTCTCAATGTGCTATGGTATATAATCTTAGAAAATATTCTCCCACTTACCTATGTGGGACAAAAGGTTCTAATGGAAAAATAAGTTACAAATAATCTATATGCAGCTTTAGTTGGAGTTGATATTTGCATTTTCAAAGTCGATGAATTGCCATCTGGTGTCCATTATGTTCCTTCTAATCAGTTGCTTAAGCAAACCAAGAATAAAAATATGAATCATTGTCTTTTCGAAACAATATACTTATTTAGGTTTTTTTATTGATGACTAAATAGTTATACCCTCATAATATGCACAAAAATGTTAAGGCGAATACAGAAAGAGACGGGGCATTCCATGCTGAAGTGACATATTTATAAACTACACTAATGTTTGCTTGTCATCTATGTGGGACTAAACCAAAACACATTTCCATCTTTTAAGTTTTTGTTGCAAATGCTTCAATTTTCATTCATATTAGCTCGTTACGAGTTAAACTTTGAAGTAACCAAAGGATGTGAAGTATCCTATGCAACATAACCAGGCTTTGTTGACGTTCCTCTCATCCATTACCTTCCTAAATTTGAAAGTCTTTGTTAAAAAACTTCGAGCTTATTCAATTTTTCCAAGCTCAAATACCATACCCAAGCAATTGATGGAGTCTTATTTGAATATGAAAGCACATCATTTAACTCTAAGACACATTACTCATATGCACCATGGCATGTACAGACCCACATTGGAGCCGGGTGTGGCACTGGCTACACCCTTTTTCATATCACGAACTGCAAACTTTTTTCAAAAATTGTCATTTCTTGATATGTGCAACCCCGATAAATTGTTTATGCTACTTTCATTTTTTATGATACACTTATTATGTAGTCCAAAATATAACCGTAAAGAAGGACAAAACCTAATAACTAGTAAACCCAAATTAATTAATCTAATACAAGTTACCAACAATAGTGTCGACTCAATTGTTCATGTGTTGCTCCTTATCCATACGATTCCTTTGATTTATACATTATTGAAGCGTTCTTTAGTGTTACTTGTGGCAACAACCGTGAAAATATAATTTTCGGCAATGAAATTGATAAAGAAATCTCCGTAACAGACTGGGTGAAAATTTTGAACGATGCTTTAATTTGTAACACAGAAAAAGAAATATTTGTGAAGGTTACGAATGTAGACGTGATGAAGCGCTTTCAAGGCTCGAAATGTTGAAAAGGTCAATAATAATAGAAAATGTATCTTATTGACTAGTTTTTCATTTCTACAATTTATATAACGTTGAATTTTTTTGGTACTTATGAAAAAAAAAATTGTGCAACACCCTTTCGAAAACCCGGAGGTTGTCCCTGCACCATGGTATATAAGCTTAGAAGATTTTCTCTCATTTACCAATGTGGGATAAAATTAACTTATTTCCATATTTTAAGTTTATGTTTCATGGGTTATCTCGTCAATGGTTTAATTTTTAAGTTAGTAGACGACTATGACAATGAATCATCACTAGTTTTCATTTTTATATTTTTTTTTCTTGAAAGATCTTCCTATAGATTTTTTTTTTTTTTTTTTTTTTTTTTTTTTGAACTCGTTTTTGTTACTGTTGATCATCATTGGTAAAATTACAAAATAAAAGAAGAGTTTTGAAGTCTTTGTTACAAAAACGAGCTCATATTATGGGTATGTTTGGCAAGGAACAGTGTTGAGCTTTTTAAGATGGTGAGTGGTGAGCAATGAGCATTTTGAATTTTAGTCGTTATTTGGCAAAAGAGATGTGAGCTTTGCTAATTTTTCAATGCTTGTTAAAGAAGCAGTGAGTCGTAACTACTGCTACTTTTAACAAATATACCCAATAAATTTAAAGTAACGGTGTCCAAGTTTGAAAGCATAGTATTTACTTTAAGACATATAATTCATATGCAACATGGTATATAAGCTTAAAAGATTTTGTGGGACAAACCATAAATCATGACCATCTTTTAAGTTTTTGTTTCATGTCGAACATATTTTAGCTCGTCAATGGTTTACTTTCTAACCATGCCTTTAACTATCTCCGAGGTTTTTTTTATTTTTATTTATTTATTTTTTTTTCTAGGTAAATTGCATAATATAAATAGATTGGAAGGGCTTAGAAGATCTATACCAAAAGATACATGAAAAGCTTGCATACAGATAAGTGCCTGTATCTACAAAAGGACTGAAAGCTTATCAAAGCTTATAACACTCTTAAAAAAAAAAAAAAAAAAAAAAAAAAAAAAACAAACAAACAAACAAAAATAAATAAAATGATTAAAAGGCTAGAAGACTCGGATTTTCAAACCATTGGGACTTGTCGGAATCGCTTAACTTGGTTCGAGAGTTGAACGATTTTTTTTTTTTTTTTTTTTTTAATGTTTTTTGTTTTTGTTTCTTAATGTTTTTTGTTTTTGTTTTTTGGTAAGGGGGACTTACCCCAGTAAAATGCGAGCTCTTAATTTGTCAAGATTATTTGTACAACTGGAATAGCTCAAAGATATCTGTTAAATTTATGGTTGATCGAAGCAAACTCAATTTGAGCTTATTTATGTACTCAAACTCCGGAAAGGTTATAACTTAATCCAATACTTGCATAAATTGAACTTTTTTCTCATAATTAGTGAGCATCTAATAAGAAGATTCAACAAAGAAAATATACAATAATAACGCTGTATAATCTATCATGATTTTCATGTAAACATATGACCTAAATACTCTCCATTTAGGAGTGAGGACGCTAATTGTATTTTAATGTTTTTGTTATCGTGGATTAAAAACTTTAAGCTTATACAATTTTTCCAAACTCAAATACTACATCGAATAATATAACGGCACAGCATATGAGGCTGAAAGCATAGTATTTAACTCTAAGACAAATAATTCATATGCACCGTGATATATAAGCTTAGAAGGTTTTCTCTCATTTACCAATGTGGGATAAAGTCGTAAAACCAAAACTTATTTCCATCTTCTAAGTTTACGTTTTCATGTTGAACATGTTCAATTGTTTATTTTGAAGTTAGTAATGGATGTGAAGTATCCCTCGCAACATTTTGTCATTAATGGTTTAATAAGAGGAAGACGATCTTCAAAAGGAACAACCCAAGAGTCGGTGGTTCCCCTTCAATGTTTACTGATACACGAACAATACAAAAACGTTACCTGCCTTAGTTACTGTATAAATATCAAAAGTAGAAACTTTGTACAACTTGCAAAATATATAAAATCTTGCAAGTTATTTTTTTTTTTAAAGATGTACTGGACTTTGATTGAAGCGAAAACTAAAAATTGTTTATACACTCTTAAAAACAAACAGAAAATAAAACCTTTAAAAAATTTGTACCGCCTACACTTAAAAATTTTCACACAAAAACATTTATACAATGAGATAACATGGTAATTTTTACATTTAAATAGAAGAGCGTAATTAAATTTAAGTTTATTTTGATATATCATATCATAACAACTATTTGTGTGAAAATCGTGTGGTGGTAGTATTATTTTATTTAGTTATAGGTGTAAACGCCCATTAGCTACTCAACTACTCAAGATTGGCTAGATAAAAGCTCGAAACGATCTGAGCCTACCTACTAAGATCGGCTAGATAAAAGTTCGAAACGATACGAGCTTTACCGAGCTTGAGCGTACCATTAAGCTCGTTAAAAATAAAGCTTGAGCCAAGCTTTTGATATCGAGCTCGATTAAGCTCGCGAACCCAAACGAATATCATATTGATGAATAGTAAAATTAGTTGTGATATAAATAAGCAATTTAATTTAAAACGTTAATACATGTCTTATTAGACTTATTAAAGAAAAGGTTAGAAACAAAACATGACCCATGCCAGGCCACTTGGACGGACCTTAACCAGGCAGGTCATCAATTAGACTATGGTCTTTTCTGATTATTTATTGACCCGGTTTGGGTTAATTGATCCCCATTAGTCTCTTGCTCGTTTTGTAATACGACCCTCGTTTTTGTCTTTGCTCATACCATCGATAGTATCAAAAATTTTCCTTCTTTCATTTTTCTCTTATTAATCTTCTTGATTACTTCTAAAACATTAGCAAAATGTTCATTGATTCTTTATCCACGTTTTAAATATATTGATTTGTGGCGATATTTAGTTAGGGGTGTAAATGAGCATAATTGATCGTGAGCTACTCATGATCGACCGGGTAAAAGGTCAAGACGAATCAGCCTTAATGAGCTCGAGCTTAATATAAAGCTCGATAAATAATAGAGTTCGAGCCTGAGCTTGAGATATCGGCTTGATTTGGCTCGCGAGCCGAAACGAGCTATACAAATATAGTGAAAGACATATGCTATGAACAAAACAACTACGTAAATATACACGTTAATATAATTAACTATAGACTCTCTAAATGTGTTCCTATTTTGCCACAAAATGGAGTTACACATCCACTTTTTTAGGTCCAATAAAGTGAAGCAGCTGTTTGCATTTGCTTGTCATGTTTCTGGCTCTAATACGACAAAAACTAGTTGAATGCATCTCTGTACAAGAAAATCAATGAAGGATTACTAAAAAAGCAAGAGAGATTGCATTGTTTTGACTTTTGACCAACGTTTCGAGACTTTCATCATTGAATCAAACCTTATTGACTTTGCTTGATAAATAGTCACACTGATGTGCCAAATATCAGTTTGAGGCAATACAAGTTCATGAGCTTTTAATCCGAACGTACGTTTCTTCCTACAAAACCCGGCGGGTCTAACCGGTTAACCCGGTTCTAGAAACCCGGGTTTTTTTAACCCTTTTTTTTTGCCGGAACCGGTCGAATCGGTTAACCCGGCCGGGTCAACCCGGGTTTCAAAACATTGCTTGTAACCACCAGTGTAGAATAGTACCCTGCCATGGCACAGACCGGGGTTCGATTCCCGGCTGGTGCATTTTTCTAGTGGTGCGTTCAGTCTCTCTGGACTTAGTTCACAGACTAAACGGATTTCTTAGATTTTTATTTTTTTCTTTTTATTTTTTTTATTATTATTATTATTATTTTTTTTTTTTGGGTATAATTAAATGCATAGGAAAAAGAATTCGTTGGGCTTTACACGAGAATATTGTTTTAGATCCTCACTCACATGACTTTACAAATATGTCAACTATTCTTTAACTTATGGAGCACCTAAGTTTTGACTTCTCACAAACGAAATACGTCTATGAGTTAGTATTAGTCGCATTTGTCTAAGGGATGGTGGTATATGTTCAACATGAACAATCTATCGTTTGGCTTATATAGACAAGGATGGTCAAATGAAGTGGGACGTGTGGAGAGTGTGGCAGAAATCCTCACACTGTACTAATTAGTCCCATAATGTATGTTTGAACTGCCCTTTGTCCCCCAAGGTCCATTTCCTAGGAGAGTTATTGGTGCAGTGCTCTAGCCGCAAAGATAAAATCAATTTCGAAACTAAGCTCCAGCTTTACCTTGTTATCTCGAAGTCAAAACAATTGACAAATTTGTGCTATATATGACAGGAATGGGAGAGACGCAAGCCAGGTTGAAGACATGATATGTTTCCTCAATTCATCCGGATGAAAACACCATTATGATACCAATAAGGAACAACCCGCGAGTTGCTGGTTCCCCTTGCATTAATGACCCCTGGCTGGTCCCTTGATAACGTTATACTGAGGACTTATAGATGACTCGACATAGGAGAGTTTGCAACGGTATTTACTGTACCATGCATAGTTAAGTGAATCAGATGTTATGTACATTTAAACCAAAATTTCTATTAACGTAAGTTGGTCTAAGACTTTGTAATGAAAATGATTTTTTTTTTGGTATTTGAAGGTTTGAAACTGTAGTCGAAATGGGAGTCCTTTTTGCATAAACTGGTTCAATAGTTAAATGACTTTTTCTTTTTATATATTCGAGTGTGAGCACTTTGTCAAGATTGTTTGTACATCTGGAATAGCTCAAAGATTTCTGGTAAATTTAGTTAGCAGCTAATAAGAAGATTCAACAATGAAAATATACAAATCTTCATATTGAATGATTGGTAATATGCATGTTAAACATTTGGTTAATCAATGATTGTATAATTTATCATAATTTTCATCTAGACATATGACTAAACTTTCCATTTAGGAGTGAGGATGCTAGTTTTATTGCATTTGTTATCGTGGATTATTATTCTTAATCTTTATAAAAGAAAAGTAAAATTTGAAAGACATTGTTATTCTTAATCTTTATAAAAAGAAAAGTAAATTTTGGAAACCTCTGTTTGAAAAACTTCAAGTTTATACAATTTTTTCCAAATTGAAACACTACAACCATGTCCCCAAAGAAATGACTAAAATGTTCCTCTTTGAAAGAATAGTATTTAACTTTTAGCCGTACAATTCAAATGCACCATGGTATATAAGCTTTGAAGACTTTCTCTCATTTAACAATGTGGGACAAAACCGAAACTCGTGTTCATCTTTTAAGTTTATGTTTCATGTTGAACATATATCAGCTCGTCAACGTTTGATTTAGAAGTTAGTAATGGATGTGAAGTATCCCTTCTAACTTTTTTTCGTTAACGATTTAATACGAGGAAGAGGATCTTCGAAGGGAACAACCCAAAGAGTCATTGGTTCCCCTTTAACGAAAAATAAAACAAAATTGACCTGCAAAGTTATTGTGTAAACATCAAAGGTAAAAAGTTAATATCGACTTCATATAGCCTTGATTTGTAAGATGTCAATCGCGAGTGTCTTGTGGACTTCAAGGTACACAACCAAAAATTTAAAATCTTGCAAGTTGTTCTTTTTTAAAATTTGTCCTGGACTTACATTGAAGCGAGAATTGAAATTTGTTTACACTTTTTTTTTTTTTTTTTTTTGGAAAGGCAATTTGTTTACACTTTAAAAATGAACAGAAAATAAACTCGTAATCTTCTTCATTCAATTTTCTCTTATTAATCTTCTTGATTACTTCCAAAACATTAACAAAATGTTTTTTAATTCTAAAAGTTAAATTTAGTTGAAAATTGCTACAGCCTATAAGTCTACAACCACACAATTTTTACGCAAAAACATTTATACGATTAAATGAATTTGAGTTTACTTTGGCATATCACATTATAACAACTCTTTGTGTGAATATTATGTATTTGTGTACTTATAGTCTTATAGCATTATTCTATTTAGTTATAGGTGTAAACTCTCATTAGCTACTCAAGATTAGATCGATAAAAGTTTGAAACGAGCCGAGCATTAACGAGCTCAAGCTTAACATAAAACTCGTTAAACAATTGAGCTTGAGCCCAAGCTTTTGAAATCGATTAATCTCATGAGCCCAAACGAATAGAATATTGTTGAATAGAAAAATTAGTTATGATATAACTTTTGAGATAAATAAGTAATTTAATTTAAAACGTTAATACATATCTTACTTAAGTTATATGGAAATGTTGAATATTACCAGTGCAGTCTCTGAGTTTATGAAGGCTCGGTGCAGAATTCAGTTTAAAGACAAAGTTGGGACCTAAAATAGAAAGTAAATAATTTAGTTAAAATATAAAATGAGAAATAACTGTTTTCAATGAGCTTGCCCAGCATTTTTTAATGCAACAATCTAAATCAAATAAATGAAGCCATTTTTATAGGATATACATACATATCATATAAAAATTTTGAGGTCCCTAGAATTTGAAGGCTCTATGCGATAGCAAACCTCGCACACCCTCATTTACGGCTCTGAATATTACACTGTTGTTTGTGATCGTGTATCATACCAATCAGAAAACACCCAAGATGTACTTAAAAGACAAGTTATACCATTCATTTGTAAGTGTGTATGATATGATATGATATGTAGTAACAAACAAGAAAAAATGGAAGTATTTTGACATGAGTGACAGGCTAATTTAGAGTATTTGGTATGAGAGATAGATTAAAGTCAAGGTTAAAACGACATGACTGAATAGTTTGCAAAATTAACATCATAGATCACATAATTAGATGTTCTATATTCTTTATATCGCGCGTAATGTTTTGTGTTGTTTTCTTATGCTAAACTTAATGTTAATCCTATATCATAATGTTTTGTAATTTGTACATCCATGTGTGTGTATATATATATATACATACATACATACATATATATATATATATATATATATATATATATATATATATATATATATATATATATATATATATATATATATATATATATATATATATAGGGTCCCTTTCTTGCGAAAACCATTTTAAGTGCAAGAACTGCGAAAACCACCTTTTTACAACTAATAATACACAATGTACATCATTTAATGCTCCATAGCATTTTGTTATTTTTATTTAATTCAAAAGGGTATAATAGTAAAAAGCATTTTCATTTTATTTTTATTTTTTTTAGTAATTTCCCGTTTTTTATAACCTTAATTTTTGGATTTTTTTCATGCATGTTTTTAAATTATTCGGTGCATATGTGTTTTTTTGAAATTAATTATTCTATTTTAATTTTTGAAATAATTTATTAACATGTATGTTTTTTCAAATTGTAAGGTGTATCTGTTCTTTTTAAAAAATGTAAATTTATAACAAAGTAATAACATAACTAATATACACAAAATTCAATATTAATTAAAATACAATCTAAGAATACAAATAAAAAATATGGACCTTTGTAAATAAATAAGATGCATATATTGATATTTTACATTTCGTTGATTACAATCAAAAAACACATATGCAATAATCGCATCGCTTCAAAAATCGCAAATTATCTTCATGTATTTCATCAACTTCTAGGTCTTCAATGGTCATCATCTTCATCAATCTGAAAAAAGTATACACAAAATCAATTAAACAACAAATAAATAGGAAACTAAATTTAATTACAATAACTATGATAACATATATGCACAATATAATATGCATATGCACAATTTAAAACATACATGTCTGCCTTCAAAAACATACATGTCCGCCTTAAAAACATACATGTCCTCCTTCAAAAACATACATGTCCGCCTTCAAAAAACACATGTGTACTTTGAGATTCTTATCAAATTCTTTAAAACCCATATGCACCTCTTCTTTTAAAACATATATGCACGCTACTAGATATACCACTTTTCTTAAAATACATATCCACCTTAAAACATATATGTTTTATACGTAAACATATATGTATCTTTTCAAAACATATATGTTTTATAATCATATCCGGTAATAATCAATACTATGTATAAAATGAAAATTTATATTACGTGATTATGTGTCATTCTAAAACAACGAACCCAATAACAAGCCAAAAACATAAATGAGAACATAAACCTTATTTTATAGCCAATATTAAATTAAAGAACCCCTGCACAAATTTGTTACGCCACGTATTCTATCCAACCGAAAGAAGACATCGTATTCCATTATAACGATATACGATAACAAGATTAAAGAACACAAATTAATCAATTTCTTCTACATAACCAATTAAATCTTAATTTTTTTTTCCATAGATTTGTAAGCATCAACTAAATAGAAAAGTCCAAACAAAAATTTAGTAAACAAAAATCATTTAGGATAGAGCAGACAAAAAGCGTATTTGATCCAACCATCCCATGTGGCCACCTCTAATTTCTATATCAATCCAACTAAATATCAGCCAATCTATATTCTATAACAAGAACCACATCATTAAATACATCAAAAAAACATTATTGATACACCAAAAGCATACCTATTCATAATAATTTCATATCGATTTCAATAGAGGCTGTTGGGATTTGAACACAGAAGTATTTGACGAACTCGTAACCTTGATACTCGTTATTTTTAATAAACAAATGTGCATATCGCCGCATCTTGTTAGTTTTCATTTGTGACGGCCAAGAAAAAAACGGGAGTGGGTCGTTGGTACATGGGAGGAGGAGGCAGATCTACAGATCTGTGGTTGTTTTGTTGTGTGAAAGAGAAAGTGGGTGGTTAGGGTTTTAAATGATAAAGATGCCCTAAAATATTGGATCTAATAAAAAAAAAAAAAAAGTGACGGGTATTTTTTGTATTGAGGTTAACATGTTTTTTGAATTGTCTATAGTACCCTTTTAACTTTTCACAGAATGCCTTAAGTTTTCAGTTATTTACATTAATGGCACACTTAATTATAGCCATTGATCAAATAATCTAATGGTTTAAAGGTGGTTTTCGCAGTTCTTGCATTTAAAATGGTTCTCATTTGAAAGTTATACTATATATATATATATATATATATATATATATATATATATATATATATATATATATATATATAGCTAGTACGAGAAGTATAAAACTATTATAAACTATTTAAATTACGAGTTATTCTTTTCCATGGAATTTTTCTACACCCGCAAAGCGTACATGATCCTCACTTTCAAAGCCCGTGTTTAATTCTATTGTCAAATATTTTTTTTTTATTTAAAATTTTGTATTTTAGTCCCGTCGCAACATGTGGGCAAACGAATCTTGTTTAGGAAACAAATAACATAACTTTGAATAGTCTAATCAGACATCATATAACTTTTGAAATAAATAAGAAATTTAGATACAAAATGAAACCAAATAAGCTCGAACTCGAACTCGAACTTGTGTAATGCTAAACGAGCTGAACTCGAGCCTTGTGGAGCTCGAGCTCGGCTCGGTGTTTACACCCCTGCATTTAACTACGTTAAGTACTTTTTAGATAGATGATGACTAGCAATTGAGATGTTAACTTTGTTATTCTCACTTTATATTCCATACTCTTTCTAATATAACCTGTTATAAGACTTCACAATAAAATGATGAGAAATGATATATCTTTTGTTATATGAAAGTGTTAATCAAAATGGGAGTCTTTAAATATAAACTTGGTTTGATATCATAAAGATTTAAATAAAAATGACATCCTTATTGCTTCTTACAATGAAGTACTCTGCAAGTATTATACAACTAAGACAAAGATTATCCCATTTTGGTTATGGAGCCATGGAGGCTCACCTGTGCCAAATTTGGGCTATCCAAAAAGATAGTCACCCTGAAATTAGTCGGCTCAAATTGTCAAGTCGCAAACCCAGTTTAAAAAAAAAAAAAAAAAGAAAGATTTATCACTAGTTTTCATTTTTATAACATTTTATTGTATAGATCTTCATTTAATTACTTCTTACAATTAAGTATGCTGCAAGTATTTTACAACTAAGACAACGATTCATTACTAGTTCTCATTTTATAGCTTTTTATTGTATAGATCTTTCTATTGAATAAGTAACTCGTTTTTAATTTGTCGCTGTTTATTATTATTGGTAAACTTACAACAGGAAAAAAAATAAAAACTAAAAACAAAATAAGTAAAATTTGAAGTCTTGTTACTTAAAACTTAAGAGCTCATAGAATTTTTCCAAACTCCAATACAACTCCCAACACATTGGGAATTGTTTGGGAATTTGAAAGGATAGTATTAACTTTAAGACATATAATTATATATATATATAACATTTCACAAGGATTCGGTGCAACCTGATTGGATAGTTACAACAACTTAATAAAATATTACCTATGTTAGCAGGCTAACTTATAGTCCAGTGGGGATGTCTTTTTGGGCCTGCGTAATAGTTTTTCAACCGCCTTTTTTAACATACTCCGTATTTCTTTGTCGTTCCATTATTCCAGATGCACCACCGCCTTTGTGTGTCTCTTATCCTAAATTAGATACGTGTACACATGAGAAAACAGATTACAGACACGTCATAACAAAGTTTCAGATCTGTGCCGACAAAAAAAATTAGGAGGTACGTGATGTGGTTTTGGTTGTATTTGGTACAATACTTTAACTATATTTACTGTTCTTTAATTGAAGAGATTGCTGTTGTTTTTGCAAAAGAAATAGATTAAGGTTGTCGTAGTTTTGTTAATTTAATTGTTATGTTTTTTTTTTAGATGAAGTCATAAATCTGTTTTTTGGGTTTTCACAGGGATTGTGTGTATGTCTAGGATTATAGGGTCGACGTGATCGCAAGAGGTAACGAGTAGGTAATACCATCTATGTATTTGCTCTTTTATGACATTTCGTTTGAAGATGTTTTATGCATGTTTGATTAATTGGTAAACCTGATTGTGTCACGATTCATCAGGATTTCGTGTGCTTTTAATAGTTATTACGGAGTATCAAATAAACCCGGTCTCATGAGGCTATTATTTTTGGAAGAGCTGCTGTCGTAGCCACCGTCGTTTCAGGTAAGACAATTTTTTCGTCAGAACTGTATCAGTCGTTTTTACGTCAAGTAGTTGTTTGGCACATTCTTTGTTTTGATTGACCATTATGTTAGTTGGTTTCGTTTAAGTTTCAGTAAAGAGGTAAAAGGATACTAAAAATGGACCCGTTACCTGTACAGCTACTTTCAGGAATATCAAAACCTTCTGTCTATTCAATCGTCACGCTCGGTCTGTTTGTTTTTTCATCCTCCACTTTATCGGAAGATATGAGGTATTGAGTCTATGTTATCATGATTTGACCCATTATCCTCTTTTTTTTTTTTTTTCTTTATTATTATTATTATTATTATTATTATTATTATTATTATTATTATTATTATTATTATTATTATTTTATTACTTTTTAATTTTTTTACTTTGTGGTTTACGTGAGCTTTTCGGGTTTGGATATCGTTTATAGGATGTGTGTTTCTGGTATCTACCTGACGCATTTGTGTTTCCTACACAACGTACAGATTCATTTGACTGTACATCTTACTTAATTTTATTTTATGCAGGTTGCTCACATTACGACAATGGCACACATGAAAGCGACTCAAGCAGCTCATACCGGAGACCTTATATGAATTGGATCGGAGAATGTTGGGGAATCTATTTGGAACATTGGAGGTATTCCCTTTACTGTATTATGTGATATCTGTTTTTCATATGCGCATGTTAATGTGGAACAACGTGAATTAGTTGTTTACCACGAGACTTGACATAATTGAATGAAGGTTGTGTGTCATTAGAGAGGATTAGCCTAACATTTTACACATTTTTTTTAGTAATAGGTGTTTCGTCTTATTTTGTTGATTGTGTATCTTTGTTTTTATTTAAGGTTGATGAAAAACTGAGGCAGGTGGGCATTGGTCGTGCCATTGAGGTGATTACTTGAAAGAACGTGTCCAGCGTCGATTGTATGTGGTGGATGATCATTGCCTCTATTTCTACGTAGCCGTGGGTTTTAATGATCCGACATTTTTTTACTGCCAACGCATTTGTTTTCAAGTGAGGTTTCAACAGTGACTGAACATTTGGAAAGAGCAGTTAGGGAACACAACCACCATGTCAGCAAGCATAAGTATAATGTGGTCTTTCAGGTAAGTCACAGCCTAAAAGTTAGATTCTTATTGGTCGGGCAACGTAATCTGATTACCTGCTTCAATTCCCGTTTGTTCAAATTCTGGAATACTATCTACTAATTTCTTGAAGGGGTGTTTGGATTTGTGTAAGAATACGAGTGTTGCCTTTTATCCCTTGACTATACTTTTTAATCCCTTGACTAATGTTGTAACCCATATACTATCAACATTACGTCTTTACTACTTTCGGTACCTTTGTGCAGTTCTTTCGTTGACTACGGAAGGAACCTCTGGAATACTCATCAACCCACCAGTAAAGGAAGAGTTACAGATGCAACAATGGTAGTCTTTTTCATAATGAAAATTTCTAATTATACTTCTTGCAGTCACACGAACGTATATCTTATTTATGGTGACCAGGTAAACCGGCAACAAGAAACAGGTTTTTTTTACGTCATTATCCAAAAAAAATCTAAGCTGGTATTCAGCTTTATCCAAAAAAAAAAAAAAAAGGTGATCTACCAGCAATGGATATATCTTCCGGGACTCGACATGCAAATAATGAATGTAATATTTGTTACGCTTTCCTGCAGTATTGTTACCTATATTCATTATACTAATACATATATGTCCACATATTTGACCATCATTTGTTTTCTTTACAGCTGCCTGGGTACAGACACGTGAGCCTGCTCCATACAGAGGTAACAGCCGTCGCCGTTATACGCGTGAAGGTAGTTTCAATAGTTTGTTGTCGTGTTTTTAAAATATACTATGCATACACCTGTGGTCGATGCTTACTTGAAAAGCTTTTTTATGCTTGAGATGCAGATATTGTCAATCAAATGCCCCCTAGATTTCTGCTACACATATCAATACTGGCGCAACTACACGTTCTGGTAAGTCATATCTGATCATATCTTTTCTTTTCGGCTACCTATTCATTTAATAAGTTTTGGGTTTACTTCTGTAACGATCCAATGCACTCTTATAGATCCTCCTTCAGAGTACAAATACTTCGGTCGTTGTGACCAAGTATGCTCCCGTTGTCGTGCTCTTTTTTGGTTTCAAGAAAGGCTTGCTGTTTCGTCAACTCGGGCTTGCTCCATTAGTCGGGTTTAGGGAGGATTCTCCTATTGCTGACAGTGAAGGCGGTAAATGTACACGTATCTTTTTTTGGTTCATTAACTGTGAATGTCGAAAGAAAGAGAGTCGCGGTTTGCAACAATCAATTGATTACTTTTTTTTTATATGCTAATTCATCATAGTGATGAAGTGCATCGGATTTTGGATAAAAAAGTTTACACATATCTAACAAGATTATTTCAGGTTTGTTTTCTTAATATAGTTTACCTTATATCCGTAAGATATCTCAAATGCGTAGTTACATGTTCTGTTAATGGTGTTAGGTCCATATACACTACTATACCTTAAATCTTTAACCCATAATGTATATTAGTTCTCGGTTCAATTTTATATGCAACTCTAAAGATTTTATGCAATGCTTCTAACTCATAATCTATCGCTGCCTACTTGCAGGTCCATTTTATGGGGCTCGAACCGGGGTGCTTAGGTGCTGCAATGCGGGTTGAAAGGGGTTGACTTGGATGCTGAAATGGTGGTTGCAGTAGGTGCGTTTGGATGCTGAGATGTGTGCGGTTGAGGGCTTAAATTGGTGGGTTTTGGATGCTGAAACGGGGGCTTAAATTGATGCGTTTGGGTGCTGAAATGGGGACTAACACGTGTCGGTTTAGGGGCTGAAATGGTGGGTTTGAGTCTGAAATGGGTGACTTGGGGAGGAGGGGTGAAATGGGTGTGGGTTGGAAGGGTGAAATAGGTTGGTTTGGGGCTTCAAGTCGGGGTGTTTAGGTGCTAAAACAAGGGCTGATACACAACACTTGGTGTCTGATGTCAACAAGCACCTAGATGGTGTCAAGAAGTAGGTATAGTGTAGTCCTTGCAAATATGATTGCTTATTGTAATTGTAATTAGTTAGTGACCCGTACCAAACAATATTCTGTTGAACTTGACAAAATATAATATGATGTTAGAAACTGTTGCTTAATTGGTTTTGTTAATCATCGTAATATTGTTGTAATGCGTTGAGTATCTTATATTTTCTCCGACTCAGTACCGAGGTTCAGTAGATGTAACCGTGAGTCTTTATGTCGTTGAACTTACAGGTATATGAAAAGGAGTGCACCTCGCACATGCAATGATCCAAAAATATAGCATATGCCCCCGCCGCAACGCGGCGGGCACCTGCACCTCGTTCATATACATCATGGGATATAAGGTTAGAAGATTTTATCTCATTTACCAATGTGGGATAAAACCAAAACTCATGTCCATCTTTTAAGATAAGGTAGGTATAGTTTGTTTTATTGTTTCATATATGTCGAACGTAGGTTAGCTCGTCAATGGTTAATTTAATATTTAAGTTTGTAAAGGATGTGAAGTATCCCTTGCTACATTTTGTCACAATGGTTTAATAAGAGGAAGTGGATCTTCAAAAAGAAAAGCCAGAAAGGATTTAGCTCCCCTTCTATGAATGACCCTTGGGCCTTGGTTAGTCTCTTGTAACGTTTATAGATACACAAACAATAAAACAAACTTTACTTACCTCAATTATTGTATAAATATCAAAGGTAAAAAGTTAGTAACGACTTCATAACAAATGGTAAAAAAAATAACTAAAAGACTATGCATGAGCTCGATTTGTATGTTGCCATATCATTGCCCGAGTAGGAAATGGCATATTATTTGGTATAACCGAAGTTTTTCCACTAATCCTGCTTGACTATACAAATCAAACATACATGAGTAAATACTCAACTTGTGAGTGAGGATACTAGTTTTTATTGTTTTGTCATCATAAATTACTATTCTTTAAGAACAGTAAAGCTTGGGACAAAACCAAAACTCATGTCCATCTTTTAAGCTTTTGTCATGTCCATCTTTTAAGCTTTTGTTCCATGTCAAACACATAGTTTAATAAGAAGAAGATGATCATGACAAAGAACAACCCGAGTTAGTTCCCCTACTATATATGAATGACCATTGCTTAGTTTTTTGTAATGTTACTTTAAAACAAACGCTACCTGCCTCAAGTATTATACAAATATCAAAGGTAAAAAAGTTAATATTGATATCCTAACATATGGTAAAAATCTTGAATTCTTGATTTGTAAGAGTGACCCACTTAGAAGACCTCGCATACCCTCGTATTTCCTAATGTTTCTTGATTCTATATTTGGTTCAGGTAACTCACTTGCAGTTTGCGACACAATGCTATTTTGTAATATTAAACGAGTATGGCATTGTCCTCAACTCGTGTCCAGGCTCAGGATAAATGTAGTTAGGAAATTACCTGGTCAAATGGAAAAAAACTTAAGCACACCGAAAGGACGGTGGGACCCGCGAAAAAGGACGGCCGGACCCACATAAAAGTACATATTTAACATAGAAGATATGGGGCCGGTTGTACTTTTGTGTAGGTCCCACCGTCCTTTTGGTGTGCTTAACTTGTATCCCGGGATATAAGTTAGAAAAACCCGAACTAAAAATGGTAGTCTAGAATTAAATCATGAAGCCTAAAACATATGGTGTACTAGCGTTAGGAGTGAGTACGCTAGTTTTATTGTCTTTTCATTGTGGTTTAATACAAAAACTATAAAGCTCATATAATTTTTTCAAACTCACACACAATACCCAATAAACTTTATCGGATTATGTGTAAAGTTTGAAAGACTAATATTAACTTCTAGACATACAATAACTATTTACTATGGTATATAAGCTTAAAAAGTTTTCACTCATTTACCTATCTGGGACAAAAAGTCCAGATGATTTCATCAAAATATATAAGTATCTATTTCACTAATCTAATAGGATTATGCAATTTATACTCCTACCATCTACATTAAGACATCGATTCGAACATTTAGTAACTAGTCCAACTTTACACCGGATAAAACATTGGTTGATATAGATTATCGGGCTATACAAACACGTATTTTAATGAACATAGTCCTGATACGGAACATCCCGAAAGCCGCTGGTACCCCTTCCGGGTTGATGACCTTTGGTTAGTCCGTGATAACGATAACTGACTTTTGATAACACTGACGACTTTTAAATGACTCGATGTATGAGAGTTTGCAAAGGTGTTTAGTGTACAATTGTTAAGTGAGTAAGTTGTTATTATGTATGTTTAGACCACCATTTTCTAAATTCTTAAATGTAACGTAAACTGGTCTAAGATTTGAAAGAGGATTGGTTATCGTTTTAACATAAACTATCCTTTATAACTCCAAACTCGAGAAATGATTGTGACTTTAGGATTTCGTACACACCATGTTGCCACTCAATATTTATGGGGTTATGTGATCATTCATATAAAGTTTTTGGGTTTTTGTAATGAGCATGATGGCGAATTTGCGATAGGAACGATTTGGGTGGTCGAAATATGATAATATTTCATTTGAAAGATACAAAGACCAATAAAACAAAGTTTATAATGCTCCATTACTATAGATATTAAAGGTTTAATTGAACATCATTCTTGGTAATGGGATATATGACAAAAATGGTTGAAGTCTACAAGGCTTTTTCCAGGTGACTTATTGGCCACGGCTCTCACCACTTTAACTAATTCTTCCCAAATATATGTTTGAACCGCCCTTTGTCCTCCGAAGTTGTTTCGAAACTAAGCACCAACTTTGCCTTGTTATCTCGAAGTCGAAACAGTTGATAAATTGGTGGTAATATGACTGGAACGGGAGAGATGGAAGCCAGGTAGAAGACATGATATATTTCCTCAATTCAGCCTGATGGAAACACCATTATGACACCGATAAAGAACAAGCCGCGAGCTGCTGGTTCCCCTTGCATTAATGACCCTTGGCTAGTCCCTTGATAAGCTGATACCGAAGACTTATAGATGACTCGACATAGGAGAGTGCGTTTGCAACAGTGTTTACAGTGCCATGGTTAAATTAGTCAGATGTGATGTATCTTTGGACCACATATCATTTCATGGAAGCTGGGTTCGAAATTTCAGTGACTTTTAGCGTAAACTTTGAAATTTCAGTGACTTTTTTTATTCGAATGTGAGTTCTGTCTAGATTGTTTGACAAGCTGGAATAGCTCAAAAATATTTGCTAAGTTTATGCTTCATCGAAGCAAACTCGGTTTGACCTTAATTGTTGAGCTTATTTATGTACTCTAACTTGGTAAATAAATTACACAAATCTTCCTATTGGATGCTTGGAGATATGAATGTTAAACGTTTGGTTAATCACTGAGTATATTATGATGAATAATTTATCATAATTTTCATATAAACATATGACTAAAAGCTCTCCATTTAGGAGTGAGGATGCTAGTTTTATTGTGTTTTTTTTTTTTTTTTTTTTTTTTTTTTTTTTTTTTTTTCATTTTGGATTAATATTCTTAATCTTTAAGAAAGAAAATTAAAGCTTGAAGTCTCCGTTACAAAAAACCTAAGAGTTAATATGATTTTTCCCAACTCATACCATTCATGTGTCTCACATAGACACGAGTTTGGTTGAGTTTGAAAGCATATTACTAACTTCTAAGACATAGAGTCCATATGCACAATGGTATATAACCTTAGAAGATTTTCCTCATTTACCTATGTGGGACAAAAGGTTCACATAATATTAGTCCCAAATGTAAGAGGCTTCTTTGTTGACATCCCTCTTTAAAATTTGATCTTTCTTTCCAATTACTAGATGTTGTGTATACACTTGATAACAGTACATAAGCTTTATCTTGTGGCTTTTGTAACATAAGTTTGTCATCTGCAATTGTTCTAATTTTTAAATATTAACACGACAAGAACCGAAAAGTGAACATTAGACTATACAAAACAATCATACATGAGTAGGAAATGGCATGTTATATGTCATAACCAAAGCATTTTTGTAATCCCGCTCGACTATACAAATCAACCATACATGAGTAAATGAGTAATGTTCTGATGTTGGATCGATATGATGATTTTTCATAACCTAGATTGATAGACAATCGATCACTTCTTTATGAAATGACCATTTTGACCTTCTTACATGGTTTCACATGTTGGATACATTTAAGGTGTACTACTCCTTCCAATTTCCACCAAGTGTTAGCTATAAGACATACAACTTATATGCAACATGGTATATATGCTTAAAAGATTTTCTCTTATTTACCAATGTTGGACAAAACCAAAACTCATGTCCATCTTTTAAGTTTTTGTTTCATGTCGAACATAGGTTTAATAAGAGCAAACATCCCTAACATTTTTTCGTTAGTAGTTTAATAAGAGGAAGAGGAACCTGAGGAAGAACAACCCGAGAGACGAAGTTAGTTCGCCTTCTATGAATGACCATTTGCTAATATTAATTTCATAATAGATGGTAAAAAAAATAGCTAAACAAAATTCACATCATATCGATTTGTAAGAGTGACCCAGCTAGAAGAAAGCTTTGTACTGGTTCATACAAATTGACCCCGTCCACTCCCCATTTGTCTTTGCTCAAACCATCGATGTCAGATAACATCTTTCTTATTAATCGTCTTACTTCTAAAACATTATCAAATTTGTTTCTTGATTCTATATTTACGTTTTTATTCAATAAACTTTTTTTTTTTTTTTTTTTTTTTTTTTTTTTTTTTTTTTTTTGTAAAGAGATTATACCCAGTGAATATATTAAAATAAACTATAATGTACGTACAAGAAAGAGTAGCTATGAACTACTCTTAAAAGACGCTAACTACGTGCTTTGAAACACTCAAAACACGACTATCATAAAAAACTATACTAGATGTTTTAAACAGATAACAAATGGAATACAAAAACTCTAGTACATGATGGCTTGAACTTAATCGGTTCTCATTATCTCCACACGCCAACTTCCATGTCTCCATAAGTTTGCCAACTCTAGCATTCTTCTTAAACTGCTATTCTTCTAACACATCGGGAAAATGTTTCTTGATTCTATATTTGGTTCAGGTAACTCACTTGCAGTTTGCGACACTGATGACGTATGTGGTCTGATAGACCTGATCCGTCAGGGAACCGGATGGAAGGCCCAGATGAAGGGCATGTCCGAAGGACCAATCCGAATGGCTCAGATGAAAGGTCTGTCCGAAGGACCAATCCTAATGGCTCAGATGAAAGGTCTGTCCGAAGGACCCAAGCCGAACGACCCAGATGAAAGGTCTGTCCGAAGGAGCAATCCGAATGGCTCAGATGAAAGGTTTGTCCGAAGGACCCAAGCCGAATGACCCAGATGAAAGGTCTGTCCGAAGGACCCAAGCCGAATGATCCAGATGAAAGGATTGTCCGAAGGACCCAAGCCGAATGGCTCAGATGAAGGGCACCGGATGGAAGGCCCAGATGAAAGGCTTATCCGAACCGACCAATCCGAATGGCCAAGGAAACATTGCAGTTTCCCGCCTAATTGTTTCCCGCCTAAATGTGTCACCATCACCAGATAAGACAAAGAAGTCCACCTATAAGTAGAGTGCATTTACCACTCTCAATAGTAGGTTTTTTCCCTCTCTAGAACACACACACATACTTTCTCTCTCTAGAATTACTCTCAACTAGAGGGTTCACCCTCCATATTCATATCCCTCCATACTATGAGTAGAACTGACTTGACCGTCGGAGGGTGGTCCCGGGGCTCCGGCCTCGGGACTCCTTCTAACGGGTTCTTTCTTGTTTGTAGCATGCTTCAAGGCTCGTGACAAGGATGAATGGCACGTGGGAGCCGTCCAGACTTGCCTAGCGGAATTATGCTTCAACAAATTGGCGCCATCCGTGGGACCCGTCATTCACTCTACCAAAGCTAAGAATGATAGGTCTCACTTTCAACTCACTCCTTCGGTGGAGGTTCATCCATCGTCATCCGTTCGGAATGATTCCTTCCGGAGGTAATATGGATGACATGTATGAGGTCGTTCGGTAGTGTGCCCTCTATCCACCTTTCGGAATAAAGGATGAAGAGTGGAAAACATGTATGAGGTCGTTCGGTATTATGCCCTCCATCTACCCCTCGGAATAAGGGACCCTTCGGAATAATGGACATGGGGCTAAGTTCGAAATGACATGCGGCAGCTGCAAACTAATTATGCAAAAACTGATCCTAGTAAGATTCGAACTCGGGTCTCCACTGTCACGAGTCACCATCTAATAGATGGACTAGGAGTCCAATGCTTGGTATGTATCCCTTTTCATTCCTTTTATCATGTGTTATGGGCTGGGTTGGGCCAATAGAATTTACTTCGATGGTCATATGAAAGGCATGATAAGATACGTCGATTTGTCGCCATATTTGCACTTTGACGCTGCTCAAACATTGTTACAAACTGAACTATTATAATAGGTGCCGATGAATAAATAAAGCGCAAATATCAATACAAGGCCACCAACTCCTATACTATACATGTTCCATAATATGTATAAAAACCCTACATCTTATTCTCACCTATTGTTGCACGTGATCTTTGCCTCATCAATTCCTCCACACAAGTTTGAGGAAATATATTTAGTAAGTGGATTCTTAGTTTATTGGTAACCTTTTTTGTGGTAAATTTTGCCATCAGAAACAAATTTCACCACCCGATAACAAGTCATTATCTTTGGTTTACCAACCACTGGTCTGATTCATGAACATCAGAAGTCTATTGTACGAATAAGTAACTCATACCATGATCTCGAGATCTTTACCCGGATCTACGTTTCACGACTTGGTACGAAGGTTGCCATTGTAAGACATCGTACCACCGCTCACTCAATCCGAAGGTCGCAATGTCACACTTGTTTGAAGTTTACTCGACCCGGTAAATCATAAATGACACCGTACGTTCACTTGCGATTGCGTTGCTTTGGCCCCTGTTGCCTCTTACCTATCAGTCATCAACTAGGATTTTTAATATATAACGGCGCGTAGTTACCGATCGGCGCTATAACTATTCCGCTAGACGTCCTACTCTTTCTACACCTTTAGCTCGAGCTTCGTTCTACACTCACTTTTATATACATGTATATCTACCCTGCTTTACCTCGCTGTTGACGTATGTACCCTCCGGATACATGCCGTACAAGGATATAGCCTTCCGGACCTGTATCAGGTAAAATGTATTCAGATGTGTTCAGTCAATACGGACCAATATCCGAAGGGTTACGAAATGTCCGCATGATCTCAGTCGTCCGGATATCACAACCCCTTCGGATAAACCACCAAGTACCTAGACCAAAGTACAAACAAGTACGCCAAAGTATATGATAATGGAGTCTAAACTAGCGAACATTAAGGGCTAAGTACGAACCAGCCTGGCACTTCATGTGGAGAGCTTATAAATAGAGAGGAAATCTTCATTTAAGGTTAACTAATTCTCCCCTACTCTCTAGTTTTATCCATATTTTCTCTCACTAAGAACATATACTTACTCTTACGCCGGAGGTTGGTCCTGGGATACATTCCCGGGGCGAGTCTAACGGACGTATTTGTTTTGCAGATATCCGAAGCAACATACCGTAAGCAGGGACCACCTTGAATCCGGAGGACCTACTCTAGTCCGAAGGATTCGTCTCGCTTGTTCGAAGTAGAAGCAAACTTTTACATCAACAAATTGGCGCCATCCGTGGGACCCGTCATTCACTCTACCAAAGCTAAGAGATGACAGGTCCTTCCCCAACCACACCCGAAGGATCCGGAAGTCGTCCGGATAACAATACCAATCCTGTTAACCTCGAACAAATCCAAAGTCACTTCGCTGCTCTAAAATCTCTCATCCAACAATACAATGTCTCAGGAGAAACACCGATTGACCCCATCCAACTCGACTTTGAGGTTGCCGGATCTCATGATGTCGAAGCCCAAAAAACCGAAGAGGAGAGAACGGACGACTTATCCAAACCTTTCAAGGCGGCGTCCAAGAGTCCTTTTACCCGGAGGATCATCGATTTCTCCGGTCCGAAGGGTTCAAAGTATCTGATGCCTTCTCACTTGAAGTTATACAACGGATCTACAGATCCTGACGATCACATCACCAGATTTGAAGGGGCGGCCAATCAAGGTGCGTGGCCCATGCCCATTTGGTGCATGATGTTCCAACAGACCCTGGATGACGCTGCTAGAGCGTGGTTTGATCACCTTCCGCGAGGTAGTATTGATAATTGGGATGAATTGAGTGAGCAATTCGTTCAGAGGTTCGCCCTTCGTAGAAAGTGCATCAGAGATCCGATGGAAATTACCAAGATCATCCGTAGAGCTAACGAGGCCCTCTCGGAATTCAAGGAACGATGGACGGACGAGGCTAGTCGCATTTCGGGAGTACCAGAGCTGATGCAGATATCCTCTTTTATTGATGGTTGTAAAAGTCCGGAGCTAGCGAAGAGATTCTCCGAGAAGGTTCCCCAGAGCGTAACCGAAATGATGATACGGGTTGATGATTTCGTCCGTTCCGAAAGAGTGTATCGACTGACGGAAGTACCAAAGGGGGAAAGGGTGGATAATTCTCGTAGAGATTATCAACCTAATCCATACAGCCGAAATGACCATAATACACAACGATCCTCCTTTAGAGGAAACCACAGGAAAGATGTTCAAGACTTCAAACCTAGACGAAATGAAAATTTTGCACCATACGTGCCCAGACGAAATGACAATAATACCTATCGGATAGACTACCGAAGGGATTATCGGCGTGACGACGGGAACAGAAGAGATACCAGACCACTAGACTTGAACATGCTCACAAAGGCCCCTAAAGAGATCTTGTCAACGGAGCATCAGCTCAGGCTACCGGCACCCCCGCCACTAAGAGGAAGGCCGTCAAGAGAAAACATGGATAAATACTGTGATTATCATGGAGAGAAAGGCCATCTCACCAATGACTGTCACAATCTGAAAGAGCAACTCAAGATAGCCCTGGATACCGGCAAGCTTGACCACCTGATCAGAGACGTCCGACAAAGAGACAGAGCACCACCCAGAAATAACCATCAGAACAACCAAGGTCGAATTATCAATATGGTCCGGCATCAAGAAAGAAATCCGAAGCGAAAGACGATAGATCAGGAAGAAGAGTGGATGAGAGCCCCCATAAGCTTTCCTCCGATCCTCCCGGGGGATGCTTCCGATGAGCCACTTATAGTGGAAGCAGAGATTGAGGGATATACTGTACGGAGAGTATATGTCGATCAAGGAGAGTATATGTCGATCAAGGCGCATCAGTGGAAGTAATGTACGAGCACTGCTTCCTAAATCTGGACTCTTCCATCCGGTCACGTCTATCCAAGACAAACACACCACTGGTGGGATTCTCAGGAGAAAGCATAAATCCATTGGGGAAAATAGAACTAGAAGTATGCTTCGGAAGCGAAGGGCTATACCGCCGAACCATCATGAAGTTCGCGGTGGTTAGGTCTCCCTCTCCATATAACGTAATACTTGGTCGATCCGGAATCAAAAAACTAAAAGCCATCCCATCAACTATACACTCCATGATGAAATTTCCGACGCCGAGAGGCATCGCCACTCTAGTAACCCGGTCGATCATCATCTCAGAGTGCCGAAAGCTCGAAGAAAAATTCTTAATGGAAAGGGAGACTCAAACAGAGACTTCCTCGGAAACACCCATTGAAGAAACTGCTGGAACCGAAGATGTGCTGGTTCATCCGGCTTATCCGGAACAACTAGTGACAATAGGAAGGAATTTCTCAAAAGAGGGGCGAAGGCAATTGATAACTTTACTCAAAAATAGCCGAGACATTTTTGCATGGGAACCCTCGGATATGACCGGCATTCCCCGATGGGCAGCTGAACATAAGCTTAACGTAAACGTCCAGGACAAACCGGTAGCGCAGAAAAAGAGATTCTTCTCATAAGAAAAGAACCAAGCCATAAATCAAGACGTAGAGGAATGGCTAAAGGCCGGAATAATCAGACCTGTCCGGTATCCGACCTGGATCTCTAATCCGGTACTGGTGAAGAAGCCAGATGGTACCTGGAGGATGTGCATTGATTTCAAGAACCTGAACTCATCGTGCCGCAAGGACTACTATCCGTTGCCCGAAATAGACTGGAAGATCGAGTCGGTAATAGGATTCCGATACAAGTGTTTCTTGGACGCTTACAAAGGATATCATCAAGTACAAATGGCAAAAGAAGACGAAGAGAAAACGGCCTTCTATACGGATCGGGGAACATACTGTTATGTAAAAATGCCGTTTGGTTTGAAGAATGCCGGGGCAACCTATCAGAAGTTGGTAGACTCTGCTTTCCGGAAGCAAATCGGTCGAAACATGGAAGTGTATGTAGATGATATGGTAATAAAGAGTCAAACGGAAAAAGAGCCATTGGCCGATATTGCTGAAACGTTCGACAATCTCCGGAGAATAAACATGAAGCTAAACCCTAAAAAATGTTCTTTCGGAGTGGAAGAAGGAAAATTCCTCGGATATATGGTGACGTCCGAGGGGATTAGGGCTAACCCCAAGAAAACCAGAGCAATCGCCGATATGCAATCACCAAAATCACTAAAGGAAATGCAAAGTTTAAGTGGCAAACTCGCGGCACTCAATCGTTTCTTATCAAAATCAGCCGAAAGGTCTCTCCCTTTCTTTGAAACTTTAAAAAACATCACTAAGGATAACAAGGAAAAATATCAATGGACGGAAGCGGCTGAAAAAGCCTTCCAAGAGATGAAGAAAATGATTCTGGAGCTTCCCTGCCTAACGACTCCGAAATCTAAAGAAGATTTGTATCTATACCTGTCTGCCGCAGCAGAAGCAATAAGTGGAGTGCTGATGGTCAAAAGAGAAGGGCGGCAGATCCCAATTCATTATGTAAGCCGAACCTTGCACGAAGCCGAGAAGAGATATGCTCCGGTTGAAAAGTTGGCTCTAACCCTCCTGCATTTATCAAGAAGATTGAGGCGGTATTTCGAAGCCCATCCCATCAAGGTCATAACGGATCATCCCATCAAACAAGTGCTGAACCGGGCAGAATCGTCCGGACGATTAGCCAAATACACAGTGGAATTGGGGGCCTACAACATCACCTACGTGCCCAGAAATGCTGTCAAAGGACAAGTGCTTGCTGACTTCATTAATGAAATACCCATCGGCACAGCCTCCCCGGATCCGAAGAGGAAAAGCAAAGAGATATGCAACGTTTCTCAACCAGAAGAGTGGATCTTATATACTGATGGGGCCTCCAACAAGAAAGGTGCCGGAGCAGGATTAGTGTTAATTAGTCCGGAAAAAGAAGAATACACATATGCTCTCCGGTTAAATTTCGAAGCTACCAATAACGGAGCAGAATACGAAGCACTCCTGGCCGGATTAAGAATTGCAAAGGAGATGCATATAGAGGCTTTGGACGTACGAGTGGACTCTAACTTAGTGGCAAGCCAAATCAATGGAGAGTTTACCGCATACAAGGAGAGCATGGCAAAATACCTCGCGAAAGCCAAAGAATACATCACTTGTTTCAAACGCTTCAAAATAAAGAACATCCCAAGAGCTCAGAACCAAAAAGCAGATGTGCTCAGCAAGCTAGCATCCGTAGCATTTGACCACTTAACGAAAGAAGTCCTGGTAGAAGTATTGGAGAAGCCGTCCACCGAAGAAGAAACAGTCAACGCGATAGTGGAAGAGGAGGAGGAAAATTGGATGTCCCCCATATTCCGATGTTTAAACGAAGGTATATGGCCGGAAGATCAAAATGAAGCTCGAAACCTCCGTATGAAAATAAGCCACTATACATTAATTGACAACGTGCTATTCAAAAAATCCTACCTAGGACCGATGTTACGATGTGTCGGACCTCTCCAAGCCAATTACATAATCCGAGAGGTGCATGAAGGAGCCTGTGGCATGCACTCCGGACCCCGGACGGTGGTAGCTAAACTCATGCGACAAGGCTACTACTGGCCAACCATGCACCGGGACGCTAGGGAAGTCATCCGAAAATGCAATGCCTGTCAGATACATGCTCCGGTCCCCAAGTTGCCAAAAGCGGTACTAACTTCCGTCATGGCACCATGGCCCTTCTTCCAATGGGCAATTGACATTTTGGGACCTTTGCCCGAAGCTCCAGGAAAGGTTAAGTATGTTATTGTGGCAATAGACTATTTCACCAAATGGATGGAAGCAAAACCGTTGGCCAAGACAACCGGGAAAGAGGTCAAAAAGTTTGTATGGGACAACATCGTCTGCAGGTTCGGACTACCCAAGATAATTGTCACGGATAATGGAAGCAACTTTGTGGGAGATCCGTTCAAAAGTTGGTGCGAGAGGTTAAATATCACACAAATCAACACGGCCGTGGCTCACCCTCAAGCCAACGGATTGGTCGAAAGAGCCAACAAAAGCCTAATGAAGGGATTTAAGTCTCGGCTAGGAAGAGAAAGAGCAGGATGGGTAGACGAATTACCAAACGTACTATGGGCTTTCCGAACTACTCTGAAAACTAGCAACGGAGAAACCCCTTTCAGTCTAACTTATGGGAGTGAGGCAGTCATTCCGGCCGAGATCGGTATGCCTACCTTCCGGACCATGATGGCAAACGTTGAAAACAATGACGATGAGATAAATCTAAACCTAAACTTACTAGAAGAACGGAAGGAAATGGCAGCCATAAGGGAGGCGAAGTACAAAAAGAAGGTGGAGCAATATTACAACCGAAGGGTTAGACCCGAAGCCTTCAAAGTGGGAGATTTCGTGTACCGAAAAAATGAAGCCAGCAGAGTGGAAGATCAAGGAAAATTGGGACCTAATTGGGAAGGCCCCTATCGGATAACGGAGGCTTATCAGCACGGCACATACAAGCTCCAAACCATGGAAGACGTGGAAGTACCTCGCACCTGGCATGCAACTAACTTAAAGAAATGTTTTATGTAACCTATTATGTACTTTGATTTTCCAGGATCATGTACTTTGATTTTCCAGGATCTATTGTAAGGCATGAGCCATTTTCACATCAATGAAAAACCCGATGCATTTTGACCATACATAGAGTTATTTTCCGCAAGACACAAGTTGTCCAACGAAAGAAAACCCCAAGTGGGTATTACTAAGGCCAAGAGCCGAAGGGTACAGGTTACCCCGTCAAAGAAAACCCCAAGTGGGTATTACTAAGGCCAAGAGCCGAAGGGTACAGGCTACCCCGTCAAAGAAAACCCCAAGTGGGTATTACTAAGGCCAAGAGCCGAAGGGTACAGGTTACCCCGTCAAAGAAAACCCCAAGTGGGTATTACTAAGGCCAAGAGCCGAAGGGTACAGGTTACCCCGTCAAATATAACCCCAAGTGGGTATAATTCTAGGCCAAACGCCGAAAGGTACAGGTTACCCCATCAAATAAAGATAAGGAATAGACCATGGCCAAGAGCCGTAAGGCACATATTGTCCGATGAAACAAAACCTCACGAGTATATAATTAAAAGCCGTAAGTTCCATAAATTACGTACTCCTCGGAAAAATACATGTAGCTTAAAGACGATACAAATAACAAAAGTGATATATTCATATGATCAAAAATCGATTACATCAAATGTTCCGGAATAACGGAATAATCAAAGATGAAACTTCAAACCTATTCTATTACATGGTTGTTCCGATAGACCCATTCTACAAAATAACGGAACATGAAAAACCTACTACGTTAATTGATAGAGCTTCACGAGGAATCCGGAATACCTGAATCCATAGTCAAAATGGAGGTATCCGAATCCCAACATACAAAAACCAAAGGAGAGATAAAAAGCTTCAGGCAAAGACCGAGGCATTCTGATCCGAAGACTGGTTCCCGGAAGGATTCTCGACACGAGATTCGACCTCCGGTCCTTCAATCACCGGTTCTTCAGCTGGAGTAGGGTCAGGAACCAAGGCATTTAGCTCATCAAACTTCCGGTAGACAGTTTGACGAATCTTCTGGATGAAGGGATAGTCTTGAGAAAGGGCCTTATCATACAACGGACCATATTTGGCTCCGGCATCCATATCCATCCCCTCTACCTCCCCCAACAACTTCTCCACCTTCTCCGGCTCATCAAATAAACCTGCCCCATCAATCAACCCAGATAGATAAAACAAATTAAAGGGCTCAGCCAATGCCGTTCGGAATTCATGACTCCCGAGAAAACGATGGATAGCTTCCGGGATAAACTCATTTACAATGCGATTCCTCTCCACCTCGGCATTACCAGCAGCCACAGCAATATCCACCTTCTCCTGACAAAGCTCCCTGTAAGCTTTCTCTTCATCACTTAGCTTCTGCTTAGCATCAGACAACTGCCCCTCCAACAACCTGATCTTCTCGGCCTGTTCGCCGGAAACTTTCCTCCACTCATTCTTCTCCAACTCAAGATTACCGACCCTCTCCTCCAGACTCGCATTTTCTGCATGAAGCTTTCTCAGACCCTCCGGATTCACCTCGGAACACTCTGCATGAACCTTCTTCAATTCATGAAACTCTTCGGACATCTGCTGGAACGTCTTCCAGTTGTCATCAAGGGTTTTATCACAGGTCTTGTGGGCATCAAACAATTTTTTGTACTCCTTGGAGAGAGACTCGAAACGGAAAATCATATCCGTTTGAGCCGTGACGCATTTACCCAACAATAACCACGACCTGCGGACAGCCTCTTCATCAACCTGATCATCCAGATACTTTTCCTCCTTGGGGGTTGCAAAATTTATCAACATGTCTCGACAAACAGTGGCGGTGTTCAGACGTGTCCCTTTCGTCACAGTCCACGCAGGCACGTAGGGGGCATCATCCTCACCATCCCCCTCTATATCAACATCCTCCTCATCCACAAGAGCTTCCTTCCCTGGACGCCGGGATGCACCCTCCGAACCCTCTGACAGCAAAAGAACCTCCGTCAAAAAATAATAATAATAATAATAATAATAATAACAAATAAAAAAAAAATGGAAGGAGAAACCATAAAAAATCATCCGAACGTACCAGACGCCAAATCCTCCGGATGAACGGAACGGATGGGTTCTGGCCTCTCCACGGTCTCTCCAGTATCCAAGTCAATGACGGTATCACCAGCAGAAATCTTACTTCTCTTATGAAGGCGGGAAGAGACACTCCCCGCTCCGGTTCTCTTCAACGGAGGCTTTTTCAAATCCGTCTTCCCAGCCTGCTCCTTCTTCCTCTCTTTAGCAGCTATCACCTTATCATCAGCAACCTCAACATTCTTCAACTCCTCCGTCTTTTGCGGTACCTCGGTATTGGAGGCCAAGGGAGGAGTAACATGCACCTCACGAACATGCCCTTCCGGAAACGGGGCGCCTTGAACAATCTGTGTAGTCTTTCGTAGCGGAGGCTTCTTTAGATAACTTGACATGGTTATACCTGCGGACAAGCAAAACCCAGCGTTAAAAACGAAAAAGAGATGCACAATATAAAAACACACATTATAACAAAGGCTATACCCCTCCCCTGCTCATCCCTCAACGCCGGGCGATAACCAGGAAACTCCCAGTGATCCGATAAACCCAGGGCATACAAGAACGCTTGCGGAATTTGACAGGGTTCAATGATCGTCTCGGAAAGCCTTTCGGCATGAGTAACATCATACTCACTTGCCTTTGGAAACGGATCCGATACGTCCGAATCCGAATGCCTCCACGGCATGGCAAACGGAATAGCTCGCCTATCGATCAAGAAAAAATTATACTTCCAACCCTTCAGACAAGAGGGAAATTCCCCAAAGCAAACCTTCCTATCCCTATGAATGCGTTTTTCGAAGGAAAACCAATCACCCTGCTTGCTAAGCTTATAGAAGACACGGAATAGAGGAGTGGTAGGAGGAATGTGCATGCTACGGCAATACACCTCAAAAAGGGTAGCACGGTGCATACCCAACGGAACTAGCTGAGAAATGTGAACTTTAAAATATCTAACGACCTCTAAAAGAAAAGTGGAAAAAGGGACAACGAGGCCACCCTCAAAAAAGTACTCCGCATACAAACCAATGGCATCCTCCGGCAGCCGATTCATCGTCATACCCGATGGAGGAATCCTTGGATGTAAATCCTCCGGTATTCCGAACGCTTTCACCACAGCGATCACATCAGACTCGTCCATCGCAGACACTCTTAAATGCATGTCTTTCTTAACATGCGAACCGTCCGGATTGGACACATCTTCATACTCAAACGATGCTGTAGATTCCGACATAATGGACGAAAAGGAGAGGAGAATAGCCAAGCAACAAAAAAAAACTAAACGGGCAGAGACGTACCTCAAAGACGACGCGAATAATCGTTCGGAATACGGAGAAGATGAGATGAGTCAGAGGTATGTGTGTGAAACAAAATTACGGTGCTGTAAATAAAAAGAAATGGGACTATTTATAGGCAGTCAAAATAGGCGGGAAAGGGACACATCACCCGTAGGGCTAACGTGTCAGCCATCCACACCGTGTCTCTTAGAAAATGCATACGTGTTCCAATCCAAACAACGCGGTAAAAAACGACGGCGCACCTTAAACGACACCTTAATTACTTTTGGCATTTTGCGTGACTCTAGCAAAAGAACAAAGCTATGACTTACCCTCCGGAAAATCGCAAAAATAAACTTAGTATCACACCATTGGCACAACCAATACTATGATACTGGGGGGGACATGTTGACGTATGTACCCTCCGGATACATGCCGTACAAGGATATAGCCTTCCGGACCTGTATCAGGTAAAATGTATTCAGATGTGTTCAGTCAATACGGACCAATATCCGAAGGGTTACGAAATGTCCGCATGATCTCAGTCGTCCGGATATCACAACCCCTTCGGATAAACCACCAAGTACCTAGACCAAAGTACAAACAAGTACGCCAAAGTATATGATAATGGAGTCTAAACTAGCGAACATTAAGGGCTAAGTACGAACCAGCCTGGCACTTCATGTGGAGAGCCTATAAATAGAGAGGAAATCTTCATTTAAGGTTAACTAATTCTCCCCTACTCTCTAGTTTTATCCATACTTTCTCTTACTAAGAACATATACTTACTCTTACGCCGGAGGTTGGACCTGGGATACATTCCCGGGGCGAGTCTAACGGACGTATTTGTTTTGCAGATATCCGAAGCAACATACCGTAAGCAGGGACCACCTTGAATCTGGAGGACCTACTCTAGTCCGAAGGATTCGTCTCGCTTGTTCGAAGTAGAAGCAAACTTTTACATCAACAACGGAAGCACGTTTGAGCTTGAACTTCTCACGTTAAATCGATCTATCAAACTCTTTGTGCGATGAGCTGGGAAGCCCATCGGTCGATGAAGTCTAACAAATAATGGTCCTTATTATGGTCCTCCGGTATCTTATGGTGATATTTAGGGTTTTTAATCTTGAACTCCGCACCTCGTCAGGAGAAATTTGCCTCCACCAATACTACCAGTAACACCCGACAGACCTTAACGACACGCATATGGTCTTCCGTCCGATCCCACCGACATGTTTAATCTTGCAACCTCTAAATATCCACACTGATGACTTTATGAGCTCATCGTTTACTTGTGCGCCTCTCCAAGTGCCGGACGATCACATACCCTTCGGCCGCTTGAGTTTCGGCCTACCGTTCTAAGTTCCGTCACTCGAACTGTGGTCATTCGAAGGACGACACCGAACTATGCCGGGAGGATCCGGTCGAACCTACTAACGTCCAATTTTTTTTTTATGAAAATTGCATTGATTTTCATTCTTAAGTTGGGGCGACTTTTTATTGTTAAAGTGACGTTGACAGTTTTATTTGGGAGGAAGCGGAAGTAGGTCGGAGAGAGATATAAAGAAAATATATGTAAGGAAGGAGGGTCTTTCTACAAGTTGTCATATGGAAAGATAGATGCATATGGTCAGTATGTATTGCAGAGTAACTATGATACGCATAAAAAAAAAAAAAAAAAAAAAAAAAAAAAAAAAAAAAAAAAAAACTCTAATACATAGGTCCACGATAGAACTTGATGCACGAGCTCCGGCTTCCGATCGTCAATCTTCTGTTTTTCGGTCACTAGAGCTCCGTTCGGTTTTCTAATTTCATTTTATGATCATAAGTTCATCGATCTCTTTGCTCCGATCATAATGACGCCGACGCTCAGTCTACGAGGTGGGACTTGATGTCCTTCGGTTTCCTACCAACGAAATCCTACGAATGACGTATAAGAAAAACGTGTGGGTGATTCTGTTATCCAAACTTGGATTTTTGATTGATTCCGTGGATGGACGACCCCTGGAAACGCCCTTCATTGCTCTCCGGCTGGGGAGGGGCTTGCTATCGTAACCTTTTTCCCGGTGTATGTGAGGGTGACGAACTCCTTTTTGTTCGGTCATAGGTTGGCATTTTTGGCCTTCGAACTATACCTCAAATACCACAACATAAACTACTAGAGTTAAGTACTCATCATTCTTTAGTTAATGGCAAAGTAAAACTATTAGTTATCGGCAAACCACTTTCAATACTATCATCGCACCACCGGCTTCCGACGATCTCTGTCGTCCGACCTCCACTGCTATTACCGGTTTCCGATTACCAGCACCACAGTTACATACCAGTAGCAAGAAAAAGGAAATTAAGATCCAAATTACAGTTGCTACATATTTTTGGTTGCCGACGATACAAACACAAGTTTTAAAGCAAAAAGAAAATTACTCTTGGGAAAGAAAGCTACATGGATATAGCTATAAATTAAAATATTATTTGCTATAATAGATATCTTCAAAAAAGTGGGCAGCAGCCACTTTAATCACAGTATTTTTCTATAAAATTGGGCGTGAATATAAAGAATAAAGTCTTGAGCCACTATTATTGGCTATGACCAAGAAAACAATATTTGATGGACCTATCCAAAAATTTTGTCACAATGGTGAATTTGGAATAGTTGACATTAGAACGTCAAGCATGAGAGAAAACCACATGTTGATATTTAACACCTACGGATAATATTGTTATTAATTGTTGATTATCTAATGCTTTGTTTCATTAAGTTCAACGACACTAACAAGCTATAGCACCGTTGAACTGGAGGAGTATAGTATGATAACTTATCGGTTGTGTTACGGTTCGGTTATAACCCGATTGTTGTATTGATACATGTAAAATATCATGTTTGTCCCAACTTACAGAAAAGGAAACAAGCTTTCATAGCTTATTCTACATGACTAGCAAGCATGAGACGATAAGTTCACAAGAAACCGAAGCGTGATCAGTTAATTACGTTCCAATCAAGTTCAACGATACTAACAAGTAAATAGCACCGTTGAACTGGGGGGAGTATGACACCTCTATCGGCTGTGTTACGGTCGTGTTGTGACCCATTTATGTGTTAATACAGGTGAAATTTTATGTTTTTCATATCTAACCAAAAAGACAAGATCTTTCGTATTTTTACCCTGCAGGAATAACTATACGAAGTTGCCAAAATGTATCTACGGCCAAGTGCCAAAACGTATCTACGGCCAAGTGCCAAAACGTATCCACGGCCAAGTGCCAAAATATATCCACGGCCAAGTGCCAAACGGCCAAGTGCCAAAACGTATCTACGAACCAAGTTGCCAAATGTATCCACGACCAAGTTGTCAAATGTACCTGCGGCCAAGTCGCCCAAAATGATTCATGCCCAAAAAGGGTTGCCACATCTACAACTAAAGCCAAGTGCCGAATGGCGCAAGTCGCCTGAAATAGCCCAAGTGGGTTATCTACAAGTAGGTCAAGTGCCGAATGGCGCAGGTCGCCCGAAATACCCCAAGTGGGTTTTTTACTACAAGTAGGCCAAATGCCGAATGGCGCAAGCCCCCCGAAATACCCCAAGTGGGTTATCTACTACAAGTAGGCCAAATGCCGAATGGCGCAAGTCGCCCGAAATAGCCCAAGTGGGTTATCTACAAGTAGGTCAAGTGCCGAATGGCGCAGGTCGCCTGAAATACCCCAAGTTGGTGTACGTTTATGATTAAAACGTAAATAATATATAACGACATTTCACAAAAATAATGATTATGGTAGAGAAGTTATGTTTTATCTACGCTAAAAACAAAGGGATGATGGAAAGGACGTGTATGACTTTTGGTTTCGGGCTACGGCCAACAATGCAGTCCATAACCATTCGAAAGGAATCATGAAAAATACAAATTTTGAGACAAGACAAAATTTAAGTATAGCATCATTGACTATGTCAACAATACTATACTGGGGGGACATGATGACGTATGTGGACCGACGGACCCGATTTGTTTAATGGAACATCAGCCTCTGGATCGTTCGGTAGACCTCCTTTATTGGTACTAAAGATTTGGCTACACCGTGGATGAAAAATACATCACATTTACTTTCATAGGGAAGACACGCCAATATGGCGTCCGGAATATAAAGCCAACACTAAAGTGCTTCGTATGACATTAACAAACTAAATTTAAGTATAGCATCATCGACTATGTCAACAATACTATACTGGGGGGACATGATGACGTATGTGGTCTGATAGACCTGATCCGTCAGGGAACCGGATGGAAGGCCCAGATGAAGGGCATGTCCGAAGGACCAATCCGAATGGCTCAGATGAAAGGTCTGTCCGAAGGACCAATCCGAATGGCTCAGATGAAAGGTCTGTCCGAAGGACCCAAGCCGAATGACCCAGATGAAAGGTCTGTCCGAAGGACCAATCCGAATGGCTCAGATGAAAGGTTTGTCCGAAGGACCCAAGCCGAATGACCCAGATGAAAGGTCTGTCCGAAGGACCCAAGCCGAATGACCCAGATGAAAGGATTGTCCGAAGGACCCAAGCCGAATGGCTCAGATGAAGGGCACCGGATGGAAGGCCCAGATGAAAGGCTTGTCCGAACCGACCAATCCGAATGGCCAAGGAAACATTGCAGTTTCCCGCCTAAAAGTGTCACCATCACCAGATAAGACAAAGAAGTCCACCTATAAATAGAGTGCATTTACCACTCTCAATAGTAGGTTTTTTCCCTCTCTAGAACACACACACATACTTTCTCTCTCTAGAATTACTCTCAACTAGAGGGTTCACCCTCCATATTTATATCCCTCCATACTATGAGTAGAACTGACTTGACTGTCGGAGGGTGGTCCCGGGGCTCCGGCCTCGGGACTCCTTCTAACGGGTTCTTTCTTGTTTGTAGCATGCTTCAAGGCTCGTGACAAGGATGAATGGCACGTGGGAGCCGTCCAGACTTGCCTAGCGGAATTATGCTTCAACAGACACAATGCTATTTTGTAATATGAAACGAGTATGGCATTGTCCCCAACCCTCATGCCCAGGCTCAAGATAAATGCAGTTAGGACATTACCTGGTCAAATGGAAAAAACTATAAAGGTGCAAAGAACTAAAAATGGTAGTCTGGAATTAAATCACGAAGCCTAGAGGTGGCAATTTGTGGGCAAAATTAAAAAAGGGCTAATTTGGGCGAATTTGTAAAATATTTTGACCCATTTAACCCCCTCTTTTTATTTTATTTTTTTTAAATGGGTATATTGCCCATTTAAAAGTTAAATGGGTACAAACGGGCATATTATTTTCTCTTAATTGGAAAACATTACAATTGTTTTTTAAAGAAAAACTTATAGGTATAATATATTTAATTTTTTAAATATAAATGAGGTGTTACGTTTGAGTAATTTTTTTCGTCTTTTTGGCTCTTTTCTAAAGCGATGTGCCTGTTTGGCTCTTCACCTGCCCGTTTTACCAACTCTAACGAAGCCTAAAACATACTAGCGTTAGGAGTGAGTACGCTAGTTTTATTGTCTTTTCATTGTGGATTAATTCAAAAACTTTAAAGCTCATACAATTTTTCCAAAGTCAAACACAATACCAAATAAATTTTGTTGGAAGATGTAAGATCTTTGAAAGACTCATATTAACTTCTAGACAAACAATCCCTATTTACTATGGTATATAAGCTTAGAAGGTTTTCACTCGTTTACCTATGTGGGACAAAAAGTCCAGACGATTTCATCAAAATATTTATGTATCTATTTCACTAATCTAATAGGATTATATAAATACTATACTCCTATCATCTAAAACAAAATGTCATTTCGAACATTAAGTAACTAGTCCAACTTTAACCGGATAAGAAATAGGTAGATAAAGATTATCAAGCTATACAAACACGTATTTTGCAACATGGTCCTGATAAGGAACACACCGAAGTCGTTGGTTCCCCTTCCGTGATTGATGACCTTTGGTTAGTCCCTGATAACGATAACTGACTTTTGATAACACATACGACTTTTAAATGACTCGAGATATGAGAGTTTGCAAGGGTGTTTAGTGTACAATTGTTAAGTGAGTAAGTTGTTATTACGTATCTTTATACCACCATTTTCTAAATTCATAAATGTAACGTAAACTGGTATAAGACTTTGAAAGATAATGTGTTATCCTATTAACATAAACTATCCTTTATTACTCCCAACTGTATGGCCGGGTGTCTATCTGAAATTATTGCCAAACCCGGGACGTCACCGATGCATTCGCGCAAATTTTCCAAAAACCAAGTCCACGACCTACCTGTCTCACCTTGGGACACCCCGGTTGCAAGAGGTATAATTTGGTTATTCCCATCCATTCCAACAGCCAGCAAATTTGTTCCAAGATAACGACCTTTCAGATGAGCTGCGTCTATGATAATCAATGGGCGGATATGCTCTTGCAACAAACTTTGTATCTGTAAAGAAAATTAAAGTTTACTATGTATATGTATGTAAGATATCAAATTAAATGTACGTGTCAACAAAATATGATTACCGAAACACCAATGCCCATAAAAAAACATTTCAAATCGGTCTTCAGCGTCAGTCAGAAGATTTGTTGCCCACCCCTCGTTTGTCAAATGTAAATTGTGACAAAAATAGGGTAATTGTGCAAAAGAATTTTTTGGGCAGCAATTCAGAGTCTCGAACGCTATATTTCTTCCTCTCCAAGCCTTCTTGTAAGTAATATCGCAATTGTAATCAACTTTCATGTCTTGCACAATGTCCTTTGCCTTGTACACTGTTAGGTCACCATTTTGTAAACACAAGTATGATTGATAAAGAAATGAGATGAGAATGAGAGTGGGATGATTATGAGAAATTTGAGAAAATGAAATGCAAGAGTTTCCTTAATGTTTTCAAATAACCAACCAAGTTTACAAGAGGCCTAAGCTTACTATTTATAGGGAAGGAGCTAGGGCAACACACCCTCTCCTTCCACTCATCATTTCGTGGGCTTTTAGGGACCATGGATCATATGACTTAAGCCTAGTAAACTAGAAATAATAACATAAATGTAAACAAATAATAACTTAAGCAACCTATTATTACAAATGACCGAGACTTGATAAAATATTAAAACTATGGTTCCAACAATCTCCCCCTAAGGGTCGGTCATCGTGGTTGCTTGACGTCTTCATCTTAATCTTTGACTTTCATAGCTTTAGACGTCTTCAGAAATGATAAGAATAATGGTGGGTATACTCTGCTCTTTGTCTTTGTTCTTTGATGATGTTGTAGTGATAATGTTATGAAGTAATCTGCCATTCGTCACTCCTGCGTCTGTGGTGGTTGTCCGCCATTCCAACATGCTCATACATCTTTGAGTTCTGACTTATACATGCACGTAGTCCCTTTCTTTCACATAAGATCTTTGGTCTTTAAACTTTGTAGATTCTTCTTTTTGGCGTAGAATCTTACTTTGAACTTTGTGTTGCTTTGATCTTTGAGGGAGCTTTAGATGATTGCAAGATGCATGTATGAGCATGTGGAATCCGTCATCATGGAAGTGAGGTACCTGCGAGTAGACAGTTAGCAATAAATCACCGGTACTTACGGATAAGGAATTAGAGCTCATCAACAGCATATTGTGAAGACTCCTTCTAATCCTTATCCAGGCCGTTCCCATATCAGATACTCCCGAAGGAGCTTACGAGACCTACTAGGTAGCTCAATGACTGGGTGAGTCGCTGGGGATCACTCCACGACTGTAGACCGTAATGGAACCACCGCAAACACTAAGCGTAACCCTTGTGGGGTTACCGAAGTGACCTGCTGTCAGGGCTGTTTGATGTGGACCCTGGCAGGATTTCCGTTCAATCATTGAGAAGTACTTACGTAATCCTCTCATAAACGTTCTAGGCAGATTGCTAAGATCTGCGAAGGACTCGATAGTTTACAACTGATGCCCATTGATGTAGAACACCAGTCGTAGAAATACTAAGTGTTCCTAAGAGATCTTTGATGTATCTCAAGGCTCTAGACTCTATAAGTGCACACCTAGGTTTCCTATGCGGAGACTGGGGATGTCCTTCTTCAATATCAACCGTCTCTAAGAGATGGGTCGATAGGTTACGCGGGTTCCCCTGTGAGAATGAAACAAGTCCTTTTAAGAGAACTTGAGTGGTTAAGAAGGTTTAGTGCATTGCGTCACTGGGTCCATGACGACTTTGTCTTCAATACCGGTGTTGTCTTTTGCAACAACCAGTAGCATACGTATTGAACCCGGTGTCTGCCCTAAGGTTGAACATATGGAGGGCTATTTCTTTTCACCCTTTTCTTTACATTTCTTTTTAATTCTTCAACTCCTTCTTTCCCTTTCATTCATTTCTCCTTCTTTCGTATCATACCTAAGGACTTCTAATTCTAACTATGGGAGATGTCCTTGGGTAGATCCCTCCGGCTCTGGCGGATCATAGGACGGATATTCCTATCTTAATCACCTTATAACTCCGGCAGTAGCCAAGAAACCTTTGATTGAAAATCTCTCAAAGTGTTTGTGATAATCAAATATTTTGGTTAACACTTTGAGAGTTTTGCGTACACTTTTGAAGGGCTCCCCCTGCACATGTGCTCATAAGTATTTAATAAATTTGCACATGCGGGAGGAGCAAACACTTTTGAATTGATCCACTTTCTGTGAACAGGACCGATTCGAGACACGCTTACATCACTAGTTAGACTAGCTTGAAGTTATTACCCGGCCTGATCAAGTCCACAGAAAGTTTCTCGAGACGGTACTTTTCTACTAAGACATATCCTTTTCGAGACACGCTTACGTGGTTAGTTAAAGAGATGCATTGTCAGCTTTTAGGTGACAACTAGCTCTAGTAACTAACTTGATGTTATTACCCGTCGAGGATAAGTCCTTTCGATGTTACTAACTTGTATTATCTCGTCAATTCCTGGGTTAATACTGAGTCTAGCTCGCACATGATACAACTTAAAGCTTTGACTTCGTATATTTTAATCACTTTTACATTTTCTCCCCCTCAAAAATAGCATATAAAATGGTGTTTTTGACAAACTATTTAGATTAAAATATGCCTTTTGAGTCTTATGGGGAGATACATCAAGAACTTTTGATTTTGAGCAAAGTATTTTGTTTTGACAAGTGCTCCCCCTCAACAAGTGATTAGGTCTTATTGAGGTGAAATACTTGTCCTTTTGAGCAGAATTATGAAAAAATCATAAATGTTTGATTAATTCTACTCAAAAGTAAGAAGCCTTCGCTCCTTATGTTTAGGATTGAGGCACTGAAGCGTACCTCAGGGTCCTTTCTATACAAGCACGGGTTGTACACTGTTATGTGTGCACAAACCATAATAAAAAAAAATGATTCAATCAATGAAACAATTGATATTGAAAAGAATATGATCAAATGTACCAAGTTATTCTTCGTCTGGAAGTGGAGCATTGAAGTTAGTGAACTGAGGTTCAGGTCTTTCGAAGTTTCTGACAGGAAACGATGGTCTGGCACCGATGTAGCTTTCCAGTCGTCTGATCTGTTCCCGTCGAAATAACCGTTCTTCAATCTTTAATACAAAGTTACGAACTTGTCTTCTGGAGCTGGATTTCCATCTAGGTTGTTCCCCCTTAGCTATCTTACGTCGATCATCATTCAACCTTTTGACAAGCCCATCACGAACAAACTTGAGTGTAACATCACAGAATTTATGTACCTCATCGAACCTCATGAAGCTTTGTAGCTTTTTGCTGTTGATGTAGGTGAAACCAAACGGTTCTTGGATGAGAGTAAACTGTGGTGTTTCATAAAGACCATCAAAGTAGAATTGTGGCTTTGTCAAATTGATCTTCTGTTGGTAACTTTCCACGCCAAGCTGAAGATCTTCCACTCTTTCTTGAACAATCAGTCGTCGGATGTAAAGAAGTAGCGATGCCATGAAGTTGTACTGAACGTCTCTATCGAATCCGCGCATTCTACTCTGAACCTTTTCAAGATACATATCTTCTATGTCATTGAGATAAAGGTTGGGAAAGTCTGCTTCGGAGAACTTGTACTTCTTTTCATCTTGTCGTTTAACAACAATTTCACGCATGAATAAGTAGTTAAACCGTTTCGACTGCTGAATCTCCAAGATAGCGATGATCTTTGATTTCTGCTTCACATTTTCCAATGATGTCTCTCTTAATCTGCTTGTATAACCGAGACGACGACGATCAGGCCAATGTTGAATTCCGTGTAGAGCATCTCTGTCATAAGCAACGATGGAGTTGCTGAAAATACGGGTGGTTTCTTCAATGGCTGGAATTTCGTATCTAGCGGCTGGTACTGAGATTGTGAGTGAGGAAGCATATTTCTTCTTGGATATCTCTTGAGTGAGCTGGATGTTACGAAGATCTTTGTTGAAGAAGAAGCTGTAAGGTATCTTCGGTTTGTCAGGAAATCCTTTCAACGGTAATGGTTTGGTCCAGTCGGTGAAGTAAGGTTTTTCATGATTCTTGGAACTTAGATCGATATTCACTTCAGGATTTAACCAGTCAAAGTCGGCAGACATTGCACTAGCTATATTCTGCATGTGATATTCGTATTCGACTTTGTTTCCAGATCTTTTCTTGAGGAATTCTTGTGCATCCCTATTGATTCTCCTAAGCTCCGCCTTTGTGAGTTTGTTGATGTGAAGATCCTTCATAATTACCTGGGTGAACTGAAGAGTGTTACCAGGAAGAGGTTCTTCTTCTTCCAGAGGAGGTTGAGCTTGGACCATTTCTGTAAGCCAATCATTCTGAGGATTGTCATCATTGTCGAGCCATGAATGACGTGTTTTCTTCTTTGATTTCTTAGACTTGGATGTAGCATCTTTGTCTTTGGCTTTGGACGGTGATGATGGACCAGCATGAGAATCATGAGTAGGTGGAGCACGGTAATCGGTGTCAAGTTGATCTTGGAAGTCATCAGTTTGTTCCATGAACATTTCTTCATCTTCGGTTTGACCTTCACCAGTAGCTGAGGGTTGTTGTTGAGTTCCAGGAGGAGTGGAGTCCTTCTGTGGTTGTAGAGAGGATGAGGGACCTGTTCCAGACTTAGGTTTCTTGCCTTTGGAGTTTGGGTCAGGATCGTCATCTTTTCTTGTCCTCTTTCGGGATCCAGCAGCATCTTTGCATGACTCTTTTGACATATAAGCTACCATAGCATCATACAGGCCTTTTTCTTCAGCTGTCTGTGTGGTTTTGGTGGCAAGGTTGTCAAAAATTTTGACAAGCATGTCATTGAGAGACAATTCTTGGACGGTTGGAGCCACAGTAGAAGATTTTGCGGTGTGAAGTGTGAAGGGTGTAGTAGACAACATTTTCTTCGTAACACTTCTAATTCTGTGATCCAAGTTGTCATAGATTGGTATGAGAAGGTTTGCAACTTCAGGAGTGATCATCTCAACCAGATTATCAGTGAGAAAATCATGTGTTGCAGTTCTGATAAACCCTTCGTAATCAGATTTCAAGAACTTGTCAATCAGCTGCGTAGAATCCTGGAATTTCTCAACTTGTTTAGTCAGTTTGGTAACCATGTCGGTGAGTTTGTTCGAATGCTGTTTAGATGCGGTTTCAGATGGTGTGGGTGATGAGTGCTCTGGTGATGATTCGGACGAAGACTCGTTGTGAGAGTCTGAAGAAGAAGCAGGAGGAGTTGGATCCTTTGGCGGAGAGTCTTGAGGAGGTGGAGGTTGTGCTGAGGAAGTCTGCTGAGAAGATGACTTAAGAAACATGTTGGTGTCGAACGCGTTCTTCTCTTTGTTTTCCTTTCGACGACGTTCCTCTGCTTCTCGTGCAAGAAACTCTGGAGTAATAAGATATTCATGTTCCTGATCCGTAGCTAAGTTCTCTTGACCGCCAACATTCTCCTCTAAAGTAGCAGTCTCAGTCATGTGGACATCTTTAGTCTTGTCTGAATCCTTAACGTTGTCATCAGGTTGTGGAGCTGATTCTGACGTTGTTGGAGGAACCATACTGCTTGTAGCCCCTACATGTTCTGACTGATCAATAGGTGGTGGTGTTGGAGGGTGTGATAGAAGTCGGCTTTCAAGGCTTGCTTTCCTCTGTTCTTTCCTAAGCCGCTTTTCTTCATCTCTAGTGTCGACAACTATACTTTTGAGTTTACGTTTATCGACCAATGGTTCAGCGATTGGTTCGTCTTCATCATCATTCGGCTCATTGATAGTGACACCTTTTCTTCTCCTTGTCTCTTCTTCATAAGTTTCCAGACTTTGTTGTACTGCAATCTCTATTGCTGGAAATCCTTCATCAGGTGCTCTGTATCTTAGTTCATAGTCTGGTTCTTCTTCGTCAGATTCTGTATCGAACTCAGACTCGGTGTCAGAAGGTGAAGGAGTAGGTTCATCCCGAATAAAGTACTCAGGAGTTGCCTTCTTCTTTGGTTTGGTAGCAGGTTTAGGTTTGGATGTAGGTTTAGGTGTGGTAGTAGTCTTGGGTTTTGCCATTGAAGCAGACTTAGATCTTGTATGCGGTGATCCAGTGGTGCTCGTGGTACTCCCAGACTTTACACTTCCTTTGCTACGAGTCTTTGTAGTTGCTTCTTCCAGTTCCCCTTTGTAAGCCAGATCATACAACTTGAAGTTTGCCCTATTCTTAATGTTGTCATTCAGAAGGTATTCGGGAATCCTCATACCTTTGCTCTTGGTAGCGGAAGTGGTTGATTTGATGAATAATGTGGGGAAGTCGTCCTCGAAGAGGTGCTTCGGCTCATTAGGATCAGCCATCCTCTTGATGAATTCTGGAGAACTTTTGCAGAGATGTTCAATGATAAGCTTGGTGAATCTGGTGAATGGTATCATAGTCTTCACACGGTCGGTCTGAATACTGTAGATGATATCATTCATGATAGGAACTGCAAAGTCAATTGGTGTCAGAGTCACCATTCCCCAGAATGTTTGCAGGTGTTCGAGCCTTGGATGTTCATGACCACTTTTCCTTCCAGATATAGATCTAACAACCAACAAACAGAATGTTCTCCAAGGCTGAGGTATATACTTGACATTGAATTTGGAAAGCTTGATTAGAGGTTCATCATCATCAACCTCATATCCTAATTCAATGAAGAAGTCAAGAAGTTCCAAGTCAGGTAGAATCGGAGCAAATTCGTTGTCAGTTTGTGGCATGAGAAGAGCTGTTCGAAGAACGTCATGATCTACAGAGTAATCTTGGCTATCTAAGGTAACAGTGAAAGACTCATTATCCAAGTTGGTCTGAGCAGTAAGCCAGAACTGATGAAGATAGAACAGTGGAACTGAAGTAGAGCAGGTGAGAAGTGGTTTGCATGGATGTGCCAGTAGGATATCTTTCACAATCTTGCATGATTTCTCTGTGATATTCAACTTATTGAAATCGACTCTGGGATTGTTGTTGCCAATTGTGACATTGTAGTTCTCGGGAGTGATGTCATCCAAGGTGGGTAATGGAAGAGGTTGTTCTGCGACGTTCTCAGTGTGTTCAGCCATGTTTTTCTGAAAAGTATCACCATAAATCAAACATCTAAATGTGTTAGGAGTTAGCACAGTTTAGATATTGGATGTAGATATCTACTTGAAACAATTAAGCACAAATGCGTCATTTAGTTATGAGTCAGATAATGCATGTGGTAAATAAACACAACAAGACAAGCACAATTCACAACAATATCACATTACATCACACTAATGAATCACACCAATTATATAAGATTTCGAAAAAATAATGCATCATGGTCCAATTATCGAGAAAATATCAATTCACCATATCGAGAAAAACAGGTTTTGTCGAGAAAGTTAAATCAAATGAATGATTTCGATAAATGACTCTTTATCGAGAAAGTGAAATATCGAGAAACTTCATCGAGGAACTTTATCGAGAAAAAACATTTATTGAAAAATTTATCGAGAAATGTTATCGAGAATTTTATCGAGAAAACTCTATCATTCAAAAAAATATTATCGAGAAAAAATTAACTTTTGTCGAAAATATTATCGAAAAAATTGAAGATTTTGAAAAATTGTGTTACCAGAATGATTTCGATAAAAAATTTATCGAGAAAGTTAGATCTCGAAACATTTTACTCAGAATATCGAGAAACTTGATATTTATCGAGAACTTGAGTTTCTCGATAATGTTCAAAGGATTTCGATAGGATACAGTTATCTCGAAAATATTCTTATACAAGAATATGCTCGAATTCACATGATCTTAGGCCTTTGTATTATACATAAATCACGTTGCCACTTAAGTTGGCCTGTCACCAATAATCCAATACAAGAAACTCGTATTTCTCGATAATTTTCAAACGAGGCATTCACGTTTTATCGAGAAACATGTAGGAGATGTGAGAGACAACCAAGCAAGATTGATTAGGCACATAAGGGACCTAATAAGCAAATCCCACCAATAACCATAACTCAATAACCACAGAATCTCTTACACCCATTTCGACCCATTCTTAAGAAATCGAAAAGAAAGTTTTTTTTTTTTGATGAAATAAGACACCGAATGATAAAAAACAAGCTTAGTGACAAATCCCCATCAAGAATTAACTCATACCACAGATTACACATGATTTCGAAATCCTAACCCTAGTTTTCGAATTCATGATAACTTAAGATCTAACCATTGAAAAACCAATTAATCAAGATCCTATGTATAAAATACCCTAGTGAATCCATAGGAACTTACAATTTGAAAGATCAAAGTCGGGGTATGCAAGATTGAATGTGAGCCGTGTGTTTTAAGAAAAGGGTTTTAGAGGTTTTAAACTTTGAAATAGTGGTGGAATGGTTTGTACGGTTTGTTTGTTTATTTACTTATGATACTTTGAATTTTTGTCACTTATAGTCCTTGGACTTTAAACCAAACAAAACAAGTGTACCAAAGTATTTGAACCTTAAAAACATTGACACTTTTGGTCCCTTAGCTATTAAGTACTTAAACTGGAACTCTAAAGTTCCAAGCAAGTCTAAAGATACTGAGATGTGCATTCGTTAAGGTAACTAATGAAGATTTAAACCATATGAGACAAGGTGTATTGAAATAAACCATCCGCACACACACCGAACCGAAAGCTTATGAGAAATATGCAAGTATACCTATTTTAAAAAATTGGTGAAAGAAATTTACGCGTGTCTCCCCCTCAACACTTGTATCGGGAGAACAAGATGTTGAATGGAAGCGATATACTTGCATTTTTTTTTTTTTTTTTTTTTTTTTTTTTTTAAGGAAAATAAAATTGTGAAAAATCTTTTTTTTTTTTTTTTTTTTTTTTTTTTTTTGGGTTTTGATTAGTTTATAGTAAAGAAAGAAAGACAAATATTATACAGAGATAGTAGTGATGTTTGACAATCAGTGGTATTTTAAAAACTTTTCCAGATCCTCTGGTGTCAAACATCTCATACCAATCTGGTGAACTAGACTAGCAAACCTGGATGGTGCCAAGGATTTGGTAAGTAAGTCCGCCAATTGGTATTCAGTACCAACGAAATAAAGTTCAACTGTACCCCTTTCCACATGCTCTTTGATGAAATGATAACGGAGATCGATGTGTTTGGATTTGCAATGATGCACAGTGTTGCAGGAGATAGCGATCGCACTCTTTGAATCACAGTAGATAGGAATCTTGTTGAATAGGTAGCCATAGTCTTTAAGTTGTGATCTCATCCAGATGACTTGAGCACAACAAGCCGACATGGCTACGTATTCAGATTCTGTAGATGACAAAGACGTGCAGTCCTGCTTCTTAGATTGCCATGACACAAGTTTGTCTCCAAGAAACTGTAATCCACCAGATGTACTTTTGCGTGTGTCTAAGCATCCTGCATGATCAGCATCTGAAAAAGCAATTAGTTCAAAGCCAGAATCCTTCGGATACCAGATCCCCAAGTTAATGGTTCCCTTTATGTATCGAAGGATTCTCTTGACCTTACTGAGGTGTTTTTCCGTTGGTCTAGACTGATAGCGAGAGCACATATAGACAGCAAAAACTATATCAGGTCTACTAGCTGTGAGATACATGAGGGACCCAATCATACTTCGGTATTTGGTAGGGTCAACGGGAGTCCCATGTAAATCAGCATCTAGTTTTGTGGTATAGCCCATTGGCGTATTATAAGTATCACAAGTTATCATTCCATGTTTCTTTAAGATTTCAAGAGCATATTTGGACTGATTTATAAAAATTCCACGGGGTGATTGATGAACTTGTAGTCCTAAAAAGAACGAAAGTTCACCCATCATGGACATTTCAAAATTATCTTTCATTAAGTTTGCAAACTCATTAGAATAACTTCTTTTTGTTGAGGCAAAAATGATGTCGTCGACATATATTTGAACAACAAGTAAGTCCTCCCCGTAGGTTTTTGTAAATAGTGTGGGATCCACCGATCCTTTAAAAAATTTATTGGCCAATAAGAAAGTGGACAGTTTGTCATACCACGCCCGTGGGGCTTGCTTGAGTCCGTAGAGAGCCTTTTTGAGTCGGTAGACATGATTAGGACGCTCAGGATCAACGAAGCCTTCAGGTTGACTGACATAAACTTCTTCACGGAGTTCTCCATTCAGAAATGCTGTTTTCACATCCATCTGGTAAACCACCATATTCCTATGAGCAGCATAAGCCAGAAAGATCCGAACAGCTTCATGTCGTGCCACTGGAGCAAAGGATTCAGCAAAGTCTAGACCTTCAAGTTGAGAGTATCCTTTCGCTACCAGACGTGATTTGTTGCGGATGACTGTTCCTTCTGCATCAAGTTTATTCTTCCAGATCCATTTTAACCCGATGACAAAGACTCCGTCAGGTCTTTCAACTAATTCCCAGACTTCTAATCTTATGAATTGCTGAAATTCCTCTTGCATAGATTCAATCCAGTTGTCATAAGTCATTGCATCTTTAATGTTCTTGGGTTCTTCATGACAAACTGTGAGTGCGTAGATGCAAGTTTCACCATCGGTGTGAAGTCGTTGTCTTGTCATGACAGGTGCATCTGGATGGCCAATAATATGGACTAGTGGATGGTCACGAGTCCATTTGTGTGTTGACGGGTGTAGTTGATATGTGTCTCGCATGTTGGCAGGATCCAAGTTGCGTGTTGACGACTCAGCTATATCAGGAACAGTAGTAGCTGGTGCAAACGGATTAATGAACGCATCAGGATCATGCTCTGCGGGTTGTGGAACTGATTGTGGTGTTGGATCTTCAGCTGGATGGCAGGGAGTAGAACCAGTTTGTTCTGCTGTAGATGGTGATTCAATTGAAGGACCGTCTCTCTCAACACTTGTAGAAGTTTGTTGAGGTGAGTCTGGTACTGGAATGTGTTCAGGTTGAGCAGCGGAATTTGGTGAGACCTCAGTAGGACGATATTCAATCGTGTCATCAAATAGTGGAGCAAACAAGGTTTCTAATTCTTTGCGGTTAAGTGGTAAAGGTTCAGCTGAAGATGCCGGAGAGTTGAGACGGTTAAATTCGGGTCCTAAGCTGTGTTGCTCAGAAGCCATTTGGGTGAGTTCATCGAAATTAGCGTGAATGGTTTCTTGAATTTCTCTTGTACGACGATTACATATCCGAAAACCTTTGGAATTTTCACAATATCCAACGAACACTCCGATGTCAGCCTTAGCTTTGAGTTTACCTAAATCATCACGATCATTTTTCGGATAGCAAAGTGCTCCAAATACATGAAAGTAATCGATGTTCGGTTTCCTTTTGTGAACAATTTGATATGGTGTTTTGCGATGGCGTTTTGTGATCATGCAACGGTTTTGAGTATAACATGCGGTTGAAACAGCTTCTGCCCATAAGTAATCTGGTAATTGAGCATTAATCAACATAGTTCTAGCAGCTTCCACTAACGTCCTGTTGCGTCTTTCAACCACACCATTCTGTTCTGGGCTTCTAGGTATAGACGTTTGATGTTCAATTCCCACTTTCTCATAGTAAGACCGAAGTGTCTGATTCTTGAATTCAGTACCATTGTCAGTTCTGACGATTCGTACTGTGTTTCGAAGCTGAACTTGAATTTTGGTGAGAAAGGTGATGATCATCGAAGGAGCTTGATCTTTACTTCGTAGAAAATAAACCCAAGTCCATCTCGAGAAGTCATCCACAATTACAAGTATGTACCTTTTACCGTTGATACTTTGAACACGCATCGGTCCACACAAATCCATATGAAGCAGTTGTAAAACATGATTCGTACTTTGCTCAGGTTTAGTCGGAAAATGAGCACGAGTACTTTTTCCTTGTTCACAGGCTGGACATAAGTGATCTTTGGTGAAACGGAATCTTGGAAATCCATCGACAAGTTTATAACGAGCAAGGTCAGTCATGGTTCTGAAATTCAAGTGAGAAAGACGTTTGTGCCATAACCAAGATTTAGTTGACTCTGCTTTGGAGAGAAGACATATCGGTGATGTTGCAATCATATCTGACATTGATATTGTATAAAGATTGGAGCCGCGTGAGCCAGACATTAGATCGTTTCCTTGTAGGTCGCGAACAAAGCAAGTTTTCTCACGAAATGCAACTTCTAGATCCCCATCACAGAATTGACCAACAGAGAAAAGGTTGTGTCCAAGGCCTTCCACATAGTAAACACGACTAATTTCAATGTTACCGCTGATGTAGTCACCATATCCCATTATAAGAGCGTAATGATCATTCCCGAATCTGACAGTTCCTATAAACTTTGAGACAAAGTTGTGTAGCAGTTTGAGATTGCCTGTCATATGTCGGGTGCATCCGCTATCAACAATCCAGAGAACAATCTGTACCACCTGCATCACCAGAAGAAGACACGGGTGGAACAGAAGTAAGGGTGGAACCCAAAGACAATGCGGGTTCCTGTTGGTTAGTAACACATGTAATTAACAATTTAGGAATCCATTTAAAATCTGGTTTGTATTGTAACCAACGTTGCCAGTTCCAACTAGTTTTTGCTTTCTTAATGTTAAATGCACTAGTAGTTGGCTCAGTCCTAGATTTGTTCTCGGCCCCTATGGGGGTAACTGGGACATCATTAGGAACCGTAGAAGACGGCTTTCCTAAGTTAGACTTAGAGGCATTAGTTGCCCTAAAAGGAATGCGTGTCCTACGTTTCTTATGACGATTGAGAAGAGAATTAGCTAAACATTTTGTATGATCACCAGATGATACGCTTTTACGACAAAATACACAAGATGCATTAATATTCAAAACATTCAAAGGTTCATCATTCGTTACATTTAGATTTTGATTACAATTTGCCAGATTAGAATCTAAATCGGATGCAACATGAGTTTTATTCAAAGTCCTAAGTTGGTCTTCTACTTCCTGAGCTTCTAGGTGTCCTCTCTTACGTTGCAAGATCCTATTCTTCTTTTTACTTTTTCGCTTGGGTCTGCTAACGCTAGAAGTGGAGACTAGTCCTGTAGAAGTGGAGGTATCAACATTAGTGTTTTGAACAACTTTTCCTTTATCAGTTTTGTTTATTTGATACATTCCTGGTGCTATCACCGTGGTGTCAACCATTTTTTCTTTTTGAAGTAGCTTAACTTTCTCTTTCAAATCAATGATGATGTGATTTTTGTCCTGAATTTCAGACTCAAGTAAACCATTGCAATATTTGATGTCGTCGCGGTTTTGTTGCCATTCGGCGTTTTCAATTTTTAAATCCGCAATTTCTTTCTCGTATTTGAAACATCGACCTTTTAAAGACTCGTTGTTTTTGCAAATCTGACAAGAATTTGAAACATTTTGACTTTGAAACTTCAATTCCCTTTCAAGACTTTTAGCTTGACACCATTCAAGCCTTTGATTGAGTTGACAAATTTCTTTTGAAAATTGTATTGTCACATCATCATTTTTAATTCTCAACTTTTCATTTTCCAGTTTAAGTGTCTCAATTTCCTCATTCAACAAGATATTATCAACACAATGATCATGCTTAAGCATAGAAGTACCAGAATTATAAAGATCATTCATGATAACAGACAAAATATCAGCACAGAGAACTTGTTCCAAGAGTCGATCGGCATCATTTTTGAAAACTTTAGTTTGTAGCTTTTGGACCAAAATCTCATTTTCAGCAGTATCAAAAACGTTTATCATATTTTTGACCTCCTTTTGAAGTTCCTGATCCCAACGTGTAGCACATAGACGAAGGTGTTGAACAATTGGTTTCATTTGTTTTTGAAAAATATCTCTCTTTTCTCGCTCGTAAGCGGATTGAAAAGTTTCAATTTTTATTTCTGAATTGCGTTCAATTGTTTCCTCCAAAATATCAATGTCTTCCATAAAGGTTTTAAAATAATTTAAGACACGACATTTTGGTAAACGTGTAAGTTCACCGGATGATGGTAAAGGACCATTTATTTGTGCTACAGGTGGGACAGGAGCTGCATTGTGAGATGAAACATATGACTCTTCGATAAACCATGATTTCTCAGGTAATTCCTTTTGAGTGACAAAAGATTTTGAAAGTGGAGGAGCTTTTGAATAGTCATATGGTGTCCAATATTGAACTTGACTCATTTTAGATCGACTCTCGTCTTCAAGTTCTTCTTCCTCCTCAGTATCAAAAACAACAGCACGCACAACCGTATTATCAAGAAAATAATCCATACTGTAAATCTTTGGAATTTCTTTGAATGCCGTGTGTAGAAACATTGAATTGTAATCACCAAGTGCATAACCGCAATTGGGTTTCGGTTTTAAGGTAAATTTCTGAATTGTTGTGACAGAGTTCCCGTGTTTGTAAACAATGTGACGAAATTCTTTGAGTTGTTTTTCAAGATCAACAATATCACCGAGTAAGTTGTCTATGTACTTCCTTTTCCGTATTTTATGTTCATGAAAATCTTTTTGACAACTTGACAATTTTGTTTCTGTTTTTGAAAGTTCAGTTTGAAGACATTCAACCTGTTTTTTCAATTCACCCTTCTCACTTTCAAGTTTCGAAATCAACTTTCCGTGTGACTCAATTAAATCTTGTATTTTGCGTTGAAGATCTTGTTCTTTGTTGTAAGAATCTTGAAAAGCTTTTTCAAAACTTTTAGTGTGTTTAATCTTTTCATCTTGATTTGAAAGCTGAATTTTATAACACTCAATGTCTCTTGCAAATGATGCATTTTGTTCTTTTAAAACTTTGTTTTTCTCGTTGCATTTGAGTATTTGCAATTGTTGAGCATCCAGTTGTTTAGATAACAATATGAGGTCAGGGTCTGGATCAAATGATGGTTCATGTTGTTCTAAATTATCATGTTCATCATTCTCAATTGGATCATCAAATGAAACAACTGTGTCATCATCAAATATGACAACTGTGCTTATTTGTTCATCTTTTTGAGAGGATGAAGATGATATAGATGGAACAACTTGCGCCGTATCTGATTCAGAAGCAGAAGGTGAGACTATTTCATTAATAAAGCATGCATTAAGGTCATGTACCTGAGACAAGCCGTCAGTGTCATACACTGGACCTGAATCATTGAGCTTAAATTCCTGCATGTTGGCCATAAGCATCACAGCTGCATTAGCTTCCAGATCTTCCATGTCATCATCATTGTGTACATTTGCCATGAAGTTGTTGTCTTGTTCAGGGAAATGTCCATCCTTTTCATCTTGAAGAGCCATGAGTAATGCCTGCTTGTGAAACTTACTACCCCGAGTTCTCGGTTTGGGACATGCTGTAGCTATATGACCTTGTTCATTGCAATTGTAACACCAAACTGCATTCCCTGAGCTGGAGTTCCTTGTAGCAACTGAGTCAGACCTTTGTTGAGGAGATGCTGAGTTGTTTCTGAACCCGGTATTGTTACTAAACCTCTGACCATTCCCATAGTTTCCAGAAGAGCTTCCTGAACCAGATCGACCATAGCTACGATTCTGAATTTCCACTCTTCCATCATTAACAACAGCTTGATTTCTTGTGTTTGAAGATGAACGTTGACGGTTGTTTGTTTTGTTGGAGAATTTGCTGAATGCACGAGCAATAAGAGCAAGTCCCTGATTCAACGTATTAAAGTCATCATCGTCATCATCATTGGAGTTGGAGTAGTACACAGCATCATTGTTGTTTGATGAAACAAGTAGAGTAGAAGAATCTTGTGGAGATGAATCATAAGGGACCATTTGGTTCGAGGTGGAAGATTGTGGATAACTGAAGTAGTTCTGCTCTTGAACATATGCATGATTAGACATTGGTGGTGGAGCATAGGGAGATTGAGCTACGAGAGCCAATGAATTTGGTGTTGTTGTTGGTGTGTATCCTCCTCGTAGAGCTCGATCTTTTTCCACTTCAGGTTCATGGTGTTTCAGAAAATCATACAACAACCCATATGGAGCATCATGAAGATTCTTCGTTTGACGAACAAATGTCACATATTTATGCCAATCAGGGCCAAGACTACCCACAAATTTGGAGTTCACAGCGATCCTTGGTACAGTGATTTTGTGACGTTCCAGATCATTAACCACATTTGTGAAACGATGATAGTAAGATTCAAGTGACTCTCCAGGTTCAATTGTGATGTCAGTGTATTCCATGTAAAGCTTGGATTCCATGTCATCTTTGTTCAATTGAGTGCCTTCCATGAGGAGATGAACGTGTTCCCACATTGCTTTGGCCGTTTTCTGAGCATCGACACTGCGATAGATCGGATTGGGTATACCTTGAAGTATATAAGCCATTGCATACTGATCAGCTTCACGATGTAGTTTCTGTTCTTCAGTGAGTGCAGTTTCTGGAAGGGGTCTATCACCAGGAGGACGTGGAGGATCTGCATTTGGATCACCAGCTTCAAATCGTGTTGGCCACTCAAATGGTCCTTCAAGTATCACTTGTTTCAAGAATGGCCCATGAGGTTTCTTGAGTTCAAGAAATCGTAGGAATCGACTTGACCATTGCACATAATTACCAGGTGTAAGCATTGGAGGTGTTTCAAGTGATCCTGCCTCATGTCGGGATTGTTGAGTTGTAATAACTTCACACATTCTGTCAAACCAGTGAGGTTGTTTGGAGGAAAACTGAGTGGTTTGTTGTGGCACTTGATATGGTAGTTGTTGAGGAATGAGCTGTTGTTGCATCATAAGGTATTGTTGTTGTGGATTGTATTTAGGAGGTTGTTGATTCATTGTGTGCGGAAGGTAATGTTGTTGCTGATACTGCTGAGGTTGTTGTTGCTGAGATGTTTGTTGTTGAACATGAGGAAAGTAGTGATTCGGTGGCTGAGACATCTTCGAACACTTGTGTAGAAATGGATCTTGTGGAAAGTGTAGAATTAACCAATTATCGAGAAACTTAGCCCAACTTCAAATGAGATTTCGAAAATAAGTTTTCGAAAACTTGGCAGATTATCGAGAACTTGGCAGTTTATCGAGAACTTGGCAGTTTATCAAGAACTTGGCAGTTTATCGAGAACTTGACAGGTTATCGAGAAAAAATAAGATTGCAATATGAAGCAGGTTTATCGAAAAAGTTAGATTTCGATACTTAATAAGGTTTATCGAAAAATAAGATTTCGATAACCAAGAAATTTTCTCGATAATGTTCGAAAATTTCGAAACTTAGTTTTCGAAATTATACAATTTCGAAAACTTTTACAATAGTCGAAGTACTTAACTTTCTTATACAAGAAAGAAAATACCGAGTCCACACAAACGAAGACGAGGGAGTGCACTTTATGAAGATCTCGATAATATGTAGGTTTTGTTTTGCAAAGAAAGCAATCCTTAAATTCGTTTTTCTTTCAAGATACTTGTACTTTTGTGTATAAAATGTGTAAATCTTAAGTAAAGTAGAAAACTTTATGAAAAATTTTAAACTTGAAAAGATCTCGATAAAGGTACAAGTAAGAAGAAATCGAATTTTGTTGTAAAAGTTTGGAACTTTATGGTTTGTTTTGATTTTAAACACAAGTTTGTAAGCAAAGATGTGAGAAAAACCAAGAAACAAAGCAAAAAGTTTAAAAATTTCACAAAAAATTCGGTATTAACAAAACGAATTTGAGAAAAGAAATCAATGAAAACAAGAACTACACCTTCCTCTAGCGAATGATACCACTTGTTAGGTCACCATTTTGTAAACACAAGTATGATTGATAAAGAAATGAGATGAGAATGAGAGTGGGATGATTATGAGAAATTTGAGAAAATGAAATGCAAGAGTTTCCTTAATGTTTTCAAATAACCAACCAAGTTTACAAGAGGCCTAAGCTTACTATTTATAGGGAAGGAGCTAGGGCAACACACCCTCTCCTTCCACTCATCATTTCGTGGGCTTTTAGGGCCCATGGATCATATGACTTAAGCCTAGTAAACTAGAAATAATAACATAAATGTAAACAAATAATAACTTAAGCAACCTATTATTACAAATGACCGAGACTTGATAAAATATTAAAACTATGGTTCCAACATACACCCGATTACTATCACGTATTTTCGGTACAAGCAAATGCCCCAACAATTTTGATGTTGCATTACGATGATTTGGAATTAATTTCATTGTTGAACATGTGTGATTCCCTCTAACCGTTCGTATTTCCCATTCGGAACTGCCATCAACTTTAGACGTAATTATTACCCAATCACATCCTTCATGTACACACTTCACATCATACCTATATTTATCTGATTTTCTTGGCTTATATTCAAATCCATGTACTAGTGATTGTTCACCTATTTCATGCATGCACTCTTCTTTAGAATAAAATTTTCTCCCGGGAATTAAACCAAATGAGTTGTTGTCAGTGACGGTTTTGGGTGGTTTGACTTGAAGTTTAGGTGGGTCAGGTGGTGTGGGCATATATGTAAACGTATTACGTTTCCATTTTGGCTCGGAATAGTCATTCGGAATATGGTGAATGTTATTTGGAAAATATTCTTTTTTTGCTTTTTTGGGTATGTTTTCAAAATCATTGCCAACAGCATGGTAAACTTCAGGAGAGAAATTTAGATCAAAATCTAACGGCGTTGTCAAAGTAGGAGTTACCTTTCGTGGTTTGAGAGTCTTTGTGACAAACAAAGATTGCAAAACAGACTGATGCTTGCATATCTCGTGAAAGAAAAATTCCACGTCATCATCATCAATTATGTGGACATACTTTTTCCGAATATTATACGTTAGACGAACATCGAATTCACGACTGATGTTGAGTTTTCGTTTCACATTAGATAATAGGTTTTGGTAGGTTGTATTTTGAGAAACTGACACACCATATGTTAATTCTTCCTCTAACATAACTAGCAAAAAACTAATCTTGGGCTGAGATGTACTAGCCATCAGTGTGTTTTTTAGTTTTTTCATTACTATATTATGTAAAACAATATATGTAGGAAAAAATTTATATAAGTCGCACATCAGTTAATTCGCACAGTCGAACAATATAGTAATAATGTTACAATTTAAGTTTCAACCTGCCAAATTGAAGTCTAGTCACGTCAGTCAACCTAACATGCATTAACCCTCATTAAATGTCCACATTCAGTTCAAGTAGCACAGTCGCACACTTCAATTGTTAATTTGTAATAGGTGTGCATATCTAGGAAATATATTGTATTAAAATCATGTCTTATGTCAATCATGTCAATCACTTAGTTCACCAACAACCAAAATTTAATGCATACAACTATTTAATGCTTATAAAGTAGTAGCGCAGTCGCACACTAGTGGAAGTCAGTTCAAGTAGCACAGTCGCACATTCCATGTTGCACACTTCAATTGTAAAATTTGTAATAGGATAACAAATCTAGGAAATATATAATATTAAAGTCGTGTCTTATGTCAATCATGGCAATCAATTACTTCACCAACAACCAAAATTTAATGCATACAACTATTTAATGCTTATAAAGTAGTAGCGCAGTCGCACACTAGTGGAAGTCAGTTCAAGTAGCACAGTCGCACATTCCATGTTGCACACTTCAATTGTAAAATTTGTAATAGGATAACAAATCTAGGAAATATATAATATTAAAGTCATGTCTTATGTCAATCATGTCAATCAATTACTTCACCAACAACCAAAATTCAATGCATACAACCCTTATAAACTATTAGCATAGTCGCACACTAGTGGAATCGTGTATATATATGTATATGTAGTCTTGTTACTAATTATAAACAAAATAATGTCCAAAATTGACTATGAATTCACAGACAAACGATGACACGCCAACTAGTAATGACCTTGGGGGACTTACTCTACAAGAGGACATTTTATGGAAATTAGAAGAGGAACGGTTAAGGCAAGCCTTCGAAGAAAATAATAAAATACAAATGGAATGGGAAGAAAGCTTTAGGAAAAAGGTAGAGGACGAAGAACATCAAACACGACTAGACAAAGAAGCTGCAGCATCAATTTTAGCAGAAGAAGCAACGAATGAACAGGAATGGCTGGCAAATATAAAGAAAGAACAAGATGAAGAAAATGAGTTTTTTTTGGAATTTGGTTGTTATCCATATCAGGTATTTGAAACGGATTCTGAATATGAAACCGACGAGTTTGTTTGTATTACATTTGAGTTCATGAAATTAAAAAGGTTGTTGCATTTTCCGCATTTTCTAGTAGCACGGTAGCACACTTATAAACAGTCGCACATTGGTTACCACCTACCTTCAACACTATTTACCTTTTTGGGTACTATAAATAGTGTGTACATCATGAATAATGCTTAAAAATCACACACACACACATGCTAAATTTCCTTGTTCATCATGAATAATGCTTGCAACCATTGCGGAGCTTTGACAACGATTACCACGTCATGGACAGATCGTAATCCGGGACGTCGTTTTCGGCAATGTCCTAACTGTGTTTTTAGCCATTGGTACGACCCGCCGATGTGCGCCCGAGCCGTTGTTATCATACCCGGGTTGTTGAGAAGGATAAATAACCTTCAAGAAACTTCAATGCAGAATGCAAGCAGTGCACAAAGAATGAAAGTTCTTTTGTATTTTTCATGGTTCTTCTTTATTATGTATTTTGTTTTGAATTAGTCATAAGTGTCTTTGTAGAAGTATTCAAGTTATGTTAGAAGTATTCAAGTTATGTTTAAGCTTTCTAATGTACTAATGTTTGCTTCATTTCTACTGTACTCATTTTGACTACCTAATGGTGTAATGAATTACTAACATCTTCTTTGCTGCATGTGGTTGGTATTGGTATATTACGAATGTTAAAGTTAAGCATGTCTAAATAAATACCCAGGAATACACAATAACAACGAATTGATGAAATTGAAGTTCAAACACAAATAGTTTCAAAGTCAATACCATAAAATACTGAAAATGGAATACAAAGAAACTGAGTTTTCTTGTTTAATAGTTAATAACATAAACCTACATGCATGGTTTCAAAGTAAATGACATAAAGCACTGGAAACATAAAGGGATTGTTTTTTGTAATTCAAGTCTAACATTCACATTTACTTTAGATAAGGATTAGGCACGATCATCTTGTACTTCCAATAGAAAGAGGTGAGTTGCTCACGATACGCTAAAGCTACCTCAACGGGATCACTTGCAGCCAGCGATAAGTGATGTGTTAACCTGTATAGGAATATGCAAACCCACACGCCACAGTCACCGTATGTAGGACCTTGTATCGGCAGATTCTGCGCCCACCTAAAGGTTATACAATACGTCGAGTGGTCAATGTTCTTCCTCTCTAGGACCTCACTTTCATACAGGTACAATGGAAGATGCTCAGCAAGAACATTCATCCAGTTCTCCCACCACGGTCGTGCCTCTTCATCTGGATTATCTGGTCCACCAAGGCTATCATATAAGGTTATGACACCGGAACGAATATCAAGTTCTGCTAAAACCCAATGAAATTCTGTTTCGTTCACAAGGAAATAAACCTACAATTACATGAAACAAAAGTAAAAGTCAGTTTCCAAATGAATTCTATCTCCTATGCATCTAGCATGATACACCAAATACACTGGAATAGGAATTGTTACCTTCTGCACAGATTCTGCAAGCCAAGGTACACCGTAAGTAACCCCGTCAGCATAATACAAAGGCATTTCACGATTCAATATGACGGTGCTGAAGAATGGGCTAACGGCAACCCAATCGGCATCGCGCGGTCTGAAGTGCATCATATACAAGACCCACAGTTCTATGTGCTAGAAAATAGAAAATTGAAAAATTAATGTACAAGATTTGTAATATAAAAGATTTAGGCCAAATAACCCGATAATGGCTCAAGTAGTTTAAAAAGAGCATATTTATAAGCAATAGTTTACCAAGTTGACATAAACTTTGACCAATTGATAACTAAATAACACAGATAATGGCTCAAACAATTGGAATAAGCACTTAGTGAATAAGCAATACCATAATCAGATGAAGAAAATAGCAAATGCTCAATGAAAACAGTAACTATAGGTATACTGGAACTAAAATGAACAACTAATCAGGCTAAATAAGCAGTCCCAAAAAGCTCATAAGTAAAAGCTAATGGGAGCAAAAATCTTAGAAACCAACTGAGTCTACAAATAAACCAATAGAAGTGATGGTAGATCCAATTTACCTATCTAAAAGCCACCTAGATATACACTAAAAATAGATGGATCAGGGGATATAGCAGCTTAAAGAAGCAAGTTACAAGATATTTTCATATAAGCAAATGAGACTCAATTTGAAATTTTCTTATTGATTATAACTCACAAGCTGAAAAGGTAAATTGACTTTTAATGCCCATATATCCTACTGTTTTTAAGTTCAACTAAGCCTAAGTTCAACCTAAGTTACTTAACTAATCCAAACACAACCTCTGTAAAACAGCCTATATCAGCAAACCTCACTTATCCAAACACCCCATAAGTAACTGATGCAACAAAACCAAAACAGCAAACCAATGTAATATCAATCCAAACCACAGCTACTGTACTACTAGTGGAATCGTGTAACCATACATGAACCAAATCTCACAGATCCCATATTTCAAGCATTTACAAACTATAATATGAATATCAAAATGACATACCGCATCCGACAGCCAACCTTTCCTATTTCCATCTTTACACAACAAAGCTGCCCAAAATGTCCAGTCCACCACATTATCTGACCAAGGAAATGAGTAGAAAAGGTCCTTCTGTGTACGCAACACCAAGTTTATATCTCTAAAAGTGTTCACTCGGTTTGGTGGCGAGAATTTAGGACGAGTCAGATCCTGAAAGTTTTTGTATAAAGTATTATTGAATAACAATTATGGAAAAACAATTTGAATCTTTAATTAAATCACAATGTTTGTACCTCATTCCATGGTTGTAGTTCAATCTCCTTTCCGTCAGCGCCCAGCAAAGTCTTCAATGTGTTTTTATACACCTTTTGCTTGCGCTTCCTTCGGACTCTGGGTGTAGTTGGTGGTGGTTCGGTAAAAGGATGTTGTAGGTACACACTCTTCTTCCTTTCACGAGCAAATGGAACATGAACAGTTTTAACCTTCTGATGGTCTTTAACAGCGTTAACAATTTTGACAACCGGCATGTCATCGTCAACTTTCAACATGTCCACCTGATTATCCCTTTCCATATCACCTACCCCCTGACTAGTTTCCTGAAAACAAAGTATGCCAATGCAAAGCTGAAAACAAAGTATGCCAATGCAAAGGAGATATAGTAAAGAATTTTAACCGATTAGTTGATATAAAAAGGACTAAATTATCGATAACCTAAAACTATTTAACGTATAATTACCGGAGGAGGGGTGAAACTAATCATGTCCATCAAAGCTTCTACTGCTACCAACCCTTCACTAGGCGATGAACATATATGTTGAACTTCTTCATCCACATGCATCATTTCATCAGCGTTATTATCCTTGACATGAATACAAAAAATAATCGTTAATTAAATAATAAGAAAAGATATTATATAAAAGTAAATAAAAACAATTATGTTAGTTAGTGTCACACCTGTGAAGCATGAAGTCCGGGAACACCATCGGTAGTAACATTTGTTACAAACTTATCAACACATACCGTCTTGCTTTCCAAGCCATTATCACCATCAACTTGGTTGATCACACAATTGTTCACCCCATTCGTCCCAGTTTCGAAAACTCTCCCTGCATTACATTCGTCAACCAAATCAGGCTTGTGTTTGTTAAGACTCTCGTCGACCAAATCATGCTTGTGTTTCTTAAGACTGTCGTCGACCAAATCATTCTTGTCTTTTTAAGACTCTCATAAGCATCTTTAAAAGTATTGCTAACACTAACAGAAACATCAACCAAGTTATGGTTGTTCATAGAATCTGAAAAATCCACCGGTGCGTCCGACTTTTTCCTAACCCCACCACCATTATGTTTGTTTAAAACATACTCAGCACCCACAGCTACATCAACCAAATTGTTACATGCGGTTTCACAACTCTTGACACCATTACTAGCAATTACCGAATTTTGACCACCCGTTACAACTTCACCAATCTTAAGCCCTATGCTTTCAGCTTTCTGAACCACTGTAGGAATAATCTGAGGTTTCAGGAGTTCTTCAATTGCAGTCAATCGAGTACTGATAGCTTTGTAGTTTGTCAATTCGCGTTCCATATCTGCCAACTTCTTTACAAGTTCTGATTTGCTCATACCATTCAACCCTTGATCACCAACCTCCGCATTCACCTCTTCTTCCTCCTCAGTATCTTCCTCAACAGGTTTACGAGTTCTGGCATGCACTTCATGCTTAACCTCTTTGATAACTTCCTGTTTAACACGTTTCGTAACAAATGTATGGCAAATCCTTGGGGCAAATTTTCGGCGTGCCATTGGTTTTGGAGTTTGGATGTTTGATGTCTCAAGTTGTTGGAAAAACTCAATACTGGATCGGCACCAAAGTGATTGGTTTTCGATAGATGTCGGCATCAGTTTGTTAAGAGGTTTGGTTGAATAAAATAAACGGTTGTAGTCAGATTTGGTAAACTTTGCATTATCACTCCAAGTTACACTACGGGGAATAACATTATCTTCTTTTTTTCACCATAACCTTGAGTTAGGAAAGCTTTCCAATACAAAAATCTGCAAACATAACAACAAAGGAGTGAAAGACAATTATTAAAAACCAAATAAAAACTATAAAAAATTTTAACTTAAAACTATATAAATTGCTCTTAGGCTATGTAGGGACAATATAAGCATTTGGCCAAATTGGGTAAAAAAATACATTAATACACCCTAAAAAGTAGACCCTAATAACCAGATTTGAAAATGAGCAGTTTGAATAACAGCTTAATAATAAGCACTTTCAAGCAATTTTATTCAACCAAAAAATCACATTTAAAAAAAAAAAACTAAACTACACTAATCTAAAAACATAAAAAACAAAATGGTTATTTAATCTAAACTAATATTCTTATAACAAACACCCCCTTAACAAACACCCCCTTAATTTAAAAAAAAAAAAAAAAAAAAAAAACTAAACTACACTAATCTAAAAACATAAAAAACAAAATGGTTATTTAATCTAAACTAATATTCTTATAACAAACACCCCCTTAACTTGATAATTTGCCGTTTTAATCTACCCAACACTGATTTGGTTTAAAGTTTTTGAATACAAGTACATCATCACTAAACTAGGTAAAAGGCTAATACAACACAAATTGAACAGCAGTCAACCTGAATACACAAATCTAAACTATGTTTCTATATTATGAAAACTTTAGCTAGAATTGAAAGGATCAAAACATTTGCATGTCACTTAAATAGTATATATACTAACCTTCAAAGCAAACACAAATCCATACAGCGAATATGTAGCGGTGTATAAGGGACCCACTTTCATGTATTCTTCCAAATGCGTCTTTCTCTTCTTTGAAACAACATTGTAAACCCTGTCGTGAAATTCCCTCCACATATATTCCCCCCAAGGAAATGCATCCCACGCATAAAAATCATCAACTAGGCAAAGTATCTCGTTTGACAGTACATGTCTAAGCTCTTGACCCATCAACACATATTCTAGTACTAACAGCAGACATAGACACACGGCATCCTCATTTGACATTTTATTAAAAGTTTCACTTTGCAGAACCTTGATAAGATCAAAACCCTTTATTCTTTCAATACCCGGAAAAACACGCTCACAAAAACCAGACACTGATTCTTCCAAAATTTTTAAACAGATCTTGCCGAATCTTAAACCAGTCATTAAACAAAACTCTCTCCTACCAAACTCTAGTCTATGTTTATCTATCTCAAAATACATGGGGGTTTCAAAGCTAGGGTTATCAATATGTTTTTGATGTTGAAGCATAAAATTCAGAACATGGTTATCATGGTCTTCTGATCTTAAATCCAACCATGGGCCCAAAACAGTGTTTCTAAACATGGCATATCGATCCTCATTAAATGCCAACTTACCCTTAGTGGTTGTAATTAAGTACAACCTACATCGGATAGTAACTTTCGCATTATAGACCTACATAAACAAAAAAATACAAAATTAAAAACCAATTAACATTAAAAATTAATTTTAACAATAACAAACAACAATTTACGTTTAAGTTTCAAAATAATCACCAGTAACGAAGTCTACAATTGCAACCCAAAATCGCCTCGCGCTTCTAAACTTTAAATACCCGATGAATACTAACTAATCTAAATTCTACTAACTACAAAAAACAATACCCGATCCCAGTAGTCTCGGCCGAGAGATATGATGTACACAGAAAGACCCGGCTGAAAAGGTAAATTGACTTTTAATGTTATATCCTACTGTTTTTAAGTTCAACTAAGCCTAAATTCAACCTAAGTGACTTAACTAATCCAAACACAACCTCTGTAAAACAGCCTATATCAGCAAACCTCACTTATCCAAACACCCCGTAAGTAACTGATGCAACTAAACCAAAACAGCAAACCAATGTAATATCAATCCAAACCACAGCTACTGTACTACTAGTGGAATCGTGTAACCATACATGAACCAAATCTCACAGATCGCATATTTCAACCATTTACAATCTATAATATGAATATCAAAATGACATACCGCATCCGACAGCCAACCTTAAAAATTATTTCAACACTAACAAAAAAAAAAAAAAATAATTACATGAACCAAATCTCACAGATCTCATATTTCAACCATTTACAAACTATAATATGAATATCAAAATGACATACCGCATCCGACACCCAACCTTAAAAATTATTTCAACACTAACAAAAATAAATAATTACGAATTTTATAAACCAATTAACATTAAAAATGCATTTTTAAACAAAAAACAAAAAAATTAAGAATCATACAAACGATTAACCTAAAAAATAATTTCAACAGTAACAAAAAAAAATAATTACGAATTTTATAAACCAATTAACATTAAAAATGCATATTTAAACAAAAAAATAACAAAATTAAGAATCATACCAACGATTAACAACCAAAATTAACGAATTTTAACAACCAAAATTATGAATCATAGAAACGTACGCTTTGCCGTCTCCACGTCTCTTGTACCTGTTCTTGTTCTTCTTCATGTTCAGGATTCGCCTAAATCAAATAAATACACAAAATTATATTAAAATATAAACACAAAAATCGTAACAACAACCGGGTAAAAATCATAAAATGTTAACTTACGGTTTGACGTCTCTTCTTCTCCATGTAAAAATCAATTAAATCGTAACACCAACCGGGTATAGATATGCCAATGTGTGTGTTTTTTTAGATCTAGGTTTGAAAACTATGAATAGTATTAGCGCGATAATCGAGAAGAAAAATTATTAAAAAACTTAGAATAGTAAAAATATTATTATTAAACGGTTTGTGTTCCTTCCCCATGCAATCTAAGAAAGATTGCGTGCCGCCAGTCGCACACTAGTACAAGTAGCACAGCCGCCAGTCGCACACCATATTCGAATAAAACAAAATAGCAGTGGGGTCAGCAAATAGTTGATATGATAGTGGGGTCATGCCACGTGTCGCACAATGTATGAAGTCGCACAGTAGCACACGTCGCACATGACCAAAATTGAAACTTGTATGAAAATTGACTCAATTATGATGTAAAATTCGATTTTAGGCACTCAATTGGAATTTTCCCTACAAGTTTTATTGTCTTTTTATTGTGGGTTAATATCAGTAACTTAATTATTTAAAAAGAATATTAAAGCTTTAAGTCTCTTTTACAAAAACTTTAAAGCTCATATAATTTTTCCAAACTCACACACAATACACCAATAAATTTATTATAATATTGGTGCAAATGTAGATACTGAAATGATAGTATTAACTTCAAGACATACAATCCATATTTACTATGGTACATATGCGTAGAAGTTTTACTCATTTTTCTATATGGGATAGAAGGTTCAAATGCTTACAGAAAAGAAAAGAAAAGAAAAGAAAAGAAAAGAAAAAAAAAAAAAAAAAAACGATTTCACTAATCTAATAGGATCATACTCGTATCACCTACAGCTAACAACAAATGCCGAGCCGCTTGGACCGACCAACTTGGTCCATTGACCTTCTTGATTATTCATTGACCCGTTCCGGGTAAATACCTTCTCATTGACGTCTTGCTCTTTTATTTGCTTAACCCATTGACGTGGGATAGGATCAAAATTTTTCCTTCTTTTTGTTTTCTCATATTAATCTTCTTAATTACTTCCAAAACATTAGCAAAATATTAATTTATACTATATCTACGTTTTTAATTATATCGATTAGTATTTATATTTAGTTAGGGGTATAAAGGCTAAACTGCTCGTTACCTACTCAAGATCAGTTCGGTAAAAGATTGAAACATGCCAGGTCTTAACGAGCTCAAGCTTAACATAAAGCTCGTTAAATAATTGAGCTTGAGCCCAAGCTTTTAATATCAAGCTCGATTAAGCTCGCGAGCCCAAACCAATAGCATATTGGTGAATAGTAAAATTAGTTATGATATAACTTTTGAGATATAAAGCAATTTAATTTAAAACGTTAATATATATCTTACTTAAGTTATATGAAATTCTTGAATATTAGTATACTGTTGCTTATGGTCGTGTATCATACCAATTAGAAAACAATCAGATGGCGTGTTAAACTTGAACAATCATGAGTGTCGTCTATTACGTAAAAATATACAAAAGATGTACTTAAAAGACAAATGTTACCATTCATTTGTAAGTGTGTATGATATGATACAACAAAGAAACAAAAAATGAGAGTACCTTTTTTTTTTTTTTTTTTTTTTTTTTTTTTTTTTTTTTTTTTTTTTCGGCATTGCGAGCCGACTAGTCCATTGGATTGGAACCCTTGACCTCCCTTTCGAAAGGCTCAAGCGTTAATTTAGAGTACTTGATATGGGAAATAGATCAAAATCAAGGTTATCAGGACCTTGTTAAATGTTACGTATAAACATTAATAGGTAAATGTCTAGGATCGAACACGAGACCTCGGGATTGCACACTTTACAAACAAGAATAATGTAAATAAATATATATATTTATTAAATGTATGAAATATATATATTTATAACACTTAATGGACTAAACGGTCGTTAGTTGTTAACCGTATGGACTAACTATCGTTAAGGACGAAAGATAAGGACTAGAGTGAAATTTAGGAGTCAAGAAGGATCTAGAATCCCCTAGGGGATCCCTAGGCCGGTCGAACAAGGGTGGGGAAGCCCAACCCGAGTTTGTCTTGTCCTCCAAGTTTCACATAGTATAAATACAAGGCCTTGGGGTTAGACTTAACAATCTTTTGTGCACACACTCTAACCCTAAAACTTGTTTTCTTTCTTGTTTTCTTGTGGCCGATCGTCCCTCCCCTCCCAAGGGTTTATTGGGTCGATTTTCATAAGACAAAACATAAGTGTTTTCGTTTACTTGCAACAAACCTTTATTCGTTGGTAGTTTGTGTGTACAAGAACGAGGTAATTACTTACTTTAGTAATTATCAAGAGATCGATAAACAAAATGGTAAGGGGTTTATCATTGATCTAATTGTCCAAGAATCAAGGTTTATTGAAGTGCATCGGGTACGTTTACTATTTATGTTTTAGTTAATATTTATGTGTTATACTTGATCCTAGCTTCCGCAATACGTGTATTTGATTGTCAAACTCTAACAGTGGCATCACGAGCCATGTATAACATGTAATTGATTACTAAAACGTAATAAAAACTGGATCTAGGGTTTTTCCTATTTTTTTTTCTCTAAAAATTTTGAAACCCTAACCCTAATTTTGGGGGGGGGGTCGATTTTCTCCATGAAACCCTAATTAGGGTTTTGTGGTTTTATTGATTATGTGTAATCACTAGAAACCCTAGGTCATTAACCGGTTAATTGAACGTATCTTGTGACCTAATTGCTAATTGTTAGGTTTTAATCCGTGACTTACATGCATGTTTGTCATGGATCTTGTTTCGTTGTCACATATTTAGATAGATCTTAAATTGGGGAAGACTCCAATATATATTAAAATCAATTTTATATGCTATGTGGTGTGTTTTTAGCTTTGGCCTACGCAATTGATTCGTCAATGTATGTGGCTCATCTCCATTAAGAGGTGAAGGCCTTAGTTGATTACATGCGTTATTATACCTAGAATTGATTTTATTAGGATCTTTTCTAATACGGTTTGCATGTGGCTAATTATTTCACTTACATTATTATTGTTTGTTTGATTTTCTTTGCTACTTGTTTTATTGTTTTTTAGTTGGACTTGATGTAAGCAATAAAAGGGTGTTTTCATAAAGAAAATTAAAACGGACTAATAATTGTGAAACCCTAAAGTGATAAAGTAAGAATCTTGCAATGGTCTTATGACAATCGTGGTCCGATTCGCACGGTAATCAGCTCCCAGTCGAGACTAGCATTATTCAAACTTTATTACTATTTTGAGATTGAATCCATAAACTTTTGCTTGAATGATGTTTTGTGCAAATATACTTTTAAAATTAAGTCTTTTAAGATGATATTCATAACCGTGATTTGAAGGCTTAGAAAAGAGCCTTAGAGTCTGCCTTGGTTATCACAATCTTGAATATATCTTAAACGAATTACTTTTAAAATTATATGTTGTAGAAAGTCATCTTAGGGTTTTGGCATAAACCTCAAGTAAAACTTTGTGTATTAATTTCAGGAATCGGACATAAAAAGTTTTTATGAAAACTTATGTTATAAAGATGAGTGCATGCATCTTTGTACATAATTTTTGATTGACATATCAAAAATTGATACCCTTAAAATTTAAGTTACGTGCCATCTACCTATAAGAAACACTTGGAATTTTAATTTAGTAAACGTGAGACCTAGGCTAAATTACTATAACAAGGTAAAATTCTTTTAACGCGTGAGACCATAATTGTAATTTTACAGTTTCTAAGGTAGACGACTTAATTAAGTTGTGCGTGAGACCTAGAACTTAAGGCATGAGATGGGATAAAACATGCTTACAAAGGCAAATTGATGAATCAATTTGATGTAAATCCCATAATGATCTAGGAATTGGAAATCTTGTTTGCCAATTATTGTTCGACAGATTACTATCTTTTGTACTTTTACCACTAGCAGATCAACTGATGTGGTGAAACTATGTAAAGATAGATCCTAGGTTTTCAAGAAAATTTGTTGGTTATATGAATATAGCCTTGGGTATTTTATTTTCTTGAAGATATTGATTATCGAAAATACTAATATTTGAACTTTATCTGTAGATATGGCTCAACCCGATAACCAAACTGTGATTAATGCTTTCAAGAGTCATCTTGAGAGAGAGAAACTCACTGGAAAGAATTTCAATGACTGGTACCGTTCGCTCAGAATTGTCTTGAGGGCGTCTGGTAAGATGGATTTCTTGACCGAAGAATGCCCACCTGAGCCTCCTGCTACTGCTACACCAGAAGCAAAGGCGGCTTGGAAGGTGGTACATGCTAAGTACAATGAGGTTGCTTGTCTAATGCTCACTAGCATGAGTGCTCAATTACAAAAGAAGTATGAGTACGCGTTTCCTAAAGATATGCTTGAGATGCTTCAGCAGTCTTATGAGAAACCGCCTACAGTTGAATTGTATGATGAACTTGACAAGCTACACAACTGCAAGCATGGTGATGGTAAACCAGTAGCCGATTATGTGGATGAGATGAAGGACTCCTTTGATCAACTTCACAGAATTGGTTTTGGTTACCCTGAGAATGTGCAAGTGCACTTGATCAACAAATCCCTTAACAAGGATTTTGCTGGTTTTGTGCAGAACTTCAACATGCATTGCTCGGGGAAGACAGTCTCAGAATTACTCGCATTGCTTGTTGATTATGAGAAAAGTCTACCAACCAAGGTCAAGAATCCCACCCCGCAAGTGTTGGCAATTCATGGGGGGAGAATCCAGAAGAAATCGCATGTGAACAAAGGCAAAGGTAAAGGTGATAAAGGCAAGCAGGTCATGGCCTATCAACCTCAACCCAAGATGAAACAACATCAGCCTAAGCAGAACAAGGTGAATCCGCCAAACAGGAAGGATCAGGCTTGTCACCATTGTCATGAAAAGGGCCATTGGAAGCGCAATTGCCCTCTCTACATTCATGACTTGCGACTTAAGAAGCAGGGGAATGATGCTGGTAACCCCAGCTCATCAGGTGCGTTCTTTATGATTGAATTATTCACTCTTACTCCTAAATTGAATTCATGGGTATATGATACTGGATGTGGCATTCATATCTGCAATACCATGCAGGGGTTTAGAGTTGAGAGAAAGCTGGCCTATGGACAACAATTCTTGCACGTTGGTAACGGAGCGCATGCAGGAGTTGAAGCTATAGGAGTATTTAATTTAGTGTTGCCTTCGGGCTTAGTACTATCTTTAAATAATTGTCATTATGCACCGTCAATTGTTAGAGGTGTAATTTCATTTTCATGTTTGTTAAACCTTGGTTTTGAGCATACTATTTCAAGCAATGGAATTTCAGTTTCTTTAAATAATGTTTTTTATTTTAATGCTATTGCTGTGAATGGTGTATTTGAAATTGATATGAATGACAATGATAATGCTTTTGTTAAAAATAATTCAATGTATAGCATCAAAAATAAGAGAATCAAGAAAGGTCTGGATTCGTCTTATCTTTGGCATTGTCGACTTGCTCACATTGGCAAAGATCGCATGAAAAAGCTGCAACATGATGGGCTTTTAGATAAGATCAATGATGAATCATTTGATAAATGCGAATCTTGCATTGCTGGGAAGATGACTAAGAAACCCTTTAAAAATAGGATTGAAAGGGCTAATGATCTACTTGGTCTTATTCACACAGATGTGTGTGGACCACTTAGACATGTGTCAAGGAGGGGTGCTAGCTACTTCTTAACATTTACGGATGATTACAGCCGTTATGGTTATGTTTATTTACTTAAACATAAGCATGAGGTATTTGAAACATTCAAAGTGTTTAAAGCAGAAGTAGAGTTGCAACTTGGAAAGAAGATTAAAACTCTTCGATCCGATAGAGGTGGTGAATACCTGAGTCAGGAGTTCATAGATTATCTAGCAAAGGAGGGAATTGTCCAGCACCTTACATCTCCATATACTCCACAACAAAATGGTGTATCTGAGAGAAGGAATCGTACATTGCAAGACATGATACGATCTATGTTTAATCTAACAACTCTTCCTTTCTCGTTTTGGGATTATGCCTTAGAATCTGCGGTTCGCATTCTAAATATGGTTCCAACAAAGAAGGTTGATAAGACACCATATGAGGTATGGACTGGAAAAGCTCCTAACTTGTCTTATCTTAAGGTATGGGGTTGTGAGGCGTATGTTAAACGTGACTCAGCAGACAAACTCCAACAAAGATCTGTGAAGTGCATCTTCGTAGGATACCCTAAGGAAACTATGGGTTACTACTTTTATTACCCACCTGAAAACAAAGTATTTGTTGCAAGGTATGGAGACTTTCTTGAAAGAGAGCTCATATCTCAAGAATTCAGTGGGAGAGTATATGACCTGGAAGACGGTCAAGAAGATGTAGAACCTTCTGAAAACACTAACCAACTTCCGGTAGAACCTGAAAGTTTAGGTCCTCCACCTGAAGTTGAAGTGATTCCCATTCGTAGGTCAACAAGACCAGTAAAAGCTCCTACTCGTCTATGTCTTAATGTAGAGAGTGATGAGTATATACTGGGTGATCTTGATGAGCCTACAAGTTATAAAGCTGCCATGAATGGTCCTGAAAAGGCCAAATGGAAAGAAGCTATGGATGGGGAAATGCAATCCATGGAAGACAATGATGTCTGGGAAGAAGTAGACCTACCTCCGGGTGCCAAACTAGTTGGGAGTAAATGGCTCTACAAGAAAAAGACTGACCTGGATGGCGTTGTACACACCTATAAGGCCCGTTGTGTAGCTAAAGGCTATACACAAACTTTTGGTGTTGACTATGAGGAGACCTTTTCTCCTGTAGCTGACATAAGGGCAATTAGGATTCTTATAGCCATAGCCGCTTACTATGACTATGAGATTTGGCAAATGGATGTTAAAACCGCCTTCTTAAATGGTCGCCTAGATGAGGACATCTATATGGCGCAGCCTGAGGGGTATGTAAATCCAGAATTTCCAAATCGTGTATGCAAGCTTAAAAGATCCATTTATGGATTAAAGCAAGCATCACGACAATGGAATAAGAGATTTGATGGTGAGATTAAAAAATATGGATTCACTAAAAATCTTGATGAGCCATGTGTATATCACAAAGTTAGTGGGAGTAATGTAATTTTCCTTATATTATATGTCGATGACATATTGATCATGGGGAACGACATTCCAAGTTTACAAAAGGTTAAGGAATATCTTGGAAGTTGTTTTTCTATGAAAGATTTAGGGGAAGCTGCATTTATTCTGGGAATCAAGATATATAGAGATAGATCTCAGCGATTAATTGGATTAAGCCAAAGTGCTTACATTGATAAAATATTGAAGAGATTCAATATGCAAAATTCCAAGAAAGGATATTTGCCAATGCAAGAGCAACATGGCTTGAGCAACAAGGTTTGTGCTTCAACACCTGCAGAGGTGCAACGCATGAAAAGAGTCCCTAATGCTTCGGCTGTGGGATCTATAATGTATGCGGTGAAAAGTACAAGACCTGATGTGGCGTTTGCTCAGAATTTAACCAGTCGATATCAGCAAAATCCAGGTGTAGCTCACTGGACTGCTGTTAAGAATATTCTTAAGTACCTTAGGGCAACTAAGGATATGTTTTTGGTTTATGGGGGAAATCCATCGGCAGAACTTGATGTTACAGGTTACTGCGATGCTTCTTGGAAAGGTGATAAGGATGATACGAAGTCTCAGACGGGTTATGTCTTTGTCATTAATGGAGGAGCAGTGGATTGGAGGAGCAGAAAGCAGAGTGTACTAGCGATGTCTGCTACAGAAAGTGAGTATATAGCTGCTTCAGAAGCTGCAATGGAAGCTGTTTGGATTAGGAAGTTTGTTTCAGGGCTTGGAGTCATGCCTTCGATTCAAAGACCTATTAAAATGTATTGTGACAATTCTGCTGCAATCACATTTGCCAATGAGCCTGGAATCATGAAAGGCACCAGACATTTCCCGATTAAGCATCACTATGTTCGAGAACAAGTCGAAATAGGTGAAATCGAAATGCTCAAAGTTCACACAGATGATAACTTGGCGGATCAATTAACAAAGCCTTTACCTGGCACTAAGCTTCACAAGCATGCTGCAGGTGTAGGACTTAGATTAGCTGAAAGTTTCATGCCCATTTGTGATTAGTGTTTGGATAAAGGATGTAATGTACAATTATTATTTTAATGGAATAAAATAAGTTTTATGTTTATTTATCATTGTCTTAATAATATATCCTATATTTGCATGTTTAAGATCCTTGAATAATTTATTATTCTAAATGTCCATTGTCGATTAATGATATGGGAATATCATTAAACTAAGACAAATTTGAGTATTGGTTCAGGATATACTTGAAAGTATATTGATGCGTAGTCATACCAATTTCACATGATATTCAATGAATTGAATATTGGACTTATCCCAACAATATGATTTAATATGTAATGTGAGAATCATATTTAAAGTTATCCTCAGACTTGAGATACCAGATAAGTGTCATGGATGTAGTGCATTTTTGTGAAGCAATCTACCGCTCACCGTAACAGGGAGTCATAAGGATTGTTTTCAGAAGTGTTGCAAAGTTCATGGGTTATTCTTGTAGTCAAGAAAGAATTTATTCCTTCTGATTTGTTTAGAAGTTTAATACTGCTGGGCCCCTCGTAGGGTTGACAAAATGTTTGCATGGCCATGCCCAAAGTCCATCTGGAATACGTTCAGATGTTTTGGTAATTTTGTTCAATCATAAAGAAACGAGAAACAGAATTTTAATAAAGGAACTCACATCTTTATTAATGCGGTATTAGTAATGAAAGGATAATTATAATGATGAATCATTAAAGGTTTTTCCAGGAAACCTAGCTCGGTTTGAACTAGGGGCATTGGAGTGTTGCAAGACGCTAACCAATGTCATTTTACTATTAATGAATATACGAGTGGGAGCTGTTAAATGTTACGTATAAACATTAATAGGTAAATGTCTAGGATCGAACACGAGACCTCGGGATTGCACACTTTACAAACAAGAATAATGTAAATAAATATATATATTTATTAAATGTATGAAATATATATATTTATAACACTTAATGGACTAAACGGTCGTTAGTTGTTAACCGTATGGACTAACTATCGTTAAGGACGAAAGATAAGGACTAGAGTGAAATTTAGGAGTCAAGAAGGATCTAGAATCCCCTAGGGGATCCCTAGGCCGGTCGAACAAGGGTGGGGAAGCCCAACCCGAGTTTGTCTTGTCCTCCAAGTTTCACATAGTATAAATACAAGGCCTTGGGGTTAGACTTAACAATCTTTTGTGCACACACTCTAACCCTAAAACTTGTTTTCTTTCTTGTTTTCTTGTGGCCGATCGTCCCTCCCCTCCCAAGGGTTTATTGGGTCGATTTTCATAAGACAAAACATAAGTGTTTTCGTTTACTTGCAACAAACCTTTATTCGTTGGTAGTTTGTGTGTACAAGAACGAGGTAATTACTTACTTTAGTAATTATCAAGAGATCGATAAACAAAACGGTAAGGGGTTTATCATTGATCTAATTGTCCAAGAATCAAGGTTTATTGAAGTGCATCGGGTACGTTTACTATTTATGTTTTAGTTAATATTTATGTGTTATACTTGATCCTAGCTTCCGCAATACGTGTATTTGATTGTCAAACTCTAACAGACCTCACAAAATAGTTTGCAAAATTATTTTGTACTTGGTATGACGGAACGGGCTAGGGTGAGAGACTTATGGAGTCAAGGGGGTATTGTCATATAAAATATGGTTCAATTTCTTTGTGCAAAATTATCATCATAGATCACATAATTAGAAGCTCTAACTTCTTTATATAATGTTTTGTGCTGTTTACTTATGCTAAACTTAATGTTGATCCTATGTCATAATGTTTTGTAATTTGTCCATCCACGTATAGATTAGTAAGAGAAGTATTAAACTATCTAAATTACAAATTATTCTTTTCCATGGAATTTTGATCTTAGAAGAATTCCACTTTTTTTGGCACAACTCTTTCAATTTCCGCAATGATCTTCACTTTGATAGCATGTGTTCAATTCTACTGTCAAATTTTGTAAAATATATATATATATATATATATATATATATATATATATATATATATATATATATATATATATATATATATATGGGGACTTTCTTACGATAACCATTTTATCTGCGAGAACTGAGAGAATCACCAAAAACATACATGCACGCCTTTTAAAATAAAATAAAAATACATGCAAATCATCAATAATCGTAAGTATCCACCAATGTTCTTCAATATCATCATGAACTCATCCTCTTTTTTCACAAAAACCTTACACACGGCAGCAATATTGTCGTTGCACGCCTTATAAGAACAAACATGCCCACTTTCGAAGAAAAATTTTGTATTTTCAATTTCTTATCAAATTCTTTAGAACAACTATGTTTTTCTTAAAACATGTATGTTGTCTTTAGAACATATGTGCAAATATACAATTATTGAAGTCGTGCATGTATGTTTTTTGTGGTTCTCTCAGTTCTCATAGATAAGATGGTTCTCATAAGAAAGTCTCACTATATATATATATATATATATATATATATATATATATATATATATATATATATATATATATAGACTTTCTTACGAGAACCATTTTATCTGCGAGAACTGAGAGAACCACTAAAAACATGCATGCACGTCTTTTAAAATAAAATAAAAATACATGCAAATCATCAATAATCGTAAGCATCCACATATGTTCTTCAATATCATCATGAACTCATCATCTTTTTTCACAAAAACCTTACCCATGGCCGCAATATTGTCGTTGCACGTCTTAAAAGAACATACATGCACACCTTCAAAGAAAAATTTTGTATTTTCAATTTCATATCAAATTATTTAGAACAACTATGTTTTTTTTTAAAACATATGTGTTGTTTTTAAAACATATGTGCAAAAATACAATTATTGAAGGCGTGCATGTATGTTTTTGGTGGTTCTCTCAGTTCTCACAGTTAAAATGGTTCTCGTTTGAAAGTTACACTATATATATATTTATATATATATATATATATATATATATATATATATATATATATATATATATATATATATATATATATATATATATATATATATATATATATATATATAGGAGTTTTATTTTCAGAACCCTGTTAAGTGCGGGAACTGCGAGAACTTTAATTTTGCATTAGAAAACATACATGTTCATATAAAACATGTATGTTTTCTTACATAGATCTTAATACACATACCTGCGTAACATACATGTTCATATAAAACCATTTTGCATTGATATGTTCACTTAACAGTGTTTTATATGAACATGTATGTTACGCAGGTATGCGTATTAAGGTGTATGTAAGAAAACATACATGTTTTATATGAACATCCATGTTTTCTAATGCAAATTTGGAGTTCTCGCAGTTCACGCACTTAACAGGGTTCTGAAAATAAAGTTACACTATATATATATATATATATATATATATATATATATATATATATATATATAGAAAAAGAAAAAAAAATAAAAAAAAATAGGATATTAAGCTCGATCTAAATTGCAAACATTTTTATTTGAAATTTTATATTTTGGTCCCGCTGCAACGCACGACAAGCAAATCTTGTTTAGATACAAAATAACATATTTAGTTTTGTTTAAATTTGTGTGACATGAATTCCTAAACAATTTGGTGGCTATCAAAACGAGAAACTTCTTCAGCCCACATTTTTTTATTTATTTTTTATTTTTTTATTATTATTTTTTTTTTGTGTGTTTATTGAGCACCTAAGTTTTGACTTCTCACAAACAAAATGCGTCTATGTGTTACTAGACGTACTTGTGTGGCTTGTAAAGACATGGAACGTCAAGTGAAGTGGGACGTGTGGAGAGCGTGGCACAAAATCCTCAAACTGTACTAATCTAACTAATTAGTCCCAAAATACATGTCTGAACTGCGCTTCGTCCTTCAAGGCCCTTTTCAAAGGAGGTTTATTGGTGCACTGCTCTAGCCATAGAGATGAAATAAATCTTGAAACTAAGCACCAACCTTACGTTGTTATCTCGAAGTCAAAATAAATCTTGAAACTAAGCACCAACCTTACGTTGTTATCTCGAAGTCAAAACAGTTGACAAATTTATGGTATATATGACTGGGATGGTAGCTGGTATAAGACTAAACATATGACTAATTGTTTTTGTTAGTTACAAAAACTTAAAGCTTATACAATTTTTTCCAAACTCAAACACTACAAGCAAGGCCCCAAGGATATGCGGGAGATGTTCAAGTTCGAAAGAACAGTATTTAACTGTAAGACATGCTATTCAAATGCACCATGGTATATAAGCTTAGAAGATTTTCACTCATTTACCAATGTGGGACTAAACGAAAACTTATTTCCATCTTTTAAGTTTATGTTTCATGTTGAACATATATCACTTCGTCAATTGTTTGATTTTGAAGTTAGTAATGGATGTGAAGTATCCCTTTCGTCAATGGTTTAATAAGAGGAAGAGGATCTTCAAAAAGAATGACCCGAGAGTAGTTGGTTCCCTTCAATTAATGACCTTTTGTTAGTCTTTTGTAATGTTAACCGATACAAGAACAATAAAACAAACTGTACCTCCCTCAGTTATTGTATAAATATCAAAGGTAAAAAGTTATTATATAGTCTCGATTTGTAAGTTGTCAAATTTTTCTTGCTTTCAATTTGTAAGTTATTATACTTTCAATTTGTAAGTTAATATCGATTTGTAAGGTTATGAGGGTCTGACAGAATAGTTTGCAAGTATGATGGAGAATGGTCATATGGAATATGGTCAATTCTTTTTTTGCAAAATTATCATCATAGATCACATAATTAGAAGCAGGGACGGAGCCAAAAACAAATGTGACCGGGTGCACAATTTTTTTTAACCGTAATATAACATAGTTAAAAAGTAGATTAAAACGAAGATTTCATTATTTTTATTTGTAAGTATACCAACTAAATAATACTAGAAAGACATTTTGATGCACTAGGTGCATTAAAGATACATTTAGGTAAAATCGATAATATTTTCAAAAATTAACACTGTATCGAAAAAATCCATGGGGTGCACGTGCACCCGCAGGGACCCCCTTGGCTCCGTCCCTGATTAGAAGTTCTAGCTTCTTTATATCGTAATGTTTTGTAGTTTGTACATAATAATGTCAGAGTCGAGTTATTCTACAAACCAAACATTCCTCACATACCAAGGTACTCATCCCCACCATCCATCTAAAAAGGAAATCAATGGTTGAGATTAAAAGCATTTTATTATTTCAACCATTTTTTATAATTTAATTATCTCTTAAACTGTTAATCGTTAAGCGAAAATAATTACACATTTGCGACGGACATTTAATTATCTTTCTATAGACGGGCACTTTGATATACTTTCTAAATGGCCTTGATATAAAAAACAATAAAGTCACAAAATATATAATCATATATCATACTCGTATAACTTTTAAGATAAATAAGCAAATTAGATACAATATTAAACCAATTGAGCTTGAAACAAGCCGAGCTTTAACTCGAACTTCGCTAAAATAAACAAAAGCCAAATGCATGCATAAACTATTAATAAAACTAAACCATATCATAAACCTAAAATTATCACCAAATGATGCCCAAGTTGAACCGTATACTGAAAGATAAAAAAATACTTGTCGTGATGGTTTTTTTTTTTTTTTTTTTTACTTAACGATTTACTGCTTAAAAAGATATTTTATTTATAAAAAAAGAGGTGGAAAACGAGTTTTTTTATTTTATTTTTATTTTTAATAATAATAATAAAAAAAAATAAGTGCCTAGAATTTGTTTATTGGATCTTTAGATAATTCTGGTTTTACATTCATCTAAACTCACAATACACTCTCTTATTGCATATCATTTTGCCACAAAGTACACCATTATTTCATGCCATTTGTCATATATAATTTGCCCCTTGGATAACGAATGTGATTTCCGTTGTAATCCAGCTTACAAGATTTCTATGAAGATGCTAAGACAATTAGAGTTAGGATTATAGTTTCGAGTGTCATCCATATATTCTATATATGCTATATATGCATATTACAATTAGAGTTAGGATTTCCGTTGTAATCCAGCTTTCAACCTCTTATATTTGCAGAGCTTCGTCTACATATGACAAAATGCTCTCTCCACTTATAGGTGAGGACTCTAGTTGTATTATATTTTTATTGTCGATTAATACTCGTAATTTTTATAAAAGAAAAGTAAGCTTTAAGTCTCTTTTACAAAAACTTTAAAGCTCATATAATTTTTCCAAACGCACACACAATACCCAATTGTTATATTTAATGGTATAAGGAGTGAATTTGAAAGCATAGTATTAACTTCTAAGACATATTGTCCATATTTACTATGGTATATATGCTTAGAAGTATTTCTCTCATTTTCCTATGTGGGACAAAAGATTCAAATGGTTTTAGGGAAAAAAATAGTATTTATTTCAGTAATCTAATAGGATCATACTCGTATCATCTACAACAAACCATCGTGCTTACCACTAAGTAACTAGTCGAACTTTACTATGTGTTAAAATTTGGTTGATAAAGATTAACGGGTTGTACAAACACGTATTTTGATGAAGAGAATAAAGAAGAGGAAGATGATCCTGATAAGGAACAACCCGAAAGTTATTGGTTCTCCTTCAATGGTTGACGACCTTTTGGTTGTCCTTGATAACGATAACTTAATTTTAATAACACTGTAGACTTTTAGACGACTCGATGTAGGATAGTTTGTAAGGGTGTTTAGCGTACAATCGGTCGTTGAGTGAGTGAGTTGTTATTATGTATTTCTAGATCATAATTTTCTATATTCTTCAATGTAATGTAAACTGGATTGAGACTTTGCAAGAGAATGTGTTATCTTTTATTATTAGAAGATTAATTGAAATGGAAATCTTTTCAACATAAACTCTCCTTCATTACTCCAAACTCGAGATGTAATAGTGACTTTGGCATTTTGTACACATAATATTGCCACTCAATTGTGGGGCTATGTGAAAATTCATATGAGATTTTTGGTGGTCGAATGATCGTAATCTTTCATTTAAAAGATACACAAACAATGAAAGATACTTTATCGACCTTAATTGTTATAAAGTGATGTATTCCATGCAGTACCATTCTTATATACAGTACTTTACAGTACCAAATTGACCAATCACTATTTATTAAATTACTTTCTATTTATTTAAATCATCTTATTTTAGAAGGGTATTTATGGTATTTCAAATATCAATAATAAATAAAATAACCATATGTATCCTAAAAAGGTGCTAGAAACCTAGATACTCACCCAAAAAAACCTGCATCCTCTCCACTCTAGATCTCATATTCGACCAAAAAAAAAACTGCCAAAAACTTGCAGCCTCTTCTCTCTAGATCTAATATGTCGCCTCTCCTCTCAAGATCTAATTCACCTTTATCATTCACCACAACAATCACCTTAATCAAATCGCAATCTCAAGTTTGTTCGGGGTTGAATTTAATAGTCGCAGCCGTATAATCATGTCGTAATCACAAAAGACGAATAAGTAAAAGGTTCGATCATGACAAGTCGAATTAATGTTCATATATTTTTCAATTGTGTTAACAGGTATTTTTTTTTTTGATCTAATCAATTCATTTTAATAAATAAGATGTTGATTCTATAAATAAGATGTTGATTCTATAATCAAAGTTAGAATCTAAATGTCATCACGAAAGAGATATTCAAAGAAATATTTGCGTTAATTACTTCTTTAAAGCATCTACCTGTTATCACGACTGGTTTGATGTGGGATTATTTAGACTTCAATGAATAAGTTTAGCTAACTGAATATAAATAGAAATACAATAAAATTAAAGCCATGGATTGCAGTGAAAAAGTAAAATGATTGGTTATGCGATTTGATGACATTAATCCATAAAAAAAGACATGGTTTGTATTTGTTTTCTTTGGTTCGTTTAAGATCTCTCCTCTTCTTCATTTTTTTCTCTTTTTTTTTTGTTTTAAATTGCATTAGCTAATACTAATATGATTAAATATTTAATTTTTAGTTTTTATTTGGAAACAGGTATTGAGTTTTTGGATCATTTTTTAAATACGCTTTTGATTGAAGTTGATGTGGCCACCGGAAAACATACATGTTTTTGGAAGGCGTACATCTATGTTTTAATGAATTTGATGAGAAAGCGCATCGTGCACATATGTTCTTGGAAGACGTGCACATATGTTCAAGTGAATTGAACGACAAAGTGAAGAGTGCACACATGTTTTTCAACATCGTGCACATTTATATTTAACAAGATACTTGTACATGAATTGTATTTTATTTAATATCAAATTTTGCTATGTTTTTTGTTTGTTATAAATTTTTAGAGGTTAGATGTGTATGTTTATGTTTTTGGTCATATATGCAATTACCATAGTTCTCGAAAGACATGCATATATATTTTTGGAATACGTGCACATATGTTATAAAAAACCTTCAATGTTTAAAAAAAATTGTAAATTGTATACAATGAATGAACACGTACATATAAATTTACATTCTTAAAAGTTAAATGAAACACATATGCACATATGTTGGGAAGAAAAAAGCTGCAAAAAAATAATTTTTTTTAATTCCGAAAATTAATGGATTTTAAAAAAACGTTTTTTATTGAAAATACTAAATAAAAAGTAAAAATACATTTTTACTATTATGCCCTTTTGAATTAAATAAAATCCTTGTATATTAAATTTTTTTTACATAAATGCCATCATGTATTATTAACCATTGATCAAATGATCCAAAGGTCTAGATTACTCTAAAGTGATACTGTAAAGTACTGTATCTAATATTGGTACTGCATAGAACGCACCCCTATAAATACCAAAGGTGAAGTTAATATCAACTTCATAATACATCGTAAAAAAGTAAGTAAAAAACTACAGTTAACTCCTATTTGTAAGATGTCAATCACGACTATTTTAACTACTCCAAGGTACACAACCGAAGAAACAATTCTAGTTTTTTAAAATTTGAGCGAATTGCAACATGAAAATGTTTTATAATATTGCAAGTTGTTCTTGTTAAGAAATGTTGTAACTTTCATTGAAGCGAGAAATAGTCATCTATATATATATATATATATATATATATATATATATATATATATATATATATATATATATATATATATATATATATAAATTGAGTTCCCCCTATTGAATGTGAGCATTAATGGCACAAGCTAAGAAACTCAAATATGTAGTTTAAGCTAATGAATTTAGTACATGTGGAGCTTATTTTGAAGCTTTTAAGAGCTTTTAAGGATACATAAATCTATTATACTTAAAGCTTATCCCTTTAATTTAATGTGCAAGAGGGGTTGTGCACAACCAATTGTACGGTGCAAACATGATTATGCATACCAAAATTACTAAAAAAAATTTCGTTTATGATAATTAATTTTGAGGCTTTGGAATACCAAATGATAGAGAATGTAAAACATTTACAAATTCAATTTAGACTTGAATTAGCATCATAAAAGAATCGCGTAGTTTTTTCATGTAACCACACAAGTCTATAAATAACATATTCTCATTGCATCCGGAAATGGGTAAAAATCCAGGCCCCACCACCCCCACCATTCCTGTCTGATGTAGCTAAAGGTTTTCCAAGACCACTCCAAGAACAACATAGTACTGAAGTCGTGTGTTCCTTAAGAGTACTAACCAGGTTACCATCTTTACATCTTTAAATAAATAACATATACAATCCCTCACAATCGTGAAACCAATGCCCACTCTCACAGTATCCACTTTCAAGATTTGTTCGAAAACTCGAACATATACAATCCTTTCTTCGTGTGGTAATAATAAAAGATCTCAATTTTTTCTTCTCTTTCGTGTATAACATCATCTTAGACCTTTTAAGATTGAAACACGAAGAGAAGTACAACATCATCGATCCATCATTTGAAGCTTAACTTCTTTTTATATCCGAACAAGAAAGATAAGATTTATAACAACTATGTTATAATCTCTCTTTGATTCGAAAATAACAAAATAAACAACGAAAAACAAAACTAAACCTACTCGAGACCTTATATCAAGATCTTGAAGGCACAACTGAGATCTAACGAGTTAAAACAAAACCCATCATTAATTTAGAAGCTTAGCTCCACGCATCCTTTTATTTATTTTTCTTTGAAGAACGAAACAAGAACACGAATTAGAGGGTTATGATTCGTGTGTTTGAAGAACAAGAATCAGATATTTGTGATTGTTGTTTGGATTAAAGAAGAAATGAAGAAAGAAAGGGAGAAAAGAGGCTGAGTTTGGTTTTGGTGAAATAAACAAAGTGTGGTGGCTGCTGTTATTGTGTTTAGGTTTAGGGTTCAAGATAGAGTGTAGTGTGGTCATATTTCCAAGACAAGATGGGCTTGATGTAGTGATTAACGATTTTATTTCTACAATACTCATTGATTGGGCCGAATTTTACAACAACAATAGTGGGTGAATACTTAAGTTTCTTAAACCTTTGCACTTTCAAACAGTTAACCGCTTCTGTCTCAAACACAATACTTTGTTTTTTCTTATTTCTTATTTTAGTAAAATGGTCATTCTTATTATTATAATTGTTTATGAAAATAAGATGAGTGATGTTCGATTTTAAAAAAATGGTAAAGTATTATTAGAGATTCTTTGAAAAAATGTTTGACTCAGTACTAAGTACTATAGTGGTTATATATGACGGAAAAAAGCTATAAAATATGTTTGACTCAAATAGAAAGTATATAAATATCTGCACAACATTATATACAAAACACGTAGAAATTCAACCAATGATCCAGCCGATGCATTGCACGGGTTTGATACTAATTTAATGTTGAAGGGGATTTGTGCACAAAGTACGGTACAACCAAGACATTGCACACCAAATAACTACAAATTTTATATCAATTAGTAGTACATCGCTATATCAGTTATGAAAATTTATTTCACTCGGGTAAACAAAAAGATGTAATTATGTGATCACACGAATCATAAAACCCTCAAAGAATACAAACCAAGTGGTGGTTACAACAGTAATAAGTTAATGCATTTTAACTTTATGCCATAATCAATTTTATGACTTTTAGTTTGTTCACAATTAGTAGTTCCTTCAAACCTTTAAATAACCCAACACGCTTTCACCGACCATAACATATCCCACAATCATATCCACCTCAGATCTGTTACATGTTCATCGGTCAAAAAAAGTCAAACGAAAAAGAAGAGAAAGATGAACAAACGAAATAGCACAAACAACGTTCGAAAACAAAAAGGAACATGCAAGATCTCAAATCTGTTAAACCTTTTGACAAATATTTTTACATTCGATCCAAAATGAAATATTTAAATATCTTTTGATATATTGATCTAGAGGTTGGAATTGTTAATAAAGATTACATGGCGTTTGCTTAGATGAGTTAAGAGAATAATAATAATAACATTAATGTTTTAAGAGTAGTGATATTAATTTTTGTTTATTAACAAATTTTAAAGTAATGACATTAATTTTGGTTCAACAGAAATTGTAAAGCCAGTACCCGAGTTTTGTAATCTTATGTCGTTGTGATTCCAATAGATCCATTAGTATAAACTGATGTATCAGTTTTGGTGTAAGAGCTAGACAAAAGAAAAAAAGACCTAAGTTTTGGGTAGTATAAACATGTGTTTGAAATAACATGTTTTACATTACGATAAATAAAGTCACTCATGTATTTCATACGTATTTCTTCAAATCAATTATATTTACATAAACTTACTTAAAAAAACTCCGTTTATTTAGTCGAGTACCCCAATCAAAACTAGGCATAATAACTAAATACGCATAATCTTTACGAAACCGGATATATTTTACGGTGAACAAAGCCCGTACATCGCACGGGCCATGATGTCTCGTATATATAAAAATTGAGTTCCCCCTATTGAATGTGAGCATTAATGCCACAAGCTAAGAAACTAAAATATGTAGTTTAAGCTAATGAATTTAGTACATGTGGAGCTTATTTTGAAGCTTTTAAGAGCTTTTAAGGATACATAAATCTATTACACTTAAAGCTTATCCCCTTAATTTAATGTGCAAGAGGGGTTGTGCACAACCAATTGTACGGTGAACATGATTATGCATACCAAAATTACTAAAAAAAATTTCGTTTATGATAATTAATTTCGAGGCTTTGGAATACCAAATGATAGAGAATGTAAAACATTTACTAATTCAATTTAGACTTGAATTAGCATCATAAAAGAATCGCGTAGTTTTTTCATGTAACCACACAAGTCTATAAATAACATATTCTCATTGCATCCGAAAATGGGTAAAAATCCAGGCCCCACCACCCCCACCATTCCTGTATGATGTAGCTAAAGGTTTTCCAAGACCACTCCAAGAACAACATAGTACTGAAGTCGTGTGTTCCTTAATTGTACTAACCAGGTTACCATCTTTACATCTTTAAATAAATAACATATACAATCCCTCACAATCGTGAAACCAATGCCCACTCTCACAGTATCCACTTTCAAGATTTGTTCGAAAACTCGAACATATACAATCCCTTCTTCGTGTGGTAATAATAAAAGATCTCAATTTTTTCTTCTCTTTCGTGTATAACATCATCTTAGACCTTTTAACATTGAAACACGAAGAGAAGTACAACATCATCGATCCATCTTTTGAAGCTTAACTTCTTTTTATATCCGAACAAGAAAGATAAGATTTATAACAACTATGTTATAATCTCTCTTTGATTCGAAAATAACAAAATAAATAACCAAAAATAAAACTAAACCTACCCGAGACCTTATATCAAGATCTTTAAGGCACAACTGAGATCTAACGAGTTAAAACAAAACCCATCATTAAATTAGAAGCTTAGCTCCACGCATCCTTTTATTTATTTTTCTTTGAAGAACCAAACAATAACACGAATTAGAGGGTTATGATTCGTGTGTTTGAAGAACAAGAATCAGATATTTGTGATTGTTGTTTGGATTAAAGAAGAAAGGAAGAAAGAAAGGGAGAAAAGAGGCTGAGTTTGGTTTTGGTGAAATAAACAAAGTGTGGTGGCTGCTGCTATTGTGTTTAGGTTTAGTGTTCAAGCAAGAGTGTAGTGTGGTCATATTTCCAAGACAAGATGGGCTTGATGTAGTGATTAACTATTTTTATTTCTACACTACTCATTGATTGGGCCGAATTTTACAACAACAATAGTGGGTGAATACTTAAGTTTCTTAAACCTTTGCACTTTCAAACAGTTAACCGATTCTGCCTCAAACACAATACTTTGTTTTTTCTTATTTATTATTTTAGTAAAATGGTCATTCTTATTATTATAATTGTTTATGAAAATAAGATGAGTGATGTTCGATTTAAAAAAAATGGTAAAGTATTATTAGAGATTCTTTGAAAAAATGTTAATGAAAATATGTTTGACTCAGTACTAAGTACTATAGTGGTTAAATATGACGGAAAAAAGCTATAAAATATGTTTGACTCAAATAGAAAGTATATAAATATCTGCACAAACATTATATACAAAACATGTAGAAATTCAACCAATGATCCAGCCGATGCATCGCACGGGTTTGATACTAATTTAATGTTGAAGGGGATTTGTGCACAAAGTACGGTACAACCAAGACATTGACCACTAAATAACTACAAATTTTGATTCGGAGTCCATAATTGAAGAATTCAAGGGTCTTAAAGGTCGAAAGGCTGAACTCTAATTTCTTCAATGAATCGAACCAAGTACCAACCGTTTGTCTCCTTTTTAATGTTTAGTTGTCTTGGACAAATGTTTAGTTTTTTAGTGATTGAAACTTTTTTTTATATAATAATAGTATTTAATTTTTGACCCGACCCGAATCGAATCACCGACCCAAATATATTACCCGAAAAATAGCGTTAGAAAAAAAAATTAGATCCCAACCCGCCCTGAAAATTTTCAAGCTTCGCCACTGACTACATCCACACAATTTTCACACAAAAACATTTATACGATGAGATGAATTTGAGTTTACTTTGGCATATCACATTATGACAACCCTTTGTGTTAGGGATGAGCACGGTACCAGAATGGTACCGTGATCATACCGAATTAGTGGTACTGATTTTTTCCCGATCATGAAAGTGGATATCGGTGTCGTATCGGACGGGATTCGGGTACCGGGAAATCGGTACCTATACGGTTCTTCCCGTTTTTTGTTAAACCAAATAGGATTTCAAGAAAATGCAACAAAAAAAAAAGGAAAAAACATGCATTTTCAAGTGATTTCAAATCACGACGTGGCACAAAACGCAACCAACACTTAAATAAATACATCACCAAGATATTCATAACATACAAACGTTCAAAAAGATATAAAATAGGTTCGGGTTTAATTTTTGGGAGCGTTTATAAAGGATCTATAGTTACCACAATAATTTTTTCGAACGTTTGGTTTCTTTTCATATGTTTTACACGACTGTTGTTTGACATCAAACGGGCCAAATAGGTGTTTGGATAAGTTATTTAATTCAAAAACATAACTACTCAATTTTGAGGTTTTTTTCGGTACTTTTCGCTTTGGTACCGGTACCGTATTAGTAGTGCCGAATTTTTTTGAGCTCAAGTCATGGTACCAGTACTATACCGTGTATTGTGAGTCGGTACCGTTTCGGTACAGTTCTGGTTCGATACCAAAATTCGGGTGCAAGTGCTCATCCCTACTTTGTGTGAATATTGTGTACTTATTGCATTATTCTATTTAGTTATATAGGTGCAAACGATGTGGGATATTAGCAAAATATTTATTGATTCTCAAAGTAAAAACAACATTAACCAATTTGTTGTATGTTTCTTAAAAAAAAAAAAAAAAAAAAAAAAAAATGTTGTATGCTACACGAAGGGAGAGATCGAAACCAGGTAGAAAAACGAGCCATTTAGTTGTAGAAAAATTTATCTTTTTTTTTCGTTTATAATTTTTTTGAGAAGGGAATGATATTTCTTCTTTAGAGAAGAGTTGAGAATTTTGAAAACCCGTTTAGTTGGAGTCATATTTTTCTTTTTAAAATTGATAAGAAGATTACCTCAAATTGCGACTATAGCGGCGACGGCGGACGGTGAAGGTGAAGGTTGGCGATGGAGGATGACACGAGAGATTAGGGGTAGAATGGTGTATGTGTTGTTTTTGGAGTTGAGAAAAAAATGAGAAAGAAAAAAGTGAAAATGGTAGAATAACATTTTCGATTTATTAGTTAAAATTTAGAAAATGAGAATTTCATTTTTTTGGAAAATTGTTGGAAAAAAGTGTGACTAAACGGATTTTCAAAATTTTCATTTTCACTTGAAAAATTTCCTAGAAAAATGGGATATTTTTCGCCAGCTAAACGCACCCTAAATTCCTCAGTTCAACCCAATGAAAACACCATTACCTCGTACATCACCATACGACCCATCACCATATGACACTATTCTAATGGATGCAGGCTGACTATTTCCATTTGGTGAGCTAGAGGGCTAGTATAGTTTACCGTGTTCGTTTTTTTTTCTTTGTTCTCTAGCTTGGTCTCATTGGGTGTTGTGGTATTGAGCATGTCCAAAACACATAGATTTTTTTATTGAAGGGTGGATCATGACCACTCTTTCATGTACGTAAACTCTTATTATTTTTTAATTTATTCACCGGGTATAATCCCTTTAGGCAAAAAAAGACGAGTCTAAAGAACAGGAAGAGGATCCTGACATGGAGCAACCGAAGGGTCGTCAGTTCTCCTTTGAATAATTGTCCTTGGCTAGTTCATGATAACGCTAATGATTTTGATGATACTAAGGATCTAGATGGAGAGTTTGCAAGGTAGGTCAGTTCACAAGAATTGAGCGTGTCAAGTTGGAACGTATCTTTGTGCCTCAATTTTCTGTACACTTTGTAATATAAACTGGTTAAGACTTTGCTAAAAATGATATTTCTTTTGTAATATAGATTTGAATAATTGGGACAACGTCATCGCTTCTTGCATTTTTGTACTAGAGTGACATGCATAACAGTTAAACTCAATGCTTGAACGTACCAATTACTTCAGACTATATGCATGTTAAATATTTGGTGAACGTTTAATTATTACTGTACAATGTTGTATCACTTATCATAAATTCATAATTATCTTGTAAACACGTAAGTTGAGTAAACTACAAATTTTGTTCTATGCTATACATATTAGAGGCAACCTCTTATTTATTAGAAGTGAGGATACAAGTTTTATCGTCTTTTTATTGTGGGTTAATATCAGTAACTTATTTTTTATGAAAGAATAGTAAAGCTTTAAGTCTCTCTTTTACAAAAACTTTAAAGCTCATATAATTTTTCCAAACTCACACACAATACACCAATAAATTTATTATAATATCGGTGCAAATGTAGAGACTGAAATCATAGTATTAACTTCAAGACATGCAGTCCATATTTACTATGGTACATATGCGTAGAAGTTTTTCTCTTATTTTTCAATGTGGGACAGAAGGTTCAAATGGTTCTAGAAAAAAATAGTAAGTATCGATTTCACTAATCTAATAGGATCATACTGTTATCATCTACAACTTGGTCCATTGACCTTCTAGATTATTCATTGACCCATTCCGGGTATAAATACCTTCTCCTTTTTTTCTTTGCTTAAGTAGAATAGGATCAAAAAATTTCCTAATTTCTGTTTTCTCACATTAATCGACAAAAAAGTGTAGATTAGCGGGGACAACTTAACCCCGGGTGCCTTTTGACACCGGCCGTTGTCCACCCCATAATGAATAGCTCCGGGCAACTCTCCTGCCCTAGTGGGGCATCAACTGGAGTGAATCGAGACTCTATTAATCTTCTTGATTACTTCCAAAACATTAGCAAAATGTTTATTGATTCTATATCCACGTTTATAATTATGTGGATTGTATTTATATTTAGTTAGGGATGTAAACGAGCTAAACTGCTCGTGACCTACTCAAGATCAGTTCTGTAAAAGATTGAAACAAGCCAAGTCTTAACGAGCTCAAGCTTAACATAAAGCTCGTTAAATAATTGAGCTTGAGCCCAAGCTTTTAATATCAAGCTTGATTAAGCTCGTGAGCCCAAACCAATAGCATATTGGTGAATAGTAAAATTATTTATGATATATAAAAGCAATTTAATTTAAAACGTTAATATATATCTTACTTAAGTTATGTGAAATTCTGAAATATTACACTGTTGTTTGTGGTCGTGTATCATACCAATTAGAAAACAATCAGATGTCGTATTAAGCTTGAACAATCATGAGTGTCGTCTATTACATAAAAATATACAAAAGATGTACTTAAAAGACAAATGTTACCATTCATTTGTAAGTGTGTATGATATGATACAACAAAGAACAAAAATATGAAAGTACTTATAAGACAAATGTGTATGATATGATACAACAAAGAACAAAAAAATGAGAGTACTTAAAGACAAATGTTACCATTCATTTGGGTTACCTGGGTTTTTGATTCGGTATTGCGAGCCGACTAGTCTATTGGATTGGAACCCTTGACCTCCTTTTCGAAAGGCTCAAGGGTTAATTTAGAGTACTTGATATGGGAAATAGATCAAAATGAAGGTTATAAGGACCTCACAAAATAGTTTGCAAGTATGACGGAATGGGCGGGTGAGAGACTTATGGAGTCAAGGGAGTATGGTCATATGGAATATAATTCAATTGTTTTGTGCAAAATTATCATCATAGATCACATAATTAGAAGCTCTAACTTCTTTATATCATAATGTTTTGTGCTGTTTATTTATGCTAAACTTAATGTTAATCCTATATCATAATGTTTTGTAATTTGTACATCCACGTATATATAGTAAGAGAAGTATAAAACTATCATAAATTATCTAAATTACGAATTATTCTTTTCCATGGAATTTTTCTACACCCGCAAAACGTACATGATCTTCACTTTCAAAGCATGTGTTCAATTCTACTGTCAAATTATGATAAAAAAAAAAGAAAAGAAATAATAATAATAATAATAATAATAATAATAATAATAATAATAATAATAATAATAATAATAATAATAATAATAATAATAATAATAATAATAATAGGATATTATACTCGATCTAAATTGCAAACATTTTTATTTTAAATTTTGTATTTTAGTCTCGCTCAATGCACATCAAGCAAATCTTATTTAGATACAAAATAACATAACTTTGAATAGTCTAATCACATATCATATAACTTTTGAAATAAATAATCAATTTATAAACAACATTAAACCAAATAAGCTAACTCGAACTTGTGTAATGCTAAAAGAGCTGAGCTCGAGCTTTGAAGAGCTCGGGCTCGGCTTGATGTTTATACCCCTGCATTTAATTACAATAAGTATTTTTTAGATAGATGATGATTAATAATCGAGATGTTAACTTTGTCATTCTCACGTTATATTCCATACTCTTTCTAACGTAAACGGATTAATAAGTATTTTTTAGATATATTTCCTCTATTTAGCCTGATGAAAACACCATTATGACACTGATAAGGAACAACCTGCGAGCTTTTGGTTCCCCTTCCTTTATTAACTTTTGGCTAGTCCCCTGATAATGTTATACCGATGACTCGACATAAGAGAGTTTGTAATGGTGTTTAGTGTACCATAATTAAGTGAGTCAGATGTTATGTATCTTTAGACCACAATTTATATTAAAGCAAGTTGGTCTAAGACTTTGCAATGAAAATGATTTATCTTTTGGTATCTGTAGATTTGAATCTTTAGTCTAAATGGGAGTCTTTTTAGCATAAACTGGTTCGATAGTTAAATGAATTTTTCATTTTATACGAGTGTGAGCTCTTTGTCAATATTGTTTGTACAACTGGAATAGCTCAAAGATATATGCTAAATTTATGCTAGATCGAAATAAACTCGATTTGAGCTTAATTGCTGGGATTAATTTTTTACTCAAATTTGGCAAAGGGCATAGCTTTATCCAACACTATTGCAGAAATTGACCCTTTTTCTCATAATTAGTTAGTAGCTATAAGAAGATTCAACAAAGAAAATATACAAATCTTCATATTGAATGATTGGGAATACGCATGTTAAACATTTGGTTAATCACTGATTATATAATGTTGTATAATTTATCGTAATTTTCATCTGGACATATGACTAAAAACTTTCCATTTAGGAGTGAGGACGTTAGTTCTATTGCATTTGTTATCGTGGATTATTATTCTTAATCTATCTATACTATCTATCTATACTATTTATAAAGAGTAAATAGTGAAAAGTGAAAAACTTAAATTAATATTTTGCCTAAATTAACCTTAATTAATGCATTTAACACTCCTTAATACTTCTCATTTAAAACTTAATCAAAACTTAAATGAAAACATGGAAACTTACATTACACATTCAATTTTTTTGTCAACTTAAAAACATGAAAAGTTAAATAAATAATTAATAAATGAAAACATAAAAATGCAATGTTTTGAAAACTGGGTTCGAAATCGACCCGGTCGAGTCACCGGGCACCGGGTCAACCGGTTCGACCGCCGAGTCAACCCGGATTTTTATTAAATTTTTTTGAAAAAATGAAACCCGGCCGGGTTTCGAGAACCGGGTTGACCAGGGTCACTCAAAACCCGGCGGGTCACACCGGTTAACCTGGTTTTAGAAACCCGGGTTGTTTTGACCCATTTTTTCGGTCGGAACTGGTCAAACCGGTTAACCCGACCGGGTCGACCCGGGTTTCAAAACCTTGTAAAAATGTAAAATTGTTTTGTCAACTTAAGAATGAATACACACGTATATAAAAATAAACTTTTAAATACTAGATGAGTAGCCGTACATAAAAACGGAATTTTATAGCGGCAGATAGTTATAGTGATATTTTGGTTACACAAACCACTTAACCAAAATATCATTATAATTAAATGCCGCTATAAAATCCCGTTGCTATGCACGGGTACTCGTCTAGTAAAGAGAAAATGGTCAAAAAAAACAAGAAGTGAAAAGTGAAAAACTTAAATTTATGTTTTGCCTAAATTACCCTTAATTAATCTATCTTTGGCAACTTTGTAATCTTAACTACATATTTAAGGAAACAATTAAATCTGATTGAATCTTGAAAACACGGCTGGCAACTAGAAATAGGAACAATAATTTTTACATAAAGTTAAATAAAGGATATATAGTAAGTAACCGATACAAGCTAGGTAAATATTTACTTTATACTTTTATTTTAAATAATGGACACCAAATACGTACCGAACCTCCACAAATATTTGGGTGGACCATGCTCATGTCACACGTTTTTTTTCCACATCTCATTCATTTTAAGTGGTGACAAATACTAAAACTGACTAACCCGGATGATGCGTGGGAATTGCACCAGGCTTTACCTCTCGAGGAATCTCGAGAAGCTTACAACCCCCACCAGGTAGTGTACCTGATCGTTGTAGTATAGTATAGTGACAAGTATTGGGGGATTGATCGTTCAACTCAGGAATAGTGTCGCTAGGATTAGAAAGCCTAAAAACTAGGTCTAGAGGTGAAGGATGATTCTTTTTGTATTTTTTGTATTTTATGAAAAGCAAGTAAAATCTCGGGTTTTGGAAGAGTGGGCGGAATTAGTTGCTAGTCAAATAACTCAATAACTAAAGATGCAATCAAAATAAATTAACAAAAATGTAAATAAAGCTAATTAAACTAGTGGTGTGAACAATAAATGGGAAAATTGTGTTTACTTAGATTTCATTACTCCCTAGATTTCTTTTACAGGTTGATAGTTTGTTATAGTTGCGTGGATGACGGGTTATATTCCTTAATACCAATCGTGGGGTGGCGTACGTACTTCCCCAACTCTATAAGCTCCTACTTCACTCCTATGTCGAGCCTGCAAGAAGCTCCTAACATGGGATCTTTAAAATTCGCTCATGCATTAAATACAACCATAAAAACCTAGTACGCATTGGTTCATGTTTCTTAAGATGTTCAAGCAAGTTACACTATGGAAGTCTGTCAGTTTCTTAAGCCTAACATCGAAATCATTCATCTGTAACAACTATAAACAAGCAATCAACCCATAATCAACATCCATGTGTCACTACATCTAAGCAAAGACACAAGAGATCTAGCCTAGCTTGTTAAAATTAAGACAAGTGTAAAATATATTCAAACAACGCATAGACATATTGAATGAATTGAAAGGATGCTTATCTTAATTGAACATGAAAGGTTTCAAGGTGTGAAAACCCTTGAAAATACTGATAAAATCGTGCTAGGGTTTCTCCAAGTCGTCCCTAAAATTGTCCTCTCCTAATGAATGAAAATTACAAAACTATATATAGATTTTCCAAGGTGACGGCGTCAAGAAGAAAATTCTGACGCCGTCAACCCGCCTCCCATAATAAAATCGGATTGCCTAGATCCAGATCTGACGCCGTCAAGAGTGATTTTTTTCTGGGCCGTCACATATAAAGGGACCATGACGGCCTATGGTGACGCCGTCATGCCCTAGTGCAAAAACATTCTGGACCGTCATGGACTCTATCCTCTTCACCACTTGTTTTCCTCTTGACGTCGTCATTAAGAAGCTTGTGACGCTGTCAGGTACTATTCCCAGCAAGGAAAATTAAGACTTTGCCGTTTTCTTCACTTTTATGCTCCAAAAACGTCCAAAATGCTTCTTTTTTCAGAATTCACTCCAAAAGTACCTAAAATCACAAAAAGAACGATTTAGGGCAATATTTGATCAAATAAATTCAATTCCAGGCTTAAATGACCCCCTAAAAATGGATCATTTTTTGCCTCATCACCGGACTGTTATTCTGGTTCGAGTACAGGTCTTTCTTAATTTGTCCACGTTAATATCTGTGTAACTAGAAGTCACTTGCATTTGCATGTCGTGTGTATTCTCATCATGCTTCAAGCCATATGGCTAACTCATATGTTCCAAATTGCATCAAAGCATCTCAAACATCATGTATCTAATTCTATTTTCATGTTGTATATGTGATAGACGAGTACCCGCAAATCTCATTATTACTATATGCCAAAATCTCATTATTATTTAAATGTTTTGTGTAACGTTGTATAACCAAAATCTCATTATTACTATATGCCCCTATAAAATCCCGTTGCTATACGCGGTTACTCATCTAGTCTTTATAAAAGAAAAGTAAAATTTGAAAGCCATTATTATTCTTAATCTTTATAAAAAGAAAAGTAAAATTAGGAAACCTCTGTTAGAAAAACTTCAAGTTTATGCAATTTTTGCCAAATTGAAACACAACAACCAAGGCCCCAAGGAAATGATTGAAACGTTCCTCTTTGAAAGAATAGTATTTAACTTTTAGACATACAATTCAAATGCACCATGGTATATAAGCTTAGAAGACTTTCTCTCATTTATCAATGTGGGACAAAACCAAAACTCATGTTCATCTTTTAAGTTTATGTTTCATGTTGAACATATATCAGCTCGTCAATGTTGAACATATAAACACATGGAGCTCCTCTTTGATGATATTGTTTTATTGTCGTATAATTGGTGTTCTAGTCGATGTAAAACTAATTTTGATTGGGTTACTTGGATGAAATATCCTAGTAACATTAATTTGTAATTTCTCCTAGCTTCTTGCTAGTTTTTTTTTTTTTTTTTTTTTTTTTTTTTTTTTTTTTCTCTTAATATCTCCCGTTCAAAAAAAATGTTTGATTTTGAAGTTAGTAATGGATGTGAAGTATCCCTTCTAACTTTTTTCGTTAACGGTTTAACACGAAGAAGGGGATCTTCAAAAGGAACAACCCAAGAGTCATTGGTTCCCCTTTAATGAAAAATGAAACAAAATTGACCTGCAAAGTTATTGTGTAAACATCAAAGGTAAAAAGTTAATACCGACTTCATATAGTCTCGATTTGTAAGATGTCAATCGCGAGTGTCTTGTGGACTTCAAGGTACACAACCAAAAATATAAAATCTTGCAAGTTGTTCTTTTTTAAAATTTGTCCTGGACTTACATTGAAGCGAGACTTCAATTTTTTTTTATACACTTTAAAAATGAACAGAAAATAAAACCTTAAAAAATCGTACAATACAATAAATCCGCTCATTTTTGTCTTTGCTGAACTCATAATCTTCTTCATTCAATTTTCTCTTATTAATCTTCTTGATTACTTCCAAAACATTAACAAAATGTTTTTAATTTTAAAAGTTAAATTTAGTTGACAATTGCTACAGCCTATAAGTCTACAACCACACAATTTTCACACAAAAACATTTATACGATTAAATGAATTTGAGATTTACTTTGGCATATCACATTATGACAACTCTTTGTGTGAATATTGTGTATTTGTGTACTTATAGTCTTACAGCATTATTCTATTTAGTTATAGGTGTAAACTCTCGTTAGCTACTCAAGATTTGATCGATAAAAGTTCGAAACGAGCCGAGCCTTAACGAGCTCAAGCTTAACATAAAACTCGTTAAACAGTTGAGCTTGAACCCAAGCTTTTGATATCGATTAATCTCGTGAGCCCAAACGAATAGCATATTGTTGAGTAGAAAAATTAGTTATGATATAACTTTTGAGATATAAATAAGTAATTTAATGTAAAACGTTAATACATATCTTAAGTTATATTTTAATATTTCACTGTTGTTTGTGATCATGTATCATACCAATCAGAAAACACTCAGATGTACTTAAAGACAACTTATACCGTTCATTTGTAAGTGTGTATGATATGCTATGATATAACAAAGAAGAAAAAATGAAAGTATTTTGACATGAGTGACAGGCTAATTTAGAGTATGGTATGAGAGTTAGATTAATGTCAAGGTTAAAGGACATGACAGAATAGTTTGCAAAATTATCAACATAAAAAAAAAAAAAAAAAAAAAAAAAAAAAAAAAAAAAAAAAAAAAAACCTATTATAAACAATTAGAAGTTCTAACTTCTTTATGTCGTATATCATAATGTTTTGTGCTGTTTTCTTATCCTAAACTTAATGTTAATCCTATATCATAATGCTTTGTAATTAGTACATCCACGTATAGATAGTACGAGAAGTATAAAACTATTATAAACAATTTAAATTACGAATTATTCTTTTCCATGGAATTTTTCTACACCCGCAAAGCGTACATGATCTTCACTTTCAAAGCCCGTGTTTAATTCTATTGTCAAATATTATTATTTTTTTAGAAAAAAAAAAAAAGCTTAGGATATCAAACTCGATATGAATTACATTTTTTTTATTTGAAATTTTATATTTTTGTTCCGCCGCAACACGTATGCAAACGAATCTTGTTTAATTACAAAATAACATAACTATGAATAGTCTAATCAGACATCATATAACTTTTGAAATAAATAAGAAAGTTGGATAGAAAATTAAACCAAATAAGCTCGAACTCAAACTTTCGTAATGCTAAATAAGGCTCGAGCTCAACTCGGCTAGGTGTTTACACCCCTGCATTTAACTACAGTAAGTACTTTCTAGATAGATGATAATTAGCAATCGAGATGTTAACTTTGTTATTCTCACATTATATTCCATACACTTTCTAATGTAAACCGGTATAAGGCTTCACAATAAAATGATGAGAAATGATATTTCTTTTATTATATGACAGTGTTAATCGAAATGAGAGTCTTTAAATAAAAACTTGGTTTGATATCATAAAGATTTAAATAAAAGGGACATCTTTACTGCTTCTTCGAATTAATTGCTCTGCAAGTATTATACATCTAAGACAACGATATTATCCCTCTTTTGGCTATGGAGCCATGGAGTTTTACCTGCGCCGACTCTATGTTATCCAAAAGGGTAGTCAACATGAGATTAGTCGACTTGCAAACCCAGTTAACCAAAAAAAAAAAAAGGAAAAAGACAACAGTTGATCACTTATTTTCATTTTTATTACATTTTATTTTATAGATCTTTCATTTTTATTGCTTCTTACAATTACGAATCCTGCAAGTGTTTTACAACTAAGACAACGATTCATCACTAGTTCTAATTTTTATAACTTTTTATTGTATAGATCTTTATATTGAATGATCGATCAGTAACACGTTTTTGTCACTGTTGATTATTGTTGGTAAACGTACAAAAAAAAAAAAAAAGTAAAATTTCAAGTCTTTGTTACAAAAAATTTAAGAGCTCATAGAATTTTTCCAAACTCAGATACAACTCCCAACACATTGGGAATCGACTCTGAAGCTTGAAAGCATAGTATTAACTTTAAGACATACAATTTATATACAACATGGTATATATGCTTAGAAGATTTTATCTCATTTGTCAATGTGGGACAAAACCAAAACTCATGTCTATCTTTTAAGTTTTTGTTTCATATATATCGAACGTAGGTTAGCTCGTCAATGGTTTAATATTTAAGTTAGTAAAGGATGTGAAGTATCCCTTGCTACATTTTTTCTTTAATGGTTTAATAAGAGTAAGCGGATCTTCAAAAAAAACAACTTGAAAGACTTTAGTTCCCCTTCTATGAATTACCCTCGGTTAATCTCTTGTAGCATTTACTCATATACGAACAATATAATAAATCAAACTTTACCAGCCTCAATTATTGTATAAATATCAAACGTAAAAAGTTAATGTCGACTTCATAATAGATGGTAAAAAAGTAACTAAAAGCTACACATGTTCTCAATTTGTAAGATGTCAATTAAGGGTGAGCAAACGGACTGGATGGACCGGACCAACCGACAAAACCGACCGGACCTGACCGGACTGAGACCGGACCGACCACATTCGGTCCGGTCTCGGTTTTGGGATTTTCATAATTTCGGTCTCGGTCCGGCTTAAAAACCGGACATTTAGTCTATTTGGACTGAGACCGGACCGAGACTGGACCGACCACATTCGGTCCGGTCTCGGTCTAGGATTTTTGCCGGATTCGGTCTCGGTCCGGTCCGGTTTTTGTCGGTCCGGTCCCGTTTTTGGACCGTGAGCACCCCTAATGTCAATTGTCAATCGCCAGTGTCTTGAGGAATTCAGGGTACATAAACAAAAACTTAATAATCCTAGTCCTTTATTAAATACTCGAACCAATTGCAACTTGCAAAAAATAAACCGGTTTAAAATTACAACCTAACCGGTTCAACCGGGTCAAATTGAGCTAAAAGGTGAACTGCATATTTTTATGCGTGCTTTAGATTTTAACCAGGTGGGGTGGGGACTCAGTGGTGGTGAGCTGGAATTCAATGCACTCCTCGTTTTTTCATTAACCAAAACAATTTAATTTTGCGTCATTCGAAAATATATGGAATATTTGTTGAAAATAATAATAAGTAATATAACGTGAAATCTTCTTACATTTGTATTGTTTTGTATTAAGTTTGTATTTAATTGAATGGTATACTTGGTAAACTTTGGGTGTGACTCGATTTTGGAGAGTTCGCAACGGTGTTTAGTGTACCATAGTTAAGTGAGTTGGTCTACGACTTTGCAATGAAACTGTGGTCCAAATTAAATGGGTGTCTTTTTAGCATAAATTTGGTTTGATATTTTAATGACTTTTTTTTATTCGAATGTGAGTTCTGTCTAGATTGTTTGGCCAGCTAGAATAGCTCAAAGATATCTGCTAAGTTTATGCTTGATCGAACCAAACTTAATTTGAGCTTACTCGTTGAGATTATTTATGTACCCAAACTTGGTAAAGGTCATAGCTTTATCCAATACTATCGCATAAATTGATTCTTTTTTTTTCTTCTCATAATTAGTGAGCATCTAATAAGAAGATTCAGCATAGAAAATAGGGCTAATGACACGATAACGTAAATGGTAAGTGTTTTTCAGATAGATAATGATTTACAATTGAGAACAAAACTTTGTCATTCTCTTATCATAATTTTTATAATTTTAATTGCTATAACCACATTTCTATGAAATGATTTGTCAAATTCTCATTCTCATCCATCCCAAGATGTTCACTCAATGAGGTTTGAATAAGAGTAACAAGTTGGGTAGACCCGTGAACACTTTTTTTCAAGGTTTTTGAACTTTATATAAATTGTTAATGCTTCTGCTTCTCGCATCTCACTAACCATAGGGTGTGAACGCAAGTTTTTCATCAAGGAACTGAATGTAAGTATTTGTTGTTTATGAGATATGATTACCGGTGCTACATTATTTGTTTGAGTAAATTAATTAAGAAGATTATATACATAAAAAATACACTTTTTTCACTTTTAGTATAGCTTCTAAATCACCAAACGACTATGGGTAAATGCAAACAACTGTGTATCGATGAATTTTGTTTCATACAATATAGTAAATATCATGTGTACGCAACCAACCGATCCTGAATATGATTTTTGCAGTTGCCCTTACTTTCTTTTCTTTTTCAAAGTCAAAAAAGTTATAAGGCGTCACAATAAATTTGAGTAAACTACAAGTGCTCTTAGATATAAACTAGACAAATGTTTGCTCACTCGCCTATGTGGGATAAAAAGCAAAACTCAATTCTATCTTTAACATAGGGGTGTTGACGATCCGAGTCGAGTTTTGGCTTAAACGAGCTAGGCTCGTTTATTAACTACTCGACTCGAGCTCGAATAAACTTTTATAAATTGGCTCGAGCTCGAGCTCGAGCTCGAATATTTTTTTATTGTTCGAGCTCGAGCTCGAAGCTCGTTAAAATTTTTTTACTTAAGAAGCTCATATAGAAGATCAAACTTGATAGGCTCCTTTATTAACTCAAGCTCGAGCTCGAATGCTTGTTTACAATTATAAAAGTTGTTTTAATGCTTAAACTAACTTATAATAAATACATCATGGGGCTTTGTGGTCCACTGAGTGAAGCTTATTAAGTTAAGCGAGCCTAGGTGAGAGTAGTACCGGGTTGGGTGACCAACTGGGAAGTCCTCACATGGGGACCACAAGCTCTAATGATATCAACCAGCTACCTTAGAAGCCTGGGCCCAGCCATGTGATGTCTTGATACAACTAAAGGATGCGAGTTCGATTCCGTTCCGCAAGCATGGTTGGGTATTGGGTGGAGGTATTTCACAGGCATCAAACCTTTGCTGGGTAGGGTTGATGGTGCCATTATGGTACACAGGGTTGAGGTGTCCCTACCAATCTATACTTTTGATCCAACTTATAATAAATACTAGTTTGCATTTTAAGCAAAAGAGTTTATAACAATTATACTTATATTTTTTATAATTTAAAGTTTATGTGGTTTTTTATAAAAGGGAAGTGGATATTTGTTTTATAGTGTCCATATTTCTTCACTTTCTTATTATTTTCTATGTGGGATACTTTTCTTTTTTTTCTTTGATTAGACAATATACAACTACTATACAAAATTTTCAAAACATCAATTTTGTATTTTCATATTTTCTATTATAATTATAATTCTTAATTAAAAATATGATATTTTTTTCATTAACATGCAAACAAATTTACTAATTAAACTAAATAACAAAGTTAATACACTTGATTTAATAATATAAAAGAAAAACAATTTTGATGCTCAAAGAATAAAATAAATTATTAATTAAGGTTCATAGATAACACATAATTTATATACTTGTATCATCTATGATTCCCTAGTATATTTTTTTGAACGGCGAAAGATATATTAAAAACTAGCAAGAAGCTAGAAAGTTACAAAGGATTACATAGCCAATTTGTCCAATTAGAGACTTTCTTGCCTCTAAATTTTAACCAAGTAAAAGAAAATAATTGAATGGAATAAAAAATATCACATTTCCTCATAGAGTGAGAGATAAACGTGACGTCATTCCGATACTTCCAAAGGACCCAAAACATAGAGGCAACAATAACATACACGCGATCCTTCTTAATGTTTGCGCCCGGCATATTGTCAATCCAAAATATCCAATCGTTGAATATTAGGATTGAAGAAAGGTTTAAGTAAATTATGATTTGAAAAGGGGTTTAATCATCAGAAATTGTCATCGGAAATCACCATCGGAAAAAGGGTTTTTTTTGGGTTTATATCACTTGGACCGACCTTAAGCAAGCAGGTTACCAAGATGTTGCAGTGTTGCGTATACACTTGATAGCACTACATAACCAGCTTCATCTTGTGGCTTGAGTGGCATAAGTTTGCCATATGCAAATGTTCCGATTTCTAAATTTTTATGGACACGACAAGCAGCCAAAAGTGAACGCCATATCGTTGCTTGAGTAGGAAATGGCATGTTGTTTGGTATAATCAAAGTGTTTTCCACCAATCTCACTCGCCTGTACAAATCAACCATACATGAGTAAATACTCAACTTGTGAGTGAGCATACTAGTTTTTACTACGTATTGTTTTTGTCATCGTGGATTATTATTATTGTTAAAGAAAAGTAAAGCTTGAAGTATTTGAAGTCGAATGGTATCGGTTGGTGTGGTAATCTGTCAGGCAAAGGTCTAATGAAGTCGAATGGTATCGGTTGGTGTGGTCGAAGTATGGCATTCCTAGACATGCTATACATCTTTGGCTAATTATGAGAAGGCGTCTTAAAACGTAAGATAGGCTAAAGCAATGGGACGTTGGCAATAATGTCGAATTAAACCTGCTTCGATGCTCTCTATGCAAAGTTCAACCGGACTCCCATGAACATCTATCTTTCGAGTGTACGTTTTCAGCTAAGGTTTGGAGGAATGTTATGTCTAGAGCCGAGATGCCGAGTATATCTCCATTATGGGATGACATAGAGGACTGGATAATGCCATTGTCTTTGTAGGACAATGTTATTAATTAGCATCGTTGGTCGTTTAATATTGTCTTCTTCTTCGTATTTTGTATGGCAAGAATGCAATAACCGGATCCATGCCAAGCCGAGTAGCTAGGACTAAAGATCAAATCACCAATATTATTCTAGAGACTATTCGTTTAAGGTTAACTTCGATCAAGTTCAAGGATCAGGCTAGTGCGCGAGATATGAAGACCATTTGGAAGTTAGCTTGATCCTAGCAGCGGTTTACAATGCTTGGTTTTTGGCATAGTCTAATCTGAAGTATTCTTGTTTAGTTTGCATGGATGGTCGTGTTTGAGGCTTGTCTCAAAAATGATTGTTTTTATTTTCATAGAGGGGCTCAATACCTCTCTTTTATATACAAAACTCATTATATATTTAATATACTTCACCGGGTATAATCCCTTTACAACAACAACAAAAACAAACAAAAGGCGGAGGTGGCTTATGACAATTGGTACCATATATTCTACATTTTTTAACACATCCATATTTGATATTTCAGAAAAAGAAAAGAAAAGAAAAGAAAAAAAAAAAAAAAAGGCTCAATACCTCTCTTTTATATACAAAACTCATTATATATTTAATATACTTCACCGGGTATAATCCCTTTACAACAAAAACATACAAAAGGCGGAAGTGGCTTATGACAACAACAAAAACAAAAACAAACAAAAGGCGGAAGTGGCTTATGACAATTAGTACCATTCTACATTTTAACACATCCATATTTGATATCCCAGAAAAAAAAAAAAAAAAAAAAAAAAAAAAAAAAAAAAAAAAAAAAAAAGCTATTAAAGGTAAGCTGAAGTAGGGGTGATCATCGGTCGGAAACCGGACCGGACCGGCCAAGACCGGACCGGACCGAAGACCGAGAACCGGAAAACCATAGACCGAGACCGGACCGAATATGGTCGGTCCGGTCTCGGTCCGGTCTCGGTCCGGTCGGTCTTCGGTCGGTCCGGTCCAATTAGGCAAGTTTTTTCGGGTTTTTGGTCGGTCCGGACCGGACCGGACCGGACCGACAGGACCGAGACCGAATTTGGCAAAAAGCTTAGACCGAGGACCGGACCGAATGTGGTCGGTCCGGTCCGGTCGGTCTCGGTCCGGTCGGTCCTTCAATTTTCTCTTTTTTTTTGGGTAAAGGGTAAATTTTTGGGTAAAGTGTAAAAAAATTTGCAGTTAATGGGACTCGAACCCTGAACCTCTTGAACAAACACTCAACCATTAGAGCACTTGAGTGTTTGTAATTTTTTAGCAAAATGTTTATTGATTCCATATCTACGTTTTTAATTGTATTGATTTTTAGTTATATTTTGTTAGGGGTGTAAATGAGCTAAACTGCTTGTGACCTACTCAAGAACAGTTTGGTAAAAGCTTGAAACAAGAGCCGAGCCTTGACGACCACTGGCTTAACATAAAGCTCGATTAGGCTCGCGAGCCTTAAGAAAAGTACAGTTTGAAGTCTTTATTAAAAAACTTAAGAGCTCATATAATTTTTCCAAAATCAAATATAACTCCCAACAAATGTATGGGCTGCGTGTTATACCGGATTTTGAAAGCATAGTATTAACTTTAAGACATGCAATTCATATGCACCATGGTATATAAGCTTAGAAGATTTTCTCTCATCTACATATGTGGGACAAAACAAAAACTTATTTCCATGTATTAAGTTTATGTTTCATGTTGAACATGTATTAGCTCGTCAATTGTGAAGCTACTAATTGATGTGAAATATCCCTTGCAACATTTTGTCGTTGATGGTTTAATAAGAGGAAGACGATCTTTAAAAAGAACAACCCGAGAGTCGTTGGTTCCCCTTCAATGAATGACCCTTTCTTAGTCTTTTGTAATGTTTACTAATATACGAACAAAAAGTTTACTTGTTCAGTTATTGTATAAATATCAAAGGTAAAAAGTTTATATCGACTTCATACAGTCCCGATTTTTAAGATGTCAATCGCGTACTGTCTTGAGGACTTCAAGGTATAGTACAAAAAAAAAAAAAAAAAAAAAAAAAAGAAAGACAATTTTAGTCCTTTAAATACTTGAACCAGAAACAACTTGCAAAAAATATACTAGTAAAATCTTGCAAGCTGTTGTTTTTTTAAAGATGTCCTAGACTTTGATAAAAGCGAGAACTAAAAATTGTATATACACTTTAAAAATGAACAGAAAATAAAAACTATGAAAAAATGGTACCGCATACGCTTAAAAACTTTCACATAAAAACATTTATACAATGAGATGACATGGTAATTTGTACATTTAAATAGAAGAGAGAATGAATTTAAGTTTATTTTGGCTATTACTCAAGATCGCCTCAGTAAAAGCTCGAATCGAGCTGAGCCTTTACGTGCTCGAGCATTACATAAAGCTCGTTAAACAATCGAGAACCTGATCCCAAGCTTCTGACATCATGCTCGATTAAGCTCGTGAGCCCAAGTTTTCTATGAAGATGCTAAGACTATTAGGATTAGGATAATAGTTTCGAGGCTATGGTATACATATTAGAGGGCAGCTTCTTAATTTTGCTAACTTGCAGTCGTGCTTTCAATTGATGTTGGAGGTTTGTACTCAAATTGTATTTGCAACTCTTCATCTACACGTGACTAAATACTCTCCACTTAGGACTAAGGACGATAGATTTAATGTTTTTGTTATTTGTGGAATAATATTCTTAATCCTTATAAAAGAAAGTAAAGTTTGAAGTCGTGTTACAAAAACTTAAGAGCTCATATAATAAATTTGTTATTATGTGATTTTCGATTTCAAAAACATAGTATTAGCTCTAAGACAAATATCTTTTCCGTTATAAAAAAGCTACAAGTTTAATACAATTTTTCACACTCACACATACACCGAGATAACAATTTTTCACACTCACACATACACCGAGATAATTTTACTACAATCTCAGTGTTTGTACAGTGGTGAAACTCAGTATTAACTTTAAGACGTAGGGTAGATATGCACCTTGGTATATAAACTTAAGATTTTTTTTCACATTTATCTATGTGGGATAAAACCAAAACTCATTTCTATCTTTAAACTTTTGGTTCAAATGCTTTAATTCCCATTCACATTAGCTTCATGTTGAACATATATTAGCACGTTAATGATTAAATTTTGAAGTTATTAAAGGATGCGTATTAACCTGGCAACATATGAATATGTTTTTTTTCTAGTTTTTTTATCATAACTTTTGATATTTCTTGCCACAACACATTAAAATGACATTCCTCTAAACAGAATAATAGTTGACAATTTCTGCACATGCATAACACACTGATGCGAGGATCAGTTATCATTGTCGGTACTTGTTAATTGTAATCTCAAATTATTTGTTAATTGAGCTTATATTAATTTCATAACTTTCGATAGGATTGATTTGTGTGGTCGAAAGACGATCTACGAATCTTAAAAAAAAAAAAAAAAAAAAAAAAAAAAAAAACCCACTCCCAATATCGTCTTCCACGATGTATGGGGAGGACCTCTAACCTTGCAATTTTTATAAATATCAAAGGTAAAAAGTCACCATGAACTTCATAATAGATCGTCAAAAGGTAGTCTATAAAACCTACACATAATCCCGACTTGAAGACTTCAAGGTACACAACCAAAAGAAAAAACACTCTACTCCTTTTATAAATACTCGAACCAATTGCAACTTGCAAAAAATATACAATCTTGCACGCTATTTTCATTGAAGCGCGGTTTAAAATTTTTCTAACATTGAATTAACCTTTATAGTTGAACTATTAATGGAAGGTTCAAAAGAAAACATAAGGGGCCGGGCACAAACTATGACGCAGACGCAGCAACTTAACCCATTGACCTTCTTGATTATTAATTGACCCGGTCCAGATAAATACCTTACTTTGATATCATAAATAATTTATGACTTAGACAACGATTCATCACTAGTGTAAATTTTTAAAACTCTTTCTTGTACATATCTTCCCATTGTATGAGTAACTCGTTTTGTATTTCTGGCTACATGCATGTTGAACACATGGTGAATCTCTAATTATTACTGTACAAGGTTGTATAACTAATCATACTTATCATCATATCATGTAGATGAGTTGAGTAAACTACAAATTTTGTTCTAGGCTATACATAGAGGCAACGTTTTATTTTTAAAATATGTGCTCTCCACTTATAAGTGAGGACCCTGGTTTTATCGTCTTCTTATTGTTGATTAATATTCGTATTTTTTATTAAAAAAAAAAAAGTAAAACTTGAAGTCTCTTTTACAAAAACTTTCAACCTCATATAATTTTCCCAAACTCATACCCAACACCCATTTGTTATATTTAATGGGAAGAAGCAATGACCTTGAAAGCATAGTAGTTTTTGTTATCATAAGTTTCATGTAAACATATGATCTAAATACTCTCCGTTTAGGAATGAGGACGCTAATTATATTGTTTTTGTTACCGTGGATCATTATTCTTAATCCTTATAAAAGAACAGTAGTTTTTGTTATCGTGGATTCTCTCTACTACTTGTAAAGAGTGTATGCTCATTCTTTAAATTTAAAATGATTTAAATTTGAGTAGTTAGTTGACTATAATACCCTTTATTAAAAATAGTAACAACATCTAACACTAAATTAATATTTTAAATATTGTTTCTAACTAATATAATTTTTTTTCTCGCCCTTAGGGTCAAATCAGAATCACAATTTTGCAAATATAAATATTTGCTGCTCTACAACGCTTTACCCATGTATTCGTCTAGTTATTCTTAATCGTTATAAAAGAATATTAAAAGTTTGCTTTACGCGAGTATTCAAGTCTCTGATACAAAAACTTCAAGCTTATACAATTTTTTCGAACTCAACTACTACCTCCAAAAAATTGAGTGTATGAGTTGAATCCGAAAGCATAGTATTTAAGTCTATGACATGCAATTTATATGCACCATGGTATATAAACTTAGAATATTTTCTCCAATTTACTAATGTGAGATAAAACCAAAACTTATTGCTTCCATTGTTTATGTTTCATGTTGAACATATATTAGCTCCTCAATTGTTTAATTTGTCTTTGCTTAAACCATCGATGTGGATAACATCTTTCTTATTAATCTTCTTACTTCTAAAACATTATCAAAATTGTTTCTTGATTATATATCTACGTTTTTTTTATTATACTAATTTGTAGTTATATATGATTACAGTAAAGTGGTATTCTTCTAAAACATTAGGGTGGTGGCAACCATACCTCCCAAAAAAATCCATACCTCCCAACCAACCAATAATATCATTCCACCTCACTCACACTTTTTTCATACCTCCCAACCCTTTTTTAGTGGCAACCATACTTTTTTCATACCTCCCAAACCACCATTTATTTTTTATTTTATTTTTTATTTTTTTTTTCATAATACGTACAAAAAAAAAAAATTACATATACCACTTGTATCCTTATCCTCTTTTGCCTTTAAATCCACTCATCTCATCTGACTCACTTTCCTCCAAAGCAAAGAAAACAATTTTCCTTCAACTTTAAAAGCCATTCATTTGAATAGATTAAAGACTATATAATTAAGAAAAGATTTAGAAGATGGTGATGCAAATGGAAATGGGTTCTTCTTCATTTGAGCAAGAAAACAAGATTGAGTTCATGGGATATAATGATCATCATGAGGAGGATGATTCAGTTTCATTTGAGCAAGAAAACAAGATTGGTTTCTTCAGATGCCCCCAAGGCCCCAACCCAACGTCTATTTTTTTTTTGTTTTTTCCCCAACGTTCGCATTTCAAATGATATCCTTCTCCAAACCGCATCAGTGAATTTTGCCGCTGAAGTACACCGCCCACCCAAACCGCTGGGGTGGCGGCGGTGTTCCCCGGCGGTTTGGGGGCAAACCGCTGCCTCAACGGCATGGCTGCCACTACCCTTAGCAAAATGTTTCTTGATTCTATATTTGGTTCAGGTAACCTCACTTGCAGTTTGCGACACAATGTTCAAGATAAATGTAGTTAGGACATTACCTGGTCAAATGGAAAAAACTATAAAGGTGATAAGAATTAAATCACGAAGCCTAAAGCATATGGTGTAGTAGCGTTAGGAGTGAGTACACTAGTTTTAGTGTCTTTTCATTGTGGATTAATACAAAAACTTTAAAGCTCATACAATATTTCCAAACTCATACTCAAATCCCAATAAACTTTATTGGAAAAAGCATAAATTTGAAAGACTCATATTAACTTCTAGACATACAATCCCTATTACTATGGTATATAACCTTAGAAGGTTTTCACTCATTTACCTATGTGGGACAACAAGTCCAAATGATTTCATCAAAATATAACAAGTATCTATTTCTAATAGGATTATACAATTTATACTCCTATCATCTACATAAAAACACTGTTTCGAATATTTAGTAACTAGTCCAACTTAACACCGGATAAAACATTGGTTGATATAGATTATCGGGCTATACAAACACGTACTTTGATGAACATGGTCTTGATAAGGAACACACCGAAAGCCGCTGGTTCCCCTTCCGTGGTTGACGACCTTTGAAAAATCCCAGATAACGATAACTGAATTTTGATGACATTGAGGACTCTTAGATGACTCAATGTAGGAGAGTTTGCAAGTTTTTTAGTGCACAGTCGGTCGTTGAATGAGTGGGTTGTAATTATTTATCTTTAGACCACAATTTTCTATTTTCTTCAATGTGATGCAAACTAATCTAAGACTTTGCAAGAGAATGTATTATCTTTTGTTATCAGAAGATTAGTTTAAATGGAAGTCTTTTTAACATAAACTCTCCTTCATTACTTCAAACTCGAAAATTGATTGTGACTTTGGGATTTTGTACACACCATTGTTATGTGATCATTCATATCAAGTTTTATAGTTTTTGTGTTGAGCTTGATGGCGAATTGGATATATGAATTATTTGGGTGGCCGCAATATGATATATTTCATTTGAACGATACACGAACAACAACAAACTTTATAATGCTTGATTATTATAAATATTAAAAGTATAATTTCTTTAGTGTCTTTACCACTTCAAGGTACACAACAAAAAATAAGAAAAAACCAGTCTAGTCCTTTAGATACTTGAACTAGTTGCGACTTGCAAAAAGTAGTTCTTGTTCAGATATGTTTCAGCTTGAAGCGAGGATTAATCTTACGAGTTAGCTTTATAAAAATGAACTTTTTTATTACCCTAAAAAGTAGTCCAATAAAAAGTAGTTCAATAAATTCCCTATATATATCGTCGAATCGGCCAAATTCCATGAGATACCTAATAATTTATTACCCTAAAACATATACCACAACCTATGGGCGTCGTGGGATACGATGCCCATTAATATACTCATTTTATATCGTCAAATAACTCGATCTAATCTGTCGATTAAATAAGTCACTTGATATATAAAATGTTTATATTAATCGTCATATATCCGTGACAACACAAAAGTCACAATATAAAGCCCACTTGGACTTTAAAGAACCACAACTCGTATTACTCGATAAGTTTCTAAATTTATAAAAATCACGTTTTTAATTATTATTCACCCGACTTATTATTTCGCCGTTATTTATAGTTATTATTTATAACAATATTCCGACATTTATTACACTATTTGCATAGTATAAGAATTATCGTTATATTATTATAACGTTTACTCGTGATCGTTTTATTATATATATATATATATATATATATATATATATATATATATATATATATATATATATATATATATATATATATATATATATATATATATACACATATACACGTTTATCACGTCTATATACGTATATAAACGATTATATTATCAATAATATTATTACGAGTATTATTTTTAATATTTGACTTTTAAATATTTATCGAGTCATAGAATTTGGTCACATGTCCGAGTCATGACTCTCGGCTCATAGTCCAAGTCCAACATAAGTCAAAATAAATAAATCAACTCCGTCCAAAACAATCCCATATCCACGTGCTACAACATGAGGGTCCGACTACGGCACCCAACTAACCTATCTCCGTCATTCTAGTGACCGTCTCACAATCGGTCCCCAAATCCACATTCGACAACACATCTCCATATCCAAATCACAAGTATACCAAGTCGAGACCACAAAGTGTCTCCACCCATCCAAAAGGTTCGGTCCAAAGTATGCCACAACAAGAATAATAATAACACAATATAAACAATCAATCAATATATACCATACATACGGGTCGACTCACCAAGTCAAACTCGGGTCAACAATGAAACCACAAAACTCATGATATAGCCTCACCCGAGACCTTTAGGTCTCGACTAGCTCTAATTCGAGCCACTCGACCTAAACAGCCCACGTTGGGGTGTCGGCCGAGAACCATGACAACAACAACAAGCCAAGAATAACAATCCAACCAAAACATCAAATACCAATAATCAACACCAAGAATCATGAATATTCGGACCAACAAAACATCCAAAACTCCCAAACGAGTCAAGGAGAGCTCACATCGAGACTTATTGTCTCGGTCGAGCTCCATTCGAGCCACAACAAAACCAAACGTGACCCAAATGTCACGCAACGAGTACCAAACTCGCGTCACACCCAAACCCAAGATACCAAACGGACTTTTATTGTCAAAACATCATTTCCCCATCATTATTTCATCAAAACCCAACAAGAAAATAACATTATACACACGATTTGGGTATACATCGGGCGCACGAATACATTTCGTGGCCACTCACCTCCAAACAAGCTCCAAAAATCCGATTTCTTCAAAAACCCAAAAGAAAAGATGGTGTAAATGGTGATAACGTGGTGATTTAATTCGAAAAGGGTGTTAGGGTGGTCCAAATCGCGCGTGGTTTGCACCAATAGATAGATCGGAAGAAGATGGTTAAGATGGTGGTGTTAGATTTGATGTGAGGGTGGCGGTGGTGGTGCGATTGAGGGGATTAGGGTGGCGGTGATGGTTGATATATTGAAAAGAGAGAGAGAGTAATGTTGGTGATGAGGGTGTTGTGTTTGTTGCTATGATCGGATCCACAAGGACGATTCACGTAATATACTCTTTAAAAAAAAAGATTTTTAATAATAATAATAAGAATAGTAAGAGGTGTAGTGGGTTAAGTAGCCCGGTGTAAATACACGGCCAAACCCGAAACCTTAAATAACCAGACAACTTTCTCAAACCGAACTCGTTCCAAAAATGATAATATCCGAACCCATATTAAAAATATAATTAAAATTGTTAGGTTAACCTAGTGCCGGAGTCAATGTAGTGCCAAAGTAACGATCTCAAAATAAATCATCACGAACGAATCAAACCAAACCACAAATAAATAATCAAATCCTCGTAATAAACGTACGATCAAAAACACATTCCAACGTTCATAAAACATCTCGTCACAATGAACTTTTCAAAAATTTCAAAATCATAATTTTTAATGTAATGCAGGTTTTAAAAACGGCTCCCTATTTTGCCAGTTGTCATATCCTCCCAGCCTCAGAAGAAACCCGTCCCGGGTTTCTCTCGGAACAAACCATCTATGAAGTAAAAAGCTTTGGATATCTGTTTCGAAACTCATCCTCACGTTCCCACGTGAATTCTAGTCCATGCCACGAATTCCAACGAACTTTGATGAGCGGGATGCGACTTCTCTTAAGTCGTTTAATCTCTCTATCCAATATCTCAATCGGCTCTTCCACAAAATTCAAACTCTCATCCACACGAATATCCTTGATTGGTATAACTGGCATTTCCTCCGAAAGACATTTCTTCAGATTGTTAACATGAAACACATCATGAACTTTATTCAATTCCATTGGAAATTCCAATCGATATGCTACGGGCCCAATTCTTTCCAAAATAAGAAATGGTCCAATGTAGCGGGGATTTAGTTTCCCACGTTTCCCAAAACGTATCACACCCTTCCAAGGCGAGACTTTCAGCATCACTTTGTCTCCAACCTGGAATTCTAGGGGTTTACGCCTCTGATCGGCATAACTTTTCTGCCTATCTCTAGCTGCTTGTAGTCGATCTCGAATTTGTGTTACTTTCTCAGTAGTTTCCAAAACAAGCTCAGGGCCTGTGAGTTGGCTATCTGCAACTTCTGCCCAACCAATAGGTGAACGACATTTACGACCATACAAAGCTTCAAATGGTGCAGCCTTAAGACTTGTGTGGTAGCTATTGTTGTAGGAGAACTCCGCAAGGGGTAGATATTTCTCCCAGTCTTTACCAAAGTCTATTATGCATGCACGAAGCATATCCTCCCAAGTCTGAATAGTTCTCTCACTTTGACCATCGGTTTGGGGGTGATATGCAGTACTCATATCAAGTCTCGTCCCCAAAGCGGTTTGAAGTGATCGCCACAATGCCGACGTGAAGCGGCTATCGCGATCAGAAATAATCGATATCGGAACTCCATGACGAGAAACAATCTCCTTCACATACAACCTCGCAAGTTTATCCACACTATCATCTTCACTAATCGCCAGGAAATGAGCAGACTTAGTCAAACGATCCACAATTACCCATATAGCGTCACAACCGCTAGCTGTCTTTGGTAATTTGGTAATAAAGTCCATCGTGATACGCTCCCACTTCCAAACTGGGAGTTCTGGCTGCGTCAATAATCCTGACGGTCTTTGATGTTCGGCTTTAACCTTAGAGCAAGTCAAACACTTACTAACATACAACGCTATATCTGCCTTCATATTTGGCCACCAATATAACTTTTTCAAATCCTGGTACATCTTGTCAGACCCAGGATGAATAGAGTATCTTGACTTATGCGACTCATGCATAATCAACTCTCGAATTCCTCCATACGATGGTACCCAACTTCGCTCTCCAAAACATAATACTCCATCAGAACGCTTAACAAATCCTTTCTCATTTTCTGCCATCCCAAATATGTTCTCAGCAGGTCGATTTTCTGCTTTCAACGCTTCCGTTTGAGCTTCTAATATTTGAGACGGTAAAGGCGATACATTAGTCATTCCTAATGACCTAACTCGTAATGGTGGAATTCTCTCCTTTTGACTAAGAGCATCAGCAACAACGTTTGCTTTACCAGGATGGTAGCGAATTTCACAATCATAATCGCTTAGCAACTCAATCCAACGTCGCTGTCTCATGTTAAGCTCTTTTTGGTTCAAAATGTGTTGTAGACTTTTGTGGTCAGTGAACACTACACACTTGGTTCCATACAAGTAATGTCTCCATATCCTCAAAGCAAAAACCACAGCAACTAACTCCAAATCATGGGTGGTGTAGTTCTTCTCGTGCTTCTTGAGCTGTCGGGGAGCATAAACTATCACCTTCTCTCGTTGCATTAACACAGCTCCTAAACCTTTATGAGAAGCGTCATAATAGACGACGAAGTCCTCGTTACCTTCAGGCAACGCTAAGATAGGAGCACTACACAACATTTCCTTAAGTAACTGAAATGCTTCCTCTTCCTTATCTCCCCATTCATACTTAACACTCTTTTGAGTCAATTTGGTCAGGTTTTGCTATCTTCGAAAATCCCTCAATGAATCTTCGGTAATAACCGGCTAATCCCAAAAATTGACGAACTTCTGTTGGGGTCGTAGGTGCAGCCCAATCTTTAATCGCTTCAATCTTAGCGGGATCTACATGAACTCCTTGTCTATCAATCACATGACCCAGACATTGTACCGTCGGAATCCAAAATTCACATTTCGAAAACTTGGCGTACAGTTTTTCCTTCCTGAGCAATTCTAAGATAAGTCTTAGATGCTCCTCATGCTCCTTTTCACTCTTCGAATAAATTAGAATGTAATCGATGAACACAATCACAAACTTATCTAAGTAAGGCTTACACACCCGATTCATGAGATCCATGAATACCGCCGGTGCGTTAGTCAACCCAAACGGCATCACCTGAAACTCGTAATGCCCGTAACGGGTTCTGAAAGCCGTTTTCGGAATATCCTCCTCGCGAACTCGAAGCTGATGATATCCCGATCTCAAATCGATTTTCGAATACACACTCGATCCTTGAAGCTGATCAAACAAATCATCGATCCTCGGTAACGGGTATCTATTCTTCACCGTTAACTTGTTCAACTCTCGATAATCAATACACATGCGAAACGATCCATCGTTCTTCTTCACAAATAAGACCGGGGCTCCCCAAGGCGAAGAACTTGGTCTTATGAATCCCTTTTCGGCTAACTTCGCTAATTGTTTCGACAACTCTTCCAATTCAGTAGGTGCAAGACGATAAGGCGCTCGTGCTACAGGTGCAGCACCAGGTATCAACTCAATCTGAAATTCCACTTGTCTAGTAGGCGGAATTCCCGGCAAATCATCGAGAAACACATCCGAAAAATCACGAACTATAGGTACATCTCCAATGCACCTTTCCTTCTTCTCCTTCCCTCCTTTCTCGGAAATTTGAGCTAAGAAAAGGCAACTTCCATTTTCCATTAGCTTCGGCAACTTAGTGCAAGATATGACCGCTAATCTAGATGGGCCTCTCAAATCCTTTCTATCTCCTGGTATGTTCAGCATCTCTCTGCCGTATGGCACACTCACGATTTTCTCATCGCAGATCATATGAGCACGATATTTCGACAACCAATCCATACCAATAATAACATCAAAACTCCCTAATGTGACGGGTAGAAGATCTATGTTGAAAGGACGATTCAGAAAGTTTAACATACAACCGGGAATGATAGTCCTAATCCTCTCTATGTTCCCATTAGCTAACTCTACATCATAACCAATTCCTAAGGCCATCGGGGGTTTCTCTAGCAAGGGTGCAAACTTAGTGGACACAAAACTCTTATCGGCACCAGTATCAAATAGTATGGAAGCATAACGATTATTGAGAAGGAACGTACCAGTAACGACGTTCGGATCTTCTCCTCTCTCGTTCCCAAGTGCATACACTCTCCCATGAGCAGCTCCAGCTTCCACACATTGGTCCCCATTATCTTGTCGTCCACGATTTCCTCCAGCTCAACGGTTTCCATTATTGTACCCATTACCACCCGATCCTTGATTTCCTCGGTTCCACGATTCCCTACACTCATTCCTATAATGTCCCTTCTTTCCACATCCATAGCAAGTAACATTTTCCTTACTCATAGTTTCAGGAGTAGCTTGAACCATAGCAAGTGGTCGAGCTCTACAATCCTTAGCTATGTGTCCCATCCTAGAGCAATTCTTGCACATCACGGTACATCGTCCAGAATGATTCCTATAACATCGGTTACACTTGGGTGCATCTCCATTGTAGTTCTTCTTGTCTCCATCTCCCATATCATAAGCTCTAGTAGTTGTTTGTCGCTTGTTTCGACGATCATTACCCTTAGAGTGATTATCACCTCTTCCTCTTTCCATTCTTGTCTTTCTTAGCTTCTTCCAATGCCAACGAGTCCATCAATTGTTGAGCAATAGTGATAGCCTCATGAATATTTGCAGGCTTAGCAGAAATCACATCGTTCCTTGTAGCTACCGGCAACCCATCGGTATACCTCTCAATCCTTTGAGTCTCAGTCCTAACCATATCGGGACAAACTAAGGCTAACTCTCGATAACGGCGATTGTAAGTTGCCATATCGGTACCTTTCACCTTATGGTTCCAGAACTCAATCTCCAGCTTCTTAATCTCATTCCTTGGGCAGTAAGTCTGAATCAGCAAAGACTTAAATTGCTCCCAAGTCATAGCATAAGCCACATCACTCCCAACCGAGTTACGGTAATTGTTCCACCAAGTTAAAGCTTCATCCTTGAAAGTAAAAGAAGCAAACTTTACCTTTGCATTCTTCGCACAACCACTGACATTAAACACTGACTCAGTCTTCTCTATCCACCTGACCAAGTAAACCACTCCTTTAGTTCCACCAAACTCAATAGGTCCACAAATCTTAAACTCCTTGTAGTGACATCCACCAACACGAACAGGCGGAAAAGTTCCAGCAGAATTGTTGGAATGATTTGACTCAGCCAGTAGTTCAGCAACTCGTTGCTCCACAAGTTGATTGATCATTGCTTGATCCACAGTAGGTGCATTAAGTGGAACATGATCATTGTCTCCCTGAACATCAACATTTTGATTCCTGTTGTTGCGGTTAGTAGTGTCCAGGTTATCTGAAATATCACACAAGTTCGTGAGTCTCCGATAGAACTTATCATATGCTCAACAAGAATTTAATCAACGAAGCCAAGTCATGGAAGGAATATCAACAATACACCGTAAAACATCAATAAGGCGAATAGGAACTCAATTTCCATAATATCCAAAAACCACATAATACCATATAATAATAACCATCAACCATACAATAAAGATCCAACATCATTCCAACTACCGAAAACACAAAGATAGTAATCGTTCCAACAAGACGAGTAATCAACGGAAAATACATCAAAATAGGATAACTAGCTTTTCCAACCGAACACTCCTCGGTTAGGAAAGCAACAAGATAACATAGCTCAAACATAGCTCAAACATCTAGCCACGCTGCTGGTGGAGGCTCCTCAACTCCTGCCTCAAGCCATCAAGATCTCTCCATAATGATCCTAACTCCACGCTATGGGTGTCTCTGTCTCTCTTGAGGTCAGCCACCTCCTTCTCCAGCTCGGCATTCCTTTGCCATAACTTGCGGTCGGCCTCTCGAGCTGTAATAAAACCTCGCTGTAAACTCTCAATATGCTCGTGAATCTCCATCAAAACTCTCCTCATATCAGTCGACCTGCCCTAAACTACAGTCATATCAACTCTCAAATCTGCTATAAACTCTCCAATAACCCTTTCAAGTCGATCAGATATACGTGTAACTCTCTCACCAAGCTCAGTAATCTGAGCCCACATCCTACCAGTCTCACCTAACTCTGCATGCTCAGCAGAAACCTCAGAAGGTGCATCCGACTCAACGGGACTACCAGGTGGCAACTCAAACAAAAACGGATGATCAGGTGAATCAGGCTCAATCGGATGTATAGGTGAATCAGGCTCCTCAGCCTGAGCTGGCGGCATTAACAAATCATCATCATCAGGCATCTCCTCCTCCTGAGGGTCATTCTCCTCCTCAGGGTCATCATCATCACCCTGCTCAGCCTCCTGAGGGTCATCAGCCTCATCCTCACCGTCGTACTCCTCCTCCTCCTCATCGGAAGAGTACATCATCAATCGTCGTCTCCTAACAGGTGAACCATGTGGTGAAGGGGTAGGTGATCTAGGACGATGATGCAATGATGCAGGTGGCGCCTCTGACAGAAGAGAGTGAGCATCTATCTGTAAAGATGGTGAAGTAGGGCGTACCGACATACGTGCTGTAGCTCGGTGGGCAAAACGTGGAGCCACACGAGCCAAAGCCTGATGAAGAGTAAGTTGCCTCGATGTACCAGGGAGCCCTAGAGAAGATGAGGGTCCATGTGTAGATGCAACAGGTGGTGCTGAAGTAGAACCTGTCGGTGTCACAGTAGCTGCATGCATGGCAACTTGGTAAGGGTCATCAGGAGCCATGGTGAACTGTGCTGGAAATACCGGTGTAGTAAGAATATCCTCAACAACATTGGGCGTACGGGAGGCCATAGTCTGTAACAACGGCGTAGGGTAGGTGTAAGTGTTTCAAAACAACTAAACCGCGAACTCAAAATACCATATCAACATCATCATATAATCCTAAATCATATATAATCAAGAAAGATTTAAAATACCGCATTACTAAAACCATTCGTAAAACAATTAAGCCATATAATTCCTCAAAACGCATATAATTCCTCAAAACGCCATCATATCACTAAATCAATAAACCTCAAAACCTCAAATCATCTCAAGAAATCCCAAATCTAATAATCATCTCAATAATCTCATAATACCTCAATAATAAACAATGATGCTTCGGCTTGGCGGGCTGGCGGGCAATGGTCGAGGATCGTTTTCTATAAAAATCGGTTATAGTTTAGGTGTCTATTTACCTAGTTCTCTATAACCTTGGCTCTGATACCAATCTGTAACACCCCCAAAATTTGATACAGCAGAAGACTCAACAAGCTTTTGGGGTGCTACGGGGATTGGTATCTATTCAAAGTCATGAAAGAACGAGATAAAGTAAACATAAGAAAAACACAACCAAAACGGGTTTTAAAGTTTACATGTATCCCAAGAATTATCCAAAGTAAGGCCCAAAAGAAATAAACATAGGTCCACAATAGTTTATCAGAGTTTTAGAAAAATAGATCCATAACCGGTGCCATTGCCAAGCCTCCAATCCCAAGCATCCATAGAGCATCACTTAATTACCTGAGAAAACGTGCTAAAAGTCAGCTTTCGCTGGTGAGATCATAGGTTTAAATTCATAATTCAATATAGTGGACATATACGCAAAACGCTTGCTAGCTAGACTAGGCCTCAATCATCCAACCAAATAATCCAACCAAATCAAATCAACCCTATAGGTGCACGCTATAGTTCAAATCAATCCAATCAATAGCTTACCTAGCTCAAGTCTAGGCCTCGCTCTATAATCAATCCAATAGCTTACCTAGTTCGGGACTAGGCCTCGCTCTATAACCAAATCAATCAAATCAATATGTATGCGTAAGGATACGACATACCCAACATTCGTAAGGATACGACATGTTCAACTTACCTGGATCTAGTCTAGGCCTCGTTGTATAGCTTACCTAGCTCTAGGCCAGGCCTCGCTCTATAACCAATTCAATAGCTTACCTAGTTCGGGACTAGGCCTCGCTCTACCTAGTTCTATAAGCATAGCAAGTTTTGAAATCGAAAAGCGATAATAGTCCACATAAAACAATTTGCACGTTTCTCACCCAAAGTATTGAAAACAAAGTTCAGGAGTAAAAGTGGGGCTATGACTCACCTCAAGTCCAGCAAAATCCTCAAAAGAAATCGATAGAAGAAAGACGTAAGCAAACTCAAGCAACTCACGTAACGGTGACTACAGACTCGACACTTCCTAACAATATCAAACTCGTTCAGAAATCATTTTCTCAAAATCAAACATTCCCATTCCTGAACGTATTCCATTTTACTTTCCAAAAATATCCATTTCTCGAATTAACTTCATATTAATTTGAAATTCGACGTTTGGTATCCATATGGGTGAAAAGTCGACACAACTCAAACCAAAAAGCCACAACAAGCAAAATAATAAACCAACTATATGTCTAATAGTAGCCCAATAAATTCCCTATATATATCGTCGAATCGGCCAAATTCCATGAGATACCTAGTAATTTATTATCCTAAAACATATACCACAACCTATGGGCGTCGTGGGATACGATGCCCATTAATATACTCATTTTATATCGTCAAATAACTCGATCTTATCCGTCGATTAAATAAGTCACTTGATATATAAAATGTTTATATTAATCGTCATATATCCGTGACAACACAAAAGTCACAATATAAAGCCACTTGGACTTTAAAGAACCACAACTCGTATGACTCGATAAGTTTCTAAATTTATAAAAATCACGTTTTTAATTATTATTCACCCGACTTATTATTTCGCCGTTATTTATAGTTATTATTTATAACAATATTCCGACATTTATTACACTATTTGCATAGTATAAGAATTATCGTTATATTATTATAACGTTTACTTGTGATCGTTTTATTATTAATATACGCATTTATATATATATATATATATATATATATATATATATATATATATATATATATATATATATATATATATATATATATATATATATATATATATATACGTTTATCACGTCTATATACGTATATAAACGATTATATTATCAATAATATTATTACGAGTATTATTTTTAATATTTGACTTTTAAATATTTATCGAGTCATAGAATTTGGTCACATGTCCGAGTCATGACTCTCGGCTCATAGTCCAAGTCCAACATAAGTCAAAATAAATAAATCAACTCCGTCCAAAACAATCCCATATCCACGTGCTACAACATGAGTGTCCGACTACGGCAACCAACTAACCTATCTCCGTCATTCTAGTGACCGTCTCACAATCGGTCCCCAAATCCACATTCGACAACATATCTCCATATCCAAATCACAAGTATACCAAGTCGAGACCACAAAGTGTCTCGACCCATCCAAAAGCTTCGGTCCAAAGTATGCCACAACAAGAATAATAATAACACAATATAAACAATCAATCAATATATACCATACATACAGGTCGACTCACCAAGTCAAACCCGGGTCAACAATGAAACCACAAAACTCATGATATAGCCTCACCCGAGACCTTTAGGTCTCGGTTAGCTCTAATTCGAGCCACTCGACCCAAACAGCCCACGTCGGGGTGTCGGCCAAGAACCATGACAACAACAACAAGCCAAGAATAACAATCCAACCAAAGCATCAAATACCAATAATCAACACCAAGAATAATGAATATTCGGACCAACAAAACATCCAAGACTCCCAAACGAGTCAAGGAGAGGTCACATCGAGACTTATTGTCTCGGTCGAGCTCCATTCGAGCCACAACAAAACCAAACGCGACCCAAATGTCACGAAACGAGTACCAAACTCGCGTCACACCCAAACCCAAGATACCAAACGGACTTTTATTGTCAAAGCATCATTTCCCCATCATAATTTCATCAAAACCCAACAAGAAAATAACATTATACCCACGATTTGGGTATACATCGGGGCGCACGAATACATTTCGTGGCCACTCACCTCCAAACAAGCTCCAAAAATCCGATTTCTTCAAAAACCCAAAAGAAAAGATGGTGTAAATGGTGATAACGTGGTGATTTTAATTCGAAAAGGGTGTTAGGGTGGTCCAAATCGCGCGTGGTTTGCACCAATAGATAGATCGGAAGAAGATGGTTAAGATGGTGGTGTTAGATTTGATGTAAGGGTGGCGGTGGTGGTGCGATTGACGGGATTAGGGTGGCGGTGATGGTTGATATATTGAAGAGAGAGAGAGAGAGAGAGAGAGAGAGAGAGAGAGAGAGAGAGAGAGTAATGTTGGTGATGAGGGTGTTGTGTTTGTTGCTATGACCGGATCCACAAGGACGATTCACGTAATATACTCTTTAAAAAAAAGATTTTTAATAATAACAATAAGAATAGTAAGAGGTGTAGTGGGTTAAGTAGCCCGGTGTAAATACACGGCCAAACCCGAAACCTTAAATAACCAGACAACTTTTTCAAACCGAACTCGTTCCAAAAATGATAATATCCGAACCAATATTAAAAATATAATTAAAATTGTTAGGTTAACCTAGTGCCGGAGTCAATGTAGTGCCAAAGTAACGATCTCAAAATAAATCATCACGAACGAATAAAACCAAACCATAAATAAATAATCAAATCCTCGTAATAAACGTACGATCAAAAACACATTCTAACGTTCATAAAACATCTCGTCACAATGAACTTTTCAAAAATTCCAAAATCATAATTTTTAATGTAATGCGGGTTTTAAAAACGGCTCCCTATTTTGCCAGTTGTCACAAGATAATCAGCCAATGTCACTTTAAGGGTGAAGTGGAGAGCTTTTAATTAAGAATCCATGAAGAACAATCAGTTTGAGGTAAGCGATCTTAAGGTAGTTACCGAAACAACTTAATTCGCCCTCGACTAAGTGTACAAGCACAAAATCCAAAATAAACAAATAAGTTGTTCTAGTAAGCAATCCCAAGCACCCGTATGTATTTGAAACATGATCACTCTCATATAATTAATCTTGAACACTTATCACACAGTTGAAGGCTCTATGAAATAAGACTTCTTATAGTATTCTTAAAACTATAGATAAATCATTAAATTGGTTGTAGCGACTCAATGGTAAGTTGCTAAACCAAGAATCAACGCACATATCTGCTAGCATTCAAACTATCTATTCTGTGTGTCCTTGTCACTTTCTGCGCTTCCTTACTTCATACTATGCTATCGGTAAAGGTCAGACTTTGTTTGTCAATGATTGTTAGGGTCCTTAGGGAAGAAAGAGTAGGCATCTCGTAGCTAATATAAAAAGTGTGGTGCATGAACGAGGCAACCCTGACACTGGATGAATGTCAAAGTGTTGTAAGGTTTTTATTCTTAAATGATAAGATGTGTAAAAATACATAGCTGGTCAATTGACTCAATCCTGAATGGCTAAATCATGAGTTAAAGTTGTGTTTTTTTGTGTTTTTTGTATCGTTTTTATTGTGCTCTCTATCCTGGTCCAATTTCTAACAGACTTCAAGAATGCACATTCTGGTCAGATAAATTGAATTTTACGGTCTAAGAACGTTTTATGTGATTAGTATTGCCAGTAAATGAATCTGTTTGGGTCTGCAATACATGGTTTGCAAGGATAACGAATGTGAGTTCAGTTGTAATCAAGCTTACGAGTTTTCTGGATGTTATATTAAGACTATTAGAGTGAGGATTACAGTTTCGAGTGTTGTCCAATTACTGTAACTTTTTTCCATGTAGAGGTTGTATGTATTCAAGGATATTGGGTCAAAACGAGTAACAAGTTGGGTTGACCCGTGAACCACACTTTTTCTCCCCGTTTTTGAACTTTATGTAAATAGTTAATGCTTCTGCTTCTCGCATCTCACTAAGCATATGGCGTGAAGGCAAGTCTCATCAGGATCTGTGTGTAAGAATTTGTTGTTTAAGAGAAAAGCTAACCAATGCTACATTATTTGTTTAAGTAAATTAATTAAGAAGATTATACGCATAAAAATACATTTTTTCTCTTTTAGTATAGCTGCTAAATCAGTAAACGACTATATATATAAGCAAACAACTGTGTTTCGAGGATTTTTGTTTCATACAGTATAGAAAATTTCATTTGGACGCAATCAATCGATCCTGAATATGATTTTTGCAGTTGCCCTTACTTTCTTTCCAATTGATATTTAGGGTTTGTAGTTGAATAAAATTGTCTTTGCAAATCTTGATATTGGTCTTAATCTTTGTAAAAGAAAAGGAACGCCTGAATTAAAGTCTCTGGCACAAAAACTTAAGAGTTCATATAATTTTTCCGGTCTATCGAGGAGTACGTTTGTACGGCACACACTGCATCCACGAAAGACCCGAAGCTTACTATTAACTTTCAGACATTCTCTCTCAATGCGCTATGGTATATAATCTTAAAAAATATTCTCTCACTTACCTATGTGGGACAAAAGGTTCAAATGGTTTCATCATAAAATAGTAAGTATCTATTTCACTAATCAAATAGGCTAATACTTCTATCATCTACAATAAAACATCGTTACGAACATTAAGTAACTAGTCCAACTATACTCCAGAAAAAATGGTTGATAAAGGATATCGCAAATACAAACACATATTCTACTATGTTAAATTAGTGAAACATTTGGCAACCCAGCTTGTGACATTGTCATCTTAAAGTCTATTGTGTGACAATAGGCTACGTGGGATACCTTGTTCATAGACCTCTTTTTTAGGTTTAATGCTTTAGGTAGTTTGCAAACCAAATGTATGGCGCGAGTTCAATCCCCGTTATGCATGTAATGTTTTTTTCCATGGATTCCCATAGCACTTTCATGGTTCTCAGAAGTGTATTTAAACGTTATGCAGCCATGAAAAATAAGTTACAAATAGTCTATATGCAGCTTTAGTTGGAGCTGATATTTGCATTTTCAAAGTCAATGAATCGCCATGTGGTGTCCATGATGTTCCTTCTAATCACTTTCTTAAGCAACCCAAGAATGAAAATATGAATCGTTGTCTTTTCAAAACAATATACTTATTTAGGTTTTCTATTGATGACCAACTTGTGAGTGAGGATACTAGTTTTTAGTGTTTTTGTCATCGTGGATTATTGTTCTTAAAGAAAACTAGCTTGATTAACACAACATATGATACATTTTTTGTTATATAAACTTGTTTTGTATCATAAAGATTTGAACAACTCATCACTAGTTTTCAATTTTATAACTTTTTATTGTATCAATCTTCCTGTTTGTTATCGTGGAGTATTATTCGTAAACTTATAGAAGAAAAGTTAAGTTTGAAGTATTTGTTATAAAAACTTAAGAGCTTATATAATTTTTCCAGACTCAAATATTAAACCAACTAATTAAGTGGACCTCTACATGAACCTGAAATCATAGTATTAACTTTAAGACATGCGATCCATATGCACTATGCTATATAACCTTAGAAGACTTTCCATCATTTACCTATGTTGGACACAATGTTCGAATGGTTTCAAATGGGTGTGAAGTATCTTCTGCAACATTTTTTGTTCTTGTCAACTACCAGACGTTGCGTATGCATTAGCTTAATCTTGTGGCTTTAGTGGCATAAGATTGTCACATGCATTTTTCTAAATCTTGCCGGTAACTAAATAACTACACATAATCCGGATATGTAAGATGTCAATCGCGAGTGTCTTGACGACTTTTTTCAAAAGTAGAATATTGGGAAGATTAAGAGTGTCTAAATAACTACACATAGTATGGATATGTAAGACGTCAATCACGAGTGTCTTGACGACTTTAAGTTCTTCTAGCATAAAAATGTTTTAACTTTCACTGAAGCGATTATTAAAAACTGTTTATACAGCTAAACTTTTCTTGCTATAACATTTTAGCGCACAACAAAAAAAAAAAAAAAAAAAAAAAAAAAAAAAAAAAAAACCTTGAAAATTAACCTTTTATTACACTAGACTGTTAAAAGAGAAGGTTATAAACAACACATGACTCATGTCGGCTACTTGGATGGACCTTAAGCAGGCAGCTCATCAACTTAGACTATGGACTTTTCTGATTATTTATTGACCCGATTCGTTTTGCATTACTACGCTTGTTTTTGTCTTTGCACTTACCATTTGATAGTACAGTAAAACCTCCATAAATTATTATTCGTTAAATTAATAATCTCGATAACTAATAATTTGTCCATTCTCAAATTGAAGTGAGTACAAATTTGGACCTTAATCGATGAAATAATAAGATAATAATTTTTTTAAACCCCAGTGTACATATATTGGTCCTAATGAAACCATAAATTAATAATTACTAAAAAATTCCATATATATAAAAAGCCTTATGTAGTTGGAACTTGTAAAATTTCAATTAATTCAAATAACGTCATACGCAATTGAAACTTGTCCCAACGAAACTAACTTTTTACTTATTAAAAAATATTGAACTTAATAAATTCAATGAATTTGTGAATGTGAATTTATAAAATGTTAATTGAAAGTTGTTTTTCTAATTTAGTTTTCATCTCTAACTATTATACATTGTAACTAGTATATTGGACTTGAAAGTTTAAAGGTCATACGTAAAATCTCTTTAAATTAATAAATTATTGATTTATCGATATAATAATATTTTGCTAATTTATTAAAATATTATGGTCCCAACACTATTGATTTATAGAGGTTTTACTGTACATCATCATTTTTTTTCCTTCTTTCATTTTTCTCTTATATTAATCTTCTTGATTACTTCTAAAACATTAGCAAAATACTCATTAAACAGAACCAATCAAGAGCAAAGTTTAACTTTTGATCTTCACTTTCTTTATAACGTTCTTCACTTTCTTAACTTTTGATCTTGTGGCTTTAGCGGCATAAGTTTTAACTTTTAACTTTCATTGAATCCAGGTAACTAAATAACTACACATAATCCCGATGTGAAAGACGTCAATCGCGAGTGTCTTGATGACTTCAAGCTGTTCTTTCTTGCTTAAAAATGTTTTAACTTTCACTTAAGCGATTATTAAAAACCGTATATATAGTTAACCTTTTCTTGCTATAAGATTTTAACACAAAAAATAATAATAATACTACGTATTAATAGGGTAAAGATCTAATGAGAAGAAAACTTATAATGAGAAGGATGAGAAATAACTATAACTACATATTTGAGATGCGTCGACTTGAATTAGATGCATCTTTATTCATTTAGATGCATCTTTATTCATTTAGATGCATCCCAATTAGTTTCGAAAGTAATTTTGAAGTGAAAACGATGCAAAGTAGTACTTGCAACAAATTTGACCCGCAGAGGACGAAAAATACATAGGATTTTCCTAACTTTCTAAAATGCATCTAATATATGTATATGCATCTAATTTTTAGCTAGAAAATATATTATGGTGCATTTAAAAGATTAGAAATGTATCTACTTCAAGTCGATACATCTCTAATATGTTGTTATATTTATTTCTCATCTTTCGTATTTTAAGAGTTATTCTCATTTGATCCTAAGTCCGTACTAATAATAAAACCTTGAAATTTTATATTTAGCTCTAAAAGTTAACCTTTTATTACACTAGACTGTTAAAAAAAGGTTATAAACAAAACATGACTCATGTCGGCCACTTGGACGGACCTTAAGCAGGCAGCTCATCAACTTAGGCTATGGACTTTTCTGATTATATATTGACCCGATTCGCTTCGCAATACTACGCTTGTATTAAAAGTTAGGAAGTTAACATCTTGTAATTGGCAAGAAATATCAAAAGTTAGGAAGTTAACCGATGAGAGGAATGTCAACAAAGAAGCCGCTTTGAGTTGGATTATAATCAAAAGTTAGCAATTTATAACTATGCCACTTCAACATGGAATGTCCTGTCTCTTTCTATAACTTGGCGTCTTAGACTTAACAATTTATGCATTTTCTGACGCTTTTTTAGTCATCAATATAAAACCTAAATAAGTATATTGTTTTGAAATGACAATGACTCATATTTTTATTCCTGGTTTGCTTAAGCAACTGATCAGAAGGAAAATCATGCACACCGAATGGAGATTCATGGAAAAATACAATACATGCTTAACGGGATGAACTCGTACCAGGTATTTGGTCCGGAAACTACTCACCATTAAACATTTAAACCTACGAAAGAAGTCTAGAACAAGGTTGGTTGCCAAATGTGTTACTAATTTAACCTAATAGGATTATGTGTTTGCATTTGCGATATACTTTATTAACCATTTTTTTATCTGAAGTATAGTTGGACTAGTTACTAAATGTTCAAAACGGTGTTTTATTGTTGATGACAGGAGTATTAGCCTATTTGATTAGTGAAATAGATACTCATAATTTTATGATGAAGCCATTTGAACCTTTTGTCCCACATATGTAAATGAGAGAAAACGCACTAAAGTTATATACCATAGTGCATTGAGAGCGAGTGTCTTAAAGTTAATAGTATGCTTTGGGCCTTTGGAGAAGCTTGTGTGTGCTATGTGTGGTAATACACGGGTCCTCACAAAGCCTCAAAATATAATATGAACTCATAAGTTTTTGTACAAACACTCCAAGCTTTACTTTTCATTTACTTAGATTAGCAGGGTACCTACGCGATACTGCGGCGGGTACCCTGTGACTAAATTTTCTTTCAATGTGATATTATTTGGCCATACTTTTTTTTACCAATTAATATACGAATACAATAATTTTAGTTAAGATAGTAGTGGAATTGCAAGTATTTAAAAGGTTATGTGATTGTCAAAAGTTTATAGATAGTTTAAATGGCCTTACTAATTTTAGAGGGCTGTTACAAGTTTACTAATTTAATACACTTAGGCTATGTTTGGCACACAAGATTGTTGAGAGATTGTGCTTATTTTTTCAAAAATAAGCTACTTAAAAAATAATCTTTGTTTGGCAGACATAACTTATAAGAGATTTTAAAAAAAAATAATCTTTCATAATCTCTTAAAACAAAAGGTACTTCATGTAGCTTATAAAAATAATCTCTTTTTATAATCTCTAGCACCAGCACCATCTCCAGCATCAGCACCAGTTCCAGCACCAGTTACTTTCGCCAAACATACCCTTAATATTATAGATGTAACGTTTATTTGTGTGTATGCAACAAGCTATTGAAATCTCTATAATCGGCAAGTGTGTGGACTGAATTTTTAAGCCTTTCTATTTTGGAATGGTCTAAATGTTTTATATAGTAGTATAGATTAAGACTAATAAATCTAGCATCCAAACATGTAGTTATACATAGATCAAGATTTGCAAAGACATATTCATTTGACTACAAACCTCAAATATCAATTGAAAGATCAACTTCAAGTATGCAAATTTAAGAGGTTGCCCTCTAATATGTAGCACATAACAAAATTTGCAGTTTACTTGACTTTATTGTGAAGCCTTATACTTCATTCTTTAGAAAGATTATAGAAAATTGAGGTCTATTGTTGAATGGTACTTATAGTCATAAGCCACTTAAGCCTCTAATCACATCAGACCTTTTTCTGAGTGGTACTTATCTTTTTTGGGAAAAATGTCAAAAGACACGGTAAATATATTACTCTAAAAAACATTTAAGTACAAAGGATATGGGTGAGTCCCATATCTCAGCTTGTTACATAGGCGGAAAAGCTTACATAACAAGATACTTCCAATTTTCTAAATAAGAAAAAACCACTACTCAAAAGACACCATTAGAATCCTATGAAAACAAAATTACTTTCTACCAAGATCTTGGAGCTTTATACCATACATGTCATATAAAGCATCCAAATTCCCTAGAAGATCGTAGACATGATCCGCATAGTCATCATAATCATAGTCATCATAATCATCTTCACGATCATGACCACAACCAAATAGGTTCATGGACTCATCAAACGTATTCACAACCTCGTTTTCATCACTGTCTGAAACAACAATCTCTCCCATCTTAGAGAATGGGTTAACCCTCTTAGTAGAAGAAGAAGACCCCGGATAATCAACCTTTTGAATAGGATGACCATCGTCATCCACAAGAGTTGCTTACCCATCAACAAGTAGCTTTTCAAGCTTTCCAATTTTCTCAACTAAAGGAGTAGAATTAACTTCCCTTGTTCCTATTGAATCCCTCACAAGCAGTTCTTGTGATGCATTATCAGTCTCTAAAGACCCGTCCTCGTTAGCTTCTTTTGGAATACCAGAATTTACATCCTTAGTCACTTCATTGGTAGGAATGCCAAAGTCATTAGTATCATCCATATGAAGGGCATTAAACCTGTTTGAGTGGTACTTATGTTTATAAGCCTCTTCAGCGGAAAAACTAAATCAACTCTTATATTTTTGTAACATAGCATACGAATTCAAAATAATTATATTAGCTCTTATGTTTTTATATCAAAGACTTCAAGCTTTACTTTTCTTTTATCAAGCTTTAATTTTCTTTAAGAAAAATAATCTATGATGACAATAAAACAATAAAAACTAGTATCCTCATTCACAAGTTGAGTATTTACTCATGTATGGTTGATTTGTATAGTCGAGCAGGATTAGTGGAAAAAGCTTTGATTGTTCCAAACAACATGCCATTTCCTACTTGCACAACGATGGCCCTCACTTTTGGCCACTTGTCGTGTTCTTAAAATTTTAGAAATCAGAAGATTTGCATATAGAAAACTTATGCCACTAAAGCCACAAGATGAAGCTGGTGATGAATTGCTATCAAGTGTATACGAAACATCTTGTAATTGGCAAGAAAAATCAAAAGTTAGGAAGCTAATGGATGAGAGGAACGTCAACAAAGATGCCGCTCACAGTAGAATTATAATCAAGAACAAAATTTGTTGCATAGGACACTTAGCATCCTTCGATTACTTCAAAGTTTAACTTTTAACGAGCTAATACATGAATGAGAACTCCAACATTTGCAACAAAAACTTAAAATATTGAAATGCGTTTCGATTTTGTCCCACATAGGTGAGTGGCCAAACATTCGTACAGTTATATATAACTAAGACACCTGACCAATTTAGCGATATGGTATTAAACAAAGCTGTCAAGATCGCGAGTAAACTCGTAAGATCGTACGATCTTACGTGTTTACTAGCTAAGATCGTGTAGTATCGGCATAGGATCACATCTGGGGTGGGATCGTATGTAAGATCGTGGAACGCCCGTATGTTCGTAAGATCGTCACTTGATCCGAGTTCACCTTTTTTTTCTTTTAAATCTTTTTAATCCATCTCACTTGCTTAGGCCAAAAAACAAACGAGTTTTACCAATGTCTAATAAATAAACCACCGTCTTTTCATTTTCTATATAGATTATAGTTTATACTTAGTATTCTGCTTTTCCTCGAATCAAAATTCCAATTAACTAAAGGACTAAGTTTGTAGATACGCAACATACTTTCTCAAAAGTACCGAAATACGTAACTTACTAAAAATATTACTTATATCGCTAACAAACTTTCAAAATTGGCACAAGATACGTAATGTTGACCGGATTTTTACCTGGTTGACCGGTTTGGAGGTTAACATATAAAAAAACTTACATTATCGGTCCCTGTGGTTTGCGTCTGTTTTCACCGGTCATCCTTTAACGTTATTTCAGTTATAAAAGTTACAATAATGGTCCTTGTCGTTTGGGTTGACTTTCACCTTTAGTCCCTTGACATTATTTTTACTTTTTCGTTTGTTTTTACCTCTGTTGTAAAAATCGGTCCAGGCGGCCGATTAATCCTCGCATAATCGCTGATCGCTCACTAAGTGCCTTGATTTATTATAATCGGCCTATTTAATCATTTTGGTCAAAGATCGCTTAAAAATCGGTCAACAAACCGATTAATCAGACAAAATTGGTCTAATCGGATTAATCGGACAAAATTACTTAAAATCAGTCAACAAAATCACTTAAATATCAGTCAAAATCGCTTAAAAATCGGTCTACAAACCAATTAATCGGACAAAATTAGTCAAAGATCGCTTAAAAATAGTCAACAAACTGAGTAATTTCTATGTTTGACTTTAAACTTTGAAGAATTATGTATTATATTTATATTTGAACACTTGAAATATTTGAACTTTGATGCATTATGCTTATCGCATACACATAATATAATATAATATCTAAATTTACAACTTTGTGCATAAAAATTCCAATCCGATTAATCCCCGATTAATCCCCGCCTAACCGATTAATCGCTAGGCCCTACCCGACCGCCTCACTAGCGCCTAGCGATTTTTACAACCTTGGTTTTTACACTTTTTGGTCCGTTTCTACACGTTTTCTTTCGTTTTTCCACTTTTATAAAAAAAATCGAATAAATTTTATAAAAAAAAATTCGAAAAAAATATTTTTTCCGAATATATTTTCGAAAAAAAAATATTTTTTCTAAATAATATTTTCGAAATAAAATAATTTTTTTCGAAAACTTTTTAGAAAAATATTATTTTTTCTAAAATTTTCTTAGAAAAAAACTAAATGTTTTTTAGAAAAATATTTGAATAAAAAAATATTTTTTTGAATTTAAAAAAAATATATTTGAATAAAATATTTTCGAAAAAAAATATTTTTTCTAAAATATTTTCGTTTCGAAGAAAAATATTTTTTAGAAAAAATATTTTTTCTCGAAAATTTTTAGAAAATATATTTTTTCGAATTTAAAAAAATATATATATTTGAATAAAATATTTAAAAAAAAATATTTTTTTCTAAAATATTTTCAAAGAAAAATATTTTTTAGAAAAAATATTTTTTAGAAAAAATTTTTAGAAAATATAAAGAATTTTCGAAAAAAAATTATTTTTTGAAAAAAAAAAATATTTTTTAGAAAAAATATTTTTTCTCGAAAATATTTTAGAAAAATATTTTTTTTCGATTTTTTTTTTAAAATTTTATTCGAGTTTTTTAATAAAAGTGGAAAAAACGAAAGAAAACATGTAAAAACAGACCAAAACGTGTAAAAACGGACAAAAAAGTGAAAATAAAGTAAAAGGACTAATTGTGAAAGTCAACCCAAACGACAAGGACCATTATTGTAACTTTTATAACTAAAATAACATTAAAGGATGACCGGTGAAAATAGACGTAAATCACAGAGACCGATAATGTAAGTTTTTTTATATGTTAACCTCCAAACCGGTTAATCAGGTAAAAATCCGGTCAACATTACGTATCTTGTGCCAATTTTGAAAATTTGTTAGCGATATAAGTAATATTTTTAGTAGGTTACGTATTTCAGTACTTTTGAGAAAGTATGTTGCGTATCTACAAACTTAGTCCTTAATTAAATATTAGTCTTTCTTCTTATGATCTAATTACCAAAAGCAAAGATTTCTTATAGGTAATTGATTTTTTTCTTGATACTTTAAATCTTTAATTTAAACTTTTTAATAGTTTTAACTTTTAAGTTTGAAGCATATAATTATGGAAATAGTGTCATTGTTACAATTACAAGAGCCTTGAATCTCTTGATAGTTACTCAATACAGTAAAAGTGTACAACAAAAAGTCTAAAAATGTTCAATGGTTTAATTTACTTTACTTCGCTGTGATTAGACTAATAAAAAACTATGTTTTGGAATGCAACTTATGAAATGTTTGTTTGTTCGAAATCACGTAGATGGCTCGTATGTTTTGAGACGCTTAAGACTCATGTTATGTAATCTTATTTTGCTAAATCCTTGATGTAACGATTGAGACTTGACTATTATGTGTTTTACTATTAAATTTCACACCTTTGATTTTGAGGAATTCTTGATGATCACATCAGTTGCAATCTGCATCATAAACATTAAATTTCACACCTCTGATTTTGAGGAATTCTTTCGTCGGAACACCATTCATTTTTATAGTCCACATAAATACAAGTAATCAAGAAAGTGCATGGGTTTGGGATATGTTAATGCGAACATCATTGTCGGTAATTGTTAGTACCACAATATGCCAAAAATGGCTGAAGTCTACATGGCTTTTTCCAGGTGACTTATTGGCCACGGCTCTCACCACATCAAGATGAAATGACCATGATTTCGCATGTTGATTTCCTCAAAATGTACTAATCTAACTAGTTAGTCCCTATGTATATGTTTGAACTTTTTTTTTTTTTTTTTTTTTTTTTTTTTTAACATGAGTTTCTGACTTGACATTGCGAGCCAACTAATCCCATGGCGACTATCCTTTTGGATAGCCCAGAGTCGGCGCAGGTGAACCTCCGTGGCCACAAGGGGATTAATTTTCTCCCCATTGGATTCGAACCCTTGACTTCCTCTTTGAAAGGCTGGTATTCTAACCGTTGGGTCACCCTTGTGGTTTGTTTGAATTGCCCTTTGTCCTCTAAGGTCCTTTTCCTTGGAGAGTTATTGGTGCAGTGCTCTAGTCTCAGAGACGAAATAAATTTATAAACTAAGCACCAACTTTACAATGAAATAAATTTATAAACTAAGCACCAACTTTACCTTGTTATCTCAAAGTCAAAAGAGTTGACAAATTTGCGGTATATATGACTGAAATTGGAGAGACGCAAGCCAGGTAGAAGACATGATACACTTATGATACCTATAAGGAACAACCCGTGAGCTGTTGGTTCCCCTCGCATAAATGACCCTCGGCTAGTCCAATATTGATAACATAGTGTGTCAGATGTTATTTATCTTTAGACCACAATTTCTATTAACGTAAGTTGGTCTAAGACTTTGCAATGAAAATGATTTATCTTTTGGTATTTAAAAGTTTGAAACTGTATTCGAAATGGGAGTCTTTTTAGCATAAACTTGGTTCGATAGTTGAATGACTTTTTATTTTATTCGAATGTGAGCTCTTTGTCAATATTGTTTGTACACAAACTTGGTAGAGGTCATAGCTTTATCCAATACTATTGCATAAAATGGCACATTTTCTCATAATTAGTAAGCATCTAACAAGAAGATTCATCAAAGAAAATTTACAGATCTTCTCACTGAATGATTCTGGCAATATGCATTTAAAACGTTTGGTGAATCTCTAATTGATTATTATAACGTTGTCTAATTTATCATAATTTTACTTTTTGTTATTTGGATTATTATTCTTAATCTCATAAAAGAAAAGCAAAATTTGGATTTTGAAAGTCTTGTTACAAAAACTTCAAGCTTATACAATTATTCCAAACTCAAATGCTATACCCAATAGGCCAATAATCTGATGTAACTTATGAATTTGAAAGCATAGTATTAACTGTTTGACATAAAATTCATATGCACCATGGTACATAAGCTTAGAAGAATTTCTCTCATTTAGCAATGTGGGACAAAACCAAAACGTATTTCCATCTTTTAAGTTTACGTTTCATGTTGCAACATATATATGCTCGTCAGTTGTTTGATTTTGAAGTTATTAACGGATGTGAAGTATCCGTTGCAACATTTTCTGGTGGATGGTTTAATAAGAGGAAGAGGATCTTCAAAAGGAACAAACCGAGAGTCGTTGATTCCCCTTCAATAAATGACCTTTTTTTAGTCTTTTGTAATGTTTACTGATACACAAACGGTAAAACAAACTTTACCTACCTCAATTATTGTATAAATATCAAAAGTAATTAAAAAATCAATATCGGCTTGTGTTGGATCGTGAACACCTTGAACTTGTGTTAATAATGATACTTTGAGTAATATCACTAAGTATGCGGAATCTACTTAATGATACTTAGAAGATTGATTGTAAATGAAACAATTGTATGTATGAACAATGTATGTAACAAAACAAATAGCTCCAATATTATTAATGATAATAATACGAGTGATCTATGATATCACTAGGGTTACACCTTGAAGCTCTTAAGAAAACGTATTTGAAAGATATATGACAACTGATATATTAAAACCCTAATCTAGGATCTCCTTTTATAAGAAACAAGGAGTCCTTTACAAGATAAGTATATTCTAACAGAATAAGATATACACCAAATCTTTTCTATATTTATCTTCGTACTAGCAGTGGTAACTTTGTACTAGCAGTGGTAATGATGTTTCCACTGCTAGTGTATTCTTCAGTAGTAGGAATAATATTTCCACTGCTAGTGTATTCTTCAAGCAGTGGGAACTCCAACACTAGCATTTTGTACTGTTAGTTTAATTCCCAACAATCCTCCCCTAAACTTGTGATTCCTCTGCAAATCCACAAGTTTCTTGAATTAAACTTCCTCCTTGATGTTGGGGGGATTCTTCAAAACACATATCTTATCAATCATGCAGTTCTCATCTTTCAAATTTATGAACTCTTCTGTATGCAACCTTTCTATTTCTTCATTAGCTTTTTCTTTCAACTGAGCAGTTCTTTCTTCTTCTGCTTCAATCATGATACCAGAACCTTTGCCTTGAATTTCTAAGAGCAATCCTCCCCTGAATCTTATCATCATTTTTCCTCCCCTGTTTGGGAGAATCACCACCAAAATCATCACAATCAGATAAAATTCAAAAGAACTTGAAGATTCCACTGTGTTTACTCTCCTCTTCCATAAAGTTTCTTTGTTGCAGCAGTATATTCTTCAAGAGTATCCACCTTTTATGATAATTTGGTACACAGTTCCATCAATTCCTTTATTTGCAAACTACCCTCAGCACTTCCAGATGTGTTAACTTCTCGGAGAGGTGCATCATGGAGCATAGATTCAGTTTCTCCCCTAGTTGGACTAGGAAGTACTTTTGAACCACCCAATATTTTAGTTTGGCTTGGGATTCCACCATCTGTATCTAATCCAAAAGGATGAGACACATTAGGTGTTGCCATGGTAGAGATCAGAATGATGTTATCACTGTCATGTCCTGCATCTACACATATTAAAGATTAGTTAGTGATACAGCAGTTGCAATGGTTAGTTCAACAGTTGAAAATTTTTCACTATCAGTGGAAACTGTGAACATGCAGTGGTAAAAATCAACACAATTTTCAAAGAGCAGTGGAAAGTAAAACATTTAAAATTAGCTGCTCTTATCATAGTTTTTAGCAAACTATCAGCTATCAACGGATTTGATATGTCTTTACCATGAGCCGTTTGCTATGGACTAGCCAACTCTTGATCACAAGGATGTATGGTGAGTTGAGAACCTAGTTTTTGGTAAACTATCAACCATGAACGGATTTGATGAGTCTTTACCAGAAACAGTTTGCTCTGATACCACTTGTTGGATCGTGAACACCTTGAACTTGTGTTAATAATGATACTTTGAGTAATATCACTAAGTATGCGGAATCTACTTAATGATACTTAGAAGATTGATTGTAAATGAAACAATTGTATGTATGAACAATGTATGTAACAAAACAAATAGCTCCAATATTATTAATGATAATAATACGAGTGATCTATGATATCACTAGGGTTACACCTTGAAGCTCTTAAGAAAACGTATTTGAAAGATATATGACAACTGATATATTAAAACCCTAATCTAGGATCTCCTTTTATAAGAAACAAGGAGTCCTTTACAAGATAAGTATATTCTAACAGAATAAGATATACACCAAATCTTTTCTATATTTATCTTCGTACTAGCAGTGGTAACTTTGTACTAGCAGTGGTAATGATGTTTCCACTGCTAGTGTATTCTTCAGTAGTAGGAATAATATTTCCACTGCTAGTGTATTCTTCAAGCAGTGGGAACTCCAACACTAGCATTTTGTACTGTTAGTTTAATTCCCAACAGCTTGATAACAAATGGTAAAAAAGGAATTAAAAAACTACGGATGAGCTCGATTTGTAAGATGTCAATCGCGAACCAAAAAATTCATAATACTAGTCTTTTAATAAATACTCGAACCAATTGCAACTTGCAAAAAATATACAATCTTGCAAGTTGTTTCTCATTAAAGGGCGGTTTAAAATTTTCTCAACACTTGCTGGGAATTGCATATATATCTCTCCAAATGTGAATATACAAGTTATGATGCACATGATACAATGATTTTTATATATGCAAATGATAAATATGCAATTTTGCATCTTTGCAAAGAGGATATCCACACAAAAATAGACCCTAAAAAAATTATATTACGCAACCCTTTTACAGTTAAGCTGTTACTGGAAGGTTCAAAACTAAACATAATAGTCCAGCAAACAAAGCTTTAAAGTGGTTCTTAGATAAGGGGCCGCGCACAAACTATGGCGCGGACACAGCCACTTGGACCGACCTTAAACAAGCAGGTCATTCAAAGACCCGGTCCTTATAAATAGCTTCTCACTACGCACCTTTTTGTCTTTGCTCTACGTGGGATAGCAATCTAGCATTAACTTTTTTCTTCTTTCATTTTTCTTTCTTTTTAATCTTCTTGCTTCTAAAACATTATCAAAAATGTTTTATAATACTAAATACGGAGTAATAGAGTTTAATGTACAATAATTGAGTGTGTCAAGTTTTAGAACTTAACTTTTTTTTTTTTGAAATTTAAACTAGTAAAAGACTTCGCTATGAAATGATATTTCTTTTGTTATATGGTACCGTTAGTCGAAATAGCAGTCTTTAACATTAAAGAGTAACTCGTTTTGTATTTCATGCAATATGCGTGTTAAACGTTTGATGAGTCTCTGATTATAAGTTGAGCAAACTATAGATTTTGTTCTATCCTAAACATATTAGAGGGCAACATCTTATTTTGGCGTACCTGCAGTGGACCTTTCAGTTGATGTTCGAAGTTTCGAGTCAAATCGTCTTTGCAAATCTTCATTTACGACAACATATCACTACAAGATAAATGATAATTAGTGACCGATTAAAAGTGTCAGAAAAAGCCAAAAATCAGTCACTAAAGGCATTTTTGTCTTCTCCCACTGAAAGAAAAAGAGACACTAAAGGACCCATCACTAAAAGTCTTTTTTTGACGCTTAATAACAGTCAGAAAATGTCTCATAGATTTAATGTCTGATATTATGCGTCACTATTGGTTCTGAAAGAAAAACTTAAAAGAATTCGTTACTGACACAATTTTTCAGTCACTAAAAGTCTTTAAACCATCATTTCCCATTTCTACTGCATTTTATAAATCGCATACTGTATAAAACATGAATTTTTACGAAAATCACATACACGAAACCACAAAGTAACTTTATTGCCTAACACAAGTCGAAACAACTCAAATTCACCCCATTCCAAAATGTACATGTCTGCATATGAATTAAATGGTTCCCACATGTAAAACTGTGCACAAAGTGTTCAGAATCTCATGGTCTCAAATATGACCAAACATCAAACAAGAATAACAAAGAAAAACAAATCGAAGATAAATGCGCCAAAAGAACTTCATCAAACAGCTGCATATCTGCAAAAGAAGATACTACATACAACAAGAGCAAAAATAAACTTGAAAAGGGTTGACAAACCTTGTCTTAAAGGAAAAGCTTTATAGACATATGTAATCATCCTCAAATTCCTGCAATAAACATTCAACATGTCTAAACCTTCTCGACACATATTTATAAATATTTAGCAACAAAAATTGAAAAGGGTTGACAAACCTTGTCTTAAAGGAAAAGCTTCATCACCAAATACACCATAGTCGGTTAACCACTCAAGCTCTCCAAATTCAAGCTGTTCTTTGTGCACACCAAAAGGATACATTTAGAGGCGGATTAGTTAACTTATTTACTTGTAAATTAGTCCATTGTGGATCGCTTTAACAGTTCAAACAATTACTTTAATGTATACGAAATGCTAATTGTTTTATTAAGTATGAACAGACAGGTAATATACCTTATCAGAGGATTCAAAATCTGAAATCTGATAAGCAGGGGTGTTATATAAGCTACAAGGGGTTTAGCAAAAACATGCGGATAAGCTACAATAACAAGTGTTGTATCCCAAACAAAGTTAAGGTGAGTGAGATAAGGTACCTCGGCAAGAACAGATGGTGGAAGTTTTTGTAAGTGAGAGAGAGGACATGGATGGCATAGTTTCGAATAGCTTGCCCAAATCCAGGGACACGATCAAGAATGTGGCGGGCTTTGGCAGCTTCATCCCAAAACTGACGAAACTTGGCGGTCTGCATTCATTACATATTTATATGGAAGGTTAGTTAGTTATATGAAAAAGAGTAATTGTTCATCCATTTGTTGTGCAGAGTAATTGAAATTATAACTAATTTGGTAGAAATAAGAAAGAAAGAAAGAAAGAAAGAAAGAAAGAGATAATACTTACGACTCTTGAAAGCAGAAGCCCCTGAACGCGCTATACCATAACCAATTAACACCGCTGCAGGACTGACAAAAACCGCTAAAGCTGTTGGATTGGAGGCTGCAAATTCAGCAATAGAACTAGGATTTCCTATCGCTGTCGATAACCAGTCAATTGCTAGTTTGAACAAAAACGGAACCTGAACATTCATTACCTGATGAACAAAAAGTTTATGAGTCATATGTAATCGGCATTGACCCTTATGGACAAAAATATAAAAACATGTGAAAAGTGTAGATGGAGTGGGCGAGTTGGCTAACAGGGTCAGAAAAAGTAAACCTTTTAAGGTGGGTCTAAACTAGTCATGGCGGGTTGAGTAACCAACGCTGATTTTGTCTTTGATTTCAGAAAACTAATATAGTCTAAATTATCACTAGGTTATTCTTCGATTCAATTAAATAAGGCAATTTCAGATGTTATAAACAATTGAGTAGAGGTGGCAAAATGGGCTGAGTCGTGGGGTTAGTAATTAGATTTGGGTCAAACTTGGGTTGACCTACCAACACATACCTGCCCAACTATTTTCGAATTCCGTAAGTAACTAATGTATTAAAACATTTGAAGAAGCAATGTTTTTTAAACAATTTATTCATTCAATATTAATTGATTTATACAATAAAAGTATGTATGTATGTATCTAATCTAATGATAATAGATAGAAAGAAAGGTTACTTCGATCAAAATGCGGGCAACAATCCTCTCAGGCTCAAACTGTTGAATTAATTAAACCAATAATTTATTAATGTTAAAGAAGAAGTAATTAGAAATAAGTATACCAACCTGATAGAGGCAAATCAGAATCATCTAAGCTGCACTCGCAATACTTCCATTTTTTGTGTCTGCAACATCATAAACCAATATTTTAATGGATCAAATCATATATCAAACAAATGTGAGATGTCAGTGGGCACAAAATCCTACATGACTCAAGTATAGTTGGGTACAGAGGGATGTCAGTAGTCCAATATTGAGTGATAAACTAGTGACCACTTAATTTTTCAAGCTATTGGATGGATACACCAAACTAACTCGCTACCCACCCTGCTACATACTTGTTATGTTTCATCTTCGCTATGGTTAAAAAGTGATCATATATCAAAACAAATGTGAGATGTCTAAGTGATAGCCAAGTAAGAATATCAAACAAACATACCCAGCAAAAAGGGTATAAAACATCCCCCAATCCATATGCATATATCACAAAATCAGTAAACGCGTCACAATATAGATATACCTTCAATTCATACCGCCAGCCCAACCTTTCCATCGCTTCAATTTCAGAAACCGCCTCCCCAATAAAACATCATTCTCTTTCCACCTTCTGCTTCTTACTCGATTTCACTTCTCCCCGATACTCTAACTCAAGCACTCTCCCCTCCAAACATATAATATCCGATCCTAACTTTTCAGGACTCTCATTACCCTGTTCAACATTACCTGAATCCAACGATGACATTGACACTCTAGCCTTCCTTTTCTCACTCGCCACTTTAATAATATAGCTAAAATGCAAAATCATGTACAACTTAAGTTTTATCATTTCACAAACGAACCATAGCAATATAGCTAAAATGCATTATGCTTGATCCAAATTCAAAGCGAACTATAAATCCTTCAATTACAACACATGTCCTACGAACAGATATGATATGTTCACCTATCAAACTATTAACAGCTTCAAATCACATATCATAAATTTCTATTGATCAATTTACATAATAATCTCTAATTTCCACATATTTGCGCCCATAATCAGAAAAGACACATAACTAATCACTAAACAAATCGACGCATTACTTGATCAAACAAATCTTACAAAAATGTTGCAAATCAACATCAAACCTAACTCTTACTCAACTTACAAAATCAATCACTCAATCAATCAAACAATCTATAAACAAATCGATCAAAATTAGAGAAGCAATACCTTCGAAAGTGAACGGTGAGATGACTGATGGCGGCGTGATGCTTGGCGAAGATGATCGGAGATGGTTAGATTAACGGCGAAGATGATCGGAGACGGTTAGATTAACGGCGAAGATGATCGGAGACGGTTAGATTAACGGCGAAGATGATCGGAGACGGTTAGATTAACGGCGATGGTGATCGGAGACGGCTAGATTAACGGTGAGCATGATCGGAGTCGGTTACATTATCTGTGAGGATGATCGGAAGTGATGTGGATGTTGGAAGGGTTTCAACATGTTAGAAGTGTGTTTTACACTTTAGTATCTCCGCCCAAAATGCTACGAGTAACTATTAGTTATTTTTAATATCTTTTAAGCACTCTTTTTTAGTATCTTTACCTACTATTACATTATCAGTCCCTATAGATAACAGTCACAAAATGTCATTTATTTTGTAGTGTATGGTTAAATACTCTCCATTTGAAGTGAGGACACTATTTTATTTTTTGTCATTATGAGTTTATATTCTGATAGTCTTTACAAAAGAAAAGTAAAGCGTGAAGTCTCTCTTACGAAAACTTAAAAGCTCATACGATTTTCTAAACTCATATATTAAAAGTGAAGCGTGAAGTCACTTTTTCACGAAAACTTAAAGGCTCATACAATTTTTCAAAACTCATATATTTCTGTCATATTAAGTTATTAACCTTAATAATGAAAGAAACAGACAAATTTGAAAGCATAGTATTAACTTTAAGACTTACAATAGATATGCATTGTGGTATATAAGCTTAGAAGATTTTTTCTCATTGACTTATGTGCGACAAAACCACTAGTCACTTCGAAAAAAAAGTTAAGCCTTGCACTACGCTTAGCTCTAGCAATTACAGTAACCTTTATTACACTACAAGACTTTTAGAAAAAAGGTTATAACCAAAACATGACCCATGCCGGGCCACTTAGACTATGGACTTTTTAATATTATTTGTTGACCCGGTTGTTTTTGTAATGCTCTGCTCGTTATTAAATTTTTTTCTTCTTTCAATTTTTCTCTTATTAATCTTTGTTGATTACTTCTAAAACATTCGCAAAATGTTCATTTATTCTATATCCACGTTTTAAATATATTGATTTGTAGCTATATTTAGTTAGGGGTGTAAATGAGTGTAATTGATCGTGAGCTACTCATGATCGACCAGGTAAAAGGTCGAGACGAATCAGCCTTAATGAGCTCGAACCTAACATAAAGCTCAAAAAATAATAGAGCTCGAGCCTGAGCTTGAGATATCGAGCTCGATTAGGATCGCGAACTGAAACGAGCTATACAAATATAATGAAAGATATATACTACGATCAAAACAACTACGTAAATATACACATGTTTCTGGCTCTTATACGACAATCAATGGAAGGAATTAATATTAAAAAATCAAGAGATTGCATTGTTTTGACCAACGTTTCGAGACTTTCATCATTGAATAAAACCTTATTGACTTTGCTCGATAAATAGTCACACTGATGTGCCAAATATCAGTTTGAGGCAATACAAGTTCATGAGCTTTTAATCCGAGCGTACGTTTCTTCCTACAACCTCTAGATTATAGTCATATTCATCATCAGTTTTTAACGTTTCTAGCTAAGACGTTATGTTACCTGGAGAATGATGTCAACCCCTAGCTTGCATCGTTGTAATGTTTTTTCATTCAAATACTTTTCGAACAAAACGTACCTAAAGTTAGTGATATTAAATATAGATTCGAAGAGTTGAGATCAATGAATAACCCATATATGTCATATAACATATCAATCAATTATAGTCACCCATTTATATTTTTCACTCTTTTTTTAAAAACAGTATATTTTGCAAACAGTAAATCATCAAGCTACAAAAAAATCTCATTGCGACGAGAATTAAATCATCTTTCTATAGATATGCATTGTTCTATTCTTTCGACGAACTTTTTTTTTTTTTTTTTTTTTTTTTTTTTTTCAAATTTCCGCCCAGAAAAATCATATATGATTCGTAAAAATCACATATGATTTGATTTTTACAAATCACATATGATTCTTACGAATCATATATGATTCGTATAAATCACATATGATTTGATTTTAACGAATCACATATGATTTTTATAAATCATATTTGATTTATCTGGACAGAAATTTTGAAAAAAAAAAGTTCGTCGAAAGTATATAACAATGCATGTCTATAGAAAGATAATTTAATTCTCGTCACGATGGTATTTTTTTTGCGTAATGATTTACGGTTTGCGAAATATTTAATTTTTTTTAAAAAGATGAAAGTTTATTTATTTATTTTTTTTTTATTTTGATAAAAAAAAATTAGTGGCTAATATTACTTGATTTGTTTTATGATAAAAATTGGTTCTACACGGATCTTTTAGCTATATTGGAATATATCAAACTTATAAGTTATAAGCAGTTTTCTAAAAGGCGTCGCCAAGGCGCGAGGCGTGGCCTCGACGCCACAAAATGGACTAAGGCGTGAGGTCTAGGCTTCGTGTGAAAAGGCGTGGAATAAGGCGCGAAAAGGCGTGCAAAGGCGCGCCCTTTTGGTAAGGTGTGGCGCCATTTTTAGAAGCATTTAGGGAATTTATGGATTTGGGCTTGAATTTCAAGTATTTGGGTTATTTCTTTCTTGAGCCTCATAATTTCAAAACTTAATTCCTACTTGGGCCTCGTATTTGGACCTGGCTATTTGGGATTTGGGCTTTAGTATTTGAAATTGCTCTTATAAAATGATATAAAATTATAAATACATAAATTTATAAATATTTTGTTGCCGCCTTAAGCACGCCTTAAAAAACGCCAAGGCTTCGCAAAGGCGCATAAGGCTTGAGGCGTGGCTGTGCCGCCACGCCACGCCTCACACCTTTTAGAACATTGGTTATAAGCACTTGTGGTCTTGTGATATAATAGTACTGCCACGATACAATTTACAGACTACTTAGTTTTTTTTTTTTTTTTTTTTTTTTTTTCTCTTTTTTGTTTTTTTGTTTTTTTTAATTGCATACTGGAATTGAATCGTTGGGCTTTACATGAGATTATTTTACCTCATTCTTTACTCTTGTTGAAATTTGTGGGGTTTGTTTTCTAAGGCTACTCACAGTAAGGGGATTCAATCCCCTTACTTTTCCCTGCCACGTCAGCTTTCTTTCTCCAGCGACCTGCAGGCGATTCAGTACCCCAGTAAGGGTGACCAAGTTCAGTTTTTTTTTTTTTTTTTTTTTTTTTTTTTTTTTTTTTTTTTAACAAATAATATCTAAAAAAAAAATCATCTTCTTCACCCATTTAAACCCACACACTAAATACACACACACAACTTCAACCCATTTAAAAAAAAGAAAGAAAAAAGAAGAAAAAAATATATACACAAAATGGGACGATTGTCGATCCACTACACGACCTTTTGTCCCGTTTGTGTTGCCTCGACCGACTACTCACAACAACATGGATCGACTAGGATCGATCGGATGTGTCAATCGCATGCCTCTTGTGTGCCCGGCCTAAACAATTTGGGGCTATCAAAACGAAAAAGTATTCTTCAAATATTTTATGTTAGTAACAAAATATTGTTCCTCAACCCACATGATTTTACAAATATGTCAACGATTCTTTAACAAACTAGCACCTAAGATTAGGCACATATGTTAGATCTCCCAATCATTTTCCTAAAAAAAATGCATAGCATCTGTTTATTCGAAATGTGTATATATGCAAGTTTGAGAGACGGTGCTTACTGAATGCTTAGCCAAATTACTATTTACAAGATAAAAGTCATAAAACAGTGTGTTTATTAATTTTTGAACAAGATAAAACCTTCATTATTAACTTGTTTATTAATATATTTTTTTGGTATGTAGGTTTTTGATGCGAAGCTTAGCCTAAGAACCAAGTTACACATCTTGAAAACTATAGCCAGACAGTTGTCACTCAAACCGGCTAGTTATAACTTGTTCAAAAATAGTGTGTTTGGTCCGTGGTTAAATATAAAAACCGAAGAGCATGACAATCACATGTTGCACTTTCTGCTTCTACACCGAAGAAAAATCGAGCATGCTAGTACAAATGTCCCGTTTTATTTTGATATTAGACATCATAATTTAGAGTTTGGTAGGAGGGAGTTTTATTTGCTAACTGGTTTTAGATTTGGTGATTCTTCTTTAAAACAATTATAAACACAGATCTATATAACAAACTTACAAGTACCAATCGGAAAAAAATTAAGCCTTAACTTAAGTGCGATAACTAATAGTGTCAATCGGAAAAAAAAATAAAAAAAAAAAATACCGGAATCATAACGGAATCAAAACAATGAGTGTGATTACTGATATTGTGTGTTTTTTGAATCCAAATCCATAAACATAATAATAATAAAAAAAAAATACAAAATTAAACAAAAACAAAAAAAGAGATTTTGTATATAGAGGCCACCTAACTTTTAACAAATTTTCATTAAGGCCGCTTATCTATGAAAATGATCTTATAAGCCGTTCAAGTGTATAATTTAATTTGTTATAATTTTTAATTTTTTAGATGGGGCATTCGTCAATATACAATTTTTTGGTGTACTTTTGGACGGATTTGGTATAAATGAAAAATGAAATATACTTTAATGGCCTATAAGTTAGTTTACATAAATAGATGGCCTCATTGAAATAAAGTTAAAACTTGCAAGGCCTCCACGTATAAAATTCCAAAAAAAAAAAAAAAAAAAAAAAAAAATGTTACCTTTCCAATAAAGTTTGTTTGTTAAATCGCCGTTGGTTGAGTAAATGTGAAAGTTAATGTGGGCACAAGCATATGGACACGTGTCGCATTTTGAGTGGAGCTGCGGAGTTGAGTAGTCACGCATAACCATTTTGAAGTTTGAGTTTAAAAGTGAGCATGATGAGGACAAAAAAAATATATATATTTGTATTAAATTAGTACTTACCTCCATAAAAATTTAAATAGAAAGGGACATCATTATTGCTTTGTACAGTTAAGTACCTTGCAATATTATAAGTCAGACAATGATTCATCACTAGCATTTATTTTTATTCTTACAAAAAGAAAAGTAAAGTTTCTAAGTCTTTATTAAAAAACTTAAGAGCTCATATAATTCTTCCTAACTCAGACTAGGGGTGGCAATTTCTGACCCGACACGAAAGCCGACCTGAAACCGACACGAAAATTAACAGGTTCGGGTTAAGCTAAATAGATTGTGAGGTTTGGGTCAACATATCTAACCCGTTTATTAAACAGATTAGGTTCGGGTTGAGAATAAAATAAACGGGTCGACCCGCCAACCCGTTTAAGTTTTTTTTTCTTAATTGAAAATTATTTATATTTAATTATATGGGTTAAATGAGTTAAACGGGTCGACCCACTAACACGTTTAACCCATTTAACTCGTGTAATGTGCTAATTTTTATATATAAAACGGATTAAATGGGTAAACTCGAAACCCGTTTAACATATTCAACCCATGTAACCTATTTAACTTGTCAACCTAAGTATATATACGGGTTAAATGGGTCAGGTTCGGGTTATGTGTAAACAGGTTAGGGTTGACATAGCTGACCCGATAATTTAAATGGGTCAGGTTCAGGTTGAGGTTTTCTGACCCGTCAACCCGAACCCAACCTGAATTGCCACCCCTAACTCAGACACAGCACCCAGCAAATTAAAGGGTACTGTGTGCAAGTTAGAAAGCATAGTATTAACTATAAGACTTGCAATTTATATGCAACATGGTATATAAGCTTAACAAGATTTTCTCTTATTTACCAATGTGGGACAAAACCAAAACTCATGTCCATCTTTTAAGTTTTTGTTTCATGTTGAACATAGGTTTAATAAGAGCAAGCATCCCTAACATTTTTTCGTTAGTAGTTTAATAAGAGGAAGAGGATCCTGAGGAAGAACAACCCGAGAGACGAAGTTAGTTCACCTTCTATGAATGACCATTGGTTAATATTAATTTCATAATAGATGGTAAAAAATATCTAAACAAACTACACATCATATCGATTTGTAAGAGTGACCCAGCTAGAAGAAAGCTTTGTACTGGTTCATACAAATTGACCCCGTCCACTCCCCATTTGTCTTTGCTCAAACCATCGATGTCTGATAACATCTTTCTTATTAATCTTCTTACTTCTAAAACATTATCAAAAATGTTTCTTGATTCTATATCTACGTTTTTTTATAATACTGATTTGTAGTTATATATGATTACAGTAAAGTGGTATTCTTCAAAAACCTTAGGAAAATGTTTGCGACACAATGCTATTTTGTAATATGAAACGGGTATGGCATTGTCCTCAACTCATGTCCAGGTTCAGGATAAATGTACTTTGGACATTACCTGGTCAAATGGAAAAAACTATAAAGGTGCAAAGAACTAAAAATGGTATACTGCAGTGCTCTAGCAATAGAGAGGGATACACTATCCTAACCCTCTCTACATGGGGGGTCCCACCTATTTTTTGTCAAATGTACAAGCATTAAAGCAGACAGTACAAGCGGCGGCAGCACCAAACTTCCCCAAACCCTCCCTATGGGGGGGTCCGGTTATCCTACCCCCAATAGAGATGAAATAAATTTCGAAACTAAGCACCAACTTTAACTTGTTATCTCGAAGTCGAAACAGTTGATAAATTGGTGGTAATATGACTGGAACGGGAGAGATGGAAGCCAGGTAGAAGACATGGTATATTTCCTCAATTCAGCCTGACGGAAACACCATTATGACACCGATAAAGAACAAGCCGCGAGCTGCTGGTTCCCCTTGCATTAATGACCCTTGGCTAGTCCCTTGATAAGGTGATACCGAAGACTTATAGATGACTCGACATAGAGGTGGCAAAACGGGAGGACCGGGCGGGCATGGACTACGGGCTAAACGGGCTACGGGTTAAACGGGCGCGGGCCAAACGGGCGCATGTTATACGAATCGTCTTAAAAAAGACCTAAAACAACAAAAAAAAAATTCAAACGTAACACCTCATTTATATTTAAGTAACTAAATATATTATATCCATAAGTTTTTCATTAAAAACAATTTAATGCGAGAGAAAAACATGTGCCCATTTTGCCCATTTAATTTATAAATGGGCAATATATGCCCATTTCAAAAAAAAGATGGGGATCAAATGTACTCAAATCTTTTAAAAATGTTGCCCATTTAGCATATTTTTTTGATTTTGGACACAAATTGCCACCTCTAACTCGACATAGGAGAGTACGTTTGCAACAGTGTTTACAGTGCCATAGTTAAATTAGTCAGATGTGATGTATCTTTGGACCACATTTCATTTCATGGAAATTGGGTTCGAAATTTCAGTGACTTTTTTTATTCGAATGTGAGTTCTGTCTTTGACGAGCTGGAATAGCTCAAAAATATTTGCTAAGTTTATGCTTCATCGAAGCAAACTCGGTTTGACCTTAATTGTTGAGCTTATTTATGTACTCTAACTTGGCAAATAAATTACACAAATCTTCCTATTGGATGCTTGGAGATATGAATGTTAAACGTTTGGTTAATCACTGATTATATCATAATTTTCATATAAACATATGACTAAAAGTCTAAAAGCTCTCCATTTAGGAGTGAGGATGCTAGTTTTATTGTTTTTTTTTTTTTTTTTTTTTTTTTTTTTTTTCATTTTGGATTAATATTCTTAATCTTTAAGAAAGAAAATTAAGGCTTGAAGTCATCGTTACAAAAACTTAAGAGTTAATATAATGTTCCCAAACCCATTCCATACCGTGAGTTTGAACGAGTTAGAAAGCATACTACTAACTTCAAGACGTAGAGTCCATATGCACAACCGTATATAACCTTAGAAGATTTTCCTCATTTACCTATGTGGGATAAAAGGTTCACATGATAACAATACATAGGCTTAATTCATTAACATTTGATCTTTCTTTCCGGTTACTAGATGTTGCGTATACACTTGATAACAATTAATACATAGGCTTAATCTTGTGGCTTTTGTGACATAAGTTTGTCATCTGCAATTGTTCTAATTTTTATGAACACAACAAGAACCGAAAAGTGAACATCAGATTCTACAAAACAATCATACATTAATAAGAAATGGCATGTTATATATCATAACCAAATCATTTTCGGAATCCCGCTCGACTATACAAATCAACCATACATGAGTAAATGAGTAATGTTCTGCTGTTGGATCGATAAGATGATCTTTCACCACATAGATTGATAGACAAAATCACTTCTTTATGAAATGACCATTTTGACCTTCTTACATGTTTTCACATGTTGGATACATTTACAGTGTACTAATTGGTCCCAAAAGTGACTGAATTGCCATGGTCCTCCAAGGCTTTTTTATATTTGAGTTATTTGCTCAGTGGTCATGCCATAGAGATTGATTGACATTTGACAATACCACTTCCAAGTGAAATTACCATTTTACACACGAGCGAGTTGACTTGCACAACATAAACATGTAGTCACACCTCAAATGTACAACTTATGCAGTATGCTGTTGAACATTGCATAATACTAGAATACAATGGTATATAATACTCGTATTATTTTGGTGATGTACCGAACTGCCTACTAAACTACTACATTGTCCCTTTTAGTAATACACCACTAAACTCATGATTTAGTGATGTTCCATAAAATACCCTTTTGCTACACATTGCTAAAGTTTTATCATTTCACTCTACATCAATTAAGTAAAGTTGAAATACGCTCATGCAAAGAAGATTATAAAGTACAAATCACCTTCTTTCTAAGCATAGGCAAAAAAGTTGACTTGCACACATAAGACCAAATTTCATTAACTAATTACTCCTCATATTTTTAACACTTGTTCTTTTCTTAAACGAACAATGAAGGAAGATCCTCATTGTTACCTGGAAAAGTCGAGTCTGTTTTCTTCTAATGCACACGACCTAACCAATATTCGCGTCATCGTTTCCGAGCATTTCCTTGACCATGCATCCAAGTTGACTTGTTCTTTTTGTATGATTTGTAAACAAAATGATCATCAAAGTTATATATATTAGACCTGCCGTAATAGATGATGGACGACAAAGTTCTCGCAGTCTAGGTGGCATGCAGGACGTGTTGTGCTAATTACGGAGGCAAGAGAGCACGTGTCTTAGATTACAAATTTTATATTTGTGTTTAAGTGGTATGTTTTGGTAGTAAAGTTTATTGTCTTATTATACTAAGTTGGTAATTGAGTTGGTTATATATAGGGAAAGATAACTAAGATGACCCTAAATTAACAATGATGAATACAGTCTTAAAGTCTCCTTACTCCGTGTCTTAAATACTTATCTTTAATCTCACATTGGACTCAACAATCACATTTCCCTTGAAAGTTCCAAGATTCCACCATTTTCCCGCCAAAAAAAACCTACCATTTATAACCAAACTCACCATTATTTCACATCAAACTCACACTATCATCATGATAATGGGTGAATCAAATTTAATGATGGGCTTAACTCTAGTCCTAGTAATATCACTTGCTATAGTTCTTGCCTTAGTTTTAGTCCTACTAGCTGAACTTTATTGTTCCATCCTTTTACGCCGTCGTAACACCACCACTACCACCACCACCACCACCGTAAACAACCACCACCCACAACCATCTTCACTCACCAACTTAGGTGTACTTTCAGCTCCACGAAACCTTCTCTACCCCACCCTCGCCGGAAATGTCGCCGGCGCCGGAGAACCTGCCGGAGAACTCGCCGGAGATATTGAGAAACAGCAAAATTTAGAGGTTATTTCAGATGGGTATGATCGGAAAAGTATCTCCGGGAGAAAAGATGAACTGGGTCAGTTTTACATTTCGAATCCGGTGTTTGACGACGGAGAAAATGGTTGCCGGAAAATGGGGGCAACGCCGTTTGAGACGCCGGAGACGTCGCCGTCGCGGCTGGGGACGGAGGAGTCTTCCAGTGATGATGAAGAAGAGATAATGTCGGTGGAAATGGTGGTATCGCCGCCGTTAACGCCGATGAAAAAGTTACCGGCGGCGGTGGTTGGCGGTGGTGGAGTGTCGTCCACGTCATCTTCAGGGACTCCTTGTACTTCTTCATTTTCTTGGTGAAATAAGTTTTTTATTTTTTGTTTTTTAGGAATTTATTTATTGTAATTTAGTTTTGTAGGAATTTATTTTTTAGTTTTTAACATAGTGTAGTGTGGTTAATTTCTAAAGAAATCATAATGAATTTTGGTAATGTTAACTATGTAATTGAGTTTATTGGCCGTTTACCTCATAACTTTGAGTTTATTTACCTCATAACTTTGAGTTTAGCGATCATTTAGATTTAGGAATAGTAATTGAGTTTATTGGCCGTTTCTAGTTGAAATTTTGGTTCTTCACTTGGTGTCATGTTTAAGAAGAACGACAACTTGTCTAATTTCATACCTCACACTAAACACTAAGGTCAGGGACAGGGAGGAACCTGAGGGAAAACCCGCTTTCTTACCGGAAGAAATACCCGATAATAGTAGATACCCAATTTTGTTTCATTTTCTTTGATTTATGAAGGAAACTAACATGCAACCGTTATTTACCATGGCCATGTTGGGGTAATTATGTTTTTTTTCTCTATATTTCAGTTAAAGGTTCTATTTTTTGAAAAGTCATGGTGTCAATACGAGACAAAAGTTACTCCGTAATATTTGTAAGATGAATGGACATATGACACTTCTATACTTCTACAGATATAACATCAAAAAAAAAAAGAGTCAAAATACTAGATTCTCTCATACTCGTATAGTCGTATGCTAAAGGTGCACACAAGTTAAAAGGTATCTTTGATAGTACTATTATTTTATGCTTTTTTACTTTATGAAAAGTAGCAACAACTTTGTTTTGCTTTGATACTGATGGAACAGTTCCAGACTTCCAAAAGAGAAGCATTAACCATTTAACCGTGCGTTAATATATATTTTTTTTGGGCTCATTAACCCAAGCCCACGCTTCTATTATACTAACCCCATCTTGTCCCCTTACATAAATCAAAGTGATAAAATGAACGTATTAATAAACTTGATAAAAGGGTTCGTTTTAAAATTACTGCTGTAACTTTTTTTGACGGTCACAGGGAGTTTTTCTTCAGCACGATTGACTCACCAAAATCAAATATGATCAAGACAATGCTACTAACCTTTTATTTTGGAGAAAATATTTCATTTTGCTCTACATTCCTTATCATGATCCATAAACTTAGTATAAAAAAGAATGACTTTCTCACTTTACTCTTAGAGCGAACGGCGTGGTAGTGTATACCCGCGTCATTTCCGACGTGTTAACCGAAACAGCGGCGTCGTTCTAGCACCCCTCCCCCCACCCCTTCCGCCAGTTGAAATGTGGAAATTCTAGAGCAGCGCTAATTCGCACCATTTTTTTTCCTAATTGATTTTGTGTTTTAATTTGGTATGGCGGGTCTCAAAAGAGTGAAACGGCTTGAGCCACTACTTAAGGGATTTTATGGTGTGTGATTATGAAATCTGAAATGTTGAGGTAGCGATGATGCGGCAATGGCTTGAGCCAGCACACCTGTCGCTTTTATTTATTTATTTTATTTATTTATTTATTTTTTAAACAGCAATAGATTAAAACGAGAGAAAAGTCTAGCAAATCGCTAGACTAACCAACAATACAACGGATGTTTAAGCCATTCAACCCAAGAGATTTTACTCTTGGACTTTCGATGCTTAAATCAAAAAACTGAATACAAAATAATATTATATGTTGGAAAATTTAGTGCACTGGTGGGATTGGTTCACACCTGGTAATGGGCTTGGAGGTACGGAGTGTACACCCATCAGGTCCCTGAACACCCTGACTCTAATAGTGGTTGTGTAGGATTCTGCTGCTAGTATTGGTTTCCACTGATAGTGGATCCTGCTGCTATCATCAGGATCCTGCTGATAGCAATTCTGCTGCTAGTAGTATGACTCTGCTACTGAGCAGACAATCTGCTGCTAGTGATAAGTGGATCCTGCTGATGATATGTAACTGATTTGACCTATTCAAATGGCAGTTACATCTATACTTATGACCTTATTTAAAGGGTCAATTAACCACTATTTTAGGCTATAATGGGGATAATTATGTGGAGATTAATGGGCCGATTAATTCTCATAATTCCATTTGACTAGCCATGAGTATCTTCCTATAAATAGGAAATCATATTATGCATGATGAGACACAGAAAACACACAACACTTAAACACGAAGGGTTATTGATTTGTGCCTAAATCACTAACAACATTTGGTCTTATCCCAAGTAGATATTCGTGATACCCAGGCATTAGGGTCGAATAGTTTACTTTGGAAAGTGATAACACGATTCCAAGTGATATCCGGTAACCTTAATTGGTACGTAGCTAGGTCTTTGATTATCTCTACCCTGATCTGGGCGAATAACCACCAACAATCAAAGTAAACTATTTTGTGATAATCAATGGCTGCTGCTATGAGGCATATGGCTGCTAACTTTTCCAAATTGGATAAGTTTGAAGGTGTTGATTTCAGAAGATGGCAAAAGAAGATGCACTTCTTGCTTTCAAGCATGAATGTGGTGTATGTTCTAAGCACTGCCATTCCTGAGGATCATGGGGATGATGCTACTGTGGAACAGATAAGGAAAAGAAGCAAATGGGAGAATGATGACTATGTATGCAGAGGCTTAATCCTAAATGGTATGTCTGATTCTCTCTTTGACATTTATCAGAACGTTGAATCTTCCAAAGAACTTTGGGATTCCTTGGATGCCAAATATATGGCTGAGGATGCTTCAAGTAAGAAGTTTCTTGTAAGTAATTTCACAAATTTCAAAATGACTGATTCAAGACCAGTCATGGAACAATACAATGAACTTCTTGGAATACTTGGAAGGTTTACACAACATAAAATGAACATGGATGAGACTATTTCAGTCTCTTGTATCATTGACAAACTCCCTCCTTCTTGGAAAGATTTCAAGCATGCCTTGAAACATAAGAAGGAAGAACTGACACTTGTTCAGTTGGGTAGTCATTTGCGTATTGAGGATTCCCTCAGGGCGCAGGATAATGACAAGCCAAAGAGTAGCAATGCTACTGGTGCACATGTTGTCAATATGGTGGAACATAACAATTCCACTAGGTACAAGGACAACAAAGGCAAATGTAAACATCAGGATAACACAAGGGCTGATCCTAACAAGAAGGCAATACCTACTTGTTGGAAATGTGGCAAATCTGGTCACATTAAAAGGGATTGCAAAGGTGTTAAGGTTGGTGGTAAAACCAATGGTTCAGGCACTAGTGGTTCAGGGAGTGGTGGTTCAGCCAACTCACTGAAAGGTCAGAATATGTTTAATGAATCTCTTCAGGTTTATTATGTTACATATGTATCTGAATCTAACTATGTGCAGGATGATAATGTTGCGTGGTGGGTTGACTCTGGAGCAACTGTTCATGTGTGCAAAGATAGATGTTGGTTCAAGACTTATGAGTCACTGAATGATGGATCTATTCTTCACATGGGAAATGAGTCAACAGCCTTGGTGCATGGTCGTGGTTGTGTAGATCTTAGTTTTAGTTCTGGAAAGATTGTAACTTTGTTTAATGTTATTCATGTTCCTGATATAAGGAAGAACTTGGTTTCAAGTAGTGTTTTGAATAATCATAGATATAAACAAGTTATTGAATCTGATAAATTTATTTTGTCCAAACATGGTGTGTTTATTGGTTTTGGCTATTTGTGTAATCAAATGTTCAGGCTTAATGTTGTCACTGACATTGTTAATTCAACCTTTTTATCAACCTCTAAACTGAATGACTCTACCCTGTGGCATGCTAGACTTGGCCATGTACATTTTAAAAGGATGCAAGATATGTCTAAGGATGGGTTAATCCCAGCATTTGACATGGACACTAAAAAGTGTAAGACTTGCATGTTGACCAAAATAACTAAGAAACCTTTTCAGGGTGTAAAACATGAGACTGAGCTCTTGGAGCTAATACACAGTGACCTGTGTGATTTGCATGCCACTCCCTCTTTGGGGAACAAGAAGTACTTTGTGACATTTATTGATGATGCTTCTAGGTTTTGTTATGTCTATCTATTGCATACCAAGGATGAAGCATTAGATAAATTCAAGGTATTTAAAACAGAAGTTGAGTTGAAACTTGGGTCCCTGATCAAAAGATTCAGGACTGATAGGGGAGGTGAGTACATGGATACTCAGTACTTTCAGTCTGTTGGTATAATCCATGAAACGACTGCTCCCTATACTCCTCAACAAAATGGTATCTCTGAAAGGAAGAACAGGGTACTGAAGGAGATGGTTAATTCCATGTTGTCCTATTCAGGACTTAGTCAAGGGTTCTGGGGTGAAGCTATGTTAATAGCTTGCTATTTATTAAATAGGGTTCCCAACAAAAGGAACAAGGTTACCCCTTATGAACTCTGGACTAAAAAGAAACCCAACATGAACTATCTCAGGGTCTGGGGTTGTAGGGCAGTTGTGAGACTCCCTGATCCAAAGTTAAAAACTCTGGGTGAAAGAGGCATTGATTGCATCTTTGTTGGATATGCTGAGCATTCCAAGGCTTATAGGTTCTATGTTATTGAACCTAATGAATATGTTTCAATTAACTCAATAATTGAATCAAGGGATGCACTATTTGATGAGAATAGATTCTCATCAGTCCCTAGACCAAGTCAGAGGATTCCAAATGGAACTGATGACATTGGTGTATCAGAGGTCCCTGATGATTTATCATCTCAGGCCCCTGATGAGGTTGTGGTTCAACAACATGAACGTGAGCTCAGGAAGAGCAAAAGGGTCAGGACTCCAAAGTCATTTGGACCTGAGTTTCAATTATACTTAATTGAAGGTACAAGGAGTGAGGTCTCTGATCAATACTCCTATTGCTTCATTGTTGAGGATGATCCCAAAACATTTGAAGAAGCAATGAAGTCCCAGGATGTTGCTTTCTGGAAAGAAGCAATAAATGATGAGATTGACTCCATCATGGGCAACAACACTTGGGTGTTGGTTGATCTACCACCAGGTTGCAAACCTCTTGGTTGCAAATGGATTTTCAAAAGGAAAATGAAGGTAGATGGAACTATTGAAAAGTTCAAGGCTAGACTAGTCATTCAGGGCTTTAAACAAAAGTCAGGGATAGACTACTTTGATACTTATGCCCCTGTGGCACGTATCAGTACCATCAGGCTGCTGATTGCTTTGGCATCAATTCACAATCTGATTATTCATCAGATGGATGTGAAGACAGCTTTCTTGAATGGTGAATTGGATGAGGAGGTTTATATGAACCAACCTCAGGGCTTCATCTTGCCTGGAAATGAAAACAAGGTGTGCAAACTGATTAAGTCCTTATATGGACTCAAACAGGCACCTAAGCAATGGCATAAAAAATTTGATGAAGTGGTTTTGTCTAATGGTTATGTTCTTAACCAGGCTGACAAATGTGTATATAGCAAATTTGATGAATCTGGTAAAGGAGTCATCATTTGCCTATATGTTGATGACATGTTGATCTTTGGCACTGACCAAAATCAAGTTGACCTGACAAAGGAATTTTTGTCATCAAGGTTCTCCATGAAGGACATGGGGGAGGCTGATGTTATCCTTAGTATAAGGATCAAACATGAAAGCAATGGTATATCAATTTCTCAGTCTCATTACATTGAGAAGGTACTGAAGAAATTTAATTGCTTTGATTGTACTCCAGTGAGTACTCCTATGGATACCACTGAGAAGCTTATGCTTAATACTGGCAAAGGTGTATCTCAACTTGAGTATTCTAGGGTGATTGGCTGCCTGATGTATGCCATGACTTGTACAAGGCCTGACATTGCTTTTGCTGTGGGTAAACTGAGCAGGTATACTAGTAATCCTAGTGCTCAGCACTGGTAAGCAATTCAGAGGGTACTGAAGTATTTGAAGAGAACTATGGACTATAGTCTCTCATATACTGGTTATCCTTCAGTGTTGGAAGGATACACTGATGCAAGTTGGATCAGTAACACTGAAGACAATTCGTCTACCAGTGGCTGGGTATTCCTACTTGGTGGAGGTGCAATTTCTTGGGCATCCAAGAAACAAACTTGTATCACCAGTTCAACAATGGAATCTGAATTTGTGGCTTTAGCAGCTGCTGGCAAAGAAGCTGAATGGTTGAGAAACTTGCTTCTTGAGATTCCATTGTGGCCTAAACCTATAGCACCTATTTCTATCCGGTGTGATAGTGCTGCTACATTGGCAAAGGCTTATAGCCAGATGTACAATGGGAAGTCTAGACACTTAAGTGTCAGGCATAGCATGATTCGTGAGCTTATCATGAATGGGGTGGTATCTATAGAGTTTGTAAGATCTCAACAGAACTTAGCTGATCACTTGACGAAGGGTCTGGCTAGAGATTTGGTTATAAAGTCTGCTAAAGGGATGGGTTTAAAGTCCAACTTGGTCACTGAATGCTAGGACACCCAACTCCCTCCTGAGGAAACTTGGGAGCTGAGTTCAATGTGGAAAGCTGAACATTCAGTGTACTGAAGCACATGTTTTACAAACATCCCAAGGTTTGTGCTTGGAACCTGCTGAAAGGAGGATGAAGTCACTACTTCTTAATGGTTAATTTTCTTTGAAAAAGTGCTTGGCAGGAGCATGAATAAAGAGGAACCACCTATGTGAATGTTGAAGTTTTGCAGCTTCAGGAAGCTATGGACTTTTAGCTTTTACAACATTTATGAATTGGATATGGACACATGGCTTGTATAGTGTCAGGAGTGTTTAAGTGTTGGAAAACTTGTGTGTATTTTATCTTCAGGTATTCAAATGGGTTGAAGGGTTCAATTCTTAGAACACCCTGATTCTCGAATATTTGAACGTGTAATTTACTAAGATGGAAATTCAATCCTCAGGATATTTTCGTTTATGCACTTGTTTTGTATTATGGTTATTTTCATGCAAAGGTAGTGAACTAAATTTGGGGAGGATTGTTGGAAAATTTAATGCACTGGTGGGATTGGTTCACACCTGGTAATGGGCTTGGAGGTGCGGAGTGTACACCCATCAGGTCCCTGAACACCCTGACTCTAATAGTGGTTGTGTAGGATTCTGCTGCTAGTATTGGTTTCCACTGATAGTGGATCCTGCTGCTATCATCAGGATCCTGCTGATAGCAATTCTGCTGCTAGTAGTATGACTCTGCTACTGAGCAGACAATCTGCTGCTAGTGATAAGTGGATCCTGCTGATGATATGTAACTGATTTGACCTATTCAAATGGCAGTTACATCTATACTTATGACCTTATTTAAAGGGTCAATTAACCACTATTTTAGGCTATAATGGGGATAATTATGTGGAGATTAATGGGCCGATTAATTCTCATAATTCCATTTGACTAGCCATGAGTATCTTCCTATAAATAGGAAATCATATTATGCATGATGAGACACAGAAAACACACAACACTTAAACACGAAAGGGTTATTGATTTGTGCCTAAATCACTAACAACATTTGGTCTTATCCCAAGTAGATATTCGTGATACCCAGGCATTAGGGTCGAATAGTTTACTTTGGAAAGTGATAACACGATTCCAAGTGATATCCGGTAACCTTAATTGGTACGTAGCTAGGTCTTTGATTATCTCTACCCTGATCTGGGCGAATAACCACCAACATTATCTACTACATCACATTTGAACATTCTACCAGAATCAAATGTCAACGAATTTATGTACCTCCATAACATCCAACATGTTGTCAACCCGATAACTTCAAGTCTCACTCGACTATTATTAACGTTTGGAACCTGATTACACCATGACACCCAATCTTCAAAGGAACCGACTTCTGGCATATGAACTTGACACCATCGAACAGTCTTCGACCAAACCTCTTTCGCAAGGTTAACTGAAAAGAGCACATGAGAAATGGTTTTCATACCCATTCCACAACATGGGCACGAAATTACTTCTATTTCCAAACCTCTCCGAGACAAGTTATACCGAGTTTGTAATCGGTCCAACATAACTCGCCAAACAAAGATATTGACCTTCCTTGGAACAAAGGGACACCATCTAGTAACCAAATCTTGGCCCACCAATCGCATTTCGTCAATATGCAAACATGTTCTAGCAACCGAGAATATACCTTGATCATCTAACATCCATTGAGCCTTATCTTGACCATTTTGCAATTCAATATTCGCGAGCAAAATTAGAAGGTTGTCTAGTTGGCTCTACTCTATACCACCTTTAACATCTCGACGCCATTTCCGAACCCAACATCCATCATTCCATCTATCACGAACCTTACAATTTTGCTCCGTTTCCAACATATAAAGAAGATTAAACCGAGACCATAAAGGCTGGTCTTCTACCCATATATCCATCCAAAACAAAATACGATCCCCCTACTAGACTATAACGTAACGTATTATAGTCTATAACATTAGAGTCATGAAGATGGTTAATCGAGCCCACGATACGAGACCACATACCTGAACAAATCCTTTGGTCATTCATGTTTGTAACTCCGCCCTGGACTCCATGAATTGCTTTAATCACACGACACCTTATAACTTCTGAATCATTATAGAAGCGCCATCGCCATTTGTAGGAGGGCTAAGTTAAACGAAGCCAAGCTACCAATACCTAAACCTCCTCTATCCTTTGAAGCAAGCACCTTATCCCATGCCACCCATGCGATCTTTTTTTGATCGTTTTGGCACCCCCTAAAAAACCTAGCCGTAAGATTTTCCAAAACTTTAATAACACCTTCTGGGACACGAAACAAAGACATTAAATAAATACCTAAGCTCCCAAGAGCTGACTTAATTAAAGTCAATCTTCCCCCACTTGATAACATATTTATCTTCCACTTGGATAAACGGTTACGGAATTGTTGAATAACACCATCCCAACTACTTGTTCGAGCCATACTTGATCCCACAGGAATACTAAGATATATAAAAGGTAAAGTACCTGCCGCACAACCCGTAACTCTTGCCATGTTTGACACCTCATCCATATTAACACCAACGCCATAAATATTTGACTTTGATATGTTTATTTTTAATCCCGACGCCACATGAAAGTTATGAAGCACGTCAAGAATTCCGTCCACCTCCCTATGGGACCAATCTGTTAGAAATACTACATCATTAGCATAGAAAAGATGTGAGATGTTGAGTTTAATATCACCCACGAAAGCGCCTGTAATTTTCTTATCCTCCACCGCTTTTTGAATCGCAATATGCAGAACTTCCATTGCAAGGATAAATATAAAAGGTGATAAAGGGTCCCCTGGCGAAGTCCACGAAACATAGAAATTTCTTCAGTCGGACTTTCGTTAATTAATATAGATAACCTTGCGGTTATTAGACACTCTCGGGTCCAATTAGTTTGTATGACCCATTAGTTTGTGGTGAATCCTGTACATCCAGAACCAGAACCAAATACGACCGGGTGCACGAATTTTTTGGAACCGTAATATAGAAACACATTTCGATAGACCGGGTACATTTAAGATAAATTTAGAAAAAATTGATGTTTTTTTCAAAAATTAACAATATATTGGAAAAAATTCATAGGAGTACCAGGCACCCGCGAGAACCCTCCTGACTCCGTCCCTGTGTACATCCATGGATTGTAAATTTTGTTATGCGTTGCAATTGCAGTCGAAGTCTTTAATGAGATCATCGATAGAAAATGAAAATAAGTACCAAATTATTTAAAATTATAGTAGTACAATGTTAGTTCGAGAAATAACCCAAGATATGTAAATCCTTCGAGACAATGGAGATGTTCATAGGATGCTATTTTGAAAAAAGAAAAGAAAAACAATAATATAAAAATACTAGGAAAATGTACCATGTATAATGTATTGTCTTTGTCTACTTGTACAATAAGGACAACTTTAATAACAACTTTTAACTCTTCTGTGCTATTGTCCAAACAAGTTAAAAGAGTAACCGAAGTACTTGTATAAACAAATAAACAATGATATCGCATGAAATGAAAAAAAAAAAAAAAAAAAAAAAAAAAAAAAAAAAATGTGACAAGGGATTATTAGTTACAATTTCATTGTAGTTAGCTCGTTATAATTTGTGATTATTTGTGGGTCAATGAACCATTTTCGTGGGTCTTTGAGTCTTTCCTATGTAGTGTATGTGGAGAATTATAGCCAAATGACTACAAAAATTATAACCAAGCTATCCCTTATTAGTTACGAGTGATTAAAATAAAAGTTCAATTCATGGTTAGCCATGAGAAATTCATCATAGTATATTTAGTAAAAGTTCAACTCTTGGTGTAATAAGCAACGTTAAGAGAGCTTGTTGGGGTGAAAAAGTTTCATGAAACACTTTACGTTTTAGCCATAAAACAAGTGTAACATTTTTGTTAATTTGTGTTCATCTCTTTGTGTGCATGGTTATGTATCAAATTGACAAATGTAGTGTAAGAATTTGAGTTTTGCATTTTGTTGATAAAAAAGGTATCCCATACTTTGGGCTGACAAACATCCCATAGGTAGAAGGCTATGATTCTTCTAGCCCAACCGATGAGTCCTTCACACCAAGGTCAAGATTTGCTACTCCACCAAAGCTTTAGAGTGTGTGACGATTAATATACTCATAACTTGAACCCCGCTCGTCATGGCCAAGATTACCAAAATATGTGTCAAATCCACAATGAATAAAAAAGATAAAACTCTTCAATCCAAAACGAATCAAAAATAGATAAAACTCATAAAACATGTGTATCTTATTTGTTTGTTCTTTAATAGCCATGTGAAGTTGTGAACTCTACTTAGAAAATGACTAGTTTTTAGTTGGATCCTGAGCTTTAACAATAATCGTGCTGGTCATGGTTGAAAACATAAGCTAGTCAACACATCATTCCAAATAGTATATAAATACATGAATAAGGCCTCGTGGCTTTTGAGTTAATTCATTGTAAGCCAGCAAGGAAGCGCAACAAATATTTTTATATGATTAGGAAATTGTAGAAACTCAAAAAAACAACAATGTGACAATTATCCTTGATCTAAAAAAATTAAAAGAGGAAGAAAATTGTCAAATGGTGCTTTTTGAAATCTCTACAAGCTCACTTTGTAAGAGACCCTCACCTCCCTATTTATAACCAACTTCATTTAGCCAACTTATCTTCACACTCGATGTGGGATACCAACCAACATCCAAAATCCATTTTAAAACTACTTCTTCATTCTTACACTATATAACTTTCAACTTAAAACTTAAACACACTTTCCTTCCGGTGAAAAGAAAGCATAACAAATGGGGACATTCAATGGCGGAGCTAGAAAAAGGAGGGCCGAAACAAAAAAAAAAAAAAATTCAGGAAGAAAATTAGTTGGGAGGGACGAGATAGAAAAAATAAGATTTTAACACAAGAAATCGCGAAAAAAAAATACACTAACGAGCTTAGGCCTAGGGGGCCGGGACCCTTCCCGGACCCTTAATAGCTCCGCCCATGGCGAATGATAACGAAATTTCTTTTGGCACTAGATCGCCTTAACTTCTTGCTTGTGTTGTTTGGGGTGCACTTGTGTGTTAAAATTTCCAAAATACACGTGACATGTTCAACCTTGTTGCTCATGTTACAAAGATAAATGCAAAAGGTTCATTGAAACAACCCAATGAAGTTTAGATCACAAGTCAAACATAGAGCATCTCTTTTTGCAAATATGAACTTCTGTCTATCATCCATGTTTTATGCTCTAACAAAAATATTAGTTAGAAACCTGCGTATAAACTTTGATTGTAATATACCATTCTAGAATACCTCTACTTAAACTTAAAGAGCAACATTATTAGTCGTTGCTTTATACCCGGTGTGAATGTTATTCTTATATCTTGTTACTACAATACTACCACATCGACCAGATTCTAGGGTTATTTCCTGAATAAATTTACAAAATTCAGCACATTAATACAACATATTAGAGACCAATTTCTACGAATTGTGACCTTTCATCTGTAACATATCAAACATTATTTGGTCTACAAAGTGAGGAGAAACAAAATTTAACAAGAAATCTGAAAGATCTTAAAAACCATAAACTTGAAACAAAACGAACATCAAAATGTCTTCATTAAATCTATAAGAACCAGTTTACGTAACTTTCTTGTTAATGTTTGTAACAAGTTGACGCATTTGAAACCTCCATATCCAGAAGTAAACTAAACCAACCCCTATCAATATATAAACCCAAACAGCCTCTCCCTTTGCGAATTCCCCAAGATGCCCTCTTTCACATGACCATACAGAACATAAACCCAGTCCTCATCTCCTACAGTCACCGAGGTCGGGAAACTATACGAGTCAAGAGCAGTTTCGTCATAAACTTCACCGTCACTCCAACTGTTATCACTTTTTATATAATAAAGCTTATCTTGCGACACAACCAAAAGAACCCATCACTTCTAAGCGCCGCCCCATCAGGAAAAGTCAGTTCCTTTTTTAATGAAATCTTTCTTACAGTTCTGTCTTCATGATCAACTTTATATAAGTTACCAGTCAGTATTGCTGCAATGGAGTATAAATGAGCTGTTAATTGAAATAAGATAACTTAACTTGAAAATGCAATGCAAAAGACCCCTTCAAATATAGAATATAATCACATGTAAAAGAGTCAAAATGGAGAGAGATGGACATACCTTTATGTAGACAGATGGGATATAGGAGATGCGGGGCCAATAGGAACCTCTTCTACTTGTCTTTTCTTTCAATTCATCTGTGCATTTATATATATCCAAAATCAAAAGTGAAGGCAACAACATTTCTGGTAGATCTTGAATCTTTGAGCAAAACCTGATATGAAGATGTTGGAGGGAGGTGAGGTGTTGGAGTCCCTTTGAAACTGTTTCTAGTTCCCAAAATCCATATAACTCAAGTGTAGTAAGAGATGAAGGAAGCATATGAGATAATTGACTTCCACTAGTCACATCATCTTCTTCTGCCGATCCACCTAATAGCTCTAGGAAAACGAGAGAAGGTGGGAAGTTTTGTGTGCCAAACTTTGATACGGGCTTCTTCAAACCCCCTATTGCTAAGAAAGCCAACTTCGGAGGCCAAACCCCAAACGAATCAACATCCATACTTCTACAATTAACAATCACCAGATGTTTTAACGAGGAGAGATTTGGCAAGTCGGCAGCAGGAAATGACTCTATACTCGAACAATTTTGTATTTTTAATTCGGTGATGTGAATGAAACAAGTCAATTCATTGATTGATTTGACATTTTTCCAACTATCTATGCATACAACCTCAAGCATCAGTGGCATGCTTGTGTTGAGAAGCACCTCATTTCCCAAAAGTTGTTCACATCTTTCAATTTTGAGTGACTTGAGCTTGTGCCCTCCTGTTGGGAAGGAGACAGATGCAATTAAAGGACAACTATAGATACTCAATTCTTGAATGTTGTTTGGCAAATTGCAACGCTCAAGATTCTTACAATTCCACAAGAACAACATCCTAAGAGATATTAGTTGGTTGCATCCATCCTCCTCCATTTTTTCTCCTAAACTCACCAATTTTGAACAATAGGCTACTTCCAACTTCCTTAAATTCACAAGAACCTTACTTGCCTCTGCTTTTGATTCCCACAAGTATCGCATTTCATTACAGAAATAGATATTTAATTCTTCAACTGCCCCAAGATAGTCCATAACACCTCTCCACACCTCATCACTAAGTCCTGTAAGGCCATCTATACTCAACTTGGTGACTGCTGAAGCTACATGAATTAGACTTCTCAATACCCCATCACCACAGCCGTTGAGATGTAAAACCCTAAGCGAAGGTAGTGCTTCAAGTGAGACTTCAGCCAAATTAGGACAACGTACTATATACAGCTCTTCAAGGCATGGAAACATTACTGCATCAACAACACCACTCTTGATTGACCATACCTCCCACCCACTCATATCTTCAAACCTTAAACTTTCAAGTTTAGGAAATGCAATACCTGTCCCAAGGAACTCTGAGCCCACAACTTTCACCTCCTTCAGACTTTGAATATCCAACTTCTTAAGCGATGGTAGTTGCCCAAGTGGTGGTAGAAAAGTACAATTTCTACAACCCCGAATTGAAGCACTAGTCAACTGATGAAATGAGGGATCCCCAATCCATTTTGGAAATACTTTACCTCCATACGACACAATTAAAAGATCTTTCAAATTATCACTATGAGGCTTGAGGGCATTCAGGACCTCATTCTCAAGTGTTTCATTTCGAGCATCATTAAAATTGTTACTCCATTCCACATGTATCTCGCTAACCCTTTTTTGCGATAAGTTCACCTCCCGTATATCCCTTGCACTTTTCACTTTCTCCAGCCCATGAATGGAAATACTCCCTTGGAGATTCTTTAAATTCTTAATCCATGATATAAAAAAGTCGTCGTTTTCAACAACAATTTTGTTGGAAAGAATTTCTAGGCTTTTCATCTCACTGATCCCTAACGGCATCATATTCCAAAGCAATGTATCCCGAATATCAAAATGCCGCAAGTTTTTAAGCTTTAAGAAGTTGTCAGGCAACGTGGTCAAGCTATTACAGCCGGAAACGATCAGTGTCTGTAAATCATAAAGATTGCAGACACTTTCTGGCAAATGCGTGATGTCAGTTCGAGATAAATTAAGATACCGCAATTGCTTCATGTTGCCGACACACTCTGGTACCTCAACTATTTCTAATTTACTCAAACTAAGAACCCTCAACAATGGTAATTGGGGAAGTATGTCAACCAGAATTTTTATTGATAAGTTGAATATCGGCCTGCTAGCATCTCTCACCAAATTGGGCATAGCTAAAAACGTTCTCAAACTATCAGCTTTTTCGAATGCCTTGAACTTGTTGTAAGTCATATATCTCTCACAAACAAATGACATATGGCGGTACTTTTTAAACGCTTGCTTCCTAACATTCTTCTCCACATCTATGTCTAACCTTGAATAAAATTCTCCAGCAACGAATGTGGCTAAATCATTCATGAGGTCATGCATCACAAACAATGATTCTTCATCAGGGACATGTTGAAAAAATGACCTTGACAACAACTCTTGAAAATATTCCTCACCCAAGCGTTCCATTGATTTTTCTGTAGTTGAATTGTGCAAAAACCCTTCCGCCATCCACCACAATATCAAGTCATCTTTTTCAAATGTGTAGTCCTTGGGGATCAAGCAACAATATGCAAACAATTGCTTCAGACGTGCAGAAATATCGTGGTAGCTTAGTCTAAGCGCCGGAACAATCCCGCCTCCGTCTTTTAACATCCATATCTCACTAGTCAACAATTGCTTCCAATCTTCTTCATCTGTTTTTGTTCTGAGTAAGCTTCCAAGTGCTTTTAAAGCCAAAGGCAAGCCATCACATTTTTTCACGATGCCTTCACCATGTAGTCTTAGCGTTGGATATGACTCAAAGTCGTTTATCCCCGCATGACGAGCAAATAAAGAAAAAGCATTGTCATGCGACAACTTTTGCAGATTGTATGGATGTTTGTGGCCCAGCTTTCTGAGCAATTCTGTATTTCGAGTTGTGATGATTATTTTGCTTCCATAAGCCACTTCAAAGAATGGAGCCGCTAATGTTTCCCAGTCTTCCAGCTTTTCGCTCCATATATCATCCAAAACAAGGAGAAATCGTTTCCCTGTAAGTTGATTTTTAAGAGCTGCTTGAAGCAAATTTAGATCTTCAAATTCCTTCTTTTCCCCACTTATAGATTGAAAGATGACTTTACTTATATTGAAACTGTCAAAGTCATCAGAGACACAAACCCATGCCTTGAGATCAAAGCGATCCTTCACTTGCTGATCGTCATACAAAAGTCTAGCTAAAGTCGTTTTTCCTATGCCACCCATACCAACAATGGGCACGATGCTAAAGTTTTGACTACATGGTTCATCACCCAATAGCTTCTGGAGTAATTCCTTCTTATCACCTTCACGCCCAACAATACTAGGTGCATCTACCAAAGAGGTCTGGTAACTTCTATTCATATTTTTTGACCCGCCATCTTTCACAGTTAAACCAAGATTATTTTTTTCATCTATGAGTTCTTGTAACCTGGTGGTAATACTATTTAACTTGCTGTCCATCCTAGTACTTAGTGAGAAATTTGTGCAACAAGTTGGAATGAGCTTTCTTACCTTGCTACTGATTCCTTCAGACTCGTTGGTAAACTCGTGATGCATAGCATCTGTTTCCAAAGCATCAAGAATATCTTCTATGTCATAAGCCAAATGTTGGAGACTATTCAGCCACTGTTTGACAGCTTCATCTGTTACTTCTTTCTGAGAAGCATCATTAAGCAGGGACCGTATCTGGAGTAACTTCCTCTCCCATTTCTTCAGCTCGGAATGAATTTCTTTGGAGCAGGCAATTTTGTGCATGGCTGCAGATGTTAGCTTCTCAAAAATGACATGGAGCAAGGAAGAAAGAACGAGTTCAGCCATTGTTGGTTTATGGTGAAAGTACAAAAGAAAGTATGAATGTGGATGGATAAGGGTGCATGGAATGGAAGGGTCTGAGATAATATACTTGCATTATTGTCTAAGTCATTGTTATGGTCAATGCTTCTATTATTGTTTTGCTATTTACACATTTCAATATCGGCTGCTAACAGGATGTGAATGAATGGCACAACTAGTTTTCTCGTTTGGTCCCCCGTTTTGTTTATCTCGTGTACGTGGTCCCTGTTTTGGCGAACGGTTACCCATTTGGTCCTGGAACCCCGTTATGCATAACACTCGTTAGATTAGGTGGGGCAGTCCATTTATGCAAATAGCCAAATAGTATCGACAGGGGATAATTTTGGTATTAATCAACAAACCACATTGACGATTCATATAAATTTACTTTAAAATTTTCAAATTCAACGAGACTAACCAGCAACTGTGCTTGAAGATCGAGCAAAATCTGCAAGGCCAAAAAGTCAGCAATATAAGAGAGTTAGTGAGTGAATAAATGGAGTGTATTCATATCTTTTTATTTCAACGCATAACAACCTCCTTAGTGAGTGAATAAATGGGTTTTTAGAGAGAGGGGGAAGTGAGCAAAGTGAGTGAGTGAGTGAATAAAGGGGGTGTGGGACATTTTAGTAACTAACAAATACCTGTTACAAAAATATATGAAAATTTAAAATAGTACCTCCGTAAATTAATATATATAGTGGACTCACCCACTTTACCATACAGATGCTACAATAGAAAAAAGAAACGGGGCCTAAATTTATCTTGGTTAAAGCAGCTCAAACCAAGCTCTTTCGATTAACTAGGACATGCTTAATTCTAAACTAGGGCTAGGATATTTAGTTCTTTGGCTCATGAACAACATATATAATTCTAACCTACTATAATTATATAATGTGAACTTAGACTAATAAGTTGAATTGAACCGTTCCTTCCTATTTATAGTCATCAATGTCTATCTATTTTCCTTCACAGTGCAATGTGGGGTGCTCAAAACTCAACTCTTGTTAGAAAGCCAGGTATCATGGCTCCAACTAAAACGAAAAAAAAAGTGTCACATCATGCTAACTCATCAAAACATCGTTTTTTCACTTACACACTTAACTCAAGCCAAAACACCTCTTTTGTGACCCACCATACCCCTCACGCAAACCAGCATGATTGACTTTGTGCCGGGGCGCGTTGTGACTGATGTCGCAAAACGCAAACGGGTCAAATACGGGGCTAAATGTGGAAATATGGGATATGGGTTTACCCCTTTCTCATTTTCCTCTTTAGGGGAACTCGAGACAGAGGCGGTGGCCCTACTTAAGCGGATCCAGAAGTTTTCCATCACTCAAGACATTGGGGCGCGTGCTGCAAACCATATCTTCAGTAGAATTAGTTTTGCTATTGCTAAAGGCGTGGGGCTCAGTTAGTGTCGAGGCTCCCCACCAATTTTTTGTAATCCTATTGGTTTTGTTATAATGAAAGTGATGTTATAATAATAATAATAATAATAATAATAATAATAATAATAATAAATTGGCTTCAAGGTAAAGATGCATGCTTGGATGTGACTGGTATCTTTCCATTTGCCGGTATTGGGGCGACTTCAAAGGCTCCTGAGTAGCCTTATACAATGCTGTGGAGAAAAAAAAAGAGAAAGTATGCGTCGAAATGTGATGACAATGGATACAAGTTCATACCATTTGCTTTTTCTACGTTCGGAGAATTTGATACGGAGGCTTTAGACACAATTTCACGTATTAAGTCTATTGCAATTAGCCACTCAAATAATGCTAAGAGTGGTGTTTTTATTTTTCATAGAATAAGCTTTTATATTCAGAAAGGAGTGGAGTACAACTTGTGTATAGACTCCATCCAACTTCATGTAAATTTTTATAGTTTTAATAAAGTGATGGTTTTAATAATAATAATAATAATAATAATAATAATAATAATAATAATAATAATAATAATTCCAAAGACATCTTGGCCCAGCGGTATATGAGTGGCCCATCAACCTAGAGGTTATGGGTTCAAGTCTCGTTGAAGAGATAAAATTTGCTGAGATAGGTGGTTTAAGTTGTAAAAATTTGGCATAATAATAATAATAATAATAATAATAATAATAATAATAATAATAATAATAATAATAATAATAATAATGTCTCTTGGCTTAAGGCAATGAATAGGCGAGTGAAATGGCGGTTTCGCTTGGTGCCACGTTGGATGGCGCAAGGGTGCAAGCCATGTTACCGCGCTAGCTCTACCGAGTAGTGTACGTTTAAGTAAACACTAAATATACAAATAGGTTATGTTTGGCAACAACTTTTTTGAAGCGTTTAAGAGCGATAAGCGATAAGCGACAAGCGGTAAGCATTATCTTGCTTGTTTGGCAACACCTCAACAAGCGTCTGAAACATGATTAACCGCTCCAATCTTAAATGCTTCCTGGAGAAGCAGCAAGCGACAAGCGACAAGCGGTAAACATTTTCTTATTTAACACTTTATAATTACAGGTACAGCTACGTTACCAAACACGTTTTTACTGCTACTGCTTACTGCTACTACTTACTGCTACTGCTTGTTGCTACTGCTACTGCTACGTGTCGCCAAACATAACCATATTGTTATGCTTGCGTTAGCGTTATTTTTCATGCTCTTTTTGTTGTTTTTAGGTTATTTTTCATGGTCTTTTAGTTGTTTTTAGTGACCTCTAAGTAACTGGCAACATATAAAACATAAGTTACTAAAATAAGTCAACAATTCTTACCGCCGGTTACAAAACTACACATGAAGTCATGAATAATACAACTTTGATAAATGATAGAGGCATGAGAAAGTGTTGTATGATAGTTGCAAACATTTAGGATTTTATGTTTTTCTTACCTTCCTTTATTCAAACCAAAAGTTCCGCATAGCCGGATAACAACCGGAGTATATCATTATGTACTTTGTTTTCATCTTACTAGTGTTTTAATTGTAAATATAAATGTTAGGACTTACTAATCAACACTAAAGTTGATCACCAAAGTTGCAGAATATGTGACAATTAACATATGTTGGAAAAATGGCTTTGCAAAATGGGTTTTTGCAAAATTTTGACACTATTTAATATATGTATATGTTATATATATTTGTATTACTTGGTAGCTTTGCGTTCTCCTTGATAAGAGCTTCTCAACGAGCTAAAATGTGTCAAAAATAGCGTTGATATGAATGAGATATCGTGTTTCAAAGTGAGGCATGTGAAACACAATAATTATTACATCCCACATCGCCCAAAACATGAAGTGAAATCTTGTTTGTATGGGAATCTTGGTATTTGTTATCAAATTATTGTGCTGATGTTGGACTTCTCGGCCAAAATGAGTTCGAAGCTTCTAGAACTGCGAACACGAATGAAGCTTCGAAACTTCTAGATATTCTCTAAATCTATTTTAGGAATAGATTTAATTATAACAAATTTCGTTTATTATGATTAATATTTAGTTTTGGAGAACAAGACAAATTTACGCTATAAATATTGTTATATTCTCATTCAGTTGGGATACAGAAAAACACAACTCGTTCCGGCAGCCCATAGATCAGAAACACTCATCGCTTACGTAATCTTTAAGGCAAGTTTTGTCAGGTCCGGCTGTACAACAGCTTTGGACGTTGTACCCTGGGAAACAGACGGCGAATCTGTTTTAAGGAAATCGTGTTTAACACGAGCCTCGTACCATGACTTTTTACTGCTTTTATTTACTTATCGTTATATAGTGTTTGTCTTCTGCTTCTACTCCTATCAACACTAAAGTTGATCACCAAAGTTGCAGAATATGTGACAATTAACACATTCATAAGTTGAATCACGCTCGTTATAGCCAAGATTATCAGAATAAGTGTTTAATCCAAAATAAAAAAGATAAAACTCATCAACTTAACATATGAATCAAAAGAAACTTAGGTGTGTTAATCTTTGCCTAAAACAATGATTCTTGCAAAATCTAATTTGGTTAAAAAGCCTTTTTAGAAGACTCTTAGACATTTCAACCCATTCACTCAAAAATGGTTAATTTGAGCCATTTTTGTTTCATTAGTGTGTCAAATTAAAGTTTAGCTAGAAATGTAAACTGGTCAAAAGTCGTATCAAGTGTACTTTAATGTCTATGGATTCCTAAGCCGCGTTATCTTTTAATTTTTGGACTACTATTGTGAGAGCAGGAGGTGCGGTCGTACCACTGCTGGTGCCATGGCCACTAGCCCAAAATAGATGACGGCACACCACACCACGACTAGTGCCATGGCCATTCGCGCCGTGGTGGCCAGCCCAAGCCATGGCTGTTTTCCTTTTTTTTTTCTTTGTTTTTTTTAGAAAAATGGAACGTTGGAGCTTTTTTTGTGTTTGTGATTTGCTTGCGTTTTTTATTATTATTTTTTTATTTTTTTTAAGGTTTGGGGAGGAAGAAAGAAAGGATGCTGGTGATATAGTAGGGTTTTATAAAATATATATATATTTGTGTCTCATGATTCGTCCTAAGAAGGTTTGCTGGTGGTTATTGCTTTGGGACGTATTTTTTTGTTCTATTCAGCTGGTTTTGCAGATTTGAATGGAAGATTACAAATTCAAGATTTAGTTATGGCAGATTTTGATACCTTCGGATGTACATTCTTATCTTTGTTGCGTTTTGGGCAGCTTATTGGTACTCAAATCATGTCATTGTGTTTGTGGTGTTGCTGTTCATGGTGATACATTAGATGTTAGGGTTCCTCACCTCTATGATTGTTGCTACATGTTCAAGCAGGTCTTCTTGCTGTTTGGATTGATTTAGCATGTTAGTGGGGCAGTGGCTAGTACAAGTCTTCCATCTTACTACATGGTCTGTGGGACTAGGAAGATGGGTATGGAAGTTTGGATTACTATGATGATTTGAAGACTCAAGATTTCTTGATTTGCAATTATTTTTTTCTCTTATAGTCGTTGTAGTTTTATGTTCAATTGTTAGTTATAAGTGTGGCTTGTCACCCTTATATTGTAAGTTATAGGAATGATATTAATTCCTATAGGAGAGTCTGTAAGTGTCCTAAAGGACTGTGATGAGGGAGTCACCCTCATCCTTTGTACCTCAAAGTTTTTTGGTGTAATGAATTTTGTCATGGTGAATTAACCCTTTTACCCAAAATATATATATATATATATATATATATATATATATATATATATATATATATATATATATATATATATATATATATATATATATATATATATATATATATGTGTGTGTGTGTGTGTGTGTGTGTGTGTGTGTGTGGGGGGGGGGGGGGGGCTAATTTCTTTGGGCCACTTTATTTTTGAGTTGTGTCTTCTGAATATAAAATAAATTGCTTAGAAGACCCGTTGACACCGAGTAATTTTTTAAAGAGAAAAGTAATAACGTAAATTTGTTCCATTTAAAATATGAAACAAAGAATGAGACAATGCGTCCATCGTAAGATAAGAAATTGCTTATGTTACAATTACATTAACAAACGTCCAAGCTTGGGTCTCCAAAGTTGATTGTCTTGAGTTGCAAAATGAGATGATAAGAAAATTGATAACGTAAACATGTTCCATTGAATATATGAAAGAAAGAAAGAGACAATGCGTCAATTATCCGTAAGCTATTGATTTTGTTACAATTATACTAATAAACGTCCGAGCCTTGGCGAATCCAAAATTGATTGTCTCGAACAGAAAATGATGTGTGTGAGCGCCTATTAATTCAAAACCTATATAATTATGCAGTTGCCAAATATTAATTCAAGAAAGTTCAATGGGTGAGATTACAGAGATAAAAAAAAGTCATGTTATACCTAATCACATTAACTATCCAACACCAATAATAGGCACCAAAATGTGTGCCAACTTATTTGTCATTTACATATATAATTCCTTTTAGTCCTAACATGAGATGTATAACAGTAGTTTGCTTTAGCTATCAAGAATAAATCCATCAACTGCCAAAAAAAATAAATCCAAAACTATAGTCGATCTGTAATAGAGGTTCCATAAATCAAAAGCTTCCTCGAATCATTCTAAATAATTGATGTTACATATTTTTATGCTCGTCGAGTATAGAAATTCCACCTTAGCAAGTCCCCTAATGTTATTATATTCCATCAATTTCAAATCCACCCAAACCATGAACTGGCCATAATGTGTTGCAGGCGTACCCTATTATAACTATATATTGTTCGCGTAGCAGAGAGAAAAAATTATGACTTGGAATCACTTCTTCAACGTTGGATCAACGGCAAAATTAATCTAGGCCACTTAAAATGAAGTCAAACCTTATCTAAAAGGCATCACCTAAATTTGGTGGAAGAGGTTACTTAATTAGCACACGTTTTTAAATAAATAAGCTTGAAAAGGCCTTTAAAAATTTTAAATATGTAACTTCCATCCGATGTGATCCATTGCATAAATTTCGCAAAAAAGTTGTTAATATTCTTGAACGTAAGTAACTGAAAAACTTAAAATAGACTCTACTTTGAAAGACCTACAAGAATTTTAGTTAAAGAAACCATTGTTTAACTCACATTGTTTACGCAAGCATCAAAATTTCCAAAACCTTCTATGGTGTGTTATATTCAAGTTTGGTTTTTAGGTCATTATATTTGTTTATCAGTTAATTGACAATTTCCTTTCTTAACCCCTTATTATTTAGTCATCGATATTCACAATAAAAGTTCCGTTATGATGGTAATGGTTGATTTTGGTCCTTTTTGGGTACGTATGGAATGGCACTTTGCATGACCCACCTTTTGCACAAAGTCAATCTTTGCCTCGCATTTGTTAGGAACCAAGACGTTTTCTATGGCACTTTTGGTCTATAGGAAAAGCAAACAGTACGTTAAGCTTGGGTGCTTCCAAGTTAAGGATATAATTATATACATAATGCATGCAATTAGTGAGTTGAATACTTTAATGTGTATTGAGTACTCAAAGATGTTCATGATTTTTTGATAGTTTCTTTACATTTTTTGTGATCTGTAGATGCATGGATAAGACTTCAGTAAAAGTCGACTCGCACAAAAGTATTATATGCAATTACGCTTCCTTTAGGCCAAACAGTTTTTGTGTTAGAATTACTATTGACATCATTTTTGTAATTCTAAAGATGTTTCTCACATATTCGGAGTTGAAGGTGGTGGGGTGCCGAGGCTCGACCGGCTCACCCCTACTTTGATCTATTTTTGAACTATGTATATCTCGAACATGAAGATGTATTCACTTGGTGCGAATGTGCTCATATGTGTCCCAGCTGGTCTAATTTATCTTAGTTTCTAAAATACACATTCGATTGGATGCATAAGAATATACTAACTTAACTTGATTTAATATTTTTCATAATTGTGTTTTGTACAGAAATATTTACAAATGATTGGTTCATGTTTTAAATTCTTAGTTTGTGATGCTTTTATATCGAGTGTTGATGTACCATATATGTGGCCTTGATTTGTTATATCATTTATCCTTTTAACTCAATTTATTTAAATGCTTCCAAACTTATATAAACGTAGTCAGAAATGTATGTACCCGTGCAACGCACGGGTATTGCACTTGTTTTCCTCTTGTTCTTGTGGCTTGCAGTGGTACTTTCTTCAACGCATTATATTGCAGCAAAAAAACACACATAAATTGATGTTAGGATAGCAGCAACATCATAAATTGGACTCCACTTATTTTGAAGAATGTCCAAACATATACTTCCATCTGCATAAACTGGTACATAACACGAAATATTATAGCAACCACTAAAAAATACTTAGGTAAGATGAGTTTATGGGCCGCAAGCTAAAAATAATTAGGCACCTAAAGTAGTTGAAAATTAACCTTGTTACCGTTACCCCAGCCGTGCCCAAATGGTCTAGATAAGAGATTAATCTTTCTTACATGTATTTATTGTCTAAGGTCTTGCAGGTATTTCAATAAGCACTAATAGATACTTAAAATTCTAAGCTGAAGTACGAACTATGATTTGTGTTTATAGACCTATAAAAGGATTCAATAACTACGCCATAGCATATATTCATACTCAAATACGGACCAAACACACATAATATTTCCTTAGCCTAAGTTTTGCAAAATTTTAACATGAAAAGAGTATTTACCTGAGTAATGCAAATATTCATTCCTCTAGTACTTTGCACAACCAATACTCCAGTCACGCCACCTATACAAAACAACTTGAGATTTGAAAAAACATTAGAATTAAAAACTTCTAAATTTAAAAATACAGTTTCAAACTAAAAGTCAGTATAATGAGACATAATTAGAGAATAAAAGTTGGGAATTGATAAACAAAATAAAAACCCTTTAAGGCTTCATTCGCAACAGGTCATGCACATCGAGCACTCAAATCAACAACCATTCTTCCTGGTACATGTATGCATTTCTTAGGAGTTTTAACAACAGGTTAGCCCACTAACTTTGACCACATTGACCCGGGTAACCCATTACCAATCTGCCTTTATTACCCGTAAATCATTCCTTGTAACATGGTGCCTTAGGAGTTTTAACAACAGGTTGGCCTACAAACTTTGACCACATTGACTCAGGTAACCCATTACCAATCTACCGTATCAAGTCCAATCCTAAATCATTCTATGTAACATGGTGCCTTAGGAGTTTTAACAACAGGTTATCCCACTAACTTTGACCACATTGACCCGGGTAACCCATTACCAATTTGCCTTTATAACCTGTATCAAGTCCAATCCTAAATCATTCTATGTAACATGGTGCCTTAACCCCATTTTTTCCCGGCTAACGCATTGTCAAGAACGTAAAAGGTTCATAAAATAATAAACTTAAATAACAAAGCTAACGTAATCAATATGTATGATCAAAGCATTCTATGTAAACACAAATGCTAATTAAAAATCTGTTTTATTATTTACCCACACATAATTTGAATTTCTTGGACATAACTTAGTGTATATTTTCTTGTAATAACTTTAACCAACATTAGAAAGAATGCTCTATGTTAAAATTGGTTTTATATCGACAATAGTTTGACACACATGCTCAAACATAGCTACGTTGACACTTTTATAGCTCACCTATGTAATCAAAAACGCTAATTCAGTGATGCATAACAGAATACGTACCCCCTGAAATGCTCATAAAGCTACAACTTGCCAGCGAGTGACTTCTGGGGCAAACTAATTGTTGATCTCTTTTACTTGCAAAAGGTTACAATCTGAAAACATCTTATTGTGCAATACTTCAGCTTTGATGAGCAATTGTTAGAGGAGAAAGAAAACATGATATCAAAAACAGAAACGGAAGCATATTAACACACACACAATGGAATGTCCGATTTCAATGGACTAACTTATTCAAACCACTTTTACCACTGAACAATTTGACACTTCCGTTCAGTCTCTGTAAATCTTTAATGCACAAATTAATACAAATTCAAATATGCCTCAGAATGGAGTATGTAACCATTCACTGACTCATTGCTTCACGTGCCCCATTTCAAGGGAATGTTAAGTGATTTTTCATTTTCAAACAATTCCTCTTTGATGCCCTAAATACACATCAGAAATGCAAAACATATTCATTCAACCATTTAATCAAACACTTGATACAGATTAAAATGGTGAAATGTTATGCAAATACCAAGGAAGTAAAATTAAGGCCAAATATATGAAATTCAAAACAAAAAGTAAGACTATGAACCCTAGTTTAGTCATTGGCATGGTTAATGCCATAAACCATAGTTCCTAATGAAAATTTCTAGTTGAAAAAGCTAAACGGCTAAACCTAAGTATCATGTCTGGGAGTTTAGTTCAGAAGTTTTTCCACACCATATCAATTCTCTTAGCCAGGCTACAATATGATTTTGAACAATGTGTTATTATCATTATATTTATAAATGGAGAAAGCACACTGAAGTTTCTCAGCACCCACACCCAAGCTTGCACCTACTGAATTTAGAAACCAAAAAAAAAAAAAAAAAAAAAAAAAAAAAAAAAAAAAAAACAAATAAACACTTTACCTTGGTTTACACCAGTGACCTCAATTGTTTCCACAATCATGTTTCTCACGTCATAACTTATAAGAAGTATAGCCTACACATTTATAAACCATGATATTAAGTTTCTCAGCACCCACACCCAAGCTAGCACCTACTGAATTTAGAAACAAAAAAAAAAAAAAAAATTAATTCACATTTTGCCTTGACTTATTACATTAAAAGACAACAAAATTAAACACCGCCTTCATTAAAAGCCCATATGCTAAAATGTGATGGGAAATCAAGATAAGTCATGTATGCATTAATGACTTCCAACATACTATAATTAGACATAAAGAATTAAATGTGGATGAACACTTTAGAAGATCTATTCCTATTGGTTCACCCAGCATGCCCGACATAGGCTGCCATTGATAAGTACATAAATACTTCTATTAAATAACTAATAGCTGTTAAAAAAAGTTTGAACCTTTCTCATGTGTCTTAGTATCAACTGTTGTTCTCTAACTACCACCAACATTGCCTGTGCCCATAAAACCTATTCCTATTGATAATCTTCATCCGTGCCACACCACAAATTATCACAAAAATAAATTAGAAAGTGTGTAGAGTAATCGTAGTACCATGGGCCATATTACCATATCGAAAAAAAATGTATAACAGGTTATTACCACTTACGTAATGGTTTCTTTTTTTCATATTTCATGAAAAATACCTTTTTTTGACATGCCTGTACATTTCCAACAACATGTTATTTTATGAAAAGAAATGTAATAAGGAAAAAGTAAAATCTTGCGCAATGATATCCTTCACATGAGTAAGGATTACCTCCAAACCTACAATGCATTACATAATTATCATGAATGAATATAAATTTAACTTACCCCGTAATGATATCCTTATAATGTAAATCAACCGAAGATATTTTCATTGCCAAAATTAGGAATCCTAAACCACAATCTACAGAGGAAAAAAAGAAGCCATGTGAACAACATGATTAATTGAAAGAAAGACTACTCCAAACTATCCCAAATTTCCAAGCGAAGAAAAGCTATATTATTTAGCTTTCAAATTGGGGGAAACCTGCGTTTTTATGTTCCTTTTGGTCTTTGTTTTGGCAGTCATTCACTTAAGTCTACCAATAACAAATATATATATATATATATATATATATATATATATATATATATATATATAATAAAAATAACTCTCAATCAAAATTGAAATGTAGAACAATTAAATTAATTATAAATTGAATCCACAAACCACATCTATAACAAAAACTAATTCATGAATGTGATTTCCCCAAATTTTTATTGTAGGGTGTAAAACCTTGCAAAAATCCATATAATTAACAACGTTTAATTATATATTAATATTCGTCATTATTTTTAATCACCATTTTTACGGGAAAATTTAAAATTTTTCTTATTATACTATATTTACGAAATCACGTTATCCCATAATTCACAAAATGACGGAATTAATCCTCGACATGTTACTCGAAACCTAAACTTTTCATTTAATTCTAATTATAATTACTAAACCTAATTAAAATTCCTAATCTAAAAATTAATACAAATGGACCCTTAATCATTTCAGCCCATCACCACAGTCACTATTCACGAGCCCAAAAACTAAAGCCCAACTTCCAAATCTTTATTATTTCATCCGATCGACTAGTCATCAAGCCTCCCAAAACGCCTCGTTTAATCTCGATTTTTACACACAACACCCCAATATTTTTACACCATCTCGTTAACCACCTAGCCAAATATTAGTGTGTCAAATCCCAAGTTCATTGGACGACATTTGATACGTTTTTAAATGGCAAAGTGATCGACCTATACTCAACTAAATCGATTTAAAATTTATTCAAAACGTAACCGTTTTGATTCCCGTTTGTTCCTAATAATATTTCTAAGATGATTTTATGTTCAAATGTCAAAGATGATTAGCTATAATCAAGTGGTATATGATTTAGTAAATCGTATACATAGAAAAATGGTTGGTCGACATAGGGCATGAATCACCAAGACATCCTCCATTATTTGTGCACTCTAAATCTATATTTAACAATATATTACATTCTAGATCATAGGTTTTACTGACATGCATAGTATATGTTGTTTCCTTGAAATGTTTCACACATACGTGTGATATATTGAAACCATATATAGCATACATGCATGCATCCGTTCCTTACCATTCTCAAACTCTCTCACATATTTATTTCATCCTAAAAACTACTCTTACAAGCCAGAAATTGTTTGCTATATTGTTTGGAAGCAAGAAAAGATATATCGGGTTTGATTTAATACGTATAACGTTTGGGTTATACTTTGAACGTGATATTTCGTGTGTTCCATCCATTCTCTCTCGACTCTCTATCACCTCTAAGGGTGTTGTAAGTTATTTCTACTCGTCTCCATTCAAAATTACACATTAAAATATAGTCATGCACATTATTCATTTTTGCTTCAAACATATATCAATTTGCATATTAATTTTACGTATATATTGTCATATATAACACTAAACGTGACTAGCCTCTATCTTGGAAGGCCTAGGAGTCACGTAGCACACATAATTCACTTTAGTATCATCGTTACATGCATCACACAAACCTATTTTGAACCATGTTTCACACGTACAAAAATCACTTAAACACTTAGTAATATTTTTAACATTTTCAAGTATATAAACGATACGAACATGTTACAAACCACTCGTATATCATTAAATTTCACTTAACGAGAGTATCATATTATTACACGACTCAATAGACCACCTAGAAAACTACTATTTTCATTTATACAACTTGTAAAAATACTCACGTTTTGACACCTAAATCAAGCCATTTTGAATCGGCAAGAACCAGATTTTCAAAACCAAAAATCAGTTAAAAACTTTATAGTTTTCGCTTGGGCTCAATTCAAGCCCAATAAGAAATCACGATCCATAAGCCCACTGGGCCCATATGAAACATTTTTAGAATCACAAAAGTAGCCCAAGTCCAGGCCCAAAACATTTTTCATGCCCTCGCCTTTTATAGTGGCTCGTTAAGGCCCATAAGCTAGAAAAATAAGCTTTTAATTAAATAAGCAGTTAAAATAAGCTTATTACCAACTTAAAAAGCTACGGAAATTTTTATAAAATTTTTATAATCATTTTTGTGATTTTGGACTAAAAATGTAACGCGACGACACCTAAAAGGACTAAAACTGCCAAACCTTAAAAACTTGGACTAAAACAGTCAAAACAGAAAGTTTAAGATAAAAATTGATATTATATGATGTTCCAAGCTTAGATTGTAATTGTGGACAAGTAGTGGACTATAATTGTAAATTAGATACGAAAAGGACTAACGGTGTAACGCTAATGCCGTTAGTATAAAAAGTGTAAAAATTCGAAAAGGACAAGGACTAAATATAATCTATTTGACATTCTTATTTTATTTTTATTTTACGCCAACCATCACGTCATATGCATTTTTACTACGTTTTATTTATATATTATTTATTTTTACGTTAATAATATATATAACGATATTTCAAAAGTTAATATTTTTACTTACGTTTAAAAAGGTAAAACTCCGATGGATAATTTTAAATAAAGTATTTTATTATATCATGCATGACATAACAATTACACTGCACATCATCTATTCGTCATAACGAATAATATTTATTCGTTATTCGTTCGTATTTACCAAATAGTATTTGGTTATATTCTCAGATAAATTTATTTATCAGGTTCCGTATCAAAGACGTTTCCATAATCATTCCCATAAATCTCATCCTACTTTACTTTTCATCGTTTCCGTATCAATCAAGGTGAGTCATAGCCCCATTTCCAATACTTGTTTTTAAACTCATTGGGGGAGATACATGCTTAAATATACTTTGATAAATTGATAAGTATATGAATAAAATACATGATTCAAATCAATTTCCTAATTGAAATTAAATTAATATGGTTTGTAATTTAAGATTGTGATATATACGATACTTGACAAAATACTTAATTGAAATACTGATACTCATATGATAATGCTTCCAATTTGATTATTGTGGTAAGTGATATATATATTTTACTGATGAATTACTTGACTGAAATACTGATACTCATATGAAAATGTTTCCAATTCGATTATTGTGGTATGTGATATACATGTGTTACTGGCGAAATACTTAAACTGAATTACTGATACTCAAACGATAATATTCCCAAACTGATTACTGTGGTATGATACTTGATTACATGATGTTATTTTGAATGACCCCATTATTACCTTGATATTGCCTAAGTTACCTTATCGCCATAAAGTCCCTCAATCATGAGCCATTAATCACTGTTAAGTGGGCGCGAATATAGTGAACAGATTTGAAACCTGTTAAGGATTGACCTCCTGTCCCACTAATACTTGACGGAATGCCATTTGCAAATGGTTAGTCGTATTAGTCGTGATACACTATATTCGTAGACAAATAGGAATTGGTAAATCACCTATTATTAGAGGGCAAAATTTATCATTGATTTGATAAAACACCTCTTTTGGTTAAGCTTGTGTGTCATGAGGCTTGGGGCAATATCTATAAAGGAAATGTATGTTTTCAACATATATTTAGATACAGCTGTATAGGAATTTGACCATACGTGAATTGTATATCTGATTAAATTAGCATCATGAGTTTCCAACTCATGTTAGGATTATTGATCCCTTATTTGAATTTGATTGATTATTTATATGATTTATCTGTGATTATAGACAATATTACTCAATACTTGTTCCATTACTGTTTGTATTTATAAATTCCAAATATTCCTGAAATCTATCAAAATAAATGGTTTTCCATAAAACTCTATGAACTCACCAACCTTTGTGTTGACACTTTTAGCATGTGTTTATCTCAGGTCCATAATGAGCAAGGATGGTACGGAGGAGCACGAATTCTTACAAAGGCTATAAATTTTTACTATCATTCGAAAACTTATTTAACAAACGATTCTCTCTGGTGGCGATAACCCTATACAAAAAAAAAAAGATTCGCCTTCCCTACGATTTCAATCCAAACTCTTTAATTTTGTAATCCTCTCGTGGGACAGTTACATTTTAAATTGTTTAATTGATTTTAGTGGGTCGGTGTTATACTTCATTCACGTTTGTTATTCGTTTGGGCTGGTGTACAATTGCATGCTCTTCAATTGATTGTACTAGGGCCTACCTTATTATTATTAATTGTACCTAGTTTTGCATGCTGCAATATGATGGGAGGTTAGTTCTTTGTTTTGTCATGCTTTAAACCCTAACTTTTTGTTAGGGTTTCTTCATTCGTTCTTTGTACGTTGCTGTTGTTTGTTTTTATTTGGTCTATTTGATTGGTGTTGGTGTTGTTTGTGGGTTTGAGAGATGGAGAAGGGTTTCTTGAACAATAATACTCCTTCAAAAGGTGTAACACCCCCAAAATTTGATACAGCGGAAGACTCAACAAGCTTTCGGGGTGCTACGGGGATTGGTATCCAACACAAGACAATACAGAACGAGATAAAGTAAACATAATAAAAACACAACCAAAACGGAGTTTTAACGTTTACATTTATCCCAACATCATTCAGAGTTAGGCCCAAAATAACAGAACAGTAGGTCCAAAATTAGTTATCAGAGTTTTAGAAAAATAGATCCATAAACCATGAGCCTTGGCCGAGCCTTCCATTCCAAGCATGCATATCGTCACTTAATTACCTGAGAAAACGTGCTAAAAGTCAGCTTTCGCTGGTGAGATCATAGGTTTACATTCATCTAACAATATAGTGGACATATACGCAAAACGCTTGCTAGCTAGACTAGGGATTCGCTAAGAGCCTGCGGATACCCTCCGCTCCAACCTAACACACGGATACCCTCCGTTCTAACATAGATATTCGGGTAACCCCCGCAATATCATAAATACTCAGATAACCTCCGAAGTATTAATAACCTATAGGTGCACGCTACAGTATTTAAATGAGCCCACATCCTACCAGTCTCACCTAACTCTGCATGCTCAGCAGAAACCTAAGAAGGTGCATCCGACGCCACAGGACTACCAGGTGGTGAATCAAACAAAAACGGATGATCAGGTGAAACCGGCTCTAACGGACGTATCGGGGCATCAGGCTCCTAAGCCTGAGCTGGCGGTGCTAACAAACCATCATCATCAGGCATCTCCTCCTCTTGAGGATCATCCCTCTCCCGCTCACCCTCGTACTCCTCGTCGAAGGGGTACTCCATCACTCGTCATCTCCGAGCAGGTGAACCACGAGGCGATAAAGTCGGCAACTTAGGACGACAATGGGACGATAAAGTAGTAGTGGCTGAACGCATGACCATCACGTATGGGTCATCAGGGGCCATAGTGATCTACGAAGGGCGACGCGTACCAGCAATAACAATTCTTAACAACACGTGCAAAGGAGGCTATAATTTGTGACAACGGCGTAGGGTAGGTGTAAGTGTTTCAAAACAACTAAAGCGCGAACTCAAAATATCACATCAAAATCATCATAAAATCCCGATTATATAATCTCAGTAAAGAGTTTCAAAAACCGCATTACTAAAATCATTCATAAAATAATTAAGCCATATAATTCCTCAAAACGCATATAATTCCTCAAAACGTCATCACATCACTAAATCAATAAACCTCAAATCCTCAAATCATCTCAAATCTAATAATCATCTCAATATACCTCAATAATAATAATGATGCTTCGGCTTGGCGGGCTGGCGGGCAATGGTCGAGGATCGTTTTCTATAAAAATCGGTTATAGTTTAGGTGTCTATTTACCTAGTTCTCTATAACCTTGGCTCTGATACCAATCTGTAACACCCCCAAAATTTGATACAGCGGAAGACTCAACAAGCTTTCGGGGTGCTACGGGGATTGGTATCCAACACAAGACAATACAGAACGAGATAAAGTAAACATAATAAAAACACAACCAAAACGGAGTTTTAACGTTTACATTTATCCCAACATCATTCAGAGTTAGGCCCAAAATAACAGAACAGTAGGTCCAAAATTAGTTATCAGAGTTTTAGAAAAATAGATCCATAAACCATGAGCCTTGGCCGAGCCTTCCATTCCAAGCATGCATATCGTCACTTAATTACCTGAGAAAACGTGCTAAAAGTCAGCTTTCGCTGGTGAGATCATAGGTTTACATTCATCTAACAATATAGTGGACATATACGCAAAACGCTTGCTAGCTAGACTAGGGATTCGCTAAGAGCCTGCGGATACCCTCCGCTCCAACCTAACACACGGATACCCTCCGTTCTAACATAGATATTCGGGTAACCCCCGCAATATCATAAATACTCGGATAACCTCCGAAGTATTAATAACCTATAGGTGCACGCTACAGTATTTAAATAAGCCAACCTTGAATAGTACACACGAACCGTGTGACTAAAGCTGACAATTCCAAATAACCAAATAAGCCAACCTTGAATAGTACACACAAAACCGTGTGACTAAAGCTGACAATTCACCAATAACCAAATAAGCCAACCTTGAATAGTACACACAAAACCGTGTGACTAAAGCTGACAATACATCCTAGTCCATACGCATAGCAAGTTTTAGAAAGAATATAGAAGCGATAATAGTCCACATAAAATAATTTGCACGTTTCTCACCCCAAGTATTGAAAACATAGTTCAAGATTAAAAAGTGGGGCTATGACTCACCTCAAGTCCAGAAATCAACAATAAGAAATCGGTAGAGGTAAGATGTATAGTAACTCAAAAGACGGCAACTACGGACTCGGCACGACCTAACAAAGTCAACTCATTCAGAAATCATTTCCTCAAAATCGAATATTCCCAAACCCGAACGTATTCCATTATACTTCCGAAAATCCATTTCTCGTATAAATCTCGTATTAGTTTGGAGTTTGGCGTTTGGTATCCATACGGGTGGTGGGTCGACACAACTCAAACCAAGAAGTCACAACAAAAAGGATAATAAAACAATCTATATGTCTAATATTAGCCCAATATATTATTTAAATAAATCATCGAAATTTATCAAATCCGTCGATTTGGTAATCCTCCATATTTATTCACTTAATATACCATTCTAAGATTATACCCAAATCCTAGGTCACACATTGCACATAAAGTACTATATGGTATATATCAAAGTTTAATAAATTCTCTAATTATGCCGTTAAGCTTACCAAATTCGTCAATTTGGCAATCTCACGAGATACTTAGTAATTTATTATTCTCGTACACATACCACAACCTATGGGCGTCGTAGGATACGATGCCCATTAATATACTCAATTTAAATAACTAATTAGCTCTTATTTAACCCGTCGATTAAATAAGTTACGTAGTTATTGAAAGTGAATGTATTAATCGTCATATATCCGTGACAACACGAACGTCACAATATAATAATCCACTTGGACCCAAGTGACCACGACCCCGTATAACTCGATAGTTTCCTTTATTTATTTAAAAGAAATTATTTTATTTAATATTTATTTAACGTCAAGATTTCATCGTTATTTATAGTCGTTTAATTATAATAACGCTCCAGACATTTATTACACCACTTTCATAGTATAATATCTATCGTTACGTTATTGTTATAATATTACTCGTGATCGTTTTATTATTAATATACGCATTTATATATCTATATATACGTTATTCACGTCTATATATCTATATAAACGGTTATATTACCAATAATATTATTACGAGTTTTATTATTAGCGTTTAATTATAAATATTTATCGAGTCATACGAAATGGTTACATGTCCGAGTCATCACTCTCGGCTCATTGTCCAAGTCCAAAATAGAAATAATAATCAAGTCAAACCAAGTAATCAATCTCCGTCCAACAATTCCCAAAACACGTGCTACAACAATAGGGTCCGACTACGGCACCCGACTAACCTATCTCCGTCATTCTAGTTGACCGTCTCACAATCGGTCCCCATATTTCCCATTCGTCAACAACTCCTCAATAATCACAATCGTAACAATATTCCCATTGTCGAGACCACAAGGTCTCGACCCATCAAAACATTCGGCCAAAAAAATAAAATGAGCCGCAAGAACAAGTAATAAAAACAACCATATCAACACATAATACAAATGACATATATAAACCATATCAAGGAAAAACATCAAAATAGGCTAGTTCCGGGTTGGTTTACCAAGCCAAACCCGAGCCTTGCAACCCACTTGGGTCTCGGCTAAACACATGTGTCACAAAGACTCGAAACCAAGACCACGAGGTCTCCCAACAAGCTCAAATGAGCGACTGAAAATCTGCCAAAAAGGCCTTCTTGGGTCGCGACATAGACCAGCAACAACCAGGCCAAAAACACGACTCAATCGAATCAAAACCAAACACCATAGCATCCACACTTGCTAACCAAGACACATGGTCAATCACCAAGAAAAATAGCGAGCCATAGGGCTCGTACCCACATCAAGCCGTGAGCCTAGGCTCACGGTTCCTTCAACCCAAACGGTAAGAAGTAAACCCGGATACCAAACGCGATAATATTATCAAAAACAACATTTTCCATTCGTTAATCATCAAACCCAACAAGAAAATAGCCCGTGAGCCACGGATCTAAGCTGAATAGAGGCACACGACAAAGAAACCGTGGCCACTCACCTCCAAACGATTCCAATAATCGTTTTCTTCAAAAACCCAACAATGAAATGACGGAAAAAGTGGTGTTTAGGTGGCGGTGGTGATTAAAAACAAAGGTTAAGATGTTGGTGAGGCGCGTGGTGCACACCAATAGATAGATCGGAAGATGGTGGTTGAGATGGTGGTATTAGTTTTGTGGTGAGGGTGGCGGTGCGACGGTGGTGGCCGGCCAAAGAGGGCGGCGGCTAAGGTTTGTAGAGAGAGAGAGAGATGGTGTTGGTGTAGGTTTGTGTTGTGTGTGATGTGCAGTTATCACAAGGACGATTTTGTATGTTAACTTAAAAAAAAAATCTTTTCTTTCTTTACATATCACAATAATACTAACAATAATAATAATGATAATAATAATAATAACAAAAGTGTTATTATATTTAGGGTAAGGTGACTAGGTGTAAAATACACGGACCAAAACCCGTAACTTTATAAAGTACTCCAACTCTTTCTCGGACCGAGCTCGTTCCCAAAGATATCACAATACGTTCAATAATTAAATATATATATATATATATATATATATATATATATATATATATATATATATATATATATATATATATATATATATATATATATATAGTCGAATCCGTAGACTCAAGACATAAAATTTCTGTTAGGTTATCCTAGTGCCGGAGTCAACGTAGTGCCAATAAAATCTCGAAATAAATTCTCATCATATTGATAAACCAAATTCGATTTCCATAAAAGTTTTGGATATAATCAACCAAAATATTGGTTTCTCAAGTTCGTTATGAATAAAATTCCAAATATAATTTATAAACGAACTTTAATGTAATGCGGGTTTTCAAAATAACTCCCTAATTTGCCAGTTGTCACATCCTCCCAGCCTCAGAAGAAACCCGTCCCGGGTTTCTCTCGGAACAATCCATCTATGAAGTGAAAAGCTTCGGATATCTCTTTCGGAACTCGTCCTCACGTTCCCACGTAAATTCCGGTCCATATCGGGAATTCCAACGAACCTTGACGAGTGGAATGCGACTTCGCTTGAGTCGCTTAATCTCTCGGTCCAAAATCTCAATCGGCTCTTCCACAAAGTTCAATTTCTCATTAACACAAATATCTTTCATCGGTATAACCGGCATCTAATCAGAAAGACACTCCTTCAAATTACTAACATGAAACACATTGTGAACTTTACTCAATTCATGTGGTAATTCTAACCTATAAGCCACGGGCCCAATTCTTTCCAAAATAAGAAATGTCCAATGTAGCGTGGGTTGAATTTCCCACGTTTCCCGAAACGTATCACACCTTTCCAAGGCGAGACTTTCAGCATCACTTTGTCTCCAACCTGGAACTCTAGGGGTTTACGTCTCAGATCGGCGTAACTTTTCTGCCTATCTCTGGCTGCTTGCAACCGATCACGAATCCGAGCTACTTTCTCAGTAGTTTCCAAGATAAATTCAGGGCCTGTAAGTTGGCTATCTCCAACTTCTGCCCAACCAATAGGCGAACGACACTTCCTGCCATACAAAGCTTCGAATGGTGCAGCCTTAAGACTTGTGTGGTAACTATTATTATAGGAGAATTCTGCGAGGGGTAAATACTTCTCCCAGCCCTTACCAAAGTCTATGATGCATGCACGAAGCATACCCTCTAACGTCTGAATGGTCCTCTCACTTTGACCATCGGTTTGGGGATGATACGCAGTACTCATATCAAGTCTCGTCCCCAAAGCCGTTTGAAGTGATCGCCATAAAGCTGACGTAAAGCGGCTATCGCGATCAGAAATAATCGATATCGGGACTCCATGACGAGAAATAATTTCCTTCACATACAACCTCACAAGTTTATCCACACTATCATCTTCACTTATTGCTAGGAAATGAGCAGACTTGTCAGACGATCCACAATTACCCAGATAGCGTCACAACCGCTAGCTGTCTTTGGTAATTTGGTAATAAAGTCCATTGTAATCCGCTCCCATTTCCAAACCGGGAGTTCTGGCTGCGTCAATAATTCTGACGGTCTTTGATGTTCGGCTTTAACCTTAGCACATGTCAAGCACTTACTAACATACAACGTTATATCTGCCTTCATGTTTGGCCACCAATATAACTTTTTCAAATCCTGGTACATCTTGTCAGACCCAGGATGAATAGAGTACCTTGACTTATGCGACTCATGCATAATCAACTCTCGAATTCCTCCATAGTACCCAAATTTCGTTCTCTAAAACATAATACTCCATCAGAACGCTTAACAAATCCCTTCTCATTTTCTGCCATCCCAAATATTTTCTCAGCAGGTCGATCTTCTACTTTCAACGATTCCGTTTGAGCTTCTAATATTTGAGACGGTAATGGCGATACGATAGTCATTCCTAATGACTTAACTCGTAATGGTGGTATTCTCTCCTTTCGGCTAAGAGCATCGGCAACAACGTTTGCTTTACCAGGATGGTAACGAATTTCACAATCATAATCGCTTAGCAACTCAATCCAACGTCGTTGTCTCAAGTTGAGCTCTTTTTGATTCAAGATGTATTGTAGACTTTTGTGATCCGTGAATACAACACATTTGGTACCATACAGATAATGTCTCCATATCCTCAAGGCAAAGACCACAGCACCTAACTCCGAATCATGGGTGGTGTAGTTCTTCTCATGCCTCTTGAGCTGTCGGGAAGCATAAGCTATCACTTTCTCTCGTTGCATTAACACAGCTCCCAACCTTTATGAGAAGCGTCACAATAGATGACGAAGTCCTCGTTACCTTCAGGTAACGCTAAGATAGGAGCACTACACAACATCTCCTTAAGTAACTGAAATGCTTCTTCTTCCTTATCTCCCCATTCGTACTTAACACTCTTTTGAGTCAATTTGGTCAACGGTTTTGCTATCTTCGAAAATCCCTCAATGAATCTTCGGTAATAACCGGCTAATCCCAAAAATTGACGAACTTCTGTTGGGGTCATAGGTACAGCCCAATCTTTAATCGCTTCAATCTTAGCAAGATCTACATGAACTCCTTGTCTATCAATCACATGACCCAGAAATTGTACCGTCGGAATCCAAAATTCGCATTTCGAAAACTTGGCATAGAGTTTCTCCTTCCTAAGCAATTCTAAGATGAGTCTTAGATGCTCCTCATGCTCCTTCTCACTCTTCGAATAAATCAGAATGTCATCGATGAACACAATCACAAACTTATCTAAGTAAGGCTTACACACCCGATTCATGAGGTCCATGAATACCGCCGGTGCGTTAGTCAACCCAAACGGCATCACCTGAAACTCGTAATGCCCGTAACGGGTTCTGAAAGCCGTTTTCGAAATATCTTCCTCGCGAACTCGAAGCCGATGATATCTCGATCTTAGATCGATCTTCGAATACACACTCGATCCTTGGAGCTGATCGAACAAGTTGTCGATCCTCGGTAACCGGTATCTATTCTTCACCGTTAATTTGTTCAACTCTCGAAAATCAATACACATACGAAACGATCTATCATTCTTCTTCACAAATAAGATCGGGGCTCCCCAAGGCGAAAAACTTGGTCTTATAAATCCTTTTTCGGCTAACTCCGCTAATTGTTTTGACAACTCTTCCAGTTCAGTAGGTGCAAGACGGTAAGGCGCTCGTGCTACAGGTGCAGCACCAGGCATCAACTCAATCTGAAATTCCACTTGTCTAGTAGGTGGAATTCCCGGCAATTCATCGGGAAACACATCCGAAAAATCACGAACTACAGGTACATCTCCAATGCACCTTTCCTTCTTCTCCTTCTCTCCTTTCTCAGAAATTTGAGCTAAGAAAAGGCAACATCCTTTTTCCATTAGCTTCGGTAATTTAGTGCAAGATATGACCGCTAATCTAGATAGGCCTCTTAATTCCTTTTGATCTCCTGGTATGTTCAGAATCTCCTTGCCGTAAGGCACACGCACGATCTTCTCATCGCAAGGTATATGGGCACGATACTTCGACAACCAATCCATACCAATAAGGACATCAAAACTTCCTAGTGTGACGGGTAGAAGATCTATGTTGAAAGGGTGATTCAAGAAATTTAACGTGCAACCGCGAATGATAGTCTTAATCCTTTCTATGTTCTCATCAGCTAACTCTTCATCATAACCAATTCCTAAGGCCATCGGGGGTTTCTCTAGTAAGGGTGCAGACGTAGTGGACACAAAACTTCTATCGGCACAAGTATCAAATAGTATGGAAGCATAACGATTATTGAGAAGGAACGTACCAGTAACGACGTTCGGATCTTCTCCTCTCTCGTTCCCGAGTGCATACACTCTCCCATGAGCAGCTCCAGCTTCCACACGTTGGTCCCCATTATCTTGTCGTCCACGGTTTCCTCCAGTTCCACGGTTTCCATTATTGTACCTATTACCACCCGATCCTTGACTTCCTCGGTTCCACGATTCTCTACACTCATTCCTATAGTGTCCCTTCTTTCCACATCCATAACAAGTAACATTTGCCTTACTCATAGTTTCAGGAGTAGCTTGAACCATAGCAAGGGGTCGTGCTCTACAATCCCTAGCTACATGTCCTCTCCTTGAGCAACTCTGACAAATCACAGTACATTGTCCTGTACGATTCTTGTAGCAACGACCACACTTGGGTGCATCACCATTTTGGTTCCTTTTATCTCCATTCCCAATAGCTTAAGCCTTAGCAATAGCTTGTCGCTGGTTTCGGTGATCATTACCCTTAGAGTGATGGTCTCTCTTTCTCTTTCCATTCTTATCCTTATCAGCTCCTTCCTATTCCAACGAATCCATTAATTGTTGAGCGGTTGTGATGGCCTCATGGATATTTGCAGGTCTAGCAGCAATCACGTCATTCCTTGTAGCCACAGGCAACCCATCGGTATACCGCTCAATCTTTTGAGTCTCAGTTCTAACCATATCGGGGCAAAGCAAGGCTAACTCCTGGTAACGGCGATTGTAAGTCGCCATATCAGTACCCTTCACTTTGTGATTCCAAAACTCAATCTCCAGCTTCTTAACCTCATTTCTTGGGCAGTAAGTCTGAATCAGCAAAGACTTAAATTGGTCCCAAGTCGTAGCATACGCCACATCACTTCCAACCGAATTGCGGTAATTGTTCCACCAAGTTAAAGCTTCATCTTTGAAAGTAAAAGAAGCAAACTTTACCTTCGCATTCTCCGCACAACCACTAACATTAAACACTGACTCAGTCTTCTCAATCCACCTTACCAAGCAGACCAGTCCTTCAGTTCCACCAAACTCAATGGGTCCACAAATTTTAAACTCCTTATAGTTACATCCATTAGCACGAACTGGTGGAAATGTTCCAGCAGAATTGTTGGAATGATTTGACTCAGCTAGTAGCTCAGCAACTCGTTGCTCCACAAGTTGATTGATCATTGCTTGATCTACAGTAGGTGCATTAAGTGGATCATGATCATCGTCTCCCTGAATATCAACATTTTGATTCCTGTTGTTGCGGTTGGTAGTGTCTAGGTTGTCAGGAGTAGGGGTCTCAACATTTCGAGTAGGACGACGTCCTCGGCGACCAGGGTAGTCGCTGCCATACCAGTTCGGGTAGCTCTGACAGGGTTTCGTCGTACAGCCATTAATATAATTCCAAGACAATATCAATCACGCAAATAGGAACACAATTCTCCATGTACGCCAAAAACCGTAAAATATCATACGAGCTCACCATCGTCCATAAGTAGCGATCAATACATCGTTCCATACTACCAACAAGCATAATAGATACTAATCGTTCCATACGAGACGAACGTACAATCCGACTATCATGACATAAGAGATATACTAACTAGCTCTCCTAACCAAATACTCCTTGGTTTATGTAGCAACACAACAACCTGATTCCAAATCGATCTAGCCACGATGCTGGTGTAGACTCCTCAAATCCGCAACAACTCAACAATAAACTCAGCAATGACCATCTCAAGTCGGTCAGACATCCGCGAGATCCTCTCGCCCTGTGCAGTAATCTGAGCCACATCCTACCAGTCTCACCTAACTCTGCATGCTCAGCAGAAACCTAAGAAGGTGCATCCGACGCCACAGGACTACCAGGTGGTGAATCAAACAAAAACGGATGATCAGGTGAAACCGGCTCTAAGGGACGTATCGGGGCATCAGGCTCCTAAGCCTGAGCTGGCGGTGCTAACAAACCATCATCATCAGGCATCTCCTCCTCTTGTGGATCATCCCTCTCCCGCTCACCCTCGTACTCCTCGTCGAAGGGGTACTCCATCACTCGTCATCTCCGAGCAGGTGAACCACGAGGCGATAAAGTCGGCGACTTAGGGCGACAATGGGACGATAAAGTAGTAGTGGCTGAACGCATGACCATCACGTATGGGTCATCAGGGGCCATAGTGATCTACGAAGGGCGACGCGTACCAGCAATAACAATTCTTAACAACACGTGCAAAGGAGGCTATAATTTGTGACAACGGCGTAGGGTAGGTGTAAGTGTTTCAAAACAACTAAAGCGCGAACTCAAAATATCACATCAAAATCATCATAAAATCCCGATTATATAATCTCAGTAAAGAGTTTCAAAAACCGCATTACTAAAATCATTCATAAAATAATTAAGCCATATAATTCCTCAAAACGCATATAATTCCTCAAAACGTCATCACATCACTAAATCAATAAACCTCAAATCCTCAAATCATCTCAAATCTAATAATCATCTCAATATACCTCAATAATAATAATGATGCTTCGGCTTGGCGGGCTGGCGGGCAATGGTCGAGGATCGTTTTCTATAAAAATCGGTTATAGTTTAGGTGTCTATTTACCTAGTTCTCTATAACCTTGGCTCTGATACCAATCTGTAACACCCCCAAAATTTGATACAGCGGAAGACTCAACAAGCTTTCGGGGTGCTACGGGGATTGGTATCCAACACAAGACAATACAGAACGAGATAAAGTAAACATAATAAAAACACAACCAAAACGGAGTTTTAACGTTTACATTTATCCCAACATCATTCAGAGTTAGGCCCAAAATAACAGAACAGTAGGTCCAAAATTAGTTATCAGAGTTTTAGAAAAATAGATCCATAAACCATGAGCCTTGGCCGAGCCTTCCATTCCAAGCATGCATATCGTCACTTAATTACCTGAGAAAACGTGCTAAAAGTCAGCTTTCGCTGGTGAGATCATAGGTTTACATTCATCTAACAATATAGTGGACATATACGCAAAACGCTTGCTAGCTAGACTAGGGATTCGCTAAGAGCCTGCGGATACCCTCCGCTCCAACCTAACACACGGATACCCTCCGTTCTAACATAGATATTCGGGTAACCCCCGCAATATCATAAATACTCGGATAACCTCCGAAGTATTAATAACCTATAGGTGCACGCTACAGTATTTAAATAAGCCAACCTTGAATAGTACACACGAACCGTGTGACTAAAGCTGACAATTCCAAATAACCAAATAAGCCAACCTTGAATAGTACACACAAAACCGTGTGACTAAAGCTGACAATTCACCAATAACCAAATAAGCCAACCTTGAATAGTACACACAAAACCGTGTGACTAAAGCTGACAATACATCCTAGTCCATACGCATAGCAAGTTTTAGAAAGAATATAGAAGCGATAATAGTCCACATAAAATAATTTGCACGTTTCTCACCCCAAGTATTGAAAACATAGTTCAAGATTAAAAAGTGGGGCTATGACTCACCTCAAGTCCAGAAATCAACAATAAGAAATCGGTAGAGGTAAGATGTATAGTAACTCAAAAGACGGCAACTACGGACTCGGCACGACCTAACAAAGTCAACTCATTCAGAAATCATTTCCTCAAAATCGAATATTCCCAAACCCGAACGTATTCCATTATACTTCCGAAAATCCATTTCTCGTATAAATCTCGTATTAGTTTGGAGTTTGGCGTTTGGTATCCATACGGGTGGTGGGTCGACACAACTCAAACCAAGAAGTCACAACAAAAAGGATAATAAAACAATCTATATGTCTAATATTAGCCCAATATATTATTTAAATAAATCATCGAAATTTATCAAATCCGTCGATTTGGTAATCCTCCATATTTATTCACTTAATATACCATTCTAAGATTATACCCAAATCCTAGGTCACACATTGCACATAAAGTACTATATGGTATATATCAAAGTTTAATAAATTCTCTAATTATGCCGTTAAGCTTACCAAATTCGTCAATTTGGCAATCTCACGAGATACTTAGTAATTTATTATTCTCGTACACATACCACAACCTATGGGCGTCGTAGGATACGATGCCCATTAATATACTCAATTTAAATAACTAATTAGCTCTTATTTAACCTGTCGATTAAATAAGTTACGTAGTTATTGAAAGTGAATGTATTAATCGTCATATATCCGTGACAACACGAACGTCACAATATAATAATCCACTTGGACCCAAGTGACCACGACCCCGTATAACTCGATAGTTTCCTTTATTTATTTAAAAGAAATTATTTTATTTAATATTTATTTAACGTCAAGATTTCATCGTTATTTATAGTCGTTTAATTATAATAACGCTCCAGACATTTATTACACCACTTTCATAGTATAATATCTATCGTTACGTTATTGTTATAATATTACTCGTGATCGTTTTATTATTAATATACGCATTTATATATCTATATATACGTTATTCACGTCTATATATCTATATAAACGGTTATATTACCAATAATATTATTACGAGTTTTATTATTAGCGTTTAATTATAAATATTTATCGAGTCATACGAAATGGTTACATGTCCGAGTCATCACTCTCGGCTCATTGTCCAAGTCCAAAATAGAAATAATAATCAAGTCAAACCAAGTAATCAATCTCCGTCCAACAATTCCCAAAACACGTGCTACAACAATAGGGTCCGACTACGGCACCCGACTAACCTATCTCCGTCATTCTAGTTGACCGTCTCACAATCGGTCCCCATATTTCCCATTCGTCAACAACTCCTCAATAATCACAATCGTAACAATATTCCCATTGTCGAGACCACAAGGTCTCGACCCATCAAAACATTCGGCCAAAAAAATAAAATGAGCCGCAAGAACAAGTAATAAAAACAACCATATCAACACATAATACAAATGACATATATAAACCATATCAAGGAAAAACATCAAAATAGGCTAGTTCCGGGTTGGTTTACCAAGCCAAACCCGAGCCTTGCAACCCACTTGGGTCTCGGCTAAACACATGTGTCACAAAGACTCGAAACCAAGACCACGAGGTCTCCCAACAAGCTCAAATGAGCGACTGAAAATCTGCCAAAAAGGCCTTCTTGGGTCGCGACATAGACCAGCAACAACCAGGCCAAAAACACGACTCAATCGAATCAAAACCAAACACCATAGCATCCACACTTGCTAACCAAGACACATGGTCAATCACCAAGAAAAATAGCGAGCCATAGGGCTCGTACCCACATCAAGCCGTGAGCCTAGGCTCACGGTTCCTTCAACCCAAACGGTAAGAAGTAAACCCGGATACCAAACGCGATAATATTATCAAAAACAACATTTTCCATTCGTTAATCATCAAACCCAACAAGAAAATAGCCCGTGAGCCACGGATCTAAGCTGAATAGAGGCACACGACAAAGAAACCGTGGCCACTCACCTCCAAACGATTCCAATAATCGTTTTCTTCAAAAACCCAACAATGAAATGACGGAAAAAGTGGTGTTTAGGTGGCGGTGGTGATTAAAAACAAAGGTTAAGATGTTGGTGAGGCGCGTGGTGCACACCAATAGATAGATCGGAAGATGGTGGTTGAGATGGTGGTATTAGTTTTGTGGTGAGGGTGGCGGTGCGACGGTGGTGGCCGGCCAAAGAGGGCGGCGGCTAAGGTTTGTAGAGAGAGAGAGAGATGGTGTTGGTGTAGGTTTGTGTTGTGTGTGATGTGCAGTTATCACAAGGACGATTTTGTATGTTAACTTAAAAAAAAAATTCTTTTCTTTCTTTACTTATCACGATAATACTAACAATAATAATAATGATAATAATAATAATAACAAAAGTGTTATTATATTTAGGGTAAGGTGACTAGGTGTAAAATACACGGACCAAAACCCGTAACTTTATAAAGTACTCCAACTCTTTCTCGGACCGAGCTCGTTCCCAAAGATATCACAATACGTTCAATAATTAAATATATATATATATATATATATATATATATATATATATATATATATATATATATATATATATATAGTCGAATCCGTAGACTCAAGACATAAAATTTCTGTTAGGTTATCCTAGTGCCGGAGTCAACGTAGTGCCAATAAAATCTCGAAATAAATTCTCATCATATCGATAAACCAAATTCGATTTCCATAAAAGTTTTGGATATAATCAACCAAAATATTGGTTTCTCAAGTTCGTTATGAATAAAATTCCAAATATAATTTATAAACGAACTTTAATGTAATGCGGGTTTTCAAAATAACTCCCTAATTTGCCAGTTGTCACAAAAGGTGCGAAATCTGTTAACAAATCTGCGGGTGGGAGTGGTAATTCGACTAATGATACCTCATCTAATTTGGCCGATCAAACTAGGCCTAGTAATACTAATACTAATACAGATAGTACGTTGCAAGCTTGTGCTAACGTGGCTGCTAGTAGTTCTCCTATTATTGCTGATTGGACGGAAGAGGATGGCGATGTAAACTTGTCTACGCTAGTTGATGTGAATAATACTTTGATGTCGCCTACTGTTAATGAGTCTAATTCTGTCCACAAATCATGTAAAAATCAAAAATCATGTAATGCTTTTTTTTTTTTTTTTTTTTTTTTTTTTTTTTTTTTTAATATTTATATGTAATATGTGTGTTTTTTTTTTAATTATTGAAGTTTATTTTAGTTAATATTGTGTATATTTTATTTTATGTAAAAGAAAAAGAAAAAAGAAAGAAAAAAAAAATTGGCCGACGTCACCAGAATTTCTGGTGCCACGGTTACGGGTAAAATGTGATGCCGTGAGATTTCTGGTGCCGTGGAGATTTTCGCTGACGTGACAACACTTTTTGTGCCACGGCTTGAAGCCATGGCACCACCACACCCAATGCTATGATAACGCAATCTTTAATTAGTCATTCCATTTTGTATTTAGGTCAAAATGCTCGAGCCATATCAAAATAATCGCGCACACACATACTCGTCCCCAATCATACAGAACTTAGATACGTGATTAGATAGTTACAAATAAACCAGTCATTGTTAAATAACTAGGTGGAGTGCCCGGGCGTTGCGGCGGGGCATTTTGAGAAAGAAATATGTTTAGTTGGTTTGAGCAGGTGTTGTACTGCAAGAGTGGCATAGCAGTTTTCATACATAAGGTTTATGTGCATTTGTAGCACAAATATTACACAAAAGATTACATCCACAGAAAGCCCCGCGCTTCGCGGCGGGAAGCTCGAATACAAAATCTAACATACTACAAATTCAGATAATGTGTGTGAAGTTTCTACAGAACCGTATGGTTTAATCTAAAAGGTCAAGTTGCATCAAGAAACTACAAATTCATATTAACTGTATACACAGCAAATCACAACTTCACTAAGTCTGACTTCAAAAGTTAGAAATTCAGATTCATCTTATACAAAGTCAGCAATTGGAACTTTAAAAATCAAAATTTATATAACAAAAACTCCAAATCTAGAAATGCATCATACATATGGTATACCTCCATAACTCGTTACATCAATATTAGCGCAAACAAACGGTTTTCACAAAGCCACAGGAGGAGTCCGACATTAAGCATCTCTAAGAATCCAACTATTTATATCCCGTTCGTTAATCCATATAACGAAGACATAAAGCATACACTCATAAGTCCACCATCCCCTGCATGTTGAAATAACAGTTATAAAACATGTGTTGTACCTATTTGAGTACACTTGTAGGTTTGAGTAGTAACTGATCACATTCGGTTGTTTAAAAAGTAAAGTTGAAGGTGTAATCACTTAAGTTCTTATTGGTCGATGTTACAATCAAAAGGAACACATGCTAGAAAAAAAAGTATTCAAACAGTGTAGAGGTTACATGGCAACAGGCTCCAACCTTTTTAGCAGAACCATTTTTCATAGAATTCATATATGCAGTATGCTAGTTATGCCAATAAATAAATGCAAACATCCCCTAAAAGAAATCTCAAAGAGCAACAAAAAACAACACTATAAGCAGTTTCTCTAATAAGCAATCCCAAACAGGCTTATAAGCAGGTTAAAAAATGTCAAAGTTTAAAACCAATGAGAATATAAAATTGTATTTCCAGTCTCAAGGCAAGTGCTATTTTGGAGTCTATCGATACAAAAGATATGTGGTCTTAGTTCGTCTAATTAGTCATAAGTGGTTACCTAGTTTAGAACAGCTGTTGAACCCGTTCTTGATAACAGATATGTGGAGTAACCTTGCAGGCTTAGCCGGCTCAACTGGCGTTTGGTAGCCTGCCAAATTAAATGAAAACATTAGTTTCTTGCACAAACACAAACAAATTAGTAGTGTGATTCAACTGAGCTGAATTAGTTACTTATTTAAGAAATAAACTTACTGCTCGATAGTGAAACCAAGAGTTATCTGCAGCATGCAATCTAGCCCAATCTCGATGATTAACTAATGCATCAATTACCTAGAAGAACCACAAAAATCAGATTGCAAAAAAAATACCTTCATGATCTTTGTTACCCCTCCAATAACTTCACTGTTGAGTAATAAAATCCTGGAGACAAATCAATATCACTGATACAATTGTCCTAGATGCAGGCGCTAAACCTGATACAGATGCAACAAATTTACCATAATAAAAAAATCCTAACATTCTTCAACCAAACAAAGAATTGGAAACCTTAATGTTTAATTGCAAGTAGTTTCAAAATTTATTGCCTGTAGATGCATACGACACCAATAAATTTTGACACGACATAAATGATTAACGATAGGACCCAAAACATATATAACATAATGACCATTGTGCCCGTTTGGACAACCATACCTTCTGTTACAACTGCTGATAGTAGTTTCAAATGCTGCAGCAGCATCAAAAGCGATAGGGGCAGCATTTGCATCAACCGAGAGAGTATCCAAACCCTTAACAACAATCTGCTGCAAACAGTTGAGGTAAATGCACGTATTTCATATTATTAGTAGTTATCTAACTCATACTTGTTAGTATACCATGTTTAAACTTAATATTTGGTTCATCACAAATTGCAACCAGAAAAAAAAGTTGTCTCTTTTCCTCCTACTTGTCAGAGTTGGCATAGCATCAGTGACGGATTTTCAGCTCAATTTTGCTGACACAGTCCTCTCACTTTTTTATTAAAGAAAGCACCTAATTTAGTCAAGGTGGCAAATCTTATGAGGAAGCGGGTCTTATGCCATACATCTTTATTACTTATTAGGCATCAAACTGAAGATATTAATTCCACTTTTAAGAAAAAAAAATTACAATGGCCTGATTAGAAAAGAAAAAGGAGAACACCCGATGGGACTCGAACCCACAATTGCCTGATTAGAAGTCAGGCGCCTTATCCATTAGGCCACAGGTGCTTTTTCAAGTTAAATAAATCGGCTAACTACATTTTATTTAAAAAAGTGAAGTGGCTTGATTAATGAATATTGCAAGAAACTTTACCCATTGGCTCTGTCACAACAGCTTCACCAAGACAGCTGCGCGCCGCCGCTTCTACATCTACCACGGACTACAAAATGCAACATCGGACTATGCAATGTTCTATGAGGGAAATGAAACTAAGATTTATAAGGTCGTCTGCTCGTTATTGCACAAACAAATTACGTTTGAACAGGGTTGATTAATTTTGTGTCGTACTTAAAGGGTGTGCTACTTAAAGGGGTGTTTGGGTAAGTTCATGGTTAAAAGTGTATGTAACTTAAGGGGTGTTTGTAGAGCTAAATTTTCATTTTTTTCCTAAGCGCCAACAAAATGATACAGCCTCCGTATATAGATGAAAATAATGCATTAGCATGGTCAATTTTTTTTTAAACACATACCTTTATTCATGTTAGAAGTGGAAGCCTGTTCGTTTGTCAAAACAACTTTTCGAGTAGTCGTTCCAATCCCAGCTGATGCAATACATGGCATGACATTTTCTTGATCTACACAACTGTACGGCTCCCAAGCCACAGAAGCAATATTGGTTAAGGTGGTGACACCTGCTTATGACAAAGAGAAGGAGGTGTAAGAAGACAATGTAATCAGGTAAATATTTAAGCGTAACAGGGAAAAGAAAAAAAAGAGCATGTTTAAAAGCTAAAATGGATGTTGACTCAAGCGGAACTACACCGGAGGACGGATAATTTTGAGAAGTAACCGTGGTTAGGCAACCACGCAGACTACTTGTCAAATTTTGAGAAGCAACCGTGTAAGAACACCATTTTCTTCACACTGCAGCTTATGGAAGCAATTTTCTGTAGAGTTGTTATGTTCTTCATCTTGCATATGCTGCAAAAACGATAATCCCACAAAATCACTTTAAAAAGTATACAATACACATCTATTCAAGAAACTCCATAAAAAAAGCGCATATGATATTAGAGACGGCCTATAACAACATAGAATATGAGCAACGATGACTTGACGTTGTAGCACACCAAAGAAAGACCCTTTATTCAAATCACATTTTTCATACATAGCATTAGCTCTGTTAGTTACTTATTTTGGCTCAGATATTCGAGTGCGGAGCAGCTAGAAGGTCATTTGACCCGCCATGGCTGCAAACACCATTTTCAAGGTGATGCCCTGCCAAGATACGGGTCCGTTTCACCTGGCACGAATGCACTGCATCATAAGTATCTTCATCGCCTATAATAAATCTCAAGAAATCTTGTAAGTAGATACTATCAAATAAGCAAACACCATTTTTTGTTATCTGTAAGTGACCGCCCCAAAGAAGTTTGGGGTAAGCAATTTACTATTGATTTCACTGTGCTCTCCTACACAAACTACTGTAGATGTGGCTAAAAAATTTGGTGATATCAAATTTAGGTACGAACGCCACTAAATGTTAGTTTTATATAAGTGTGGAAATAGCAAAAAGGTTACAAAGCCGACGAACCTGATGTAAACCTGAATACACAACCATTATTCTAACAGATAAGCAAAGAACAATTAAATGAAAACAAAATGGGCGTCAAGTAAATGCGGCTAAAAATGGAACAAATGAGGCTCAGAGCTGCAAATGGTGAATCAGTGGCCAATACTCGCAATGGCTGCAACCACCATCTGAGTGTGGATGCCTTGCCAAGGTATGGGCCTCAGTACAGTACCCCCAACCAAGATATTGGCCATGGCTGCAGCCATAATTCAACTCAGGTTGCCCTGCCAAGCTGCCGGTCTCGGTAAATTATGGTAAAAAAAATGCAGCTAATCATCATCATTGCCTCGATAAATAAACAACTAAGTAGTGTGTTTCGCTTTTCGTTTATACGGCCTTACGCAATACGCAATACGCATCACACACACACATGCATATACGAAAATCAGATTACCATAAACCAATGTTTCATGTCTGCAAATATAGTAGCAAAGGCAAATGCCAGCTATGGCTGCAGCCGCATGTTATGCAATAGGATTAGATACACAAATTCACCACCAGCATAGAACTCCGGCCATGGCTGCAACCACATCTGTAGTGTGGCTGCTACGCCAAGATACAGAGGTGCCCAGCATGGCTGCAACTATTATAAGTTGCCCTGCGAGGGTGTGGATAACAAATAAGTCTGGTAAGGATCGAAAAAAGAGGATATGCCCACCATGGCTGTAAACGACAATAGAAAAAAATTAGAAAATCATAACATTTAATGCAAACACCCAAATCTCAAACACGCTAAATCAGATTAAAAAACATCAGACTTACTATCAATTCTTTAAAATAGTTCCTTTACACAATAACCTAGCCACAGCTTCTTTGATCAACAAATTATTGACGACCGAATCTTAAATCCAAAAAAAAAAAAGAAGTAAAATTAACACAAAAACTTACCTAGAAAAATTTAACAATCGAAACTGATAAACCATCCAAGCAACTCCACCAACAAAAAAACATAAAAAAAAATACACACAACCTCTTATCATTAACTTCATCATCATTCTTATAAAAAAAATAAAAAGAACCTGATGAAAAATGCTGTTAAATTTGCCATAGCATGTTAATGGCTAAAAAGAACCTCATTAAATTGATAACATCTTAAAGGTAATCTACTTGCATATTGCAACACAACAACAAACAACAATCATAAAAATTAAATGAAGTAACAACCTAAAGGTAACATAAGAAACTTAACAATAGTAGCTAAAAAAATAGGGCAAACAAAGGGGAAAGATTCAAACCTAAATTCCAAAGTCTCCACAGGTTTTTTTTATCAACAAATAACCTAGCCACCTAACTTGGGATGATCTAAAGCAATAACCAAAGAAGGTATGTGGATGTAAATGGTATACGTACTGTTTGGAACAGCTAGCACCAGGAGAACCACCAAAACGATTAAAAAATTGTCGTCACTGTTGCCCCCCTCACAGGCAACTGTAGTAACCATTTGGCCGGATCAAATCGGGGACGGGTTTATCAATCGGAGTTGTGGCATCCGGATCTCAAAGAAAGGGTAAAGTGTGTGAGGTATGATGAATAGTGTGGGTCGGTCAATAGAAACCAAATTCTCACATGGAGTTGGGCGGGTCGGGTGAGAAACAAAGTTTCACCCGAATAGCCCTATGAATGTAATATTGATAAATTTGCAAAAGAATTAACCAAATCAAAGTAAAGTCGTAACTGAAATTATAAATCCCACTTTTAATAGTTATAAATGTTGTATAGGAAGTTGACATTTAGATACTTAAATGTGAGACTTTGAACAACCAATTTTATAAATTTAAACTAGATTTTGAAAACAGTTGTCAGTTTGCTTCTATTTAAAAAATACTAGACGAGTACCCGTGCATAACAACGGGATTTTATAGCGACAAATAGTTTATTGATAAAAAAAAGTTTATAGGTTATAAACGAAAAATAATGTTTTGAAACCCGGTTCGACCCAGGTGATTCAACCTGTTGAACCGTTCCGGTCGAAAAATAGGTCGATTTAAACCGGGTCAACTTGCTAGGTTGGGTCGAAAACGGGTCAAATTAAACCGGGTCAATCCGCCGGGTTTGAAGCGTCCCGGGTCAACCCGGTTTGTGTTTTAATTGGTTGTATTTAATTTGGTAGATAAGTTTTTTAATTGGTTATACAATGTGAGTAAATCACTGTACTTTTAAGTAAAGGATAATGTTTTGAAACCCGGTTCGACCCGGGTGGTTCAACCGGTTAAACCGTTCCGGTCGAAAAATGGGTCGATTTAAAGCGGGTCAACTTGCTAGGTTGGGTCGAAAACGGGTCAAATTAAACCGGGTCAATCCGACGGGTTTGAAGCATCCCGGGTCAACCCGGTTTGTGTTTTAATTGGTTGTATTTAATTTGGTATATATGTTTTTAATTGGTTGTACAATGTGAATTAATCATTGTACTTTTAAGTAATGGATAATGTTTTGAAACCCGGTTCGACCCGAGTAGTTCAACCGGTTGAACCGCTCCGGTCGAAAAATGGGTCGATTTAAACCGGGTCAACTTGCTAGGTTGGGTCGAAAACGGGTCAAATTACCGGGTCAACCCGGTTTGTGTTTTAATTGGTTGTATTTAATTTGATAGATATGTTTTTAATTGGTTGTACAATGTGAATAAATTATTGTACTTTTAAGTAATGGGGTATTTTAATTAGAGTATTAATTACATTAATTTTCTCTTACATTTGACTTTCAATACTCAACTTTCAAGATTCAACTTTTCAAGTTTGACCATTTTTCCATTATAAATAGTATAGATAAACTGATCATCTACCTAGCATGGCACCCTCCGTTCCTTCATATTCATAACCAACTTCTTTTCACACTCGGATGTGAGATCGCAACCAAAATCCATTTTAAAACTACTTGTACTTCTTATACTATATAGGGTGGAAGTTGTAGTGAGGAGTTTTTCTTCGTCACGTCAGTTTTTTTCTTTTAAATTTTTATTATTCAACTTTCTCAAAATCATTGTAACATCCTTTCTCTCTTCAATCTTTTTTTTTTTCTTTTTTTTTTTTAATTTTTTTATATTTTTTTATTTTTATCATTTAAAATTAAAAAAAAAACACAAATACAATAAAATAAAATTTTCTCTCTCTTTAAATCTCTCTCACCCCTTATTCATTTGGGACTCAAGTCCCGTGTGAACGTATTTCTTTTTCCACTAAGTGTGGTGAGATGTTTTCGAGTCCCGTAAAAGAAAAGGTGTCTCCCGTGATTTGACGATGTGATGTTTTAACTGTTCACCGAGACAAAAGCTATTAAGAAAAATGATTGGGAGAACCAAAAGTGTGACTAATCTTGTGCCTGAATCAACGTAACAATTTTTTTCTTTCCAGAAACGACTTAATATCTGATTATCAGACATTGTTCCACATATATAGACATACCAACTAGGAATGTCATTCAATGCTCAAATCTATATATCCATGTTACTTCATGACGAAATATTTATAATACAAGCGTCATTTCTATCTTGTACGAGTACTTGTTCAACAATATAACTCAACATGTTTATTCCAACACAAGTGACGGAGCTAGGAATTTTGTTTTGGATGGGCCAAGTAGACGTTAAAAGAAACCAAAACTTAGGTTAAAATTAAATTGTACTATGTAACAAACAAACAAACAAACAAACTGTAAATTTTTTCTAAATAAATGGGTAACAAGCTGAAATGGATGATTCATACTTCATAGTTAACTAGGTTACGAATAAAAGTTAGAATTAAATACAACAAAATGTAAACGTCAGTGTAATTTTAATAGTTTTTTTTTTCTTCTTTTGGACGAAGTAAAACTTGCTGGATCAACAAAATATACATATAAAATAAGCTTGCTGTCATATTGTAGGTTGTTGGGTGGGTCAAATACACTATAATGGATTAAGTTACTCAAGCGAAAAGTATAATATAGAAAGTTGTGAGAATTTTTGGGTGGGCCTTGGCCAACCCAACTCCCTACATGGCTCCGTCCCTGTCTAACACAAAAACTAGTTAAAATTCTTTAAAAAAAATTAAAAAAATACCCCACTTGACCCAATGCCCAAATAGCTAACCACAAATCTTAATTCAGCTACTTTTTCCATCGAGTTACAATACAACCTAACTTGACTTGCTCATATGTTAAAAATTAAGCAATCTGAACCAAATAACATAAACCTATCCATTACCCATGGATATGAACAAACCACCACCAAGGTGGTCTAGTGGGCAGACACCTTGATTTCCTCACAATATGTCTCATGTTAAAATCTCATTAGTTACACATTTTTAATTGGAAAAAACCATACCAAGTATAAAAATTTCGGCTATAAACTCACCTGTCTACCCGTTTATCTAGGTTTATGTTATAGGGGTATTCATCGGTTTGGTTATCCTGTTTATTCGGTTTGATTAGTTCGGTTAAATTTTTCTTTGGGTAAAATCGAACCGAACCGAATTCAAAGTGAATTAAACCAAACCGAAAGCCAAATTTGAATTCGGTTCGGTTTTTGTTTTGCCAAAACCATATCCAAACCGAAAACCAAATATTTAATTCGGTTTGGTTCAGTTTTGAAAATTTTCTGGTTCGGTTACAAATTCAGTTCGATTTTACTTCCGTTTTCCATTCCCGCAGGTTTTATTTAGATTTGTGAACACCTCTAGTTATGGATAATAAAATATGGCCCAAGAAACACACCCATCAAAACCTTCAAAACCTTTAAAACCTTTAAAACCTTAAAACTCATTAGCCCAATAAACCTTAAAAAACCAATCCAAAAAAGACATAGATATTTAGTAAAAAAATCAAACGTTACAACTTACAAACCACTGTCTTTCCATATCATCATCATTTCTTCCCTTAATTACTCATCCATCCATCCAAACCATTCATTCATTCATTCATATATAAACAAACAAACCATCGAATTACTACATCTTATCATACAGCTTTTTTAACCAAAGGTATAATCTTTTTACTGTTTGGATACTTGCAATGTTGCTTTGATTGTCTTTTTTGTGTTTTTGTTATCCGATCATTCTTGATTTGTGTTTTTTTTGATGTTTTGTTATTAAAGATTGAATCTTGATGTTGGTTTTTTGATAAATAAGCAGTTTAACAAATAAGCAGTTTAGATAAGCAATCCCAAACATCCTCAAAATGGTTTGTGTAAGAAATAAGCAGTTTAGATACTTACAATGTTGTTTTGATTGTCTTTTTGTGTAAAGATTGAATCTTGATGTTGGTTTTTTGATAAATAAGCAGTTTAACAAATAAGCAGTTTAGATAAGCAATCACAAACATCCTCAAAATGGTTTGTGTAAGAAATAAGCAGTTTTGATACTTACAATGTTGTTTTGATTGTCTTTTTGTGTAAAGATTGAATCTTGATGTTGGTTTTTTGATAAATAAGCAGTTTAACAAATAAGCAGTTTAGATAAGCAATCCCAAACACCCTCAAGATGGTTTGTGTAAGAAATAAGCAGTTTAGATACTTACAATGTTGTTTTGATTGTCTTTTTGTGTAAAGATTGAATTTTGATGTTGGTTTTTTTGATAAATAAGCAGTTTAGATAAGCAATCCCAACCACCCTCAAAATGGTTTGTGTAAGAAATAAGCAGTTTAGATACTTACAATGTTGTTTTGATTATTTTTTTGTGTAAAGATTGAATCTTTTTTAATGAAGTTGGTTTTTTGATTGTGTAAAGATTAGTTGTTTTTTTTTTTTTTTTTTTTTTTTTTTTTTTTTTTTTTTTTTTTTTTTTTTTTTGTTTTTTGTTGTTGTTGTTGTTGGGAATGGATGGATTTTGATTAAATCAGTGGGGGTGTTTGGGATTGATGATTAGAGATATGGTTATTTACTTGTTGGTTATTTTTGAAAAAACTGTTTTGAATAAGCAGTTTTCAAGTTGCTTATTAAATATGGGTAGTTTTGTTAGCAAGTTAGATAGATAAGCAATCTCGAAGAACATCTTCGAAATGAAGCAATAAGCAGTTTGACAACTAAGTAATAAGCAATTCAGAACACCCCCTTTGAGTTAAGTTAAAGAAGCAGTTTTAATAATTTATTAATAAGCAATACCAAAGACCCCTTTGAAGCTATATGTAATGTCATATCTGATTCGTTGATTCATTATTATGTTTGTATGTATGCGTAATATGTGGCTTCATATGGTAGGATATTTTGGAATGAAGAAGTGTTTTATTTTAGGTGATAACTGCGTATATGTTATCGTATTGAGATACGTCATGGTGTATGGAAGTATGAAGCAGTTTAACAACTTATTAATAAGCAATTCTAAACACTCCTTTCGAAGTAATATGCAATATTTGTGTTTGGCATGTATTATCATATTTGTATGGATGCATATTTTTTGCCTTAATATGGCAGGATTTATTGGAAAAAGAAGTATCGTATTTTAGGCGATATTTGCGTGATGTGCTATTTTTATATAGTATCGTGATGCATCATGATGAGCTTGAAACGATGATATATTAAAGTAGCTGATACGATCACGAGTTGGATCTTTAAACTTGTTGTGAAAGTTAAGATCAACATTACACTTCTTTAGATGTTTTTATGTGATATTAGTATAAAAGGTCCACGAGTAATGGCAGGTTTAGAATAGTACGTAAGAGATAAGAGATTGGAATAAATTACAAAAAGGTAAGTAGTGTAAAATAAGTATACGTGAATCTTAATTTAACGCATCTGAACCTCGCCCTCCGTCCAATGCGTCATGGACTCTGGATAAACGTGATTATTGAAATCATTTATGGACTTGTGATTCTTCTACACGCATCATTAAATGTATATAAGTCGTCGACAATGCGTCATGGACTTTTAAAGTTGTGATCTTGTAATGAAAGATTGCCCATGTAATACAGATACTAAAACCCATGTAATACAGATACTAAAAATTTTCTAATTTTTTCTGATGTAAAAAATCAAGATTTATTCTTTAAACACATACATATGTGTACATACGTGCATACATGTTTTGGATTCAGTTGCTCAAAAAGGTAACTGATTTTATGATTTTTTTTGTAGATATGCTGTACACTGTATAAATCTTTATAACGTTGGAGAATATTTATTTGTGTATGGAAGATGCCGGATTTGAGACGTGGAGTTCGCCAATCTAAAAAGGTCACTAATTTTGATAATGGTGATGATGTTGTAGCCCCGGCGCCTCGTCGTGGGACCCGCAGAGGCAAAGCTCAGGCACCAAAAGCAGTTAATCCAATGCCAAGACCAGCGGGAAGAGTTCGAGGTGGTAGAGGAATAAATCAAGATAAAAAAGCTGAGATAATTGGTGCACGTGCGCCGCAGTTGAATTTGGATGTAGCACTGCGTGATCAATTGGTTGTTGGTAATGCTGAAAAAGCCGTTGCTAATGGTGAGGAAGAAGGAAGCACAAGCCCGGTTCCTGAAAGGGTAATACTTTTATTCCTTATTTGTATATGATCTCATTAAACACGTTAAATTCTTCAATTTCATAGATTCTTTGTCGTTTTATGTTTTAATACCATGATTGAGTAGAAAAACTGTTTCTTGAAATTTTAGAAGATCTCATGGTTGTAGAAAAACTACCTTGTAGCTTGTAATTAGGCGGGGAGTAATCAGGGATTTTGATCGGATTGGAAAGTTTATATATAAATTTTGAACTTATATGTATAACATGTTGATAGGACCTTAGCATTGTTTTTTAGGACCATAGAAATAAGTTTAGAAACATTAACACGATTGTCTATATTCTTCAAACCGAGTTTTGTCCTAGATAACCCAAGTTTTGACTGAGCTTTGACCGAGCTTGATCGAGTTTTGACCTTAGTGAGTAGTTGGCGATTAATTGGTCTGTAACGTGACCTTGTAACCCTTGTTTTACAACACTGGAAGATCTACTTGCTGTTTTCTGGTTTAAGCAAACTAGGAAAAACAAGTATAAAGTGATAAGTTTTAATAAGAAAGAAAACGACTTTTTAACAAGCTGATGAACTTTGAATCCTGGGTTTTATCATTTGAGACAAAATAAGAATTAAAATATATATAAAAAAACGACGTTATAATGCATCATTTGCAAATAATATGTGTACTCTCTCAGGTGCAAGTTGGGAGCTCTCCTTCATACAAGCTAGAGAGAAAGTTAGGTAAAGGAGGATTTGGTCAAGTTTATGTAGGTAGAAGGGTGATTGGTGGCGCGGGTAACACAGGCCCAGATGCTCTTGAGGTTGCATTGAAGTTGGAGCATCGAAATGGCAAAGGGTGTAGTTATGGTCCTCCTTACGAGTGGCAAGTTTACAGGTAATATATGGCAATTTTGACTTGTTTCCTTATGCAAGGGTCAATATTGACGGTTTTTCATTTCATACGGAAAATCAGTCAAATGAGTTGCAAATTGCCTTAACTTTGTTTTCAAATATTACAACTTTTTGATTTGGATCATTATTGTATCTAAATTGTTTTTGTAAGCATAACTAATGCCCTTATTTCTTAAAAATTGACTAAAAGGTGTCTGTGAGCCAATCCTACCGAACCCTTTGTAACCACTTATCTTTTTGACCCGTTACCCAACCTTCCCTGACCCACTCATTACCGAACCCTTTATAACAAGCACTAATATTCTTGTGATTATGTATTCTCATATAGTACTCTCAATGGTTGCTATGGACTTCCAATGGTCCATCACAAAGGTCGGCAAGGAGACTATTATATTCTCGTAAGTTCACCACATTTTGCTCTTCTATTTTGTCCTGGTTTTCTAAACATATCTAAAATTTCCATATTTTTGGCTTTAGGTTATGGACAAGCTAGGCCCGAGCTTGTGGGATGTTTGGAACTCTAGCAACCAGACGTATGTAAAAATTAAACATTCTTTTAAGAAACTCACTTATTTCAATTTTTGTTTTGTTTTGTTTTTTATGGTGTATAATATGACATTTGCTCTTTTGGCAGTCTTTCGGAAGAAATGGTTGCTTGTATAGCCGTGGAGTCTTTATCGATTTTAGAGCAACTTCACTTAAGAGGGTACCGCAAAACCATTTTCTCCCACTTTTATGTAAATTGCTATTATTCATGGTTATGTGACTGACGACTAATAATCTCTTTTTATCAGTTTTGTTCACGGAGATGTAAAGCCAGAAAACTTTTTACTTGGTCAGCCTGGAACACCCAATGAGAAAAAGTTGTATTTGTGTGATCTTGGTTTAGGTATATGTTTCTTCTATTTCGTATAAGGTTCGTCATTTAGATATGTTTTATAAAGGGACTAAAACTTTTTGAATATCCATTTCAGCTTCTAAATGGAGGGATTCGTGTTCGGGTAATCATGTTGATTATGACCAAAAGCCTGATGTGTTCAGGTAATTCTCATACACCTTTGATCTAAGTGTTAGTAAATAAGAGCAATAAATTGTTCTAGGGTGTATTTATATTTAATTTCATTGTGATCGGTTGTATGACAGTCATCATTGATATCTACGATCTTCATAATATAATTTCCTTCCTTGGCTTCATTGGATTCTTAATGATAATATTATCTTAACAGGGGAACTGTACGTTATGCGAGTGTACATGCTCATTTAGGGAGGACGGGAAGCAGAAGAGACGATCTCGAGTCTTTGGCCTATACATTAATATTTCTCCTAAAAGGAAAACTTCCTTGGCAGGGTTTCATTGTGAGTTCATTTTCGAATTTTATCAACTTACGCAAGTTTTTATCTTTTTCCCGTGGAAAGCGACTCTAGTTAGCTGTTAATGTTTGAATGAACATATTCCGAATCCAAATAACCAATTTCGGATAGTTTCATAATCTGCTGAAACAAAACTAAATCTGTTGCCTTATACTAAAGTAAAGTAACCTATTCCACCCCTCTTCTAACATAATTATAAGGACTTTCACTCCCAGTCCACAAAAGTTATGTACTTTTCCGTTGAAAAATTGTCTTTATTGATTTTCCGTATCAGTTTATTATATAATCATCATTTTCCGAACACTCAATCTGATTATTACAACTTACAAGCAACAGAAACACGGTCAACCCCTTTTCTCTGTAGTCCATTTTATGACACTTATTTATCGATTTTGATTGCCCTAACACCCTTAATGTTTCTAACAAAGACAATCTTAAATATATAAGAAATGCATATTGATTATGGGGCATCTTAATTTGATTATGTTTCTGCATGGCAGGGGGATAACAAGGGGTTCCTTGTTTGTAAAAAGAAGATGGCTACGTCTCCCGATCTTCTTTGTTACTTTTGTCCTTCACCCTTCAAACAGTTTCTTGAAGTGGTGACCAACATGAAGTTTGATGAAGAACCTGATTACTCGAAGCTGATTTCTTTGTTTGAAAACTGCCTAGTATCTAGTGCATCATTGCGCCCATTAAGAATAGACGGTGCCCTAAAGGTTTGTTCTATATGACTGTTATTAATGCTTATAGCCCTTTTTGAGTATGTTTACTCTATAGAAATTTACACAAAATAACCCCATAGTTTGCTAACCACCAAACACTCTCAAAACATGTTTTTTTGCCAGAATTTTACGGATTTCTATTTTCCTAATCTCTAAAATTTTGTGATCTTTTTTTGGGGAAATCAATTTAAAATCAGGCAAAAAATATGTGGAAATATTGGGAAAATTCAAGTCTGTTATTTTTTGGGTGGTTTGCAAAATATATGGAAGCTGCGAAACTGATTTTGGGAATCGTGGGGTATTTTTTATAAATTTCTAACCACTCAAAAAGGTTTAGGTTAGTATTTAGGCCTCTTATATGGTTGTTTTTGTTGGCGTAGGTGGGACAAAAGAGGGGAAGGTTGCTTAGTGATTTGGAAGACGTTCAGCCTAGGAAGAAAATCAGGCTAGGAACTCCAGCTAATCAGTGGATTTCCATCTATTCATCAAGAACGCCAATGAAACAAAGGTATGCTATCACTTACTTTTTCTATGAATTATATTGATTAGGCAATGTTTTTCATTTTAGGCAAAATGTAATCAACATTAGTTTTGTCCATTCAGGCAATATACTTTTCGATATTCTGCTTAAAATAGCAAAGCTGCTCACAAGATTTTCATTTATAAGGTTTCTGTATAAAAGTTGATGGTTAAATGGCTGGTTAAATAAATGTACAACGCCCTTAATATTGCATACCTTTAACTCTGTAGATTAGTTATCATCTTCAAGAACTCAAGGTCGTATTTATGTTTTTACGTTGTTCGTCTGCTTACTTGTCTATTTTAAAAACTAGGTACTATTACAATGTGACGGATTTGAGACTTCAACAACATGTCGAAAAAGGAAAGAGCGATGGTCTGTATATTAGCTGTGTGGCGTCTGCTCAGAATTTATGGGCAGTTGTCATGGATGCAGGGACAGGGTTCATTTCACAAGTTTACGAGATTGCCCCTGTATTTTTACGCAAGGTAACAGTCTCAAAATTTTAATGAACATTTTTGTTGTATTTAATATAAAGTACACTTTGGCTAACTTTCGACTTGTTTGACTCATTTCCTTTTTGGCTAATTTTATTTAGTTGACCAGTTCAACTGTTGGGGAAAATTTAACCCAAACTGTTACTATACTAATCCTTAACTTTTCGAGGAATCCTTCATTTGTATTTAATTACCTTTTTTATGTATATTTTAGGAGTGGATAATGGAACAATGGGAGAAGAACTATTACATTACATCACTTGCGGGTGCATCAAATGGTAGTGCCTTGGTTGTAATGTCGAAAGGTAAGTTTTTTTTTTTTTTTTTTTTTTTTTTTTTTTTTTTTTTTTTTTTTCCAGTTTAGCTAAGGTTAAAGAATTTAAAGCTCCAAAACCGTGTCTCGTGTATTTGGTAAATATTCCTTGTTATTAACTTCTTCCTAGGCACGACGTATACACAACAATCATACAAAGTAAGTGACGTGTTTCCGTTCAAGTGGATCAATAAGAAATGGAAGGAAGGCTTTTTGGTCACCTCAATGACCACTGCAGGTAATAAATGGGGCATCGTGATGTCTCGTGACTCAAGTTACTCTAGTCAGGTATATTTTTTTCTCTTTTGACTTAAATACATACCTTAAGAGGACTCTTTAAATTGTTAATTACATATATCTTTCTTGTCGGTTGGCAATGATAACGAAACTCGTCCCTCATCAACACTATTCGCATAAATGGTCCCTAATTGCAAACCACATGAAGGATTTTCGTATATTATGTTTTTTGTTTAATCGGCCTGGTTCTTTAAAAAATATTTATTTTTTGTATGTGATGTCCTTTATAGGTGGTGGAACTCGATTTTTTATATCCAAGTGAAGGGATTCATAGAAGATGGGAAAACGGGTACCGCATAACAGCGGCTGCTGCAACCGAAGATCAAGCTGCTTTCATACTTAGTACTTCCAAAAGGAGATTACAAGATGTTACTCAAGAAACTCTTCGGACTACTGCTTTTCCTAGTACCCATGTAAAGGTGTGTTGTCAGATTGTTTCTCGTTATTCAAAGTTGATTTTTGCTAATTATTATCATCAAGTAAACAGAAAGTTAGGAGGCCCAAATTTTGACCCGTTTGATTTTTGCCAAGTATTTCTGGTTTTTACCTATTTGACCCTTCACAGATTTTTTTCTTTTTTACCCAAATCCTGTTTTACAATGAATGCCTTGACCGACTGATTTAACTCTATTTTATGGATTGTGTATATTAACAGGAAAAATGGTCAAAGAATTTGTACATTGCATCCATTTGTTATGGAAGAACTGTATCATGAAGCTCAGAAGTTTTTACCGGTATGGACTTTGCCCGTCACATTTCACTTATGTCATTGATGATCAGTTTTTACTGTTTGCATAAAGTTATTCCAATTGGTTAATTTTTCTTTTTCACTTGCAGGTGAACAAAATCTGCTCAACACAATGCCGTATGTCCTCCTCATCGTCCTTTAAAAAAATGGTTAATTAGAAATGTTGAAATAAAGTTATTACAACATTTCTAAACCATTTTTTTTTCACAAAAAAAGATACATAATTTACATACAATTTCCTTCTTGTATTGGAGAAAAGAAGTCTTTTTGGTGTGGCACCCCTAGTTCTTTCGAATTTGGTGGTGTGTCGAAATGGTGTATAGTCTTTAAATGTTATGTCCAAACTGTTGGTAAAAAAGTGTGATGTTATGTCATGGCTTGAACAGTCAGGTTTTGTGAAACTGTATTGTGTGTAATTTAATTATTGGAGAAAATAAAAATTTAAGATGATATTGGTTTGTTTTCTTTTTTACTGGTTTTGGTTTTTAACATTTTGAATGTGTCTACTTCTAAGATGCTGAACTTAAGTTGGTAGAAAGTGGTTTTGCATACTGCTAGTACTTAAGTTTAACTATAAGGTCAAATACACAAGTTGGTCAAAATGGGTAAATTTTGTTCAAGTATTGGTGTTAAAAACAAAAAAAACAACTATTATTGTAGGGCAAATGATTTTAAAAAAATATCATACTTGCCATCATTTTCTTTTGTAGGTAGCGAACAAAATTATTTGCTTTTGTGGATACATTTTTCTTTCAAATTCATCTTTTTTAGGGTATTTTATGAAATTTTTAAACATTTTTGCCCCTCTTAGCTAATAGAAAAATCAAGGGCAAAAATGTTACTTATTACCCTAAAAAGGATGAATTTGAAAGAAAAGTACCCATAAAAGAAAAAAAAATTTGTTTGCTACTTACAAAAGGAAATTGTGATAAGTATAATATTTTTTTTAATCATTTACCTATTATTGCAACCATTGTTTTCTAACTAATGTGTTTTTTTGTTTTGTTTGTTTTTGTTTTTTTTTTTGTTTTTTTTTTTTTTTGTTTTTGTTTTTGTGTTTGTTTGTTTTTTTTTGTTTTTTTTTTTTTTTTGTTTTTGTTTTTGTGTTTTTTTAAAAAAAAAAAAAAAAAAAAAAAAAAAATTGGATCTATGCTTGATGCCATTTCAAGTGTAATCAACATGTGTAATTTTTATGTTAATCAAGAACAATTTGTTTCTCCAAAAGATGTTGCAAATTTAAGGTGATCTTAAAATATAAGTAAATCAACAAAACAAATTTAGAAAAATGTTGATTTTAAAATTTTGTACTGTAAGTTGCAATCATCATTTTTTGTGTCATCCCTTCATCAAGTTTAACAAGAAACATTGATAGTGATTGTGAAACTGCTTAGAGCAAGGGGTACGCATGCGTTTTCGCTTGGCGCCATTCCACCAGCCAGAAAAAACCGACGGCGCACCGTACCGGCGGTGGCGCCGTCGGAGCTCGCGCCGCAGCCATGGCTCCACGCCGTCGCAATTTTTTTTTTTTTTTTTTTTTTTTTTTTTGTGCTGATTTTAGGGGAAAAAAAAAGATCCGTTTCATTTCAAACGGCTATATAGCCGTTTTTTTTCAAAAATTTACCCAAAAAAACCAATTTAATTCCCAAAAAAAACCTTATAAATACCCCATTTTTTTTCAAACTTCATACACACTTCCAATATATTAAATCTCAACTTCTCATAACTATTCTCATCCAAAATGAATCCAAATCAACCATGGATCAACAACATGTTAAACGATCCGACAAACCAAATGCCGGGTTCGTCTTCGAACCCCGGTAACAATCCGGGATCGTCTTCGAATCCGGGTTACTTTCCCACCTTCCAAACCTCATTTATGAATCCCAAAGATTTAGCATTGTTTAGCCAATGAAAATTACAACAACAACAACAAAACCAATATCAATTTACACAAAGTCAACAAACAACACAAGGCATCCCTTCACAACCGAATTCGGACCATGCTTCGTTTCATCTAGTAGACGAAGAAGATGACGAAGAAAAATCGGTTTCAAGTGAAGAAATTATTCCGACACCGACCTCAAAAAAATCGAGGGCAAAGACGATGGCGAAGAAGCCAAAATCAAAGCCGAAGAATAAGAGAAGCAACAAAGAAAAAGAGGTCGAGGAAGATGTGGTCCCGTCCCGACAACCACGAACTTTTTGGAGCCAAGACGAAGAATATCTTTTGGCGGAGTGTTACATCCAAGTATCCAAGGATCCAAAAACGGGTGCGGATCAACAAAGGGATACATTTTGGTACAAAGTGCTCGATGCATACAACACGGAAGCAAAGAGGCTCAACTATACTATTCATACCAAAAACATGTTGATGGGAAAGTGGACTCCGATGAATAAAGATATCAAGAAGTTTAATTCGGTGGTGGATGAAACGGTGGTTATGAGTGGGGAAGGTGACAACGATGTTATGAATCGTTGTCACATATTGTTTAAAAAATCAACGGGTTATGATTTTCGACACTTGACCGCTTGGAACTTTTTGAAAGACAAGCATAAGTGGAAAAATCCCGACTCGACTTTGGCAAGACGTAATCGTCTTCGGCCTACTCAGCAGGAGCCCGAGCATTTTGGACCCGACGAGTTGCCACGACTCGACGGCATGTACCGGGTTGCTAAGAGTCAACGTTCGTCAAACTCGACCGCTAGTTCCGGTTCAAACCCGGCATTGTTTCAAGAAATGTTACAACAACAATACGAGTTAGACCGCAAGGCAAAGATGGATGTTCTTGAGCGAGAGTCACTCGCGAGAGTTACTTTGTATGAATCACAAAAGATAGCCGAGGAGATGCGGGTGCTACAAATGGATACAAGCAGTATGGATCCGGTTAACGCAAGGATCGTGAGGGCACAACAAGCTCGAATCCGGGCAAAATATCCAACCGATGAGGATTAATCTTTTATTTATGTATTAGGTTTTTAATTTTATGTATCGTGTGTTTTTTAATATGTAATGTGTGTTTTTAATATTAATGAAGTTTATTTAAGTTTATATTGTGTATATTTTTATTTAAGTAAAAAAAAAAAAAAAAAATTGGCCGACGGCACCAGAAATTCTGGTGCCAACGGATACCCCTGATATGTGGTGCCGTGGGATTTCTGATGCCATGGGAGCTTTTTGCTGACGTGGCAGTACTTTTGGTGCCACGGCTTGAAGCCATGGCACCACTGCACCTAGTGCTTTTATGATAAATAATAATATACTATATAGTTTATTTATCTAAAAACAAGGATTAAAACATGGAAGATTAGAATATATAATGAAAGAGAAATCAGAATGCAGGTGTATTTTATTAAACATCACCAACTTGTTATATAATACTACATAAAAAATTATTACAACACATTTACCTATAATCAGACTTCAAAAAATAGTACTTATAAATGCATTTAAGAGAATCTCTAAAATAAAATATACATCCATGCTAGCTACATGGCATAGTTAGTTGCTTAAACAAGTAGTAATCAAGCTCAAAGTTATTGACCTTAATCTTGTTATTTTCTCACTATTGACTATTAAATATTACACACATTTTGACCATTATGCACACTTGTGCTTATCAGTTTATATATAAGAGTATCATGAACCCTACTAGCTTCCCTTCTTTCTAAAATATTCACAATTTAGTCAATACTCAAGAAAGTGCTCAAGTTGAATATTAAACCATGGATGCTAAGATGTGGCGTAGCTCAACGGTCAAGGCAGACCGTGCGCGTGCTCGTGACCAGCTTGGCTCAACATCTCACGAGCCAAGTAACTCAACATCTCACGAGCCAAGTAATTCTTCAAAATCCGTGTGGAAAGTTTTTTGGAAGAAGTTGACAAGAGAGAAAAAGAAGTTCCTAATGAGATTGCCAACAAAGCGTATTCAAGCTTCGTATGATGAGTACGACTATGCTCAAAACTTTGATCAAGGATCGGAATGGAGAAACGAGGTTGATATTTTGCCTAGATCATTTTCCGTTCAATATTCAAATCGACACCATCCGATTTATTAGATAAGCAGTTTTACGAGTTCTTTTTTTAGTAGCATGTGCATTCGATTAGAATCGTAGTGAAAGTATGGTAATTTCCTTTGTGGTTCACTTTAGGTTTAATTTTGTTACAATAGCTTGTGAAACATGATTGTATTTTTTTTTTTTTTTTTTACTCAGGGTTCTTTTGACTACAGTATTATTTACCTTTTTCATATTTGGAATGGTGGTGTACTTTGAAATCTTGCGTTTTTGGTGACTGGTTGATAATGATGATGTCTTTTTCTTAATTATTTGAGCCATCTTTTATTACTAAAAATCAAGTTATTTAATGTTGTGTATTTCTACTTGAGTTTTTGGAGCTAGTTAGTACGTGTTACAAAATAGAAATGTTATCTTGGTGGCCGGTTATACAAATTAATTTGTCGAGTCACTTTAGTGATCAAACCTAATAAACTGATCCATTTGTCGTTATTGATGTTAAGATATTTTCTCAAATACTCGCATGAGGCATTGGATATATTCCATTAAAAAAGATGAAAATGAAAGATTTTACTTGACTCTGGTGTTTGAATTCAACTTAATTGACTTAATATGAAAAAACTTAATTTATTAAATCATGTGAAAAGTTGTTTGTTTTTCATTTAATCAAAATAAATGACTTAAAAGAATAAGTGATAAAAGTGAAGTTTTCCATATTAAGTCATCTGATAATTAACACGACTTAACAAAAAAATTAAACAAACAAGCCCTTAATTACTAAACTATACTACCAATGGGCCTCTAGTTTAGCGGTATGGAGGTTTTACCCTCCTAGGCAAGGTCTCAAGTTCTAGTCTTGCCTAGGGCGATAGGGGTTTCTTCTCGTGTGCGTAAAGGGAAAAGTGTCATTGCCTTCTGAGCTGGACCTAACCTGGTTGTGTGGCTCGCTACGCCTTCTGGGCTAGGAGCCATGTAACCACAATTGCCGTCCAATAAATAAATAAATAAATAAATAACTAAACTATACTAACATGTGTGTTTATTAAGAAAAAGGCAGTAAACACTAAACTCAACTATAGACTCACGGCAATAAAAAATTATATTTAGAAATAACTTTAAATTACATCACATATGCATTACTTTGTGACGATAAAACATTCCCAAGATATATAATGTAGGGGATATGATACCTACTTTATAAAGTAGGTAATTACATACATTCTATTTGAAAAAAGTTTACAAAATGTACAGTTTAGTCCCTGCAGTAAGCCTTTGATATAGTTCAGTCCCTGTCCTTACCCTTTTTTACAAAGGAAAGTAGGTAATTTGCCTACTTTATAAAGTAGGCATCATATCCCCTATAATGTAAACCAATAAACAAATAAAACACTATAAGAATAAAACGATTGTTATTTTTATTTATTTTTTTAATTTTTTTTTAAAGACAATATATTATAAACATAAAATCTCAAAAACGGAACCTCACAAACCGAGCCATACAAAGAATCCAAGGGGCCAAAATGCCACAAACCACATAAACAACAACCAACAAAACCAGGCAATTAGGAAAAGATATCTAAAGGCTTGGCTACCCAACACGTCCAATCCACCTTCACGCTTGAGTTGATACGAGCCAATATCCACAGCTTAGCCATGCATTGGATACTCAGGAAAATGTCTTCGTTCCTGATTTTAGAAATGTCATCCCCAACCGCGTGAATCAACCAATTTCGCCAATTCCAAACCCATAAGGCTATTTTGAACACCCCATTTATAATTTGAACGACCTAGGACTATCATGAACATGATGGTTTCCTAAAGCGAACTTAGATAAAGAAAATGGAGGAAAAACGGTCGGGGGAAGAAGGTTCCACCAACTCCAGATCTTTCTCCAAACCAAACTCACTTTATGACATTTGACCAAAATATGCTCAACATCTTCAATCTCCGAGTCACATAAAGGACACATTGAGTAAGAAAATGACTATTCTTGTTAACCTATAATATCACAAAGAAACTTGACATATACTCCATATGTTTGTCCAAATCAACGGCCCAACTTCAATAATATTTCAGAAACCGTTTCTCAATGTGTATCGTAAAATGTTATATTATACAATATAAAAACCCAATTACACTAAAATGTTAAATTCTTGTTATTTTAACTACATAGATGGTCCCTGTGGTTTGTTGAAAATTACGGATTCAATCTATTTTTCATTTTTGTATCATATCCGGTTCCTATGATTTTAAAATGTCTTGGATGCAGTCCATTTAGACATGAAATGATCAAATACCCCCACCTAAAACATAAATAAAATGTTGAAGGTAGTGGTATTTTGGTCATTTCACATACCTTATTAGACAAATTCGACTGAATCTGAGATATTTTAAAACCACAAGGACCGGATCTGATACAAAATTAAAAAATAGACTGAATCCGTAATTTTTAACAAGCACATGGACCATTTATGTAGTTAACTCTTCTTGTTAATAGATAATTAATACCTGCATTTATTAGGATACTGTAGCACTGTACTGTAGCAAAAACACTATAGCGCTACAATGTAAAGCACTCACAAAACAAACAGTGAAATGTACAGTAACTAACGGTCGTTAAGTACTTAACGGTCATTAAGTAACGACCATTATCTTTAACATTTTTAAAAATTCCGTAAGCAATTGGTCATTCATCTTAGAGGTTTGTTGCAAATTTAGTCCTTACATAATTTACATAATTGGTTCTTCATGTTATACATCAATTGCAAAGTCAATTATTGGTCAGTAACTTCCCGTTAAGTAGCTAAAGGCCGTTATCTTTAACATTTTTTTAAAAATTTACGCATTTGGTCCTTCATCTCAGAGGTTCGTTGCAAATTTAATCCTCACATAATTTACATAATTGGTCCTTTATGTTATACATCCGTTGCAAAGTCAGTTTAAGCTCCGCGACAAAGCGCAACGAAATTCAATAATTTTGTATTCGAACACTCCCGCCGCAACGCGCGGTGCAAAATCCTAGTGTCATACATATTAAAAGAAAAGAAATATTGTACAAAAATAATGATTTAATCCCCCAGTTTTTGCAATAGTGTAGTATGCAAAAAGATCATTCTATGCGTTCGATATTCAAATCGACACCATCACATTTATTAGATAAGCAGTTTTACGAGTTCTTTTTTAGTAGCATGTGCATTCGATTAGAATCGTAGTGAAAGTATGTTATAATTTCCTTTGTGATCCACTTTAGGTTTAATTTTGTTACAATAGCTAGTGAAACATGATTGTATTATTTGTGTACTCATGGTTCTTTAGACTATTACGGAGTTGGTTTTTTTTTTTTTTTTTTTTTTTTTTTTTTTTTTTTTTTTTTTTTTAAATATTTTTTCATATTTGGAATGGTGGTGTACTTTGAAATTATGCGTTTTTGTTGACTGCTAGTTGATAAATGATAATGGATGGTGGTCTTTTTATTTCTCTTAATTATTTGGGCCATCTTTTATAATTAACAAGTTGTCTTTTGTATCTTCTAATTGTGTTTTTGGAGTTAGTGTCATAAAATACTCATAACGATCTTATCGTTGGTGCGTCTCACTGGTGGTTATACATCATGTTGAATCACTTGAGTGATATGGTGGTGTGGGGTGGTAGGTGTTTGTGATTTTGGTTTCATCAACTATTTTAAGCAATTGCGATTTACTAAAGATCAATGGGATTCATGTCATACTCGGGGAAGTGTGAAGTGCACACTCGTTTGAGCTGACCACGTCAAATAGAAAGGGTCAAGGGGCAGCAGCTCTTGTTGGGGTCCCGCTCCCACATGAGGGAGCGGTGGTCGAGGCCAAACAACCCCTCGCTGGGGTTTGGCCAGCGCCCCAATCCAAACGGTATATTTAGTGCTCTAAATTAGTTATCCATTTTCCCTCCAAAACCCAACCATTGCATCTGTTGGCCAAAAGTCATGATTGTTGGGATCCAACTGTCATTAACTGTCTTTAACCGCCTTCTGTTATTAATAGAAGGTTTTGATCTATTTGACATCAACGTAAAACACACAATGCTTTTTGTTTTGCTTTGTTTTCTGTGCCTAGAAACATAGTGATTTGATTGTCATACCCCAATAGAGATTTCGTGTAACCTACGTAATAAGGGTCGAAATACTTTATTTGGAAAGTGAGATATCGATTCAGTCAAATATCTAAGATTATAATCACACCATAACTCCGATTTCTAACAGTAGGTTGGTGGCGTTGATAGAAGTCCAAGAAGAGACGTTTGAATTAGGGATAATTAAGGATACGAGTAAAATTTGACGCTTGGATTAAAGTTTTAAGTGATGTGATGGCCAAAAGACTGAAAAAGAAGGAAAAGAAAACACTTACTTTATTAGAAAAAATATCATATTAAAAGATAACAAATAAGTTCGGTTCTAAGTAACCGAGTAATTTTCAGTACGATAACGGAATATTTGAAAAACTACTCATCTATTATATCATCCGTTATGAAAAACTAGGTATATTACTTTTTAAATACAGAAAACAATTGAAGATATATATTGTCCATGTTTTCGCATATATTGCATGACCCGCTTGATAGACGGGCTACTCTTATGTGTATTTTAATAGAATAAAGACATGTATTTACTTGTGAGTTACTTTAAAAGCTAATTTAATAATAATAGAAATGATGTATTTGGTCTTTTTCGATATCATTGTACACTTTAAGAAACAGTAGTTTAACTAGCAAAAAATCCTATAACCGAAGACCAGTTCGAGGCCAAGGTGAAGATTCTCCAACTAACGGTGGACCTGGACCCGATGTGAGATTGGGAAGGGCGGAGGCTCGAGCCCTTGATAATCCGAGGACCACCACGGGGAAGAGTCCTTAGAAAGACCCTTTCCCTTTTTTCCGATCTAAATCAGGGCGGAAGAGGGTCCGAGACGTTCTTTTCTTTTTTACATAATGAAATTATATATTCGTAGCTAAATGGAGGAAGATTTTGTGGTCTTGACCTTTTATGTTGCCGGATGGAAATGAATGTGTCATTGTTGCTTGCTTTTTGCCAAGACCTTCGATAGAGATGTCACTTTTAGCAATTACGAATCCTTGAATCTGATATTCTATCTGAATTACCTCTATATAAGAATCTCAGCTTGGTTTTTAATGACTTGGGGGCATTTTTAATCTTCAAATTTTGTCCGACCAACTATAAAACATTTGTGGCTCAATAAATAATGAAAATTTTACTTAAACTACTCATTCAAGTGAAAACAACTATAAAACATTTGTTTCTCATTTACTCAACACTTTTCGTGCCTCCGCAAACTTTGACATTCACAATTATGTTTGTTGTTAAGATGGTTGAAAAAAATATAAAAAGAATGTCAAGTTACAAGACAAATAAATACTCATTAACTGTTTTTTTTTTTTTTTTTTTTTTTTTTTTTTTTTTTTTTTTTTTTAATTATTATTATTATTATTATTGGAACATAACTCATTGAATGATTAATCGTAAAGAATTTCATCGTTTTACTATATTTGTCATGTAAAGAATTTGATCTTTACATATGATATATACAGTAATATTTCTTGAATATATACAGTAATATTTATCTTGAATATAACATTTAGTAAAACGATCAAATTCATCAATCTTGTTTTTGCTTTATTATATTACTAGCAGAGCGGCGGGTATCGTGAAATAAAATTTTTCGATAGAATTAATAAAAATGTCACGGGAAGTCATTCCAACACCTAAATTTGCCTCGAGAACGAAATACTAAAAGATTTGGTAAATTACACTTCCCACCCTAGCATATATTTACAATCTTAGTCCCTAAGAGTGCAATAGGGTTCACACAAGGTCCAAAACACTTTCCTATATAAACCTCAATATACCATTACTTAGGGTTTGACACCCTGTCTCTCTCAAACCAGCCGCATCCTATTTCTTCTTCTTCTCCAGTCGTTTTTCCGGCCAAACAAACACCACCGTCGGCCACTTAAACTCACCGCCACCACCACCACACTCCTTACAACCTCCCCATTATTTTGACGTACATCACGCGCTAAGAAACACCTCCCAACACCATGATTAACACCACCAGAACTTGAGTTCATCACCAAAACCATCTCTCTCGTTTTGTTGATACCGGCGATCGAAGGTAGGAAAACCCATCACCCTTTTTGTCGTTCTAGCGACGGTGGGGAATAAGTACATGAATTTTCAAGAATTTTTGATTAAATAAAAACTAATAAATATGAAGTTAAATAATTGTTTGGTATCATTTTCTTTCTTTTTATTGTTGTCGTTGTTATTGAGTCGCGAAAACAAGGGATGCCGTGAGCTTGAGCTCACAGTCCTGTGTATCGAGTCGAGTTTTATTGAGTCGAGTCTTGGTCACAGGTTCGTATCTAGTTTAAGATGGAGGGTTGTACATTGTATTTAAATGATTGTAATATTGGGTGTAGGGGAGTTTTTAATGCTATTAACGTAGAATGAGGATTGTACATTGTGTTTAAATGATTGTAATATTGGGTGTAGGGTATTTTTAATGCTATTAATGTAGAATGAGGGTTGTACATTGTGTTTAAATGATTGTAATATTGGGTGTAGGGGTGTTTTTAATGCTATTAATGTAGAATTCTAAAAAAAGTGGTCTAAATTTTGATTCATGCTAGTTTTTGTTGTACACAATGCTTTGGTTGTTGTAATTATGAAAATTGCTTGCTTTAAAGTGTTGTAAACAATGCATCATTTTTTGTACATTTGAATTTTTTGGAAAGAGAGTCATTCCTCCATTATAAGTAGTATAGACTAGCTAAAGGCTCGTCCATTAGGCGGCTAGCTTCAAGAAATCTTCAAGATAAAAATTAGTAGAATAGTTTAATTTTAAGATATCATTGAACATAATATAGTGTTCACAATAAAAATAAGGTTAATATGAGTCATAACCGTAGAATGAAAAAGATACATATCCATTATAGTAGGAAAAAATAGAAACAAACAAAGACACTCATAATTTGAGAAGAACCTCTTTATACACAACGGTTGTTGTAGCAATAAAATCTCGGACTTGGCGAATATAAATGTAGATTGATCACCTTTTTCTTCTTCTTCTTAGATAATTCCATGTCACTTGATTCAACTTCTAGAAATATAATCTCTAACGGGTCAAATCGAAAACCAAAGAAAGAGCCGTGAAACTATTTTGAAACTCGGACTAAATAGCTCATGATGACATGATGAGTGCCACCACTTTAGAATTGTAACAGTGATGACCAATGTTCTGAAAGGCTCAAGGCGCACTAAGGCGCAAAGGGGGTCAAAGAGCCTCGAGTCGAGCGCAAACTAAGGCGCGAGATTCATAAATATGAGGCGCACTATACATTTAGGTTTTTTTTATAATATATGTGACAACTTATGCCGCTTAAATAACACAAAAATATCAATATTTAATGCATAATGCCACTTAATAGTTATTACATTGCATTTAAACCCAAAATATTAAGCAGGCAACATATCAAAATCCATGAACTACCATAAATTCCTGAATATACATTACAATATATGAGTTTATGACTTATAAAATTTAACAAATTACCATGTATCAAACTATCAACTATCAACAACAAAAAAACTATGTTTGTTTGGTAACACTTAACACCAAAGAAACAACATTTGTATCTGTTAATAAGCTAGTATTCTTATACATTAGATTACAAAAAAGCATAGTTCTTTATTGATTGTGCGTTTTAGTTATTTTCTAAAATATTAGGGTTATTAGATACTTTATAACTTAAAGGGCCAAATGTATATAACATGTAAGCCCAAAATGTATCTTACTATTAAGAAAAAAAGGCCAAAACCCCGTTACATCTTCTAGGCGCACAAATCCCCAAGGCGCTAAAGCGCACAAATCCCCAAGGCGCTGCGATTTTTACGGGATTCATGCATGTCATGAGCCTCGATCTAAAAAAATCCCAAAGGCTGGAGCCTCGTGGGATTTAGGGAGTAGGCGCGCCTTAGGCGCGATTTTTAAAACTATGGTGATGACAACAATGCTGAGAAGTGGTTGCAGTGATCAAATAGAAAATTCGTTTTAGTTTTGGTTATTTTTATCTTTGATTAGGAGTATATAGTCCCTATTAAATGATATATAAGCCCGCGCCGTTTGTGGGTTTAGGGTTTTTAGGGTTACCTCTATATATTGTGACAACATTATAACCTACCGGGGTTTCATTATTCATTATAGTATCGGAGCTCTAGGTCTCATTCTTAGACCTGGTCGACAATCTTGTGCGGCCGCCTCAGCACCACCCCGTCAAACCCTAAATCCACAAACCGGCGTAGGCTTATTTATCATCAGATATGAATATGTTCGACAACAAGCATAGACAAATCTTCATTTGCAGCAGCAAAAGCAAAATAAAGCGATTGCAAACGAAAAACAGTAAAGCAAATAATTGAATAATGGTAAATAAGCCCACACCCACGCCATGTTAGATAATGTAAACCCCGTAGGTTATAATTTTCATTAAGGCATAATATATAGAGGTAACCTTAGAAACCCTAAACCCATAGACGGGCATGAGTTTATTTATCATCTAATAATCCCAAGATCGCATTCTGACTAATATTGTAGCCCAAATACACTAAGAAATTCATGGCTTTCAAATATTTTAAAGATAATTTCAAAATTAGGTAGTTACATTCAAGTGGTTTTGGTCGTTAGCTTTTGACGTAGGTTTGGTTCAATGTGGTTGTTGGAATATTAATCAAGGAAGGCAAAATTGGAGTAACTTTTGATACTCACTCATTTAAGTGCAGAAACTGATCAAACCCCGTTTAGAAGTGTAGAAACATTTGCGGGTATCTATTATGACAGCGTATATGCATATCAAATGGTTAACGCTTATGTCTTTTAAGGGGTGTTTGTTTCGGCTATAGCCGGCTTATAGCTTATTTGGTTTTGGGCTTATGTTTCATAGGCTCACTTTTTGTGGCTTATTTTGACACTTTACTAGTATTATTAAAGACATTGGTACTCCATTTATGAGTCATGAATTCGAACAATGATATTGACATTCAAGCCATGGATTCATGACTGATAGTGGTATTGCTCATGTCACAACTACAATGGGTAAAAGACTTCTAATTCTTATGTCGTGTTGGTTGTTATCCTTGCTCATGTAAAATTCATGTCGTATGACTGCCCTATAACATGTCATAGCATATCCTGTTGCATGTTATCGTCCCCGTCACAGCTATGACATTGTGTTACAGGTATTGTTATTATTGTGAATGTAAATAATTGTTCATCAGGGTATCATATAACTTGGTTTTATAAAGGAGTGTTTTTTCGATGTATGCGATAAAAATGTTACAAGATAACTAGAGCTCTCATACGAAGCTCTAACTTGGCTATAACCCCCGACATACTTTGTACTCTTAGAACAATCAAACTCAATTGATAGTTGCGTTTGCATAATTTCTAAGAGCAGTGGTAGAAACACTCACAAAATCCACACAAAAAATTCACTCGCTGACGTGTAAGGGGGTGATTAGTGCATTTTTTGGTAGTTTCTCTCTCATCTCTCTTATTAAACCAATCACTCTCTGACATGTCAGCAAGTGAATTTTTTGTGTTGATTTTGTGAGTGGTTCTAGTATTTATCAATTTTTTAATAAACTATAAATTTTAATAAACCTTTACATTTTTTATCTTACACGCCACGTAAATTCCATAAAATAAGTGAGTAAAAGACTATAGTTGCATTTGCATAATTTCCCTTGGACCATTAACCATTTAATATCTCCAATTCCTTAACCTAAAAACACTTCATTTTTATTAAGCATAAGTTTATGAAAACCTAAAGCCATGTGATAGTTAGAGCTCTAGGTGCAGATGGGGAAGAGGGGCTCGCCGTCCGACTTGGCAATGCCAATGGCGAGCCGTTCCTCTTCACCACACCAAGAGGGGCTCGCCGTTCTTCACCATAGGCAAACTCCACGTGGGGACGGCGAGATGGAAACTCTGACATGTTCTGTTTTCGTTTCTTTTTTTTTTTTTTTTTTTTTTTTTGAACTTTGAATAGTGATATTGTAAAATGTATGTGTATATGTATGTTTTTATTTGTAAAATGTATATGTATATGTATATGTATGTTTTTATACGTATGTTTTTTTTGAATAATACAACTATATTAAACATAGGATTAAAATAACTTGAAACAACATGCAATTATTTTACAAATACGATAACAACATTAAACTTAGAAACGGAAATTAAAAACCATAAACTACCATACAATAATAAAAACTATGATTCAATAAAATGAATCATCCGACACGTATCCCTCCTGACTCGAGTAGGAGGCACTTGAGTCGTCCTCACTGGATGGGACAGGTGGAAGTCCCTGAGCCCAACGCCATTCAGATCTTCTGTTCCTGCGATCTTGTTTTCCTTTGAGGTACGCCTCACCCTCCCTTTCCTGACGGGCTTATTCAGCTTCATACTCCCGTAGCACTTCCATATCCAGCTCATACTGTTCTTCCTCAGTCAATTGATGAATGATGGGCTGGTTTTCAGGTTGATTGTTTGGTTGTTGGTTGTTTGGTGGTTGGTTGTTTGGCGGTTGGTTGTTTGGCAGTGGAAACATAACTTCTGGTGGAGTTGGAGGTGGTGGGTTGTCGTACTGAAACACCGGAAATATATCTTCCAGCAGTGTGTTTTGTTGGGAATTGTCTTGAGGTGATGCGTTGTGAGCCATTTTGCTGGAAGAAGAAAGGAGAATTGTTTGATGATTGTGGGAATTGTGTGTGTATTCAGATTTTGGTTATGTATTTATAGAATGATTTTTGGAAGTATCCCGCTCTGTGGTTTGAATTCAAATTTTCAAATATCCCGCTATATGGTTTGAATTCAAATTTTGAAAAAATCCCGCTCTCTGGTTTGAATTCAAAATTTGCAATTAGCCCGTTTTGAATTTGAATTCAAATTTTAAAATTATCCCGCTTTCAATTTGAATTCAAAATTTGAAATTATCCCGCTTTCAATTTGAATTCAAATTTTGAAATTATCCCGCTTTCAAAAAACCCCTATTAATACCATATTATAGGGGTGAGCAAATGGACCAAGAACCGAACCGGAACCGAGAACCGAACCGGAACCGACCCAACCCGAACCGCATTTTAGAACCGCGGTCCGGTTCTCGGTTCTTATATATTGCAAGTTTCGGTTCTCGGTTCGGTTCGGTCCGGAACCGCGGGTATCGGTTCCGGAACCGAAGAACCGCACGATTTCAACATGACAACAAATAGCATTTAGTGTAAAATACAAGCTTGCTCTTGCCTATTCAACTATCCATCTGTTTGTTTCTTATACACACAAATTAACACATTTCATTTCATCTCAAGCCATGGTTTCTGCTGATTTAGCTCGTAATGTTGTTGTTGTCATTGGTAAACTATTTTCTTATATATGTATTCTTTGTTTAAAAGGGAAAAAAAAATCATGCTTATATATATGTACGTTTATATTTTTTTCAATTTCAATGTTAATAACACAAGGTTTTGTTTTTACAAACATGCGCAAATATATCCCAATGCTTCTCTTGGTCTTACAAACATGCGTAAATATATCCAATGCTTCTCTTGTGTCAATTTTCAATATTAATGACACAAGTTTTGTTAATGACGTACGTTTATATATCATTCTTTTGGGTCTTACAAACATGCGTAAATACTTATGTAGTTTTTTTATGTAAGATTTGCACAAACCAATACAGGCAAAACATAATATAAATAGTAAAGAAACCATGACAACAAATATATGTACAAGGGTCCTTTACAACGCGGGTTTTTTAAAATTTGCGGTTCCAATCGGGTAGAACCGAAATACCCGAACCGGAACCGAGAACCGAACCGGAACCGAAACATGTTATGCGGTCCGGTTCTCGGTTCCTAAATTATGAGAATTTCGGTTCTCGGTTCTTGCGGTTCCGGGTCGGTTCCATGCGGTTCCGGAACCGCGCTCACCCCTACCATATTATACCATTCAGTTTTGGACACACTTCAATATTTACCATTCAGTTTTACAATGGCTAATCGTTGGTCAGTGGAAGAACGGTTGCTAGCAACTGTATGGCTTGAAGTTCATGATTCTGAAGAACTTGTGAATGAACGTTCTTTTTGGAATGCAGTTACACAAAGGTTCAACAATCAGACAGAAGGTCAGGACCGTAATAAAAATAGTATTACGGCTCAATGGAATAGAATGAACCTTAAATGTCGTAGGTATAATTCTATTTACAAAGAGTTGGAGCGTACAAGTGCAGACCCTAATCGTCTCAGCAATGCAAACCGTATTTATCATGAACGATATGGGAAAGGGATTAAATATCAACATGTGTGGTTCGCTCTGAGAAACACGTTTGCATGGGACAGATTCGATGAGTAATGGTGGATTTCTTTTATGTATTTTATGTTAACTAATTATGTATCATGTGTACTTCTCTTCTGTATTTTAAACGTTTGAATTCAAATGTTAAACGTTTAACCGCCCATTTATTTGAATTTGAATTCAACAAGTTTGAATATTACATGTTTATTGCACATGTTTTATTTGTTTATTTTTTTGAAATTTTGAAATTTGAATATTATCCTGCTCAGGTTTTGAATCTTAAATGTTTATAGACTCCTATATAAACCATACATTATCATACAACTTTGCACACACTTCACTTTCAAAAAAATTCACAATGGCAACTCGTTGGTCTATTGATGAAGAATGCTGGCTAGCCGAGATGTGGCAAAACGTTCACGAATTCCATGCCAACGAAGGATCTTTCTGGCAAGTTGTAACAGAAAAGTTCAATGAACAATCTGACGGTCCAACTCGTAGCAAAAGCCAGCTAATGAGTAAGTGGGCAAAAATGAACTCAGATTGATAAAAGTTTCATGAAATTTTCTTGAATTTGCAACCAACACGTGAGCCAGATAATCGTGTTGAAGATGCGTTGAATGTTTACAAAGAACGCCATGATGGGAGAGATTTCAAATATTTTCAAGTTTGGTTGATTTTGAAGAGCAACACCATCTGGAACCGATTTATCAATTAATCGCATTTGTATTATTGTATCGTTTGTTGGTTTATGTTAAGTATTTCCGTTTCGTTTGTGATGTTATGTCAGTGTACGTTTCAGTTTGAATAAAATGCTTAACGGCTAGTTTCTCCAATAAAAATATCTAATGGCTAGTTTCAGTATAAATACCAGCTTTACTCAACTTCTTATTATCAAACAACTGAAACTAAATTCCACACATACACTATGGCTAACCAACCAGCTGAGGTGCAAAGAAGAATACTTACCCGATTGCGCAATGAATAAGAAAATGAACTTAAGTTGATTAACAACTTGTTGGGTGAGATAGCTCGAATTATTCGACAGAGGGAGTCTCGTGCTCCAGAGGTCGAAAGGTTACGTGAGCTACCTCAAGACCATCCAATAGTCATGGTCGGTGTACAATCCCTTTTAAGAAATGATGAAACAGATTTGGAACTTCAAGTCGCTTTGAGAATGGTCAGGGAACAAGTATTGCAAGTTTGGGAAGAAAAGTCAGCACTCATCGATAATTATAAGGCTTTATAAATTATTGATGATGTTGCATATCGTATTTATCGGTTTATTTATTTTCGTGCCGTATCGTATGTTTTTTTTTCGCAAATCGTATGTTTTTTTTTTCTCTATTGTAACTTTTTTTATTCGATGAAATAAAATTAGTATGTTTTGTTATTTTTTAGTATTTGTGAAATGAATTTAATTTATTTAATGAAATGAATAAAAAAATAAATGTGTAAGAGGTGGGACCCTAATGGGAAAGTTGAGATTTGTTGTTTGGTGGGGGGGGGGGGGGGGGGGGGGTTGTTGTGGTTAGTTGAAGTTGAGGTGTTTGGTGATGTGGCAGGGGTGAGGCCCGAATGAAGAGGCTAAGCCTCAACTTTGCACCTAGAGCTCTTATGAAGTGTTTGTGCGTAGCTTAGTAGAGTACATGTTTACTTCCAAAGACCACATGGTATCTTAAATGTTACTCATTCAACATCAACAACCACATCTTTAATGCTGAGTGCACATCAAGATGCAGCGATGCAACAAAGATATTAATGTTAGGGTCATTGAATATCAACAACCACATACATCTTCTTCACTATATTAACAAGTACTCTACTCCCTCTTGCACGAACAACAAAAACCATCCTCTCAAGATTACTCACACACATACCATACCATAACAAATATGTTTGTTGATCACACAACCACTAGTATTGTGCACGTCTTCAAGCATAAGTCCAGGCTAAATTACTCACACTGCACATACTCCAACCAATTCATATTCTTGCTTTTATTTTATCACACACATTCAACAAGCCTTTCTATTATCATTGAAATAGGTGCTCTCGGAAAGTATGGTGGACGTGTTGACTTGTTAGAGGTGAGGATTCGTTTGCAGTGATGTATTGCATATTAGAAGATATATTATAGTACTTTACTAGGGTAAAAAACTCTTTACCAAAAAAATAATAATAATAGTAATTAAAAAAAAAAAAAGTGTTTTTCATGTTTTTCATGTCTAATGTGCCAATGACTAGGACTTTGCATAACTTAGTGCTGTTGAAAACCAACCGATTTCTCTATTACTACATCAATTTATTTATTTATTTATTTTTGTTTTAATTTGTGGTTGTTTTGATATTCATCAGGGATCCACCTAGAAATCACCGCTTTGAGCCGATTGCGGTTTATCCCCAAATTACAAAACGGTTTAAAGATCAAGGGTAAGATTTTGTGTTTACACATGTATTGCATACTTTTGAAAGATGTAGTGGATACTAATCTAGAAGTATTAATACGGATGCGACTCCGGATGCAGATGCTCTTAAAGTTTATGATGAAATACATGCTTTTTATGGCAAAGACTTTCCATAGAGTAGTGATAGTATGATAAAGTTTTCTATGCGACATCACTCTTTAATCCTGATGCTAATGCTTGTTTATGGGCTGGCCTAATTACGCTGAAGAGATCTGCCTCCGTTGTGCCAAGAAATTGCCCCTTGTAATTGTGGCAAGCTTGAGAGATGTTGATTCTGGTAACTTGATTATGGATAGCGATACAAATTTCACTTTTGAAGTGGCCATCAACTATATCCCGGAGGAAGGTTGCTCCTGTGTGAAAGTCAATTGTGTCTTGGGGGAAGGTTGCTCTTTTGGTGTGAAAGTCGAGTGGAAATACCACGCTTAACCTCGTTGATATTATGTGGTTTATATGCTATGTTATTTGTTATGTTATGTTATGATGATGGTTAGACAATTTTTTAATGTTAGAATATTAACTGTCATTGATGTTTATAATTTGATAAAGTTTATGGCTTTGAAAACAATCTTTAAGGTATCTTGAAACTGTGCTAGTGTAAAGAGTTTTTATTGTGTACCCCTTGGTTTAAACCTAGCTGCCAAAGACATAATCAGAGTGGCAATTTTCAACTGCAAAAAGGTCAAAATGGGTCAACACAATCTGACCTTCCTGTTTTAACCCGTACTAAATATTGACCCATTTTAACAGACACCTTTGACCCTTTTCCCAACCCCCATCCTTGGACTTCCATCATTTCATTTTCATATAATTCTGCAAATTAATTCTAAATTGGAAATTTATCTTTCTTGATTTCATAGTTGTTAACTCGCGACTCGAATTATGACTCGATCATAAATTTTCATGATATAAAAGAAGACACTTGTAATTAATAACTTCTCTTGGTCTCTATGATTTTTATAAGTGGGTGGTGGACAATTTTGTAACAGCTTAACTCTCTAGATAGTACACTTAAAGGGAGAACATAATCTTCGGATTTGTTTCCAAAAGGAACTAATATAATGGATGAGGGTTAATGGTGAGCAACAAACGCAATTCCTTATATCAGAATAAAGTTAGTCATTGTTTTTCAAAAGTACACTAAAAGTAGGCATGATTCTGAGTAGTAAGAATCACGAGTCAACTCGACTCGGTAGAGTCAATGAATGACTGGTAAGAGTCATGGTCAAGTAAGATTCAATGACCGGGTCGAATCGTTTCAAGGGTAATCTGACTCGTCTCGTAAGAGTTTGACAACTATTCTTGATTTATTGATCCTAAAAGTTGAAATAAATTGTTTGCACTCTTTATTGCAATAGGGGACTCTACAAAAAAAAAATTAATTGGGAGATTAGTATTGCGGTATTGGCGACCATCAAGGATCGGTAGCATGATTCTGCCATCCATTTGTGCCATTGACAAGACAGAGAAAACATAAACAGTTGTTTAGGATGACAAATAGATTCAAGTACTTTAGCATCTCAATAGACATTTGGGGGATTTGAGCCTTTAAGGTATACCATATTCCTTTTAAGTTTTGATTGTCAACAGGTTCCGCATCCATCGTTAAGCCCATATATATTCATCAATATTTTGCTACAAAGTGTACCATAGTCTATAGTCTATACCATTTGAATTTACGTTGTTTAGCTTCCTTTATTTCTCGCGTCGCTGCATAGCGGTGCTTGAATCTCTAGTAAGAAGATGTTCTTAAACTAGTGAAAATATCTCTCTTCATACAAAATTGCAAATGTAGTTTCTTTTCTGTCCAAAATGTGATGTTGGACAGTTTGCTTTCTGTGTTTCATTTAATATTTGCTTTGGCGTGATATATTGGCTTTGGTGTATGTCACTCTTGTGTTAATGCTGATGAGCTTTTGTATGAAAATGGGACTTGTTTCATGATGGCATTACTTGGTTTCTTTTATTTTTCCCCTTCCAAGATAGCCTCATTTATATCTATCAAGCAATGGTAGTTCACATACTAAATGCTATGACGCTAGCCTTACAGCTCACTTTTATGAGAACAAAAGCTTTTACTCTTAGAACAATCAAGCTCAATCGATAGCTTTTCTTTGATAAGCATCAGATCCTAATTAAAAGAATGTGAACTTTACATGTAAACTATAAATTTTTAGTAAACATTACATTTTATATCTTACACGCCACATAAATTCCATAAAATAAGTGAATTAATGACTATAGTTGCATTTGCATCATGTCCCTCAGACCATTAACCATTTAATATCCCCAATTCCTTAACATAAAAACACTTCATTTTCATTAAGCTTAAGTTTTTCAAATCTAAAGCCGTGTGATAGGTATGAAGTGTTTGTGTGTAGCTTAGTAAGGTACATGTTTAATTCCAAAGGGCACATGGTAGCTTAAATATTAGTCCTTCAACATCAACAACCTCATCTTCAAAGATGCAACAAAGATATATATTAATGTTGAGTCATTGAATATCAACAACCACATACATCTTCTATCTTCACTATATTAACAAGTACTCTACTAGCTCTCTCTTCCTCAAACAACAGACACCATCCTCTCAAGATTACTCACACACATACCATACCATAGCAAATATGTTTGTTGAACACACAACCACTAGTGTATCTTCAATGCTTTTTTTCAAGCATGAGCCGGCCGGCCTAAACTCACACAGCACATACTCCCACCCATTTATTTTTTTGCTTTTATTTTACGACACACATTCAACAAATCTTTCTATTATCGTTGAAATCGGTGCTCTCGGAAATGCCAAAGCCGCAGATCAGGGCATAGGGAAGGCAATCGCCTTAAAACAAATAAAATAGTTGATATCATTTCACGTTTTAGACGAACCTCCAACCGGCTAAACACCGGGCAAGACTTAAATCATAGCCGTCTTCTATGTCGCCGCCATCGGCAAGTTGCTCGTCTACAATGCTGCATTCAACACCTGTTTCTGCCTTAACCAACACTAAGTAACGAACCTTGATATCTTTATTGCAAGTCAAGATATTAATCTCCAATGCCTGACCTTGAGCATTAACTGGGCATATAAGTCAAACATTTCAATTCTTGCGTAAATCCAGCAAAGCTTGCAAGGGAAGTAAACCTTGTGAACCGGTCTTCCTCAGTCGCAGCACAATCGTTTCCGATAAAAAACAGCCGGGAAATTTTAAAGTACATTTTCATCAAACTTTTGTGACACTCTTTAGTGTTAAACAACCTTCACTTTTGCGACTTTAGTGTTAAACAACCTTTACTTTTGCGATGGAAGGAACACAAATGACAACAACAATCGGATTATCATCACCAGAAGCGAACGGTGAATCCAACATCGCCAACCTCAACGCCTTGTGTTGAGATTGGAGGATATTTGAAATGCAGGTGTGAATAGATTAGTTATGTAAATCTCAAGTAACTAGTTTGAGGTTAAGTTTTTAAATGAAGATCGTTATACGGATAGGTGTTTTTGAATGTAGACATTATAATGCAATAGGAGGTTTCATGCATTACAATTACGCCTATTATTGACCCCTTTTACTCATTCACTTGAAACATTTTTGTTTGGAGAATTTTTTTCACTGTTTCTTTTTATGGGGGACATTATAGTCCTTTGATTAATAAACAAACTGTGTATTTAACTATTTCTAATTTATTATCCACATGTACATGAAGGGAAGTTAATAGTAAACGGTGGCTAAGTCCAATGTATTTAGTGTATATTGCAATTGAGATTACTCCAATTATACGTTAGCCAGAAACGAAGACGTAACTTTCAATCACTTAAATACGAGATGACTCCAATTGTATGTTTATTATATTTATGTTCATCTATTAGTCACAATATTTATCATATATGGAACCTTAATCTTGAAACCGATGGCTAAGCCTAATGAAGATGTTCTTAAACTAGTGAAAATATCTCTCTTCATACAAAATTGCAATTGTAGTTTGTTGTCTGTCCAAAATGTGATGTTGGACTGTTTGCTTTCTGTGTTTCATTTAATATTTGCTTTGGCGTGATATATTGGCTTTGTGTATGTCACTCTTGTGTTAATGCTGATAAGCTTTTGTATGAAAATGGGACTTGTTTCATGATGTCATTACTTGGTTTCTTTTATTTTTCCCCTTCCAAGATAGCCTAATTTATATATATCAAGCAATGGTAGTTGACATACTAAATGCTATGACGCTAGCCTTACAACTCACTTTTATGAGAACAAAAGCTATCAAAGAAATCAACAAATGACAATTAATTTAGCAACCTTTACAAATACTAAATAGGTTATTGAGCACAAACAAATATTTTATATTAAAACAACACAAGCACGTGCTACTATAAAATTTTGTATTTTGTAGTAGCACATGATTGTGTTGTTCGTGATGAGAAACTATGCATATCCATTTTCATTGGATGTACGAGTTTGTACGTTTTTGTGGTCTTGAACATCGAGTTCCTTGTGTGAATCAAAGTTTTCATAAAACTCCGCCAACACCTTGTGTAGTTGTGTTCATCAGTTGTTCATACAGTTAAAATGATGACAGACGCATAAACTCCTTTTAAGGCCTCTTTATATGTATGTTTGTGCCAATCTGGAATGATGTAATATTTCCACTGCATGAGATACGAGGTGCTATGCTCCTGGAAATAATTTAACTACTAACTTAATTTCTGATTCTAGCTTTTGACTTTGTGCTATGCTCTGGATGCAGAGATCAATTATAGGGAATGGCACTCTTAAGAAAACCTTCCAGAATTTGTTAGTTCGCTAATTTATATTAAGGGCCGGGTGTGCACCAAATTTTAATGAGGGTATGCACTTTGTATTAAATTATCAAAATTTTACCAAAAAAATTCTTTTAACACAATGGATGATTTTCGGAGGGTATGCATACCTTCTGACTTAGGTATGTCTCCCACATCACTCATTAAGTCCAAATACGTTCATCTATATTTTGCTTCAAAGTGTATTGTTTGTCTATACCGTTTGAATTCACATGTTTTAGCCTTCCTTCATTTCCCGTGTCTCAGCAAAGGCGTTACTTTGTGTAGGGAGATTGTGTTTCATTTAATGTTTGCTTTCGCGTCAATGTCTATCACTCTTGTATTAATGGCGGTACTAGCAACCTAAATATGGGTAGATCATTGATGCAAGTGTAGTGTAAATGTTGATCAGTTGTTGTATGGAAATGGACCACGTTCTTCATGCCATCACTTGTTTTCTTTCTCTTTAACCTCATTTATATATCCTTAAGCAGTGGCCGGTTGAAACCATACCAAATGCTTGACATTACCTTTAAAGGTCACTTTTGATGACAAAAGCTATCAAAGAAATTAACAAATGACTATTGGTTTAGCAACGTTTACAAATACTAACTTTGTCTCAAAGTTATTGAGCACGAACAAAAATTTTATATTAAAACAAGTGAATCATGTGCTACTAAGAAATTTTGTATTTGACTTTGTTTGATTGCAAAACTGTTATTTTGAAACATAAGACCATCTTTAGCGTAGGCACCAATATTCAAATTTGACGTTTTGGTTTGATAGCCAATCTTCAACCACGGCATCAAATTTGATTTAACGTTAAATCTTTGCACCGATATCTTTGAACTATAAAAAAGATACAAAATCTATAAAAACTTGTCTGCAACTAAATGTACGATACTATATCATCTTAAAATATTTCTTAATGAATTTTGATAAAAAGTTTATATGACCCTGTGGTTAATATTTCGTTTCAAATGATTTATTTTATTTTTTATTTTTTAGTTATATGACCCTATACTTTATGTTTCGTTTGTAAAACTCGACTTATAATGTATTTTTTGGTCAATATAGCAAGGTAATAGTTAAATTCAATTCATCACTTTAGAATTGGGGTCGCAATGATCAAATAGAAAATTTTTATTGGTTTTGCTTTTTATGGTATTTAATTAGGATCATATAGTCCCAAGATCACATTTTGACTAATATTGTATAGCCCAAATAGAGTAAGATATTCATGGATTTCTAGTATTTTATAGATAATTTTCTAATTAGGTAATTCCCATCAAGTGGTTTTGGTGGTTAGCTATTGATGCCAACTCATTTAAGTGTAGAAAAACTCAAAACCCCCGTTTAGAAGTGTAGAAACATTCGCGGGTATCTATTATGACAATGCATATGCATATCAAATTGTTTACGCTTATGTCTTTTAGGGGGTGTTTGTTTCTGCTTATATAGCCGGCTTATGGCTTATTTGGTTTTGGGCTTATATTTCATAGGCTCACTTTTGTGGCTTATTTTGAAACTTTAATAGTATTGTTAAAGACATTGGTACTCCATTTATCAGACATGAATTCGAAAAATGATATTGATATTCAAGTCGTCGATTCATGAATGATGTATTGCTCATGTTACAACTACAAAGGGTAAAAAACTTCTAATTCTCATGCCATGTTGGTTGTTATCCTTGCTCATGTAAAATTCATGCGGTATGACGGCCCTATAACATGTCATAGCATATCCTGGTGCGTGTTATCGTCCCCGTCATAGCCATGACGTTGTGTTACGGGTATTGTTATTATGTAAACTAAATAAAAATTGTGCATCAGGGTATCATCTAACTTGGCTTTATAAGGGAGTGTTTTTTTGGATGTTATAAAAATATTACAAGGTAACCAGAGCTCACATAACGTGTTGTAACTTGGCTATAGCCCCCGACATACCTTGTGCTCTTAGAACAATCAAACTCAATCACAAATTTTCTTTGATAAGGCATCGGTTCCTAATTAAAAGAATGTGAACTTTACAAGTAAACTATAAATTTTAATAAACCTTACATTTTGTAAACTATAAAATTTTTAATAAACCTTACATTTATTTTCTTACACGCCACATAAATTCCATAAAATAAGTGAGTAAATGACTATAGTTGCATTTGCATCATTTCCCTTGGACCATTAACCATTTAATATCCCCGATTCCTTAACCTAAAAAAACATAATTTTTATTTTTTTGAACGAACACTTCATTTTTATTAAGCGTAAGTTTATGAAACCTAAAGCGGTGTGATAGGTATGCAGTGTTTGTTTATAGCTTAATAGAGTACATGTTTACTTCCAAAGAGCACATGGTATCTTAAATTTAAGCCATTTAACATCAACAACCACATCTTCAATGTTGAGTGCACGTCAAAGATGCAATAGGGAGCTACAACAAATATGTTAATGTTGAGTCATTGAATATCCACAACCACGTACATCTTTTTCACTATATTAACAAGTACTCTACTCCCTCTTTCACAAACAACAAGCACCATCCTCTCAAGATTATTCACACACAAACCATACCACAACAAATATGTTTGTTGATCACACAACCACTAGTGTCTCTCCAATGCATATTTTCAAGCATAAGTCCGGCCTAAACTCATACCGCACATACTCCAACCCATTGATCATATTTTTGCTTTTATTTTACGACACACATTCAGCAAAAGTTTCTATTATCGTTGAAATTGGTTCTCTCGGAAAGGTAATCGCCTTAATTATCACTAAGTAACGAACCTTGATATCGTTATTGGTACTCAAGATATTAACCTCCAATGCCCGACCTTGACCTTCACCTTGTGCATTAGCCGGGCCATATAAGTCAAACAAAATTTTCATTTCTTGCGTAAATCTAGCAAAGCTCGCAACGGAAGTAAACCTTGTGAACCGGTCTTCCTTAAATGCAGAAGGATCGTTTTCGATAAAAAAGCAGTCGGGAAATGTTAAAGTACGTTATTCATCAAACTTTTGTGACCCTCTTTAGTGTTAAACAACCATTCACTTTTATAATGGAAGGGAACACAAATGACAACACCAACCGGGTTATCATGACCAAAAGTGAACGAAAAATCCAATCGCCAACCTCAACGCCCTATGTTGAGATTGGAGGATTTGTGAAGTGCAGATGTGAAGGGATTAGTAATGTATGTCTCAAAGTCCTGATTTGAGGTTAAGTTTTAAAAAAAAAAGACATTATAACAAAGTGGTTAAGATGACTCTAGTTATATGTTAGCTAGAAATGAAGACTCCCCTTCCCTTCCCCTAGGGTTTATAGCGCCGACATGTATAACATCTTGTCAAACCACATACTACCCCAACCCCCTGGAAAATCCGTAGCCCGTTTCCGTGATGTTTCAAGGCAATGGAACATGCTCTTATCGACATCTAAATTAACGAAAGCACCCGAACAAGCAACTGAAAAACTTCTTCTCTTTCCTAACACATCATCGCCATCGCCATGTATGTTCACAACCCTCGACTGTAATGCACCTCAACTTGGTATACCTACTAGCCACCCGTTACCATTCAACCTGACTTCAATTGATCACATTTTTATTCTTTCATCTATTCAAGGGATTGTATGCATAGGCATACGCGATGATTATGTTTTGGGTCAGTACACCCATTTTATTCTGTGGAACCCTACCACCGGTGACTATAAGAGGTTGTCTAACCAGGGATCTCATAACAAATGTTTTGACATCCTAAAAACAGCTTTCGAATTGTATTTCACTTCTTTTGACGATGACTACAAGCTTGTTTGTCTAACATGTGACGAGGGTATTTACGTATACTTGTTGAAATCCAACTCGTGGAAAGGGCTCGAAGCTTCAAGGGAATTCCTTTACCCGGTTGGAGTTCGCAACCTTGGACGACAAGTAATTTGATTAATGGTAAAGTTTACTTCTTGCAACATCGGCTTGTAAACTTTTTTAGTGCACAACTGTAACACCCCCAAAATTTGATACAGCGGAAGACTCAACAAGCTTTCGGGGTGCTACGGGGATTGGTATCCATTCAAAGTCATGAAAGAACGAGATAAAGTAAACATAAGAAAAATACAACCAAAACGGGTTTTAGAGTTTACATTTATCCCAACAATTATCCAAAGTAAGGCCCAAAAGAAATAAACATAGGTCCACAATAGTTTATCAGAGTTTTAGAAAATAGATCCATAACCGGGTGCCATTGCCAAGCCTCCAATCCAAGCATCCAAAGGGCATCACTTAATTACCTGAGAAAACGTGCTAAAAGTCAGCTTTCGCTGGTGAGATCATAGGTTTAAATTCATAATTCAATATAGTGGACATATACGCAAAACGCTTGCTAGCTAGACTAGGCCTCAAACATCCAACCAAATAATCCAACCAAAATAATCCAACCAAATCAAATCAACCCTATAGGTGCACGCTATAGCTCAAATCAATCCAATCAATAGCTTACCTAGCTCAAGTCTAGGCCTCGCTCTATAATCCATCCAATAGCTTACCTAGTTCGGGACTAGGCCTCGCTCAACAACCAATCATTAGCTTACCTAGCTCATGTCTAGGCCTCGCTCAACAACCAAATCAATAGCTTACCTAGTTCGGGACTAGGCCTCGCTCTATAACCAAATCAATAGCTTACCTAGTTCGGGACTAGGCCTCGCTCTATAACCAAATCAATAGCTTACCTAGTTCGGGACTAGGCCTCGCTTAATCCTACCTAGTTCTATAAGCATAGAAAATTTTAAATAACAAAGCGATAACAGTCCACATAAAACATTTGCACGTTTCTCACCCCAAGTATTGAAAACAAAGTTCAAGAGTAAAAGTGGGGCTATGACTCACCTCAAGTCCAGCAATTCCTCAAAAGAAACCGATAGAAGAAAGACGTAAGCAAACTCAAGTAACGGCAACTACAGACTCGGCACTTCCTAACAATATCAAACTCGTTCAGAAATCATTTCCTCAAAAATCAAATATTCCCATTCCCGAACGTATTCCATTTAACTTTCAAAAAAATATCCATTTCTCAAATTATCTTCATATATTAATTTGAAGTTTGACGTTTGGTATCCATATGGGTGGCGGGTCGACACAACTCAAACCAAGAAGCCACAACGAAAGAAATAATAAACCATCTATAGGTCTAATATTAGCCCAATATATTGTTTAAATAAATCATCGAAGTTTATCAAATCCGTCGATTTGGTAATCCCCCATATTTATTTACGTAATATATCGTTCCAAGATTATACCCAACCTAAACCACATAGCACAAAGAATACTATATGGTAAATATCATAGTTCAATAAATTCCCTATATATATCGTCAAATTGGCCAAATTCGTCAATTTAGCCAACTCCACGAGATATATAGTAAATTTATTATCCTAATACACGTACCACAACCTATGGGCGTTGTGGGATACGATGCCCATTAATATACTCATTTTATATAGCTAAATAACTCGATTTAACCCGTCGATTAAATAAGTTACGTAGTTATAGAAAATGTTTACATTAATCGTCATATATCCGTGACAACACAAAAGTCACATAATAAAGCCCACTTGGACTTAAGTAACCACAACTCGTATAACTCGATAAGTTTTCTAAATTTATAAAAATCATCATGTTTTTATTTATTACTTACCCGACGTATTAGTCCACGACATTATTTATAGTTATTTATTTATAATAATACCCGATATTTATTGCACTATTCATATGGTACAATATTTATCGTTATATTATTATAACGTTTACTCGTGATCGTTTTATTATTAATATACGCATATATATATATATATATATATATATATATATATATATATATATATATATATATATATATATATATATATATATATATATATATATATATGTACGTTTATCACGTCAATATACGCATATAAACGATTATATTATCAATAATATTATTACGAGTGTTATTTTTAATGTTTGATTTTAAATATTTATCGAGTCATAAGAATTTGGTCACATGTTTGAGTCATCACTCTCGGTTCATAGTCCAAGTCCAAAATAAAACAAACAAGTCATAATAAATAACCAACTCCGTCCAAATCAATCCCAATCACATGCTACAACAATAGGGTCCGACTACGGCACCCGACTAACCTATCTCCGTCAATCTAGTTTGACCGTCTCACAATCGGTCCCCACATTTACCATTCGACAACAATTCCTCAATCATCATAATATATCCATTGTCGAGACCACAATGGTCTCGACCCAACCAAAGTATTCGACCAAATAAAAAAATATCACCACAATAATAAAAACACCAACATGAACCACAATAGGAAACATCAAGTTACACAAATTTCCGGGTTAGTTTACCAAGCCAAAACCCGAACCAAATGACCCACTTGGGTCTCGGCACAACAAGGAGTCACATGACTCGACACCAAGGCCGCTTGGGTCACGACCCAAGCTCACTTGGAGCGTACCAAGGCTGTCCCAAACGGACCCTCGGGGCACGGCATACAAGAACAACCACAACATTAAAAAGTCATCAAATCCAAGCCAAAACCATACTCCAATAATCCAAACCCTCGCTAAAGTGAACCCGAACCATCAAAACATAAACCATAAGGCTCGAACCAAAACCAAGCCATGAGCTACGGCTCATGGTTCACTCGACCTCCACATGAAATCCACCAAAACCCGGATACCAAACGAATTTTTATTATCAAAACTTCATTTCCCATCATTATTTTACAAAACCCATTCAAGAAAACTAGTGTACCCACGATTTTGGGTACCAAATCGAGACAAACGAGTTGAAACTCGTGTCACTCACCTTCAAAAATACTCCAAAACTATGTTTCTTCAAAAACCCAACAAGAAAAAGATGAAAAGGATGGTGTTTAGGGGCGGTGGTGATGATTTCGAGATGTTAGAGTGGTCCAAATTGCGCGTGAGTTGTACCAAATGATAGATCGTGAAGAGATAGTTAAGATGGTGGTGTTATTTTTGTTGTAGGAGTGGCGGTGGTGGCTGTGGTGATAGTTTAAGGTGGCGGTGGTGGTGAGTAAAGAAAAGAGAGAGAGAGTTAATGTAGGTGAAGGTGTTGGTGTGTTGTGTTGTTACCAGATCCACAAGGACGATTGAAATTTACTCTTATAAAAAAAAAGAAAAGCTTTTTAATTATAATAATAATAATAGTGAAAGGTGTAGTGGGTTAAGTAGCCCGGTGTAAATACACGGACCAAACCCGAAACGTTAAATAACCAAATCAACCTTCTCAAACCGAACTCGTTCCAAAATAAACAAAACCTCGCGATACGTTCCAAAAATATAAATATCCGAACCAATAAAAATAATTAAAATTGTTAGGTTATCCTAGTGCCGGAGTCAATGTAGTGCCAAATAATGATCTTAAAAATAAATCATTACGAATGAACCAAACCAAACCATTAATTAATAATCAAATTCCATCAATAACGTACGATTAAAAATCGCATTCCAACGTTCATAAAATATCTCGTCACGATGAACTTTTCAAATATTCCAAAATTATTATTTTAAAGTAATGCGGGTTTCAAAATGGCTCCCTAATTTGCCAGTTGTCACAACAACCCCATTCAATAATATCATTTGACACCCTCACGGAAAGGTTGGAAGAGATAGTAACTCTATCTTTCGGGGGACAAGAGACGTCATGTCGGTCTTTCACGGTTCTAGGAGATAGCCTCACTTTAGTGTTATCTATCGACACTCTTCTATCGAGATTTGGAGATTGAATGTAGACCAAAAATGGATGAAAGTTGTTATTTAATGTCCGCAACAATGGTTCCCTTTGTTTTCTCGATATGCTCGGGCCTACTAGCATAATCTATAGTCTAATGTTAAATATAAGATGACTCCAATTGTATGTTTAATATCTTTAAGGTCATTTATAGTCACAATATTTATCATATGTAAAACCTTAATCTTGAAATCAGTATCTAAGTCTAATGTGTTTCTTCTATACTACATAGAGTACGAGAAAATTATGTTTTTGTCATGGGAGAATACCATAATAATAGCTGCGATTCACTATGTTTGGTAAGTTTTCTTGATTTTAGGATTAATTTCATATATCATCCTACTTTCATGATTAATTTTATATATACCCAAAGTGTAAGTATTGAATAAATAATGCATAATGTTTTTAACGCATATTTTGGTATATATGAAATTTACAACTAAAAAGAGGGGATATATGAAATTGCCCCATTTTATGATTAATTTTTGGGTATTGATATTTACACGGAAGGAATTGATAAGTACACAGAAAATTTAAGTAAAATGACTACCGTACCCTTGTTATCTTTACATATTTGACTTCATCACTTCAATTTTCCCTTTCATCAAAACCTCCTTTCACTTTCTTAGTAGTTTCAAATTTTCACTTTTACATCACAACCTCCATCCAACTGAACATACACATGGAAAAGCCATGTATGTTTACTCGGAAAAAGGCATGTATGTTTAATATCTTTATGGTCATCTATTAGTCACAATATTTATCATATATAAAACCTTAATCTTGAAAACAATATCTAAGTCTAATGTATTTCTTCTATACTACATAGAGTACGAGAAAATTATGTTTTTGTCATGGGAGAATATCATAATAATAGCTATGATTCACTATGTTTGGTAAGTTTTCTTTATTTTATGATTAAGTTTTGGGTATTGATATTTACTCGGAAGGAATTGATAAGTACACAGAAAATTAAAGTAAAATGATGATCGTACCCTTGTTATCTTTACATATTTGACTTCATCACTTCAATTTTCCTAAATATGTAATGCTAAAATGGTACTCCCTCCGTCCCAATTTATTTGTCCAGTTTTGACTTTTTGAGTCTTTCTTTGTCAACTTTGACTGTAAATATTATTATTTGTGTTATATAATACTTGATGAAAATTATACAAATTAAAAATACACTTAAAACTCAATCTATTCATATATTTTGCATCAAATATTAAATAACACAAATAAACATATTTAAGGTCAAAGTTGACATAAAAAGACTTTGAAAATAAAAAGTGGACAAATAAATTGGGACGGAGGTAGTAATTTTTACTCGAGTTCGATTGTAGATTTTGTAGCTATGGAAAAGGAAGTGAAGGTATTGATGAAAGAGATAAAACAATCATAGTTTGTAAAATACGGGGTACATATATATTAGGAGTATAATCATCATTTAACATTATTTTTCTGTGTGCTAATCAATCACTTCCGTGTAAATATCAGTGTTTTTTCTTTACCATCATACCATGTTTACTGAAAAGTGAAAAGCCTCAAAAAAATTTTCAAAATATCTTAAGCATATGTGCCATATAATCAGAGTGGCAAATTTCAACCGCAAAAAGGTCAAAAAGGGTCAACACAATCTGACCTTGCTGTTTTGACCCGTGCCCAACCCGCCCATCTTAGTACATTCGTAATATCATTTTCTTATAATTCTGCAAGTTAATTCTAAATTGGAAAATTATCTTTCTTGATTTCGTAGTTGTTAACTCACGACTCGACTTATGACTAGAAATCATAAATTTTAACTCGTGACTTGACTCATAATAGTCATGATATAAAAGAAGACACTAGTAATCAATAATTTATCTTCGTCTCTATATTAAAACAACATAATCATGTGCTACTAAATTTTTTTGGATTTGGCTTTGTTTGATTGCAAAACTATTATTTTTGAAAAATAATACCATCTTTAGTGTAAGCACCAATCTTCAAATTTGACGTTTTGGTTTTGATAGCCTAATACCTTTACTCCTTTTCCAGAATATATCTTAATAGTTTAGGCTTCCATAGAGCTTAGAATATTTTGATTCAAAGCTCTTATACCAAGATAAAAGTTACGTTTCTCAGAATTTTTATCTTGTACCATAGTTAAAAAACTAAAATTTTAAAGTACAAGTACTTAAACACACCTTTTATTAAAACTGCAAAAGCTTAAATATTTTTCAATGGTGATGGTAAGAGGTTTTGGTGGGTGATCAGATAATTATTACAAGGAAATACAAAGGCCTTTTATAGGCTAACAATCCAGAGAATATACCTTGTCTTATGGTTAACACTTACGAGCATGTCTTATGACTTTTTTTGGTTTTGGGCTTATGTTTCATAAGCTAATTTTTTGTGGCTTCTTTTGAAACTTTACTAGCATTATTAGAGACATTGGTACTCTATTTATCCTACATAAATTCAAACAATGATATTGATATTCAATCACGGATTCAAACAATGAATGATAGCAGTATTGCTCATGTCGCAACTAAAAGGGTATAAAACTTCTAATCTTTATGGCATGTTGGTTGTTATCCTTGCTCATGTAAAGTTCATAGCATATCCCTGTGCGTGTTATCGTCCCCGTCATAGCCATGACGACATGACGTTATATTACGGGTATTTTGTTTAAATAATTATTACGTATGAATGTAAAATAAATAAAATTGCTCATCAGGGTGTCTCATAACTTCGTTTTGTAAGGGATTTTTTTTTATTTAAATATGTAGGATATAAAAACGTGTTACAAGGTAATTAGAACGAGCTATAAACCCCCCCCCCCCCCCCCCCCCCTCGCGCAAAACTTTGTACTCTTAGGACAATCAAGCTCAATCGATAGCTTTCCTTTGATAACCATCAGATCCTAATTAAAAGAATGTGAACTTTACATGCATGTAAACTATAAATTTTTAGTAAACATTACAATTTATATCTTACACGCCACATAAATTCCATAAAATAAGTGAGTTAATGACTATAGTTGCATTTGCATAATGTCCCTCGGACCATTAACCATTTAATAGCCCCAATTCCTTAACATAAAAACACTTCATTTCATTAAGCTTAAGTTTTTCAAATCTAAAGCCGTGTGATAGGTATGAAGTGTTTGTGTGTAGCTTAGTAAAGTACCTGTTTACTTCCAAAGGGCACATGGTAGCTTAAATATTAGCATTCAACATCAACAACCACATCTTGCATGTCAATGATGCAGCAAAGATATATATTAATGTTGAGTAATTGAATATCAACAACCACATACTTCTTCTATCTTCACTATATTAACAAGTACTCTACCAGCTCCCTCTTCCACAAACAACAGACACCATCCTCTCAAGATTACTCACACACATACCATACCATAGCAAATATGTTTGTTGATCACACAACCACTAGTGTATCTTCAATTATTTTTTTCAAGCATGAGCCCGGCCTAAACTCACACCGCACATACTCCCACACATTTATTTTTTTTCCTTTTCTTTTACGACACACATTCAACAACTCTTTCTATTATTGTTGAAATAGGTGCTCTCGGAAACGCCAAAGCCGTTCAGCAGTATACATCTCAGCCTTGCCTTGTTTTACAAGGCAATTACAACGAGTTAGAGCCTTTTCTAACAAATAATACAACTTTCCGCTTCAGCTTGAGTTCCATACAATAAATGCGCTACTAACAAAAAATAATAAAATAGTTGACATCGTATTCACGTTTTAGACGAACCTCCAACTGGCTAAACCCTGGGCAAGACTTAAATGATAGCCGTCTTCTATGTCGCCGCCATCGGCAAGTTGTTCATCTACGATGATGCATACAACACTTTTTTCTGCTTTAACCTCCAATGCCTAACCTTAACTGCGGCATATAAGTCAAACTTTTCAATTCTTGCGTAAATCCAGCAAAGCTCGTAAGGGATGTAAGCCTTGTGAACCGGTCTTCCTTAGTCGCAGCACGATTGTTTCCTATAAAAAACAGCCAGGAAATGTAAAAGTACGTTTCATCAAACTTTCGTGACACTCTTTAGTGTTAAACAACCTTCACTTTCGCGATGGAAGGAACACAAATGATAGCAACAATCGGGTTATCATCACAAGAAGCGAACGGTGAATCCAACATCGCCAACCTCAACGTCTTGTGTTGAGATTGGAGATATTTGAAATGCAAGTGTGAATAGATTAGTAATGTAAATGTCAAGGAACTGGTTTGAGGTTAAGTTTTTAAATAAAGATCGTTATACGGATAGGTGTTTTTGAATGTGGACATTATAATGCAATAGGAGGTTTCATGCATTACAATTACGCCTATTATTGACCACTTTTACTCATTCACTTGAAACATTTTTGTTTGGAGAATATTTTTCACTGTTTCTTTTTATGGGGGACATTATAGTCCTTTGATTAATAAACAAACTGTGTATTTAACTATTTCTAATTTATTATCCACATGTACATGAAGGGAAGTTAATAGTAAACGGTGGCTAAGTCCAATGTATTTAGTGTATATTGCAATTGAGATTACTCCAATTATACGTTAGCCAGAAACGAAGACGTAACTTTCAATCACTTAAATACGAGATGACTCCAATTGTATGTTTATTATATTTATGGTCATCTATTAATCACAACATTTATCATATATGAAACCTTAATCTTGAAACCGGTGTATTTCTTCTATACGGCAGAGAGTACGAGCAAATTATGTTTTTGTCTTGGGAGACAATCGTAATAATAGCTACGATTCACATGTTTACTAAATGAGTAAACTCAACTCGGAAGAGTCAATGAATGACTCGTAAGAGTCAAGGTCAAGTAAGAGTCAATGACTTGGTCGAATCGTTTCAAGGGTAATATGACTCGTCCTGTAAGAGTTTGACTACTATTCTAGATTTATTGATCCTTAAAGTTGAAATCAACTAATTGTGCTCTTTATTTCAATAGGCGACTCTACCTTCAAAAAACATAATTAGGAGATCAGTTTTGCGGTATTGGTGACCATCAAGGATCGGTAGCACAATTCTGCCATCCAGTTGTGCCATTGACAAGCCAGAAGAAACATAAACGGTAGTTTAGAATGACAAATAGATTCAAGTACTTTAGCATCTCAATAGACATTTGGGGGATTTGAGCCTTTAAGGTATGCCACATTCCTTTTAAGTTTTGATTGTCAACCAGGGGCGGAGCCAGGAATTTTTGTTCGAGGGGGCACACTTTGATAATTTTTAGAAACTACACTATAAATTGGTTCTTAAGGGGGGCAAATTACAAAAAAAGCCAGATATTTTTGAAATTTTACACTACAATTTTTTTCGCAGGAGGGGCACATGCCCCTTGTGCCCCTCCCATATCTCCGCCCCTGAATGTCAACAGGTTCCCACATCCATCGTTAAGTCCATATACATTCATCTATATTTTGCTACAAAGTGTAGCATAGTCTATAGTCTATACCATTTGAATTTACGTTGTTTAGCTTCCTTTATTTCTCGCGTCGCTGCATAGCGGTGCTTGAATCTGTAGTAAGAAGATGTTCTTAAACTAGTGAAAATCTCTCTCTTCGTACAAAATTGCAAATGTAGTTTGTTGTCTGTCCAAAATGTGATGTTGGACAGTTTGCTTTCTGTGTTTCATTTAATATTTGCTTTGGCGTGATATATTGGCTTTGGTGTATGTCACTCTTGTGTTAATGCTGATAAGCTTTTGTATGAAAATGAGACTTGTTTCATGATGTCATTACTTGGTTTCTTTTAATTTTTCCCTTCCAAGATAGCCTCATTTATATCAATCCAGCAATGGTAGTTGACATACTAAATGCTATGACGCTAGCCTTACAGCTCACTTTTATGAGAACAAAAGCTATCAAAGAAATCAACGAAGGACAATTGGTTTAGCAACCTTTACAAATACTAACTTTGACTCAAAATTATTGAGCACAAACAAACACTTTATATTAAAACAACACAATCATGTGCTACTATAAAATATAACTATAAAATTTTGTATTTTATAGTAGCACATGATTGTGTTGTTCGTGATGAGAAACTATGCATATCCATTTTCATTGGATGTACGAGTTTGTACGTTTTTGTGGTCTTGAACATCGAGTTCCTTGTGTGAATCAAAGTTTTCATAAAAGTCCGTGATACGCCCGTGTTGGATAACTATCGTAGTTTATTTATTATGTTTTATTAGGATAAGTGTTGGAGTAATTGTTTAGGATATGTCTTGAGTCATGTTAGGATAAGTCTTATGTTTGTGAGAGTTATCTCATAAACTAGTATTTAAGGTGTCATATGTTATCAATGAATCAATCAATCAAAAGTTAATAAACAAATCTCTAGTTCTTCTCTTTTATTTTCTGACGGAGCCAGCACACGCTTGAAGTGGTGTCTTATCCCGATACAACCCCTAACCGGGTCGTATCAATTGGTGCTTTTATTGAGAGCTCTCGTTGAGAGGGCTTTTGATTAAGGTTTCCTATTAAAAAAAAAAAAAAACTGTTCACGACACTGTTCACGTTACTGTTCATCGAGCACCACTGTTCAAAGACGCTACTGTTCATCGGACGTTACTGTTCATCGCGCGTAACTGTTCATCAAAAAATTACTGTTCATCGCGGGTACTGTTCATTAAAAAAATATTTTTTTTAGTTATTAATCGCCTGAGTATTATTCATGGCATCAGGTGGCAGCGATCAAGACACGAAATGCGCACTCTCAAAACTCTTGCAAATGGGTACGATGGCCGAATATGAGAGTGAGTTTGTGGTACTTGCAAATAGAGTAACAGGGATATCGGAATCTTTACTTACATCGTTTTATATCTCCGGACTTAATCTGGATCTACAATGTTTACTCTTACGGTCAAATCCCAAAACTCTAGACGAATCTTTTTCATTGACCCGTGCGGCGGAAACACGCTTCGCGAACCTAGATATTTGGAAATTTTTGAGGTCCAATCCTTTAACTTTGAGAGAAGACTTCTTCAAAGCTCGTATCACCGAGGTTCGTTTTGAGACAATTGCAAAGGAAAAGAAAATAGATGTTATTCTACCATTAGAGGGTGAAATTGTTTCACCTAAGGCTGAAGGGTCATTGAATGCTGATGATTATATGGGAGTTGAAGAGATTGTGGGTGGTGGCGAAGCGCTTAAGATTGGTGAGGATGAGTTGAATAGAGTGATATCGACACTTAAGGATGGAGGTGGTGAATTTGATGGTCGTTTGGATGAAATAAATTTGGATTTAAGCGAGGAATTAACAGACTCTCAATCTGCATATTCTTCGTATCACCTTGAGGGCAAGGTGATTTTTGAAGGAATGGGGAGTGTTATGGCATGGGTAACGGAAGACGGAAGAATGGTGTTGTGTTATGTCCAAGGTAGTGGAAGGCGAAAGAGGACAAAGGTGTTGGTTGTGATAGCGGAAGGCGTGAGAACTACGTGAGTGGAAGATAGGACTAAGATTGGGATTAAGATATGGGATCCCAGAATCAAGAAATTTTTTTTCAAGACCACACCTTGAGGACAAGGTGATTTCGAAGGAGTGGGGAATGATACGCCCCGGGCTTTATGTCATTCTATATTTATTTAGGATATGTCTTTGAGTCGTATTAGGAAAGTGTTATTGTTTAGATATATCTTTAAGTTTGGCTTGTTTTACAAGCTAGGGTTATTCGGTTATATATACCGAATCATTATTATGAATGAATCAATCAAGTTTAAAGTCAATAATATTCTAGTTCTCCAATCTTCTTCTTAAGAAGCTCGCGCCCGCTTGAAGTAGTGCCCTATCTCGATACAACCCCTAACCGGGTCGTATCAGACTTTGTCATAAACCATTGCTGTTTTCATGATTGAACTAGTTAATTAATCGATTCTATCATCCAGAAATGAATTTGAAGGACTTGTGTGTGAATTAAACAATATTTCGTTCTGCCTTATATAGTATTATAGTATTAAGTATGACACGGAAAAGCCATTATGAACGAAAATGATATTTTATCGTGGGCTAAGGAAGTCTCAACTAGCAAGAAACTAAAAATGGACTCAAAAAAGAAAGATGTCAATGCAAGTAGACGTACTCCAAAACAGGAACACATATACAAAACCAAAGCAACGGGGCAAACACAGTTACACAGGGAACAAAATAGAGATGCATATATAGTACCAAAAAGAGAGTTGGCTAATAGAAAATTATCAAATGTGGGTATAGACATTGAGTGTGAGTTTATACGGACAAGACTCGGATTATTATTAAGGTTTTAATTGTTATCTAAGATGTAAGAAATCTATCTAATTTGTCCTATACTACTATATAGTCTAGCTTTCAATGAGTCAAACCTTTATTAAGCTCTCAAATTGAGCTATAATGTTTCTCAAGCCAGCCAAGTTTATGATTGCATCATGAAAGCTCGTTGAGTTATCTAATCGAAGTTCAAGCATAGTATAAACTATAAAGCCTTGGAATTGAGCTTGTCTCAACTTATATGCATAATGCATCCCTACCCATACACACCCAAATCTTCTCCAAACTTCAATCTTGACATTATACCATGAAAATGGACACTCAAATTCGAGACCTAGCCCGCATTTAGGAATTAAGGTTCTAGTAACTTTACAGTTTTTTTCCTGTAATTAAATCGAGACAAAAGAAACATGTTACATGGTGAAAAAGAAATTGTGACTACTATTACTTGTTTATAGGTTCACCATGTATTTAATTATTTTTTTAACGAACCTTGTTAATTTAACATATCAAATTACGATTGTTATTCTCCATGATCTTTATCATTTGTAATCACATTTGGATACTAAAGTGACCAACCTTATCAAGTATTCAGAAGTGTAGTTTGTAATCAGATACTTGGTCATCCACACGAACTATGGAGCATGATCGTCATAACGAGCCCAACAGAGAGATCTCCCCCTTGCATAACTACAGAAAGCAAGAAAAAAGCACTCTCCCGGTTCTAAGGGACCTTCTCATCCCATTCTTGAGCATGTGGGTGACCTTTAGCCAATAGATAAAGCTATATCATACTGGTTGCAGATGTCAAGTATGTCATCCCAGTGATCATAAGCGAAATTCTCCTTGTGGTAAGCTAAGCACCATTTCGCATGAATGGACCCACCTCTGGAAACAATTCCAGTCATCCGTTTTGCTGTTAATGGGATATAACGAAGCAGAACACCCGCATGGATAGTGAAATAATCCATACCCTGCTCAGCCTGTTCAATCAACGTCTCACGGAACACTTCCCAGATCAAATTCTCAGCTATTCCATTGACTTTTTCCAGTGCTTGAAAGATAGGCACTGTCCCAACTGGAACGGCAGAATTACGAAGAATCCATTCACGGGTTTCATGGATGTGACGTCCAGTAGACAAGTCCATTATGGTGTCAGCACCCCACATTGTTGCCCATTGAAGCTTGTGAACTTATTCTTCAATCGAACTCACAACAGCAGAGTTTCCGATATTTGCGTTGATTTGGACCAAGAAATTCCTTCCAACAATCATTGGCTCCAACTCTAGATGCTTCTTGTTGGAAGGAATGATTGCACGACCATGAGCAACTTCTGATCGCACAAATTCTGGGTTGAGCTTCTCACGGGTAGCACAGTAAAGCATCTCCTCAGACCTCAGTGATGATTCCTTGCTTAGCATAGTACATTTGGGTGTATCTCGGTGGAGCTGATGCTTCCCTCCTATCAATCCAATCCTTGTAATTTTGGGAGTCCTGTAGTAAAAAATAACAGTTAAATAATCAATAAACGACAAACTCTTTAAGAATATGCAATGACCAATTGGCTGCTTAATTTACTACACAAGTGCACCAAATGCTTAGGGAAGTATAAATACAGGTTAAAAAAATCAAGATTTCACTTTCAGAAATTAACAGTCGAAAAGTGTGGCTAGATTGATTCATGCCATTTGGTTTTCCGGAAGCTTTCTTAGTTTCCTTGAAAGTGCTCCTTAGCACGTTAAGTAAAAAAGACAGGACGGGTGGAAGTGGCACTATTGACTCATTCACTTACAAATAGGTCGTTTCAGGTTATATTATAATTCACACACTAATTATTCATAACAATTTTGATAAAATAATTGGAAAACAAGTGTCTCGGGTCAAGTCAACCTCAACTGTAACAGATAGTGCGTCTTTGGAAAACTAGTCAACCTACCCGTTTTGCTAGCTCTATGGACACGACAAAAGAAAGAGACTGAATACAAGTAAAAGTTGGGAGTGTGTGTGTGTGTGTGTGAATACCTTATTGGGAGCTTACGTTTTGTGGACCACTGGTGTCATAAGTATCAAAATGTGGTTCATCCCCTGACAGGTGAACACGTCGAAATGGAACTTTGAGAAAATTTCCTGACTCTTCATGAACAACTTCCCTGCAACAGCATTTTAGCAAATGTTATCAGCTCGAAACATCCAATGCTATTATATACAAATGCTACATTTGAATTAACCATGTAACAGGATTCAGCAAGAGTGTGTCAATCTTCTATAACTCGGGACGCATTAGTAAGACACGTGATATTGTAAAAATGGTACCAAAACACAAGAACTAATCACCCAACCAACCACCCCACGGTGATTACTTTTATTATAACAATAAACACAGTTGACAAGTCTCCAAATGGATGCTTGCCTTACAATACAAAGAAAAGAATGATAGTCCCTCTAACAGGTGCTATCTACAAGAACTCACTCACTAAACCAAACCCAGAACCTATACAAAGATTCTAAACCAGAAACTAAGATCAAGATCAAGAAGATCTTGAAGAAACTAACAAACTCTTGATTATACTAAAACATGGATGAATAATGATCCAGAGAGATGAATATGAACTTCGTTATCAGAGGTGAATGAATGAATGAAACCCTAGCAGCTCTCTTAAGCTTATATAGCCACAAGTTACATAATGCACCCTGCACAATATAAACTTAACAAAACAAGACTAAAGTTAAAGAGAAACAAAACCTGTTATAAAAATATTACAATAAGAACCTTCAAGTTTCATTAGTTTGTAAAGAGATATATATTTCAACACCCCCCCTCACACTGATGAAGCAAAAAGATTCACCATACCAAGATTTTTAATCATAACACAATGTTGAGCTAAACTAAGTGCTTTAGTAAGCACATCAGCAGTAGCAGTCTCCTCCTCACATCAATATCAAAATGCTTGGTTTTTTCATGCATAACAGGATTAGCTGCAATTTGTATTGCAGACTTATTGTCACAATACAAATCAACAGGTAATAAATTATCATGCATACCCAAGTCATTTAAAATTTTAAGCATCCACATCACTTCACAAACAACAGAAGCCATTGATCTATATTCAGCTTCAGCTGAAGATCTAGACAATGTGTTCTGTTTCTTACTTTTCCAAGAAACAAGATTATCATTTACAAATACACAATAACCTGAAGCAGACCTTCTAGTTACAAGACATTTAGCCCAATCAGAATCAGAATAAGCCTTGACTTTAAAACCAGAATTATTCTTGCTAAAACCAATACCACTTCCAGGTGCTAATTTCAAGTACCTAAGTACTCTCAAACCAATATCAAAATGAGATTGTAGAGGAGAATGCATATGTTGACTTAAACAATGAACTGCATAAGCAATATTAGGCCTAGTCATAGTCAGATAAATCAACTTCCCTACTAGCTTTTGATAACTAGTAATATTCCTTAAAGACTTATCATTATCAGACTCTTTGTGAGCCATAACAGGTTTACATGCAAGTAACCCATACTCATGTAACAGATCAAGACAATACTTCCTTTGATTTAGACAAAGCCCAGATTTGGTTTTTAAAACTTCAATTCCAAGAAAATACTTCAATTCACCCAAATCTTTAATTTTAAACTTATTCTTTAAAAAAAATTTAAACTTCTCAACTTCAGTAACACTATTTCCTGTAATAACCAGATCATCAACATATACAAGCAGATACAAAACTGTATCTCCTTGTTTTCTTATAAACAAAGATTGATCATTTTTTGATTGTTCATATTTGGCTTCAAACAAAGCTTCAGACAACTTTTGATTCCACTGTCTAGGAGCTTGTTTCAAACCATATAAAGACTTTTTTAATCTCAAAACCTTGTTGTTTCCTTCTTTAAAATATCCTGGTGGAGGTAACATATAAATTTCTTCATTTAAATCTCCATACAAAAAAGCATTATTAATGTCCATTTGAAAAATTTTCCAATCTTTTTGAACTGCAATACTTAACAAACACCTCACAGTTCCTATTTTAACAACAGGACTAAAAGTTTCTTCATAGTCAACACCTTCTTTCTGACTATACCCTTTAGCAACTAATCTGCTTTTAAATCTATCAATTTCTCCATTTGATTTATATTTAATTCTAAAAACCCATTTACAACCAATAGGAATTCTATCAAAAGGAAGATCTACTTCTTCTCAAGTATCATTCTCAAGTAAAGCACATATTTCATCATTCATAGAATTTTTCCTTTCAACTCTCTTAGAAGCCTCTTCATAAGAAGTAGGTTCAGAAGTTTTATTTAGATTAGAAACAAAAGCACAATTCTCAACAGTTAAAACAGCATGATTAGCATATCTATGCAATCCATATCTAACTTTACCATCTAACACATATTCATTCAATTTTAAAGGCAACCTAGACACTCTTTTAGGCCTACTTTGGTTACTTTCCTCAGGTAAGTTTTGAAAAACAGGAACCTCATGTTGATGAGCAGCATTTCCCTTAAATTGATCTATTTGATCATCTATAGGAGTTGCAGTATGCTGTTCATCATTTCTAGGGTAATCAACAACTGGTTCAGCTAAAGTTTGTGATATCTGTTCAATATGCTGATCCAAGTTTGATGCATACTACCATCTCTACCTATATTAGATGAATTATCATTGGTTTGGGACTTATTATTTTGATCATTATCATCATAGGGAGTAGAAGTTTTGGTTGTGTTTTTAGACTCTGAGTCAATAAGATCAAAGAAATTTAAATTTGAAACTTCATCAGTTGACTCTACAATTTGTTTTTGACTCATTTTAAAAGAAAAAATAGTTTCATAAAACTTAGCATCTCTAGAATATAAAACATATCTATTTTCAAGACTCAAAAGTTTATAAGCTTTTTTATCACTAGCATAACCAATTAAAACACATTTTTCTTCTTTTTCAGAAAACTTATCAGATCCTTTTAAAATGACAGCAAAACACAAACAATCAAAACTTCTTAAGTGTGACATATTAGGTTCCCTACCATACACAAGAGAAAAAGGAGATTTTCCATTCAAAACAAAGGAAGGTAGCGTGTTAATCAAATAGCAAGCAGTTATTACACAATCAGACCAAAACACAAGAGGAATCACCCCCCCCCCCCCTGAAACATAAGATGTGACAACTGGCAAATTAGGGAGCCGTTTTAAAACCCGCATTACATTAAAAATTATAATTTTGGAATTTTAGAAAAGTTATTGTGACGAGATATTTTATTAACGTTGGAATGTGATTTTGATCGTACGTTATTTATGGGAATTTGATTATTAATTTATGATTTGGTTTGGTTCGTTCGTGATGATTTATTTTGAGATTATTATTTTGGCACTATGTTGACTCCGGCACTAGGATTACCTAACAAAAATTTTATGACTTGATTTTATGAGTTCGACAATATTTAATTATTTACAGAATGTTTCGCGAGAAGTTAAACGTTTTGAAATGAGTTCGGGTTTTGGACCGTGTGTTTTACACTCTCCCTTTTATTACCCACTCTTATTAGTAATATTATTATTACTATTATTATTATTATTATTTTGAAAAGAAAATGATTTTTTTTTATGAGTAACTTACAAAAATCGTCCATATGGTTAATACCACACACACACACCAACACATCACACTCACCCTCACCAAATACTCTCTCTCTTCCCCTCTTAACCCTAGCCGCCACCGATGTCCGGCCGCCACCACCACTACGCCGCTCTCACAACAAAACCACCACCACCATCTTGTTCCTTATCTTTTACACTTTCATTTGGTGTATCATACGCGCCATATAACCCACCATAACACCTCAAAATCTTATTAAATCCGACCCAACTTTATTGTTTTTACTAGATCTATTCGTTTGGAGGTTCAAGAAGGTGAGAATGCTCGATTTTGGCTTTTGGGTACCTCTATTTGGTGATAAATCCGTGGCTACATGGATGTTTTTCATGGGAATCGAATTATTATGAGATGAAATGATATTTTTGATGTTAAGAAAATGGTTTGGTATCCGGGTCTTGGTGTTTCTTTGATGGTTCAAGTGAACCGTGAGTCAAGGACTCACGGCTTGATGTGGGATTCGAGCCTATGGCTCGTTAATTTGATTATTGTGGCCTTGAGTTTATGGTTTCCATGTTTTGTTTGCTTGGAGTTGGTTTGACTCGATGGAGTCTTGGCCTTTGGCCAATTGTGGTTGATCGATGCCGCGACCCAAGTGGGTCGAATGGGCAGTTTTGGTGTGGCTCTTTGGAGCTTATTTTGTGACCTCTTGGTCATTGTGGTCGAGTCCTTGTGACTCGTGGTGTGAGCCGAGACTCAAGTGAGTCGAGGGTTCGGGTTTGGCTTGGTAAACCAACCCGAAATGGACCTTGTTGATATTGATATTTTTCTTGTTATGTTATGTTAACTTGATATTGTTTTGGCACTTGTTGGATTCGGCCGAATGCTTGGTTGAGTCGAGATCATTTTCGGTCTCGACAGGAGATTTATTGTTATATTGAGAAGTTGTTGTCGAATGGTAAAGTGGGGGACCGATTGTGAGACGGTCACTTAGATTGACGGAGATAGGTTAGTCGGGTGCCGTAGTCGGACCCTATTGTTGTAGCACGTGTATTGGGATTGATTTGGACAAAGTTGGATTGATTATCTATGACTTGCTTACATTATTTTGGTCTTGGACAATGAGCCGAGGGTAATGACTCGGACATGTAACAATTTCGTATGACTCGATAATTACTTACAATTTAAAACACAAATAATAAAACTCGTAATAATATTATTGGTAATATAAACGTTTATATAAATATATAGACGTGAATAACGTATATATAATTGTATAAATGCGTATATTAATAATAACAAAAATCACGAGTAGTATTATAAATAATGCGACTAAATATATTATGCTACGAGAGTAGTGTAATATTATTGGAAGCGTTATTATAAATAAATAGTATAAATAACGAGGGATTCTCGACGTTAACTAAATATTAAATAAAATAATATCTTTTATATATAACGAGGAAAACTATCGAGTTATGCGGAGTCGTGGCCACTTGAGTCCAAGTGGGTTATTGTTTGTGACTTTTGTGTTGTCACGGATATATGACGATTAATATAAACATTTTCTATAACTAAATAACTTATTTAATCGACAGGTTAAACCGAGCTATTTGGCTATATAAAATGAGTATATTAATGGGCATCGTATCCTACGACGCCCATAGGTTGTGGTATATGTATAGGATAATAAATCACTAAATATATATATCGGGAAATCTGGCCAATTTGACGATGTATATAAGGAGTTTATTAGACTACGATATATACCATATAGTATTTATGTGATATGTGCTTTACGATTGGGTGTAATCTTGGAACGGTATGTTACGTAAATAAATATGGGGATTATCAAATCGACGGATTTGATAAACTTCGATGATTTATTCAAATAATATACTGGGCTAATATTAGATTTATAGTTTGTTTTATTATTCTTTTGTGAGACTTTTTGGTTTGTTTGTGTCGACCCACCACCCGTATGGATACCAAACATAAAACTCCCAACTAATACGAGAAATGGATTTTCGGAAAATAAAACGGAATACGTTTGGGTTTGGGAGTATTTAATCTTGAGGAAATGATTTCTGAACGAGTTGATATTGTTAGGTCGTGCCGAGTCCGTAGTTGCCGTCTTGTGAGTTACTATACCTCTTACTTCTACCAAGTTCTTATTGCTGATTTCTGGACTTGAGGTGAGTCATAGCCCCATTTTTACTCTTGAACTATGTTTTCAATTCTTGGGGTGAGAAACGTGAAAATGTTTTATGTGGACTATTATCACTTTATTTATTTTAAAACTTGCTATGCTTATAGAACTAGGTAGTGTAGAGCATGTCGTATCCTTACGAATGCAGCGCATGTCGTATCCTTACGAATGCAATAACATGTCGTATCCTTACGAATGTTGGGCATGTCGCATCCTTGCGAATGCATATTGATTGATTTGGATTGGTTATAGAGCGAGGCCTAGACTTGAGCTAGGTAAGCCATTGATTGGATTGATTTGGGCTATAGTGTGCACCTATAGGGTTGATTTGATTTGGTTGGATTATTTTGGTTGGATTATTGAGGCCTAGTCTAGCTAGCAAGCATTTTGCGTATTTGTCCACTATATTGAATTATGAATTTAAACCTATGATCTCACCAGCGAAAGCTGACTTTTAGCACGTTTTCTCAGGTAATTAAGTGATGCTCTATGGATGCTTGGGATTGGAGGCTTGTCAATGGCACCGGTTATGGATCTATTTTTCTAAAACTCTGATAACTATTGTGGACCTATGTTTATTTCGTTTGGGCCTTACTTTGGATAGTTCTTGGGATAAATGTAAACTTTAAAACCCGTTTTGGATGTGTTTTTCCTATGTTTACTTTATCTCGTTCTTTCATGACTTTGAATGGATACCAATCCCCGTAGCACCCCGAAAGCTTGTTGAGTCTTCCGCTGTATCAAATTTTGGGGGTGTTACAGATTGGTATCAGAGCCAAGGTTTTAGAGAACTAGGTATATACACACTTGAACTATAACCGATTTTATAGAAAACGATCCTCGACCATTGCCCGCCAGCCCGCCAAGCCGAAGCATCATTGTTATTATTGAGGTATCATGAGATTATTGAGACGATTATTAGATTTGGGATTCTTGAGATGATTGAGGATTTGAGATTTATTGATTTAGTGATATGATGGCGTTTTGAGGAATTATATGCGTTTTGAGGAATTATATGGCCAAATTGTTTTACGAATGGTTTGAGTAATGCGGTATTTTTAAATCGTTCTTGGTTATATATGATTTGGAATTATATGATGATGTTGATATGGTATTTTGAGTTCGTGGTTTAGTTGTTTTGAAACACTTACACCTACCCTACGCCGTTGTCACAGACTATGGCCTCCCGTACGCCCGATGTTGTTGAGGATATTCTTACTACACCGGTATTTCCAGCACAGCTTACCATGGCTCCTGATGACCCTTACCAGGTTGCCATGCATTCAGCTACTGTGTCACCGACAGCTTCTACTTTAGCACCACCTGCTGCATCTACGCAGGGACCTTCATCTTCTCTAGGGCTCCCTGGTACATCGAGGCAGCTTACTCTTCATTAGGATTTGGCTCGTGTGGCTCCACGTTTTGCCCACCGAGCTACGGCACGTATGTCGGTACGCCCTACTTCACCACCTTTACAGATAGATGCTCACTCTCTTCTGTCATAGGCGCCACTTGCATCATTGCGTCGTCGTCCTAGATCACCTACCCCTTCACCACATGGTTCACCTGTTAGGAGGCGACGATTGATGATGTACTCTTCCGATGAGGAGGAGGAGGAGTATGAGGGTGAGGATGAGACTGATGACCCTCAGGAGGCTGAGCAGGGTGATGATGATGACCCTGAGGTGGAGGATGACCCTCAGGAGGAGGAGATGCCTGATGATGATGATTTGTTAGTGCCGCAAGCTCAGGCTGAGGAGCCTGATTCACCTATACATCCGATTGAGCCTGTTTCACCTGATCATCCATTTTTGTTTGAGTTGCCACCTGGTAGTCCCGTTGAGTCGGATGCACCTTCTGAGGTTTCTGCTGAGCATGCAGAGTTAGGTGAGACTGGTAGGATGTGGGCTCAGATTACTGGTCTTGGTGAGAGAGTTACACGTATGTCTGAGCGGATTGATAGGGTGACCGTTGAGTTTATTGGGGAGTTGAGGATTGACATGGCTACGGTTGAGAGGAGAGTTACCGAGATGAGGAGAGGTTTGATGGAGATTCACGAGCACATTGAGAGTTTACAGCGAGGTTTTATTACAGCTCGAGAGGCCGACCGCAAGTTATGGCAAAGGAATGCCGAGCTGGAGAAGGAGGTGGCTGACCTCAAGAGAGACAGCGACACCCATAGTGTGGAGTTAGGATCATTATGGAGAGATCTTGATGGCTTGAGGCAGGAGTTGAGGAGCCTCCGCCAGCAGCGTGGCTAGATGTTTGAGCTATGTTATCTTGTTTCTTTCTATACCGAGGAGTGTTCGGTTAGAAAAGCTAGTTATCCCATTTTGGTGTATTTTTTTCGTTGATTATTCGTCTCGTTTGGAACGATTATTATCTTTTGTGTTTTTCGGCAGTTGGAACGATGTTGGATCTTTATTGTATGGTTGATGGTTATAATTATATGGTATTATGTGGTTTTTGGATATTGTGGAAATTGAGTTCCTATTCGCCTTATTGATGTCTTACGGTGTATTGTTGATATTTTTTCCATGACTTGCCTTCATTGATTTAATTCTTGTTGAGCATATGATAAGTTCTATCCGAGACTCACGAACTTGTATGATGTTTCAGATCAATGGCCCTACGACGAAACCCTGTTAGAGCTACCAGAACTGGTCCTGCAACGACTACCCCTGGTCGTCGAGGACGCTGTCCTACTCGAAATGTTGAGACCCCTACTCCTGATAACCTGGACACTACTAACCGCAACAACAGGAATCAAAATGTTGATGTTCAGGGAGACAATGATCATGTTCCACTTAATGCACCTACTGTGGATCAAGCAATGATCAATCAACTTGTGGAGCAACGAGTTGCTGAGCTACTAGCTGAGTCGAATCATTCCAACAATTCTGCTGGAACATTTCCACCTGTTCGTGCTAATGGATGTAACTACAAGGAGTTTAAGATCTGTGGACCCATTGAGTTTGGTGGAACTGAAGGAGTGGTCTACTTGGTCAGGTGGATAGAAAAGACTGAGTCAGTGTTTAATGTCAGTGGTTGTGCGGAGAATACGAAGGTAAAGTTTGCTTCTTTTATTTTCAAGGATGAAGCTTTAACTTGGTGGAACAATTACCGTAACTCGGTTGGGAGTGATGTAGCCTATGCTATGACTTGGGAACAATTTAAGTCTTTGCTGATTCAGAGTTACTGCCCAAGGAATGAGATTAAGAAGCTGGAGATTGAGTTCTGGAACCATAAGGTGAAAGGTATCGATATGGCAACTTACAATCGCCGTTATCGAGAGCTAGCCCTACTTTGTCCCGATATGGTTAGGACCGAGACTCAAAGAATTGAGAGGTATACCGATGGGTTGCTTGTAGCTACAAGGAACGATGTGATTTCTGTTAAGCCTGCAAACATTCATGAGGCTATCACTATTGCTCAACAATTGATGGACTCGTTGGCATTGGAAGAAGCTGAGAAAGACAAGAATGGAAAGAGGAAGAGGGATAATCACTCTAAGGGTAATGATCATCGAAACAAGCGACAAACAACTACTAGAGCTTATGCTATGGGAGATGGAGATAAGAAGAGCTCCAATGGAAATGCACCCAAGTGTAACCGATGTTATGGGAATCATTCTGGACGATGTACTGTGGTGTGCAAGAATTGCTCTAAGATGGGACACATAGCTAAGGACTGTAGAGCCCGACCCCTTGTTATGGTTCAAGCTACTCCTGAAACTATGAGTAAGGCAAATGTTACTTGTTATGGATGTGGAAAGAAGGGACATTATAGGAATGAGTGTAGGGAATCATGGAACCGAGGGAATCAAGGATCGGGTGGTAATGGGTACAATAATGGAAACCGTGGAGCTGGAGGAAACCGTGGACGACAAGATAATGGGGACCAACGTGTGGAAGCTGGAGCTACTCATGGAAGAATTTATGCACTTGGGAACGAGAGAGGAGAAGATCCGAACGTTGGTACGTTCCTTCTCAATAATCGTTATGCTTCCATACTATTTGATACTGGTGCCGATAAGAGGTTTGTGTCCACTAAGTTTGCACCCCTACTAGAGAAACCCCCGATGGCCTTAGGAATTGGTTATGATGTAGAGTTAGCTAATGGGAATATAGAAAGGATTAGGACTATCATTCGCGGTTGCACGTTAAACTTTCTGAATCGTCCTTTCAACATAGATCTTTTACTCGTCACGTTAGGAAGTTTTGATGTCATTATTGGTATGGATTGGTTGTCGAAGTATCGTGCTCATATACTTTGCGATGAGAAGATCGTGCGTGTGCCTTACGGCAAGGAGACTCTGAACATACCAGGAGATAGAAAGGATTTGAGAGGCCCGTCTAGGTTAGCGGTCATATCTTGTACTAAATTGCCGAAGCTAATGGAAAAAGGAAGTTGCCTTTTCTTAGCTCAAATTTCTGAGAAAGGAGGGAAGGAGAAGAAGGAAAGGTGCATTGGAGATGTACCTATAGTTCGTAAATTTTCGGATGTGTTTCCCGATGATTTGTCGGGAATCCCGCCTACTAGACAAGTGGAGTTTCAGATTGAGTTGATACCTGGTGCTGCACCTGTAGCACGAGCGCCTTACCGTCTTGCACCTACTGAACTGGAAGAGTTGTCGAAATTAGCGGAGTTAGCCGAAAAGGGATTTATAAGACCAAGTTCTTCGCCTTGGGGAGCCCCAGTCTTATTTGTGAAGAAGAAGGTGGATCGTTTCGCATGTGTATTGATTATCGAGAGTTGAACAAGTTAACGGTGAAGAATAGATACCCGTTACCGAGGATCAACGATTTGTTCGATCAGCTTCAAGGATCGAGTGTGTATTCGAAGATTGATCTGAGATCGGGATATCATCAGCTTCGAGTTCGCGAGGAAGATATTCCGAAAACGGCTTTCAGAACCCGTTACGGGCATTACGAGTTTCAGGTGATGCCGTTTGGGTTGACTAACGCACCGGCGGTATTCATGGAGCTCATGAATCGGGTGTGTAAGCCTTACTTGGATAAGTTCGCGATTTTGTTCATCGATGACATCCTAATTTATTCGAAGAGTGAGAAAGAGCATGAGGAGCATCTAAGACTTATCTTAGAATTGCTCAGGAAGGAGAAACTGTATGCCAAGTTTTCAAAATGTGAATTTTAGATTCCGACGGTACAATTTCTGGGTCATGTGATTGATAGACAAGGAGTTCATGTAGATCCTGCTAAGATTGAAGCGATTAAAGATTGGGCTGCACCTACAACCCCAACAGAAGTTCGTCAATCTTTGGGTTTAGCCGATTATTACCGAAGATTCATTGAGGGATTTTCGAAGATAGCAAAACCGTTGACCAAATTGACTCAAAAGAGTGTTAAGTACGAATGGGGAGATAAGGAAGAGGAAGCATTTCAATTACTTAAGGAAATGTTGTATAGTGCTCCTATCTTAGCGTTACCTGAAGGTAACGAGGACTTCGTCGTCTATTGTGATGCTTCTCATAAAGGTTTAGGAGCTGTGCTGATGCAACGAGAGAAAGTGATAGCTTATGCTTCCCGACAGCTCAAGAAGCACGAGAAGAACTACATCACCCATGATTTGGAGCTAGGTGCTGTGGTTTTTGCTTTGAGGATATGGAGGCATTACTTGTATGGAACCAAGTGTGTAGTGTTTACCGACCACAAAATCTGCAACACATCTTGAATAAAAAAGAGCTCAACATGAGACAGCGACGTTGGATTGAGTTGCTAAGCGATTATGATTGTGAAATTCGCTACCATCCTGGTAAAGCAAACGTTGTTGCTGATGCTCTTAGTCGAAAGGAGATAATGCCACCGTTATGAGTTAGGTCATTAGGTATGACTATCGTATCGCCGTTACCGTCGCAAATATTTGAAGCTCAAACGGAAGCGTTGAAAGCAGAAAATCGATCTGCTGAGAACATATTTGGGATGGCAGAAAATGAGAAGGGATTTGTTAAGCGTTCTGATGGAGTATTATGTTTTGGAGAGCGAAGTTGGGTACCATTGTATGGAGGAATTCGAGAGTTGATTATGCACGAGTCGCATAAGTCAAGATACTCTATTCATCCTGGGTCTGATAAGATGTACCAGGATTTGAAAAAGTTATATTGGTGGCCAAATATGAAGGCAGATATAGCATTGTATGTTAGTAAGTGTTTGACTTGCTCTAAGGTTAAAGCCGAACATCAAAGACCGTTAGGATTATTGACGCAACCAGAACTCCCAGTTTGGAAATGGGAGCGGATTACAATGGACTTTATTACCAAATTACCAAAGACAGCTAGCGGTTGCGATGCTATATGGGTAATTGTGGATCGTTTGACTAAGTCTGCTCATTTCCTGGCGATTAGTGAAGATGATAGTGTTGACAAACTTGCGAGGTTGTATGTGAAGGAGATTGTTTCTCGGCATGGAGTTCCGATATCGATTATTTCTGACCGCGACAGCCGCTTTACGTCAGCGTTGTGGCGATCACTTCAAACGGCTTTGGGGACAAGACTTGATATGAGTACTGCATATCACCCCCAAACCGATGGTCGATCAAAGTGAGAGAACTATTCAGACTTTGGAGGATATGCTTCGTGCATGCATAATAAACTTTGGTAAAGGCTGGGAGAAATATCTACCCCTTGCGGAGTTCTCCTACAACAATAGCTACCACACAAGTCTTAAAGCTGCACCGTTTGAAGCTTTATATGGTCGTAAATGTCATTCACCTATTGGTTAGGCAGAAGTTGGAGATAGCCAACTCACAGGCCCTGAACTTATTTTGGAAACCACTGAGAAAGTAACGCAAATTCGAGATCGATTGCAAGCAGCTAGAGATAGGCAGAAAAGTTACGCCAATTAGAGACGTAAACCCCTAGAATTCCAGGTTGGAGACAAAGTGATGCTGAAAGTCTCGCCTTGGAAGGGTGTGATACGTTTTGGGAAACATGGGAAACTAAATCCCCGAAACATTGGACCATTTCTTATTTTGGAAAGAATTGGGCCCGTAGCTTATCGACTGGAATTACCACCGGAATTGAATAAAGTTCATGATGTGTTTCATGTTAGAAATTTGAAGAAGTGTCTTTCGGAGGAAACGCCAGTTATACCAATTAAGGATATTCGTGTGGATGAGAGTTTAAATTTTGTGGAAGATCCGATTGAGATATTGGATAGAGAGATTAAACGACTTAAGAGAAGTCGCATCCCGCTCGTTAAAGTTCGTTGGAACTCGCGGCATGGACCGGAATTCACGTGGGAACGTGAGGATGAGTTTCGAAAGAGATATCCGAAGCTTTTTACTTCATAGATGGTTTGTTCCGAGAGAAACCCGGGACGGGTTTCTTCTAAGGCTGGGAGGATGTGACAACTGGCAAATTAGGGAGCCGTTTTAAAACCCGCATTACATTAAAAATTATAATTTTGGAATTTTTGAAAAGTTATTGTGATGAGACATTTTATGAACGCTGGAATGTGATTTTGATCGTACGTTATTTATGGGAATTTGATTATATATTTATGATTTGGTTTGGTTCATTCGTGATGATTTATTTTGAGATCATTATTTTGGCACTAGGTTGACTCCGGCACTAGGATTACCTAACAGAAATTTTATGACTTGATTTTATGAGTTCGACAATATTTAATTATTTACGGAATGTTTCGCGAAAAGTTAAACATTTTGAAATGAGTTCGGGTTTTGGACAGTGTGTTTTACACTCTCCCTTTTAGTACCCACTCTTATTAGTAATATTATTATTATTACTATTATTATTATTATTATTTTGAAAAGAAAATGATTTTTTTTTATGAGTAACTTACAAAAATCGTCCATGTGGTTAATACCACACACACACACCAACACATCACACTCACCCTCACCAAATACTCTCTCTCTTCTCCCCTCTTAACCCTAGCCGCCACCGATCACTAGTCCGGCCACCACCACCACTACGCCACTCTCACAACAAAACCACCACCACCATCTTGTTCCTTATCTTTTTCTCTTTCATTTGGTGTATCATACGTGCCATATAACCCACCATAACACCTCGAAATCTTATTAAATCCGACCCAACTTTATTGTTTTTACTAGATCTATTCGTTTGGAGGTTCAAGAAGGTGAGAATGCTCGATTTTGGCTTTTGGGTACCTCGATTTGGTGATTAATCCATGGCTACATGGATGTTTTTCATGGGAATCGAATTATTATGAGATGAAATGATGTTTTTGATGTTAAGAAAATGGTTTGGTATCCGGGTCTTGGTGTTTCTTTGATGGTTCTAGTGAACCGTGAGTCAAGGACTCACGGCTTGATGTGGGATTCGAGCCTATGGCTCGTTAATTTGATTATTGTGGCCTTGAGTTTATGGTTTTCATGTTTTGTTTGCTTGGAGTTGATTTGACTCGATGGAGTCTTGGCCTTTGGCCGATTGTGGTTGATCGATGCCGCGACCCAAGTGGGTCGAATGGGCAGTTTTGGTGTGGCTCTTTGGAGCTTATTTTGTGACCTCTTGGTCATTGTGGTCGAGTCCTTGTGACTCGTGGTGTGAGCCGAGACTCAAGTGAGTCGAGGGTTCGGGTTTGGCTTGGTAAACCAACCCGAAATGGACCTTGTTGATATTGATATTTTTCTTGTTATGTTATGTTAACTTGATATTGTTTTGGCACTTGTTGGATTCGGCCGAATGCTTGGTTGAGTCGAGATCATTTTCGGTCTCGACAAGGGATTTATTGTTATATTGAGAAGTTGTTGTCGAATGGTAAAGTGGGGGACCGATTGTGAGACGGTCACTTAGATTGACGGAGATAGGTTAGTCGGGTGCCGTAGTCGGACCCTATTGTTGTAGCACGTGTATTGGATTGATTTGGACAGAGTTGGATTGATTATCTATGACTTGCTTACATTATTTTGGTCTTGGACAATGAGCCGAGGGTAATGACTCGGACATGTGACCATTTCGTATGACTTGATAATTACTTACAATTTAAAACGCAAATAATAAAACTCGTAATAATATTATTGGTAATATAAACGTTTATATAAATATATAGACGTGAATAACGTATATATAATTGTATAAATGCGTATATTAATAATAACAAAAATCACGAGTAGTATTATAAATAATGCGACTAAATATATTATGCTACGAGAGTAGTGTAATATTATTGAAAGCGTTATTATAAATAAATAGTATAAATAACGAGGGATTCTCGACGTTAACTAAATATTAAATAAAATAATATCTTTTATATATAACGAGGAAAACTATCGAGTTATGCAGAGTCGTGGCGACTTGAGTCCAAGTGGGTTATTGTTTGTGACTTTTGTGTTGTCACGGATATATGACGATTAATATAAACATTTTCTATAACTAAATAACTTATTTAATCGACAGGTTAAACCGACCTATTTGGCTATACGAAATGAGTATATTAATGGGCATCGTATCCTACGACGCCCATAGGTTGTGGTATATGTATAGGATAATAAATCACTAAATATATATATCGGGAAATCTGGCCAATTTGACGATGTATATAAGGAGTTTATTAGACTATGATATATACCATATAGTATTTGTGTGCTATGTGCTTTAGGATTGGGTGTAATCTTAGAACGGTATGTTACGTAAATAAATATGGGGATTATCAAATCGACGGATTTGATAAACTTCGATGATTTATTCAAATAATATACTGAGCTAATATTAGAACTATAGTTTGTTTTATTATTCTTTTGTGAGACTTTTTGGTTTGTTTGTGTCGACCCACCACCCGTATGGATACCAAACGTAAAACTCCCAACTAATACGAGAAATGGATTTTCGGAAAATAAAACGGAATACGTTCGGGTTTGGGAGTATTTAATCTTGAGGAAATGATTTTTGAACGAGTTGATATTGTTAGGTCGTGCCGAGTCCGTAGTTGTCGTCTTGTGAGTTACTATACGTCTTAGTTCTACCAAGTTCTTATTGTTGATTTCTGGACTTGAGGTGAGTCATAGCCCCATTTTTACTCTTGAACTATGTTTTCAATTCTTGGGGTGAGAAACGTGCAAATGTTTTATGTGGACTATTATCGCTTTATTTATTTTAAAACTTGCTATGCTTATAGAACTAGGTAGTGTAGAGCATGTCGTATCCTTACGAATGCAGCGCATGTCGTATCCTTACGAATGCAATAAGATGTCGTATCCTTACGAATGTTGGGCATGTCGCATCTTTGCGAATGCATATTGATTGATTTGGATTGGTTATAGAGCGAGGCCTAGACTTGAGCTAGGTAAGCCATTGATTGGATTGATTTAGGCTATAGTGTGCACCTATAGGGTTGATTTGATTTGGTTGGATTATTTTGGTTGGATGATTGAGGCCTAGTCTAGCTAGCAAGCGTTTTGCGTATATGTTCACTATATTGAATTATGAATTTAAACCTATGATCTCACCAGCGAAAGCTGACTTTTAGCACGTTTTCTCAGGTAATTAAGTGATGCTCTATGGATGCTTGGGATTGGAGGCTTGTCAATGGCACCGGTTATGGATCTATTTTTCTAAAACTCTGATAACTATTGTGGACCTATGTTTATTTCGTTTGGGCCTTACTTTGGATAATTCTTGGGATAAATGTAAACTTTAAAACCCGTTTTGGATGTGTTTTTCTTATGTTTACTTTATCTCGTTCTTTCATGACTTTGAATGGATACCAATCCCCGTAGCACCCCGAAAGCTTGTTGAGTCTTTCGCTGTATCAAATTTTGGGGGTGTTACATAAGACTTCTGGCAACATTAAGAAGATGTCTATGTTTCCTTTCAGCAATACCATTTTGCTGAGGTGTGTATGCACAAGTAGTTTGATGAACAATTCCCATAGTTTCAACAAACTCATTCATTTTATTATTCAAAAATTCTGTTCCATTATCAGATCTTATTACTTTCACTTTTTTTTATTAAACTGAGTTAAAACAAGATTGTAAAAATTAACAAACATTCCAAAAACTTCATCTTTACCCTTGAGCATATACACCCACACAGACCTACTATAGTCATCAACAATAGTAGAAAATTATCTAAAACTCTCCCTGCTAGTAACTTTATATGGTCCCCAAACATTAAGATGAATTAATTGACCAAAAACAGTGGATTTGTTTTCACTTAAAGGAAAAGAGTCTCTACTTTGTTTAGCCTTATGGCAAACCTCACCAGGACCTTGATGATCAAGATTAGTTAAATTTAAAGAACCTCTATACAATTTCAAAACTTGACTAGCAGGGTGTCCCAGTCTATTATGCCAGACCTCTTTAGACACATGACAAACAAGAAACTCACTATTATTCATAATAGCAGAACTAGCAGAATCCTTATCAAACAAGTACAAACCACCAAACTCACTACCAGTCCCCAGAACTTTCTGCTTTTTCAAATCCTGAATGTAGCATTTAGTTTCATCAAAACCAACACACAGTTTACTATCCTCAATCATTTTATGCACAGACAATAAACTGACAGTATACTCAGGAACAACCAGAACATCAAACAAAACCACATGATTATTCAATCTTAAATTGCCAACATGGGTAATTTTAGCTAAAGTACCATTAGGATGCCCAACAGTGAGTTTTAAATCAGAAATATCAATAACACCAAACATTTTATCAGTACTATTAGTCATATGCTGATTTGCCCCTTAATCAATTATCCAACCCAAGTGATAATTAACCCCATTGACCTTGACATTAGCACAAAAAAACCTATAAAAATGTTGATTAAAGAAAACATTACAATTAAAGAAAGAACAAGAATCACTACCTGCCATAGTGGCATTAGCAGCAGTTCCATTTTTATCATTCAAAAGACTCGTTAGCTTTAAAACCTGCTCATTAGTAAAAGATAGAGTAGCACTATTTTTCCCTTCACCACTAGACCCAGACATACCCTTAGCCTCAACATTATTATTTCTATTATTATTAAAACCTGTTGCAGGCTTCAAGTTTGGATTTCTTTTCAAACCAGGTGGATAGCCAATTAATTCAAAACATCTTTCAATTGTATGTCCTTTTAAACCACAATTTGTACACAGCAAATTGTCATAATTTCCTTTGTTATTATTGGAATTGTTACCAGACCAATTGTTATTAGAATTTCTTCTATTGTTATTGTTATTCATATTAGGTCTAGAAACAAAAGCAGACACCTGAGGCTTTTCAGATTTCCCAGAAGTAGAAGGAATCCCTCTATGGGATTCTTCCCTAGAAATAATGACAAAAGCATCTTTAACTTCAGGAAGGATTTCCCTAGTCAAGATACTACTTCTGATAGGCTGATAAATGTCATCAAGCCCCATAAGGAATTGCATCAATTTCAACAACTTAGCATGATCATTTAATTCAGTTCTAGCATCACAAACAAAGTCCGGCAACTTAGTAAGAATATCAAATTCTCTCCATAAAGAACACAACTTATGATAATACTCAGACACTGGCAAGCCACCTTGTTTAAAAGAATTAATCTTTTGTTACAAGTTAAACACAATAGAACCATTAATCCTATCATAAGTGTCCTTCAAATCTTTCCAAACAGATGCAGCATTATCAGAAAATACATGACCAAGATACACATCTTGAGACAAAGAGCTAAGAACCCAATTAAGAACAACAGCATTACATCTGTCCCACTGGGCTTCCAGTAAAGGACTAGCAGCATAAGCAGACCTAAGACAACTACCATCAAGAAAACCAATTTTATTCTTAATTTGCATAGCAAGTTTAATAGCACTAGACCATACCCTATAATTCTCAACACCAGAAAGTTTAATACTAACCACAGAAGCACAATTAGAATCATTAGGATGAAGATGCAGAGGATTACTCTGATCTAAACTACTAATCATAATAGCCATAATAAAGAGCAAGAAAAAACAACCAAACAATAGCAGAAACAAACCAACTAACAAGAACCAAGAAACAAACCAAACAATCAAGCAAACTTAAACCAGAACTAAAACTAATAAAACAAAAACTAATACTCACACCCAGAACTAACCTAGCCCAAGTCAGTAGACTGTGATTGGCCAGAGCAGGTATTCACACCACTAAAGTGGCAGATCAAGAAGTTAGCCAACCCGTTTACGCCCACTCAACTAAAGACTAGTTAGTCCTAATAGAGAAGATGATACTTACAGTGTTATACAGCAGCGGAAGATAATACAACCAATTCTAGATTCATTTAGTCTAGAATGATTGCAATCAAGAACCCAGAACCACAGATCACCAGATCTAACAAGAAACCCCCAATCAGAAATTAGGGTTTCAACCAAAACCAACCAAGAATCAACAATTGAACATTGATTCTTCAATAAACCAGCACCAATCACACCCAATTGAAGCAAGAATCAAAACCCCTAAATTTTAGGGTTTCAAGAAAAAACCCTAAAAAACAATTGATGCCACAATCCTTCGATTAAACCAAGAATCAACCCAAAACTGAACACCTAAGCGTTGAAGCAAACAACACTACCCAAGATCCTCAAAAAACCCTAACCAATCATAACCTGGCTCTGATACCATGTAAAAATGGTACCAAAACACAAGAACTAATCACCCAACCAGCCACCCCACGGTGATTACTTTTATTATAACAAAAAACACAGTTGACAAGTCTCCAAATGGATGCTTGCCTTACAATACAAAGAAAAGAATGATAGTCCCTCTAACAGGTGCTATCTACAAGAACTCACTCACTAAACCAAACCCAGAACCTATACAAAGATTCTAAACCAGAAACTAAGATCAAGATCAAGAAGATCTTGAAGAAACTAACAAACTCTTGATTATACTAAAACTTGGATGAATAATGATCCAGAGAGATGAATATGAACTCCGTTATCAGAGGTGAATGAATGAATGAAACCCTAGCAGCTCTCTTAAGCTTATATAGCCACAAGTTACATAATGCACCATGCACAATATAAACTAAACAAAACAAGACTAAAGTTAAAGAGAAACAAAACCTGTTATAAAAATATTACAATAAGAACCTTCAAGTTTCATTAGTTTGTAAAGAGATATATATTTCAACAGATATAGAAACAGACAAACGGCCGACAGTTACATAAGACACTAGTATGAACTGTCGCTTTTATTTAACAAATTACAGTGTATTCACACCACAGTGAAGCCCGCCCATCTACTGCTTCCGTAAGTGCAACTGTTAACACAAAATCACTTTGATGAATAGAAATCCGTTTTTGATAAATAGGCAAATTACCTGTATTCCTTTGTGCTTTGCGGGAAGCATTGTTCAAAGGATGGAGGTGGAAGAAAATCAGGGGCGGATGGATCAACTGTGTTCTTCCGTAGCTTAGTTTCCTCCACATTGGTTGATGGAGGATCAATAGTCAATGTGGCTCGAGGCACCATGACGCAAGATATATGTGCTTCCTTCTTCCATGAGTTTGCAGTAGTATCAGCAACCACATCAAAAACAAGCAAAAATGCAGTCTTTGAAATCTTTGACAGGCCAGAATGGTTGACATTCTTACGCATAACAGACGTCAAATTAGCATGAATCAACGCCATCTTTAGAAGTATCTGCCAATCAACACTCAATAGTAACATGCGTGTATGATTCCTAGAAAATTATTGACTTCATTTACAAAGAAGTATTACAACTTTGACCTCATATGAGACCAACAAAAATATATGTATGTTGTTTCTCTTCGACTTGGGCTAGGGTACAAAAAAGAAAAGAAAAGAGATGGTATTTGGAAAGTTTAGATTACAAAGGAAGGATTTAGAGATTTAAGTGAAACAATATTATGGTCACGTGAAATTAGAAACAAAGCTTATGGACCATAATATTGTTATAAAGGACAGTTTTTCATGCGACCATTTTCGTAACAATTTGATTATGGGTAGCCTAAATGATGATAAAACTCTGCGAACACAACGGCTATGTTTGGCACAACAAGATTGTTGAGAGATTATGCTTATTTTTTTAAAAAATAAGCTACTTAAAAAATAATTGGCAGACATAACTTATAAGAGATTCTAAAAAAATAATCTTTCATAATCTCTTAAAATCAAAGGTTACTTCATGTAGCTTATAAAAATAACCTCTTTTTATAATCTCCAACACCATCTCCAACACTATCTCCAGCACCATCTCCAGTTCCAGCAACAGTTACTTTCGCCAAACATACCTAACATCTATGAACTTGCCATTCTTTTCATTTGTTTAATCTGGTTTGTACAATGTTAACTACGTCCACATACACCTTGATTTTTGCAAGAAAACCTTGAATTTTCTTAAATGCAAAAAAAATACAGTTTCAACATTGGGGAATTATAAAAAATATTTACTACTTTTAAACCTTAACCAAACAAGCTATCACAACTCTTGTAACATAGACAAGTAAATAAGCATAGATTGAGTATAACTTTTTGGACAGTTATGCTACGGGTCAGTTTTGTTTAGTCACAATTCTTTAGGGTCTTTTGTGGTAAGACTGAATAGTAGAAGGGTGTAGTAGTCCACATGTGCTGCTGTTTGTAAAGCAATGAGCGTTGAGCAATGGTTGTTCGCATGGTACCCTTTTCTCTTATCCTCTCTATTTTCTCTAAATCCCATTTATTCACAATTCTAACTTCCTTGTTCCTTAAGTTGAATAGATTGAATTGATACTTGATTCAAGTGGGTGGTATTATATAAGTAAAAAAAAATCGACATGTAATGAGCAATAATTATTATAGTACCTGATTTCTAGATTAATAGCCTTAGCAATAAGGGCAAATTATTTAAAAAAGTATTATACTTGCCACTATTTCATTTTCTGAGTAGCGAACATTTTTTTTTTTTCATTTTGAGGGTAATTTTTTTTTTCAAATTCATCATCTTTAGGGTAATATGTGACATTTTTACCCTTCGGGAAAAAAAGATTTGTATTAGCTAAGAGGGACAAAAATGTCCAAAAATTTCGTAAAATACCCTAAAGATGATGAATTTGAAAGAAAAGTACCCTCAAAATGAAAAAATATTGTTCGCTATCCAGAAGATAAAACAGTGGCAAGTATAATATATATATTTTTTTAATATATAATTTGCCCTAGCAAAAATGGTGAATGGCGTTGGCTTTTGGTTTGTAAGGATGGGCAACTAGACCATGAGATGAGATGAGATGGTTTGTATGTTGGTGATGGATATGATTTTGATTTTCTTTTTCGGGGACAACTTTTTAATGAGTGTTGTGATGGATTGATTTGACTCGTGAACATCAGTTTCGAAGTTTTATTCATCATAATTTTGATTATTTCAGAAATTATTAAATCTTTTATGAATTAATATGAATTATCAAAACATTTATTTATAATTAACAATTTCAAACTCTAAAATCATAACATTTCTTCATCGAAAATCTTATGAGTGTTTTCATGAACACATGATGTCTTTGAAAATTGATGAGAAAAACTTTCAAAAAATAATTCTATGGTGATTTTGAAATTCTATTGTGATTTGGATCCTGAATGAAAAGAATTAGATCTTGAAGTATTTGATCAATATTTAAGAAATTAGAAATGAAGAAAGAGAGTTAAAAGGGAAAGAAGTTGTAGAGAGAAAGGGCAAATTATTAAAAAAAAAGTATTATACTTGCCATCACTTTCTCTTGTAAGTAGTGAACAATTTTTTTTGCTTTTGTGGGTATTTTTATTTCAAATTCATCATTTTTAGAGTATTATTTGACATTTTTGCCCTTTGAGGAAAAAAATTCTCTATTAGCTAAGAGGGGCAAAAATATCCAAAAATTTCGCAAAATACTCTAAAAATGATGAATTTGTAATAAAAGTGCCCATAAAAGCAAAAATATTTGTTCGCTACTCACAAGAATAAATGGTGACAAGTATGATACTTTTTTTGATCATTTGCCCAGAGAAAAATGAGGGGTGGAGATCCGGATCAAATGAACGATGAGGATTACTTTTTTTGACGTTTTATTATTGGATCACTTTTTATTTGATCCTGAGATTAAAGGGGTGTTTTTTTGTCTTGTTTTGTTAGCTTGTATGAAAAAGTTGTTTTGGCCTTGGGTAAAAGGTTTTTTACCCCGCTATATTTCATTAAAATGAAAGAAGAATAATATATGTTACAATGACGCACAAAAGACAACTTAAGAAATATCTTTTAAGTTTTCCAAAACAACAGCTAATCGACTAATACACCAACAAAACTCACGACCCCAAACCTTTGCTCAAACACACGACGAATAGGATACGACATCTACATAATTCTCCTGATATGGAACGTCTCAAAAGACACTTTCATGCTATTTACTTTGGGAGACGTCTTAAACTTTGATTGGCAAGATCTTTTGTCTAATTGCGTGGTAAATTATGTCAAATAATTAGTTCGACGTTCTAAAACTTGTTAGAATAAAGTTACAAACTTTGAATTAGGAATAAGATTGTATACGAAGTGTACGACATGAACTTGAACGGACTAGTTCTCTTGTGTGTGTCTGTTCGTTTAGAATGAGATATTGTTTGTGTTTGCTAATGTTTGTTCACTAAGTATGACAACAAAGAAACTAAACACGAGAACGTGAATAATCAAGCATAAAATGTTTGATTATTGTACATAATTCCAGGAGCATAGAACCTCGTATCTCATGCAGTGGAAATTAAGCTAAAATGACTCTATGAGGTAAACGCAAAGTGAACAAGAATTAAGCTAAAATCTTTCTAGGAGCATAGTGCGCACCTCGTATCTCGGCATGCAGTGGAAATTATACATCATTACAGATGGGCACAAACATACATTTAAAGAGGCCATAAAAAGAGTTTATGCCTCATGTCACCATTTGAACTATATAAACAACTGATAATCACAAGGTGTTGGATGACTTTCATGATTAGCTTTAATTCACAAAAGGAACTCGATGTTCAAGGCCAAAGAAATGTACAAACTAGTACAACTAATGAAAATAGATATGCATAGTTTCTCATCACAAACAACAAAAAGCCTAGATGTAACATAAGACCAGCACTATACATCATGATAACGCTCATTGACACTAACATATATTAGTTTATTATCAACAAATTCTCAGATGGATGCCTCCCTCTTTCATAAGCATCAAGTTATGCTCCCACAAAACCTAACGCAAATGTCAACGGGTCATAGGTCGCGTTCCATGTTGCTTTTGTGTTCCGAGAGCACATATTTCAACGATAATAGAAAGGTTTGTTGAATGTGTGCCGTAAATAAAAGAAAAAATATGAATGGGATTGAGTTTGCTTCAATAACGAGGGAGCCATCTTTGGGTACAGCCATCACGGATTTCCTCAGCGGAACTGCCAGCCAATAGTATCGGGTTCAAAGAGTGATACCATGTGGAAAACCTTAACAATACTATCACTACCATAAGGAAAGTTACCGCCATAATAAGCAACTATTTCTCCATCGACATTAATTCAACAAGACTGCAGTTTTGCGCGAACAAGGTTCCCCAATAAGAACCCGGTTGTTTTTAATCTTCACTAGAAAAATTTCACCTACCTTTTGAATTTCCGTGTCTCAGCCAATCATTGGGCTATGCTTCTTAAGAGGGATCATGTTGTGAACACCCAGACAGAGATTCTTGAAAGCTTTTTCAGCTTTTTCAGTCCTCCACAAGTGGCCACACCGGTAAATTTGTGATATATTCTGAGACCACCTATTTCAACAGTAATAGAAAGTTTTGTTGAGTGCGTATCATAAAAAACAAGCAAAAATATGAATGGGTTGGAGCATGTGCGGTGTGAGTTTAGGCCGGACTCATGCTTCAAAATATGCATTGAAGAGACACTAGTGGTTGTGTGATCAACAAACATATTTGCTATGGTAGGGTATGTGTGTGAGTAATCTTGAGAGGATTGTGTTTGTTGTTTGTGGAAGAGGGAGTAGAGTAGTTGCTAATATAGTGAAGAAGATGTATGTGGTTGTTGATATTCAATGACTCAACATTAATGTCTTTGTTGTATCTCCCTACTGCATCTTTGATGTGCACTCAACATTGAAGATGTAGTTGTTGATGTTAAATGACTAATATTTAAGATACCATGTGCTCTTTGGAAGTAAACAGGTACTCTACTAAGCTACACACAAACACTTCATACCTATCACACGGCTTTAGGTTTCATAAACTTATGCTTAATGAAAATGAAGTGTTTTTAAGGAATTGGGGATTTTAAATGGTTATGGTCCGAGGGACATGATACAAATGCAACAATATATAGTCATTTACTCACTTATTTTAAGGAATTTATGTGGTGTATAAGATAAAAAAAAATGTAAGGTTTATAAAAAAAATTATAGTTTACATGTAAAGTTCACATTCATTTAATTAGGATCCGATGCCTTATCAAAGAAAAGCTATCGATTTAGTTTGATTGTTCTAAGAGTACAAGGTATGTCAGGGGGTCATATACTCATAGCCAAGTTATATGAAACCCTAGTTACCTTGTAACATTTCTGTAACATACATCCAATAAACACTCGCTTATAAAACTAAGTTATATGAAACCCTGATGCACAATTTTTATTTAGTTTACATTCACAATAATTACTTAAAAACAATACCCGTAACACTATGTCATGGCTATGAAGGGGACGATAACATGCACCAGGATATGCTATGACATGTTATAGGGTCGTCATACCACATGAATTTTACATGAACAAGGATAACAACCAACACGGCATAAGAATTAGAAGTTTTTTACCCTTTCTAGTTGTTGCATGAGCAATACTGCTATCATTCATTGTTTGAATCCATGACATGAATATCTATACCATTGTTCGAATTCATGTCGGATAAATGGAGTATCAATGTCTGTAATAATACTATTGAAGTGTCAAAATAAGCCACAAAAAGTGAGCTTATGATACATAAGCCCAAAACAAAATAAACCATAAACCGGCTATATAAGCCCAAAACAAAATAAACCATAAACCGGCTATATAAGCCTAAACAAACGCCCCCTAAAAGGACATAAGTGTTAACCATTTGATATGCACTAGAAGGGTACCCGCGCAATGCGGCGGCGAGTACCCGATGACTATTTTTGTGGCGAGTAAATGTTTTTCATTTTAAACCTTCCTTATTTATCATGTCCCAAATACTTTATAATGTAGTAGATATATGTTTTTTCAAAAGTAGAACGTCAAAATTATTAATAGTGTAAACAGTTAGCACTTTACTTTTCAAATTTTAGCATTAAATTGGTGGTTATTTATAAGTTTAGTGAGCTTTTCTTGTAAACAATTCTATTGAAATATATCATTATTGGAGGGGGTTACTATATGGTTTAAATAAGACTTACATTATCAAATTTTACATTAATTTTCTAATTTTCTTTTTATAGTAATGTTTTTTGTCTTAAAATTTTAAGACTTCCTTTTATAGGAAATCCCAAATACTTTATAATGTAGTATAGATATACGTTGTCATAATAGATACCCACAAATGTTTCCACACTCTCAACAGGGGTTTTGAGTTTCCGCACTTAAATGAGTGGGTATCAAAAGTTACTCCAATTTTGCCTTCCTTGATTAACTACCAAAACCACTTAAATGTAACTACCTAATTTTGAAAATTATCTTTAAACTACTAGAAAGCCATGAATATCTTACTGTATTTGTATTTGGCTTACACACACTATTACTCAAAATGTGATCTTCGGACTATATGATCCTAATCAAAGATAGAAATGACCAAAACTAAGAAAATTTTATGTTTGATCACCACAAACACTTCTCACCATTGTTGTCGCCACCGTTACAATTCTAAAGTGCTGGGTCATACAAATTTTTTTACATATAACACACCTAACCACAGGGTCATATAAACTTTTTATCAAAATTCATTAAGGAACAGAGTATTTTAAGATGATATAGTAGGATACTTTTTTTTTTTTTTTTTTTTTTTTTTTTTTTTTGAATGTCTTAACAGCCTCTTAACAAGCCAAATCTCTTAATTGGTCAGACGCGGTCAGAGGCAGTTATATCTTAATGGTCTAGACTTGAGAGGGGTGTCTTAATACCTCTTGTTGACACAAAAAAAAAAAAAAAAAAAAAAAAAAAAAAAAAAAAAAAACGAGCAAGCAAATGACACAACACCTTACTTTAACAAGATTTTCGATTCAGATTCAGACATTTACGTATCAGATTCAGATTGAGATGTGCGGTTCAAATTCAGATTCAGAGCCTCTGAATAAACAAACAACACCCTTAGTTGCAGACAAGTTTTATAGTTTTTGTATCTTTTATTTTTACTTATTTATTTAATTATAGTTAAAGATATCGATGCAAACATTTAACGTAAATCAAATTTATGCGCTAATTTGATGCCGTGGTTGAAGATAGGTTATCAAACCAAAACGTCAAATTTGAAGATTGGTGCCTATGCTAAAGATGGTCGTATGTTTCAAAATACTAATAGTTTTGCAATCATACAAAGCCAAATACAAACTTTAATAGTTGCACATGATTGTGTTGTTTCAATATAAAGTTTTTGTTTGTGCTCAATAACTTTGAGACAAAGTTAGAATCGGTGAAGGTTGCTAAACCAATAGTCATTTGTTAATTTCGTTGACAGCTTTGGTCCTCAAAAGTGAACTTTAAAACTAAGGTCAGAGCATTTGGTATGGTTTCAACCACCCACTGCTGAAGCTGAAGGATATGAATGAGGTTAAAGAGAAAGCAAGTGATGACATGAAGAACGCAGTCCCATTTCCTTACAACAACTGATCAACATTTACACTTTCATCAACATTTTATAGTAGCACATGATTGTGTTGTTTTAATATAAAGTTTTTGTTTGCCCTCAATAACTTTGAGACAAAGTTATTATTTATAAAGGTAAGCCAACCAACAGTGATTTGTCAATTTCTTTGATAGCTTGTGCTCTCAAAAGTGAACTTTAAAACTAATGTCTGAGCATTTAGTATGGTTTCAACTTTCAACCACCCACTACTGAAGGATATGAAGTGGTTAAAGAGAAAGAAAGCAAGTGATGACATGAAGAAGGCAGTCCCATTTCCATACAACAACCGATCAACATTTACACTTGCATCAATGGTCTACCCATATAGGTTGCTAGTACCACCCTTAACACAAGAATGACAGACACTAAAGCCAAAGAAAACATTAAATGAAACACAATCTCCCTACACAAACTAAGCAGCATTACATGTTAGACAGAAAACAAACCACATTTGCAAATTTGTATTTAGCTTTTCTCTAACCTAGTTTAAGAACACCTTAATACAGATCCGAGCATGCCTATGCTGAGACGCGAGAAATGAATGTTGGCTAAAACATGTAAATTCAAACGGTATAGATAAATGGTGCACTTTGAAGCAAAATATAGATGAACATATATGGACTTAATGAGTGATGCGGGAACTATTGACAATCAAAACTTGTAAGGAATATGGTATAACTTAAAGGCCCAAATCCCCCAAAAGGAATATGGTCCAATACAGAGGATATAGCAAACTAGCAACACGCAAGTGATCAATCTCCCGCCACCATATGAGGTAAACACAAAGTGAACAGAAATTAAGCTAAAGTCATTTCCAAGAGTGGTGGGCATACCTAAATCAGAGACATTCATACCCTTCGAAAATCAGTCATACTGTTTAAAGAATTTTTTTGGGTAAAATTTTGATAGTTTAATACAAAGTGCATACCCTCTTTAAAATTTTGTGCGCACCCTACTTAAAATTTGGTGCACTCCCTTAACATAATTAGCGAACTAACAAATTCTGGAAGGTTTTCTTAAGAGTGCATTCCCTATAAATGATCTCGGCGTCCAGAGCATAGCACAAAGTCAAAAGCTAGAATCAGAAATTAAGTTAGTAGTAAAATCATTTCCAGGAGCATAGCACCTCATATCTCATGCAGTGGAAATATTACATATAAAGAGGCCTTAAAAGGAGTTTCTGCCTCTGTCATCATTTTAACTGTATAAACAACTGATGAACACAACTACACAAGGTGTTGGCAGACTTTTATGAAAACTTTAATTCACACAAGGAACTCGATGTTCAAGACCACAAAAACTTACAAACTCGTACATCCAATGAAAACGGATATGCATAGTTTCTCATCACCTCATCACGAACAACACAATCATGTGCTACTATAAAATACAAAATTATAGTAGCACACGCCTGTATTGTTTTAATATAAAGTATTTGTTTGCGCTCAACAACCTATTTAGTAATTGTAAAGGTTGCTAAACTAATTGTCATTTGTTGATTTCTTCGATAGCTTTTATTCTCATAAAAGTGAGCTGTAAGGCTAGCGTCATAGCATTTAGTATGTCAACTTGCAGGATTGATATAAATGAGGCTATCTTGGAAGCTGAAAATAAAAAGAAACCAAGTAATGACATCATGAAACCAGTCCCATTTTCATACAAAAGCTTATCAGCATTAATACAAGAGTGACAGACACCAAAGCCAATATATCACGCCAAAGCAAATTTTAAATGAGACACAGAAAACAAACTACATTTGCAATTTTGTACGAAGAGAAATATTTTGATTAGTTTAAGAACATCTTCTTACTACAGATTCGAGCACCGCTATGCAGCGACGCAAGAAATAAAGAAAGCTTAACAACGTAAATTCAAATGGTATAGACTATAGACTATGGTACACTTTGTAGCAAAATATAGATGAATGTATATGGACTTAACGATGGATGTGGGAACCTGTTGACAATCAAAACTTAAAAGGAATGTGGTATACCTTAAAGGCTCAAATCCCCCAAATGTCTATTGAGATGCTAAAGTACTTGAATCTTGTCATTCTAAACTACTGTTTATGTTTTCTCTGTCTTGTCAATGGCACAACTGGATGGCAGAATTGTGCTACCGATCCTTGATGGTCACCAATACCGCAAAACTGTTCTCCTAATTATGTTTTTTGAATGTAGAGTCCACTATTGCAATAAAGAGCACAATTAGTTGATATCAACTTTAAGGATCAATAAATCTAGAATAGTAGTCAAACTCTTATAGGACGAGTCATATTACCCTTGAAACGATTCGACCAAGTCATTGACTCTTACTTGACCTTGACTCTTACGAGTCATTCATTGACTCTTCCGAGTTGAGTTGACTCATGACTTACGAATCAAAATCATGCATACTTTTAGTAAACATGTGAATCGTAGCTATTATTACGATTGTCTCCCATAACAAAAACATAATTGGCTTGTACTCTCTGCCGTATAGAAGAAATACATTAGGCTTAGCCACCGGTTTCAAAATTAAGGTTTCATATATGATAAATATTGTGATTAATAGATGACCATAAATATAATAAACATACAATTGGAGTCATCTCGTATTTAAGTGATTGAAAGTTACGTCTTCGTTTCTGGCTAACGTATAATTGGAGTAATCTCAATTGCAATATACACTAAATACATTGGACTTAGCCACCGTTTACTATTAACTTCCCTTCATGTAAATGTGGATAATAAATTAGAAATAGTTAAATACACAGTTTGTTTATTAATCAAAGGACTATAATGTCCCCCATAAAAAGAAACAGTGAAAAAAATTCTCCAAACAAAAATGTTTCAAGTGAATGAGTAAAAGTGGTCAATAATAGGCGTAATTGTAATGCATGAAACCTCCTATTGCATTATAATGTCTACATTCAAAAACACCTATCCGTATAACGATCTTCATTTAAAAACTTAACCTCAAACCAGTTCCTTGACATTTACATTACTAATCTATTCACACCTGCATTTCAAATATCCTCCAATCTCAACACAAGGCGTTGAGGTTGGCGATGTTGGATTCACTGTTCGCTTCTGGTGATGATAACCCGATTGTTGCTGTCATTTGTGTTCCTTCCATCGCGAAAGTGAAGGTTGGTTAACACTAAAGAGGGTCACGAAAGGTTGATGAAAACGTACTTTTACATTTCCCAGCTGTTTTTTATAGGAAACAATCGTGCTGCGACTAAGGAAGACCGGTTCACAAGGTTTACTTCCCTTATGAGCTTTGCTGATTTATGCCCAGTTAATGCTCAAGGTTAGGCGTTGGAGATTAATATCTTGAGTTACAATAAAGATATCCAGCTTCGTTACTTAGTGTTGGTTAACGTAGAAACAGGTGTTGAATGCAGCATCGTAGACGAGCAACTTACCGATGGCGGCGACATAGAAGACGGCTATAATTTAAGTCTTGCTCGGTGTTTAGCCAGTTGTAGGTTCGTCTAAAACGTGAAAATGATGTCAACTATTTTATTAGTTTTAAGGCGATTGCCTTCCCTATCCCCTGATCAGCTTTGGCGTTTCCGAGAGAACCTATTTCAACGATAATAGAAAGATTTGTTGAATGTGTGTCGTAAAATAAAAGCAAAAAAATAAATGGGTGGGAGTATGTGCGGTGTGAGTTTAGGCCGGGCTCATGCTTGAAAAAAAGCATTGAAGATACACTAGTGGTTGTGTGATCAACAAACATATTTGCTATGGTATGGTGTGTGTGTGAGTAATCTTGAGAGGATGGTGTCTTTTGTTTGTGGAAGGGGGGGCTAGTAGAGTACTTGTTAATATAGTGAAGATAGAAGATGTATGTGGTTGTTGATATTCAATGACTCAACATTAATATATATCTTTGGTGCATCTTTGACGTGCACTCAACATTGAAGATGAGGTTGTTGATGTTGAATGACTAATATTTAAGCTACCATGTGCCCTTTGGAAGTAAACATGTACTTTACTAAACTACACACGAACACTTCATACCTATCACACGGCTTTAGATTTGAAAAACTTAAGATTAATGAAAATGAAGTGTTTTTATGTTAAGGAATTGGGGATATTAAATGGTTAATGGTCTGAGGGACATGATGCAAATGCAACTATAGTCATTAACTCACTTATTTTATGGAATTTACGTGGCGTGTAAGATATAAAATTTAATGTTTACTAAAAATTTATAGTTTACATGTAAATTTCACATTCTTTTAATTAGGATCTGATGGTTATCAAAGAAAAGCTATCGATTGAGCTTGATTGTTCTAAGAGTACAAAGTTTTGCGCGAGGGGGGGGGGGGGGGGAGGTTATAGCTCGTTCTAATTACCTTGTAACACGTTTTTATATCCTACATATTAAAAATATATATATATATATATATATATATATATATATATATATATATATATATATATATATATATATATATATATATAGAAAACCCCTTACAAAACCAAGTTATGAGACACCCTCGTCCCTCATGAGCAATTTTATTTATTTTACATTCATACGTAATGATTATTTAAACAAAATACCCGTAACATAATGTAATGGCTATGACAGGGACGATAACACGCACAGGGATATGCTATGAACTTTACATGAGCAAGGATAACAACCAACATGCCATAAAGATTAGAAGTTTTTTACCCTTTTAGTTGCGACATGAGCAATACCGCTATCATTCAATGTTTGAATCCGTGATTGAATATCAATATCATTGTTTGAATTTATGTAGGATAAATAGAGTACCAATGTCTCTAATAATGCTAGTAAAGTTTCATAAGAAGCCACAAAAAATGAGCTTATGAAGCATAAGCCCAAAACCAAAAAAGTCATAAGACATGCTCATAAGTGTTAACCATAAGACAAGGTATATTCTCTGGATTGTTAGCCTATAAAAGGCCTTTGTATTTCCTTGTATGATTATCTGATCACCCACCAAAACCTCTTACCATCACCAGTGAAAAATATTTAAGCTTTTGCAGTTTTAATAAAAGGTGTGTTTAGGTACTTGTACTTTAAAGTTTTAGTTTTTTTAACATTGGTACAAGATAAAAATTCTGAGAAACGTAACTTTTATCGTGGTATAAGAGCTTTGAATCAAAATATTCTAAGCTCTATGGAAGGCTAAACTATTAAGATATATTCTGGAAAAGGAGTAAAGGTATTAGGCTATCAAAAGCAAAACGTCAAATTTGAAGATTGGTGCTTACGCTAAAGATGGTATTATTTTTCAAAAATAATAGTTTTGCAATCAAACAAAGCCAAATCCAAAAAATTTTAGTAGCACATGATTATGTTGTTTTAATATAAATTTTTTGTTTGCGCTCAATAACTTTGAGACAAAGTTAGTATTTGTAAAGGTTGCCAAACCAATAGTCATTTATTAATTTCTTTGATAGCTTTTGTCCTCAAAAGTGAACTTTAAAACTAATGTAAAAGCATTTGGTATGGTTTCAACCACCCACTCCTGCTGATGGATATGAATGAGGTTAAAGAGAAAGAGATCAAGTGATGACATGAAGAACGCAATCCCATTTCTATACAACAACCGATCAATATTTACACTTGCATCAATGGTATACCAATATAGGTTGCTAGCTAGTACCACCATTAACACAAGAGTGACAGGCACCAAAGCCAAAGCAAACATTAAATGAAACACAATCTCTCTACACAAACTAACCAACATTACATATTGGACAGAAAACAAAACACATTTGCAAATTTGTATTTAGCTTTTCTCTAATCTAGTTTAAGAAAACCTTAATACAGATTCGAGCATGCATATGCCGAGATGCGATAAATGAAGGAAGGCTAAAACATGTAAATTCAAACGGTATAGATACATGGTACACTTTGAAGCAAAATATTGGTGAACGTATATGGACTTAATGAGTGATTTGGGAGCCTGTTGACAATCAAAACTTAATTAGTTCCTTTTGGAAACAAAAACTTCCGATGATTATGTTCTCCCTTTAAGTGCTATCTTAGAAAAATCATAGAGATTAAGAGAAGTTATGATTAGAGAACCACGGATGGAGGGCTAATGGCAGACTAGAGAGTTAAGCTATAAACTAGTACATAATTGTCAACCACCCACTTACAGAAAGCATAGAGACGAAGATAAATTATTGATTACTAGTGTCTTCTTTTATATCATGACTATTATGAGTCAAGTCACGAGTTAAAATTTATGATTTCTAGTCATAAGTCGAGTAGTGAGTTAACAACTATGAAATCAAGAAAGATAATTTTCCAATTTAGAATTAACTTGCAGAATTATAATAAAATGATATTATGAAAGTACTAAGATGGGCGAGTTGGGCACTGGTCAAAACAGCAAGGTCAGATTGTGTTGATCCTTTTTGACCTTTTTGGGTATCGACCTTTAAAGGTTTCTGTTTAACGACAAAATTCATATGGAGTAGTGATATTATCGTGGGTCAGTTTATGGGGCTACGTTTTGAACAAGAGCAGACTTTAAAGAAGATTCTATTTATTCTACTCATCGTGATTGGCTAATGCATCAAAGTATATATCTCAAATTAATTGATTGAAGGTAACCTCGTAATTTTGATTGGTCAATTAATTGATGAATAATCTCGTACTACAATGCATTAAATGGGTTGAAGATTTTTGTTACATGTTGTATTGATCGATTGTGGGGTTACCATTCCAGCATTAATGGATCAAATTGTTACTGATTGTTTTATTTAAATAACTTGTATCATGGGACGGTGCATAACTTTATCAAGTTTCTGTTTGATCGCACAAGTCTTTTATTATAGTCGGTTATATCTAATCGTTACTTTACTCACTTGTTGCGACTAAAGATGTTTTGACATACATCAATGCTGCTGCGATCATCATGGAATATTGAAACACATGTTTAAAGAAACTTTACTCATGATACGACTACGGTTCGGTGAATGAAACACATGTTTAAAGAATATGGCGACTTTGGTTACTGATACAAGGAAATTATCTGTACTTGTTGTACTTACTGCTGTTGTCACTATATTCTGCGTCAAGAGGGATGATCTGATGGAAAATCAAGCAACAAATGTTGTTGATATTGAGGGTACTGGAGCAATACTGCTACATTTAATTGTTCGTACTGCATATGGTCCTCAAAAGTTTGCACTGCTACGCGTTAATCATTACCACGGCTAGCTTCCAGTTACCACTGCTAGTGTGTTTCGTTTCCACTGCACTTATCAAGTTTCAGCCTACCCATAAAGGTTCCGATTCGAGCGAGAGCCCAAACGGGGGAGGCGAGAACATCACTGCTACTTTTATAGTGTGTACCGCTCGAAGTTTCTACTGCTGCATCTTATTGCTTCTTTTTGGTATTCGTTATTTGGAGCTGTTGCACAGAAGGAAAAAGGTTTTGTAAAGATACTGCTGGTACGCTTGATCAGTTTCATACGCATGAGTTTAAGTTTTGGGCTGATACTATATTATAAGCATTGATTGGGCTGACTTTTGTGATTTGAGTAATTACCTCGTACCTCATTTAAATAAAAGGTCAGTGCTTGGCTTTTTGCTTATATTTATTATTCACTGATCATTGGTCATGAGAAACGTAAGTATATTATGTAAAGGATTTTGATTGGTGGACATAAATGGATAAACGGTTGAAGCAGTGATACAAGGTGAATTAAATAATCTTTTGTTTATTTCGATCATGGGTCGGCGACTCGGTGTTGGTTTGTGGACATATTATTTAATTGAACGTGGGGCTTGATGAACAGTACATGAAGTTTGATTTTTGGATAAGATGAATTACACATACAGAAGGTTGTTGGTTTATACACACACAAGAGTTATGGTTTTTGGTTATTTGTTCTTAATGGTTTAATGGCTCGTTTTTATTTGTTTTTTTGATTACGAAGAAAGGTTTTTATCACCTATTTGACGATGAAGTGGAGTTTCACAGGTTTGTGTTTTATCATACCTTTTCAGTTGGAGGTAACTTGTTCGTTCGTTCAGGTGACTACGAATTGACAAACACTTGAAGGAGTTACGTTATTGTGCTCAGTGTTTATTGTCAAGAGATTGCGATCTCCCTATACGTTAAGTATACGTTCGAAGTCAATTTTAGTACAAGATATAAGGCACAAGTTTCGGTTGTTGTACTTCAGCATCAAGTTGGTTATACTTAGTTTTCTTCATCAGTAATCATTACATGGAGCCTACATTCATCAAATGGTTAACATATGTGTTTCATGGGAAGCTTAAGTGTTTAAATGTTTAACCACTTATTTGCTACATTGAGGTGAATGTTTTTACTATTGCTGGTTATTATTACTACTGCTAGTTTTGATTTCTATTGTTTCAAGTACATTTAAAGATGCGGAAAACTTAATGGTGGGCGACTTTGAAACATTGGAAAGATGGATTGGTCGAGTAATATTGATTCGTGGTTGTGAAGATCAAGGTTGCATACATTTGTCCCCTATTTGATGATGACAAAAAGGTGAAGGAGATTTTGAAGATTGCAGCTTGAAGATCCTTGATGATATATCATGGTTTAAGGGGAAGTTCGTTTATCTTTCATATATATTAGCTTCAGGGGAAGTTCGTGATTACTTGGTTTTGTCATATCAACTAGGGGAAGATTGTTGGAATTTATACTTGAGTTGATATTGACAAAATATGAAAGATGAAGGATTTATGATGACAAAGTGAAAATGTAAAAGACAAGGGACTTGCTTTACAAAGAAGTTATTTTAATTTAGTCCTTCGTAGTATTATGTAACCCTAATATCTCTATAATATAAAGAGATACAGGGAATTGGTTTTAATGCATGATGCGTGGGAATCGCAACAGGCTTTACCTCTCGAGGGATCTCGAGAAGCTTACAACCCCCACCAGGCAGTGTACCTGATCGTTGTAGTATAGTATAGTGACAAGTACCGGGGGATTGATCGTTCAGCTTAGGAATAGTGTCGCTAGGATTAGAAAGCCTAAATTACTAGTTCTAAAGGTGAGGGATGATTATTTTTGAGTTTTTATATTTTTATGAAAGCAAGTAAAAATATCGGTTTTTGAAAGAGTGGGCGGAATTAGTTGCTATTCAACTGACCCAAAACTAAGATGCAATCAGAATAAAATACTAAAAATGAAAATAAACTAATTATACTAAGGTTGTGAGCAGTAATTGGAGAAAATGTGTTTACTTAAATTTCACTACTCCCTAGATATCTTTTACACGTTAATTACTTGTTATAATTGCATGGATGACGGATTGTATTCCTTAATACCATTCATGGGGTGGCATACATAACTCCCCAATTCTATGAGCTCTTATCTCCTCCTACACCATGCCCAGCACAACTATAGGGATTGTAAACAGTAGCTCATGCATTAAATACAACCAATAAAGACCTAGTACGCCTCGGTTCATGTTTTTTAAGACGTTCAAGCATGTTACCATTTGGAGATCTGCCAGTTTTCTTAAGCCTAACATATAAATCATTCATCCAAAACAAGAATAAACAAGTAATCAACAAATAATAAATATCTAGGTTTCATTAGATCTAAGCAAACACAAAAGAGATTTAGCCTAGCATGATAGAATTAAGACAAGAACATGATATAGACAACCAACACATAGACATATTGATTGAATTAGAAGAACACTTATCTTGATTAATCATGCAAGGTATCAAGGGGTTGGAACCCTTGAAAAACCTGTAAAGTTACACCAAAATCGTCTTTAGGGTTTCTCCCAAAACTTCTCTCTTAACGTGAAAAACTAGAAAACTATATATAGGAAAATAGGGATGACGGCGTCAAGACAAACAATGTGACGCCGTCATCTCACCGCCAAATACTCCTCGGACGGCCTTGATCTACTTCTGACGCCGTCAAGGCCTAGGCCGTCACACAAATTACTCTTGACGCCCTGTGTGTGACGCCGTCATCAACTACGGATTTTAATTCTTGGGGTTTTAACGCCGTCAGGAAAACTCTTGACGCCTTCATGAACTCTCGGATTTTATTATTGAGGTTTGACGCCGTCAGGAAATTACTCTTGACGCCGTCACCTACTGTTCCCAGCATGGAAAATTGAGACTTTGCCGTTTTCTTCACCTTTATGCTCCAAAAACGTCCAAAATGGCTTCTTTTCCAGAATTCACTCTCCAAGTACCTAAAATCACAAAAGGAACGATTTAGGGCAATATTTAATCAAATAAATTCGGATTCGGGCTTAAATGACCCCTTAAAAACGGATCATTTTTCGCCTCATCATATACCCTTACACTTGAGATTTGCTTGTCCTCAAGCAAATGCGCTTTTATTTTACTCAAAAGACAAGTTAGGGGTCATTTAACACTAATATAAAAGTAATTACAACAAATAATCGTTCCACTAAAGACCAATAGACAAGCACGGAGGTCATATACAAGCACCTCACAAATTGTGTTTAGATACTCACATCTCTCGGGTGTAATAAAATGTAAATTACAATATGGAAACGGAAGATATCTCTCACTACCTGTCATAGCAAAATAGATTACCATAGGCTTGGGAAAGGATCAAACCTCCACCACATGGCGTAAGCACCTAGGATAAACTATCAAAGAGGTCTTTAAAAGGGTTGTAACGTTAGGTATAGGGATATGAATTACACGGTTTTGTTGGATAAAGGAAATTATTACTGGTGGCGAGTTAACAATCTTGGTTAATTACATGTACAATATGGCGTTGCTAAGCCAAGACTAGACTCGACTTAAGCTAATAAATGAAAAATAACAAAAATATAAAATGAACAAAGAATAAAAAGGGATGGTAGTCCGTATGTTTTTTTTTTTTTTTTTTTTTTTTTTTTTTTTTTTTTTTTCCCTTTTTCTATTTTTTTCTTTTCTTTTTCTTGATTTTTTGGATTTTTTTTTTTTTTTTTTTTTTTTTTTTTTTTGCATACACTCTTACCCTACCATCCAAAATAATACATCATAGGGAATGAAAATTCCCCTTACACTTGAATCTTTACATACTTTACAATAGCTACTCTAATGACTCGGATTAAGAAAATCAAAACACTTGGAGTACTTTTAAGATTAACGTACATATGGGAGTAATAAATGATGTTCTTCCCCATTACTTCATAAAATAAGTACTTTACCCATGAGTCCCAATCGTCCCAAAACAATATGTACAAGGATATGACTCGACTTAGCAACCATGTAATCAATTAGAAAGTTAACTTAGGGTTTAACAAATAACAATAATGCACTAAAAATGAGCGCACACACGGAAGGCTAAGGCGATTTGGGTGTACATTTAAGTGGGGTGTAACAAATTCTTCCATTAAGTAAAATGCTTATAGTTAGAAACGAAAAGATAGGCTCGGAGGGGTGTACTAGGGGTTTCGTGTACTAAAAATGAGTACAACGCTAAGGGTGTGGGAAAAATTAGTTGACTTAACTAGCCAAGTAATATGACTTAAATGGTCAAGTAATTATAATACGGGTTTAACACAAGGGTGATCCTAATGCCTCTTATCATGTAGTAAATCCTACTACACGAATGTAGTCTCACTAGCGGTCTCGGGATGCATCACTAACGCAAGTTCTAGAATCTAAATGCTACCGGTACACTCATAAGCACTAATAGTAAATGCTTTTTCTATCAAATCTAAAGGCGAACCTCACATATTTGGGTGGAAAATTTTTCTGAATATACGGTTATGTGCTAGTCATACAATCTCCTATCCATGAGACGCTTGCTATGGCTAAAGTTTCACTCCTAAATGTTGTAAAAAATTTTAAATTTGGCGCTAAAATTACACTAACAAGTATTTCTCATAGTTTTATTACACATCTACCATTAAACAAAACAAACTCAAGCGAAAGTGCATATGTAAGGTATCATCTTTTTACCCTCCCCTTACACTTAAGATGAACATTGTCCCCAATGTTCAAGTAAAGAATGTAAAAGTGAAAAAGTAAAAAGAATGAAATCAAATACTCCCCTGATTCGCTCGGTATGGGTAATAGGATAGCCAGGTTAAATCTTCCTCCAAGAAAATGAACAATCAAAGCTTCCCTTCCAGAATATAAATCATCTTCTTGTCATACATAACCTGTAAAACCTGACAAAATAGACAAGACAACCTCGCGTAAAATCGGCGGCATCCTATATAAGTTTCTAAATCCTAGAAAACAAGATAAGATATAATGCTTGTGGAATGAAGTTTGCAGATTTCCTGGAGATTATAAAACTTAATAATTCACAAAAACCATAAGACTCCGTTAGAAAAACAAAACCGGTGAAATTTCCAGATTTTAACTCCTGACGCCGTCAAGAGTAAACCTCTGACGCCGCCAGAATGGACCTGCAGAAATTCTTATGTTAAGTTTCCGGAAAATTTCTGGAAAAACTTGGTCCTACTTCCTAGAAAATCTTGCAAAACTTCATTATGACTCAATACAAGCATTTGACTCTAACAAATACGAATATACATGCTCATTTAATATTGTGGAGAATCATGATCGGTTTGTTTCTTAAAAACATATTTGGGGTTTCCCCTTACACTTATCTTTTGCAAAAATACTTCTAGGTGGAGTTAAGACTAGGCTAAACAACAAAGTAAAGTATTTCCACTTTTTAGTTGAGAAACATGATCAACCAACAATAAAAATAAAGCATGCATACGGAAGCAAATAACAATCAAACAAATAAAATCACACAAAACATGGGTTGCCTCCCAAGAAGCGCTTTTCTTTATTTACGAGTCTTGTAGCTAGACTCAAGGCTATGGGTTACTACGTGATACGGGTGAGTTCCTCATTGAGGACATCTTTAGGATCAAACTTAGGTTTCAAATTTCTATCGGTTTCCTTAGTATGGTATGACCTTTCAAACTTTTCTCCATCTGGATCATACAAAGTCATTCTAATATGCCATGACCCGTCACCTTCTTTAGGTGGCTTGTTCCACCTCCATTTACACTTATCTCCCTCTCTTTTCCATTTATTCCTTTCTATGTTAATGGGCATTACGCTAAATAACTCAATCATCTTCCTAAAGACTAAGGGGTCCTCAAAGGGGTCTAGCTCTTCATCTCTAGCTATGAGTTGTTCTACCGAATGTGTCTTTTCAACAAAGTCTTTTTCTAGATAGAATGGGCATTGAGGTCCTATAAGGTTCCTTTCTATCCAAGGTCCATATCTAGACGGTTTCCTATTCATCTTTACCCAATGCGGTGTCGGTTCATCATCACAATCATAACTATGCTTCTTTACATCGTACACCGACCAAGTATCACCTTCACCTACCGCTATCTTAGATTTCTTGCAATCTATCATGGCACTAGCGGTTGCTAAAAATCCTCTTCCTACCAATAATGGGCATGTAGTGTCACTAACCATGTCTAGGACGTGAAAATCCGCTAATATAGTTAACTTTCCTACGTGAACAACTACATCCTTAATCATTCCAACCGGGTGGGCAATACTCCCATCCGCTAGCCCTATCAATACCTCCGTTTCCTCTAACTTTCCTAGCTTAAGAGCGGTGAATAAGGACAAGGGAATTAAGTTGAGGCTTGACCCTAAATCGGCTAGTGTGTCGAAAGCTTCGGATCTTCCTATCTTACAAGGCAAAACAAATATACCCGGATCATCAAGCTTTTTAGGCAACTTGTTTTGAACGAAGGCGGTTCCATTTTTACCTAGCTTATACTTCTCATATTTTTCTAGGAGGGCACTATAGTAAGGAGCACGCGCTAAGACATCAATGACGGGGCGTTCAAGGTGAAGTTCTTTGAATTCATCGTCAAGGTCTTGCGTAAGAGGTGTTTCAACTATGCTTTTGACCGGCTCTATAGTGGGTGTTTTATTTGATTGGTCCTTTTGGGGAACTTGGTTTTGTTTGAAACACGTGCTCGTTGATTTAACCGAGTTGTATTGTGGACATGAAGTAGGTGACGAAACTGAGGATATGGAATTAACGGTTAGTTTCGGATTCTTGACCGTGTCGCTTGGGAGTGCTCCCATTTCTCGGTCATTGAGAACTTTCAACAATGCATCAACTCTAGTGGTCATCTAGCTTTGCTTAAGTTTGAAATCGGCTTCAAACTTAGATATGCGAGCTTCTTGAGATGCCATGAACTTAGACATCAATCCTTCAAGATTGTCGGTACTACCATAGTTGTTAGAAGGATTGTTGTTGAAAGTACGGTTGGATGGTGGACCGTTTGGTTGGTAACGATTAGGCGGATTGGAAGAATTGGGTTGATTTTGTTTCCACCTAAGGTTTGGGTGATTTTTCCATGAGGGGTTGTATGAATCACCGTAAGTGTTTGGCTCGGGCTTGAAAGTGTACCACTTATCTCCCGCTTCGTCGGTACGCGTGGATGCGTAGTCCGCAAAAGCTGTTCCGGGGAGTTCCACACAATCACGAGTGTCATGGGGACCACTACATAATTTGCATGAAGAAGTGATTTTGTTCACTTGGCTTGAAGGCTTAGGAGCCTCGTAAGATTTCATGAGTAACTTGACTTGGTCCTCAAGTTCCATGATCTTCCGGTCGGGAGTGCTAGAGTTGTTCGAAGGCAAAGATATTGCCTTGACCGTTTTGTTCAAATCACGGGGATCATTCCAACTTTCGTTGTCATAGAGAGCAAGATCTTCTATGAGTTCCTATGATTGTTCCACACTAAGATCACTTAGCTTACCACCGGCTGATTGGTCAATGGCTCGCCTCGTGGAGATATCGATATGGTCATAAAAAATTTGGACTTGGAGCCAAAGATCTATGCCATGATGAGGGACTTTTTGGAGTAAGTCCTTGAAACGAGTCCATGCTTCATAAAGAGATTCATTTTGACGTTGTTGGAACATCAAGATGTCATTCCTAAGCTTAGTAGTTCTCCCCGGTGGGAAAAATTGAGCAAGGAAACGAGTGGTGAGATCATCCCATGTGGTGATGGATCCCGCGGGTAAACGCTCAAGCCATTGACTAGCTTGATCCCGTAGAGAGAATTGGAATAGGCGTAAACGGGTCGTCTCTCTAGTTTCAACACCTAGGTCTATGGAATCTACGATTTTGAGAAAGTCCTTAAGATGTTGGTTTGGATCTTCGAAACGAAGTCCATGGAATGCACATCCGCTTTGCACCAACCGGATGGTGTCGGATCGCAAGGGGGTCACATTGGCTCCGGTGAGCTCAATGGTGTTTCGGTAGCCTTGGTGGCTAGGTCGGGAGTACTCTCCTAAGGTTCGGGGCCTAAGGGGTTCTAATGGTGGGTTTTGTTGTGGTGGGATGACGGGTTCAAAGATGTTACCACCTTCCATGATGTCGGATGGTAAAGAGTTACGAACAAAGGCACAAAGAAATAAGATAGACTAAAGAAGACCTAAAAATAAAAAAATAAAATCTTACTAGAAAGGAATCTAGCAAGTAGACCTAATAAAAAGAAATTCTAACCTAGACAATAACTATTCCCCGGGCTGCGGCGCCAAAAACTTGATGCGTGGGAATCGCAATAGGCTTTACCTCTCGAGGGATCTCGAGAAGCTTACAACCCCCACCAGGCAGTGTACCTGATCGTTGTAGTATAGTATAGTGACAAGTACCGGGGGATTGATCGTTCAGCTTAGGAATAGTGTCGCTAGGATTAGAAAGCCTAAATTACTAGTTCTAAAGGTGAGGGATGATTATTTTTGTGTTTTTATATTTTTATGAAAGCAAGTAAAAATATCGGTTTTTGGAAGATTGGGCGGAATTAGTTGCTATTCAACTAACCCAAAACTAAGATGCAATCAAAATAAAATACTAAAAATGAAAATAAACTAATTATACTAAGGTTGTGAGCAGTAATTGGAGAAAATGTGTTTACTTAGATTTCACTACTCCCTAGATATCTTTTACACGTTAATTACTTGTTATAATTGCATGGATGACGGATTGTATTCCTTAATACCATTCATGGGGTGGCATACATAACTCCCCAATTCTATGAGATCTTATCTCCTCCTACACCATGCCCAGCACAACTATAGGGATTGTAAACAGTGGCTCATGCATTAAATACAACCAATAAAGACCTAGTACGTCTCGGTTCATGTTTCTTAAGACGTTCAAGCATGTTACCATTTGGAGATCTGCCAGTTTTCTTAAGCCTAACATATAAATCATTCATCCAAAACAAGAATAAACAAGTAATCAACACATAATCAATATCTAGGTTTCATTAGATCTAAGCAAACACAAAAGAGATTTAGCCTAGCATGATAGAATTAAGACAAGAACATGATATAGACAACCAACACATAGACATATTGATTAAATTAGAAGAACACTTATCTTGATTAATCATGCAAGGTATCAAGGGGTTGGAACCCTTGAAAAACCTGTAAAGTTACACCAAAATCGTCTTTAGGGTTTCTCCCAAAACTTCTCTCTTAATGTGAAAAACAAGAAAACTATATATAGGAAAATAGGGATGACGGCGTCAAGACAAACAATGTGACGCCGTCATCTCGCCGCCAAATACTTCCTCGGACGGCCTTGATCTACTTCTGAAGCCGTCAAGGCCTAGGCCGTCACACAAATTACTCTTGACGCCCTGTGTGTGACGCCGTCATCAACTACGGATTTTAATTCTTGGGGTTTTGACGCCGTCAGGAAAACTCTTGACGCCTTCATGAACTCTCGGATTTTATTATTGAGGTTTGATGCTGTCAGGAAATTACTCTTGACGCCGTCACCTACTGTTCCCAGCATGGAAAATTGAGACTTTGCCGTTTTCTTCACCTTTATGCTCCAAAAACGTCCAAAATGGCTTCTTTTCCAGAATTCACTCTCCACGTACCTAAAATCACAAAAGTAACGATTTAGGGCAATATTTGATCAAATAAATTCGGATTCGGGCTTAAATGACCCCCTAAAAACGGATCATTTTTTGCCTCATCAATGCACGTACAAGATGTAAAGTCCAGAAATAGTGTGTGTGTGTGTGTGTGTCTAGGGCGTAATGTTATTGTAAATGCCTAGACTTGTTGATTTGTGGTTAAGCCTCAACGATCTTAGATCGCTGTTAGAGTGTAACCGTGCTATACTTGATCACGTAGCATTGGGGTTCGATCCTAACATACGACTACTAAAATAATGTCCATAATCTAACAGCTCCCACTTGGACATATTTTAATAGTGTAATCACATCGGTTAGCGTCTTGCAATATGCCGATTCCTCTAGTACGATCTAGAGTAAGGCTCCTGGATAAACCTTTTAATGATTTCTCATTATTATTATCCTTTTGTTTCTAATACCATGTTAATAAGGATATGGATTAAAGTCATTCCTTAATTAACCATTATGTTTCTCGTTGTTTTGTGATTGATCAAGATTACCAAATCTTCTGAACATATTCAGGGGAGATCTTGGGTGCGGCCGCACATACATCTTACCAACCCTACGAGGGGCCCAGCAGTATTAAACTCCAAAACTAAATTTGAAGGAACAAATTCTATCTTGACTACAAGCAAAACCCACAAACTTTGTAACACTTTCGAAAACAACCCTTATGACTACTAGTTACGTATAGCGTTAAGTTGTTCCACAAAAATGTACTATATTCATGACACTTATCTTGCATCTCAAGTCTGAGGATAACTTCTTATGATTTACTTAATAACAAAGTCCATAAAGTAACATCATGTAGTTGGGATAATTCCTATACTCAATATCATTGAATATCATCTGAAATGACATTACTACGCATCAATATACTTTAAGTATATTATACCAACCTTCATATTTGTCTTGATTTAATAATATTCCCATATTATTAACTGACAACGGACAATTTAGAATAACATTTATTCATGGATTAAACATGCAGATATAGAATACAATATATTATAAATTAAACATATCATGTATTTAAATTTATAATAATTGTTTAACATCCCTTATCCAAATACTAAATAGATCAATGCATGATAACTTTTGTTGATGAATTGTGTCTCAAGTAATGACATTCATACTTGTTGACATGACATAAATCATCCAACTTTGATCTATTGGAATTTTGAGAATACTTATTTCAAGAATTCAGCTATTGAAGTTCTTATATGTGCATACTCAACTATTTTGATAATGCCATACAATATTTCATAAATGTGTGACATCCTAAACCACCAATTTATGATAATCAAACTTTCAAACATTTTAAAGTTTAAAGTATTCTTATTCTCTTAATGTATAATGCGACTATGCTTTTAGTAAGCACAACTAGTTCTAGCCAAGGATGAAATCCTTACCATAACTAGTATTGAGTGTCATCTCAATTTCATTAGCATCATTGTATACAAACAACAACATGCTCTTAAAACCTTCCGTAAACATTAATATCTATCGTGTAATGTTTGATGCCCTTCAAACTTTCAAGTTTGTTGGCTATGACAATTTTCACAACAATTGAAAAATTGTTCATCTATAGAATTTGGAAGCTGTTCCAGATTTAGGATGTGATTCTATAATCAAACATATTTATTTTTTTTAAGAATATTACACAAGTTATCTAATAACTTTTAATTAGATATTAATATTGCAAAATCATCTTGTAATCAAGCATGATACAACAAAACATGATGTTCATGAAAAATCATTGAGTCATACTTAGATTTTATTCATGTCATACATATCTATTTAGACATTCTAAATAATATATCATGTTATATTAGATTCATTTACCGCTCATGTTTCAACAATAAACATTCATTCCAAGGTTGTATGTCTTATTTTCTAAATCTTACAAGTAAAGTTGCATTCCAAACTAAGACTTAACTTTTAACTTATATGAAATGTTACTTTTTAATATGTTTTACAACATATATAATTTAGGAAATTAAACATAATACTCCCACTAGCTTTTAGGAATACTTAGAAATTATCTTATTTCAATTATAAATCATAACATGAATTTAATAATTAAACATAAGAGTAATCTTCTAGATGCATGCATTTATCTATTCATGGATTATTGCACCTTGTACACTTTCAAAGATTTATTTGAATTCATAAACTCCTTTTGATTACTTATCGTCCTCGCTCAAGTAATCACTCAAGAAAGAGTTTTGATATTCCATTGTCAATTTCATAAATATGACAATCATAATCTTTATATATATTTAATGTATTTAGAAAAGAATATTCAATCACAGTTAATTGATTAAGTGTGATTAATAATCTTGTCATAAAACATACATTAAATACGTGTATAACATTGTCCATATGATTTCTATACAAAGATTTAAACCACAATGGTTACCTTATCTTTGAAGAAACTCATCTTCATTTTCTAGTCTAACTATTAAGATAAAACAAGTTTCTAAAATTGATTATCTTTGTGGATAGCATCTTGATCATTCATATCATGTATACTTTACCCAATTACATATTTGATAATGTATCATAATGATTATCATGTTTATAATAATCCTGTAAATCATAGCCCTCAGCATATTAATCAAATATCTGAGATATATTACTATTCTATGAATGATTATTCCATCATCTTGAGATTTAACATTTAAATGTCAAACTTTATTTTCATGTTGAGATTTAACATTCAAATGTCAAACTTCATCATGATATTTACTAGTATATTTTAGAAAATTATGTATCTTGAAATTTTATCTTTTAAAGATCAATACTCCCACTTGCTTTTAGCAATTTAAAGACTATCTTTAAATACTTAGCAAATAAAACAACAATACAATATTCTTTTTTGGGATATTACAAATACATATTGACAGTCCTGACTTTACTTTGTAAATAACCTCTTCATAAGCAGTTAAACAAATTTAGAACTTCAATTTAAGACTTAATGTAATTCATCACATTCTTCACATTCCATCATATAATGATGTCTTATTAATCTTCTAGGTTGGAGTTTTGTTAAATATGTTCAAGTCATACTCAACATTCTAACCTTGATAACTTTTGGAAGAAAAGAAGTCATAGTTATCTTTAATCAAACAATATAACAAGAGTTTGATTTTCCTAATTGAACATACCATAAGCATTTGGTATTTTATTAGTATTAATATTGTAAGACAATCTAACAATATTTAAGATAACCATATTTCCTTTTGACTTGTCTATTTACCAACTAATTCATTTTAATGGTATAATAATTTTCAAGCCAATTGCATGCTTTATAACACAAGTACTTTTAATAAAGTCACTTCATGTCCATGTCTCTACAAGAAAACATAAACTGTTATAATCCCACTATACGTTATAAGTCATTTAACAATTTAATGGCTTCATGTATATGTCTTAATTAAAACACATAACAAGATAACGTCTTACTTTATTATAAGTCTTGTGACAATTAAAAGACTTTATGTTTATATCTTTACAATGAAACATAAACATGTTTAACTAAAGTAATTATGAACACCATCTTTTGGTTTCAATAATAATTTCAAGTTAATTTATTACTGCATAATAATGTAAATAACATTATTTCTTCATTTATTTATGTCATTCCAAGAACACATAAATATTCAGATTGAAGCAGCATTAGATTACTTTATTAATTTATGTCATTCTATGAATTTATAAATATACAAATTAAAGTAGTCTTGATATCATATTGACACATGTTCTAATAGGTATCTAATTTAGAAACTGCAAATTCTCATAATTCAATTTCATCCGTTGATCTGCTAGTAATGAAAATACGAAATCCACCTTGTTGTTGCAATCTAGCTAAGCTCTCACATAACATAAATTGTAACACCAAGTGTTTCTTGAATTAGATTGGTATAATGCATATTAGAATGTAATTCTCTTACCTTGCAGTCAAGAGAATCTATTAAATCATATCTTTATGAGTTGTTTCTTGCACACATTAAAGATAACATTTCTCCCACTTGTGCATGGAACAACCTCATATAGTTGATAAACAACACGCCATGCATTTGTTTATGTGTTCAATATGATTGTGTCATAGATTTTAGCATAACAAGTAGTTATAGAATAACAATGTCTAGTAAAGAAACGTACAAGACTATCCTTAAAAGTATGAGTGTCTATACTTAGAAAGTAATTATCTTTAGCTACCAAGATGTCAAAGCTTGTAACTCCCACTGAATTAAAGATCATTACAATAATTCCTTATTCAGTAATAAGTACACAATACTCCCAGTGAATTTGACAACATTGTAAATGTTTCATATCCAGTAAAAACAAATATTGTGCTTTTAACTTTCCTACACCTTTAAATGTCCATACGTAACAATTACTTATGTACTAAAGAGTGTATTCTACTACGTAAATGATGGACTATCCACCAAATGCGATTAACTTGAAAAATTGGGCATGCAATTTCTTCCTTAATAGGTATACCATCCTACAATGTATGTAGTACCTTTAAAATAGTCAAAACAACTAGTTTGTTTTCAAACATTTTGCGGTAATTAGTCTAGCTTCTAATTATAATAACTCATAAAATGTCATACATAATTTTCTGTTGACCAAATATCATATTTGTTACTAAGAATTTAATCACCGAATGAGGATGATGAAATCCCTATGGAAAATATTCGCAATTTTCTTAACTATTAAAAATTTGCTATGAGTTATATATTAGAATTTAGACATATCTAATATTCCTATTATCCTTTTTCATTCATGAAAAGAAATAGGATTGTATCTCACTCTTCTTTCATAAAAAGGAGAATTCTTTTGTCTTTTAAATAAATTATTCTTAATCAAACATTTGTTTGAAAACAGAACAATATCAATTTACCAAAGCCCAAAATACGTTTATGGTTTGAACGTTGCATTAATACATTAAAACAAATTACAAAATTCAATTTCAGTATTTTCGATAATTAGTTATTTAAGAAAATAAAATACCCATTGGTAAATATTCATATAAACCATAGTATTTTCTTAAAGCTAAGATCCTAATTGTCGTAGTACCATTACATCAGTTGATTTGCTAGTAATGATAGTATTCAACAAGGTAATTGTCGAACAATAATTGCCAATATCATATTGCAATTCCTAGATCATTATGGGATTTACATTCACAAAACCTTTGTAATGTAAGCATGTTTCATCCCCATCTTAATGCCTTGAGTCCAAGTTCTCACTTCCTACTCAATTTAAGTCGTCTAGGTTAAAAACTGCAAACTCATAAATCCATTACATCAGTTGATCTGCTAGCAATGAATTTATGAAATTTACCTCTCCATTGCAATCTCGCCAAGTTCTCACATGACGTAAATTACAACTTCAAGTGTTCTTAATTAGATGGCATTTGACTTAATTTTATAAGGGTATTAATTTTGATGTGCGTAATCAAAATAATGTATGAAGAAGCATGCACACAACTTCATAACATTGGTTTTATAAAACATTTTTATTACCAATTCACTAAGAGTAAAATAACAAAGTTTTGATTGAGGTATCGGGTTCACCAATTAAAGAATTACCAACAATTATCGTCCACTATATCGTACTTTTGCATAAGCTCTAAGGCTTAGTGTTTCGGATAATCATTGTGGAATTGTGGTGAATTCACCGTTAAGATCACAATGTACGTAATATAGTGATATAGGTAAGTCTAGAGTTGGCACACAAGCGGTTGTAGAGAACCGGTAGGTGCATGGTCTTTAATAACCTCTCTCTACAAGCACATTGTATGGCAACCTTCGGTCCGCCTTTCGCACACTATGTACAAAAACATCAATCAACCAATCATTTGAAATTTAATCTCTTAAAACCAAAACAATTTCGCCATTTATTTAGTCCATATTATTTTTCTATTCAAAAATTACCCTTTTTCGTTTATAAACATGTCTCACATAATAATAAACAAAAAAAACAAGCAATATGCAATAAAAAATAAAACAACCAAATAAACTTATACATAACATAACAATTAAATATGTATAAAACATGTAGCCACATGCAAATTTTATTCAATAGTCCTGTTAATAATCATGTCTAGGTGTATAATGCATTTATTCAATTAAGGCTTTCTTCTTCAAAGGAAAAAGAGTCACATACATCGATAAATCAATTGCGTAAGCCAAAACTAAACAAACAACGCATAGCATGTAATTGGTTACTTAATATTGGAGTCTTCCCCAATTCGACATCTATTAATAAATTTACATGTTTCGATATAACTTAACAATTAATTTTATATATCAAATTTAAACCATTTAAATCATCACACAATAAAATCCATGCAAACATGCATTTTTCATGGATTATGCTTAACAATTAACATATTGCACCAAGATCGTTTACTAAAACGCATAACCAATTACATGACATCCTAGGGTTTCTAATCATATTAAAAAATCAAAACCAAAACCCTAAAACCCTAAAAGGTCTAAATCGACCCAATTAAAAAATTAGGGCTAGGAATCAAAAAACCTTAAAAACATGTAACTAAACGAATCAAAATTCAATTTTTATGCGTTTCGATAATTAATTACACATTATAACCAGGCTCTAGATGCCACTGTTGGAATTATAATATCATGACAATCATATAAAATAAACCAAACACATCAAGAGAGCATATGCGGAAGCGTTATAACAAGATCATTGATGAGGCGAAAAATGATCCGTTTTTAGGGGGTCATTTAAGCCCGAATCCGAATTTATTTGATCAAATATTGCCCTAAATCGTTCCTTTTGTGATTTTAGGTACTTGGAGAGTGAATTCTGGAAAAGAAGCCATTTTGGACGTTTTTGGAGCATAAAAGTGAAGAAAACGGCAAAGTCTCAATTTTCCATGCTGGGAATAGTAGGTGACGGCGTTAAGAGTAATTCCCTGACGGCGTCAAACCTCAATAATTAAAATCCGTAGTTGATGACGGCGTCACACACAGGGCGTCAAGAGTAATTTGTGTGACGGCCTAGGCCTTGACGGCGTCAGAAGTAGATCAAGGCCGTCCGAGGAAGTATTTGGCGGCGAGATGACGGCGTCACACCTTTGTTCTTGACGCCGTCATCCCTATTTTCCTATATATAGTTTTCTAGTTTTTCACATTTAAGGGAGAAGTTTTGGGAGAAACCCTAAAGACGATTTTGGTGTAACTTTACAGGTTTTTCAAGGGTTCCAACCCCTTGATACCTTGCATGATTAATCAAGATAAGTGTTCTTCTAATTCAATCAATATGTCTATGTGTTGGTTGTCTATATCTTGTTCTTGTCTTAATTCTATCATGCTAGGCTAGATCTCTTTTGTGTTTGCTTAGATCTAATGAAACCTAGATATTGATTATGTGTTGATTACTTGTTTATTCTTGTTTTGGATGAATGATTTATATGTTAGGCTTAAGAAAACTGGCAGATCTCCAAATGGTAACATGCTTGAACGTCTTAAGAAACATGAACCGAGGCGTACTAGGTCTTTATTGGTTGTATTTAATGCATGAGCCACTATTTACAATCCCTATAGTTGTGCTGGGCATGGTGTAGGAGAAGATAAGAGCTCATAGAATTTGGGAGTTATGTATGCCACCCCATGAATGGTATTAAGGAATACGATCCGTCATCCATGCAATTATAACAAGTAATTAACGTGTAAATATCTAGGGAGTAGTGAAATCTAAGTAAACACATTTTCTCCAATTACTGCTCACAACTTTAGTTTAATTAGTTTATTTTCATTTTTAGTATTTTATTTTGATTGCATCTTAGTATTGGGTTAGTTGAATAGCAACTAATTCTGCCCTAATCCTTCAAAACCCGAGATTTTACTTGCTTTCATAAAAATATAAAAATACAAAAAATAATCATCCCTCACCTTTAGAACTAGTAATTATGCTTTCTAATCCTAGCGACACTATTCCTAAGCTGAACGATCAATCCCCCGGCACTTGTCACTATACTATACTACAACGATCAGGTACACTGCCTGGTGGGGGTTGTAAGCTTCTCGAGATCCCTCGAGAGGTAAAGCCTGTTGCGATTCCCATGCATCAAGTTTTTGGCGCCGCTGCCGGGGAATAGTTATTGTCTAGGTTAGAATTTCTTTTTATTAAGTCCACTTGCTAGATTCCTTTCTAGTAAGATTTATTTTTATTTTTAGGTTTTCTTTAGTCTATCTTATTTCTTTGTGCCTTTGTTCGTAACTCTTCACCACCTGCCATCATGGCAAATGACGAATCCCTTAACCTTAGGATCACTAGGAGTCGTAGTTCCACTCGAAACCTTGTCTTGCCGTATGCGGAACCCGAAAGAGAACTGCATAGATTGAGACAATATCGCTCAACTTCTGAACCATCCAGCGTTGCCATCGATTTTGATGCACCTCTCTCTGAAGAAAATTCTGAAAACCATGTCTCAACCCCTAGCTCCCAACCCAACGACAACACTAGTACTCCCGCAACCCCCATTCCTAAGCGTCTCAAAGACTACTCCTCCCCAACCTCTCGTGGCTTCTCAAACGCCATTGTCTACCCAAACGAACACACCAACGAGGTCTTGCACGCAAACGATGTTTGGCTTGTCAAAAGTGTGTGTAAATTTCACGGACTAGATGAGGAAAATCCAATCCAACACATCAAGGACTTCCTGAAAATAGTGGACACCATCCATACGGATGGGGCTACTAGGGACACATCCTGATTGCGATTCTTTCCTTTCACCTTATATGAAAAAGCCCAAGAATGGTATGACAAACTCCCTTCTGAATCTATCTTCACATGGGAGCAACTCATATCTAAGTTCTATGAGAAGTTCTTTCCACCTGGAAAAACCTCAGTACTAAGAGATAGGATCCTCCGTTTCCGGAAGGAGAAGGACGAACCCTTCTATAAATCGTGGACTAGATTCAAAGATTCAATAAGACAAGTTCCCCATCATGGCATTGAGCTTTGGCTCTTGGTCCAAATCTTCTACGAAAATATCTCCTCTAATGACCGAAACGGAATTAACCAATCTAGGAAAGGAAGATTGGCCAATCTTAGTGCCGAGGAAGGATGGGATAGGATTGAAGAATATGCTCAAGACCAGGATGACACTTGGGATGAACCTGAGTCGACTGTCAGCATTTCTGAGATCACCTCGGATCGGTTGAGCAAAATTCACAAAAGAGTGGAATACCTAGCTGGATCGCAATTACCTAAACAGCTGTCGAATCCTTACTTGATCTGCGATTACTGTGGAGGCCCGCATGAGGTAGAAGAATGCGGAGGAGCAGCCACAACTGAACATGCATGCTTGTCAGGAGGGGATTTATGCTGATCCCTCCCTTTTGCCTTTCTACCAAAATGACGATTACACCCTTTGGGGAAATCTGGTAAAGAGACGAGAAGGGGAGGAAGGCCCTGAATTCAAAATCAGGAGCAATTTCGAAGATGACCTTGGTCACTTCACTCATGAAAAAGACTTGCAAATGAAAGGGCTTAATGAGCTTTTCGACGAGCAGCAGGAGGGTATTGGAGAATTTTTCAACAAGCTTAACTCTACCCTAGATAACCTCCAAACGCCATTAGAAAGAAAAAAAGACCCCATGCTCGTGATAACCACACGAGCTGGAACGACAACCAAGGACCCTCCTTACCCAAACTCGTCCCCCGTCACCCCCGATCCAGACAAACCTGAGGAGGAGGAGCAGGAGGTCGGCATTGGCACCCCAGACCAACCGCCCGTAACGATCCCTTCCCCATCGGCCTTGCCTAACCAACCTGTGAGAATCCCATTCCCGTCCCGATTAAGAAACCAGAAAACTGAGAATGATAACAAGAGGTTCTTGTCATACCTAAAAGACTCAGTTGTTACCATACCTTTCCTTGATGCTTGCTATCACATGCCAAAGTATAGCACATACTTCAAAAAGCTACTCGCTAACAGGAAGAAACTCGAGGGTCTTGTGACCCTGGGGGAAGAATGCTCAGTAGTGACCCATCGAGGGCTACCAAAGAAGGTAGACGATCTGGGCAGCTTCACCTTGCCTTGCTCCATAGGACCTCTATCAATCAAGAATGCTCTTGCCGATTTGGGAGCAAGTATCAATCTCATGCCTCACTCTATGTTCCGTAAACTAGGATATTCTGGATTGAAGTCTACCCGTATGAACATCCAACTAGCCGATAGATCAGTCAAGTACCCCGTAGGGATACGCGAGAATGTGCTAGTCAAAGTTGGGAAATTCAAATTCCCGGTCGACTTCGTAATCCTGAATATGGAGGAGGATGACTTGGTACCTATCATCTTAGGTAGACCATTTCTTGCTACCGCTCGTGCAGTCATCGATGTCTACGATGGCAAATTGACCTTACGAGTGGGAGACGATAGCACAACCTTCGACACTAAGGATTCTATGGACCTCTCCCTCGAAGCAGCCAACCGGCTCTACTTTATCGGGGAAGTAGATGAACTCACAAATGTCATTGATAGTTGCGTCGATGAACAAATCGATGAAGGCTGGCTACGGAACGAGAGTTTTCTGCCTTTGCTAGAGGTGGAAAAGACGGAGGATGTTAATGCAGTCTCCTTCTACCCCAGACAAGAGGCAACGGAGCATCTCGAGCTCCGAAAGCCCGAAAACAAGCTCAAACCTTCTATTATCGAACCTCCTAGCGTTGATCTTAAAGGGCTTCCTAACCATTTGGAGTATGCCTTCCTTCAGGGGGAGGACCAACTCCCGGTAATCATAAACTCTTCCTTGGAACATGAACAAAAAGTTAAACTCTTAGAGGTCCTAAAAAAATACAAGGGGGTACTCGCATGGAGTGTGGCCGACATTAAGGGGATTGACTCAACTTTTTGCACACATAAGATTCTTATGGAGGAAGATTATAAACCTACTGTGCAACCCCAGAGGCGAGTGAACCCTAACATTAAGGAAGTAGTAAAGAAAGAAGTTATCAAACTTTTGGATGCAGGACTGATTTACCCGATCTCGGATAGCCCATGGGTCAGTCCTGTGCAGGTTGTACCTAAAAAGGGTGGAATGACTGTAGTAAAGAATGAAAAGGGTGAGATGGTGCCCCAGAGAACTGTCACTGGATGGCGGGTATGCATCGACTATCGAAAGCTCAATGATGCCACGAGGAAAGATCACTTTCCCTTACCATTCATTGATCAGATGTTAGAGAGATTATCTGGACACGAGTACTATTGCTTCTTGGATGGATTCTCTGGATATTTTCAAATCCCCATAGCACCCGAGGACCAAGAAAAGACCACGTTTACTTGCCCCTATGGAACATTTGCCTACAAAAGGATGCCTTTTGGGCTATGTAATGCCCCCGCCACTTTCCAACGTTGCATGACCGCAATCTTTCACGAACTCATGGAAGACAGCATGGAAGTGTTCATGGATGACTTTTTAGTCTTCGGAAACTCCTTTGACCGCTGTCTTGCTAATCTAGAAAAGATGCTTAAACGTTGTGAAGAAACCAACTTGGTGTTAAACTGGGAAAAGTGTCATTTCATGGTAAAGGAAGGGATTGTGTTAGGGCATAAGATCTCAGGGAACGGAATAGAGGTGGACCAAGCTAAAGTTGAAGCTATATCTAAGTTACCATACCCCACGACTGTTAAGGCAATACGCAGCTTTTTGGGGCACGCCGGATTTTATCGGAGATTCATCAAAGACTTCTCCAAAATTGCCCGGCCGATGACTCAATTGCTTGTGAAGGATGCTCCGTTCGATTTTTCCCAAGAATGCAAAGATGCTTTCGATCTCTTAAAAAGGGAACTCACTCAAGCTCCAATCATGATCACACCCAACTGGGAGTTACCATTTGAAATCATGTGTGACGCTAGCGACTTCGCTGTCGGGGCTGTATTAGGTCAACGACGTGACAAACTTTTCCAACCTGTTTACTACGCTAGCAAAACCATGAATCCTGCTCAAGAGAACTACTCCACCACCGAAAAAGAATTATTAGCCGTAGTATTTGCATTCGACAAGTTCCGACAATATCTTGTCCTTTCAAAGACAGTCGTCTTCACTGATCACTCAGCTCTTCGATATCTGTTTGTGAAGCAGGATGCTAAGCCACGACTAATTCGGTGGATCTTGTTGCTACAAGAATTCGATGTTGAGATTCGCGATAAGAGGGGGGCAGAGAATCTAGCTGCAGATCATCTATCTAGTCTTGAAAACCCCTTGGATAAGCACGATAGAAGTGAGATTAGGGATTCGTTTCCTGACGAACAACTGATGTCAATGATTGATTCGGAGCCATGGTACGCCGACTTTGCTAATTACTTCGCAAGTAGATGTAGACTTGTTCCAGAACACCTGACTAAGTACGAGAGGAAGAGGTTCTTTTCCCAGCTAAAATACTACTTCTGGGATGAACCCTTTTTATTCCGAAGGTGTCCTGACCACATTATAAGGCGTTGTGTTTCAGAAAATGAGGCAGTTAAGATTATGAGGGAATGTCACTCTGGTCCCTCTGGCGGGCATCATGGGATAAACGTTACCGCCCGAAAGATTCTCGATGCGGGATTCTATTGGCCCACAATTTTCCGTGATGTAAAAGAAATGGTGCAGGCGTGCGATGCATGTCAACGAGCCAGAAATATATCGCATAGGGATGAAGCACCTCAGAACTTTATACAAGTTTGTGAGGTATTCGATGTTTGGGGGATTGACTTCATGGGACCCTTTCCATCCTCAGGCGGAAACGAGTACATCTTAGTCGCCATTGACTATGTTTCAAAATGGGTTGAGGCACAAGCCCTTAGGACCAATGATGCAAGAGTAGTCATTCATTTCCTGAAAAAGCTTTTCGCAAGATTCGGGATTCCGAAAGCTCTCATCAGTGATAGGGGAACACATTTTTGCAATGCACAAATGGAAAAGGTTATGAAAAGGTATGGAGTACCCCATCGATTCTCCACCGCCTATCATCCACAGACCAATGGCCAAGTCGAAAACACCAATAGAGCTATTAAAAGAATACTTGAAAAAACGGTTAGTCAAAACAGAAAGGACTGGTCATTTAAACTTGACGAAGCCTTATGGGCATTCCGAACTGCCTACAAAACACCTATTGGAACGACCCCATTCCGCATGGTGTATGGTAAGGCATGTCACTTACCGGTAGAATTAGAACACAAGGCTTATTGGGCACTTAAGGCATGCAACTTAGATTACACAACTGCTGGAAATAACAGGTTTTTGCAATTGCACGAGCTTGATGAACTTAGACTAGAAGCCTACGAATCCTCCATCACATATAAAGAAAGAGCTAAAAGATGGCATGACCAGAGAATTAAGAAACCCAAAGAATTTTCAGAGGGAGACAAGGTCCTATTATACAATTCTCGGTTGAGATTATTTCTGGGAAAACTTAAGTCTAGATGGTATGGACCGTTCACGGTACAGAATTCTTCTAAATTTGGAGCGGTAGTGTTAATTGATGATGAAGGTAGGGAATTCACGGTTAACATACAACGTGTAAAACACTACCAAGAAAATAACAATGAAATGATTAGTGAGGAGGATGTGACGTTTGATGATGAGATCACGTAGTAATCCATGACCTTGAGTCTAGCTACAAGACTCGTAAATAAAGAAAAGCGCTTCTTGGGAGGCAACCCATGTTTTGTGTGATTTTAATTGTTTGTTTGTTATTTGCTTCCGTATGCATGCTTTATTTTTATTGTTGGTTGATCATGTTTCTCAATTAAAATGTGGAAATACTTTACTTTGTTGTTTAGCCTAGTCTTAACTCCACCTAGAAGTATTTTTGCAAAAGATAAGTGTAAGGGGAAACCCCAAATATGTTTTTAAGAAACAAACCGATCATGATTCTCCACAATAATAAATGAGCATGTATATTCGTATTTGTTAGAGTCAAATGCTTGTATTGAGTCATAATGAAGTTTTGCAGGATTTTCCAGGAAGTAGGACCAAGTTTTTCCAGAAATTTTCCGGAAACTTAACATAAGAATTTCTGCAGGTCCATTCTGACGGCGTCAGAGGTTTACTCTTGACGGCGTCAGGAGTTAAATTCTGGAAATTTTACCGGTTTTGTTTTTCTAACGGAATCTTATGGTTTTTGTGAATTATTAAGTTTTATAATCTCCAGGAGATCTGCAAACTTCATTCCACAAGCATTATATCTTACTTTGTTTTCTAGGATTTAGTAACTTATATAGGATGCCGCCGATTTTACGCGAGGTTGTCTTGTCTATTTTGTCAGGTTTTACAGGTTATGTATGACAAGAAGATGATTTATATTCTGGAAGGGAAGCTTTGATTGTTCATTTTCTTGGAGGAAGATTTAACCTGGCCAACCTATAATCCATACCGAGCGAATCAGGGGAGTATTTGATTTCATTCTCTTTACTTTTTCACTTTTACATTCTTTACTTGAACATTGGGGACAATGTTCATCTTAAGTGTAAGGGGAGGGTAAAAAGATGATACCTTACATATGCACTTTCGCTTGAGTTTATTTTGTTTGATAGTAGATGTGTAATAAAACTATGAGAAATACTTGTTAGTGCAATTTTAGCGCCAAATTTAAAATTTTTTACAACATTTAGGAGTGAAACTTTAGCCATAGCAAGCGTCTCATGGATAGGAGATTGTATGACTAGCACATAACCGTATATTCAGAAAAAATTTCCACCCAAATATGTGAGGTTCGCCTTTAGATTTGATAAGAAAAGCATTTACTATTAGTGCTTATGAGTGTACCGGTAGCATTTAGATTTTAGAACTTGCATTAGTGATGCATCCCGAGACCGCTAGTGAGACTACATTCGTGTAGTAGGATTTACTACATGATAAGAGGCATTAGGATCACCCTTGTGTTAAACCCGTATTATAATTACTTGACCATTTAAGTCATATTACTTGGCTAGTTAAGTCAACTAATTTTTCCCACACCCTTAGCATTGTACTCATTTTTAGTACACGAAACCCCTAGTACACCCCTCCGAGCCTATCTTTTTCGTTTCTAACTTTAAGCATTTTACTTAAAGGAAGAATTTGTTACACCCCACTTAAATGTACACCCAAATCGCCTTAGCCTTCCATGTATGCGCTCATTTTTAGTGCAAACCCTAAGTTAACTATCTAATTGATTACATGGTTGCTAAGTCGAGTCATATCCTTGTACATATTGTTTTGGGACGATTGGGACTCATGGGTAAAGTACTTATTTTATGAAGTAATGGGGAAGAACATCATTTATTACCCCCATATGTACGTTAATCTTAAAAGTACTCCAAGTGTTTTGTGTAACAATTCGCATTTTCAGGTTAATTACTTTTCCCAGCAGGTCACCCAAGCCTGTACTACTCTCGCATGAGCACGCTTAACCGTATGGGCGATTAACCGTTAGACCACAAAACGCGTTTCTAAGACGATTTGAGTTTTCAACTTATTAGAAAAAGTCAACATATTTTCCCCTCCTCCATTGACCAAAAATCATCCCTTGATGTTATAAGTCATTTCGTGATTTTTAGGCTTACGGTTTGATGTCTAAAAGACATTTAATACCAACCGACACTAGACTGAGCCCAGTCTAGACATTATAAGTCATTTTAAATCATTTTTATCATATTAGAAAAGTAACATTTTACTTTTCTCAATTTTACGCAATATTCGTACGTTTTACGTATTACGCGTTTTAGACCCGTGTTTCCAGTTTTTAGCAGGGTTTTACCACCCAAATGGAACCTACCACTCATTTTATATTTTATTATGGAACATATGGATATGTTTATCAATACTTTCACGTTCCATAATTTTACGACACCCGGTTTTACGTTTTGAGGCTTAATCATTTACGGTTGGCATTTCCCGGAGTCAAAACTCATCCAATACTTGGATAATATCATCCAAGACCAACTCATCCCTTCCTATCCACTCCAAACCGCCTCTAGGGGGGAGGATTCACACTAGGTGGCTTGATCTCAAGCTTGATGGCCTTATATCCTTACATGTGTTGAACTTGGCCTCCAAGGGTTGACAAGTCAACACAAGTAACCTCCTTAAGACCCTATAAAAGCCCCCCCCCCCCCATCCCCCCATGTTGCCGTCCATCTCACACCCTCCACAACACATCACACTTAGTTTATTTCTTCCTAGTTCTAGCAAGGATCAAGTGCAAGATCAATATAGAAACCCTAGTTAGCTTATTATTCACCAAAACTCTTCCAAACCCTAACATACTTGGTGATTTCTCTTGAGTTTAAATCCACTCAATTCACCTCAACCTTCATCATCCATCTTTCAAGATTACAAGGGTAGAAAGATTGCATGAAGTGAAGTGGGTTGAAGCAAGTCTATCAATGTCCTATCCTTACATGTTAACTTCCTTTCATCTTTGAAAGCCAAAAGTTGTAAGCCAAACCCTAACATGATTCTTGTTAAATAATCATGTTCATGTTATTTACATGTTATTCTTGCTATATTATGTCTTGTAGTTATGTCCATGATGTATAAAAGTGAGCAAAACAAGTTATTGTTATTGATTGTTACAACAAGTTACTAAAACAAGTAAACTCGTGACTTTCTTGGTAAGACCTGATCAAAATGGTAAAAATATGATGTTGGATCATTACATATTACAGTAGAGGACTTAACAAGGAAACCATAGCAATTTGAACCACCTAAAACGAGTATACGAGTCAAAAGTTACGCCCATTTGAAGTTACCAAAACTTTGCGGCAAACTGCCAAATACCATTCTGATCAAATTTGGGTTTTGAAAGTCCCACTTCTGCTCCGATTCATCAAAAAGTTAAAACACGAAAGTTGTCCGGAATGACGTTTTCGTTCAAGGATAAAGAAGCTCGAGCCCTGAAAACGCTTTTTGAGTGATAAATTCTTCAAAATCTTAACAGCCCATTTTTATACCAAAGTCATTACATATAAGTTATGGTTTATGAAGACCAAAGGGGTCTTATGACCTAGAATCAAGACCACAACCATGGCTAGAGCCAAGGTTGAGTCTCAAGACCATGGAACAATGACCAAAGGTCATGGCAAGGCCATGCGTAAATGACCATACAAGCTTACCAAGGCAAATACATGAACTAGAGAAGTTGGCGATAACTTGAACATACAATTTGGATCTACTTCATCTAAAGGAACCATGAGATATTACAAGAGAAAATGGTCATACAAGACTTATGAAACTACCCCTAATAACAATCTTCATGTACTAATAAACTTTCCTAAGTTTATTCAAATATCGGACATGTAACTTTTCGGATCAAAACTTATATCTATATATTTCATCAACTACTACAATAGTAGGGAGCCTCATGTGAGGAGTTCATTATGTAAGCCGTCGAGTTGAGTTGTGGATTTACGAGTTAAAGTGTCCTGGCTCCTCGAACGCTTACTAACATGACTTCTGAATTATGTCGGCCCGAACGGTAGTAAACGATATACAAGACATACATGTTTCATGAATCATTACTTTCAAAGACTTACACTATACATCATACCACATCATGGACTAAATGCAAGATATATATATTGGCATGTTTATGTTTCCTTGGACATTATTCCAAACCTAAGTTACAACAATTATTCTAGGTTGCTCGTAGAAGTTCTTACGACATATCCATCATTCTCATTATACATCATCCAACTCAAGGTGAGTTCATAGCCCCACTTTACATTACTTCAATGTTTTACAAACCCTTGGGGGGAATACATGCTATTATTTTTCTACTCGAACACAATGCTTTCTACTGTATGATATTCGACTATGTTTTATTATCACTAAGTAACATCCTTGCCAAACCAAGATCCCTTATTATGAACCATTTAATCACTTGCGAGGGTTACTTGCAAGTGAGCGTGAATATTGTGAATAGGCCTATTGGGATTGACGAATCCCATTTGTATTGACTAAGTTCAAACAAATGCATTAATATTTGAAACATTAGGTATGACGGCAAAGTACCTACCGGGATAAATCTGCCGATCGATATTGGTACACGTTAACGTTTTGGTGTCATAAGCTTAGTGTATAATACATTTTATGGGCGTATAATAACGTAGCCTACCTGTTTTGTTTTCCAAACATTGGTGTGAGTCTATAGCTCACACTACGATTATTGTGTTCAAACGATTTAACTACAAACATTACGATTATTGTGTTCAAACGATTTAACTACAAACACTACGATTATTGTGTTCAAACGATTTAACTACAAACACTACGATTATTGGGTTCAACGATTTACTACCAACACATTGTGTTCAAACATTAAACAAACTCTATGAATATCACTCAACCTTTGTGTTGACCTCTCAAGCATGTATTTCAGGTTCATGACGATCAAGGATGGCACGGAAGGGCACGGATACTCAAGAGGGCTATAAATTTTATTATCATTCAAAAACTCATTTATTATACATTGTAAACATGGAACCATTTGGGACCTCATTTTGTAATCTCTGATATTTATACAAATTTGAATGATAAACCTTTTAAAACGACTCAATTGGAGTTCGTTTTCTATTATTGTGACTATTGTGCCGTCGAGTAACACCCAGTTCGAATTCCGCTGCAACCATGAATTGGGGGTGTTACAGATTGGTACCAGAGCCATGGTTATAGAGTAACGGGTCTAATTGAGACCTAAACTATAACTACAACTACAAGCAAAACCATTTTTATAGCCTTCCGCTCTCCGTGTCTTCCATCCTCCAGACGATTATGGACTTAGTAAGCATGTTATGCTACACAAACATATTAGTATATTCATATATATACCCCTTTTGAGCATTTCCCCGTAGATATTTTATGCTACACAAACATAATTGCATATTAATATATGTACTCTAAACATAATTGAGCATTTCCCCGTAAGCATTTTATGCTACATGAACACATATAAGTATATTGATATATACACACTAAGCATTTTATGCTACATGAACACATATAAGTATATTGATATATACACACTAAGCATTTTATGCTACATGAACACATATAAGTATATTGATATATACACACTAGGCATTTTATGCTACATGAACACATATAAGTATATTGATATATACACACTAGGCATTTTATGCTACATGAACACATATAAGTATATTGATATATACACACTAGGCATTTTATGCTACATGAACATATTAGTATATTGATATATAAACTCGGTTTATTTTCAATCATTTATCTAAACAATGGACTAAACATATCTGTGTATGCCTATTCTAAGGCATTTCGGCACAGCCACACTCTCCCAATCATGTTCCTACTCCAACATTATATGTCCAAGACATTGTAACTAATTACAATGGTCTCATTCATTTTCCAAGACATTGTGAGATACAATGGTCTCATTCATTTTCCAAGAGATTGTGAGATACAATAGTCTCATTCATTTTGCAAGACATTGTGTGATACAATGGTCTCATTCATTTTGCAAGACATTGTGAGATACAATGGTCTCATTCATTTTCCAAGACATTGTGAGATACAATGGTCTCATTCATTTTCCAAGACATTGTGAGATACAATGGTCTCATTCATTTTCCAAGACATTGTGAGATGCAATGGTCTCATTCATTTTCCAAGACATTGTATGATACAATGGTCTTAATCATTTCTCAAATGTTTTAAGTCACACAATGGTTTAACCTACTTCCCAGACATTGTGAATTACACAATGGTCTAACCTACTTCCGAGACTTTGTGTTTTGTGCAAATGGTCTCTAGAATTATTCTATCACATCATCAATATCATTTCTTATGATATCAAAAACCCGTCACAATCTATCGATTTCAAAACAAGAAATATGAGATTTCTAAAGGACAAACAAATCCATCACCTACAAAAGCTGAAGTTCAGCTTTACATTTATCAAAGTTTTCTTCTGAGACCTTCATTATAAAAAGTTCGTAATCCTGGCCAAGTATGTTCTATTTTAGAACTACTTAAAACTTCCTTTCCATACGTACCTACCCTTACTATCTTCTATGCAATGGAATATGAAAACATACGTTACAAGTCTTGTATGGACGGGACTTGCAACTTAAGGTTTGACATCGCCTTTGTTTAGTGAACAGTTCCCAAAACCAACGGACATATCACAAGTATACCTAATTTAGGTATTTGAAAATTTTATCGAACCTTGGCTAAATATAGACTAGTCACCTATATTTAACCTAGGGACAGTGGAATATAGTCTGACTAACTATATTCGACTTAGAATTTTCAAATACTGAGAGTAGTTGTACTAGAGTTATGTTTAGATTGATTTCCTACATGAACACGATAAACCACCAGAATACATTAAAACAATCTAGAGACACGATAGTGTCTTACCACTCAGCAAGATCTTAACACCTTATTTGTATGATCTAAATTCATTCTTGAAAGTTTTCATTTATGAGATAATCCGAACTACTATCTTGTGATAGTTATCAATTATTCTTTTCATCCTGTAGAAGTACTATCCTGTTTAGGTCCTAAGGATACCATTCCATCATAAACCTTTAAAATCTCTTAAGATTTTTAAAGCAAACTCAACATCTATACCTAAGAGTATTAATGTTAAGCATACACTACACACTTTTGTTCATCAACATATCACATCATTATCTTCACAACCGTTACAAACACAAGCTCATTAACAGATCTTGATGCACTTTTAAAGCTCAAATCATCCTTAGTTACACCACAAGTACCCTCATCAGCTTTACAAGTTTGAATATTCATCTTGTACTTTTGGAACACCAGTATCATCTCGTAATACACTACCTTGTAACTCACCGGCTAAGTATGAATGTTGTGTCGGGAATTCTTGAGTAGGATGATTTATAATGTCCTTATTTGAATGGATTGGGATGCCTTTTCATTTAAATAAAGAAATTATAAATCATCGAACCATACGTTTATATTCCTTTAGTTACATTGTTTGGGATGCCACTCTATGTAAATAAAGAATTATAAACAAGTGGGCTTATTTATATCCGAAATAACATAAGTATGAAGTCAATAAACACTAGATACAACAACAGATTACCTACTAGGCTATGATTGCAACTACTATCCCAATTTCCATTGATATTCCACTACTATATCAATTTCCATTTATTTGGATTCCTATGTAAATTGCTATTGTTGTTCAACTGTTATATCAATTGCTATTGATACTTGACAACTATATCAATTTCCATTTTGATATTTAACTATATCAATTTCTGTACAACTACTATATCAATTTCTATTAATAATCGACTGCTATATCAATTTTCTTTGATATTCGACTATTATATGGATCTCTACTGATATTCAACCATGTTATCAATCTCTATTGACACACCATATTCTGAGACAAATCAAACTACATCACTAGTAATTCCAGACTTTAGTCCTTATAAGTAACCACACATCTTTATCGACACCACTCCAACATATGACACACAAAGAACTTCGGGACGAAGTTCCCCGTAAGGGGTAGAGACTGTAACAATTCACATTTTCAGGTTAATTACTTTTCCCAGCAGGTCACCCAAACCTGTACTACTCTCGCATGAGCACGCTTAACCGTATGGGCGATTAACCGTTAGACCACAAAACGCGTTTCTAAGACGATTTGAGTTTTCAACTTATTAGAAAAAGTCAACATATTTTTCCCTCCTCCATTGACCAAAAATCATCCCTTGATGTTATAAGTCATTTCGTGATTTTTAGGCTTACAGTTTGATGTCTAAAAGACATTTAATACCAACCGACACTAGACTGAGCCCAGTCTAGACATTATAAGTCATTTTAAATCATTTTTATCACATTAGAAAAGTAACATTTTACTTTTCTCAATTTTACGCAATATTCGTACGTTTTACGTATTACGCGTTTTAGACCCGTGTTTCCAGTTTTTAGCAGGGTTTTACCACCCAAATGGAACCTACCACTCATTTTATATTTTATTATGGAACATATGGATATGTTTATCAATACTTTCAAGTTCCATAATTTTACGACACCCGATTTTACGTTTTGAGGCGTAATCATTTACGGTTGGCATTTCCCGGAGTCAAAACTCATCCAATACTTGGATAATATCATCCAAGACCAACTCATCCCTTCCTATCCACTCCAAACCGCCTCTAGGGGGGAGGATTCACACTAGGTGGCTTGATCTCAAGCTTGATGGCCTTATATCCTTACATGTGTTGAACTTGGCCTCCAAGGGTTGACAAGTCAACACAAGTAACCTCCTTAAGACCCTATAAAAGCCCCCCATCCCCCCATGTTACCGTCCATCTCACACCCTCCACAACACATCACACTTAGTTTATTTCTTCCTAGTTCTAGCAAGGATCAAGTGCAAGATCAAGATAGAAACCCTAGTTAGCTTATTATTCACCAAAACTCTTCCAAACCCTAACATACTTGGTGATTTCTTTTGAGTTTAAATCCACTCAATTCACCTCAACCTTCATCATCCATCTTTCAATATTACAAGGGTAGAAATATTGCATGAAGTGAAGTGGGTTGAAGCAAGTCTATCAATGTCCTATCCTTACATGTTAACTTCCTTTCATCTTTGAAAGCCAAAAGTTGTAAGCCAAACCCTAACATGATTCTTGTTAAATAATCATGTTCATGTTATTTACATGTTATTCTTGCTATATTATGTCTTGTAGTTATGTCCATGATGTATAAAAGTGAGCAAAACAAGTTATTGTTATTGATTGTTACAACAAGTTACTAAAACAAGTAAACTCGTGACTTTCTTGGTAAGACCTGATCAAAATGGTAAAAATATGATGTTGGATCATTACATATTACAGTAAAGGACTTAACAAGGAAACCATAGCAATTTGAACCACCTAAAACGAGTATACGAGTCAAAAGTTACGCCCATTTGAAGTTACCAAAACTTTGCGGCAAACTGCCAAATACCATTCTGATCAAATTTGGGTTTTGAAAGTCCCACTTCTGGTCCGATTCATCAAAAAGTTAAAACACGAAAATTGTCCGGAACGACGTTTTCGTTCAAGATTAAAGAAGCTCGAGCCCTGAAAACGCTTTTTGAGTGATAAATTCTTCAAAATCTTAACAGCCCATTTTTATACCAAAGTCATTACATATAAGTTATGGTTTATGAAGACCAAAGGGGTCTTATGACCTAGAATCAAGACCACAACCATGGCTAGAGCCAAGGTTGAGTCTCAAGACCATGGAACAATGACCAAAGGTCATGGCAAGGCCATGCGTAAATGACCATACAAGCTTACCAAGGCAAATACATGAACTAGAGAAGTTGGCGATAACTTGAACATACAATTTGGATCTACTTCATCTAAAGGAACCATGAGATATTACAAGAGAAAATGGTCATACAAGACTTATGAAACTACCCCTAATAACAATCTTCATGTACTAATAAACTTTCCTAAGTTTATTCAAATATCAGACATGTAACTTTTCGGATCAAAACTTATATCTATATATTTCACCAACTACTACAATAGTAGGGAGCCTCATGTGAGGAGTTCATTATGTAAGCCGTCGAGTTGAGTTGTGGATTTACGAGTTAAAGTGTCCTGGCTCCTCGAACGCTTACTAACATGACTTCTGAATTATGTCGGCCCGAATGGTAGTAAACGATATACAAGACATACATGTTTCATGAATAATTACTTTCAAAGACTTACACTATACATCATACCACATCATGGACTAAATGCAAGATATATATATTGGCATGTTTATGTTTCCTTGGACATTATTCCAAACCTAAGTTACAACAATTATTCTAGGTTGCTCGTAGAAGTTCTTACGACATATCCATCATTCTCATTATACATCATCCAACTCAAGGTGAGTTCATAGCCCCACTTTACATTACTTCAATGTTTTACAAACCCTTGGGGGGAATACATGCTATTATTTTTCTACTCGAACACAATGCTTTCTACTGTATGATATTCGACTATGTTTTATTATCACTAAGTAACATCCTTGCCAAACCAAGATCCCTTATTATGAACCATTTAATCACTTGCGAGGGTTACTTGCAAGTGAGCGCGAATATTGTGAATAGGCCTATTGGGATTGACGAATCCCATTTGTATTGACTAAGTTCAAACAAATGCATTAATATTTGAAACATTAGGTATGACGGCAAAGTACCTACCGGGATAAATCTGCCGATCGATATTGGTACACGTTAACGTTTTGGTGTCATAAGCTTAGTGTATAATACATTTTATGGGCGTATAATAACGTAGCCTACCTGTTTTGTTTTCCAAACATTGGTGTGAGTCTATAGCTCACACTACGATTATTGTGTTCAAACGATTTAACTACAAACACTACGATTATTGTGTTCAAACGATTTAACTACAAACACTACGATTATTGGGTTCAACGATTTACTACCAACACTATGTGTTCAAACATTAAACAAACTCTATGAATATCACTCAACCTTTGTGTTGACCTCTCAAGCATGTATTTCAGGTTCATGACGATCAAGGATGGCACGGAAGGGCACGGATACTCAAGAGGGCTATAAATTTTATTATCATTCAAAAACTCATTTATTATACATTGTAAACATGGAACCATTTGGGACCTCATTTTGTAATATCTGATATTTATACAAATTTGAATGATAAACCTTTTAAAACGACTCAATTGGAGTTCGTTTTCTATTATTGTGACTATTGTGCCGTCGAGTAACACCCAGTTCGAATTCCGCTGCAACCATGAATTGGGGGTGTTACATTTTGATTTTCTTAATTCGAGTCATTAGAGTAGCTATTGTAAAGTATGTAAAGATTCAAGTGTAAGGGGAATTTTCATTCACTATGATGTATTATTTTGGATGGTAGGGTAAGAGTGTATGCAAAAAAAAAAAAAAAAAAAAAAAAAAAAAAAAAAAAAAAAAAAAAAAAAAAATTAAGAAAAAAAATAGAAAAAGGAAAAAGAGAAAAAAACATACGGACTACCATCCCGTTTCATTCTATGTTTATTTTACGTTTTTTTTATTTTTCATTTATTAGCTTAAGTCGAGTCTAGTCTTGGCTTAGCCACGCCATATTGTACATGTAGTTGACCAAGATTGTTAACTCGCCACCAGTAATAACTTCCTTTATCCAACAAAACCGTGTAATTCATATCCCTATACCTAACATTACAACCTTTAAAAGACCTCTTTGATAGTTTATCCTAGGTGCTTACGCCATGTGGTGGACGTTTGTTCCTTTCCCAAGCCTATGGTAATCTATTTTGCTATGACAGGTAGTGAGAGATATCTTCCGTTTCCACATTGTAATTTACACTTTATTACACCCGAGAGATGTGAGTATCTAAACACTATTTGTGAGGTGCTTGTGTATGACCTCCGTGCTTGTCTTTGGTCTTTAGTGGAACGATTATTTGTTGTAATTACTTTTATATTAGTGTTAAATGACCCCTAACTTGTCTTTTGAGTAGAATAAAAGCGCATTTGCTTGAGGACAAGCAAATCTCAAGTGTAAGGGTATATGATGAGGCGAAAAATGATCCGTTTTTAGGGGGTCATTTAAGCCTGAATCCGAATTTATTTGATCAAATATTGCCCTAAATCGTTCCTTTTGTGATTTTAGGTACTTGGAGAGTGAATTCTGGAAAAGAAGCCATTTTGGACGTTTTAGGAGCATAAAAGTGAAGAAAACGGCAAAGTCTCAATTTTCCATGCTGGGAATAGTAGGTGACGGCGTCAAGAGTAATTCCCTGACGGCGTCAAACCTCAATAATAAAATCCGAGAGTTCATGAAGGCGTCAAGAGTAATTTCCTGACGGCGTCAAACCCCAAGAATTAAAATCCGTAGTTGATGACGGCGTCACACACAGGGCGTCAAGAGTAATTTGTGTGACGGCCTAGGCCTTGACGGCGTCAGAAGTAGATCAAGGCCGTCCGAGGAAGTATTTGGCGGCGAGATGACGGCGTCACACCTTTGTTCTTGTCGCCGTCATCCCTATTTTCCTATATATAGTTTTCTAGTTTTTCACATTTAAGGGAGAAGTTTTGGGAGAAACCCTAAAGACGATTTTGGTGTAACTTTACAGGTTTTTCAAGGGTTCCAACCCCTTGATACCTTGCATGATTAATCAAGATAAGTGTTCTTCTAATTCAATCAATATGTCTATGTGTTGGTTGTCTATATCTTGTTCTTGTCTTAATTCTATCATGCTAGGCTAGATCTCTTTTGTGTTTTCTTAGATCTAATGAAACCTAGATATTGATTATGTGTTGATTACTTGTTTATTCTTGTTTTGGATGAATGATTTACATGTTAGGCTTAAGAAAACTGGCAGATCTCCAAATGGTAACATGCTTGAACGTCTTAAGAAACATGAACCGAGGCGTACTAGGTCTTTATTGGTTGTATTTAATGCATGAGCCACTGTTTACAATCCCTATAGTTGTGCTGGGCATGGTGTAGGAGGAGATAAGAGCTCATAGAATTGGGGAGTTATGTATGCCACCCCATGAATGGTATTAAGGAATACGATCCGTCATCCATGCAATTATAACAAGTAATTAACGTGTAAAAGATATCTAGGGAGTAGTGAAATCTAAACATTTTCTCCAATTACTGCTCACAACTTTAGTTTAATTAGTTTATTTTCATTTTTAGTATTTTATTTTGATTGCATCTTAGTATTGGGTTAATTGAATAGCAACTAATTCCGCCATAATCCTTCAAAACCCGAGATTTTACTTGCTTTCATAAAAATATAAAAATACAAAAAATAATCATCCCTCACCTTTAGAACTAGTAATTATGCTTTCTAATCCTAGCGACACTATTCCTAAGCTGAACGATCAATCCCCCGGCACTTGTCACTATACTATACTACAACGATCAGATACACTGCCTGGTGGGGGTTGTAAGCTTCTCGAGATCCCTCGAGAGGTAAAGCCTGTTGCGATTCCCACGCATCAAGTTTTTGGCGCCGCTGCCGGGGAATAGTTATTGTCTAGGTTAGAATTTCTTTTTACTAAGTCTACTTGCTAGATTCCTTTCTAGTAAGATTTTATTTTTATTTTTAGGTTTTCTTTAGTCTATCTTATTTCTTTGTGCCTTTGTTCGTAACTCTTCACCACCTGCCATCATGGCAAATGACGAATCCCTTAACCTTACGATCACTAGGAGTCGTAGTTCCACTCGAAACCTTGTCTTGCCGTATGCGGAACCCGAATGAGAACTGCATAGATTGAGACAATATCGCTCAACTTCTGAACCATCCAGCGTTAGCATCGATTTTGATGCACCTCTCTCTGAAGAAAATTCTGAAAACCATGTCTCAACCCCTAGCTCCCAACCCAACGACGACACTAGTACTCCCGCAACCCCCATTCCTAAGCGTCTCAAAGACTACTCCTCCCCAACCTCTCGTGGCTTCTCAAACGCCATTGTCTACCCAAACGAACACACCAACGAGGTCTTGCACGCAAACGATGTTTGGCTTGTCAAAAGTGTGTGTAAATTTCACGGACTAGATGAGGAAAATCCAATCCAACACATCAAGGACTTCCTGAAAATAGTGGACACCATCCATACGGATGGGACTACTAGGGACACATCCCGATTGCGATTCTTTCCTTTCACCTTATATGAAAAAGCCTAAGAATGGTATGACAAACTCCCTTCTGAATCTATCTTCACATGGGAGCAACTCATATCCAAGTTCTATGAGAAGTTCTTTCCACCTGGAAAAACCTCAGCACTAAGAGATAGGATCCTCCGTTTCCGGAAGGAGAAGGACGAACCCTTCTATAAATCGTGGACTAGATTCAAAGATTCAATAAGACAAGTTCCCCATCATGGCATTGAGCTTTGGCTCTTGGTCCAAATCTTCTACGAAAATATCTCCTCTAATGACCGAAACGGAATTAACCAATCTAGGAAAGGAAGATTGGCCAATCTTAGTGCCGAGGAAGGATGGGATAGGATTGAAGAATATGCTCAAGAGCAGGATGACACTTGGGATGAACCTGAGTCGACTGTCAGCATTTCTGAGATCACCTCGGATCGGTTGAGCAAAATTCACAAAAGAGTGGAATACCTAGCTGGATCGTAATTACCTAAACAGCTGTCGAATCCTTACTTGATCTGCGATTGCGATTACTGTGGAGGCCCGCATGAGGTAGAAGAATGCGGAGGAGCAGCCACAACTGAACATGCATGCTTGTCAGGAGGGGACATTTATGCTGATCCCTCCCTTTTGTCTTTCTACCAAAATGACGATTACACCCTTTGGGGAAATCTGGTAAAGAGACGAGAAGGGGAGGAAGGCCCTGAATTCAAAATCAGGAGCAATTTCGAAGATGACCTTGGTCACTTCACTCATGAAAAAGACTTGCAAATGAAAGGGCTTAATGAGCTTTTCGACGAGCAGCAGGGGGTATTGGAGAATTTTTCAACAAGCTTAACTCAACCCTAGATAACCTATAATTAATTAATCAATAATAAATAGTAAACATATAACATATAATTAATTAATCAATAATAAATAGTAAACATATCTTTGTGATTTTAGCCCGAACAAGAATCAATTGCAATCTTCAAATCAAGAACCCTAATGTTCGCTAGTTTAGACTCCATTATCATATACTTTGGTGTACTTGTTTGTACTTTGGTCCAAGTACTTGTTGGCTTATCCGAAGGGCATGTGATATCCGGAGGGCTGGGGTTACGCGGATATTCATAACCCTTCGGATATTGGTTCGTATGGTTCGAACACGTCTGAGAACGTTTTACCTGATGCATATCCGGAGAGCATATCCTTGTTCGGCATGTATCCGGAGGGTACATACGTCAACATGTCCCCCCCAGTATCTTAGTATTGGTTGTGCCAATGGTGTGATACTAAGTTGATAATTTGCGCTTTTCCGGAGGGTAAGGTATAGCTTTGCTCTTTTGTTAGTCATGCAAAATGCCAAAAGTAATTAAAGTGTCGTTTGAGGTGCGCCGTCGTTTTTTACCGCGTCGTTTGGATTGGGACACGTACGCGTTTTCTGAAAGACACGGTGTAGATGGCTGACACGTAAGCCCTACGGGTGACGTGTCCCTTTCCCGCCCATTTTGACTGCCTATAAATAGTCCCATTTTTTTTTATTTACTGCACCGTAATTTTATTTCACACACACATCTGACTCATCTCATCTTCTCCGTATTCCGAACGATTTATTCGCGTCGTCTTTGAGGTACGTTTCAGCCCGTTTAGTTTTTTTTTGTTGTTTGGCTTATTCTCCTTTTCGTCCATTATGTCGGAATCCACAGCATCGTTTGAGTACGAAGATGTGTCTAATCTGGACGGTTCTCATGTGAAGAAAGATATGCATTTAAGAATGTCCGCGATGGACGATTCTGATGTGATCGCAGTAGTGAAAGCGTTCGGAATACCGGAGAATCTACATCCGAGGATACCTCCGTCGGGTATGACGATGAACCGACTTCCGGAGGATGCCATTGGTTTATATGCGGAGTACTTTTTGGAGGGCGGCCTCGTTGTCCCTTTTTCTACCTTTCTTTTAGAGGTCATTAGATATTTCAAAGTTCATATTTCTCAGCTGGTTCCGTTGGGTATGCACCGTGCTACCCTTTTTGAGGTGTATTGCCGTAGCATGCATATTCCTCCTACCACTCCTCTATTCCGTGTTTTCTATAAGCTTAGTAAGCAGGGTGATTGGTTTTCTTTCGAGAAACGTATTCATAGGGATAGGAAGGTTTGTTTTGGGGAATTTCCTTCTTGTCTGAAGGGTTGGAAGTACAATTTTTTCTTGATCGATAGGCGAGCCATTCCGTTTGCCATGCCATGGAGACATTCGGATTCAGACGTGTCGGATCCGTTTCCGAAGGCAAGCGAGTATGATGTCACTCATGCCGAAAGGCTTTCTGAGACGATCATTGAACCTTGCCAAATTCCGCAAGCGTTCTTGTATGCCCTGGGTCTATCGGATCATTGGGAGTTTCCGGGTTATCGTCCGGCATTCAGGGATGAGCAGGGGAGGGGTATAGCCTTTGTTATAATGTGTGTTTTTATATTGCTCGTCTTTTTTACTTTTTAACGCTGAGTTTTGCTTGTCCGCAGGTATAACCATGTCGAGTTATCTGAAGAAACCTCCGCTACGAAAAAATACAAAAATTATTCAAGGTGCCCCGCTTCCGGAAGGGCATACCCGTGAAGTGCATGTTACTCCTCCCTTGGCCTCCAACACTGAGGTACCGGAGAAGACGGAGGAGCTAAGGAATGTTGAAGTGGCTGATGACAAAGTGATAGCTGCCAAAGAGAAGAAGAAGGAGCAGGCTGGGAAGGCGGGCTTGAAGAAGCCTCCGTTGAAGAGAACCGGGGCTGGGAATGTCTCTTCTCGCCTTCATAAGAGAAGCAAGATTTCCGCGGGTGATACAGTTATTGACTTGGATACCGGAGAGTCCCTGGAGAGGCCGGAGCCTATCCGTTCGTTACATCCGGATCAAATTTTGAAGGAGAAATCCAGAGGATCAGGTGCTGGTATGTTATGACTTGCTTTTTTGCTTATATATTTTTAGTTGTCTTTCTTTCCGGCGTTTTTATCGTCTGAATATAAACTTTGTTGTCAGGGGGTTCGGAGACTGCCTCCCGCCGTCCGGGGAAGGAAACTGCTGCTGAGGAGGATACAGAGGTTGATATAGAGGGGGATGGTGATGATGAAGATGTTTTTGTTCCTGCTTGGTCGGTGAGGAGGGGGCATCGCATGAATAACGCGAATGTCTGTAGGGATATGATGATCAATTTGGCAACTCCTAGGGAGGAGAAATATTTGGATGATCAGAGTGATGAGGAAGCTATCCGAAGGTCCTGGTTGATGCTGGGCAAATGTGCTACGGTTCAAGCGGATGTTATTTTCCGTTTTGAGTCCCTCTTGAAGGAGTATCAAAAATTGTCTAAGACTCACAAGATCTGTGATAAAACCTTGGATGACAACTGGAAGATGTTCCAGCAAATGTCCGGAGAGTTTCAGAAATTGAAGGACGAACACAAAGAGTGTGCCGAGGTGAATCCGGAGGGGTTGAGGAAGCTTCGTGCAGAGAATGCAAGTTTGGAGGAGAGGATTGGTGATCTTGAGTTAGAAAAGAATGAGTGGAGAAGAGTGTCCGGTGAGCAGGCTGAGAAGATCAGGTTGTTGGAGGGGCAGTTGTCTGATGCCAAAAATAAGTTGAGCGAGGAGGAGAAGGCTTACAAAGAGCTTTATCAAGAGAAGGTGGACTTTGCCGTAGCCGCTGGGAATGCCGAGGTGGATAGGAACCGTATTGTCAATGAGTTTATCCCGGAAGCTATCCACCGCTTTCTCGGGAGTCATGAGTTCCGAACAGCCTTGGCAGAGCCCTTCAACTTGTTTTATCTTTCGGGGCTGATTGATGGGGCGGGTTTGTTTGAGGAGCCGGAGAAAGCGGCTAAGTTGTTAGGAGAGGTTGAAGGAATGGATATGGAGGCCGGGGCCAAATATGGTCCGTTGTATGACAAGGCTTTGTCTCAGGATTATCCTTACATTCAGAAGATCCGGGAAACCGTGTACCGGAAATTTGATGAACTGAGCGCCTTGATTCCTGACCCTGCTCCGGCTGAAGAACCAACTGAGGATCCGGAGGTCGAATCTCATATCGAGAATCCTTCCGATACCCAGAATGCCTCTGTCTTTGCTTGAAGTTTGTGTTTGGAAGATGTATGTCGGAGTCCGGATACCTCCATTTTGACTATGGATTCAGGTGTCCCGGATTCCTTGTGAAGCTTACCAATTGATGTAATAGAATAGGTTTGTTCAGTTTTTGTTATTCCGTTATTTCGGAATGTTTGATGTAACTGAATTTTGATCATATGAATATATCGCTCTTTTTGTTATTTGTATCGTCTTTAAGCTACATGTATACCTTGCGTACTTTATTACTCTGTTATTCCGAGGAGTACGTAATTTATGGAACTTACGTCTTTTAATTATATACTCGAGAGGTTTTGTCTCATCGGACAATATATGCCTTACGGCTCTTGGCCGTGGTTTATTCCTTATCTTTATTTGACGGGGTACCCTGTACCCTTCGGTGTTTGGCCTAGAATTATACCCACTCGGGGTTATTTTTGACGGGGTAACATGTACCCTTCGGCTCTTGGCCTTAATAATACTTACTTGGAGTTTTCTTTGATGGGGTAACCTGTACCCTTCGGCTCTTGGCCTTAATAATACCCACCTGGGGTTTTCTTTGACGGGGTAACCTGTACCCTTCGGCTCTTGGCCTTAATAATACCCACTTGGGGTTTTCTTTGACGGGGTAACCTGTACCCTTCGGCTCTTGGCCTTAATAATACCCACCTGGGGTTTTCTTTGACGGGGTAACCTGTACCCTTCGGCTCTTGGCCTTAATAATACCCACCTGGGGTTTTCTTTGACGGGGTAACCTGTACCCTTCGGCTCTTGGCCTTAATAATACCCACTTGGGGTTTGCTTTACTGGACAACTTATATCTTGCGGAAAATAATTCAATGTAGTTCAAATTCATCGGATGTTTCATTGACGTGAAAATGGCTCATGCCTTACAATAAGTCCTGAAATAACAAAGTGCATAATAGGTTACATAAAACATTTCTTTAAATTAATTGCATGCCAGGTCCGAGGTACTTCCACGTCTTCCATGGTTTGGAGCTTATATGTGTCGTGTTGATAAGCCTCCGTTATCCGGTACGGGCCTTCCCAATTAGGTCCTAATTTTCCCTGATCTTCCACTCTGCTGGCTTCGTTCTTCCGGTACACGAAGTCTCCTACTTTGAAGGCTTCGGGTCTAACCCTTCGGTTGTAATACTGCTCCACTTTCTTTTTGTACTTTGCCTCCCTGATGGCCGCCATTTCCCTTCGTTCTTCTAATAAGTTTAGATTCAGATTTATCTCATCGTCGTTATTTTCAGCGTTTGCCATCATGGTCCGGAAGGTAGGCATACCGATTTCTGCCGGAATGACTGCCTCACTTCCGTACGTTAGACTAAAGGGGGTTTCTCCGTTGCTGGTTTTCAGGGTGGTTCGGAAAGCCCATAGTACGTTTGGTAACTCGTCTACCCATCCGGCTCTTTCTCTTCCCAGTCGGGACTTAAATCCTTTCATCAGGCTTTTGTTGGCTCTTTCGACCAATCCGTTGGCTTGAGGGTGGGCCACGGCTGTGTTGATTTGCGTGATGTTTAGCCTTTCACACCAACTTTTGAATGGATCTCCCACAAAGTTACTTCCGTTGTCTGTGACAATTATCTTGGGAAGTCCGAATCTGCAGACGATGTTGTCCCATACAAACTTTTTGACCTCCTTTCCGGTTGTCTTGGCCAATGGTTTTGCTTCCATCCACTTTGTGAAATAGTCTATCGCCACAATAACATACTTAACTTTTCCTGGAGCTTCGGGCAAAGGTCCCAAAATGTCAATTGCCCATTGAAAGAAGGGCCATGGCGCCATGACGGAGGTTAGCACCGTTTTTGGTAACTTTGGGACCGGAGCATGTATCTGACAGGCATCACATTTTCGGATGACTTCTCTAGCATCCCGGTGCATGGTTGGCCAATAGTAGCCTTGTCGCATGAGTTTAGCTACCACAGTCCGGGGTCCGGAGTGCATGCCACACGCTCCTTCGTGTACCTCTCGGATTATGTAATTGGCTTGGAGGGGTCCGACACATCGTAACATTGGTCCAAGGTAGGATTTTTTGAATAGTACATTGTCAATTAGTGCGTAGTGACTTATTTTCATATGGAGGTTTCGAGCTTCATTTTGATCCTCCGGCCATATACCTTCGTTTAAGCATCGGAATATCGGGGACATCCAATTTTCCTCTTCTTCTTCTACTATGGCGTTAACTGTTTCTTCTTCGGTGGATGGCTTCTCCAACACTTCTACCAGGACCTCTTTCGTTAAATGGTCGAATGCTACGGATGCTAGCTTGCTGAGCACATCTGCTTTTTGGTTTTGAGCTCTTGGGATATTCTTTATTTTGAAGCGTTTGAAACAAGTGATATATTCTTTGGCTTTCGCGAGGTATTTTGTCATGCTCTCCTTGTACGCAGTAAACTCTCCATTGATTTGGCTTGCCACCAGGTTAGAGTCTACTCGCACGTCCAGTGCTTCTATATGCATTTCTTTTGCAATTCTTAATCCGGCTAGGAGTGCTTCGTATTCTGCTCCGCTGTTGGTAGCTTCAAAATTTAAACGGAGAGCATAGGTGTATTCTTCTTTTTCCGGACTAATTAACACAAGACCCGCTCCGGAACCTTTTCGACTAGAGGCTCCGTCTGTGTATAAGATCCATTCTTCCGGCTCAGAGATGTTACATATCTCCTTGCCCCTCCCTTTCGGACCAGGACAAATGGTTCCGATGGGTACTTCATTGATGAAATCGGCCAGTACCTGTCCTTTGACGGCATTCCGGGGAACGTAGGTGATGTTGTAGGCTCCTAATTCCACCATATATTTGGCTAACCGTCCAGAAGCTTCCGCTCGATTCAGCACCTGCTTGATAGGATGATCCGTGATAACTTTGATAGGGTGAGCTTCGAAATATCGTCTTAATCTTCTGGATAGATGCAACAATGCTAAAGCTAGCTTCTCGACCGGAGCGTATCTCTTTTCGGCTTCGTGTAAGGTCCGGCTCACATAATGAACTGGTATCTGCCGTCCTTCCCTTTCGACCATTAACACCCCACTTATTGCTTCTATTGCGGCTGATAGGTATAGGTACATGTCTTCTTTCGGTTTCGGCGTCGCTAGGCATGGTAGTTCCAGAATCATTTTCTTCATTTCTTGGAAAGCCTTTTCAGCTGCGTCTGTCCATTGGTACTTTTCTTTATTGTCTTTTGTGATATTTTTTAATGTTTCAAAGAAAGGCAAAGATCTTTCGGCAGATTTGGACAAGAAACGATTGAGTGCTGCGAGTTTGCCACTTAAGCTTTGCATTTCCTTTAATGATTTTGGTGATTGCATATCGGCGATTGCTCTGGTTTTCTTGGGGTTTGCTCTAATCCCTTCGGATGTCACCATATACCCGAGGAATTTCCCTTCCTCCACTCCGAAGGAGCATTTTTGAGGGTTTAGCTTCATGTTTATTTCTCGGAGATTGTCAAATGTTTCAGCTATATCGGCCAACAATTCTTTTTCCGTTTGGCTTTTTATCACCATGTCGTCTACATATACTTCCAGGTTCCGGCCAATTTGCTTTCGGAAGCTGGAATCTACCAATTTCTGGTAGGTTGCTCCGGCATTTTTCAATCCGAATGGCATTTTGACATAGCAGTATGTTCCCCGATCCGTATAGAATGCTGTTTTCTCTTCGTCTTCTTTTGCCATCTGCACTTGGTGATAACCTTTGTAAGCGTCCAAGAAGCACTTGTAGCGGAACCCTATCACCGATTCAATCTTCCAATCTATTTCGGGTAAAGGATAGTAATCTTTACGGCATGATGAGTTCAGGTTCTTAAAATCGATACACATCCTCCAGCTGCCGTCCGGTTTTTTCACCAGGACCGGGTTAGAAATCCACGTCGGATACCGGACGGGTCTGATTATTCCGGCCTTTAGCCATTCTTCCACGTCCCGATTTATGGCTTGGTTCTTTTCTTCCGAGAAAAATCTCTTTTTCTGTGCCACCGGTTTGTCTTGGATGTTTACGTCGAGCTTATGTTCGGCGGCCCAACGGGGAACGCCAGTCATATCCGAAGGCTCCCATGCGAAAACGTCTCGGCTGTTTTTGAGCAACGTTACCAGTTGTCTTCGCCCCTCTTTTGAAAAATTCCTTCCTATTGTTACTAGCTGTTCCGGATATGCCGGATGAACCAATACTTCTTCGGTTCCAGTAGTTTCTTCAATGGTGATTTCCGGGGATATCTCTGCTTGCGTTTCCCTTCCCATCAAGAACTTTTCTTCGAGCTTTCTACACTCTGAGATAATGACCGATCGGGTTACCAGAGTGGCAATACCTCTCGGTGTTGGGAATTTCATCATGGAGTGTATGGTCGATGGGATGGCCCTAAGTTTTTTGATTCCAGAACGACCCAGTATCACGTTGTATGGGGAGGGAGACCTGATTACCGCGAACTTCATGATAGTTCGGCGGTACAACCCTTCGTTTCCGAAACAGACTTCTAACTCGATCTTTCCCAACGGATTTATGGCTTCTCCCGCGAATCCTATCAGTGGTGTGTTCGTCTTAGATAGACGTGATCGGATGGAAGGGTCCAGATTCAGGAAGCAGTGTTCATACATTACTTCTACCGATGCGCCTTGGTCGACATATACTCTCCGTACAGTATATCCCTCAATCTCTGCTTCTACTATAAGTGGTTCATCGGAAGCATCCCCCGGAAGGATCGGAGGAAAGCTTATGGGGGCTTTCATCCACTCTTCTTCCTGATCTATCGTCTTTCGTTTCGGATTCCTTTCTTGGTATCGGACCATATTGATGATTCGACCTTGGTTGTTTTGCTGGTTATTTCTGGGCGGTGCTCTGTCTCTTTGTCGGACGTCTCTGATCAGGTGGTCAAGCTTGCCGGTATCCAGGGCTATCTTGAGTTGTTCTTTCAGATTGTGACAGTCGTTGGTGAGATGGCCTTTCTCTCCATGATAATCGCAGTATTTATCCATGTTTTCTCTTGACGGTCTTCCTCTTAATGGCGGGGGTGCCGGTAGCCTGAGCTGGTGCTCCGTTGAAAGGATCTCTTTAGGGGCTTTTGTGAGCATGTTCAAGTCTAATGGTCTGGTATCTCTTCTATTTCCATCGTCACGCCGATGATCTCTCCGGTAGTCTGTCCGATAGGTGTTATTGTCGTTTCGTCTGGGCATGTATGGTGCGAAATTTTCATTTCGTCTTGGTTTGAAGTCTTGGACATCTTTCCTGTGGTTTCCCCTGAAGGAGGACCGTTGTGTGTTATGGTCATTTCGGCCGTACGGATTAGGTTGATAGTCTCTACGAGAATTATCCAGCCTTTCTCCCTTCGGTACTTCCGTTAGCCGATACACTCTTTCGGAACGGACGAAGTCATCAACTCGCATCATCATTTCGGTTATGCTCTGGGGAACCTTCTCGGAGAATCTCTTCGCTAGCTCCGGACTTTTACAACCATCAATAAAAGAGGATATCTGCATCAGCTCTGGTACTCCTGAAATGCGGCTAGCCTCATCCGTTCATCGTTCTTTAAATTCCGGGAGGGCTTCGTTGGCTCTACGGATGATCTTGGTAATTTCCATAGGATCCCTGATACATTTTCTACGAAGGGCGAACCTCTGAACAAACTGTTCACTCAATTCGTCCCAATTGTCAATACTACCTCGCGGAAGACGATCAAACCATGCTCTAGCAGCGTCGTCCAGGGTCTGCTGGAACATCATGCACCAAATGGGCATGGGCCACGCACCTTGATTGGCTGCCCCTTCAAATCTGGTGATGTGATCATCAGGATCTGTAGATCCGTTGTACAACTTTAAGTGAGAAGGCATCAGATACTTTGAACCCTTTGGTCCGGAGAAATCGATGATCCTCCGGGTAAACGGACTCTTGGACGCTGCCTTGAAAGGCTTGGATAAGTCGTCCGTCCTTTCCTCTTCGGCTTTTTGGGCTTCGACATCATGAGATCCGGCAACCTCAAAGTCGAGTTGGATGGGGTCAATCGGTGTTTCTCCCGAGACATTGTATTGTTGGATGAGAGATTTTAGAGCAGCGAAGTGACTTTGGATTTGTTCAAGGTTAACAGGATTGGTATTGTTATCTGGACGACTTCCGGATCCTTCGGGTGTGGTTGGGGAAGGACCTGTCATTTATTAGCTTCGGTAGAGTGAATGACGGGTCCCACGGATGGCGCCAATTTGTTGAGGTAAAAGTTTGCTTCTACTTCGAACAAGCGAGATGAATCCTTCGGACTAGAGTAGGTCCTCCGGATTCGGTATGGTTCTTGCTTATAGTGTGTTACTTCGGATATCTGCAAAACAAATACGTCCGTTAGACTCGCCCCGGGAATGTATCCCAGGACCAACCTCCGGCGTGAGAGTAAGTATATATTTTTAGTGAGAGAAAGTATGAATAAAACTAGAGAGTGGTAGAGAATTAGTTAACCTTAAATGAAGATTCCCCCTCTATTTATAGACTCTCTACATGAAGTGCCAGGCTGGTTCGTACTTAGCCCATAATGTTCGCTAGTTTAGACTCCATTATCATATACTTTGGTGTACTTGTTTGTACTTTGGTCCAAGTACTTGTTGGCTTATCCGAAGGGCATGTGATATCCGGAGGGCTGGGGTTACGCGGATATTCATAACCCTTCGGATATTGGTTCGTATGGTTCGAACAAGTCTGAGAACGTTTTACCTGATGCATATCCGGAGAGCATATCCTTGTTCGGCATGTATCCGGAGGGTACATACGTCAACAGTATACAAACAACAACATGCTCTTAAAACCTTCCGTAAACATTAATATCTATCGTGTAATGTTTGATGCCCTTCAAACTTTCAAATTTGTTGGCTATGACAATTTTCACAACAATTGAAAAATTGTTCATCTATAGAATTTGGAAGCTGTTCCAGATTTAGGATGTGATTCTATAATCAAACATATTTATTTTTTTTTTAGAATATTACACAAGTTATCTAATAACTTTTAATTAGATATTAATATTGCAAAATGTGACAACTGGCAAATTAGGGAGTTATTTTGAAAACCCGCATTACACTAAAGTTCGTTTATAAATTTATATTTGGAATTTTATTCATAACGAACTTGAAAAACCAATATTTTGGTTGATTATATCTAAAACTTTTATGGAATCGAATTTGGTTTATCGATATGATGAGAATTTATTTGGAGATTTTATTGGCACTACGTTGACTCCGGCACTAGGATAACCTAACAGAAATTTTATGTCTTGAGTTTACGGATTCGACTATATATATATTTATTTATGGAACGTCTCGTGAGATATTAAATGTTTTGAAACGAGTTACGGGTTTTGGTCCGTGTATTGTACACTTAGCCACCTTAACCTTAAAATGTTAATAATACTCTCATTAATTTTTTTAAAATTAATACTATTATTATTGTTATTCAAAAAGAAGGAAAGAAATAAAATTATAAAAGTGTGGACTACAAAATGGTCCTTGTGGTCATAACCTGGAACAAACAAACACACCCCTATTCACTTTTAATATTTCTCTCCTTCTCTTTCAACCCTAGCCGCTACCATCCATTTCCGGCCACATCACCGCCGCACCACCACTCCCACAACAATACTACCACCATCATCTTGACCCTTATCTTACCCTCTTTCTTTTGAGATACTACACGCGCTCTAAAACCTCCCATAACATCATTTTTCATCAATAATCCGATTCCATCTTTGTTGTTTTTATGAGATTCGTGAAGATACAAGGTTCTAGAAGGTGAGCAAGTGACAAAACAAGTGTAAACTTGTCTTGGTTTCCATCGATCCGTGAGATACGGAGTATATATATATATCGATTTGGGTTTTGGGTTTTCTTGGTTTACTTTGATTAAAAACATGAAAAACATGTGGGTTTATATATATAAACGAGATTTAAACAAGGTTTGGTATCCATTTGTTTGTGGTTGTGTATATGTCGACTAAACCGAGAGCTTAAACTCTCGTCTAAGTTTCTTGTTTCGAGCATATGTGGTCACTTGTTGATTAGTGTTGTGTCCTCGTGGTTATTGTGATATTTTCTGGTCTCGTTTCAGTTTGATGACGAGGAGGTAAGGACCAGGGGTCAGAGCAGATTGATCTTTGTGATAGTATGATTGTTATATTGTTGATGTTATTGAGTTACTGGACCAGGTGGTCCGTTTGGCAGCTTAGTGTGCTCGTATGAGCCTAGCCGAGACCCTTGTGGTCCTGGGTTTGAGTCCTCGTGACTCGTGGTCTAGCCGAGACCCAAGTGGGTCTCTCGGCACGGGTTTGACTTGGTAAAATCGACCCGGAACATATATATTTTGATGTCTTCTTGTTATTGTTCCATGTTATTGTTGTTGTATATCACTATGGTTGATATGGTTATTGTTAGTACATGTTCTTGCGGCTTATATTATTTTTGGCCGAATGTCTTAGATGGGTCGAGACCTTGTGGTCTCGACAATGAGATTATTGTTACAATTGCGTTGTTGAGGAGTTGTTGACGAATGGTAAATGTGGGGACCGATTGTGAGACGGTCAATTAGAATGACGGAGATAGGTTAGTCGGGTGCCGTAGTCGGACCCTATTGTTGTAGCACGTGTTTTGGGTATTGTTGGACGGAGATTGATTACTTGGTTTGACTTGATTATTATTTTTATTTTGGACTTGGACAATGAGCCGAGAGTGATGACTCGGACATGTGACCATTTTGTATGACTCGATAAATATTTATAATCAAACGTAAATAATAAAACTCGTAATAATATTATTGATAATATAAACGTTTATATAAATATATAGACGTGAATAACGTATATATAAATATATAAATGCGTATATTAAAAATAAAACGATCACGAGTAATATTATAACAATAACGTAACGATAAATATTATACCATAAAAGTGGTGTAATAAATGTCAGGAGCGTTATTATAATTAAACGACTATAAATAACGATGAAATCTTGACGTTAAATAAATATTAAATAAAATGATTTCTTTTAAATAAATAAAGGAAACTATCGAGTTATACGGGGTCGTGGTCACTTGAGTCCAAGTGGTTTATTATTTGTGACGTTTGTGTTGTCACGGATATATGACAATTAATACACTCGCTTTCGATAACTACATAATAATAAAGTTTGACATTTAAATGTTAAATGTTGAATCTTAAAATGATGGAATTATCATTCATAGAATAGTAATATACCTCAGATATTTGATTAATATGCTGAGGGTTATGATTTACAGGATTATTGTAAACCTGATAATCATTATGATACATTACCAAATATGAAATTGGGTAAAGTATACATGATATGAATGGTTAAGATGTTGTCCATAAAGATAATCAATTTTAGAAACTTGGTTTATCTTAATAGTTAGACTAGAAAATGAAGATGAGTTTCTTCAAAGATTAGGTAACTCTTGTGGTTTAAATCTTTGTATAGAAATCATATGGACAATATTGTGCACATATTTAATGCATGTCTTATGACAAGATTATTAATCACACTTAAGCAATTAACTGTGATTGAATATTCTATTATAAACACAATAAATATATAAAGATTATGATTGTCAAATTTAGTTTCATTTATATGAATTTGACAATGGAATATCAAAACTCTTTCTTGTATGATTACTTGAGTGAGAACGATAAGTAATCAAAAGGAGTTTATGAATTCAAATAAATCTTTGGAAGTGTACAAAGTGCAATAATCCATGGATGGATAAATGCATGCATCTAGAAGATTACTCTTATGTTTAATTATTAAATTCATGTTTTGATTTATAATTGAAATAAGATAATTTCTAAGTATTCCTAAAAGCTGGTGGGAGTATTATGTTAATTTCTTAAATCATATATGTTGTAGAACATATGAAAAGTAACATTCCATATAAGTAAATGTTAAGTCTTAGAATGGAATGAAACTTTACTTGTAAGATTTAGGAAATAAGACATATAACCTTGGAATGAATGTTTATTGTTGAAACATGTGTGGTAAATGAATCTAATATAACATGATATATTATTTAGAAAGTCTAAATGGATATGAATGACATGAATAAAATCTAAGTATGACTCAAAGATCTTTCATGAACATCATGTTTTGTTTTATCATGCTTGATTACAAGATGATTTGGCAATATTAATATCTAATTAAAAAGTTATTAGATAACTTGTGTAATATTCCAAATGAATATGTTTGATTATAGAATCACATCCTAAATCTGGAACAGCTTCGAAATTCTATAGATGAACAATTTTCAATTGTTGTGAAAATTGTCATAGCCAACAAACTTGAAAGTTTGAAGGGCATCAAACATTACATAATAGATATTAAGGTTTACGGGAAGTTTTAATAACATATTGTTGTTGCATACAATGATGTTATTGAAATTGAGATGACACTCAATACTAGTTATGGTAAGGATTTCGTTCTTTGCTATATGTACTAGTTGTGCTTACTAAATTCATAAGTTGCATTATACATTAAAAAAATAAGAATACTTTAAACTTTAAAATGTTTGGAAGTTTAATTATCATAAATTGGTGGTTAAGGATGTCTCACATTTTTATGAAATATGACATTATCAAAATAGTTGACTATGCACATATAAGAATTTCAATATTTGAATTCTTGAAATAAGTATTCTTAAAATTCCGATAGATCAAAGTTGGATGATTTATGTCTTGTCAACAAGTATGAATGTCATTGCTTGAGACATAATTCATCAACAAGAGTTATCATGCATTGATCTATTTAGTATTTGGATAAGAGATGTTAAACAATTATTATAATAAATTTAAATACATGGTATGTTTAATTTATAATAAATTGTATCCTATATCTGTATGTTTAATCCATGAATAAATGTTATTCTAAATTGTCCGTTGTCAGTTAATAATATGGGAATATTATTAAATCAAGACAAATCTGAAAGTTGGTATAATATACTTAAAGTATATTGATGCGTAGACATGCCATTTCAAATGATATTCAATGATACCAAATATAGGACTTATCCCAACTACATGATGTTACTTTATGGATTTTGTTATTAAGTAAATCATGAGAAGTTATCCTCAGACTTGAGATGCAAGATAAGTGTCATGAATGTAGTACATTTTTGTGGAACAACTTAACGCTATACGTAACTGGTAGTCATAAGGGTTGTTTTCGAAAGTGTTACAAAGTTTGTGGGTTTTGCTTGTAGTCAAGATAGAATTTGTTCCTTCAAATTTATTTTTGGAGTTTAATACTGTTGGGCCCCTCGTAGGGTTGTCAAGATGTTTGCATGGTCGTGCCCAAGATCTTCCCTGAATATGTTCAGATGATTTGGTAATCTTGATCAATCACTAACAACGAGAAACAGAATGGTTAATTAAGGAATGACTTTAATCCATATCCTTATTAACATGGTATTAGAAACAAAAGGATAATAATAATGAGAAATCATTAAAAGGTTTTTCCAGGAGCCTTACTCGAGATTGTACTAGAGGCATCGAAGTGTTGCTAGACGCTAACCGATGTGATTACACTATTAAAATATGTCCAAGTGGGAGCTGTTAGATTATGGACATTATTTTAATAGTCGTATGTTAGGATCGAACTCGAGATCACGGGATTGCACACTTTACGTATGAGAGTTAAAGTTTAATAATTAAATGTAAAAGTTTATATTTAATTATTTATTACACAAATATATAATGATTATTTAGTATTTAAGATGAATGACTAATGATCATTAGACGAATAAAAGGAAAGTAATGTGTATGATTTATTGGAAGGTCAAGAAAGTTCTAGAAGGAGTTCCACCTCCTTTGTAACTTGAGCACCAAGTAAACTATACAATATAAACAAGGTTAGGGATTCATTGTTTGTATCTCTGGTGCACACACACAAACCCTAAACTTGTTTTTCTCTCCTTCTTTTCTAGTAATCGATCAAACAAACACCCTTAAAGGGTTGATCGATTTTCTTTATTAAACAAAAGGTTTTGGTTTAATTTTGTGTTCTAAAACTAGCATTACTTTAACTTGTTTTAGTACGTGTGTACAAGAACGTGATTCAAACACATTATTGTTTGATTCTTGGATTGAATTACAAAAGAGGTAAGGGGTAATTCTTATAATCCACATAAACCCTAATTAGGGTTCTTGATTTGAAGATTGCAATTGATTCTTGTTCGGGCTAGAATCACAAAGGTATGTTTACTATTTAATATTGATTAATTAATTACATGTTATATGATCTTGTTATAATTGCTTCCGCTTTGCGCACTTGATGTACTTGGTTTATTTTATATGAATGTCATGATATTATAATTCCAACAGTAATGACATCATGAAACAAGTCTCATTTTTATACAAAAGCTTATCAGCATTAACACAAGAGTGACATACACCAAAGCCAATATATCACGCCAAAGCAAATATTAAATGAAACACAGAAAGCAAACTGTCCAACATCACATTTTGGACAGACAACAAACTACATTTGCAATTTTGTACGAAGAGAGAGATTTTCACTAGTTTAAGAACATCTTCTTACTACAGATTCAAGCACCGCTATGCAGCGACGCGAGAAATAAAGGAAGCTAAACAACGTAAATTCAAATGGTATAGACTATAGACTATGCTACACTTTGTAGCAAAATATAGATGAATGTATATGGACTTAACAATGGATGTGGGAACCTGTTGACAATCAAAACTTAAAAGGAATGTGGTATACCTTAAAGGCTCAAATCCCCCAAATGTCTATTGAGATGCTAAAGTACTTGAATCTATTTGTCATTCTAAACTACCGTTTATGTTTCTTCTGGCTTGTCAATGGCACAACTGGATGGCAGAATTGTGCTACCGATCCTTGATGGTCACCAATACCGCAAAACTGATCTCCTAATTATGTTTTTTGAAGGTAGAGTCCCCTATTGAAATAAAGAGCACAATTAGTTGATTTCAACTTTAAGGATCAATAAATCTAGAATAGTAGTCAAACTCTTACAGGACGAGTCATATTACCCTTGAAACGATTCGACCAAGTCATTGACTCTTACTTGACCTTGACTCTTACGAGTCATTCATTGACTCTTCCGAGTTGAGTTGACTCATTTAGTAAACATGTGAATCGTAGCTATTATTACGATTGTCTCCCAAGACAAAAACATAATTTGCTTGTACTCTCTGCCGTATAGAAGAAATACATTAGGCTTAGCCACCGGTTTCAAGATTAAGGTTTCATATATGATAAATATTGTGATTAATAGATGACCATAAATATAATAAACATACAATTGGAGATCATCTCGTATTTAAGTGATTGAAAGTTACGTCTTCGTTTCTGGCTAACGTATAATTGGAGTAATCTCAATTGCAATATACACTAAATACATTGGACTTAGCCACCGTTTACTATTAACTTCCCTTCATGTACATGTGGATAATAAATTAGAAATAGTTAAATACACAGTTTGTTTATTAATCAAAGGACTATAATGTCCCCCATAAAAAGAAACAGTGAAAAAAATTCTCCAAACAAAAATGTTTCAAGTGAATGAGTAAAAGTGGTCAATAATAGGCGTAATTGTAATGCATGAAACCTCCTATTGCATTATAATGTCCACATTCAAAAACACCTATCCGTATAACGATCTTTATTTAAAAACTTAACCTCAAACCAGTTCCTTGACATTTACATTACTAATCTATTCACACCTGCATTTCAAATATCCTCCGATCTCAACACAAGGCGTTGAGGTTGGCGATGTTGGATTCACTGTTCGCTTCTGGTGATGATAACCCGATTGTTGCTGTCATTTGTGTTCCTTCCATCGCGAAAGTGAAGGTTGGTTAACACTAAAGAGGGTCACGAAAGGTTGATGAAAACGTACTTTTACATTTCCCAGCTGTTTTTTATAGGAAACAATCGTGCTGCGACTAAGGAAGACCGGTTCACAAGGTTTACTTCCCTTATGAGCTTTGCTGATTTATGCCCAGTTAATGTTCAAGGTTAGGCGTTGGAGATTAATATCTTGAGTTACAATAAAGATATCCAGCTTCGTTACTTAGTGTTGGTTAAGGCAGAAACAGGTGTTGAATGCAGCATCGTAGACGAGCAACTTACCGATGGCGGCGACATAGAAGACGGCTATAATTTAAGTCTTGCTCGGTGTTTAGCCAGTTGTAGGTTCGTCTAAAACGTGAAAATGATGTCAACTATTTTATTAGTTTTAAGGCGATTGCCTTCCCTATCCCCTGATCAGCTTTGGCGTTTCCGAGAGAACCTATTTCAACGATAATAGAAAGATTTGTTGAATGTGTGTCGTAAAATAAAAGCAAAAAAATAAATGGGTGGGAGTATGTGCGGTGTGAGTTTAGGCCGGGCTCATGCTTGAAAAAAAGCATTGAAGATACACTAGTGGTTGTGTGATCAACAAACATATTTGCTATGGTATGGTGTGTGTGTGAGTAATCTTGAGAGGATGGTGTCTTTTGTTTGTGGAAGGGGGGGCTAGTAGAGTACTTGTTAATATAGTGAAGATAGAAGATGTATGTGGTTGTTGATATTCAATGACTCAACATTAATATATATCTTTGGTGCATCTTTGACGTGCACTCAACATTGAAGATGAGGTTGTTGATGTTGAATGACTAATATTTAAGCTACCATGTGCCCTTTGGAAGTAAACATGTACTTTACTAAGCTACACACGAACACTTCATACCTATCACACGGCTTTAGATTTGAAAAACTTAAGATTAATGAAAATGAAGTGTTTTTATGTTAAGGAATTGGGGATATTAAATGGTTAATGGTCTGAGGGACATGATGCAAATGCAACTATAGTCATTAACTCACTTATTTTATGGAATTTACGTGGCGTGTAAGATATAAAATGTAATGTTTACTAAAAATTTATAGTTTACATGTAAATTCCACATTCTTTTAATTAGGATCTGATGGTTATCAAAGAAAAGCTATCGATTGAGCTTGATTGTTCTAAGAGTACAAAGTTTTGCGTGAGGGGGGGGGGGGGGGGGGGGAGGTTATAGCTCATTCTAATTACCTTGTAACACGTTTTTATATCCTGCATATTAAAAATATATATATATATAGAAAACCCCTTACAAAACCAAGTTATGAGACACCCTCGTCCCTCATGAGCAATTTTATTTATTTTACATTCATACGTAATAATTATTTGAACAAAATACCCGTAACATAATGTCATGGCTATGACGGGGACGATAACACGCACAGGGATATGCTATGAACTTTACATGAGCAAGGATAACAACCAACATGCCATAAAGATTAGAAGTTTTTTACCCTTTTAGTTGCGACATGAGCAATACCGCTATCATTCATTGTTTGAATCCGTGATTGAATATCAATATCATTGTTTGAATTTATGTAGGATAAATAGAGTACCAATGTCTCTAATAATGCTAGTAAAGTTTCATAAGAAGCCACAAAAAATGAGCTTATGAAGCATAAGCCCAAAACCAAAAAAGTCATAAGACATGCTCATAAGTGTTAACCATAAGACAAGGTATATTCTCTGGATTGTTAGCCTATAAAAGGCCTTTGTATTTCCTTGTATGATTATCTGATCACCCACCAAAACCTCTTACCATCACCATTGAAAAATATTTAAGCTTTTGCAGTTTTAATAAAAGGTGTGTTTAGGTACTTGTACTTTAAAGTTTTATTTTTTAACTTTGGTACAAGATAAAAATTCTGAGAAACGTAACTTTTATCTTGGTATAAGAGCTTTGAATCAAAATATTCTAAGCTCTATGGAAGGCTAAACTATTAAGATATATTCTGGAAAAGGAGTAAAGGTATTAGGCTATCAAAAGCAAAACGTCAAATTTGAAGATTGGTGCTTACGCTAAAGATGGTATTATTTTTCAAAAATAATAGTTTTGCAATCAAACAAAGCCAAATCCAAAAAAATTTAGTAGCACATGATTATGTTGTTTTAATATAAAGTTTTTGTTTGCGCTCAATAACTTTGAGACAAAGTTAGTATTTGTAAAGGTTGCCAAACCAATAGTCATTTATTAATTTCTTTGATAGCTTTTGTCCTCAAAAGTGAACTTTAAAACTAATGTAAAAGCATTTGGTATGGTTTCAACCACCCACTCCTGCTGATGGATATGAACGAGGTTAAAGAGAAAGAGATCAAGTGATGACATGAAGAACGCAGTCCCATTTCTATACAACAACCGATCAATATTTACACTTGCATCAATGGTATACCAATATAGGTTGCTAGCTAGTACCACCATTAACACAAGAGTGACAGGCACCAAAGCCAAAGCAAACATTAAATGAAACACAATCTCTCTACACAAACTAACCAACATTACATATTGGACAGAAAACAAAACACATTTGCAAATTTGTATTTAGCTTTTCTCTAATCTAGTTTAAGAAAACCTTAATACAGATTCGAGCATGCATATGCCGAGATGCGATAAATGAAGGAAGGCTAAAACATGTAAATTCAAACGGTATAGATACATGGTACACTTTGAAGCAAAATATTGGTGAACGTATATGGACTTAATGAGTGATTTGGGAGCCTGTTGACAATCAAAACTTAATTAGTTCCTTTTGGAAACAAAAACTTCCGATGATTATGTTCTCCCTTTAAGTGCTATCTTAGAAAAATCATAGTGATTAAGAGAAGTTATGATTAGAGAACCACGGATGGAGGGCTAATGGCAGACTAGAGAGTTAAGCTATAAACTAGTACATAATTGTCAACCACCCACTTACAGAAAGCATAGAGACGAAGATAAATTATTGATTACTAGTGTCTTCTTTAATATCATGACTATTATGAGTCAAGTCACGAGTTAAAATTTATGATTTCTAGTCATAAGTCGAGTAGTGAGTTAACAACTATGAAATCAAGAAAGATAATTGTCCAATTTAGAATTAACTTGCAGAATTATAATAAAATGATATTATGAAAGTACTAAGATGGGCGAGTTGGGCACTGGTCAAAACAGCAAGGTCAGATTGTGTTGATCCTTTTTGACCTTTTTGCGGTTGAAATTTGCCACTATGATTATATGGCACAAATGCTTAAGATTTTTTGAAATTTTTTTTGGGGCTTTTCAGTTTTCAGTAAACATGGTATGATGGTAAAGAAAAAACACTGATATTTACACGGAAGTGATTGATTAGCACACAAAAAAATAATGTTAAATGATGATTATACCCCTAATATATATGTACTCCATATTTTACAAACTATGATTGTTTTATCTCTTTCATCAATATCTTCACTTCCTTTTCCATAGCTACAAAATCTACAATCGAACTCGAGTAAAAATTACCATTTTAGCATTACATATTTAGGATTCTTGTGTATGTTCAGTTGGATGGAGGTTCAGAGGTTGTGATGTAAAAGTGAATGTGTGAAACTACTGAGAAAGTGAAAGGAGGTTTTGAAGAAAGGGAAATTGAAGTGATGAAGTCAAATATGTAAAGATAACAAGGGTACGGTCGTCATTTTACTTAAATTTTCTGTGTACTTATCAATTCCTTCCGTGTAAATATCAATACCCAAAAATTAATCATAAAATCAAGAAAACTTACCAAACATAGTGAATCGTAGCTATTATTATGATATTCTCCCATGACAAAAACATAATTTTCTCGTACTCTATGTAGAATAGAAGAAATACATTAGACTTAGATACTGTTTTCAAGATTAAGGTTTTATATATGATAAATATTGTGACTAATAGATGACCATAAAGATATTAAACATACAAGGCTTTTTCTAATTTGTGCCATGGTGGTACACAATTAGAACCATTTAATAAACATAAGTTGTCATGTTTGAATATTACTTGAAATTAATAATTTCCTAATTTGCTTTTATTTACCATATTAAATATTGTTTTGTATGGAAATTAACATAATTTAGTAAATTACTGTGTTTAATAAATACACATAAACATATGCCATGGAGTCACATATTAGAATCCCAACATACAATTGGAGTCATCTCATATTTAGCATTAGACTATAGATTATGCTAGTAGGCCCGAGCATATCGAGAAAACAAAAGGAACCATTGTTGCGGACATTAAATAACAACTTTCATCCATTTTTGGTCTACATTCAATCTCCAAATCCCGATAGAAGAGTGTCGATAGATAACACTAAAGTGAGACTACCTCCTAGAACCGTGAAAGACCGACATGACGTCTCTTGTCCCCCGAAAGATGGAGTTACTATCTCTTCGAACCTTTCCGTGAGGGTGTCAAATGATATTATTGAATGGGGTTGTGCACTAAAAAAGTTTACAAGCCGATGTTGCAAGAAGTAAACTTTACCATTAATCAAATTACTTGTCGTCCAAGGATGCGAACTCCAACCGGGTAAAGGAATTCCCTTGAAGCTTCGACCCCTTTCCACGAGTCGGATTTCAACAAGTATACATAAATACCCTCGTCACATGTTAGACAACCAAGCTTGTAGTCATCGTCAAAAGAAGTGAAATACAATTCGAAAACTGTTTTTAGGATGTCAAAACATTTGTTATGAGATCCATGGTTAGACAACCTCTTATAGTCACCGGTGGTAGGGTTCCACAGATTAAAATGGGTGTACTGACCCAAAACATAATCATCGCGTATGCCTATGCATACAATCCCTTTAATAGATGAAAGAATAAAAATGTGATCAATTGAAGTCAGGTTGAATGGTAACGGGTGGCTAGTAGGTATACCAAGTTGAGGTGCAGTACAGCCGAGGGTTGTGAACATACATGGCGATGGCGATGATGTGTTAGGAAAGAGAAGAAGTTTTTCAGTTGCTTGTTCGGGTGCTTTCGTGAATTTAGATGTCGATAAGAGCATGTTCCATTGCTTTGAAACATCACGGAAACGGGCTACAGATTTTCCAGGGAGTTGGGGTAGTATGTGGTTTGACAAGATGTTATACATGTCGGCGCTATAAACCCTAGGGGAAGGGAAGGGAAGTCTTTGTTTCTAGCTAACATATAACTGGAGTCATCTTAACCACTTTGTTATAATGTCTTTTTTTAAAAACTTAACCTCAAACCAGGACTTTGAGACTTACATTACTAATCCCTTCACATATGTACTTCACAAATCCTCCAATCTCAACATATGGCGTTGAGGTTGGCGATTGGATTTTCCGTTCGCTTTTGGTCATGATAATCCGGTTGGTGTTGTCATTTGTGTTCCCTTCCATTATAAAAGTGAATCGTTGTTTAACACTAAAGAGGGTCACAAAAGATTGATGAAAACGTACTTTAACATTTCCCGACTGCTTTTTTATCGGAAACGATCCTTCTGCATCTAAAGAAGACCGGCTCACAAGGTTTACTTCTGTTGCGAGCTTTGCTAGATTTACGCAAGAAATGAAAATTTTGTTTGACTTATATGCCCCGGCTAATGCACAAGGTCAAGGTCAAGGTCGGGCATTGGAGGTTAATATCTTGAGTAACAATAACGATATCAAAGTTTGTTACTTAGTGATAATTAAGGCGATTACCTTTCCGAGACAACCTATTTCAACGATAATAGAAACTTTTGCTGAATGTGTGTTGTAAAATAAAAGCAAAAATATGAATGGGTTGGAGTATCTGTGGTATGAGTTTAGGCCGGACTTATGCTTGAAAATATGCATTGGAGAGACACTAGTGGTTGTTGCTGGAATTATAATATCATGACAATCATATAAAATAAACCAAACACATCAAGAGAGCATATGCGGAAGCGTTATAACAAGATCATATAACATCTAATTAATTAATCAATAAAAAATAGTAAACATACCTTTGTGATTCTAGCCCGAACAAGAATCAATTGTAATCTTCAAATCAAGAACCCTACTTAGGGTTTATGTGGATTATAAGAATTACCCCTTACCTCTTTTGTAATTCAATCCAAGAATCAAACAATAGTGCGTTTGAATCGTGTTCTTGTACACATGTACTAATTCAAGTAAAAGTTTATGCAAGTAAATTAAACACAAAACCTTTTGAGCTTTATAAAAATCGAAACCCTTATGGGTAATAAAGATGGGTCGATTTTGAGGACAAGATGAGAGAAAGAAAACACATATTATGTGTGTATAAGTTATGAGAAAACAATAACCCATGAGGTGTTTATATACTTGATGAAACTTGGAGCTCAAGGCACAAAGGAGGTGGAACTCCTTTGTTGGGATTTATACTTGAGTTGATATTGACAAAATATGAAAGATGAAGGATTTATGATGACAAAGTGAAGAATGCAAAAGACAAGGGACTTGCTTTACAAAGAAGTTATTTTAATTTAGTCCTTCGTAGTATTATGTAACCCTAGTATCTCTATTATATAAAGAGATACAGGGAATTGGTTTTAATGCACGTACAAGATGTAAACCTAGAAAAAGTGTGTGTGTGTGTGTGTCTAGGGCGTATTGTTATTGTAAACGCCTAGACTTGTTGATTTGTGGTTAAGCCTCAACGATCTTAGATCGCTGTTAGAGTATAACCGTGCTACACTTGATCACGTAGCATTGGGGCTTTGGTGTATGTTAGAGTAGAGATGATGACGAGAAACCTTGTTAGCAATAATAAAGATGTTTTGTTTATTCCGCTGCGTACATGTTCTTTATCTTTATTATTGTGTAATCCCTAGATGAGGTCTAAACAACCTCGAGCTATAAAAGATCTTAACATGTGGTATCAGAGAGGGGGCTCTTGATATCTAGGATTTACAAGGTTTGGTTTGTCGAAGAATGAAGAAAAGAAGAAAAATTCGAATTTGGTACAATTTTCGTAACTCACTGCAGGTCAGTTTTCATGACGTGATATCTCCTTCGTTAACCGTTGGATCGGGCTAAAATATTTACTGGAGCTTCTCTATATATCAAGGAAGAGTTCCACCGGAGGGATCTTCGATCTGAGCTCTAAATAAAAAGATAAAAATTCGTGACGTATGCTGCAGAAAAAGGTTAATGTTTCGAATTTTTCGGGCTTTTATGATATCAAACTTCTTTGATTTTGTTTTCTACTGAGTTGATTCATCATGAAAGTTGATTGTACATTGTGTGATGCCTATAATTCATGGTAGAAGCAGCTTTGAAGTCGATTAGGGTTTCATACTTTTGGAACCCTAGATATTTAGGGTTTGTTCTTCATGGTTTGCTACTGGTTTTGGTGACTTGAATATGGTTTCAAGGATGAACCCTAGTAGTAGACTATTCTAAATACCCTAAGCAACACACTCTCCACTTTGTCACTAATCAAAGAAACCCTAACTGACCTTTGAAGAAAGCAGTTGTCGATATCAAGGTTTTACAGTTGAAGAATTTTTGTTTTGGGTATCGACCTTTAAAGGTTTCTGTTTTATTGGATTTTTCACAGGTTCCAGAATTGGATATTCCCAGGATCATGTTGCACAAGATTGACAAGAAAATGATTCTATTATTAACAAAGTAACAGTAGGTTACATCGTAATTTTGACACTAACTAAAAACGTTTACATGAAAGTACTATATATAGACATGAAAGGGTATGATCCAATGATCATGATGGTTCGAATGGATTCATCCCAAACGACACACCCTTTGGCTTTTACAGAAATAACTACCTATAACTACCAACCGAAATAACTACCATTCGGTTATAAACTTTCTACTTAACATGTTCAGCCCTTCATCTATCGTCATCTTCATAATACAAGACTTGTACAATTATCAAGGTCCAACATTCTCCCCCCTAATTGTTTAAGTCTTGTTCTTCGAGTCTTCATACTCTTCTCCGTGTCTTTTCTTTCCTTCTTCTTGTCTTCATGATTGTTGTTGCTGTTGCTTGTTCCACTCCATCGTTGTACCACAATACTTCCTTGTGTTTCTTCACTTTTACACCGTATTTTCAACAACTCTTCAATACCCATCGGTATTTTCCTATGAATGAGTGATCAGCCCATCCTTATCGTTATTTGTTGTTGTTCTTGTATTGCTAAACGTCTCCAAACAATCCTTGATTGTTTTCTTCTTGGTATCTTTCAACCAATCCTCAAGCAACTTCCTTTTACTTCCTACGTGTTGTGTTACTAGTTTTCAGCAGTGATTCTCTTTGTTCTTGACATTGTTCTCTTCCAAATTGCCACGTTAACTGATGACAATGGGTTTTCTTTCTAATTCGACTTCTATCTTCAATAAACCTTTCAAATTTGTTGCCTTGTTTCTGTTTCGAACCAAAAACAAAACACCATGGTTCCTTCTCTTTTCCTTGTCGAATTGTTGTTGTTGCCAACGAGTCTAAACAAAATCAACATCCTTCTAACCTTGTTTGAATTCTTTGTTGAACCAAAACAAGTCTCGACTTCTTTTGTTCTTTGTTGTTGTCGAATGTTTTCAGAAATTCGCCACAAACAAAAAACAAGTAATACCACACTACACGTTTCCTTTCTCCTTGCGTGTTGTTCTTGATCTCAGTCTCTTTGAGATTCCTAAGAAACTTCCTACACACAATCCTTGTTACCACACCTTAGTAACCACACCGAACCAGAAATCAGTCCTTCGCTTCTGAATTCGTTCCAACAAAACAAGGCAGTCCTTCGCTTGTTTCTTCTTTTGTTGAACAAAACAGTCCTTCGTTTGCTCATCCTATCGCTGTTGTTGTTCTTGTGTGTTGTTTTGATCACAAACCTTCTAACACACAACTTGGTACCACGCCTTGGTAACCAAATCGATCCAGAAAAACAGTCCTTCGTTTCTGAATTCCTATGAAACAAATCAGTCCTTCGTTTGTTCCTTCTCTTGAGTACTCCTTCATTGTTCTACGTATACGTTTTCTTCTTCACAACAACGTTCCTTGCACTTCTAGAATCTGCGTCTTATACCTTGCGCGCTAGCTCTGCGTCTTACATCTTGCGCGCTAGTCCTGCGTCTTATACTTTGTATCTTGTTTTCAACCGGTTTCACAAAGTCCTACAATATTGTTTTCTTCCTTCTTGTTTGTTGTCACGTTTCAGCAGAAATCACAACAAACAGTCCATCAATTTCGTTTGATGTCCATGTACGTTGGTTCTTGATTGTGCACTATCTTCCCCAACATCTTGGTGCCTTCTTTTCTCGGTTTCTTGATCTTCTTGATCAAGAGACTTGAATCACATCTTGTAACCTTGCAACAACCTTCGGCTCTTGATACCATATTGGATTTTTCACAGGTTCCAGAATTGGATATTCCCAGGATCATGTTGCACAAGATTGACAAGAAAATGATTCTATTATTAACAAAGTAACAGTAGGTTACATCGTAATTTTGACACTAACTAAAAACGTTTACATGAAAGTACTATATATAGACATGAAAGGGTATGATCCAATGATCATGATGGTTCGAATGGATTCATCCCAAACGACACACCCTTTGGCTTTTACAGAAATAACTACCTATAACTACCAACCGAAATAACTACCATTCGGTTATAAACTTTCTACTTAACATGTTCAGCCCTTCATCTATCGTCATCTTCATAATACAAGACTTGTACAATTATCAAGGTCCAACATGTTTAACGACAAAATTCATATGGAGTAGTGATATTATCGTGGGTCAGTTTATGGGGCTACGTTTTGAACAAGAGCAGACTTTAAAGAAGATTCTATTTATTCTACTCATCGTGATTGGCTAATGCATCAAAGTATATATCTCAAATTAATTGATTGAAGGTAACCTCGTAATTTTGATTGGTCAATTAATTGATGAATAATCTCGTACTACAATGCATTAAATGGGTTGAAGATTTTTGTTACATGTTGTATTGATCGATTGTGGGGTTACCATTCCAGCATTAATGGATCAAATTGTTACTGATTGTTTTATTTAAATAACTTGTATCATGGGACGGTGCATAACTTTATCAAGTTTCTGTTTGATCGCACAAGTCTTTTATTATAGTCGGTTATATCTAATCGTTACTTTACTCACTTGTTGCGACTAAAGATGTTTTGACATACATCAATGCTGCTGCGATCATCATGGAATATTGAAACACATGTTTAAAGAAACTTTACTCATGATACGACTACGGTTCGGTGAATGAAACACATGTTTAAAGAATATGGCGACTTTGGTTACTGATACAAGGAAATTATCTGTACTTGTTGTACTTACTGCTGTTGTCACTATATTCTGCGTCAAGAGGGATGATCTGATGGAAAATCAAGCAACAAATGTTGTTGATATTGAGGGTACTGGAGCAATACTGCTACATTTAATTGTTCGTACTGCATATGGTCCTCAAAAGTTTGCACTGCTACGCGTTAATCATAACCACTGCTAGCTTCCAGTTACCACTGCTAGTGTGTTTCATTTCCACTGCACTTATCAAGTTTCAGCCTACCCATAAAGGTTCCGATTCGAGCGAGAGCCCAAACGGGGGAGGCGAGAACATCACTGCTACTTTTATAGTGTGTACCGCTCGAAGTTTCTACTGCTGCATCTTATTGCTTCTTTTTGGTATTCGTTATTTGGAGCTGTTGCACAGAAGTAAAAAGGTTTTGTAAAGATACTGCTGGTACGCTTGATCAGTTTCATACGCATGAGTTTAAGTTTTGGGCTGATACTATATTATAAGCATTGATTGGGCTGACTTTTGTGATTTGAGTAATTACCTCGTACCTCATTTAAATAAAAGGTCAGTGCTTGGCTTTTTGCTTATATTTATTATTCACTGATCATTGGTCATGAGAAACGTAAGTATATTATGTAAAGGATTTTGATTGGTGGACATAAATGGATAAACGGTTGAAGCAGTGATACAAGGTGAATTAAATAATCTTTTGTTTATTTCGATCATGGGTCGGCGACTCGGTGTTGGTTTGTGGACGTATTATTTAATTGAACATGGGGCTTAATGAACAGTACATGAAGTTTGATTTTTGGATAAGATGAATTACACATACAGAAGGTTGTTGGTTTATACACACACAAGAGTTATGGTTTTTGGTTATTTGTTCTTAATGGTTTAATGGCTCGTTTTTATTTGTTTTTTTGATTACGAAGAAAGGTTTTTATCACCTATTTGATGATGAAGTGGAGTTTCACAGGTTTGTGTTTTATCATACCTTTTCAGTTGGAGGTAACTTGTTCGTTCGTTCAGGTGACTACGAATTGACAAACACTTGAAGGAGTTACGTTATTGTGCTCAGTGTTTATTGTCAAGAGATTGCGATCTCCCTATACGTTAAGTATACGTTCGAAGTCAATTTTAGTACAAGATATAAGGCACAAGTTTGGGTTGTTGTACTTCAGCATCAAGTTAGTTATACTTAGTTTTCTTCATCAGTAATCATTACATGGAGCCTACATTCATCAAATGGTTAACATATGTGTTTCATGGGAAGCTTAAGTGTTTAAATGTTTAACCATTTATTTGCTACATTGAGGTGAAGGTTTTTACTATTGCTGGTTATTATTACTACTGCTAGTTTTGATTTCTATTGTTTCAAGTACATTTAAAGATGCGGAAAACTTAATGGTGGGCGACTTTGAAACATTGGAAAGATGGATTGGTCGAGTAATATTGATTCGTGGTTGTGAAGATCAAGGTTGCATACATTTGTCCCCTATTTGATGATGACAAAAAGGGGAAGGAGATTTTGAAGATTGCAGCTTGAAGATCCTTGATGATATATCATGGTTTAAGGGGAAGTTCGTTTATCTTTCATATATATTAGCTTCAGGGGAAGTTCGTGATTACTTGGTTTTGTCATATCAACTAGGGGAAGATTGTTGGGATTCATACTTGAGTTGATATTGACAAAATATGAAAGATGAAGGATTTATGATGACAAAGTGAAGAATGCAAAAGACAAGGGACTTGCTTTACAAAGAAGTTATTTTAATTTAGTCCTTCGTAGTATTATGTAACCCTAGTATCTCTATTATATAAAGAGATACAGGGAATTGGTTTTAATGCACGTACAAGATGTAAAGTCCAGAAAAAGTGTGTGTGTATGTGTCTAGGGCGTATTGTTATTGTAAACGCCTAGACTTGTTGATTTGTGGTTAAGCCTCAACGATCTTAGATCGCTGTTAGAGTGTAACCGTGCTACACTTGATCACGTAGCATTGGGGCTTTGGTGTATGTTAGAGTAGAGATGATGACGAGAAACCTTGTTAGCAATAATAAAGATGTTTTGTTTATTCCGCTGCGTACATGTTCTTTATCTTTATTATTGTGTAATCCCTAGATGAGGTCTAAACAACCTCGAGCTATAAAAGATCTTAACATCCTTCTATAACTTTCTTGACCTTCCAATTATTCACAAGTATTACTTTCCTAATCTTCGTCTAACGGTCGTTAGTCATTCTCCGTTAAATACTAACGGTCGTTACTAGTTTTGTGTTTATTAATAATTATATATAACATTTATAAATAATTATTCTTTTACTCTTCATACGTAAAGTGTGCAATCCCACGATCTCGAGTTCGATCCTAACATACGACTACTAAAATAATGTCCATAATCTAACAGCTCCCACTTGGACATATTTTAATAGTGTAATCACATCGGTTAGCGTCTTGCAATACGCCGATGCCTCTAGTACGATCTCGAGTAAGGCTCCTGGATAAACCTTTTAATGATTTCTCATTATTATTATCCTTTTGTTTCTAATACCATGTTAATAAGGATATGGATTAAAGTCATTCCTTAATTAACCATTATGTTTCTCGTTGTTTTGTGATTGATCAAGATTACCAAATCTTCTGAACATATTCAGGGGATATCTTGGGTGCGGCCGCACATACATCTTACCAACCCTACTAGGGGCCCAGCAGTATTAAACTCTAAAACTAAATTTGAAGGAACAAATTCTATCTTGACTACAAGCAAAACCCACAAACTTTGTAACACTTTCGAAAACAACCCTTATGACTACTAGTTACGTATAGCGTTAAGTTGTTCCACAAAAATGTACTACATTCATGACACTTATCTTGCATCTCAAGTCTGAGGATAACTTCTCATGATTTACTTAATAACAAAATCCATAAAGTAACATCATGTAGTTGGGATAATTCCTATATTCAATATCATTGAATATCATCTGAAATGACATTACTACGCATCAATATACTTTAAGTATATTATACCAACCTTCATATTTGTCTTGATTTAATAATATTCCTATATTATTAACTGACAACGGACAATTTAGAATAACATTTATTCATGGATTAAACATGCAGATATAGAATACAATATATTATAAATTAAACATATCATGTATTTAAATTTATAATAATTGTTTAACATCCCTTATCCAAATACTAAATAGATCAATGCATGATAACTTTTGTTGATGAATTGTGTCTCAAGTAATGACATTCATACTTGTTGACAAGACATAAATCATCCAACTTTGATCTATTGGAATTTTGAGAATACTTATTTCAAGAATTCAACTATTGAAGTTCTCATATGTGCATACTCAACTATTTTGATAATGCCATACAATATTTCATAAATGTGTGACATCCTAAACCACCAATTTATGATAATCAAACTTTCAAACATTTTAAAGTTTAAAGTATTCTTATTCTCTTAATGTATAATGCGACTATGCTTTTAGTAAGCACAACTAGTTCTAGCCAAGGATGAAATCCTTACCATAACTAGTATTGAGTGTCATCTCAATTTCATTAGCATCATTGTATACAAACAACAACATGCTCTTAAAACCTTCCGTAAACATTAATATCTATCGTTTAATGTTTGATGCCCTTCAAACTTTCAAGTTTGTTGGCTATGACAATTTTCACAACAATTGAAAAATTGTTCATTTATAGAATTTGGAAGCTGTTCCAGATTTAGGATGTGATTCTATAATTAAACATATTTATTTTTTTTTAGAATATTACACAAGTTATCTAATAACTTTTAATTAGATATTAATATTGCAAAATGTGACAACTGGCAAATTAGGGAGTTATTTTGAAAACCCGCATTACACTAAAGTTCGTTTATAAATTTATATTTGGAATTTTATTCATAACGAACTTGAAAAACCAATATTTTGGTTGATTATATCTAAAACTTTTATGGAATCGAATTTGGTTTATCGATATGATGAGAATTTATTTGGAGATTTTATTGGCACTACGTTGACTCCAGCACTAGGATAACCTAACAGAAATTTTATGTCTTGAGTTTACGGATTCGACTATATATATATTTATTTATGGAACGTCTCGTGAGATATTAAATGTTTTGAAACGAGTTACGGGTTTTGGTCCGTGTATTGTACACTTAGCCACCTTAACCTTAAAATGTTAATAATACTCTTATTAATTTTTTTAAACTTAATACTATTATTATTGTTATTCAAAAAGAAGGAAAGAAATAAAATTATAAAGTGTGGACTACAAAATGGTCCGTGTGGTCATAACCTGGAACAAACAAACACACCCCTATTCACTTTTAATATTTCTCTCCTTCTCTTTCAACCCTAGCCGCCACCATCCATTTCCGGCCACATCACCGCCGCACCACCACTCCCACAACAATACTACCACCATCATCTTGACCCTTATCTTACCCTCTTTCTTTTGAGATACTACACGCGCTCTAAAACCTCCCATAACATCATTTTTCATCAATAATCCGATTCCATCTTTGTTGTTTTTATGAGATTCGTGAAGATACAAGGTTCTAGAAGGTGAGCAAGTGACAAAACAAGTGTAAACTTGTCTTGGTTTCCATCGATCCGTGAGATACGGAGTATATATATATCGATTTGGGTTTTGGGTTTTCTTGGTTTACTTTGATTAAAAACATGAAAAACATGTGGGTTTATATATATAAACGAGATTTAAACAAGGTTTGGTATCCATTTGTTTGTGGTTGTCTATATGTCGACTAAACCGAGAGCTTAAACTCTCGTCTAAGTTTCTTGTTTCGAGCATATGTGGTCACTTGTTGATTAACGTTGTGTCCTCGTGGTTATTGTGATATTTTCTGGTCTCGTTTCAGTTTGATGACGAGGAGGTAAGGACCAGGGGTCAGAGCAGATTGATCTTTGTGATAGTATGATTGTTATATTGTTGATGTTATTGAGTTACTGGACCAGGTGGTCCGTTTGGCAGCTTAGTGTGCTCGTATGAGCCTAGCCGAGACCCTTGTGGTCCTGGGTTTGAGTCCTCATGACTCGTGGTCTAGCCGAGACCCAAGTGGGTCTCTCGGCACGGGTTTGACTTGGTAAAATCGACCCGGAACATATATATTTTGATGTCTTTTTGTTATTGTTCCATGTTATTGTTGTTGTATATCACTATGGTTGATATGGTTATTGTTAGTACATGTTCTTGCGGCTTATATTATTTTTGGCCGAATGTTTTAGATGGGTCGAGACCTTGTGGTCTCGACAATGAGATCATTGTTACAATTGCGTTGTTGAGGAGTTGTTGACGAATGGTAAATGTGGGGACCGATTGTGAGACGGTCAATTAGAATGACGGAGATAGGTTAGTCGGGTGCCGTAGTCGGACCCTATTGTTGTAGCACGTGTTTTGGGTATTGTTGGACGGAGATTGATTACTTGGTTTGACTTGATTATTATTTTTATTTTGGACTTGGACAATGAGCCGAGAGTGATGACTCGGACATGTGACCATTTTGTATGACTCGATAAATATTTATAATCAAACGTAAATAATAAAACTCGTAATAATATTATTGATAATATAAACGTTTATATAAATATATAGACGTGAATAACGTATATATAAATATATAAATGTGTATATTAAAAATAAAACGATCACGAGTAATATTATAACAATAACGTAACGATAAATATTATACCATAAAAGTGGTGTAATAAATGTCGGGAGTGTTATTATAATTAAACGACTATAAATAACGATGAAATCTTGACATTAAATAAATATTAAATAAAATAATTTCTTTTAAATAAATAAAGGAAACTATCGAGTTATACGGGGTCGTGGTCACTTGAGTCCAAGTAGTTTATTATTTGTGACGTTTGTGTTGTCACGGATATATGACAATTAATACACTCGCTTTCAATAACTACATAACTTATTTAATCGACGGGTTAAATGAGAGCTATTTAGTTGTTTAAATTGAGTATATTAATGGGCATCGTATCCTACGACGCCCATAGGTTGTGGTATGTGTACGAGAATAATAAATTACTAAGTATCTCGTGAGGTTGCCAAATTGACGAATTTGGTAAGCTTGACGGCATAATTAGAGAATTTATTAAACTTTGATATATACCATATAGTACTTTATATGCAATGTGTGATCTAGGATTCGGGTATAATCTTAGAATGGTATATTAAGTAAATAAATATGGGGGATTACCAAATCGACGGATTTGATAAGCTTCGATGATTTATTTAAATGATATATTGGGCTAATATTAGACCTATAGATTGTTTTATCATCCTTTTTGTTGTGACTTCTTGGTTTGAGTTGTGTCGACCCACCACCCGTATGGATACCAAACGCCAAACTCCAAACTAATACGAGATTTATACGAGAAATGGATTTTCGGAAGTATAATGGAATACGTTCGGGTTTGGGAATATTTGATTTTGAGGAAATGATTTCTGAACGAGTTGATAATGTTAGGTCGTGCCGAGTCCGTAGTTGCCGTCTTTTGAGTTACTATACATCTTACCTCTACCGATTTCTTATTGCTGATTTCTGGACTTGAGGTGAGTCATAGCCCCACTTTTTACTCTTGAACTATGTTTTCAATACTTGGGGTGAGAAACGTGCAAATTATTTTATGTGGACTATTATCGCTTCTATATTCTTTCTTAAACTTGCTATGCGTATGGACTAGGATGTATTGTCAACTTTAGTCACATAGTTTTTGTGTGTACTATTCAAGGTTGGCTTATTTGGTTATTGGTGGATTGTCAGCTTTAGTCACATATTTTGTGTGTACTATTCAAGGTTGGCTTATTTGGTTATTGGTGGATTGTCAGCTTTAGTCACATATTTTGTGTGTACTATTCAAGGTTGGCTTATATGTTGTGTGTACTATTCAAGGTTGGCTTATTTGGTTATTGGTGGATTGTCAGCTTTAGTCACATATTTTGTGCGTACTATTCAAGGTTGGCTTATTTGGTTATTGGTGGATTGTCAGCTATAGTCACATAGTTTCGTGTGTACTATTCAAGGTTGGCTTATATTAGATACTGTAGCGTACACCTATAGGTTATTAATACTTCGGAGGTTATCCGAGTATTTATTGGTATTGCGGGGGTTACCCGAATATCTATGTTAGAACGGAGGGTATCCGTGTGTTAGGATTGGAGCGGAGGGTATCCGCAGGCTTTTAGCGAATCCTTAGTCTAGCTAGCAAGCGTTTTGCGTATATGTCCACTATATTGTTAGATGAATTTAAACCTATGATCTCACCAGCGAAAGCTGACTTTTAGCACGATTTCTCAGGTAATTAAGTGATGATATGCATGCTTGGAATGGAAGGCTCGGCCAAGGCTCATGGTTTATGGATCTATTTTTCTAAACTCTGATAATTATTTATGGACCTATTGTTATAATATTTTGGGCCTGACTCTGAATGATGTTGGGATAAATGTAAACGTTAAAACCCCGTTTTGGTTGCGTTTTTATTATGTTTACTTTATCTCGTTCTATATTGTCTTGTGTTGGATACCAATCCCCGTAGCACCCCGAAAGCTTGTTGAGTCTTCCGCTGTATCAAATTTTGGGGGTGTTACACAAAATCATCTTGTAATCAAGCATGATACAACAAAACATGATGTTCATGAAAAATCATTGAGTCATACTTAGATTTTATTCATGTCATACATATCTATTTAGACATTCTAAATAATATATCATGTTATATTAGATTCATTTACCGCTCATGTTTCAACAATAAACATTCATTCCAAGGTTGTATGTCTTATTTTATAAATCTTACAAGTAAAGTTTCATTCCAAACTAAGACTTAACTTTTAACTTATATGAAATGTTACTTTTTAATATGTTTTACAACATATATAATTTAGGAAATTAAACATAATACTCCCACTAGCTTTTAGGAATACATAGAAATTATCTTATTTCAATTATAAATCATAACATGAATTTAATAATTAAACATAAGAGTAATCTTCTAGATGCATGCATTTATCTATTCATGGATTATTGCACCTTGTACACTTTCAAAGATTTATTTGAATTCATAAACTCCTTTTGATTACTTATCGTCCTCGCTCAAGTAATCACTCAAGAAAGAGTTTTGATATTCCATTGTCAATTTCATAAATATGACAATCATAATCTTTATATATATTTAATGTATTTAGAAAAGAATATTCAATCACAGTTAATTGATTAAGTGTGATTAATAATCTTGTCATAAAGCATACATTAAATACGTGTATAACATTGTCCATATGATTTCTATACAAAGATTTAAACCACAATGGTTACCTTATCTTTGAAGAAACTCATCTTCATTTTCTAGTCTAACTATTAAGATAAAACAAGTTTCTAAAATTGATTATCTTTATGGATAGCATCTTGATCATTCATATCATGTATACTTTACCCAATTACATATTTGATAATGTATCATAATGATTATCATGTTTACAATAATCCTGTAAATCATAGCCCTCAGCATATTAATCAAATATCTGAGATATATTACTATTCTATGAATGATTATTCCATCATCTTGAGATTTAACATTTAAATGTCAAACTTTATTATCATGTTGAGATTTAACATTCAAATGTCAAACTTCATCATGATATTTACTAGTATATTTTAGAAGATTATGTATCTTGTAATTTTATCTTTTAAAGATCAATACTCCCACTTGCTTTTAGCAATTTAAAGATTATCTTTAAATACTTAGCAAATAAAACAACAATACAATATTCTTTTTTGGGATATTACAAATACATATTGACAGTCCTGACTTTACTTTGTTAATAACCTCTTCATAAGCAGTTAAACAAATTTAGAACTTCAATTTAAAACTTAATGTAATTCATCACATTCTTCACATTCCATCATATAATGATGTCTTATTAATCTTCTAGGTTGGAGTTTTGTTAAATATGTTCAAGTCATACTCAACATTCTAACCTTGATAACTTTTGGAAGAAAAGAAGTCATAGTTATCTTTAATCAAACAATATAACAAGAGTTTGATTTTCCTAATTGAACATACCATAAACATTTGGTATTTCATTAGTATTAATATTGTAAGACAATCTAACAATATTTAAGATAACCATATTTCCTTTTGACTTTTCTATTTACCAACTAATTCATTTTAATGGTATAATAATTTTCAAGCCAATTGCATGCTTTATAACACAAGTACTTTTAATAAAGTCACTTCATGTCCATGTCTCTACAAGAAAACATAAACTGTTATAATCCCACTATACGTTATAAGTCATTTAACAATTTAATGGCTTCATGTATATGTCTTAATTAAAACACATAACAAGATAACGTCTTACTTTATTATAAGTATTGTGACAATTAAAAGACTTTATGTTTATATCTTTACAATGAAACATAAACATGTTTAACTAAAGTAATTATGAACACCATCTTTTGGTTTCAATAATAATTTCAAGTTAATTTATTACTGCATAATAATGTAAATAACATTATTTCTTCATTTATTTATGTCATTCCAAGAACACATAAATATTCAGATTGAAGCAGCATTAGATTACTTTATTAATTTATGTCATTCCATGAATTCATAAATATACAAATTAAAGTAGTCTTGATATCATATTGACACATGTTCTAATAGGTATCTAATTTAGAAACTGCAAATTCTCATAGTTCAATTTCATCCGTTGATCTGCTAGTAATGAAAATACGAAATCCACCTTGTTGTTGCAATCTAGCTAAGCTCTCACATAACATAAATTGTAACACCAAGTGTTTCTTGAATTAGATTGGTATAATGCATATTAGAATGTAATTCTCTTACCTTGCAGTCAAGAGAATCTATTAAATCATATCTTTATGAGTTGTTTCTTGCACACATTAAAGATAACATTTCTCCCACTTGTGCATGGAACAACCTCATATAGTTGATAAACAACACGCCATGCATTTGTTTATGTGTTCAATATGATTGTGTCATAGATTTTAGCATAACAAGTAGTTATAGAACAACAATGTCTAGTAAAGAAACGTACAAGACTATCCTTAAAAGTATGAGTGTCTATACTTTGAAAGTAATTATCTTTAGCTACCAAGATGTCAAAGCTTGTAACTCCCACTGAATTAAAGATCATTACAATAATTCCTTATTCAGTAATAAGTACACAATACTCCCACTGAATTTGACAACATTGTAAATGTTTCATATCCAGTAAAAACAAATATTGTGCTTTTAACTTTCCTACACCTTTAAATGTCCATACATAACAATTACTTATGTACTAAAGAGTGTATTCTACTACATAAATGATGGACTATCCACCAAATGCGATTAACTTGAAAAATCGGGCATGCAATTTCTTCTTTAATAGGTATACCATCCTACAATGTATGTAGTACCTTTAACATAGTCAAAACAACTAGTTTGTTTTCAAATATTTTGCGGTAATTAGTCTAGCTTCTAATTATAATAACTCATAAAATGTCATACATAATTTTCTGTTAACCAAATATCATATTTGTTACTAAGAATTTAATCACCGAATGAGGATGATGAAATCCCTATGGAAAATATTCGCAATTTTCTTAACTATTAAAAATTTGCTATGAGTTATATATTAGAATTTAGACATATCTAATATTCCTATTATCCTTTTTCATTCATGAAAAGAAATAGGATTGTATCTCACTCTTCTTTCATAAAAAGGAGACTTCTTTTGTCTTTTAAGTAAATTATTCTTAATCAAACATTTGTTTGAAAATAGAACGATATCAATTTACCAAAGCCCAAAATACGTTTATGGTTTGAACGTTGCATTAATACATTAAAACAAATTACAAAATTCAATTTCAGTATTTTCGATAATTAGATCTTTAAGAAAATAAAATACCCATTGGTAAATATTCATATAAACCATAGTATTTTCTTAAAGCTAAGATCCTAATTGTCGCAGTACCATTACATCAGTTGATTTGCTAATAATGATAGTATTCAACAAGGTAATTGTCGAACAATAATTGCCAATATCATATTGCAATTCCTAGATCATTATGGGATTTACATTCGCAAAACCTTTGTAATGTAAGCATGTTTCATCCCCATCTTAATGCCTTGAGTCCAAGTTCTCACTTCCTACTCAATTTAAGTCGTCTAGCTTAAAAACTGCAAACTCATAAATCCATTACATCAGTTGATCTGCTAGCAATGAATTTATGAAATTTACCTCTCCATTTCAATCTCGCCAAGTTCTCACATGACGTAAATTACAACTTCAAGTGTTCTTAATTAGATGGCATTTGACTTAATTTTATAAGGGTATTAATTTTGATGTGCGTAATCAAAATAATGTATGAAGAAGCATGCACACAACTTCATAACATTGGTTTTATAAAACATTTTTATTACCAATTCACTAAGAGTAAAATAACAAAGTTTTGATTGAGGTATCGGGTTCACCAATTAAAGAATTACCAACAATTATCGTCCACTATATCGTACTTTTGCATAAGCCCTAAGGCTTAATGTTTCGGATAATCATTGTGGAATTGTGGTGAATTCACCCTTAAGATGACAATGTACGTAATATAGTGATATAGGTAAGTCTAGAGTCGGCACACAAGCGGTTGTAGAGAACCGGTAGGTGCATGGTCTTTAATAACCTCTCTCTACAAGCACATTGTATGGCAACCTTCGGTCCGCCTTTCGCACACTATGTACAAAAACATCAATCAACCAATCCTTTGAAATTTAATCTCTTAAAACCAAAACAATTTCGCCATTTATTTAGTCCATATTATTTTTCTATTCAAAAATTACCCTTTTTTCGTTTATAAACATGTCTCACATAATAATAAACAAAAAAAAAAGCAATATGTAATAAAAAATAAAACAACCAAATAAACTTATACATAACATAACAATTAAATATGTATAAAACATGTAGCCACATGCAAATTTTATTCAATAGTCTTGTTAATAATCAAGTCTAGGTGTATAATGCATTTATTCAATTAAGACTTCTTCTTCAAAGGAAAAAGAGTCACATACATAGATAAATCAATTGTGTAAGCCAAAACTAAACAAACACCGCATAGCATGTAATTGATTACTTAATATTGGAGTCTTCCCCAATTCGACATCTATTAATAAATTTACATGTTTCGATATAACTTAACAATTAATTTTATATATCAAATTTAAACCATTTAAATCATCACACAATAAAATCCATGCAAACATGCATTTTTCATGGATTATGCTTAACAATTAACATATTGCACCAAGATCGTTTACTAAAACGTATAACCAATTACATGACATCCTAGGGTTTCTAATCATATTAAAAAATCAAAACCAAAACCCTAAAACCCTAAAAGGTCTAAATCGACTCAATTAAAAAATTAGGGTTAGGAATCAAAAAACCCAAAAAACATGTAACTAAACGAATCAAAATTCAATTTTTATGCGTTTCGATAATTAATTACACATTATAACCTGGCTCTAGATGCCACTGTTGGAATTATAATATCATGACAATCATATAAAATAAACCAAACACATCAAGAGAGCATATGCGGAAGCGTTATAACAAGATCATATAACATATAATTAATTAATCAATAATAAATAGTAAACATACCTTTGTGATTCTAGCCCGAACAAAAATCAATTGCAATCTTCAAATCAAGAACCCTAATTAGGGTTTATGTGGATTATAATAATTACCCCTTACCTCTTTTGTAATTCAATTCAAGAATCAAACTATAGTGTGTTTGAATCGTGTTCTTGTACACACGTACTAATTCAAGTAAAAGTTTATGCAAGTAAATTAAACACAAAACCTTTTGAGCTTTATAAAAATCGAAACCTTATGGGTAATAAAGATGGATCGATTTTGAGGACAAGATGAGAGAAAGAAAACACCTATTATGTGTGTACAAGTTATGAGAAAACAATAACCCATGAGGTGTTTATATACTTGATGAAACTTGGAACTCAAGGCACAAAGGAGGTGGAACTCCTTCTAGAACTTTCTTGACCTTCCAATTATTCACATGTATTACTTTCCTAATCTTCGTCTAACGGTCGTTAGTCATTCTCCGTTAAATACTAACGATCGTTACTAGTTTGTGTTTATTAATAATTATATATAACATTTATAAATAATTATTCTTTTACTTTTCATACGTAAAGTGAGCAATCCCATGATTTCGAGTTCGATCCTAACATACGACTACTAAAATAATGTCCATATAATCTAACAGTTGTGTGAACAACAAACATATTTCTTGTGGTATGATATGTGTGTGAATAATCTTGAGAGGATGGTGCTTGTTTGTGAAAGAGGTAGTAGAGTACTTGTTAATATAGTGAAGAAGATGTACGTGGTTGTGGATATTCAATGACTCAACATTAACATATTTGTTGTAGCTCCCTACTGCATCTTTGACGTGCACTCAACATTGAAGATGTGGTTGTTGATGTTAAATGGCTTAAATTTAAGATGCCATGTGCTCTTTGGAAGTAAACATGTACTCTATTAAGATACAAACAAACACTGCATACCTATCACACCGCTTTAGGTTTCATAAACTTACGCTTAATAAAAATGAAGTGTTCGTTCAAAAAAATAAAAATTATATTTTTTTAGGTTAAGGAATCGGGGATATTAAATGGTTAATGGTCCAAGGGAAATGATGCAAATGCAACTATAGTCATTTACTCACTTATTTAATGGAGTTTATGTGGCGTGTAAGAAAATAAATGTAAGGTTTATTAAAAAATTTATAGTTTACAAAATGTAAGGTTAATTAAAAATTTATAGTTTACTTGTAAAGTTCACATTCTTTTAATTAGGAACCGATGCCTTATCAAAGAAAAGTTGTGATTGAGTTTGATTGTTCTAAGAGCACAAGGTATGTCGGGGGCTATAGCCAAGTTACAACACGTTATGTCAGCTCTGGTTACCTTGTAATATTTTTATAACATCAAAAAAACACTCCCTTATAAAGCCAAGTTATATGATACCCTGATGCACAATTTTTATTTAGTTTACATAATAACAATACCCGTAACAGTGTAACACAACGTCATGGCTATGACGGGGACGATAACACGCACCAGTATATGCTATGACATGTTATAGGGCCGTCATACCGCATGAATTTTACATGAGCAAGGATAACAACCAACATGACATAAGAATTAGAATTTTTTTACCCTTTGTAGTTGTGACATGAGCAATACATCATTCATGAATCGACGACTTGAATATCAATATCATTTTTCGAATTCATGTGTGATAAATGGAGTACCAATGTCTTTAACAATACTAGTAAAGTTTCAAAATAAGCCGCAAAAAGTGAGCCTATGAAACATAAGCCTAAAACCAAATAAGCCATAAGCCGGCTATATAAGCCGAAACAAACACCCCCTAAAAGACATAAGCGTTAACAATTTGATATGCATATGCGTTGTCATAATAGATACCCGCGAATGTTTCTACACTTCTAAACGGGGGTTTTGAGTTTTTCTACACTTAAATGAGTTGGCATCAAAAGCTAACCACCAAAACCACTTGATGGGAACTACCTAATTAGAAAATTATCTATAAAATACTAGAAAGCCATGAATATCTTACTGTATTTGGGCTATACAATATTAGTCAAAATGTGATCTTGGGACTATATGATCCTAATTAGAGATAAAAATAACCAAAACAAATAAGAATTTTCTATTTGATCACTGCGACCACGTACTTCTCACCATTGTTGTCGTCACCGTTACAATCCTAAAGTGCTGGAACGAATTTAACTATTATGTCGCTATATTGACCAACAAATAAATTATATATCGAGTTTTACAAACGAAACATAAAGCATAGGGTCATATAAACTTTTTTTAAAAAAAAAAAAAAAAAAAAAAAAAAAAAAAAAAAAAGGCACCCTTTAAAACGAAATATTAACCATGGGGTCATATAAACTCTTTATCAAAATTCATGAAGAAATATTTTAAGATGATATAGTAGCGTACATTTAGTTGCAGACAAGTTTTTATAGTTTTTGTATCTTTTTTATAGTTCAAAGATATAACGATAAATCAAATTTATACACTAATTTGATGCCGTGGTTGAAGATTGGGTATCAACAAAAACGTCAAATTTGATGATTGGTGCCTACGCTAAAGACGGTCGTATGTTTCAAAATAATAGTTTTGCAATCAAACAAAGCCAAATACAAATTTTATGGTAGCACATGATTCTATTGTTTTAATATACTCCATTCGTCCCATTTTATAAAGCCATTTTGTCAATTTGGGTTGTCCCAAATTATATGTCAACTTTTAATTTCAACCAATGAGAATGCTTGTAAGTGGGTGAGAATGAATTTTTATTGGTTAGTATTTTAAGGGCCTCACTTTTTTTAAACTTTGTGAAATATGAAAGTGGACTTATAATTTGGGACGGAGGGAGTAAAATTTTAGTTTATGCTCAATAACTTTGAGACAAAGTTAGTATTTGTATGGTTTCAACTTTCAACAACCCACTGCTTAAAGTTATATAAATGAGGTTAAAGAGAAAGAAAGCAAGTGATGACATGAAGAACGCAATCCCATTTTCATACAACAACTTATCAACATTTACACTTGCATCAATGGTCTACCTATATAGGTTGCTAGCTAGTACCACCATTAACAAAAGAGTGACGGGAGCCAAAGCAAACATTAAATGAAACACAATCTCCCTACACAAACTAACCAACATTACATATTGGACACAAAACAAAACACATTTGCAAATTTGTATTTAGCTTTTCTATAACCTAGTTTAAGAACACCTTAATACAGATTCGAGCATGCCTTTGCTGAGACGCGAGAAATGTAGGAAGGCTAAAAATGTAAATTTGAATGGTATTCTATTGAGCTTTTCTCTAACCTAGTTTAAGAACACCTTAATACAGATCCGAGCATGCCTATGCTAAGACGCGAGAAATGAAGGTAGGCTAAAACATGTAAATTCAAACGTTATAGATAAATGGTGCACTTTGAAGCAAAATATAGATGAACGTATATGGACTTAATGAGTGATGCGGGAACTATTTACAATCAAAACTTGTAAGGAATATGGTATAACTTAAAGGCCCAAATCTCGCAAAAGGAATATGGTCCAATACACAGGATATAGCAAACTAGCAGCGCGCAAGTGATCAATCTCCCGCCACCATATGAGGTAAACACAAAGTGAACAGAAATTAAGCTAAAGTCATTTCCAAGAGTGGTGGGCATACCTAAGTCAGAGACATTCATACCCTCTGAAAATCATTCTTACTGTTTAAAGAATGTTTTTGGGTAAAATTTTGATAGTTTAATACAAAGTGCATACCCTCTTTAAAATTTTGTGCACACCCTACTTAAAATTTGGTGCACTCCCTTAATATAAATTAGCGAACTAACAAATTCTGGAAGGTTTTCCTAAGAGTACATTCCCTATAATTGATCTCTGCATCCAGAGCATAGCATAAAGTAAAAAGCTAGAATCAAAAAAATTAAGTTAGTATAGTTAAATCATTTCTAGGAGCATAGCACCTCACAATGCAGTGGAAATATTACATATAAAGAGGCCTTAAAAGGAGTTTATGCCTCTGTCATCATTTTAACTGTATAAACAACTTATGAACACAACTACACAAGATGTTGGCGGACTGATACGCCCCGGGCTTTATGTCATTTTATATTTATTTAGGATATGTCTTTGAGTCGTATTAGGAAACTGTTATTGTTTAGATATATCTTTAAGTTTGGCTTGTTTTACAAGCTAGGGTTATTCGGTTATATATACCGAATCATTATTATGAATGAATCAATCAAGTTTAAAGTCAATAATATTCTAGTTCTCCAATCTTCTTCTTAAGGAGCTCGCGCCCGCTTGAAGTGGTGCCCTATCCCGATACAACCCCTAACCGGGTCGTATCAATTGGTGCTTTCATTGAGAGCTCTCGTTGAGAGGGTTTTTTATTAGGGTTCCAATCTTAAAAAAAAAAAAAAAAAAAAAAAAAAAAAAAAAAAAAAAAAAAAAAAAAAAACTGTTCATCGAACACTGTTCATCGGTTACTGTTCATCAGAACTATTCATCCCGGAGTACTGTTCATCGATCACTCTTCACGGCTATTGTTCACGAGTTACTGTTCATCAGGGATTTTTTTTTTCTTCGAGATATTATTCATGGCATCGGGCAGCAGTGATCGGGACGTGGAATACTCACTCTCTAAGCTCTTGCAAATGAGCACGGTGGCCGAATATGAGAATGAGTTTGTGGTACTTGCAAATCGTGTAACAAGGATCTCTGAATCTTTACTTACATCGTTTTATATCTCCGGACTTAAACTGACGTTACAAATAGAAGTGTTGAGGGCAAGGCCTACAACTTTAAGAGAAGCCTTTTCTTTAGCCCATATAGTCGAGGCTCGTTTTGAGGCAATTAAAGAGAAGGAAAAAGAGCATATAATTGAAAAGAAATCAGACGGCATTCCATCATTACAAAGTGAATTCGCTTCACCTGAGATTAAAGAGTCCTTAGATGTTGATAAAGATATTGGTGTTGATGAGGTTAAAAGCGCGATAGAAGGTGTTTTTGATATTAGTGAGAGTTTGGTTGTTATTCTAAAGTGGGTACAGACTTGCATATCAAAGGCATTGCTACTATTGGTAACTTTTGAAAACATGGATGTTGCCATGGGAATGGAGACTAAAATTCAAAGAAGAACGTGGGATCCTGGAATCAAGATTTATTTTAGATAGGGCAAGGTGATTTTGAAGGAGTGGGGAGTGATACGCCCGTGTTGGATAACTATCGTAGTTTATTTATTATGTTTTATTAGGATAAGTGTTGGAGTCATTGTTTAGGATATGTCTTGAGTCATGTTAGGATAAGTCTTATGTTTGTGAGAGTTATCTCATAAACTAGTATTTAAGGTGTCATATGTTATCAATGAATCAATCAATCAAAAGTTAATAAACAAATCTCTAGTTCTTCTCTTCTATTTTCTGACGGAGCCAGCACACGCTTGAAGTGGTGTCTTATCCCGATACAACCCCTAACCGGGTCGTATCAAAGTCATGTTCATGTACCCTTGTCTCTCCACCTTGTGGGGTATTTGTTCTTCTGTTGCTACATTCTTAAGTCATCTTTACAAAAAAGTCATGAAATAAACTGTTAAAAATACGTATTCCAAAATCCATACATCCATAAGTCATCTTTCGAAGGCCATTTTCTTTTCAAATGATGTACTGCTTACCATGTCTAATATTTCCATTAATCACTAAAAGAGTTGGGGCAATTTCATATGCCTATGGGATATTGCTTTTGAAAATTAAATTGTGTACTTTACACAAATGTCTTAGTTAACCATTATAATTTGTGAATTTGGTGGTACATAGTCGTTGGTGGTATATAGTCGTTATGGATAATATCTTCCTTTCATATCTAATTTACTTTAATCTAACATCAAATATATCTACTAAACCATCCAACTTTAGAAGAACATCATAAAATCGGTTGGTTTTACTATAGAGTCTAATGGCCAGATTATAACACATCAGAATATTACTGTTTATGATATACAAGTATTATTTGGCCATCTTGAGTGCCTCATGAATGAGAATATTTTCATGACAGGGTAGAGACCTTTTAACATCCCTTGATGAATGTTAAACATATGATGTTTCCTTTTTCCATTGATTGTTTTGTATAAGGATGTTAATGGCTATTAGTTTCATATTTCGTGTTTTGGATCGTGCTGACATTATTCGACGTTTACAAAACCTTAAATTCATGATGGCATTTGGTGCTCCGTATCTCAGTCCTTGTGGAGTACACAAGTAGTTGATAGTATTGGTACTGATTTCTATTGTGATCGACAAGATTCTTATGATTGTTAAAATGGGAGTTACACTTTTTTCTTGATAAGAGTGATTATTTCGTGGAGAATGTTCAGTCTTGTGGTGATAGTATCTATTGGGTGAGATGTGAGGATGGTGCTTTGGTTCTAATGTTGTTAAAAATATCAAAAATCGATGATTGGTATGAAAATGCAAATGTACTGTTTTGTGTTTGATAATGTTGTTGCAAGATGGCTTTCATGAGTGTTTCCATATTTTGATGTTTGCACAAAATGTAGATATAAAAAGAACTGAAATTGTCACACCGTATTAACACCAAAATGTAGATATAACAAGATAAAATGAAATATTGAGAAAATGACAAATGCTCGTGTTTGGAATTTAAGAAAGTGGATTCACTAGAACACAAATCCTTTTAACTCTTGAATGGATTTTAAGTCACCTAGAACTAACCATGGTGTGAACTCATAACTCAACTCATGACTCGCTTTTATATAGAGACAACAATATGATAACCTCCTTCAATGTCAACAATATTTAAACGTCGCATGCGATTAACTAGCAAAAGAGAACATATTTTCATGTATTCTCTTCAATACTGGATTTTTCTTGGACAACTCTTGTCTTTACCTGTCTCATAGTCTCCAACTTGATTCGATGACAATTTCAACTTCTTCCCCAACTCGGATCATGACAAACCACTCCTACTCTTAACGTTGGTAAATAGCTCTTGCACAGTAACCACACAAAGTAAAGGATACTCGGTGCTTATTACTACTACTTCTTCTTTTTTGCTGTTATCGTAACTTTTTTTTCCTGATCTACGTTCTTTTAGTATATTTCAAACTTTTCCCTTAACTCTTTTCTCGAGATGATTTCTTCGACTTTATAAACTCCAAAACGCATCAACAACTATATTTGAATCTTCAAACCCCACACGATCACTCGAGACACATGTGAGTATCATCTTTAATCTTTTTGGTTACAAATTTAGTAGCATTCTTGAAGGCAATAATCTCAGGTGTCCTTTTAATCAATTTCCTAGTGTAGCTTTCTGAAAACCCTAGCAATTTTGAGTATTTAAAAAATCGCCCGGGGTTATCTTGTTTTCTGATGTATACTTGTTTTCCTCTTTTTCTTCATTTTTTTTTTCTTTGGTTCTTTCAATTTCTCTTCTTCTCTCTCTAGAGCTAACAAATACATGTAAAAAATGTGAACGTAAACCTTCAATTTCATCAACATCCTGACTCGAACATATTCGTTTTAATTGCAAGGGGCCTTCAAGTATGAACTAAATAAAATATTTACCTAAAGTAATGTAATCCCCATTGTATCAGATTTCGTGAAATTGGAACTGTTGTGTTAAATAGTTCTTCTTCTCTTCCTCATCCCTTAAGGGTCTGCCTTTTGACATGTTTTGGGGAGAAATGTGTGAACTAGAGTGAAAGACTTACAGTTTCAGGGGAAATGTGGGAATTTTGATTTAAGATAATAGGTTATGTGAGCTAAAACACATGATTTTGGCTACATTTTATGTTGTTTCGTTCAATTAAATCCGGTAGATGTCAACTATAATTAATTCTAGACACCAATCTTCACAATTGTTTCAATGCTATGCGAGGGTTCCATGTTCGGGCCCATCTTCGATCACTTTATGAATTTACGTGATGAAAAATACATTGGTTAGGCTTGGGTGATGGTTAATAATTTGGAGAAACTCTTAGAGCATGTGGTATAGTAACTCAAATATGAGTTAAGGCCTAACGTTTTGTTGCCTTAAGGGTGAGTTATCACACCGTGTGTGTGCATTAAGGGTGTGAGTTAAAGGGAGAGTTATGGTGCTAACGCAGCGTTAAGGGTGTGAGTTAAGGATGAGTTACCACACCGTGGTTGTGTTAAGTTATAAATCGAGGTTTTTTTTGTTGAGTAATAAAAGTGAGGTCCAAAATGTGGTGTTATGGTTGAATTAAGATAAGGGGTGTTTTTTTTTAGTTAAGGTTGAAATGTTAAAGCTGATATGGCGCTAACGTGGCGCAGAATTATAGCTTAACTCATGGCGCAGAGCTATAGCTTAACTCATAGTCATTGCACACAGTGCTCTTGGGCCATGTAAGAATTGAGTTCGGTGTCTGGTTGGGCCCACAATATTTTGTCCATAGAGCACAATGACAAGTATCATCCTACTTCCTCGTATAACTATTCTATTAATCCAGTGTTTTTCTAATAATTTTGTTTTAAAGTTTATGTTTAGTTGTTATTATATTTTACTTTACACGAAGTTGCAAAAAGCGATAGGCGATAGGTCGAGGCCAGAGACCGCCTGACGATTAATAAAAAATCAAAAAATCAGTGAATAATCAGTTTGGACTTTCTATATAAAATTATGTGTAAGGTTCAAAGTTTACTTTTTGAAAAAATATAATTGTTGGGAAAACTTGGTTTCGTTGACCAATTAGGCTACTTCGTTGACTTTGTTGATCTATTAGGGGGATGGCAACGTATCTCGGCAAAGGTCGGCATGGCTCGGCGACGCTCGGCATCAACACTGCCATCTTCTCGGCATCATAGTTTCGGCAAGGAATTCGGTAAGGTTTACCGATTCGGTGAGATGAATACATTAAATGTTTATGACCGTTTGCACATTTACTCTAGTTACCGTTTGGATGTTTTCAAAAAAAAAAAAAAAAAAAAACATTTCCCCTTTAGATATTTACAATCACATATTAAATATAATTATGACTTTAAAAAAAAATTAGGCATGCTTAGGCATGACATTGTCACTAAAAATGAAACTTTAGACATGTTTAGGCATGAAATGTGTTGCCTTCTCTTTATTGGTTAATTAAAATAAAACTTGATAAATCTTTAGGCAACAATGTCACCCCCTTAGGGGGGTGGCAACGTGATCGGCATGGAGTTCGGTGTCTTCGGCATTACTCGGCATCTCCATTGCCAGCCATTTGGCATGGAGAAATCGGCAAGTGACTCGGTGATCATTACCGATTCGGTAATGTGTATAGCATTCAATTTTTTGACCGTTCCACATTAAATAAATGGTTGAGGCATGGTTAGGCATCATTACCACTAAAAATAAATTGTTAGGCATGATGAGGCATGAAATGTGTTGGATTCTTTTTATTGGCTAATGACAAATTAGTTTGAGGTATGGTTAGACATCATTGCCACCCCTTAGTCCACTTAATCGAGACTTATCTTTCTAGACTTTACTTTCTTTTTTTTTTCTTTTTTTCTTTTTTTTTTTGAGAATAATCTTTCTAGATATTTAGATATTAGGTTAACATTTGAAAATCTGATGGTTGATTCAGACTCACAAATGATAATGGGATGACCAGTCCCCCTCAATGCATTCATAAATGGAGAATATATTTCTCTTTGAATTGTTTCTTGTCTTTTTCATGTGGGGTTGTTTAGCTGATTATGAAACATATGTAATAAGGGAAGTGATTTGCACACTTTCAAAAGTGATTGACACACTCAAATTTTGAGTGTGTTGACATTTATACTCTCACATTGTTTGGACTTATTTATATCCTGTAAGGATATAAATGTCAACACACTAATATTTTGAGTGTGCAAATTATTTTTGAGAGTGTGCAAATCACCTCCCATGTACTAATAACTTCATAACTTATCTCAAGTGGGTTATCTAGTTCACTTATTGATTTGGAACCCAACACCTTTTTTTGCATAAAAATGATCATTCCTTGTGAATAAAACTTGTAGAATATATCACAGTTTATGGATTGGAATGCTTATGTGTCATGTTGGAATGTCTAGAATATATCATAGTTTGTTGAAGGATTAATATTTGAGCAACAATCTCCATCTTTATTTCAAAATGATTCATCTTGTTAATTATGTTTTTATATGTTACAAGTCAAGCAAACAATATGTTTAAACTTTAAATTAACTAAAAAAAACTTTTTTTTTTTATTTTTTTTTATTTTGAACCATTAAGACCTGGCTAATTATGTTTTTACGTGTCGCGTGGTCAACAATTTTTTTTGTTGGTTTGGTCATCTCGACAACCAAACTAAAATCACCCCTTTAATTTGTGTTTGAGTGCATCGTGAGATATATTTATGGGATGTGTTAACCGGACGGGCTCTATGCCTAGCCCGGTCAAAGTAGCCTGACAAAAATCTGACAATTTGTCTTTTAACTGTTTTTTTTTTTTTTTTTAATTTATTTATTATACATATTTTCTTTTTTTTTTTTGTCCAAAGTTATTTTTTGTTTGTCCAATTGTCCAAGTGCTAACACAGCAGGTCCAAGTGCAAAAACACATCAATATTTTTGTCCAAGTGCAAACACAGCAAGATGACACATTTTTTTTTTCCAAGTTGCAAACACAAGCAGGTTATTCCACACAAAGGCTCGGACTAACACGTAATCGTCATCGCCTTATTCGGTTTTTAAAAATATGTTAGGCTCGGATATGAAGGTTGCAAAGTGATAAAAATATCACTTTGCCATGTCATTCGGTTTTAAAAACCATTCGTCATCGCCTATTAGTAAACCATTTGTCCAAGTGCTTGCACACAAGCATTTTTTGGGTCCAACTGCAGATACACAACCAAGTGCACAAGTGCAGATACACAGCAGGTCCAAGTGCACAAGTGCAGATACACAGCAGGTCCAAGTGCAAACAAGTGCACAAGTGCTAACACAGCAGGTCCAAGTGCAAACACAACAATATTTTTGTCCAAGTGCAAATACAGCAAACACAAGCAGGTTATTCCACACAAATGCTCAGATTAACAAGTAATCATCATCGCCTTATAGTCTCAAGCTCAAAAGGTAACAAGGTCACATAATCATCAACAGTAAGATTCTCAAGGTAACAAGGTCACAAGCTCACAGTAAGATTCTCAAGATTGCACATAATAAGATCCGACACAAGGTAACAAGGTCAAAAGTGCCACAGTAAGATTCTCAAAGGCAGCACAAAATAAGATCCGACACAAGGTAACAAGGTCACAAGCTCAAAAGTGCCACAGTAAGAAGATTTCACAACAAATCAGTATCACAAGATTGGACACAAAGCTCAAAAGTAAGATTCTCATAAGGTCACAAGTTCAACAGTATAAGGGAGGTGTTATACTCAAAGGTCCCCATTATAAACTGCAGCTTTGCTCCATTAACTTTCAATCACAAATAAAGCAAAACAACAAAGCAGCAGATTTCACAACGAAGCAGCCAAGTGAAACAAAGCAGCAAATTTCACAACAAAGCAGCATCACAAAGAAGCCAAGTGAAACAAAGCAAGCATCACAAAGAAGCAAAGTGAAACAAAGCAAAACAACTACAGCTTTGTCATACTACCCTCTTAGACCCCATCCGTTTAACATAAAGAAGCAGACTACAAGCCGCAAGCAACAAGCAACAAGCCACAAAACTGCAGAAATGTCTCAATCACAATTTTACACACGAGAGGTAATCTCCATTTTACACATTAAAAAGGCATCGAGATAAGAGTAAGCTCAGATTATAATAGTTTCACATTAGCAAGATATATCATATATGGCTGCAACATCAAAGGTAGCAAAATTAAGATTTTTTTTTTTTTGCTGTCCATTCGGAAATGCCATGCCAAAATCATTTTTTTTAAATCATCATCGCCCTATCTCGTTTAATGTTGCCCAACAAGCCAAGTTAATGTTTTAGCAACAAGCCAAGTTAATGTTGCCCAACAAGCCAAGTAGAGAGGGTTGGACTAATAGAAATAGGGCCATGAGAATAACCCCACCAACAAGCCAAGTTTTTAACAAGCCAATATTCACATAAAACCAACAACAAGCCAAGTTTTTAGCAACTAAGCAGTAACAAGCCAAGTTTTTAGCAACTAAGCCAATATTCACATCACCAACAAGCCAAGTTTTTAGCAACTAAGCAGTAACAAGCCAATATGAGCCATCACCAATATTCAAGTTTTTAGCAACTAAGCAGAATAACCCCACCAACAAGCCAAGTTTTTAGATCTAAAAAAAATACGAGCCATCAAAAAAAATACGAGCCATCATCAAGTTCTTACTTTAGATCTAAAAAATATAACAAGTTCTTACTTTAGATCTAAAAAAAATAGATCCAAAAAAATACAGAGTTCTTACCAACAATCAAGTTCTTACCAACGATCAATCACAAATAAAACATCACAAGAAACCACCTTCAAACCACCAGTAAAACATCACAATAAACCAACGGGAGGGGTTATTCTCACGAGCCCTATTTTTATTAACCCAACCCTCCCTAAACCAACAATCACCATCAAACCACCACAGTTTTAGATCTAAACAGATCTAAACCAACAATCACCATAAAATCACCATCAAACCACCACGGTTTTAGATCTAAACAGATCTAACAGCTAAAAAAGTAATAATACTCTTCAAAACCGCGTTCGACCCACAGTTTTATCCCATAAACATCAGCATCAAACCACTACTAACACTTACAAAATCACGTTAACAACTTTTTAGATCTCAGTTTTTAGATCTAAAAAGAGAGGTGAGTTATTAGTGATAGAGAGAGAGAGAGAGAGAGAGAGAGAGAGAGAGAGAGAGAGAGTGGATTGAGTGAGTGAGAGAGATAGTGGATTGAGTGAGAGTGGAGAGTGGATTGAGTGAGAGAGAGAGAGGGGTGATAAAACCGTGGGACGGTTTGATAAAACCGTGGGTGGGTGGAGCGGTTTTGAAGAGTATTATTTCTTTTCTTTTTTTTTTCTTTTTTTTTTTGTATCTATAAAAAGTATCATTTGTAAAAAAAAAAAAAAAAAAAAAAAAAAAAAAAAAAAAAAAAAAAAAAGGCATACTCTTTACAAAAAAAAAAGTATCATTTGAAGAGTATTATTACTTTTAAAAATGATACCTTTTTTTTACAAATGATACATTTTTTTATAAATGATACTTTTAAAAATGATACCTTTTTTTTTTTTTTAAATGATACTTTTTTTTACAAATGATACATTTTTTTTTTACAAATGATACCTTTTATATAAAAAGTATCATATGTAAAAAAAATAATAATAAAAAAATTTAAAAAAAAATAAAAAAAGGTATCATTTGTAAAAAAAATGTATCATTTGTAAAAAAAAAAAGTATCATTTCTAAAAATAAACAAAATACTTTCAGGAATTCGGTTCTGAATAGCAAGTAACGGAATGGGTGCAAAATATAGCTCGGGGGCTCGGTTTTGTCATTGTTAAAGACAGAACCAAAGCAAACAAGGGTTATTTGTACGAAATCAATTATAGGTGTTCAAAGGGTGGGAAGTATAAACCTGAAGGTACCGGAAAACGGAAAACCAGTACCTTTAAAACAAATTGTCCATTCAAATTGGCGGCGAAATATCAATATACAAAAAAAATTTGGACTCTAAGGGTGAAGGATGATACGCATAATCATGATTTGCTAGAGTCGTTGCATGGTTTGCCATATGCAATGCGATTAAAGGATGATGAGTTCGGTTTGGTCAAAGAATTGACAGATTATACCGTAAAACCACGTATTATACTTTCGACAATACAGGGTCGTAATCCGGATAACGTGTCTAGCGTTAGAACTATATATAACGCACGAAATAAGATCCGGATAGCCAGAGAAGGTGGTAGAACTCCAATTCAAGTCCTTTACGAGCATTTGATGGAATCAGGGTATACATGGTACCCAAGGGTAAATGAGCATACAAACGAGCTTGGGGAGCTATTTTTTGTGCACCCCACGTCGTATGCTATATGGTGTACATTCCCTGAAATCATGTTGATGGACTCCACATACAATACCACTATGTTTAAATTGCCGTTGTTAGAAATTGTTGGAGTAACTTCAACAAACAAAACATTTTCAATGGCATATAGCTTTTTAAACAATGAACAAGGGCATAAATTTCAATGGGTATTGCAACGTGTGAAGGATGTCATAGACGAACGATATTACCCACGTGTTATCGTCACTGACAGAGATTTAGCGTTGGTTGGCGCATGCGAAGCAGAATTTCCTGACGCTCACCATTTACTATGTCGATGGCATATACAGCAAAATCTACTTAAGTTTTGCAAAAAAAAAATTCAGTGACCAAAAAGAGTATGAGTCCGTTAAAAAACGATGGGATCGGATGGTTAAAGCTCCGACATTCGAATCGTTCAGGCAACAGTATCAACACCTACAACAGCAATTGGTCAACCATCCGGGTACTTAATTATTAATTAATTGTATTTAATTATTTTAATAAAAAAGCACCCGAATGACCTTTTATTAATTCATTGTTTTTTTGCAGATATCGCTGAATATCTGTATAACACGTGGCTGCGACAATACGCACCCAAGTTTGTCTCGTATATTACCGACCAATATCGCTCTTACGGCCAGTCAACAACGTGCAGAGTTGAGGCTCACCACGCGTTGTTGAAATTATATTTGGATGGCACACAATCCAAATTAGACAGGTTGTTATGGTCAATTGATAAGATTCTCATTTCGCAAGAAACTGGGATAAAAGAAAGTTTTAATAGAAGCATGAACGAGAAACTAAATCATTGTAATGTTGATATATTTGAAGAATTGCGGTATAAAGTTTCCAAACATGCTTTCACTCTCATGTACAGAGAACTCCAACTGTCGATCACACCAGACAAATGTAGCCATAAGTTGTTGTCAATTCACGGACTACCATGCTTTCACATCATGCAATACTATGTATATCATGGTAAGTATATTAAATTTATAGCTATCAAGTTGTTTTCCCCACTATTATCAGTAATTTACATAAGTCGCTTTTACTGAATTCAGGACGCCCCATTCCACTGGATGAAATTCCTATTTTTTGGAGAACCCTATCTGTTCCGTGGCCTGTTATCAATAGGCCTCCGCCTAAAGATGGCTATTCTAGTGAAGCTGGTGATGATGATGATGATGATACTTCGTTTAACAATGGTGTGCAACAATTCAAGAATATTTTTAGCAAATCAACGTCGTTTGTCAAGAAAAATATGTTAACGAAGTTGAGAGAGATATTCCAGCCTGAAGTTGTTGACACCCGTGAACCATCTATTCAAAAAAATACCCGTGGTCGTCCGAGCGCAAAGGACAAAAAGGGCAAGGCTACACAAGACCCGGACTTGAATGAAGTCCCTGACTTAAATGAAGTCCCTGACTTGAATGAAGTCCCTGACTTTGATGAAGTACCAATCGTAGATCACCGAAGAAGTACGAATTCAAGATTTACAAAAGTGCCGAACATGCGAAAAGAACCTGCAAGACATAGCTCTTACACGGGTGATACTCTACGCCACAGATTTTATGCTGGAGATAGTGTGAGCAATGCGTTTATTAAGCATATTCCACCTGTTTTCCGTCCACTCGTAATAAGCATACATAATGTTGAGGGTGATGGAAATTGTGGGTTTCGGTGCGTTGCCCACTGTATTGTTCAAAACGAAAATAGGTGGGACGAAGTCAGAGGTATGTTATTGCAAGAGTTAGATTATCATAGGCAAAGATACATAGATATGTGGCAGCAACAAGACTTTGACCGACTTTGGTATACAATAGACTGGTTCAATGGACCTGCACCTAACGATCGCTGGATGGTGATGCCACTCACGGGGCTGGTTATCGCTTCAAGCATTCACCGACCTGTTGTATTTATATCCGATCCAAGGTTGGAACACATGTTTTCCGCTTTTTACCAGGCCAAACTCATCACAAGGAACCGACTCCATTGTGATTGCCCGTGTGGGTGCTCACTACATTGTACTGACGCTCGACAGAGATTTTCGACTACCCTATATCCACCTACAATGGAGGCATTTCAGAGAGCCAGTAGCAGCCGAATGGGAAACTTTGTATCAACATCGACTAATGGTTCATTGATTTATGTTGTAAATAATAGAGACACCGACAAAACCATTGTAAATGATTACTGATTTATGTTGTAAATAATAGAGACACCGACAAAACCATTGTAAACATAGTGAATCATATGTTGTAAATGATTATTCAACATCGTTTAAATGTTAATTGTTTGAAACTTAAAAGTCTGCTTTTTTGTAGAGTGTTAGTTCTGCACCAGTTATTATTACTTTGTTTAAATTAGTAATAACATTATTGATTGCTGATGTAAATTATTATGCAAATTCTTTGGTCAGATGAGCCAAAGAAATCCTTTCTAGTGCCGATGTAATAGAGGATTTATTGTAGAACGGAAATCCTGGCAAAATGATAGTCGTGGGCGACTGTTTTATGCATGTCCTCTTTCAGTGGTAAATAATCATACGTTTGTTTAGTTATGTAAATAATTTGTTTGTTAAAAATACATTTCTTATTATTTTCTTAACATGTAACAGCCAGGTACAAAAGACTACGGGTGTCGATACTTCGCGTGGAAAGATGAATTTGAAGCAGAGCACTTTAATCAACCATCTTCTTCAACGCATTGCTCAAACTGCGTTGCTACAAAAAATGAGAACAAGTTGTTGAAGGCAAGAATAAAGTCGCTAGAGATGGAGTTAGAAATGACAAGAAATCCTGAGGATCACGCTTGTCAGTCAAGTGCCCGGCTCCATGATCTTTTAAATGATTTGAATAATCTTCATATGTCGTAAATGTTGTTGTTTTTTAAATAATGTGTTAACGTTGTTGTTTAATTGAATAATAACATTTGTTGTCATAGTCGTTTAATGTGGTAACGTTTAACGTGCTATTTGTTATTGTTATTAATTAAATAAAAACGCATTGGACGTTAATTATATAAACGTAACAAATAAAACAAAAAAAACATTACAAAAAATATATATTATACCAAATATATATATACTATACCAAACATTTAAAAAAAAAAAAAAAAAAAAAAAAAAAAAAAAAAAAAAAAACGACAAAATAAGGAAAAAAAAAATAGTGAGCTACCCTTTTAGAGAGGGTTCGGTTAATAGAAATAGGGTCCGTGAGAATAACCTACCCCATATTTATTGTCTTTAAGTACAACAGTCAAACCAAAAGAACCTTCGAGACCCAACCTTTTATTCCACAAATCATCCTACAACACATTATTCCAGCTCAAAGAAGTAAAGAACCTTCCAGACCCAACTTTTAATCCACAAAGAACCGTGTACCCCAAATTTTACATTTGATTGCGTTTGTTTATATTTGTTATGGAACGATAGCTACATCTTTTAAACTATTAGGATTTAATAAAACTAGTTGTATAAGATAGCGTTTGGATGTCATTTTTTGTTTGCAGATTTATTATATTTATACTCCTACTATTATTATTATTATTATTATGATTTTAACTTTTGTATATATTAACATATAAAATGATCATTTTACCTTTAACGAAAAGCAAAATGATATTTTACATACATAAATATATACAAATCAACCAGGCTAGCTCAGTTAGCCACCAAGATTCATTAGAGGCTTGGGAAGGAGAGATTTGGCTAAGGAAAGTCTTAAGTTCGAGTCTCACCCGAAATTTTTACCCCTTCAGACCCAATCAGAATAGGAGAAAGTACACATACTGCCTAATTGGATATCACTGCTACATAAACTACTAACAACTAACAAGCCGTTTTAAAAAAATAAAAAAATATACACAAAAATCAAAATCATAAAGATAAAAAAAATAGGAAAATGAATAGGTAAATTTTACTACGGTGATTTTTCCTAAAATGCTTAAAAGTGCTTAACATATATGCGAAATTTATTAGATTCAGACATTCAGTTGCATTCACAAACTCAACACGATACAAAGTCACAAACACCACATTTTCACTTATGAATCTTCCCTCTAAGCTTAACCCCCAAAACCCTCTCCATTTTCGCTAAAACCCCTTGATTCGGAACCACTTTACCATTCTCATACTCTTGGACAACTTGCGGCCTTTCATTAATCCTCTTAGCCAGCTCCGCCTGGCTCAGTTTCTTCTCAATTCGGGCCTTTTGAATCATTTGTCTCACTTCAGTCCCTACTCTCTCAAGGGCAGCTGGCTCCTGAGCTTCATCTAGCTTCCTAGCGTAAACCGCGGTCGCTGGGCCTTTTTTATTCGTACCCCCGTCGTGTTTTTTGATAGTTTCGATCTGTGCTCCTGCGCGTAAGGCTTGGTTTATGGACTTTGAGTCGCGAAGAGTTGTGGATTTTGGTTTTGATTTGTGGAGCACTACTGGCTCCCAGTCTTGTGACATTGCACCCATTGGTCTTGTTGGCATGATGTTAAAATAGTTTTAACAAAATTTGCTTATTTTGTGTAGATGTGCTTATTTTGATTTAAGTGTTTGCTTATTTTGTTGATGTGGATGAGGGTTTGTTTATATAGGAGGTGAGTGTCTGGAAGGTTCTTTGTTTTAATGTGATATGTGGATTAAAAAATTGTGTCTCGAAGGTTCTTTTGTGACTTTTTCTAACACTTTTAGGCCACGGTAAGGAAATAAAAATAAGAAAACAGGAATGAAGAACTTGTTGCCCACGGTTTTGTGTTGTAGTAAAAGACACCACAAAAAATGTGTCATTTTCTCGCAATTTTTTTACACATTGTATAATTATAAAGTTATAAGTGTGTAAAAAATGTGTCCTTGAACCTTTTTTTTTTTACTCATTAATAAGCGTGGAAATATATAAAAAAATCATTCAAATATTCACATCTAAAATTGTAAAGAAAAAAAAGTATACCAAACTCAACATTTAGGTACGTTGACTAGGTGGAATTGTAGCGTGTCCGGTATATTGATGAGCTTAAAGACCAATTTTCTATATATCCCCGGTCCGATGAACACTTCAACAATACCTTAATCAGCTACTAGTATAAAGGAACCGGATACAAACCACTGTAGAAAAACATAACTAATAATACCATTTTTATGTTGTAGTACTTATGCCAAGCAAAAGAAAAAGTAGAACAACACGAAAAAAATTAATAGCTCGAAAGAAAATTACCGGTAAAATTCTAGGCAACATAATGAACGGAGGAAGTAATAATTCATGTCAAAAGTAACAAAAATATATGATCATTTACCATCAAATGTATTTACTATATTACCAAATTCAATAAGTAATCATAACATCAAATGTATTTACGAAATTTTCTTAGCATTTTATAACGGTTGCACATGTGTATTTGGTATTAATCTCAAAGCTACACACGGAAAACTATGTAGACACACAACATCAATATTTTTTTATCTATTTTTATTATAACTACAAAACTATTGTGTCGTTCAAAACTTATGTAAAGTTTATTGTCCCACATAGGTTGAAGAAAGGAAAGCTCTCTTGTTTATATATTCCGGTGTAAATGGTTCTTACAAGTTGACATATTATTTAATAGATAGATAACTTTGAATATGTTATAGATAGATGTAACATACCTAAAGTAATTCTATCTCTTAAATCATATTGAAACTTTTTTTGAACTTTGATTTGATAGATTATAAATTAATAAAGGTTGTGTCGACTTAAAATTTAGATACATCCTAATATATTTTTAGGTTAAACTTAGATGCATATGCGTCTAAATGGCGAGTACTCGTGCATAACGATATAATTTTATACGGCTAGTTAATTATAGTTGCTATATTTGGTTAAGTGTTTCATGTAACATACGATAATTCAATTTGGTGGAAATAAATTTGAGAACATCTATGTCCGACGCAATTATTTGGCCAGAAATTTATAATTGATAGGTGTTCGTATGATATGATGAAAAAGCTAGCCAATTGTTCACTATATAGCTACTAGCCAATTGATACTTTGAGAGCAATTTTGTAGATTATGATATGTTTGGCTTATAAAGTCATAAGGCGTTTTGGTACGGTCGACAAGTATTTCTTCTATAACTTTGGCTCCTTATTTGATGGACTACTTTTTAGTTATTATACATATTATTAAACCATATGCGAAACGTCGCCGTTTTGCACCTCCTTTTTCCCGCCATTTTTCTTGGGCTATCTGGCCTGCTCTTTGTGGTCCGGACATGGTAACCCAACCCAGCTTTTATACATGAACCAAACCCAACATTTATACATGACATGAGAACCCTAGAACTAGAACCTTCCACAAAATCTACACAACGCCCCACACGCTCAAATCATATAATCAAAAACCATGGGCGGTTGGTTATGTGGTGGTGGTGCGGTTATTGAGGATAATACGGGGGCTATTCCGATTTGTGGTAAATTCAGAAGGTATGTTTTTCTAATTTGGTTAGTTTTTTCAAGATTTGGCTAAAACCGTGTGTTAGTTGATAGGTTTTGTGGGTTTATGTTTGACGTTGCGGGGTTTTTTTTTTGCGTACGATTCTTAGATTAAGGGTATTGAAAAGTTTAAAGGTTTATACTAATATGGTGTTGTATCGGTTGCACTCCAAATGTTTGATGAAATGTCTGGGTGAAAATTGTGATGATAGTTTTGGTTTCTTTTGTTCGATGAAATGTCCGGCTGAAAATTGTAACGGATTGTTTGTTTAATCTTATGTTCTTGACTGTATTTTCTAAGTATTTTTATTTTTTTGCTTTTGTGTTTAGAGAGAGGATGCAAGTAGAGCTACAAGTTTCCAGGTTATGAAGTTCGAATTGTATGAGGTCCTGCCTTATCAGCTTTACAAGGAAATAATGATGAAATTGGAAAGAAAGCTGTTCTGAAGCTGTCGGAAGCTGTGGATACTTGCATTCCTATAACTGGTCCCAAAATGCAAAGCCATTTTTAATGCCGATAATTCTTCATTAAGGTATCCATAAATTAAGAGTTGACTCTTTTGCTGTCAACCTCCAATGTTTCTCATATTAATGAGTAGTAAATTTACTGAACATTATTGCTACTGAGATGCTCTATATTGTGACCATTTAGACTCGATGTACCTGCCGTAAAACTTCATGCTCAAAGGGACGCGGCAGTGTTGCCACTGATCAGATTGACCAAAGCCTAATTAATGTTGGCAATGAATTAATGTTGCCAAGAAAGTTGAGATCTTGGGCATGGGCCAGGTGAGCACCGAATATATAACTTGCTTTCAACTTTTTTGTAATCTATTACATCCCTCGGATTTTGTACCATTATATGAAAGTAATTTCTATAGCAGGTAAAATGGAGCACGTCATAAAAATATTATGAAAAGGTCCACTGTTAAGGGGTAAGTGTTGCAATTAAGAGCTTATCTAAACCATGCTTATATAAGCCCATAGATCTCAAAATAAGCCACAAAATTGAGGCTTATGAAATATAAGCCAAAACACAAATAAGGTCAAAAGCCACATATAAGCTTAAGCAAACACCCCTTATTGTTAGTAATGTACATTCTTCCATTTCCTAATGTCACAGGACCTCCACATCTTCGTTATGCGTTGGCCGCTGCAGCGCTGCTATCCAGGATACGATGATGTAAAATCGGGGTTCATGTTCAACGAAAGATCAGGTATCTTGAAGTCATGTTGGGCCGCTCGGGGTCACGTTAACCTGTATGTAGTTTTCTTTTTCCCATTCTCATGTTTCCTTATCAAAGCTGTAGTGACCTATAATAAGTTGTTTTGGAAACCTAGGCGCTTATACGAGTTCATTTTTTATTAACATTGTAACCACCTTGCAGGTTAGTCCATTATAAAGGGTGTTTGGGAATGAGTTGGGAAGCCGTGCTATGGTGTGCCAACAGATACGGTCGACGTTCTTCTGATCATGGTACTATTTTTTAGCCTTTTGCTAATTTCGGTCGTATATTATGTTTTAAAAAAAATGGATAACCAGTAAAAACAATTGCACATTATTTAATTGCGTGGGAGACGATTGCGCGCTATCACAAAATCTCTGATACAACATGTGACGTTATGTTTTTGGAAAATTTGGTTCCATTACAAATTCAGTTCACTTTTTTATTTAAGAGGGTGTTTGTTTTAGTGTGTATACCGGGCTTATGAGCTTATGTATATTTGAAAAGTATCAAAAGGCCACTTTTTCAGCTTATGAACTTATCAAGATCAGCTTATGACAAAATCATTTCCTCAACTTGATAATCTCATAAGCCAAAAAAAAAGGTCTTATTAGCTATTTCCAAATACACATAACCCCACTAAATAAGCTAAACACAAACACCCCTGTATATATATGGCCATTATGCTACTGATTCAGTTGTTGCTGCAATTCAGGTGAGGTTTGTATCTATTATGTTTCAAAGATCATTATTGGGAAATAGATAATGATGGCCAGTCTAGGATTATCACTATCGTATCTTATCTAGGTTTTTGAAGTTCAGAATACGTAGATTTTTTACTAGAATACTTACTGAAACGTGTTCTGTTTCTCTGTTTTCTGCTATACAGGGAGTTTAAAGGTGCGATGCATATTACATGTACGCTTGCAGATTTAACGATGAAGTTGGTCACCATGTGCCCTGAATTGGCTACAGGACATGCCTTCATATTCACTGAATTGGTAGAACATTTTCCAAGAGGGATTGGCTTTGTGGAAGCATTGATCTATTCATGTACGTGCATCTCCTTTCATTTTCAAAAACCGAATTTTTTTTTTGGCTAATTATCTATATGAGTTTATTCTTATAGGACTTTTGTATTAGAACTTTTTGGTTGGAACACCTATGGTGCAACAGCAGACTAGAAAAAACAGCTAGGCGGAACTTTTAAGCTAGAATTTAAAGCACTTATATGATCTACCTAAGGTAAAAAAAAGCTGTTAATGAACAAAGATAAGCAACCAAATATAGAAGAAAAACACTTTAAAGGAATTTTGGATAAAAAGATTAAGCTAGAAAAATGGATTGAAAAACCTATGCTAACTCAATTTTCCTAAGTTTAGGCAGAGGTGGTTTTGGGTGAGAGTGGGTTAGAAAAGGTTTTAACTTACAAACTAAGAATTCAGAACCCAAAGGCCATGTAAGAAGAACTATATTAAAGTAACAATAACAATCAATTCGCATCTAATCTACTAATTTAAAACTAGGCTGATGGAGGGGGAATTTGACTATGTAAATGGGTAAAAATGGGATTAAATGAGATCATTACTTTTAAAGTCCTAATTCCAGATTTTAACCTATCTAAACTAAACTATTTTAAGCATGTATGATCACCTAGAATGCTCCTAAACTAAATCTATCCCTAAAATCATACCTAAGCTGTTATGAATTTCCAAATTCAAGATAATAGTGCAAATTATATCAAACCATATAAAACTACTGAGATATTCCCCTAACCTACTTATATTATCAAGTTACAGCTAAATCAAATCCAAAATGTAGCCTAAACCAAGTTTGAGTCAGAAAGTCAAGCTTGACCCAAACACCCCTACAAGGGGTTGTTGATTCACTTTCAATAAGATAAAAGGTTTTTCTAATTTTCAGCGCTAATTTAGAACCCGTTATCTCTGTTTATGTAAATTTGAATGAGTAACAATCTTACAAAATAAACTTTGCATATGGAGGATCACTATATGCTTATGACTTACGTAAAAATAAGCATAAGAGTACTTATATTATGCTTTTATATTATAACCTTTTTACATCATTGTTGGCATATCCTTTGGTAACACACAGATTTAAATGCTTTTATGGTAGACAAATTAGCATCATGATTTAGAATCATGTATATAACTGATGAATTTTGATGATTTGTGGATGCATCATTGTTGTAAAGTTTAATTTTTGGTTAAGAGGGTGTTTATCGTTGCATTGGTTTATTTTCATTTAGTTAATGAGTGTTTGGATTGTTTACTTTTTTTGCCTTTAGCGAGTGTTATTGGGTCTACAAACTAAAGTCATCCTAATAGCTTTTCATCTTTTTTGGACAGGTACTGGCCATGTTGAACGAACTATTTTCAATACCACCGATCATTGTTACATACCTGCTATCGGGCCAACCAGAGGTGGTGATTCTTTCTTTTTTATGATTGCGACTAGCCTTTCATAACTTTTAGGTTTGTTGCATACATGTGTCGTGCATCTTTGTATTTGCTAATGGGATATTGCATATTTTGTTAACTGTTTTTGGTTTGGTATATTGAAGGTTGGTGAGCGGTATTTATAAACGTACCGCTCCTAGGCTGGTCATGAATATTGAACATTAGCTGAAGACAAGGACAGAGGTAACTTAGCTTATTTATAATAGATTAGACATGGCATTACAACTCATTTCTATGAACACTGATCAGTGTGGGCTATATTTGTTTAATAACAGGTCAAATGGGTAAATAAATTGGTTAAGAGCAAAATGGTCAAACAAGTAAGCCTCAAACAGGTATGGCTCTAACGTCACCTTACGTGTCATAAATTAACTTTTCAGTTATAATCCATTAATTATTAGAAAAAAAATGTTCATATATTATCCTACATTATTTGATATTAGTATACAATGTCATGTTTACGAGCCTCACCATCATGTGCAGCGTCGACATGTTCATGGTAAGTTACTGTGGTCTTGCATAAAGTAGTGGTTGAAAAAAGGTGTGGCTCAACATATTCAGACATTATTGATTTCAGTATTATGAAGGTATATACTAATATAGAATAATCTTATTTCATATATTATCTGGGTGTTAAACCATATGCGTATATTGGTTCTTTATTATTCGGTTTGATTCTTACTACATTAAATGGTTTAATTGATAGCATATCATATAACTTTACGCACAATATATTCTTTCAGGTGGAACTTCGTTTCGGTATGCGCAGCGAACGACTTTGCACGAGATCCAGTTTTGCAACCTGATGCTTATGATTACACGTAAGGTTATCTCTATTTTGTAGGATCATGTACATGATAGGTGCCAATAGACAATAGTCACCAACATTTTAAACGGAACATATACCTGTGGTTCATAGCAAGTAAGCTAAAATATGACACATTAAATGGGTCGAGCAAATTTGTTTCCGAATTCATTTAAACTACATTTAATATCACTAAAAATGTGGAGAAAGAAGTCTTTGTAGGTCTCAGCCATGGTGTAGCCATCTGTTTGAACCTGGACAGTTTTGCGCCGTTTGAACCATAATCTGAGACACTCTAATGAACCAAACACATTAAGCCTTCTATAAGTTTTTTTCCAACTCAATGGCACCCACCCCCTGTGTTGCAAACTCAGAGTACATAAACTTTGAATTGTCAAGCAGTGGCTTGGTTTTGTTACTCAACTTATTGATACTTTAAAATTAGTTTAGGGTTATATACCTGACCATAACCACATTTATATTGCTACTGCAGCAGGTACGAGTGAAAGCCAGGATACGACCATGACTATTTTGCGTCAAATTAATGAATCTAGGTGTTGCACACCCCAAGGTAAGCCTGGTTGTTAGCACACACTTAAATAAGGGATGGCTTATTAATAATGCTTCGTTGTGACAGGTCCTACATCCATGTACAAAGATACTAACATTTTGAAGACAATCTGATGTATACTACAAGTTCTGTAATGTTGGAAAAGTCGTTCAGCACTCAACCTCATATTATTGGATGATATAGTTCATTACGTTCAAATTTATCATTAGATCGGGAGTTTGGAACAATATATTCAGGTCAACCAGACGCAAGTAAGTTAGTGCAGATAAGATTTGTAAAACCGTGTTTATATTGAGAAATGACATTACCCACTCTGGCGGAAAAGATTTCATGTCATATTGTTTGTCTTGGAAAAGTATTTTTACCATTATAATTCCACAAATTCAATAGTTCAGTTATGAATACAATGCTTTATACTTAATTTTGTTCGGCCCACTTTCTACTTAAAAAAATGCCGCAAAAGAAAATGGCCCGCCCGCAACGCGGCGGACCGGTGCCATTCTCGTTAGTAGGTAATTGAGCATAGAGCCCACATGGTGTAAATGTTAGCTTGGTAAATCAGTGTGGTCACAAATTTAACAAGTTTTATGAAAGTTAGGTGTAACATGAGTGAGGCATTGACTATGTTTGGCTATGCACTTACGAGCGTTTAAAAAAGTTTGAACTTTTAAACTAAGTCACCTTATAAAATACAGTTTGTTTGTCACATATGTTATAGAAGCTTTTTTAAACTCTAAGCGTTCATAAGCCCAATCCAACTAAAACGAAATAATGGATTAGCGTGCAAAGGCTTGCATTATATCATGTGAATTTATTTGATTTGGTGATTTTGAAATAATAAGCTTTATCTCCAATTAATTCGCCAACTCAAGCTTCCGGCTTATAATATAAACACTAACATTAGTCTTGGCCTTATCTCATTTCGTCAAACATACCCGTTTTATGAACCTTATATATATGCTAGACATTGATAATATATAGAAAGATATAAAAATCTTAACACATTACTTGTAATAATCCGGTTTAACCATCAATTACAACTGAAAATTTGTTCCTTAAACACTTTTACTTGCAACAAACATTTTTTTAATTAGATATTCAATAAATTGATTATAGATGGATCATTTGTACACATCGTCTTTGTGTCCCTTGAAATTTTAGGGTGGTCCAGTTTTAAAGTTTAGCCTTCTTGAATCAACTTGAGCAGTAGTCACTTGAAATTGATTTGAAAAATGGACTTTTGATCTTTCGGTTTAATAGATGGGCCTAACAATATAGATGGGCTTATAACTGAGTTTATCCAACTTTGTTGTAAGTTGTAAACTTGTAATGCTTGAAATATGGGCATTCAAAACCTTTTTTTTTAGCATAAAGTGAAATGCGATCTTATTACTACTCGTAGAAAATAATGAAACGTTGGAGACAAGAAATCAATAAGAGCAATTAGGTAAAACTTGAATTAGACAAATGTTTTAACAAACGATAAACGAGGTCACTTCGATTCAAATCGATACATGACTGATACTCCATTGGCCACATCACATATACGCACTCAGCTTGAACTTGTACATAGTCCAAACGGATTACGCCCATACATCTTCTGCAACAAGTCCACAAGTTAATGTCATGAGTACATAGTTGCGATCCTTTAGAAAGTAAACAAATTTAAAAAGGCTAGAAAGCCAGTGATAAGTGTCATCCACCCATTGCCTCCCTTTTTTCTTATTAAATTCAGTTATCAGGTATTTTGGTCCTTTTAACATCTTTTTTTATTTCACCTCAAAACTTCAAACGTAAATAACTTTCAAACGATAAACTTTTATGTAAAACCGATTTCACCATAATTTTTTAAATTCAATTCACTTTAATTTGGTATGCATTATGATATATGAATCACAACTCTTTTTTTTCTTCAACTTTTTAAGTGTTTGTTGATTTTATTGAATTTTTTTGCATTTTCGGCTCTAATTTTTTCTAGTTTAAAGGTCAAATTTTGCAAAACTTAAAACACGAATGTTGTAGCTTCTTGGCCATTCTTTACCCAGAAATTTGAATCACTCAAATCCGATATGATATTAGTGAGATATCGCGCGTTAAAGATGACGTCTTAGTCATATTTAGTGCACACAAAGTGTTTGATAAAATGCCTAAAAGAGATTTTTCATATAAAATACATTTGAATGCACTAATTGGTCAAGTTATTTTCAGTTTAATAAAACTATCAGTTTGTTTTGTTAAATAGAATTGATGAACCCAAACATTTGATCAAATTGATGAACCCGAAAAAATTGATGAACCTAAAATTTGATGAACCTGAAAAGTACTGTGATCAATTTGATGAACCCAAACATTTGATCAAATTTGACGAACCTGAAATTTGATGAACATGAAAAAATTGATGAACCCAAACATTTGATCAAATTTGATGAACCAGAAATTGATAAATCTGAAAAAATTGATTAACCTGAAAAGAAATGTGATCAATTTGATGAACCCAAACATTGATCAAATTTGATGAACCTGAAATTGATGAACTTGAAATTTGATGAACCTGAAAGAATTGATGAACCCAAACATTTGATCAAATTTGATGAAACTGAAATTGATGAATCTGAAAAAATTGATGAACCTGAAATTGATGAACCAAAGTAACTGATGAACAAAATTTCGTTTTTAAAAATGAGTTAATAAGGTTCATCAGTTAATATAGGTACATAGGGGCAAAATAGTAAAATTACTCGTTTTTTCTTTTTCCACCTCAAATTTCAAACGTACATATCTCTTATACGACAAAATTTTAGAAAAAAACGATTTCACCATAATTTTTAAAATTTAATCCTCTTTAATTTGATATAAATTTTGTTAAAAAATTCGAAACTTTTTTTTACATACGAAATGGGTGCTACTTTTCTTTATTTTTTGGGCATTTTCAACCTTATTTTGTACCATTAGAAATGCCAAATCGTGAAAAATTTAAAACATAAAAGTCGTAGATTTTGGTTCACTCTTTACTCAGAAATTTGAATCACTTAAATCCAATATGATATGAGTGAGATATCGTACATTAAAGATGACGTTTTACTCATATTTGTTGCACACAACGTGTTTGATGAAATGTTTAGCTTAGATTTTTTGTCTTAAAATCGAGTTAAATGAACTAATTTTTGTACAACAATGCACCTTTAGTCATTTTATTAATGTAAGATTCAAAAAGTTTTTTTTTTAACTGATGAACCATATTAACTGATGAACCTTATTAACTGATTTTTAAAAACGAAATTTTGTTCAACTGTTACTTTGGTTCATCAATTTCAGGTTCATCAATTTTTTCAGATTCATCAATTTCAGTTTCATCAAATTTGATCAAATGTTTGGGTTCATCAATTCTTTCAGGTTCATCAAATTTCAAGTTCATCAATTTCAGGTTCACCAATTTTAGGTTCATCAATTTCAGGTTCATCAAATTGATCACATTTCTTTTCAGGTTCATCAAATTTTTTCAGATTTATCAATTTCTGGTTCATCAAATTTGATCAAATGTTTGGGTCATCAATTTTTTCAGGTTCATCAAATTTCAGGTTTATCAATTTCAGGTTCGTCAAATTTGATCAAATGTTTGGGTTCATCAAATTGATCACAGTTCTTTTCAGGTTCATCAAATTTCGGGTTCATCAATTTTTTCGGGTTCATCAATTTGATCAATTGTTTTGGTTCATCAATTCTATTTAACAAAACAAACTGATAGTTTTATTAAACTAAAAATAACTTGACCAATTAGTGCATTTAAATGTATTTTTATATGAAAAATCTCTTTTAGACATTTTATCAAACACTTTGTGTGCACTAAATATAACTTGACCAATTATTTTTTTTTTTTACTTTCTAATAGATTGGTGGTCCATGGTACATGTTAAAGAGGAACCCACAGTCTGTCACCCTCTAAATGGCAAGCAACCATTGATTGGTCCCCATTAGACTGGCCACAATAATACAATCGACCGACTCGGTTGACCAAAAGGACTCGGTCGTCCTTGTTGTAAGCAGTCGGTCGCGACCGACATAAACCCAAAACACAAGTGCAATCGGTCCTAACCTCGACCGATTTTGAAACTACCAAACTTTGTATTTTGATCCGTTGAACATGAATTATTGTGTTTTTGACCGTTTGAACTAGAAACCAAACATAGTAAATTTTTTTTTACCGTTTGGATTTGCAACATTCGGCTAAAATAAATAAATAAATAAATCTTATAAATACCCAACATAACAACACTTAAATTCACACTATCTCTATTAAAAATGTCTAAGAAAACACCACAAGAAAAAGGCCGAAAATCCCGAGTACCACAAAACATCCCGCAAGTATCGCCGGATTCGACTTTCCGGTTAATCGGTGTGTCACCAAGTATCAATTTCCGACCTCTTTCTCTTGATTACAAATCTCAACGACCTCCACAACAACAAACATTCAATCCATTTGCTATGAATCGTAATTTAAATCGTCCGTTCATTCCACCGTATCAAAACATCCAACAACAACAACAGAACATCCAACAACCACAATAAAACTTCCAACAACCACAACAAAGCCACTCTCGTCGAAGCCAACAATCTATGTATGGCTCCCCCGAATCAGGCTATCATCCAACAATGGACTCATCAATGTCTTCATACTCTAATTATCAAAATTATTCTCCGGTTAACCACATCAATCTTGATGCGGTTGATTTTATGAAATAATTAGAAAACAATCCGGCTTTTTTTGTTGGAACCGATTCGGGTTATCCGAGTCAACAAATGTCACTGGGTTATCAAGGTTCGGGTCACGGATCATATCACGATTCGGTTCCAAATGATGATCTTGTTGGTGTTAGGGGTGTTCAGTATTTGGTTTAACACCGAACAAACCGAAATATAAACTGGATCGAAACAGAATAAAACCGGACCAAAAATTTTAATTGGTGTATGGTTTGGTTTAAAACCAAACCGAAGTATTTAATTGGTGTTTGGTTTGGTTTTGGGTTTGACAAATACATAACCAAACCAAACCGAAAAAATCGAATATATATCTATCCACACAAAAAAGTTTAAATTATATATATACAGATTTTATATGTTTATCTTCCTAACAAAAAATTCCTAAAAATTTAAAATATCTTACTTACTCCATCCCAAAAAGAGAGTCCACAAACAAAAAATGTACTGTAAAAATTATAATATGTGTAATTAATGCTAGTTTTGATTGATAAAAAGTCATTTTTACCCTCATGGTTAATATAGAAATAAAAAATGAGTAATTAATGCAAGTATTAATTAGAAGGGTAAAGTAGGAAAACTAGTCATAACTACTGTCCATATATAAAAACTGAACACTTATTTTAGGACAAACATAAATAGTAAGATAGACTCTTTTTTTTTTGGACGGGGGGAGTATAAACTAACCACTCCTTAAATCAAGGATGCTTGAAGATGGAATATTCAAGCATAAGACTTCTGTTGACTTTTGTCGAAGAACATTTTATCATATTTTGCTTTCATTTATTTCCGTTAAGTTATGAAACCTTTTGGTTTTTTAAACTTTTGTTTTGTTGATTTACTTAAACACTTTGTGAGACCTTTTGATTTGGTAAATTTATTTGAACTTTTAGGTTTTTATTTGTGACTTTTAAAAGTTTACTTGAATTTGGTTTTCTTGGTTTTAACCAAAACCAAACCGAATTCTAAATTGGTGTATGGTTTGGTTTTATCCGTTTTATAATTGGTTTGGTTTGGTTTTGGTTTTAACTTTTAAAATTTTCAAACCGATTAACCCGAACCGTACAACCCATGAAACCGAAAACCGGACCGATGAACACCCCTAGTTGGTGTTGAAGATGACAACACTATTTATGAAGAGATGTCACCAGTCAAACCAAAGAAACGTGCTACAAAGGCTAAGAAGAAGGCGGTTGAGAAAGAGGTTGAGAAACAGGTTGACAAAGACAACTCGTATTGGTCAAAACAAGAAGAGGTCGCGTTGTGCATGGCTTGGTGTGATTCGTCGGAGGATAGCGTAGTTGGAAACAACCAAAATTCTAAAGGATTTTGGGCAAAAGTGATTGCATACTTTGAAAAAGAGGTCGGTGAAGGGAGATCGTACAACTCAATTACTAGCAAGTGGAAAAATAGGATTCGTCATAGAGTTGGTGCATTTTTTGCCATTTACGACAATCATTATGAGAATTTTGGAAGTGGTGCGAATGATCTCAATATTTACCAAAGAGCGTGTGACCAATATGCAATAATGATGAAGCATGCCTTTCATTTGGATCATTGTTGGGAGATTTTGAGGGACCATCGGATTTGGAAGAAAAATGAGATGCCGTTTTTTTTAAACCAAAATGCGGCTCGAAAAAAACCAGGGACTTCTGACATGGGCTCGGATGTGCCTGGTAATGAAGAGCCTCGAAATGAGCGACCGGTTCGGCGTGATGCAGCTAAGAAAAATAAGGCTACTAAGAAGAAATCGTCGGGGTTTAGTTTGGATGGGGTAGCCGAAAAATGGCAAGCCATTACATCAAAGGCATGGGATAAGAAGCAGGAGCTTGCAGCAAAGGAGCAAGAAGATAAAAGATTGGCAATGGAAGCAGAAAGGCTGGAATTTGAGCGACAAAAAAAATATCAAAAAGACATCATCTTCTATTTCAAACCAATCGACCCATCTTTGCCCGCATTTCAACGACAAAAAATGCAAGAACTCAAAGACGCGATCAATGAACAATACAACCTTGAAGATTAGTTTTTATGTTGTTATGTATTAATAAATGTTGTAATGTCTTTATTTTAGTTGAATTAATATGTAACATTTTAATTTATGAATGAACTTTTTATTTTGTGTTAAAAATGGTTTAAAAATAAATAAATAAATAAATAAAAAGAAAAAAACTTGGTCGCCCTTATTGTGGCACTGAATCGCCTGCAGGTCGCTGGAGAGAGAAAGCTGACGTGGCAGAGAAAATAAGGGGGATTGACCCTTATTGTTGTGCCTAGCCTTATCCTCCGGCATCAGTCCCACAACCACTTACTTACTGGCCGTTCAGAGGGTGACAACCAAGTTGTGGGACACTCTTTAACATGTGCCCATATGGCACAAGTTAGAAAAATCACATACATAAATCCATTTTAATAGTGCACAAAACAAACTGTAAAAAAATCTTTTGTAACGGGAGCCTGACGGTTAAGCGCACGGAGCTCCATAATAAGAGCAGAACATAGTCGAGCATAAATTGGCAACGAGGGAAATCATCAGCCACAGCTATGTCGATAATTAAAGAAACACACCCTGATTCAAATAGAAATACCGTCACTCTAATAAAATTGTACACGCTGAAATACCTATATAGTGTTTTTTTTTTTCTTTTCTTTAAATGTAAGCTTTTGTATAATACAGTCATTAGGAACAAAAATGAGATTGTACATACAATGAAAAAATGATCATAAAATTGTACTAGTTTAACCGGGCGTACGTGTCTAGTTATTTTGAGCATGTACGTCATGCCCACATGTTGAGGATACATAAACTAGACATGTCGCAATTAAAACATTTTGATAAAGTAGGCAAACCTTTAGACAATCAGGCATCGTGATCACTGTGTTGACAATTTGGCTCTTCACCATATCAAGATTTTCATCACGCAGTGTGTTAGGAGACTGAAATTTATAGATTCAGTTGTATAGACTCGAAAATTTTACGTTACATTTGTAACTAAAAATAACACACCGCTTAATTTCATCTAGCTCACTCTTCAACTCCTTGTTCATTGTTGATGACGTATAATACGGATAGTAGACCTACTGGGCCTAGACTATCTCACACGAACTGGGCTTCGCCCAACAAGCAAAAACGGGCTCCGACCCTATAAGCAAAACCAGGCTCCGGCCTAATAAGCCAAACAAGGCTGGAATCCCATGTCACGAGCATGGCACAGTCCGGAAAAACCAGGACACATATAAGCGGCACTCCCGAAGTACACCCGCGGACTGGACCCCAGTCCATCCGCATCCACAAACATCGATTAAGCTGAGGACCCTTGCCCGAAAAGGGTCCCACCTCAGCCACTACGGCGATATGCAAAATATTATGAAGCCCTAATATTTCGACTACCTATAAAAAGAAACCTCGATTCACATTTTCGAGGTACGAGTATCTCACTCATCCCAGTACTCTCACATTCCTCTAACAACATGAGTACTTACTCTCACGCCGGAGCTTAATCGTGGGGTCCGTCCCCACGGTATAGCTAACGGTTTACTTTCATTTGTGCAGGATACTTCATCCTTTACTTGGATTAGTGCATAAACCTACAACTGACGGCCCATCAAGGATGGCCCGTACCTAACAAGTTGGTGCCATTCGTGAGATCGGTGCACAACTGCGTCCTCGAAAATACTCACCATGAGCCAGCAAGTAAACACCGACACGCCCGCACCCACGTCCGCCATGCGGAATACGGGCGTGAAAGATAAAGAAACGGTATTAGGAGGCAGTGGCGTACCTACTCCTAGCACAGACCTCCGGGGTTATTGTGAAAAGAACTACGACCAAATTATGCCAATTATGTTTGAGAAATATTGTCAAAAACAAAAACAACAGAAGCTCGACTAAGTAAAAGCTCACCTCTTCGAGGACGAATCACAACAATCTGAATCCAGGATGCCCCACCACAAGAAGGACCTAAGAAGAAAAATTGAAGCTAAAAGACAATGAAGTGCATCCGCGAGCCCTAGCTCGCCAAGCCACACGTCGAGGTCTCCTAGAAGGAGGGGTCCAAGGAGAAAAGATGTGTTCAAAAGGCTGGAAAACGAAGTGTTCTATAGGCTCGGGCGCGAAAGCAAAGAGAAAAGTATGTCTGCATACTCCCAGCACTCCCGAATCAGTCCTACCGTGACGATGAGCGAAAAGAAGATGGTCGTTACCAAAGTATCTGCTCCCGTGATTCCGGGAGACGCCACAGCTGGGAATCACCTCTGCGATGCAAGGATGACATGGAAGTCCGAAGTCGCGGAAGGAGAAGGTCGAGGTTAAAAAGGCATAGATTTGAAACCGAAGACGACGACCTAGCACAACCCTAGTCGTGCTGAGACTCTGATCCATTCACTACTCGTATTCGTCACTTCAAGATGCCAAAAAGGACCCGCATGCCGACTCAGGTTAAAACATACGATGGAAGCGAGGATCCGGAGGACCACCTGAAGATCTTCCAATCCGCGGCTAAGGTAGAGTGTTGGGCCATGCCCGTCTGGTGTCACATGTTCAATTCCATGCTAACAGGCTCCTCCAGAGTATGGTTTGACGATCTCCCTCCAGATACAATTAACATCTACGACGAGCTAAAACAAGCATTCCTTGCAAATTTTCTCCAGCAAAAGAAATGCATCAAGGACCTTGTGGAGCTTCATAACATAAAACAGGGAGAAGTGATAGTTTATGTAGGTATGAAGTGAATGCATTTACGGTAATGGTGATCAAGATGATACCCCATGCTACCATGTTTACTAGAAGTTCCTTGTTATCCATATGCCCTAATGAAGGGAGAAAATTGGCTAGCATGGTGACCAAGAAACCAATGCTAACTAACTTTCCGATCCACTCTCCATAACCATCCATGATTGTAGTTAGATCCAGTGGTAGCTTCATTTCTATTGCAATAAGTGTGATAGAAACAGTATTGAGAGAGAAATTTGTTTGGAAACCAGAGTTTCCATTGTCGAAATCCTTGGAAGGCATCGGTGGCCATTGCAAGAGTGCAAGCCAGAGATGCTCCAGCAACATACAACCCCACCCATAGTCGCTAGACTTAAACATATGTTTGAGAAATATATGATAAACAAAAAAAAAGTTACATATATATTGCTAGATCTTTTATATAAATTCAAGGAAAGAGCAATTAAATTTCTATTTTGTTTCTTCCCGGCTTCACAATTCGTTTTCAAGGGCCCCATATAATTTGTTTGTAAACTCTACAACCACAAAGTTTATGTGGTTATAGAATTTCTCTTGTACAACTGAATGTTCAGTAAACACATTGACTCCAAAGTAAACGTATGCAATGGAATTCTTGGAATTTCTTCGTGATGGATAATTTGTCAAAATTGCCATTGCAAGCTATTCGTGGTTTTCTTAAGCCATACAAGGCCTTTTTTATAAATATTTTTTTATTTTATTTTAGGTATAATCGTCTAAAATACACCAAACTTGACACTTTTATTTTTTTTCTGTTTTGTATCCACTCAATAATTATATATTTTCCATATTTAATCATCAAACTTGCTAATAATATTTGTTATTGTAGAAATTATTACGAGTAAGGTTCGACGTGTCACAAGCTTCAAATGCCACACAAGTTTCAAAAGTCAGTCGAACCTTACTTATAACAATATGGCATTCAAAGTTTCAAGGTTCTCCCAGCAAATAGTGCCGGTAAAATAGATTGTTTGATGTGTTCGTGGTTTTCTTGTGGTTTGGACTTTAGAGAGATCTCATTTATCCTATGTGCTCAGCTCGTTCTAAAAGTCGAGTGTAAGCAACACCGTATACATGTTTAGCGTTTGTTACTTGTTGTCAACATCAACACTTGTTCACAAAGTAGATCTATTTCTTTTCTTCACTAGATTGTTACTTGTTATTAACCACCACAGGTGGCTTAACGGTCGGGTCAAGAACTTTGATGCCCTCCCATGAGGTTCAAATTTCACTCAATACATATCTTAAAGGTGGTTAGGGAAAAAGGCTGAAACAGTAGCACGAATACCTCAGTTTAGTTAAAATGGGTACATATTCTTAGGCTATGTTTGGCGCAAAGCTTTTTGGAGCTTTTTGGGGCAATGGGCGGTGATCAATGAGCTTTTTGATTTTTATTGTTCGTTTTGCATGAGAGTTGTGAGCTTTGCTATTTTTTATGAAAGCTCGTTTTTTTCAATGCTTCTTTATGAAGCTGTGAGCGGTGAGCAGTGAGCTGTGGCTACTGCTCACAGCTACTTTTGCCAAACATAGCCTTAGTGCAAGAATCTGGTTATTGGGCTTAAGTGCAAACTTTAGTTAGAGAGTTTTATTTTGCTACTCATAATAATACATAGATAATTAGACAAATAACCTTCATATATAGTAACAGTGGAAGACACTTCATTTGATTTTCATCATGAGCAAATATTTAAGACGATGTTTTATTAGAAACTATTAGTTCATGAACATGTTACAGTTTGACTAGCTAAGGCAAACTTATAATAGTCTGCAATCATAATTAAAACTAACAAACTTATAATAGTCTCTGCAATCGAAATATTTGCATAACACATCTACGCAGTCACATAAACATCATGTTAAGAAATGTATTTAGACAAATATGAAACATAATTGTAGCCAAATAAAGTCGGTATACCTGTGGTCATGAGGCTCATAAGGCAAATGATAGATATGCAGAGGAGCTTCACCATGGTTGTCAGTGGGTATGAATATGATTTTGGTACTTTGTTTTGATGGTTACAATACACAATCAATCAATCAATTAATAGCTAAGTATGGAAATATAGCATTTTTTCTTCAATTTACATTTATGACAAAAATGATATTGTGATATTATGAATCTTTGAAATAGTATTGTATTCAAACGAGGTATTTAGCCCGCGCGTTGCCGCAGGGTGTTTGTATACGTAAGAAAAAATGGTACACATTATGATATCAATAAGTTGAGAAGCATCCTGCTGGCGAGGTCGAAGATTTACCCAAAGAGAATCAAAACTACAAAAACAAAGACAAAAAGCATAAACAAAACATTACTGTATATTCCTTTTGAGTGTGTGTGTACATGATACTGAGTTCCACAAACCATTAGTACACATTGATTAAGCAGTAGCTAACGGTCCCTCTCTACTGGCCAGAATTCGCTTTTCTTTCCAGTCTTGGAACAGAAGTGGTTACCGATGGTGCGGGGCTTGAATTTACAACACTTGACTGGCGAAGATTGAGAACGGATATTTCACTTGAAATTTGAGCTACACCTTGATCAGTGGTACCTGATGACCAAAAAAGTTAAATTACATACACAATAATAAAGGAGTACGTGGAAGTATAAATGAAAATCTCTTTAAAATCTTTTTTTTTTTTTTTTTTTTTTTTTTTTTTTTTTTTTTTTGTCGGTTTATTTTTCATAACCCTAATTCGTATTTTTAAATACCTTGTACACAAGTCGGTTTCCATGTCAGTTTTGATATCACCGCGTATAAACCCTAACTACACAAAACACACATCATCATCATCATCAATGGATCCTGTAGAAAAATTGTTAGAGAGTAAGTTGCAGGTTGCGGAATCGGAGATGAGTCATACTGCAATTGAGTATTTGACATCCGTGGCGGCGGAGTTTTATTTACATGGTATTATCACCAATCGGAAGTATCCGCCGCAGTTTCATAGTAGGCTGTTTGCGGTTTTGATGAGGATGTTATTGGATATTAACGAATATGATGATGAGGAGGGGGCTTCTTTTCGCCTTGGGAAGGAGTGTTTGGTTAGGTTGGCTAACCATTTGGGTGGGGATATTATTTTTCCGGCTGCGTCTGATCAGTTTTCTGAGTATTTGGCTGCGCCCGATACCGAGTGGCGTAAACATCATGCCGCTCTTGTTGCACTTGCACAAATTTCCCAGGGATGCTCAAAGGTATATACTACTGTTATCTGTATTTATTTTGATCTATTTTTTTTTGTAATAACCTTCAACTCCAACTAATAACATCTTCTTTATAAAATTATAAATTTTAATAATTCCAGTTTGCGCTTGTGTTTAACTAAACGGTTGTGCGTGCAGGTCATGATTAGCAATTCCCAACAACTGGTGACCATGGTGTTGAACTCATTTCTGCACCCTCACCCACGTGTCAGATGGGCTGCTCTTACTGCCATTGTCCGCTTGTCTCATGATTTAAACTTGCAGCCTCGCTACTACACCCGCATGCTGCCAGCTTTAGCTTCAGCGATGGATGATCCCAAACTTCAGGTAGTTGGATTTTGGGTTATTCACTATTGAGTTTGTTATATGTTTAGAGCAAGCTTTATATATCCATATAGTCTTAGACTTTAAGGCGAAAGGAAATTGAACTTAAGGCTATTATAGCATATAGTCAAGTAACATCTGATTATTTTCCTCACTTGTCCTAAAAGGGACTTGAATGCATTAATCAGTGATTCTCTTTTGGCCTGTTTATTAGTACATGTTTACTTCTAAATGGGCAGCATGACTTTGATATTTACTCATCTTTTACGCCACCTTCACGTTTTCCCCTGTAGCAAATGCGTTTTCAGAGATTACTTTTTATATGCAGCAACCATAGCATCAAGTTGCTTCTTTTAACAACCCCACTGCCTAAACATGATGCTTGCTTTTTTGCTGATGTGCAGGAACATGCTGCTTCTGCTGTGATAAATTTCATTAAGAACTACTGTACACCTGATATTTTGACGCCTTACCGGGATGAAATAGTGAGCAAACTCTCTGTACTGCTACAGGTAAAACTCTTCAGGAGTACTGCTTAATATAGTTAATATTCATTCATTGGGGTCATTTATTTTGTTTTACACAATGTTTATAGTTTTTATTATTATTCTTTTGTGCAGAGTAGTAATACACGGGTTCAAGAAGCCGCTTTGACTGCTCTAGCATCAGTTGCTGATAATTCATCGCAGGTAAAGTCAACATAATATGAATATGACTACTAGTCTACTATCATTAGCTGTATAACCCATATGACTAATATGGTGCATAAATAGGAACAATTCCAAAAGTACTGTGATGAAGTTATGCCCTACTTGAAAGCAATATTAGATATCAAGAATGATAAAGCTAGCCGTATGCTTCGAGTTTATGCCAAGAGGTGTATCAATCATTTTGCAGTTGGAAAGGACAAATTTAGAGATGATCCTAAGCAGGTAATCACTCACTTTTTTTATACATTCACTTGATACGCTTAGTGGCTTTTAGGGAACAGGAAGTTAGTAATGCAGTTTTTTTCTTTGTGGGGACTTGTGGTTTAATATAACAGAAGTTAGTAATCATAAAGTTTCTTGTAATCTTGAAAATGGTTGGACTTGTGATTTAATATAACCAGTAGGATGGAATATACGATTATTTTTTTCGAGTTAGTTTCGTAATTAGTTTTCAAAAAGTTTGTTGTGACCTAAGAATAACAAAAATATGACCATCTTTGCGGTTCTAAGTCTTTGTGTTGGTATACATAGTTTTTCTGTTTTAGGGCGGGTAACTTTAAAATGCAAATTAAACCTGCTGGTAAAATGTTTCTTTAGTTTGGCATTTTATTGTATGCTTTGAACAAACATAATATCGATCAGTAGACACTGGTTAAATTTGGAAAGTGTATTAACATTTGCAGTGCCTTTTATGTTTTATAGACAAAAATATTTGACTATTAAACAATTTCTTAAGCAAATTTGTTTACATACGTAAAAATAAAAATGAGTAATATAGCATAATTTGGTGTTTCACTATGTTAAATTCTAGAACGCCTTAGGTTTTCCAGAAATCGGTTCACTAACATAGGCATGAAACAATGACAACTCTTTAGTACTATCAAATTAGTTGGAGTAGGGACTAATCTCATTATCTTTGCTATATGTAGGCTTATAAATCTTTATACTTCTCATTTATTGGATTTCTCAACTGGCTTGTCGTTTTGAGCTTTTTGAATTAGTGGTCACATACTCACATGTTCACGGTAATTTTGTAAACTTATCAAACTTTAGGCACTTCAAGATTAATATAAGTGATTTCCCAAATCTATTTATTGCAAATAAACTAATTTGGCTGAGTGTGATGAACAAAGAAGCTGATAATTGTATTTTTTTTGCAATCAACAGGTACCAGGAGAGAAGGTGATAAAGGCGGGTCAAAGGCTACATTTTAGGAAAAAGGAAGTGTCAGCTATCTGAACCCGGACCAAGTCCTAAAAAGATTGCCCCGTCCAAATGCAAATAGATAAATGTCATAAATCCAAAAACTTTTTCCATCTGTCTTTTTTATTTTATTTTGAAACATTATGAGTGATCATTTGGATATTTATTTGTATAACGGATTATGTGCTATTTGAAAAAGAACATTTAATTTATAAATATATACATTTCCCGTGGCTTCCCATGAATAGTTCTCGATGCACTGTTTTTTCTACAGTTCTGGGCCTTGGGCCTTTTTTTTTTGGTTTGCTACAGTAACGGGCCTTGGGCCTATTTTTTTTTTTCTTTTTTTTATGTTTGGGTGGGCATGCATACTAAGTCCAGCCCGTTTCATTTGTCGCCCATTTTTTTGAGATTACTCGGACCCGGGTGAGCATGCATACCTTAATATTGAAACATCCCGCGACAACGTGCGGGTTTAAAACCTTGTTTAAGACAAAGGAAGTACATATTTAGCCGAGGTACGAACTAAAAACTTGGCCAAGCCACAATAAAATACTGTCATATGACAAGTGTAACACCTTTGGAAAAGATTATTGATTGTAATACTTGGTGTTAATTTCAGTTAGGTCAAAATGACCTATAAAATTATACGTAACTTAATGAACTAGTTGTGCATAAAAGTTAGAAGATACGTTCTTTCCACCTTTGCTTAAAGCTTTTTTAATTAGTGGTAGAATATAATTATACTAGCTTCAATCGGGCGGGTTAGCTTCATGTGGTTTTAATTTATGTACTTACATACTCCCCCGTCTCAAATTATTGTCCAGTTTGAATTTTCAAAGTCAAACTGGTTCAACTTTAACCATAAATATATATTTTTTAATATATAATACTTGATGAAAAATTATAATATTGAAATATATACTTAAAACTCAATCTATTTATATATTTTGCATCAAATATTATATAACACCCACAAAAATATTTAAGATCAAAGTTGAAAAAGAAATACTAAAAAAGTAAATAGTGGACAATAAATTTGGAACGGATGGAGTAGTTAAATATAAAGGGTTTTGGAAAATAAATGGATTCATGCAATTAAACATCATGATTCATGAATATATTGGAATATTAAAAACGAGCAAGTCACAATCATGCTACGCACAAACTTGCTCTCTAAGTGTTTTCGCGTGAATTTGTTTATGTTTTTGTAAATATAACAAATTTGATGTTTTATAGATTATTAGTTATTGTAGTTGAATTTGTTAATGTTTACGTAAATATAACCATTTTGCTCTTCAACCCCGTAGCTTCTCGTCTTGTTTTATTAGGTAGGTTAGTAAAAGCTAAGTCGAGCTAGTTCAAAGATATGATGCTCGTACATTATGGGCGAGAAGTTTAAGCTACATGTCAGACCCATGCGTTGCACCGGTTTTCTTTTTTTCCTCTTTTTTTCCTGATAAAATATTGAAGTTTAATTAAACTGCTTACAGTAACTTTGGTAGACATGTTTGCTCTTAATGAGCATTAACAAAATATCACTTACGCGCTTGTTTGATCTTGTTAAAGATCTCCAAACTAGTTAAAAAAAAAAAATAAATAAATAAATAAATAAAAAAAAAGGCAATAGCAAGCATATATAAATGTCGCCGACTATGTATAATCTTTTACTTTCAAAAATGATAAATAGACATGACAGCATACAAGATTGAATAATCATTATGGGGTGATCTGCTAACCGGTTGCAATTGTAATGTGTGTTTCATCAATATTAACTAAAGATTACACTAAAATAAAGATATTTGAATCAAAAAATACAAGAACACTTGGTTTTTGGTCAAAATGTTGAGTTAGTCTCATTATATCACGTGAATTTAATTTGATGTATATTTTGATGATTTTGAAATAATAAGTTTTAGCTCCAATTCATTCCCCAACTCAAGCTTTCAGCTTATAATATAAACTCCAACATTAGTCCCGGTCTCATCACATGTCGCCAAACATACCCATTGTATGAACTTTATTTATATGCAAGACCTTGATGATATATATAAAGTTATAAAAATCTTAACACATTACTTGTTATAATCCGGTTTAACCATCATTACAACTGAAAAGTTGTTCCTTATAAACTTTTGCTTGCAACAAGCATTTTTCTTGAATAGATATTCAATAAATTGATTATAGACGGATCATTTGTACACATCTTCAAGAGAAGTCACGTGAAATTGATTTGAAAAATGGACTTTTGAGCTTATGGTTTTATAACATACCCATTGAACCTTTATTTATTTATTTATTTATTTATTTTTTGAACATTGTTTAATAACATACAGATTGAGCATAAATACTTTCATTTTTTTTTTAATTTTTTTATTAAATGGCATTAACTTTGAGGAATATTAACTGCACATTGTGCAATAAATAAATACTAAACCATATACATTGAATCCCAGAACCATCAAAGGTTAATGTATACTAAAAATTGTGAAATGGCCTAACTATATAGATGGGCTTATACCTTATAAGAGTTTATCCAACTTTGTTGTAAGTTGTAAACTTGTAATGCTTGAAATATGGGCATTCAAAACCTATTTTTAGCATAAAGTGAAATGCGATCTTATTACTAGAACAATGAAACGTTCGAGACAAGAAAATCAATAATAAGCAATTAGGTAAAACTTGAATTAGACAAATGTTTTAACAAAGGATAAACGCAGACACTTTGATTCAAATCGATACAGAACTGATACTCCATTAGCCATATCAAATATTTGCACTCAGCTTGAACTTGTACCTAGTCCTAACGGATTACACCCATATATCTTCTGCAAACAAGTCCACAAGTTAATGTCACGAATGGACATCATATCATACATGACATTTTTTCTAACTTGCGCCTCATGGGCACATGTTAAAGAGGACCCCACAGCATGGGTGTCACCCTCTAAATGGCAAGCAACCATTGATTGGTCCCCATTATCCTCCGGCATCACCCCCACAACCACTTAATTACTGGCCATTAAAAGAGTGACAACTAAGCGGTGGGACGCTCTTTAACATGTGCCCCTATGGTACAAGTTAGAAAAATCTCATACATAAATCCATTTTAATAGTGCACAAAACATACAGTAAAAAAATCCTCGATAAGTAATCATAACATCAAATGTATTTTACGGAATTTTCTTGGCGTTTTATAACGGTTGCACATGTATTTGGTATTAATCTCAAAGCTACGCAAGGAAAACTATGTATACACAAAACATCAATATTTTTTATCTACTTTTATTATAGCTACAAAACTGTTACGTCTTTTTCAAAACTTTTGTAAAATTTATTGTCCCACATAGGTTGAAGAAAGGAAAGCTCTCTTGTTTATATATTCCGGTGTAAATGGTTCTTATAAGTTGACATTAATATTATTTAATAGATCGATTATTTTGAAACATGTTATATATAGATGTAACATATTTTGAGCTATTTCTAGCTACTAAATCATACAAGTTGCAACTTTTTTTGAACTTTGATTTGATAGATTATTAATTAGTAAAGTGATAGTGACATAATTTTATAGCGGCTATTTAATTATATTCACTATATTTTAGTTAATTGTTTCGTGTAACGTTTATTTATAAAACGTAAAATAATCAAAATTTAAATGAAAAACATTGTAACATACGATAATTCAATTTAGTGGCAATAAATTTGGGAACATCTATGTCCACACACGCAATTATTTGGCCAGAAATTTATAACCGATAGGTGTTCATATGATACATGATGGAAAATTGATAAAATCTTTGCAGATTATGATATGTATACACAAAACATTAATATTTATAAAATCTTTGCAGATTATGATATGTTTGGCTTATAAAGTCAGAAGGCGTTTTTGTACGGTCGATAAGTATTCTTCTTCTAGAACTTTGGCTCCTTATTTTGTTTGGTGTTGCAAATTTTTTTTGATTTAACTGAATAATTTCAACAAGTATGAGAACACCGTCATATTAGGTGCAAACTTAGTCTCATACTCCAATTAAAATGTTGATGGACTGCTTTTTAGTTATTACGAGTAGTAGATAATTGAGCACAGTACCCACATGCTGTAAATGTTAGCTTGGTAAAATTTATGTGGTGAGACATTGGCTGTGTTTGGCTATAGACTTACGAGCGTTTAAAAAAGTTTGAGCTTTTAAACTAGGTCAGCTTATAAAATAAGGTTTGTTTGTCAAATATGTTTATAGAAGTTTTTTAAGCTCTAAGCGTAGATAAGCCCAATCCAACTGAAACTGCATGCAAAGGCTTGCATTTTATCATTTGAATCTAATTTGATGTATATTTTTGGTGATTTTGAAATAATAAGCTTTAGCTCCAATTAATTCGCCCACTCAAGCTTCCAGCTTATAATATAAACTCCAACATTAGTTCCCGCCTCATCTCATTTCACCAAACATACCCATTGAATGAACCTTATTTAGATGCTAGACATTGATGATAGAAAGTTATAAAAATCTTAACACCATTACTTGTTATAATCCTGTTTAACCATCAATTACAACTGAAAATTTGTTCCTTATAAACTTTTGCTTAAAACAATCATTTTTCTTTAATAGATATTCAATAAATTGATTATAGACGGATCATTTGTACACATCTTCAGGGTGGTCCAATTTTAAAGTTTAGCCTTCTTGACTCAACTTGAGGAGTAGTCACTTGAAATTGATTTGAAAATTGGACTTTTGAGCTTACGGTTTAATAACATACTGATTGAGCATAAATAATACTTGCATTTTTTTTCATTTTTTTTAATCAAATGGCATTAACTTTGAGGAATATTAACTGCACATTGTGCTATAAATAAATACTAAACCATATACGTTGACTCCCAGAACCATCAAAGGTTAATGTATACTAAAAATTGTGAAATGGCCTAACTATATAGATGGGCTTATAACTTATAAGAGTTTATCCAACTTTGTTGTAAGTTGTAAACTTGTAATGTTTGAAATATGGGCATTCAAAACCTATTTTTAGCATAAAGTGAAATGCGATCTTATTACTAGAACAATGAAACGTTCGAGACAAGAAAATCAATAATAAGCAATTAGGTAAAACTTGAATTAGACAAATGTTTTAACAAAGGATAAACGCAGACACTTTGATTCAAATCGATACAGAACTGATACTCCATTAGCCATATCAAATATTTGCACTCAGCTTGAACTTGTACCTAGTCCTAACGGATTACACCCATATATCTTCTGCAAACAAGTCCACAAGTTAATGTCACGAATGGACATCATATCATACATGACATTTTTTCTAACTTGCGCCTCATGGGCACATGTTAAAGAGGACCCCACAGCATGGGTGTCACCCTCTAAATGGCAAGCAACCATTGATTGGTCCCCATTATCCTCCGGCATCACCCCCACAACCACTTAATTACTGGCCATTAAAAGAGTGACAACTAAGCGGTGGGACGCTCTTTAACATGTGCCCCTATGGTACAAGTTAGAAAAATCTCATACATAAATCCATTTTAATAGTGCACAAAACATACAGTAAAAAAATCCTCGATAAGTAATCATAACATCAAATGTATTTTACGGAATTTTCTTGGCGTTTTATAACGGTTGCACATGTATTTGGTATTAATCTCAAAGCTACGCAAGGAAAACTATGTATACACAAAACATCAATATTTTTTATCTACTTTTATTATAGCTACAAAACTGTTACGTCTTTTTCAAAACTTTTGTAAAATTTATTGTCCCACATAGGTTGAAGAAAGGAAAGCTCTCTTGTTTATATATTCCGGTGTAAATGGTTCTTATAAGTTGACATTAATATTATTTAATAGATCGATTATTTTGAAACATGTTATATATAGATGTAACATATTTTGAGCTATTTCTAGCTACTAAATCATACAAGTTGCAACTTTTTTTGAACTTTGATTTGATAGATTATAAATTAGTAAAGTGATAGTGACATAATTTTATAGCGGCTATTTAATTATATTCACTATATTTTAGTTAATTGTTTCGTGTAACGTTTATTTATAAAACGTAAAATAATCAAAATTTAAATGAAAAACATTGTAACATACGATAATTCAATTTAGTGGCAATAAATTTGGGAACATCTATGTCCACACACGCAATTATTTGGCCAGAAATTTATAACCGATAGGTGTTCATATGATACATGATGGAAAATTGATAAAATCTTTGCAGATTATGATATGTATACACAAAACATTAATATTTATAAAATCTTTGCAGATTATGATATGTTTGGCTTATAAAGTCAGAAGGCGTTTTTGTACGGTCGATAAGTATTCTTCTTCTAGAACTTTGGCTCCTTATTTTGTTTGGTGTTGCAAATTTTTTTTGATTTAACTGAATAATTTCAACAAGTATGAGAACACCGTCATATTAGGTGCAAACTTAGTCTCATACTCCAATTAAAATGTTGATGGACTGCTTTTTAGTTATTACGAGTAGTAGATAATTGAGCACAGTACCCACATGCTGTAAATGTTAGCTTGGTAAAATTTATGTGGTGAGACATTGGCTGTGTTTGGCTATAGACTTACGAGCGTTTAAAAAAGTTTGAGCTTTTAAACTAGGTCAGCTTATAAAATAAGGTTTGTTTGTCAAATATGTTTATAGAAGTTTTTTAAGCTCTAAGCGTAGATAAGCCCAATCCAACTGAAACTGCATGCAAAGGCTTGCATTTTATCATTTGAATCTAATTTGATGTATATTTTTGGTGATTTTGAAATAATAAGCTTTAGCTCCAATTAATTCGCCCACTCAAGCTTCCAGCTTATAATATAAACTCCAACATTAGTTCCCGCCTCATCTCATTTCACCAAACATACCCATTGAATGAACCTTATTTAGATGCTAGACATTGATGATAGAAAGTTATAAAAATCTTAACACCATTACTTGTTATAATCCTGTTTAACCATCAATTACAACTGAAAATTTGTTCCTTATAAACTTTTGCTTAAAACAATCATTTTTCTTTAATAGATATTCAATAAATTGATTATAGACGGATCATTTGTACACATCTTCAGGGTGGTCCAATTTTAAAGTTTAGCCTTCTTGACTCAACTTGAGGAGTAGTCACTTGAAATTGATTTGAAAATTGGACTTTTGAGCTTACGGTTTAATAACATACTGATTGAGCATAAATAATACTTGCATTTTTTTTCATTTTTTTTAATCAAATGGCATTAACTTTGAGGAATATTAACTGCACATTGTGCTATAAATAAATACTAAACCATATACGTTGACTCCCAGAACCATCAAAGGTTAATGTATACTAAAAATTGTGAAATGGCCTAACTATATAGATGGGCTTATAACTTATAAGAGTTTATCCAACTTTGTTGTAAGTTGTAAACTTGTAATGTTTGAAATATGGGCATTCAAAACCTATTTTTAGCATAAAGTGAAATGCGATCTTATTACTAGAACAATGAAACGTTCGAGACAAGAAAATCAATAATAAGCAATTAGGTAAAACTTGAATTAGACAAATGTTTTAACAAAGGATAAACGCAGACACTTTGATTCAAATCGATACAGAACTGATACTCCATTAGCCATATCAAATATTTGCACTCAGCTTGAACTTGTACCTAGTCCTAACGGATTACACCCATATATCTTCTGCAAACAAGTCCACAAGTTAATGTCACGAATGGACATCATATCATACATGACATTTTTTCTAACTTGCGCCTCATGGGCACATGTTAAAGAGGACCCCACAGCATGGGTGTCACCCTCTAAATGGCAAGCAACCATTGATTGGTCCCCATTATCCTCCGGCATCACCCCCACAACCACTTAATTACTGGCCATTAAAAGAGTGACAACTAAGCGGTGGGACGCTCTTTAACATGTGCCCCTATGGTACAAGTTAGAAAAATCTCATACATAAATCCATTTTAATAGTGCACAAAACATACAGTAAAAAAATCCTCGATAAGTAATCATAACATCAAATGTATTTTACGGAATTTTCTTGGCGTTTTATAACGGTTGCACATGTATTTGGTATTAATCTCAAAGCTACGCAAGGAAAACTATGTATACACAAAACATCAATATTTTTTATCTACTTTTATTATAGCTACAAAACTGTTACGTCTTTTTCAAAACTTTTGTAAAATTTATTGTCCCACATAGGTTGAAGAAAGGAAAGCTCTCTTGTTTATATATTCCGGTGTAAATGGTTCTTATAAGTTGACATTAATATTATTTAATAGATCGATTATTTTGAAACATGTTATATATAGATGTAACATATTTTGAGCTATTTCTAGCTACTAAATCATACAAGTTGCAACTTTTTTTGAACTTTGATTTGATAGATTATAAATTAGTAAAGTGATAGTGACATAATTTTATAGCGGCTATTTAATTATATTCACTATATTTTAGTTAATTGTTTCGTGTAACGTTTATTTATAAAACGTAAAATAATCAAAATTTAAATGAAAAACATTGTAACATACGATAATTCAATTTAGTGGCAATAAATTTGGGAACATCTATGTCCACACACGCAATTATTTGGCCAGAAATTTATAACCGATAGGTGTTCATATGATACATGATGGAAAATTGATAAAATCTTTGCAGATTATGATATGTATACACAAAACATTAATATTTATAAAATCTTTGCAGATTATGATATGTTTGGCTTATAAAGTCAGAAGGCGTTTTTGTACGGTCGATAAGTATTCTTCTTCTAGAACTTTGGCTCCTTATTTTGTTTGGTGTTGCAAATTTTTTTTGATTTAACTGAATAATTTCAACAAGTATGAGAACACCGTCATATTAGGTGCAAACTTAGTCTCATACTCCAATTAAAATGTTGATGGACTGCTTTTTAGTTATTACGAGTAGTAGATAATTGAGCACAGTACCCACATGCTGTAAATGTTAGCTTGGTAAAATTTATGTGGTGAGACATTGGCTGTGTTTGGCTATAGACTTACGAGCGTTTAAAAAAGTTTGAGCTTTTAAACTAGGTCAGCTTATAAAATAAGGTTTGTTTGTCAAATATGTTTATAGAAGTTTTTTAAGCTCTAAGCGTAGATAAGCCCAATCCAACTGAAACTGCATGCAAAGGCTTGCATTTTATCATTTGAATCTAATTTGATGTATATTTTTGGTGATTTTGAAATAATAAGCTTTAGCTCCAATTAATTCGCCCACTCAAGCTTCCAGCTTATAATATAAACTCCAACATTAGTTCCCGCCTCATCTCATTTCACCAAACATACCCATTGAATGAACCTTATTTAGATGCTAGACATTGATGATAGAAAGTTATAAAAATCTTAACACCATTACTTGTTATAATCCTGTTTAACCATCAATTACAACTGAAAATTTGTTCCTTATAAACTTTTGCTTAAAACAATCATTTTTCTTTAATAGATATTCAATAAATTGATTATAGACGGATCATTTGTACACATCTTCAGGGTGGTCCAATTTTAAAGTTTAGCCTTCTTGACTCAACTTGAGGAGTAGTCACTTGAAATTGATTTGAAAATTGGACTTTTGAGCTTACGGTTTAATAACATACTGATTGAGCATAAATAATACTTGCATTTTTTTTCATTTTTTTTAATCAAATGGCATTAACTTTGAGGAATATTAACTGCACATTGTGCTATAAATAAATACTAAACCATATACGTTGACTCCCAGAACCATCAAAGGTTAATGTATACTAAAAATTGTGAAATGGCCTAACTATATAGATGGGCTTATAACTTATAAGAGTTTATCCAACTTTGTTGTAAGTTGTAAACTTGTAATGTTTGAAATATGGGCATTCAAAACCTATTTTTAGCATAAAGTGAAATGCGATCTTATTACTAGAACAATGAAACGTTCGAGACAAGAAAATCAATAATAAGCAATTAGGTAAAACTTGAATTAGACAAATGTTTTAACAAAGGATAAACGCAGACACTTTGATTCAAATCGATACAGAACTGATACTCCATTAGCCATATCAAATATTTGCACTCAGCTTGAACTTGTACCTAGTCCTAACGGATTACACCCATATATCTTCTGCAAACAAGTCCACAAGTTAATGTCACGAATGGACATCATATCATACATGACATTTTTTCTAACTTGCGCCTCATGGGCACATGTTAAAGAGGACCCCACAGCCTGGGTGTCACCCTTTGAATGACTGATTGGTCCCCATTATCCTCCGGCATTAGCCCCACAACCACTTACTTACTGGCCATTCAGAGAGAGTGACAACGAAGCTGTGGGATGCTCTTTAACATGTGCCTCTATGGCACAAGTTAGAAAATTCTCATACATAAATCCATTTTAATAGTGCACAAAACATACCATAAAAAATCTTCAATAAGTAATCATAACATCAAATGTATTTACTGAATTCTCTTGGCGTTTTATAACGGTTGCACATGTGTATTTGGTATTACTCTCAAATTAGCTACGCAAGGAAAACTATGTATACACAGAACATCAATATTTTTTATCTACTTTTATTATAGCTACAAAACTGTTGCGTCTATTTAGGCAATTATTTTCAAAACTTATGTGAAGTTTATTGTCTCACATAGGTTGAAGAAAGGAAAGCTCTCTTGTTTATATATTCCAGTTTAAATGGTTCTTGCAATTTGACATTAATATTATTTAATAGATGGATTACTTTGAACATGTTATATATAGATAAATGTAACATGCTAAGAGTCATTCTATCTCTTAAATCATATTGCAACTTTTTTTGAACTTTGATGTTATCTAACATTTAAATATGGTAATTTAAGTTTATTAATTATCATGGTAATTAGAAGAGAATTAGAAAATTATTAATGTATCTAACATTTAAACATGGTAATTTAAGTTTATTAATTATATTTAACAAGTGCCATGATGGCGCAAGTTAGAAAAAACCTATATTTTTTAGGTTAAACTTAGATGCATATGCGTCTAAATGGTGAGTACTCGTGCATAGCGACATAATTTTATAGCGGCTAGTTAATTATAGTTGTTATAATTAACGTTTATGCATAAAATGTGAAATAATCAAAATTTAATTGAAAAATATTGTAACATACGATTATTCAATTTGGTGACAATAAATTTGGGAACATCTATGTCCACACACGCAATTATTTAGCCAGAAATTTATAATTGATAGGTGTTCGTATGATATGATGGAAAAGCTAACCAATTGTTCTCTATATATAGCTACTGGCCAATTGATAGCAACTTTGTAGATTATGATATGTTTGGCTTATAAAGTCAGAAGGCGTTTTTATACTGTGTCGTGTTAGCTCTATATTGTTATCTACCGGTAATTGATACTTCCTTGAGCTAATCATTGAATTATGGAGGCTTGTGTGTTTTTAGTTTAATGATGTTTGGTAATGGTAATAAATCAGTTTTTATGATTTGCTTCCAGTTTATGGTGTAGTTTGATAGTTAGGTGAATGGATAGCATTTGCGTATCAGTTATGGTTGCGTGTTGATATTCCAAACTGCGTATTGTTTATTGATCTAAGTAACATGTGGATTTAATGAGTAAACGAACTTTTTTAGGTACATGAAGTGTGCCTACATAAGCATTTGTGTGCAATTTTTATTCGCGGGTTGAAGTCAAGTTCGATCCTTTTATCCTATTCACAACAATACCTTGTACTTGTTTCTGTTTGTGGCCAAAACCATCTAGCTAGTTAATCTCAAGCTTGTTACTATTTACTAGAATCACTAGCTTTCTTTTTGTTTGCCGGAAGTTTAGAAGTTTTTGTCGATCAGTGTAAGCAACATTTTGTAGTAATCATTAAACTAATGTGTTGCAGCTTTTGGAAGTAGGCAAAGTGATCCAATAGATGTCTTATAAGTTGACGTTGTAATGTGTTGGGGATATATGTTTGTCATTTATTAGTTCATGATTTACAAATTTTGACACTCAAGGGATTTAAGTCTGATGATGTTTGCTCATGGTCTGCAGGAATTCGTTAGATGGCGAACATGATAATATTCACTCGACATCTAATAAAAATAATTTGTCAAATGGAAGAGATAAGGAGAGCTCGCTATCTGGTCTTCCAAGAATGAAAAATGTGATTGATTTGGATGAAATTGCTGGTGAAGGGGACGAAACTGCTGGTGATAGGTATATAAGATTTATTAATGAATTTATTTGTTGTATTGTTGTATTGTTAGTTTGTTACTTGAATGCGCGATATGTTAAACTGCTAGCTGTAGCTGTTTGTTTTATAAAATTGTAGCTGTAATAATAAAGTGTAAAATGGGTAAAGATACGTGCTTCTCTAAATTAGTATTTAGAGTAGGATAAACATTATAATTTGATGGTAACTTGAATGCGTGTAGCAGTAGAGAACGTAGGTAGAAACTTATAGGTGTAGCTGTTTGTTTTATTGCTTTATAAAACTGTTTGGTAACATGACTGTAATTATTTTTAAAAATGTAAAACTAAACGCTTCTTTTGTTAGCGTTTCAAATAGGAGTGTTTAAAGTATAAAACACTTGTTGCCAAACAAGCATTATAAGTTGATGTTGTAATGTGTTGGTGATATATGTTTGTCATTTATTAAACTGACTAGTAAAATTATACCCATAACTAGGACAAGGGATATGTCGTCATTTATTAAACTGACTAGTAAAATTATACCTATGCAGTGTACCTAATTGATATGTTGTAATGTGTTGGTGATTTACAAATTTTGCCACTCAAGGGATTTAAGTCCGATGATGTTCGCTCATGGTCTGCAGGAATTCGTTAGTTGGCGGGCATGATAACATTCACTCGACATCTAATAATAATAATTTGTCAAATGGAAGAGATAAGGAGAGCTTGCTATCTGGTTTTCCAAGATAACATTCACTCGACATCTAATAACGTCAATATTTTTTTTATCTATTTTTATTATAGCTACAAAACTGTTGCGTCTATTTAGGCAATTATTTTCAAAAACTTATGTGAAGTTTATTGTCCCACATAGGATGAAGAAAGGAAAGCTATCTTGTTTATATATTTCGGTGTAAATGGTTCTTACAAGTTGACATTAATATATATATTATTTACACGTAATAAGAAATCAGCCACCGGATTCCAGAACTGTCTTCCTTCTTCTATAAATATTGTTTCTTGATGGGTTTTGTCAAGCTTTATGTGGGTTTTTGAAGGATCTGATTGGATCTTATTATACCGTTTTCAGATTAAGTGCGAAGATCTATAAGAGTTGCTTATGATTATCAGGTTAGCTTCTCTTTTGGGTAATCGATTATTGGCTTATGAGTTAATTGATTTTTTTGGTTGATTTAGGGGTCCGGTACGTTTAAACAAATGAGTGCGGGAGAACGCGAGGTGCCGAATATTGGTAAATCAGCTTTTAATAAACATATTCAATTTCTTTTTTATGGTTCTAATTTTGGTTTTGGATGATAGGATTTAGCAATTTTGGATTTTGATAAGCTGCATATTTTATCTTCGATGTAGGAGTCGGCCTACTGTTGTGCAGAGTTCTGGGGTCGTATTTGTGCCTTACTGTTTCTGCTATGATGGGGTTGAGAGAGATCAAAAGGAGTCGTCAGGTATCCTTTTTTGCTCAGGTATCCTTTTTTTGGTTATTTTTTTCCCGTTTCTGTGTTCTTCGCTTCGTTTAAGATTGCATGGCAAAATGGGTTCGGAAGATACTTTTTGCTTAACAGTAGAGATGTTTAATATAAATTAAGTCGTTAGCATTTGAGTGTGCTTTATTGTTCTATGCCATAACAGTGTTGTATGTTATTAATAATTCAAGGCTTAATAGTATGTAGTTTAGCCAATTATATTTGAAGAACATAAAAACGAAGCTGCGAAGGTGCAAGGGGATAAGTATTAGATTTATATTCAATCGGTATGAAATCATTGTTCACTTTTTAATTTTATAGAAGTTGTAGTATATGTGTGTATTTGTTAGGATGTGTTGTTGTTGGAACGAATGTGTGGTCGGTATTAGGGGCTTGAGAGTAATTGGTTTACGAAACTATATTCGAAGAAGGTAAAATATAGGTTGCGAAGGTTTAAGTGGATAAAATATGATTTGTTACCTCTGTTACTTCAACAATTTACTGTTCGGCTATATTATCGTAAACTATAAATAACCACTTATAAGCTGTGTAAGACTAATTATATTTGAACATGGTAAAACAGAGTTTACGCAGTGGATAAAGACTATATTATTTTATATTCAGAGATACATTTGGTTTTTATCAAATGTGATTCATTATCCGATATTCAATATTTACAGGTAAAAAAATTACAAACAACAAGTCTACGAACCCTACCATGGATGGCTCTGGTGCCGCTGAATGGTAGCAGTAATAAACCTTTTGAGAAGGTAAACACGACCCTCTAAAGCTTTGTTTTTTCGTGATTTTTATTTCTGGGTTTACTTTTAATCTATTGAGATTAAATTCTTCCAGTTCAATGAAAACTAATAGACCCACACATGCAACCCCACGAGGCCATTCGACTACCTATTTCTAATACATTATTACATTGTAGATAATCTGTTTACATTATATTTACTCATTACCGTGTACTTCCGCATTTTATACTCATTTAATCGTACTTTGTTATTTTGTATTTGTACAAAACGCCCATCAAGTTAATGATTTATTAAACTTCAGGTAGATCCGCATTTCTACTTGGTTACTACTGCTTTGTTCATAAGATTTTAATTACATGATCTTGCATTTCTACTTGGTTACTACTGCATAGTTCATAAGATTTTTATTACATGATCTTGCATTTCTACTTGGTTACTACTGCTTACTTTTGACAAATTGTTGAATAGAACTATTAACTGATGTAATCAAATATATGGCAGGTGATTTTGAGAAGCACACGGTGAAACTGAATTATGGCTGCACGGAAAGTTGAGATAGCCAGGTCACACTCACATCCTTACAAGGAGGCCCTAAGATCTTAAACAAGTCCGTTTAAGGTATGCATTTTTTTCTATAACGGGCCAAACTATAACAAAATATAACCTGTCAAACAGGTTCAAGAGTCGAAAGTCATCCAATGTGTATTTTTTTATACATAAGACCTTTTAAATCATTTATATATCATTATAGCCATCTTTTCATCACATGGAACATGAATTTGTTAAATACCAAAATTAATATTGTGTTTTAATTTCCACCGCAAGTTGGTGGTGTTCAGTATGTACAGGCTTTGCATGAACTGCATCTTTATGTATTGCTTTTAATTTTGCAGCCAATGTATCGGAAGTAGTAGATATCGGAAAGGCAGTCACAGAAAGTGTTATCATCGATGCTACTTAGGGGCTGTACATGTGCAATAATCAACGGTATAAAAAACGACCAACTTTGATTACAATGTCAAACTAATGCAAACTTTTTACATCAATATTCTTTATTAAAATCTTACCTAAATTCTCCGTCCCCTACAGTGCCTTGCCGCAACGCGGCTGCTCGGAGCCCTACTCGTTAATATTATTTAGTAGAGGGATTACTTTGAACATGTTGTATATAGATGTAACATGCTCCAAGTTTGGCCTCTATTAAATCATACAAGTTGCAACCTTTTTTTAGTTTGATTTGATAGATTATAAATTAGTAAAGTTAGTGTCGATTTAAAATTAGTACGGAGTAATAGCATAATTTATAGCGGTCATTTAATTATAGTTGCTATATTCTAGTTAAGTGTTTCATATAACATTTATCATAAAACGTAAAATAATCAAAATTTAATTGGAAAATGTTGTAACATACGATAATTCAACTAAAATAGCAAATATTAAAATGTATCAAGCAGCGTATAAAAAGATCTAGTGAAACTAAAAATGTAAACAACTAAGTTTAATCGTATATGACTATATGGTATATAAGGCAAGCAACGTATAACAACTATTTTGTTGGATATTTAAGAGAAATTTAAATTTAAAATCATTAGAATTAAAAAATTAAGATTAAAGAGGTATTTTGGACATAACACTTTATGCATTTTTAAGTTTTTAAGGGGTTTTATATATATATATATATATAATAAACAAAAAAATAATAAAAAAAATCCTTTTTTATGTGTAGTTAAGATAGATACATTTCACCAAATTAGTTGAATCTTCAGGATGTGTGGAAACTTGTAAAAATGGTTGTGTTGTTTGAGTGTGAATTACTCATTTATGAAGCTAACTTGGTAATTTGAGTTGAATTTCTAGGGTTTCTTATTTTTTTTTTATTATTATTTTTTTTTAATTTTGGGATTTTGGGGTCTTTGTTTAGATTAAAGAAAGTTGTTTGAAGGTTGGTGTTGGTCGACAATTAGGTGGCGGTGGTGTTGTGGATGGTGATGATGACAATTGATGTTGGTTGTGTGTGTTTTTTGAGATGTTGTTTGAGAGAGGTAAAGAATATATAGGTGGTAGTGACTAGCGGTGGGTGGTGGTAGACTGCGATCGGTGGTGGTAGCGGTCGTGTCTTGATTTTTCATCGGAGGTGGTGTAGTGGCTAGAGCCGGTGGTCGTTGGACATCTAGAGAATGAGAGAACTAGATAGAGAGAGTGAGAGAGTATGTGATAAGAAAGAGTGTCTGACTGTGTGTGTGTGGATGGGATGACTGAGTGTTTGTGAGTGGGTGGGTGCGCCCCTCATTCATTTTGTTAATTTTTATAATAGAATACATAAAATGACAAAAGTATCCTCCTATTTAACGGTCAGACAAAGCCAAATTTGAGGTGTTAGTGAAAATGGACTAAACTCGTGACGGGTGTTTCATTTCAGGTCAGAATCTTAGATTTTTCAAACTAATGAACTAAAAGTGTTACATCTGTAAACCACAAGAACCAAAGTAGTTAACCTTTTTTTTTTTTTTTTTACCTGGGTTTCCAACCTGACTAATCTCATGGCGACTACCCTTTTGGATAGCCCTGAGTCGGCGCATATGTTGCCACAAGGGGAATAATTTCTCCCCCATTGGA